>JAXCHO010000004.1:19260000-20707500 GCA_036630365.1 Acanthiza pusilla | reverse complement strand
AAAGAGAGGAAGCAGATTTAGACTCAGATAAAGGAGATGGACCAGCCTTAAACTCAGAGAAAACTTAGGAAGCAGAGTTAGACAGAGAAAATTGAGGAAGCAGATTTAGACTCAGAGAAAATTAAGGAAGCAGAGTTTGATTCAGAGAAAGGAGATGGACATGACTTAAACTCAGATAAAATTGAGGGAGCAGAATTTGACTCAGAGAAAACTGAGGAAGAAGAGTTAGACTCAGAGAAATTTGAGGAAGCAGGGTTAGACGCAGAGAAAAGAGATGGACCAGATTTAAACTCTGAGAAAATTGAGGAAGCAGAGTAATACTCAGAGAAAGGAGATGGACCAGATTTAAACTCAGAGAAAATTGAGGAAGCAGAGTTAGACACAGAGAAAATTGAGGAAGCAGAGTTAGACTCAGAGAAAATTGAGGAAGGAGAGTTTGACTCAGAAAAAGGAGATGAACCAGATTTAAACTCAGAAAAAATGTGGAAGCAGAGTTAGCCTCAGAGAAAAGAGATGGACCAGATTTAAACTCAGAGAAAATTGCGGAATCAGAGTTAGACTCAGAAAAAGGATAGGAAGCAGAGTTAGACTCAGAGAAATTTGAGGAAGCAGAGTTAGACTCAGAAATTTGATGGGCTTGATTTAAACTCAGAGAAAATTGAGGTAGAAGAGTTAGACTCAGAGAAAATTTAGGAAGAAGAGTGAGACTCAGAGAAAGGAGATGGACCAGATTCCAACTCAGAGAAAATTGAGGAAGCAGAGTTAGACTCAGAGAAAGAAGAGGGACCAGTTTTAAGCTCAAAGAAAATTGAGGAAGCAGAGTTAGACTGAGAGAAAGGAGATGGGCGAGATTTAAACTCAGAGAAATTTGGGAAAAAGAGTTAGACTCAGAGAAAATTGAGGAAGAAGAGTTAGACTCAGAGAAATAAGAGGAAGCAGAGTTTGACTCAGAGGAAATTAAGGAAGCAGACTTAGCCTTGGAGAAAGTAGGGGAAGCAGATTTAACTAAGAGAAAATTGAGGAAGCAGAGTTAGATTCAGAGAAAAGAGAGGAAACTGAGTTAGACTCAGATAAAATTGGGGAAGCAGAGTTAGACTCAGAGAAAATTGAGGAAGCTATGTTAGATTTAGAGAAATAAAATGGACCAGATATAGACTCGGCGAAAATTGAGGAAGCAGAGTTAGACTCAGAGAAAATTGAGGATGAAGATTTAGACTCCGAGAAAATTGAGGAAGCAGAGTTAGGCTCAGAAATGAGATGGACAACATTTAAACTCAGAGAAAATTGAAAAAGGAGAGATAGACTCTGAGAAATGTGAGGAAGCAGAGTTTTACTCAGAGAAAGGAGATGGACCAAGTTTAAACTCAGAGAAAATTAAGGAAACTGAGTTACACTCAGAGAAAACTGAGGAAGCAGAGTTAGACTCAGAGAAAATTGAGGAAGAAGAGTTAGACTCAGAAAAAGGAGATGGACGAGATTTAAACTCAGAGAAATTTGGGGAAGAAGAGTTAGACTCTGAGAAAATTGAGGAAGAAGAGTTAGACTCAGACAAATTTGAGGAAGCAGAGTTAGACCCAGAAATAAGATGGACCAGATTTAAACTCAGAGAAATTTGAGGAAGCAGAGTTAGACTCAGAAATGAGATGGACCAGATTTAAACTCAGAGAAAATTGAGGGAGCAGAGTTAGACTCAGAGAAAATTTAGGAAGAAGAGTTAGACTCAGAGAAAACTGAGGATGCAGATTTAGACTCAGAGAAAGGAGATGGACGAGATTTAAACTCAGAGAAATTTGGGGAAATAGAGTTAGACTCAGAGAAGATTGAGGAAGAAGAGTTAGACTCAGAGAAATAAGAGGAAGCAGGGTTAGACTCAGAAATGGGATGGACCAGATTTAAACTCAGAGAAAATTGAGGAAGCAGAGTTAGACTCCGAGAAAAGTGATGGACGAGATTTAAACTCAGCGAAATTTAAAGAAGCAGAGTAAGACTCAGAGAAATGAGAGGAAGCTGGGTTAGACTCAGAGAAAGGAGATGGACCAGATTTAAACTGAGAGAAAATTGAGGAAGTAGAGTTAGATTCAGAGAAAGGAGATGGACCAGATTTAAACTCAGAGAAAATTGAGGAAGGTGAGTTAGACTCAGAGAAAATTGAGGAAGTAGAGCTAGACTCAGAGAAAATTGAGGAAGCAGAGATAGACTCAGAGAAAGGAGATGGACCAGATTTAAACTCATAGAAAATTGAGGAAGCAGAGTTGGACACAGAGAAAATTGAGGAAGCAGACTTAGACTCAGAGAAAAGTGAGGGACCAGATTTAATCTGAGAGAAAATTGAGGAAGCAGAGTTAGACTCAGAGAAAATTAAGGAAGTAGAGTTAGACTCAGAGAAAATTGAGGAAGCAGAGTTAGACTCAGAGAAAATTGAGGAGGCAGAGATAGATTCAGAGAAATTTGAGGAAGGAGAGTTAGACTCCGAGAAAAGAGATGGGCAAGATTTAAACTCAGAGAAATTTGAGGAAGCAGATTTAGACTCAGAGGAAATTGAGGAAGCTGAGTTAGACTCAGAGAATGAAGATGGTCCAGTTTTAAACTCAGAGAAAATTGAGGAAGAAGAGTTAGACTCAGAGGAAATTTTGGAAGCAGAGTTAGACTCAGAGAAAGGAGATGGACCTGATTTAAACTGTGAGAAAACTGAGGAAGCAGAGTTAGACTCAGAGAATTGAGAGGGACCAGATTTAAGCGCAGGGAAAATTCAGGAAGAAGAGTGTGACTCACAGAAAATTTGGAAAGCATTTTTAGACTGAGAAAATTGAGGAAGTCGAGTTAGTCTCAGAGAAAGGTGATGGATCAGTTTTAAACTCAGAGAAAATTGAGGAAGCAGAATTAGTCTCAGAGAAAATTGAGGAAGCAGAGTTAGATTCAGAGAAAATTGAGGAAGCAGAGTTAGACTCAGAGAAAATTGAGAAAGCAGAGTTAAACTCAGAGAAAAGAGAGGAGGCAGAGTTAGAGTTAGAGAAAGTTGAGGAAGCTGAGTTAGACTCAGAGAAAATAGAGGAAGGAGAGTTAGACTCAAAGAAAATTGAGGGAGCAGATTTAGACTTACAGAAAATAGAGGAAACAGAGTTAGACTCACAGAAAATCGAGGATGTAGTTTTAGACTCTGAGAAAATAGAGGAGGCAGAGTTAGGCACCGAGAAAATAGAGGCAGCAGAGTTTAACCCAGAGAAAACAGAGGAATTAGAGTTAGACTCAGAGAAAATAGAGGAAGTAGAGTTAGACGCAGAGAAAATAGAGGAAGCAGAGTTAGACTTACAGAAAATAGGGGAAGCAGCCTTAGACGCAGAGAAATAACAGGCAGGAGCGTTAGACTCAGAGAAAATTAAGGAAGCAGAGTTAGACTCAGAGAAAATAGAGGAAGCAGAGGTTGACGTACAGAAAATAGAGGAAGCAGAGTAAGAATCAGAGAAAACAGGGGAAGCAGCGTGAGACTTACAGAAAATAGAGAAAGCCGCGTTAGACTCAGAGAAAGTACAGGCAGCAGAGTTAGACTCAGAGAGAAGAGAGGAAGCAGATTTAGACTCAGAGAAAATAGAGGACGCGGAGTTAGACTCAGAGAAAATAGAGGAAACAGAGTTAGACTTAGAGAAAATAAGGTGTCCTTCACACCCAGGACAGTGCTCTGTTCTCCTTCCTCTGGTTCAGAGGTTTCTCCTGTGCCCTGCCATATAAAGTGAGATTAATAAGGAGTCTTCCTATTTACCTATGGATGCTTCTAATGAGCCATGTTGGGATATTTCTGGGAGACGGGGGCTCTTTGCTGAGCTCTGCCCTGTCCCCAGGAGCAAGAAGGGGGCTGGAGGTGACAACTTGGGCATATTACAAATACTGAGTGAGAATTTGCACTTTTGTGAGGAGTTTCTGTGCATTGCTATGTGGATTTTCCTGAATGAAGTGTTATAAGTAATAAAATATTCCCTCCATATTCTTAATGCCATCCTCTTGCTTCTGTTTTCTTGAGCCAAACCCTTGCCCCAAAAGCTGAGCTGGGCTCCAGGGAATAGCCATGTGCCACTTGGACAGGGCCTGGGACCCAGAGGCTGTTCAGAGCCTCCTCCTTTGGATGGCCCTGAGACCTGTCCTGCTGGTGGAGGTGTTCCTGGGGCTGACGGGTGCCTGGGACCTGCAGGGCCAGGGGTGAAGCTGCTTCAGGAACACAGCAGCTTGGGAGGGACAAGGCACAGGGAGAGAGAAGTGTTCTGTGTCCCTTCGGGGATGGCTGCAGCATCAGCCCTGTGGGTTCCTGGGTATCAGCCGTTGTTTTATCTGCCAAGGCTGCTCGCCCCGTGCCCCTCTCCTCCTCCCAGTTCACCAGAATTACCTCCAAATTCCAGCGCATGCTCTGCACGGACCCATCCTGCCTGGGCAGAGCAGCTTTTCCATGGATTTGGGGCTCAGGGACACATCCTGCCTGGGCAGAGCAGCATTTCTGAGGCTGAGGAGCCTGAACAATTAGAAGGGATGAAGATCACCTAAAAATAGGGATTTGTAAACATGCGGTTGGTGAGTGGCTGGGGAATGTGCTGGGGGGATGGAGCAGCTCCCCAGGAGTGTCTGTGCCCGTGTGTGTCCCTGTGCTGGATGAGGGACCAGCAGTGATCTGCCCTGGATTGATCCTGGCTCCCAGAGAGATCCCCAAAGCCCCAAAACTGGCAGATGTGGATCATCCTGGACACCCAGCACCAGAGGCATTTTCTGTGCTGTTTTATCCTGGCAGGAGCTGGAGAAGATCCCAGCTCTGTTTTGGACGGCAGACAGGGTGGGAGACACCAGGCCCTCAACTTAAGTTTTTTTTCCACTGCCTTTGGATAGGAGAAAAGTTCAGTGAAGGCCTGAGGCAGGCACCAGGGGATGATGCCAGCCTCAGGAACTGGGTGATGTGCTGCCAAAACCACCTCAGAGGTGTTCCCCCTCCCTGTGCGGACGATGAGAGCCTGGTGGCACAGGGACACCCAGCAGATGTTATCCCCTGCCAGCTTCTCCCTCATCCCCACAATCCCACCTGTCCTCAATGTGCCAAAAGCTTGCTCAAGACAGCTGGGAACAGAGGTTTATTTGGAAAAATAGTCCAGATTGGGGCAGATTAGTGGAAACATGTCCTTCCCCATCTGCCTGGGTGGTGCTGTGCCAGCTCCCTGAGGGGCTGTCCGGAGCCAGGCTTGGGGAAAACACAGAGCTCTGCTCATTCCAGGGCCTTTGACATGCCCCCCTGAGCCCCCTGGCCAAGCTGAGTGTCCCCAGCCCTTGTCCCTCAGGAAAAGCGCCCCAGTCCCTGCTGGTGTCACCTCCAGCCCCCTCCTTGCTGCTGGGGACAGGGCAGAGCTCAGCAAAGAGCCCCCATCTCCCAGAAATATCCCAACGTGCCTAATCAGAAGCACCCACACGTAAATAGGAAGAATCCTTACTAATCCCACTTTCTTTGGCAGGGCACAGGAGACACCTCTGAACCAGAGGAAGGAGAACAGAGCCCTGTCCTGGGTGTGGAGGTCCCGAAGCTGCCCAGCGTCTTCAGTGAGCCCTGCCAAGGACCGAAATCCACTTCTGAGGGTTTTTTTCCCCCTGTGCAAACCCTTCCCTGCTGTCAGGAACTCAACCGGGCTTTGTTTGTGCCTCAGTTGCCCCAAGGCATAAGGGTGTACCATCCCCACCGTGCTCTTCCTAAAGCAATAAATGAAGAGCAGAGGTATTTTTACTCCCTCCGAAGGTTTGGGTTAATTCGTGATAGCGGAGGAGGAGGGTGAGGGTGAAGAAGCCTGGAGTGACGGTTCTCGGGGGTGAAGCTGCTCGGGGAGAATTGATTCCCATTAATTCCGTGTTTCTGTAAGGACGAGGCAGCTGCTGTCCTTCCCTGCTCCAGCGCAGGAGCATCAGCCCCGCGCTCAGCGGTGACAAGGGCGACGCTCGAGCTCAGTTCGTGTGGCACCGCGCCCGCGGGGCCAGGGGACGCGCTCAGTGTCTCCCTCCTGTGGCCAAGCTCCGGTACTGCATCTGCCGGCACACGGCGGTGCCGCAGCAGAGCGACTGGATCCGCAGCAGGTCTTGCAGCTTATTTATTTATGTTTGGCTGTTTCCCACACCTCTGGCCTGGCCCTGTTCTTTCCTGCAGTGACAGAAGTGTGCTGGAAGAAGAGCTCCAGAAGTTGATTAAGGCTTTGATTGAGAATTTCCTGGAGCCTATCAAGAACGGACTGGTGGCAGCAGTTTGGAGGAGCAGAGCATCTCCTGGAGGCTCCAGGGCCCCTCCGTGCTGCTGGCAGAGCACCAGGACCTGGGGACATGCGGCTGGGAGCAGACAGGGTCGTGGGAAGCTGAGGAGTCCTGGCAGGCAGCAGTGCCTGGCTGCACATTCAGGTCTTGTCAATTTAAATGTGAATTTGGTAACTAAGTTAATTACCAATGTGCCAAGCCCTGCCTGTGTGGGCTATCCCTTGGGCTCGGCTCTCCACAGGCCCCTGAGGCAGCTCTGGAGCCAGTCCCTCCTGGATTCAGCCTGCTTGGCTTCTTGCCGTGGGAGGGACCCATCCTGCCTGAGCAGAGCAGCTTTGCCATGCATTTGGGGCTCAGGGACCCATCCTGCGTGGGCAGTGCAGCTTTTCCATGCATTTGGGGCTCGGGGACCCATCCTGCCTGGGCAGAGCAGCATCTCTGAGGCTGAGGAGCCTGAACAATTAGAAGGGATGAAGATCATCTAAAACCAGGGATTTGTGAAGGTCAGAGGTGTGGGAAACAGCCGAGCATAAATAAATAAACAGCCAAACCTGCTGGGGACGGAGCGCTCTCTCTGCCGTGGTGCCGCGCTGTGCCGGCAGGTGCAGTACCGGGGCTTGGCCACAGGAGGGAGACACTGAGCCAAGTCTTTTAGGAAAACACTCGTTAATAGCGCAAATTCTGTATTAATAGGTGTAGCTAAATATTGATTATGTTGGCTGTACCTGCATGAAGAGCTGACCATTTCTTTTCTTCCCTTCTTTCATTTAAATCAGGTTTGCTTGTTGTGTGAGGTACCAACGATCCTTGAGAACAGCAGCAGGAATAACCGCTCAAGCTGTTTCGCTTTCGGTACAGATCCACAGGGCAGCTCGTTTGCAAGCAGCAGCCAGGTAAAGCCTAATTCAAAAAGGACCGTTTTTCACTTAAAACACCTTTATCTGGGGGCAGCAGGCTGAGGCATGAGATTAGAACAAATTTTTACTGACCAACTTTCCATCTGCAGAGACCATGGTTTGAAGTGGGTTCTGCTCCAAAGTGGAAATAATCTTATCAAGGCCACCAGCAGTTGTTCTGGTCCTGAAGCTGCAGTACAGGGTGGTAGCATTTCTTCTGCAGAAGGATGAAGATTGGAAGGGCATGCTTTCCTACATTTCCACATTTTTCTACACTAAAGACTGATATAAAAAATTGGCTGATATCAGGTGGTACCTATTGGGCATTGGATCCTGGTCTTGCTGATACTATTTAAAAGCTAGCTGAGGTTCTTTTCTTGCATTTCACTGTGAAAACCTCAGCAAGCTACCTAGGAAATGAAGCACATCCCTTTCCACCCTAGGGCTTCTGCTGCAATTGCGTGGTATCGGCTGGATGCAGTTCCAGAATATATGACCTTCAAGAATTAGGAAAGGGCTAGAATAGAGGGCTATTCTAAATTCCCTAAGAGGGAGGGCTCCTGTCATTCCAGAGATCATGCTCTGACCGTCCAATCCCACAGTCACTTTTTCGGCGCAACAATTTCTATCCCGTGTTCAGCCCCAATCCCAGCCCCACACTCACCATCACAGCCTTACAAATATTTCAAGCTCAGCCCTACATTGCCTTGCAGAGACGTACTCAAGAGCCCAGAACTACCAGCGATTGAGGCGCAATCGTACAATGCCTCTTCCAGCCCTACAGTTCCTATCCCATTTTCAGTCAAAAGCCCACCCCACAGGAAATAGCACAGCCCAAACCTACAGTGTCTTGCTCAGCTCTACACTTGCTATCCCATTTTCAGTCCCCAGCCCAGCCCCAGTGATTTCAGCTCCAGACCCACAAGCTTTATTGCACTGCCACCGCCGCTCTTCCAGCTCCAGCTCCGCATTTCTCCAGCACCGCTGGCTCCAGCTGCTCCAGGTCCAAACAGCAGGATCTTCCTCTCGGCTCCAGCTCGGCAACAATTCGGCTCCAGCCCCACAGTCTCTAACCCTGCCCACAGTCACTGTCCCAGGCCTATTTTGATTTGAGCTCCAATCCTAAAGTCCCTAGCCCAGCCCCAGAGATTTCAGCTCCAATCCTACAATCACTAGGCCAGCCCTATAGTGATTTCAGCTCCAGCCCTGCAGTCTCTACTCCAGACTCATAGACAATAAGACATCTCCACCATGATTTCTGATCCAATCCCACAGTCCCTTTCTCAATGCCCCACATTCTATCCCATTTTCAGTGCCAATCCAAGCCCCACACTCAATACCACAGCCCTACAAGGATTTCACACTCAGCTATACATTGCCTTGAAGAGATGCAGTCAAGAGCCCACCACTCGCAGGGTTTGAGACATAAGCTTACAGTTCCTTCCTCAGCCCGACGCTTTCTGTGCAATTTTCAGATGCAATCCAAACCTCACAATCAATACCACAGCCCTATAGTGATTCCAGGCCCAAGCCTACAGTGCCTTGCTCAGCTCTACACTTGCGATCCCATTTTCAGTCCCCAGCCCAGCCCCAGTGATTTCAGCTCCAGCCCTACAGTCCCCAGCTCAGCCCCAGTGATTTCAGCTCCAGACCCACAAGCTTTATTGCACTGCCACCTCTGCTCTTCCGGCTCCAGCTCGGCAACAATTCAGATCCAGCCCCACAGTCTCTAACCCTGCTCCACAGTCACTGTCCCAGCACTTATTTTGATATCTCCTCCAATCCTGAAGTCCCTAGCTCTGAGCTACAGTGATTTCAACTCGAGCCCTACAGACTCTAACCCTGCCCCACAGTCACTATGCCTGCACACATTTGATTTCTGCTCCAATCCTAAAGTCCCTAGCCCAGATCAACAGTGACTTCAGCTCCAGCCCCGCAGTCTCTACCCCAGCCCCAGAGTCAGTTAAGACGCCTCCACCACAATTTCAGCTCCAATCCCACAGTCACTTTTTCGGCGCAAACATTTCTATCCCATGTTCAGCCCCAATCCCAGCCCCACATTCACCATCACAGCCTTACAAATGCTTCAAGCTCAGCCCTACAATGCCTAGCAGAGACACAGTCAAGAGCCCAGAACTACCAGAGTGTGAGGCGCAACCATACAGTGCCTTTTCCAGCCCCACAGTTCCTAGGCCATTTTCCGTCACAAGCCCACCTCACAGGAAATAGCAGAGCCTGAGCACACAGTGCCTTGCTCAGCTCTACACTTGCTACCCATTTCCAGTCCCCAGCCCAGCCCCAGTGATTTCAGCTCCAGCCCTACAGTCCCCAGTGATTTCAGCTCCAGCCCTATAGTCTCCAGCCCTACATTCCCCAGCCCAGCCCCAGTGATTTCAGCTCCAGACCCACAAGCTTTATTGCACTGCCACCTCTGCTCTTCCAGCTCCAGCTCTGCATTTCTCCAACACCGCCGGCTCCAGCTGCTGCAGGTCCAAACGGCAGGATCTTCCTCTCAGCTCCAGCTCGGCAACCATTCATCACCAGCCCCACAGTCTCTAACCCTGCCCCACAGTCACTGTCACAGCCCCTATTTTGATATCTCCTCCAATCCTACAGTCCCTAGCTCTGAGCTATAGTGATTTCAGCTCCATCCCTACAGACTCTAACCCTGCCCCACAGTCACTGTCCCAGCCCTTATTTTGATATCTGCTCCAATCCTAAAGTCCCTAGCCCAGCCCCAGAGATTTCAGCTCCAATCCTACAATCACTAGGCCAGCCCTATAGTGATTTCAGCTCCAGCCCTGCAGTCTCTACTCCAGACTCATAGACAATAAGACACCTCCACCATGATTTCTGATCCAATCCCACAGTCCCTTTCTCAATGCCCCACATTCTATCCCATTTTCAGTGCCAATCCAAGCCCCACACTCAATACCACAGCCCTACAAGGATTTCACACTCAGCTATACATTGCCTTGAAGAGATGCAGTCAAGAGCCCACCACTCGCAGGGTTTGAGACATAAGCTTACAGTTCCTTCCTCAGCCCGACGCTTCCTGTGCAATTTTCAGATGCAATCCAAACCTCACAATCAATATCACAGCCCTGTAGTGATTCCAGGCCCAAGCCTACAGTGCCTTGCTCAGCTCTACACTTGCTATCCCATTTTCAGTCCCCAGTCCAGCCCCACTGATTTCAGCTCCAGACCCACAAGCTTTATTGCACTGCCACCTCTGCTCTTCCAGCTCCAGCTCCGCATTTCTCCAGCACCGCCGGCTCCTGCTGCTCCAGGTCCAAATGGCAGGATCTTCCTCTCGGCTCCAGGTCAGCAACAATTCGGCTCCAGCCCCACAGTCTCTACCCCAGCCCCACGGTCAGTAAGACACCCCCACCATGATTTCAGCTCCAATCCCACAGTGCCTTTCTTGGCGTGACCTTTTCTATCCCGTGTTCAGCCCCAATTCCAGCCCCACATTCACCGTCACAGCCTTACAAATATTTCAAGCTCAGCCCTACATTGTTTTGCAGAGACGCACTCAAGAGCCCAGAACTACCAGCGATTGAGGCGCAACCGTACAGTGCCTTTTCCAGCCCCACAGTTCCTGGCCCATTTTCAGTCACAAGCCCACCTCACAGGAAATAGCACAGCCCAAGCCTACAGTGCCTTGCTCAGCTCTACACTTGCTATCCCATTTCCAGTCCCCAGCCCAGCCCCAGTGATTTCAGCTCCAGACCCACAAGCTTTATTGCACTGCCACCGCCACTCTTCCAGCTCCAGCTCTGCATTTCTCCAGCACCGCCGGCTCCAGCTGCTGCAAGTCCAAATGGCAGGATCTTCCTCTCGGCTCCAGCCCCACAGTCTCTAACCCTGCCCACAGTCACTGTCCCAGCCCCTATTTTGATTTCTGCCCCAATACTACTGTCGCTAGCCCAGTTTTACAGTGATTTCAGCTCCAGCCCCACAGCTTCTACCCCAGCCCCACAGTCAGTAAGACACCCCCACCATGATTTCAGCTCCAATCCCACAGTGCCTTTTGTGGCGTGACCTTTTCTATCCCGTGTTCAGCCCCAATCGCAGCCCCACATTCACCATCACAGCCTTACAAATATTTCAAGCTCAGCCCTACATTGCCTTGCAGAGACCCAGGCAAGAGCCCAGAACTACCAAAGTTTGAGGCGAAATCGTACAGTGCCTTTTCCACCCCTACAGCTCGTATCCCATTTTCAGTCACAAGCCCACCCCAGAGGAAATAACACAGCCCAAGCCTACAGTGCCTTGCTCAGCTCTACACTTGCTATCCCATTTTCAGTCCCCAGCCCAGCCCCAGTGATTTCAGCTCCAGCCCTACAGTCCCCAGTGATTTCAGCTCCAGCCCTATAGTCTCCAGCCCTACATTACCCAGCCCAGCCCCAGTGATTTTAGCTCCAGACCCACAAGCTTTATTGCACTGCCACCGCCGCTCTTCCAGCTCCAGCTCCGCATTTCTCCAGCACCTCCGGCTCCAGCTGCTGCAGGTCCAAATGGCAGGATCTTCCTCTCGGCTCCAGGTCAGCAACAATTCGGCTCCAGCCCCACAGTCTCTAACCCTGCCCCACAGTCACTGTCCCCACCCCTATTCTGTTTTCTGCTCCAATCCTACTGTCGCTAGCCCAGTTCTACAGTGATTTCAGCTCCAGCCCCACAGTTTCTACCCCAGCCCCACGGTCAGTAAGACACCCCCACCCTGATTCCAGCTCCAATCCCACAGTGCCTTTTTTGGCGTGACCTTTTCTATCCCGTGTTCAGTCCCAATCCCAGCCCCACACTCACCATCACAGCCTTACAAATATTTCAAGCTCAGCCCTACATTGTTTTGCAGAGACGCACTCAAGAGCCCAGAACTACCAGAGTTTGAGGCGAAATCGTACAGTGCCTTTTCCAGCCCCTCAGTTCCTAGGCCATTTTCAAGTGGAAGCTCACCCCACAGGCAATAGCACAGCAATGCAGAGATTTCAGGCCCAAGCCTACAGTGCCTTGCTCAGCTCTACACTTGCTATCCCATTTCCAGTCCCCAGCCCAGCCCCAGTGATTTCAGCTCCAGACCCACAAGCTTTATTGCACTGCCACCGCCGCTCTTCCAGCTCCAGCTCCGCATTTCTCCAGCACCTCCGGCTCCACCTGCTGCAGGTCCAAACGGCAGGATCTTCCTCTCGGCTCCCGCTTGGCAACCATTCATCTCCAGTCCCACAGTCTCTTACCCTGCCCCACAGTCGCTGTCCCAGCCCCTATTTTGATATCTCCTCCAATCCTAAAGTCCCTAGCTCTGAGCTATAGTGATTTCAGCTCGAGCCCTACAGTCTCTAACCCTGCCCCACAGTCACTGTCCCAGCCCCTATTTTGATATCTGCTCCAATCCTAAAGTCCCTAGCCCAGATCAACAGTGACTTCAGCTCCAGCCCCGCAGTCTCTACCCCAGCCCCAGAGTCAGTTAAGACGCCTCCACCACAATTTCAGCTCCAATTGCACCGTCCCCTTTTCGGCGCAACAATTTCTATCCTGTGTTCAGACCCAAACCCAGCCCCACACTCACCATCAGAGCCTTACAAATATTTCAAGCTCAGCCCTACATTGTTTTGCAGAGACGCAGTCAAGAGCCCAGAACTACCAGAGTTTGAGGCGCAACCGTACAGTGCCTTTTCCAGCCCTGCAGTTCCTATCCCATTTTCAGTCACAAGCCCACCCCAGAGGCAAAAGCACAGCCCAAGCATACAGTGCCTTGCTCAGCTCTACACTTGCTATCCCATTTTCAGTCCCCAGCCCAGCCCGTGATTTCAGCTCCAGCCCTACAGTCCCCAGTGATTTCAGCTCCAGCCCTACATTCCCCAGCCCAGCCCCAGTGATTTCAGCTCCAGACCCACAAGCTTTATTGCACTGCCACCTCCTCTCTTCCAGCTCCAGCTCCGCATTTCTCCAGCACCTCCGGCTCCACCTGCTGCAGGTCCAAACGGCAGGATCTTCCTCTCGGCTCCAGCTTGGCAACCATTCATCTCCAGTCCCACAGTCTCTAACCCTGCCCCACAGTCACTGTCCCCGCCCCTATTTTGATATCTCCTCCAATCCTACAGTCCCTAGCTCTGAGCTATAGTGATTTCAGCTCCAGCCCTACATTCCCCAGCCCAGCCCCAGTGATTTCAGCTCCAGACCCACAAGCTTTATTGCACTGCCACCTCTGCTCTTCCAGCTCCAGCTCCGCATTTCTCCAGCACCGCCGGCTCCAGCTGCTCCAGGTCCAAATGGCAGGATCTTCCTCTCAGCTCCAGGTCAGCAACAATTCGGCTCCAGCCCCACAGTCTCTACCCAAGCCCCACGGTCAGTAAGACACCCCCACCCTGATTTCAGCTCCAATCCCATAGTGCCTTTCTTGGCGTGACCTTTTCTATCCCGTGTTCAGCCCCAATCGCAGCCCCACATTCACCGTCACAGCCTTACAAATATTTCAAGCTCAGCCCTACATTGCCTTGCAGAGACGCACTCAAGAGCCCAGAACTACCAGAGTTTGAGGCGAAATCGTACAGTGCCTTTTCCAGCCCCACAGCTCGTATCCCATTTTCAGTCACAAGCCCACCCCAGAGGAAATAACACAGCCCAAGCCTACAGTGCCTTGCTCAGCTCTACACTTGCTATCCCATTTTCAGTCCCCAGCCCAGCCCCAGTGATTTCAGCTCCAGCCCTACAGTCCCCAGTGATTTCAGCTCCAGCCCTATAGTCTCCAGCCCTACATTCCCCAGCCCAGCCCCAGTGATTTCAGCTCCAGACCCACAAGCTTTATTGCACTGCCACCTCTGCTCTTCCAGCTCCAGCTCCGCATTTCTCCAGCACCGCCGGCTCCAGCTGCTCCAGGTCCAAATGGCAGGATCTTCCTCTCGGCTCCAGGTCAGCAACAATTCGGCTCCAGCCCCACAGTCTCTAACCCTGCCCCACAGTCACTGTCCCCACCCCTATTTTGTTTTCTGCTCCAATCCTACTGTCGCTAGCCCAGTTCTACAGTGATTTCAGCTCCAATCCCACAGTGCCGTTTTTGGCGTGACCTTTTCTATCCTGTGTTCAGCCCCAATCGCAGTCCCACATTCACCATCACAGCCTTTCAAATATTTCAAGCTCAGCCCTACATTGCCTTGCAGAGACGCACTCAAGAGCCCAGAACTACCAGAGTTTGAGGCGAAATCGTACAGTGCCTTTTCCAGCCCCTCAGTTCCTAGGCCATTTTCAAGTGGAAGCTCACCCCACAGGCAATAGCACAGCAATGCAGAGATTTCAGGCCCAAGCCTACAGTGCCTTGCTCAGCTCTACACTTGCTATCCCATTTCCAGTCCCCAGCCCAGCCCCAGTGATTTCAGCTCCAGACCCACAAGCTTTATTGCACTGCCACCTCTGCTCTTCCAGCTCCAGCTCCGCATTTCTCCAGCACCACCGGCTCCAGCTGCTGCAGGTCCAAACGGCAGGATCTTCCTCTCAGCTCCAGCTTGGCAACCATTCATCTCCAGTCCCACAGTCTCTTACCCTGCCCCACAGTCACTGTCCCAGCCCCTATTTTGATATCTGCTCCAATCCTAAAGTCCCTAGCTCTGAGCTATACTGATTTCAGCTCCAGCCCTACATTCCCCAGCCCAGCCCCAGTGATTTCAGCTCCAGACCCACAAGCTTTATTGCACTGCCACCTCTGCTCTTCCAGCTCCAGCTCCGCATTTCTCCAGCACCTCCGGCTCCAGCTGCTGCAGGTCCAAATGGCAGGATCTTCCTCTCGGCTCCAGGTCAGCAACAATTTGGCTCCAGCCCCACAGTCTCTACCCCAGCCCCACGGTCAGTAAGACACCCCCACCCTGATTTCAGCTCCAATCCCACAGTGCCTTTCTTGGCGTGACCTTTTCTATCCCGTGTTCAGCCCCAATTCCAGCCCCACATTCACCGTCACAGCCTTACAAATATTTCAAGCTCAGCCCTACATTGTTTTGCAGAGACGCAGTCAAGAGCCCAGAACTACCAGCGTTTGAGGCGCAACCGTACAGTGCCTTTTCCAGCCCCACAGTTCCTGGCCCATTTTCAGTCACAAGCCCACCTGACAGGAAATAGCACAGCCCAAGCCTACAGTGCCTTGCTCAGCTCTACACTTGCTATCCCATTTCCAGTCCCCAGCCCAGCCCCAGTGATTTCAGCTCCAGCCCTACAGTCTCCAGCCCAGCCCCAGTGATTTCAGCTCCAGACCCACAAGCTTTATTGCACTGCCACCGCCGCTCTTCCAGCTCCAGCTCTGCATTTCTCCAGCACCGCCGGCTCCAGCTGCTGCAAGTCCAAATGGCAGGATCTTCCTCTCGGCTCCAGCCCCACAGTCTCTAACCCTGCCCACAGTCACTGTCCCAGCCCATATTTTGATTTCTGCCCCAATACTACTGTCGCTAGCCCAGTTTTACAGTGATTTCAGCTCCAGCCCCACAGTTTCTACCCCAGCCCCACAGTCAGTAAGACACCCCCACCATGATTTCAGCTCCAATCCCACAGTGCCTTTTGTGGCGTGACCTTTTCTATCCCGTGTTCAGCCCCAATCGCAGCCCCACATTCACCATCACAGCCTTACAAATATTTCAAGCTCAGCCCTACATTGCCTTGCAGAGACCCAGGCAAGAGCCCAGAACTACCAAAGTTTGAGGCGAAATCGTACAGTGCCTTTTCCACCCCTACAGCTCGTATCCCATTTTCAGTCACAAGCCCACCCCAGAGGAAATAACACAGCCCAAGCCTACATTGCCTTGCTCAGCTCTACACTTGCTATCCCATTTTCAGTCCCCAGCCCAGCCCCAGTGATTTCAGCTCCAGCCCTACAGTCCCCAGTGATTTCAGCTCCAGCCCTATAGTCTCCAGCCCTACATTCCCCAGCCCAGCCCCAGTGATTTCAGCTCCAGACCCACAAGCTTTATTGCACTGCCACCGCCGCTCTTCCAGCTCCAGCTTCGCATTTCTCCAGCACCTCCGGCTCCAGCTGCTGCAGGTCCAAATGGAAGGATCTTCCTCTCGGCTCCAGGTCAGCAACAATTCGGCTCCAGCCCCACAGTCTCTAACCCTGCCCCACAGTCACTGTCCCCACCCCTATTTTGTTTTCTGCTCCAATCCTACTGTCGCTAGCCCAGTTCTACAGTGATTTCAGCTCCAGCCCCACAGTTTCTACCCCAGCCCCACGGTCAGTAAGACAACCCCACCCTGATTTCAGCTCCAATCCCACAGTGCCTTTTGTGGCGTGACCTTTTCTATCCCGTGTTCAGTCCCAATCCCAGCCCCACACTCACCATCACAGCCTTACAAATATTTCAAGCTCAGCCCTACATTGCCTTGCAGAGACGCACTCAAGAGCCCAGAACTACCAGAGTTTGAGGCGAAATTGTACAGTGCCTTTTCCAGCCCCTCAGTTCCTAGGCCATTTTCAAGTGGAAGCTCACCCCACAGGCAATAGCACAGCAATGCAGAGATTTCAGGCCCAAGCCTACAGTGCCTTGCTCAGCTCTACACTTGCTATCCCATTTCCAGTCCCCAGCCCAGCCCCAGTGATTTCAGCTCCAGACCCACAAGCTTTATTGCACTGCCACCTCCTCTCTTCCAGCTCCAGCTCTGCATTTCTCCAGCACCACCGGCTCCAGCTGCTGCAGGTCCAAACGGCAGGATCTTCCTCTCGGCTCCAGCTTGGCAACCATTCATCTCCAGCCCCACAGTCTCTTACCCTGCCCCACAGTCGCTCTCCCAGCCCCTATTTTGATATCTCCTCCAATCCTAAAGTCCCTAGCTCTGAGCTATAGTGATTTCAGCTCCAGCCCCACAGTCTCTAACCCTGCCCCACAGTCACTGTCCCAGCCCCTATTTTGATATCTGCTCCAATCCTAAAGTCCCTAGCCCAGATCAACAGTGACTTCAGCTCCAGCCCCGCAGTCTCTACCCCAGCCCCAGAGTCAGTTAAGACGCCTCCACCACAATTTCAGCTCCAATTGCACAGTCCCCTTTTCGGCGCAACAATTTCTATCCCGTGTTCAGACCCAATCCCAGCCCCACACTCACCATCACAGCCTTACAAATATTTCAAGCTCAGCCCTACATTGTTTTGCAGAGACGCAGTCAAGAGCCCAGAACTACCAGAGTTTGAGGCGCAACCGTACAGTGCCTTTTCCAGCCCTGCAGTTCCTATCCCATTTTCAGTCACAAGCCCACCCCAGAGGCAAAAGCACAGCCCAAGCCTACAGTGCCTTGCTCAGCTCTACACTTGCTATCCCATTTCCAGTCCCCAGCCCAGCCCATGATTTCAGCTCCAGCCCTACAGTCCCCAGTGACTTCAGCTCCAGCCCTACATTCCCCAGCCCAGCCCCAGTGATTTCAGCTCCAGACCCACAAGCTTTATTGCACTGCCACCTCCTCTCTTCCAGCTCCAGCTCTGCATTTCTCCAGCACTTCCGGCTCCACCTGCTGCAGGTCCAAACGGCAGGATCTTCCTCTCGGCTCCAGCTTGGCAACCATTCATCTCCAGCCCCACAGTCTCTAACCCTGCCCCACAGTCACTGTCCCCGCCCCTATTTTGATATCTCCTCCAATCCTAAAGTCCCTAGCTCTGAGCTATAGTGATTTCAGCTCCAGCCCTACATTCCCCAGCCCAGCCCCAGTGATTTTAGCTCCAGACCCACAAGCTTTATTGCACTGCCACCTCTGCTCTTCCAGCTCCAGCTTCGCATTTCTCCAGCACCGCCGGCTCCAGCTGCTCCAGGTCCAAATGGCAGGATCTTCCTCTCAGCTCCAGGTCAGCAACAATTCGGCTCCAGCCCCACAGTCTCTACCCCAGCCCCACGGTCAGTAAGACAACCCCACCATGATTTCAGCTCCAATCCCACAGTGCCTTTCTTGGCGTGACCTTTTCTATCCCGTGTTCAGCCCCAATTCCAGCCCCACATTCACCGTCACAGCCTTACAAATATTTCAAGCTCAGCCCTACATTGTTTTGCAGAGACGCAGTCAAGAGCCCAGAACTACCAGCGTCTGAGGCGCAACCGTACAGTGCCTTTTCCAGCCCCAAAGTTCCTGGCCCATTTTCAGTCACAAGCCCACCTGACAGGAAATAGCACAGCCCAAGCCTACAGTGCCTTGCTCAGCTCTACACTTGCTATCCCATTTCCAGTCCCCAGCCCAGCCCCAGTGATTTCAGCTCCAGCCCTACAGTCTCCAGCCCAGCCCCAGTGATTTCAGCTCCAGACCCACAAGCTTTATTGCACTGCCACCGCCGCTCTTCCAGCTCCAGCTCTGCATTTCTCCAGCACCGCCGGCTCCAGCTGCTGCAAGTCCAAATGGCAGGATCTTCCTCTCGGCTCCAGCCCCACAGTCTCTAACCCTGCCCACAGTCACTGTCCCAGCCCCTATTTTGATTTCTGCACCAATACTACTGTCGCTAGCCCAGTTTTACAGTGATTTCAGCTCCAGCCCCACAGTTTCTACCCCAGCCCCACAGTCAGTAAGACACCCCCACCATGATTTCAGCTCCAATCCCACAGTGCCTTTTGTGGCGTGACCTTTTCTATCCCGCGTTCAGCCCCAATCCCAGCCCCACATTCACCATCACAGCCTTACAAATATTTCAAGCTCAGCCCTACATTGCCTTGCAGAGACCCAGGCAAG
Source organism: Acanthiza pusilla (assembly GCA_036630365.1). Taxonomy (NCBI): domain Eukaryota; kingdom Metazoa; phylum Chordata; class Aves; order Passeriformes; family Acanthizidae; genus Acanthiza; species Acanthiza pusilla. The sequence continues at coordinate 20,688,667 of JAXCHO010000004.1, read as the reverse complement.
AGCCCAGAACTACCAAAGTTTGAGGCGAAATCGTACAGTGCCTTTTCCACCCCTACAGCTCGTATCCCATTTTCAGTCACAAGCCCACCCCAGAGGAAATAACACAGCCCAAGCCTACATTGCCTTGCTCAGCTCTACACTTGCTACCCATTTTCAGTCCCCAGCCCAGCCCCAGTGATTTCAGCTCCAGCCCTACAGTCCCCAGTGATTTCAGCTCCAGCCCTATAGTCTCCAGCCCTACATTCCCCAGCCCAGCCCCAGTGATTTCAGCTCCAGACCCACAAGCTTTATTGCACTGCCACCTCTGCTCTTCCAGCACCAGCTTCGCATTTCTCCAGCACGTCCGGCTCCAGCTGCTGCAGGTCCAAATGGCAGGATCTTCCTCTCGGCTCCAGGTCAGCAACAATTCGGCTCCAGCCCCACAGTCTCTAACCCTGCCCCACAGTCACTGTCCCCACCCCTATTTTGTTTTCTGCTCCAATCCTACTGTCGCTAGCCCAGTTCTACAGTGATTTCAGCTCCAGCCCCACAGTTTCTACCCCAGCCCCACGGTCAGTAAGACACCCCCACCATGATTTCAGCTCCAATCCCACAGTGCCTTTTTTGGCGTGACCTTTTCTATCCCGTGTTCAGTCCCAATCCCAGCCCCACACTCACCATCACAGCCTTACAAATATTTCAAGCTCAGCCCTACATTGCCTTGCAGAGACGCACTCAAGAGCCCAGAACTACCAGAGTTTGAGGCGAAATCGTACAGTGCCTTTTCCAGCCCCTCAGTTCCTAGGCCATTTTCAAGTGGAAGCTCACCCCACAGGCAATAGCACAGCAACGCAGAGATTTCAGGCCCAAGCCTACAGTGCCTTGCTCAGCTCTACACTTGCTATCCCATTTCCAGTCCCCAGCCCAGCCCCAGTGATTTCAGCTCCAGACCCACAAGCTTTATTGCACTGCCACCTCTGCTCTTCCAGCTCCAGCTCCGCTTTTCTCCAGCACCACCGGCTCCAGCTGCTGCAGGTCCAAACGGCAGGATCTTCCTCTCGGCTCCAGCTTGGCAACCATTCATCTCCAGTCCCACAGTCTCTTACCCTGCCCCACAGTCACTGTCCCCGCCCCTATTTTGATATCTCCTCCAATCCTAAAGTCCCTAGCTCTGAGCTATGGTGATTTCAGCTCCAGCCCTACATTCCCCAGCCCAGCCCCAGTGATTTCAGCTCCAGACCCACAAGCTTTATTGCACTGCCACCGCCGCTCTTCCAGCTCCAGCTCTGCATTTCTCCAGCACCACCGGCTCCAGCTGCTCCAGGTCCAAACAGCAGGATCTTCCCCTCAGCTCCAGCTGTAGAACCCATATTCCCGCCCCAGCCTAGCAATCTTTATTCCACGTCCAGCCCTTTGGTTTGTGTCCCAACCGACTATCACTTCCCAGATCAACAGGTAATACCCAAGTTGAACACTGCTTTCAGCTCCAGCACTGCAGTCCCCTTCCCAACCCCAGTGATTTCCACTCCACTCCCACAAGCTTTATTGCACTGCCAGCTCTTCTCTTTCCCTTCCCGCTCCACATCTTCCCAGCAGTGCCACATAAGGCTGCTCCTGCTTCTCAGGACAGCATCTTTGCTTTACCCCCAGCTCTGTGTGCTTTCAGCTCAGCCCTTGAAGCCACAGTGCAGCCCCAGCCTGACAATCCTTACTCCAACTCCAGCGTCTCTGTCCCAGCCCCACAGGGCTTTTACCCCTAGCCCTACCATCTTGGTGTCTTCTCCAGCTGTGCTGCCTCAGTTCCTCAGCTTCCTACTGCTCCAGGTAAAAGCTGCTCCTGCTTCTCTCACTTGCAGCCTGGGGCTGTTGATAGAACCACAAATCAGTCACTGGCATCACTCCAATGTCTCTTGGAGCTTTCACACCCCCTGCCATGGGATCCCAACTTTGGGGGCACGTCAGGCCTCAACAGCAACACACACCTTCCCCCCCTGCCCCTGACTCTCACCCACAGCACTTGCCCAAAAGGCCTCCCCTCTCACCTCCCCCAGGCAGCACCAGGGGCTGCCAATGGCCACTGGGCCCCTGCTTGCCCATGCCAAGAGGTGCCCTTGGGCTGCTTCTCAAGCCCTGGAGCCCCTGCACCCTCAGCTCGCACTTGTGACCACTGGGTAGGGGCCGGCAACCCCCAGGCATCTCCTGCAGGCCCCCATCTGCAGCTCCATCCCCTCCTCCCATGGCCTTTAGCCAGCTCTGGCCCCAGCATTTCCACTGCCCTGCATCCCTTGGGGCCTGACTTTAGTGCCAACCTCCTTATTCCACACCCGGGGCCTTTGCGTCTCCTATGGCCTCAGTGATTCAGGCCCAGCCCGACAATCTTGAGTTAACTACCAAATACAGAGGAAAAGACCAAACACAAGACTAAATCTACAATCATGTAGTACTCCAAAAATACCTGAGTGCAACCAAATGTGTACAACAACCAAGCAACTCATGAAGAAAATACTTCCAAATCAAACTAAAGCAAAATTGAAAAACGGAAAAAAAAACCCAACCAAAACTACTTTATTGCTTATGTTTTCAACATTCCTTTAACACCACAACTCTCGGGAAGCACTTTCCCCCGGCGCCGCTCCAGGCGCCGCTGGCACAACTAGGCACAAGCAGCACCGCCGCCCAAGGACAGCGCCAGCCCCACGCCCCGGCCGCGGCCCCGCCACAGGGCGGGGCTGACGGGGGACGAGCGCCCATGCTCACCGCCGCTCCCCGCAGCAACAGGCGCCGGGGATCCCTCACGGCGCAGCGCCGCTCTTCGCATCGCCGAGACACACCTTCAGCCGCCACTCTCATCCTCACCGCCGCCGCACTGAGCACAGCGCCCCTCAGCGCACGCCATTTATACCCCCGGCCGGGCCAGCCCAGCCAATCACAGCTTGAAACCGTGTCGGCCCCGCCAATCACAGCTCACCCCGTTCCCACCACGCCCGCCTCCCGCCGCCGCCACGCCGGGCTTCGATCCCACTGCTCCCTGCCGTCCTCTCCCCGCTCCCGGCTTCTAACCCTGCCCTACAGTCACTGTCCCAGCCCCTATTTTGATTTCTGCTCCAATCCTACTGTCGCCAGCCCAGTTCTACAGTGATTTCAGCTCCAGCCCCACAGTTTCTACCCCAGCCCCACCGTCAGCAAGACAGCCCCACCATGATTTCAGCTCCAATCCCACAGTGCCTTTTTCGGCGTGACCTTTTCTATCCCATGTTCAGCCCCAATCCCAGCCCCACACTCACCATCACAGCCTTACAAATATTTCAAGCTCAGCCCTACATTGCCTTGCAGAGACGCACTCAAGAGCCCAGAACTACCAGAGTTTGAGGCGAAATCGTACAGTGCCTTTTCCAGCCCCTCAGTTCCTAGGCCATTTTCAAGTGGAAGCTCACCCCACAGGCAATAGCACAGCAACGCAGAGATTTCAGGCCCAAGCCTACAGTGCCTTGCTCAGCTCTACACTTGCTATCCCATTTCCAGTCCCCAGCCCAGCCCCAGTGATTTCAGCTCCAGACCCACAAGCTTTATTGCACTGCCACCGCCGCTCTTCCAGCTCCAGCTCCGCATTTCTCCAGCACCACCGGCTCCAGCTGCTGCAGGTCCAAACGGCAGGGTCTTCCTCTCGGCTCCAGCTTGGCAACCATTCATCTCCAGTCCCACAGTCTCTTACCCTGCCCCACAGTCGCTCTCCCAGCCCCTATTTTGATATCTCCTCCAATCCTAAAGTCCCTAGCTCTGAGCTATAGTGATTTCAGCTCGAGCCCTACAGTCTCTAACCCTGCCCCACAGTCACTGTCCCAGCCCCTATTTTGATATCTGCTCCAATCCTAAAGTCCCTAGCCCAGATCAACAGTGACTTCAGCTCCAGCCCCGCAGTCTCTACCCCAGCCCCAGAGTCAGTTAAGACGCCTCCACCACAATTTCAGCTCCAATTGCACCGTCCCCTTATCGGCGCAACAATTTCTATCCCGTGTTCAGACCCAATCCCAGCCCCACACTCACCATCACAGCCTTACAAATATTTCAAGCTCAGCCCTACATTGTTTTGCAGAGACGCAGTCAAGAGCCCAGAACTACCAGAGTTTGAGGCGAAATCGTACAGTGCCTTTTCCAGCCCCTCAGTTCCTAGGCCATTTTCAAGTGGAAGCTCACCCCACAGGCAATAGCACAGCAACGCAGAGATTTCAGGCCCAAGCCTACAGTGCCTTGCTCAGCTCTACACTTGCTATCCCATTTCCAGTCCCCAGCCCAGCACCAGTGATTTCAGCTCCAGACCCACAAGCTTTATTGCACTGCCACCTCTGCTCTTCCAGCTCCAGCTCCGCATTTCTCCAGCACCGCCGGCTCCTGCTGCTCCAGGTCCAAATGGCAGGATCTTCCTCTCAGCTCCAGGTCAGCAACAATTCGGCTCCAGCCCCACAGTCTCTACCCCAGGCCCACGGTCAGTAAGACACCCCCACCATGATTTCAGCTCCAATCCCACAGTGCCTTTCTTGGCGTGACCTTTTCTATCCCATGTTCAGCCCCAATTCCAGCCCCACATTCACCGTCACAGCCTTACAAATATTTCAAGCTCAGCCCTACATTGCCTTGCAGAGACCCAGGCAAGAGCCCAGAACTACCAAAGTTTGAGGCGAAATCGTACAGTGCCTTTTCCACCCCTACAGCTCGTATCCCATTTTCAGTCACAAGCCCACCCCAGAGGAAATAACACAGCCCAAGCCTACAGTGCCTTGCTCAGCTCTACACTTGCTATCCCATTTTCAGTCCCCAGCCCAGCCCCAGTGATTTCAGCTCCAGCCCTACAGTCCCCAGTGATTTCAGCTCCAGCCCTATAGTCTCCAGCCCTACATTCCCCAGCCCAGCCCCAGTGATTTCAGCTCCAGACCCACAAGCTTTATTGCACTGCCACCGCCGCTCTTCCAGCTCCAGCTCCGCATTTCTCCAGCACCTCCGGCTCTAGCTGCTGCAGGTCCAAATAGCAGGATCTTCCTCTCGGCTCCAGGTCAGCAACAATTTGGCTCCAGCCCCACAGTCTCTAACCCTGCCCCACAGTCACTGTCCCCACCCCTATTTTGTTTTCTGCTCCAATCCTACTGTCGCTAGCCCAGTTCTACAGTGATTTCAGCTCCAGCCCCACAGTTTCTACCCCAGCCCCATGGTCAGTAAGACAACCCCACCCTGATTTCAGCTCCAATCCCACAGTGCCTTTCTTGGCGTGACCTTTTCTATCCCGTGTTCAGTCCCAATCCCAGCCCCACACTCACCATCACAGCCTTACAAATATTTCAAGCTCAGGCCTACATTGTTTTGCAGAGACGCAGTCAAGAGCCCAGAACTACCAGAGTTTGAGGCGCAACCGTACAGTGCCTTTTCCAGCCCTGCAGTTCCTATCCCATTTTCAGTCACAAGCCCACCCCAGAGGCAAAAGCACAGCCCAAGCCTACAGTGCCTTGCTCAGCTCTACACTTGCTATCCCATTTTCAGTCCCCAGCCCAGCCCGTGATTTCAGCTCCAGCCCTACAGTCCCCAGTGACTTCAGCTCCAGCCCTACATTCCCCAGCCCAGCCCCAGTGATTTCAGCTCCAGACCCACAAGCTTTATTGCACTGCCACCTCCTCTCTTCCAGCTCCAGCTCCGCATTTCTCCAGCACCGCCGGCTCCAGCTGCTCCAGGTCCAAATGGCAGGATCTTCCTCTCAGCTCCAGGTCAGCAACAATTCGGCTTCAGCCCCACAGTCTCTACCCCAGCCCCAGAGTCAGTAGACACCCCCACCATGATTTCAGCTCCAATCCCACAGTGCCTTTCTTGGCGTGACCTTTTCTATCCCGTGTTCAGCCCCAATTCCAGCCCCACATTCACCGTCACAGCCTTACAAATATTTCAAGCTCAGCCCTACATTGTTTTGCAGAGACGCAGTCAAGAGCCCAGAACTACCAGAGTTTGAGGCGCAACCGTACAGTGCCTTTTCCAGCCCTGCAGTTCCTATCCCATTTTCAGTCACAAGCCCACCCCAGAGGCAAAAGCACAGCCCAAGCCTACAGTGCCTTGCTCAGCTCTACACTTGCTATCCCATTTCCAGTCCCCAGACCAGCCCATGATTTCAGCTCCAGCCCTACAGTCCCCAGTGACTTCAGCTCCAGCCCTACATTCCCCAGCCCAGCACCAGTGATTTCAGCTCCAGACCCACAAGCTTTATTGCACTGCCACCTCTGCTCTTCCAGCTCCAGCTCCGCATTTCTCCAGCACCGCCGGCTCCTGCTGCTCCAGGTCCAAATGGCAGGATCTTCCTCTCAGCTCCAGGTCAGCAACAATTCGGCTCCAGCCCCACAGTCTCTACCCCAGGCCCACGGTCAGTAAGACACCCCCACCATGATTTCAGCTCCAATCCCACAGTGCCTTTCTTGGCGTGACCTTTTCTATCCCATGTTCAGCCCCAATTCCAGCCCCACATTCACCGTCACAGCCTTACAAATATTTCAAGCTCAGCCCTACATTGCCTTGCAGAGACCCAGGCAAGAGCCCAGAACTACCAAAGTTTGAGGCGAAATCGTACAGTGCCTTTTCCACCCCTACAGCTCGTATCCCATTTTCAGTCACAAGCCCACCCCAGAGGAAATAACACAGCCCAAGCCTACAGTGCCTTGCTCAGCTCTACACTTGCTATCCCATTTTCAGTCCCCAGCCCAGCCCCAGTGATTTCAGCTCCAGCCCTACAGTCCCCAGTGATTTCAGCTCCAGCCCTATAGTCTCCAGCCCTACATTCCCCAGCCCAGCCCCAGTGATTTCAGCTCCAGACCCACAAGCTTTATTGCACTGCCACCGCCGCTCTTCCAGCTCCAGCTCCGCATTTCTCCAGCACCTCCGGCTCTAGCTGCTGCAGGTCCAAATAGCAGGATCTTCCTCTCGGCTCCAGGTCAGCAACAATTCGGCTCCAGCCCCACAGTCTCTAACCCTGCCCCACAGTCACTGTCCCCACCCCTATTTTGTTTTCTGCTCCAATCCTACTGTCGCTAGCCCAGTTCTACAGTGATTTCAGCTCCAGCCCCACAGTTTCTACCCCAGCCCCATGGTCAGTAAGACAACCCCACCCTGATTTCAGCTCCAATCCCACAGTGCCTTTCTTGGCGTGACCTTTTCTATCCCGTGTTCAGTCCCAATCCCAGCCCCACACTCACCATCACAGCCTTACAAATATTTCAAGCTCAGGCCTACATTGTTTTGCAGAGACGCAGTCAAGAGCCCAGAACTACCAGAGTTTGAGGCGCAACCGTACAGTGCCTTTTCCAGCCCTGCAGTTCCTATCCCATTTTCAGTCACAAGCCCACCCCAGAGGCAAAAGCACAGCCCAAGCCTACAGTGCCTTGCTCAGCTCTACACTTGCTATCCCATTTTCAGTCCCCAGCCCAGCCCGTGATTTCAGCTCCAGCCCTACAGTCCCCAGTGACTTCAGCTCCAGCCCTACATTCCCCAGCCCAGCCCCAGTGATTTCAGCTCCAGACCCACAAGCTTTATTGCACTGCCACCTCCTCTCTTCCAGCTCCAGCTCCGCATTTCTCCAGCACCGCCGGCTCCAGCTGCTCCAGGTCCAAATGGCAGGATCTTCCTCTCAGCTCCAGGTCAGCAACAATTCGGCTCCAGCCCCACAGTCTCTACCCCAGCCCCAGAGTCAGTAGACACCCCCACCATGATTTCAGCTCCAATCCCACAGTGCCTTTCTTGGCGTGACCTTTTCTATCCCGTGTTCAGCCCCAATTCCAGCCCCACATTCACCGTCACAGCCTTACAAATATTTCAAGCTCAGCCCTACATTGCCTTGCAGAGACGCAGTCAAGAGCCCAGAACTACCAGCGTTTGAGGCGCAACCGTACATTGCCTTTTCCAGCCCCACAGTTCCTGGCCCATTTTCAGTCACAAGCCCACCTCACAGGAAATAGCACAGCCCAAGCCTACAGTGCCTTGCTCAGCTCTACACTTGCTATCCCATTTCCAGTCCCCAGACCAGCCCCAGTGATTTCAGCTCCAGCCCTACAGTCCCCAGTGACTTCAGCTCCAGCCCTACATTCCCCAGCCCAGCCCCAGTGATTTCAGCTCCAGACCCACAAGCTTTATTGCACTGCCACCGCCGCTCTTCCAGCTCCAGCTCTGCATTTCTCCAGCACCACCGGCTCCAGCTGCTGCAGGTCCAAACGGCAGGATCTTCCTCTCGGCTCCAGCTTGGCAACCATTCATCTCCAGTCCCACAGTCTCTTACCCTGCCCCACAGTCGCTCTCCCAGCCCCTATTTTGATATCTCCTCCAATCCTAAAGTCCCTAGCTCTGAGCTATAGTGATTTCAGCTCGAGCCCTACAGTCTCTAACCCTGCCCCACAGTCACTGTCCCAGCCCCTATTTTGATATCTGCTCCAATCCTAAAGTCCCTAGCCCAGATCAACAGTGACTTCAGCTCCAGCCTCGCAGTCTCTACCGCAGCCCCAGAGTCAGTTAAGACGCCTCCACCACAATTTCAGCTCCAATTGCACCGTCCCCTTTTCGGCGCAACAATTTCTATCCCGTATTCAGACCCAATCCCAGCCCCACACTCACCATCACAGCCTTACAAATATTTCAAGCTCAGCCCTACATTATTTTGCAGAGACGCAGTCAAGAGCCCAGAACTACCAGAGTTTGAGGCGCAACCGTACAGTGCCTTTTCCAGCCCTGCAGTTCCTATCCCATTTTCAGTCACAAGCCCACCCCAGAGGCAAAAGCACAGCCCAAGCCTACAGTGCCTTGCTCAGCTCTACACTTGCTATCCCATTTCCAGTCCCCAGACCAGCCCATGATTTCAGCTCCAGCCCTACAGTCCCCAGTGACTTCAGCTCCAGCCCTACATTCCCCAGCCCAGCCCCAGTGATTTCAGCTCCAGACCCACAAGCTTTATTGCACTGCCACCTCTGCTCTTCCAGCTCCAGCTCCGCATTTCTCCAGCACCGCCGGCTCCGGCTGCTCCAGGTCCAAATGGCAGGATCTTCCTCTCAGCTCCAGGTCAGCAACAATTCGGCTCCAGCCCCACAGTCTCTACCCCAGCCCCAGAGTCAGTAAGACACCCCCACCATGATTTCAGCTCCAATCCCACAGTGCCTTTTGTGGCGTGACCTTTTCTATCCCATGTTCAGCCCCAATTCCAGCCCCACATTCACCGTCACAGCCTTACAAATATTTCAAGCTCAGCCCTACATTGCCTTGCAGAGACCCAGGCAAGAGCCCAGAACTACCAAAGTTTGAGGCGAAATCGTACAGTGCCTTTTCCACCCCTACAGCTCGTATCCCATTTTCAGTCACAAGCCCACCCCAGAGGAAATAACACAGCCCAAGCCTACAGTGCCTTGCTCAGCTCTACACTTGCTATCCCATTTTCAGTCCCCAGCCCAGCCCCAGTGATTTCAGCTCCAGCCCTACAGTCCCCAGTGATTTCAGCTCCAGCCCTATAGTCTCCAGCCCTACATTCCCCAGCCCAGCCCCAGTGATTTCAGCTCCAGACCCACAAGCTTTATTGCACTGCCACCGCCGCTCTTCCAGCTCCAGCTCCGCATTTCTCCAGCACCTCCGGCTCTAGCTGCTGCAGGTCCAAATGGCAGGATCTTCCTCTCGGCTCCAGGTCAGCAACAATTCGGCTCCAGCCCCACAGTCTCTAACCCTGCCCCACAGTCACTGTCCCCACCCCTATTTTGTTTTCTGCTCCAATCCTACTGTCGCTAGCCCAGTTCTACAGTGATTTCAGCTCCAGCCCCACAGTTTCTACCCCAGCCCCATGGTCAGTAAGACAACCCCACCCTGATTTCAGCTCCAATCCCACAGTGCCTTTCTTGGCGTGACCTTTTCTATCCCGTGTTCAGTCCCAATCCCAGCCCCACACTCACCATCACAGCCTTACAAATATTTCAAGCTCAGGCCTACATTGTTTTGCAGAGACGCAGTCAAGAGCCCAGAACTACCAGAGTTTGAGGCGTAACCGTACAGTGCCTTTTCCAGCCCTGCAGTTCCTATCCCATTTTCAGTCACAAGCCCACCCCAGAGGCAAAAGCACAGCCCAAGCCTACAGTGCCTTGCTCAGCTCTACACTTGCTATCCCATTTTCAGTCCCCAGCCCAGCCCGTGATTTCAGCTCCAGCCCTACAGTCCCCAGTGACTTCAGCTCCAGCCCTACATTCCCCAGCCCAGCCCCAGTGATTTCAGCTCCAGACCCACAAGCTTTATTGCACTGCCACCTCCTCTCTTCCAGCTCCAGCTCCGCATTTCTCCAGCACCGCCGGCTCCAGCTGCTCCAGGTCCAAATGGCAGGATCTTCCTCTCAGCTCCAGGTCAGCAACAATTCGGCTCCAGCCCCACAGTCTCTACCCCAGCCCCACGGTCAGTAAGACACCCCCACCATGATTTCAGCTCCAATCCCACAGTGCCTTTCTTGGCGTGACCTTTTCTATCCCATGTTCAGTCCCAATTCCAGCCCCACATTCACCGTCACAGCCTTACAAATATTTCAAGCTCAGCCCTACATTGTTTTGCAGAGACGCAGTCAAGAGCCCAGAACTACCAGCGTCTGAGGCGCAACCGTACAGTGCCTTTTCCAGCCCCAAAGTTCCTGGCCCATTTTCAGTCACAAGCCCACCTGACAGGAAATAGCACAGCCCAAGCCTACAGTGCCTTGCTCAGCTCTACACTTGCTATCCCATTTCCAGTCCCCAGCCCAGCCCCAGTGATTTCAGCTCCAGCCCTACAGTCTCCAGCCCAGCCCCAGTGATTTCAGCTCCAGACCCACAAGCTTTATTGCACTGCCACCGCCGCTCTTCCAGCTCCAGCTCTGCATTTCTCCAGCACCGCCGGCTCCAGCTGCTGCAAGTCCAAATGGCAGGATCTTCCTCTCGGCTCCAGCCCCACAGTCTCTAACCCTGCCCACAGTCACTGTCCCAGCCCCTATTTTGATTTCTGCACCAATACTACTGTCGCTAGCCCAGTTTTACAGTGATTTCAGCTCCAGCCCCACAGTTTCTACCCCAGCCCCACAGTCAGTAAGACACCCCCACCATGATTTCAGCTCCAATCCCACAGTGCCTTTTGTGGCGTGACCTTTTCTATCCCGCGTTCAGCCCCAATCCCAGCCCCACATTCACCATCACAGCCTTACAAATATTTCAAGCTCAGCCCTACATTGCCTTGCAGAGACCCAGGCAAGAGCCCAGAACTACCAAAGTTTGAGGCGAAATCGTACAGTGCCTTTTCCACCCCTACAGCTCGTATCCCATTTTCAGTCACAAGCCCACCCCAGAGGAAATAACACAGCCCAAGCCTACATTGCCTTGCTCAGCTCTACACTTGCTACCCATTTTCAGTCCCCAGCCCAGCCCCAGTGATTTCAGCTCCAGCCCTACAGTCCCCAGTGATTTCAGCTCCAGCCCTATAGTCTCCAGCCCTACATTCCCCAGCCCAGCCCCAGTGATTTCAGCTCCAGACCCACAAGCTTTATTGCACTGCCACCGCCGCTCTTCCAGCACCAGCTTCGCATTTCTCCAGCACCTCCGGCTCCAGCTGCTGCAGGTCCAAATGGCAGGATCTTCCTCTCGGCTCCAGGTCAGCAACAATTCGGCTCCAGCCCCACAGTCTCTAACCCTGCCCCACAGTCACTGTCCCCACCCCTATTTTGTTTTCTGCTCCAATCCTACTGTCGCTAGCCCAGTTCTACAGTGATTTCAGCTCCAGCCCCACAGTTTCTACCCCAGCCCCACGGTCAGTAAGACACCCCCACCATGATTTCAGCTCCAATCCCACAGTGCCGTTTTTGGCGTGACCTTTTCTATCCCGTGTTCTGTCCCAATCCCAGCCCCACACTCACCATCACAGCCTTACAAATATTTCAAGCTCAGCCCTACATTGCCTTGCAGAGACGCACTCAAGAGCCCAGAACTACCAGAGTTTGAGGCGAAATCATACAGTGCCTTTTCCAGCCCCTCAGTTCCTAGGCCATTTTCAAGTGGAAGCTCACCCCACAGGCAATAGCACAGCAACGCAGAGATTTCAGGCCCAAGCCTACAGTGCCTTGCTCAGCTCTACACTTGATATCCCATTTCCAGTCCCCAGCCCAGCCCCAGTGATTTCAGCTCCAGACCCACAAGCTTTATTGCACTGCCACCTCTGCTCTTCCAGCTCCAGCTCCGCTTTTCTCCAGCACCACCGGCTCCAGCTGCTGCAGGTCCAAATGGCAGGATCTTCCTCTCAGCTCCAGGTCAGCAACAATTCGGCTCCAGCCCCACAGTCTCTACCCCAGCCCCACGGTCAGTAAGACAACCCCACCATGATTTCAGCTCCAATCCCACAGTGCCTTTCTTGGCGTGACCTTTTCTATCCCATGTTCAGTCCCAATTCCAGTCCCACATTCACCGTCACAGCCTTACAAATATTTCAAGCTCAGCCCTACATTGTTTTGCAGAGACGCAGTCAAGAGCCCAGAACTACCAGCGTCTGAGGCGCAACCGTACAGTGCCTTTTCCAGCCCCAAAGTTCCTGGCCCATTTTCAGTCACAAGCCCACCTGACAGGAAATAGCACAGCCCAAGCCTACAGTGCCTTGCTCAGCTCTACACTTGCTATCCCATTTCCAGTCCCCAGCCCAGCCCCAGTGATTTCAGCTCCAGCCCTACAGTCTCCAGCCCAGCCCCAGTGATTTCAGCTCCAGACCCACAAGCTTTATTGCACTGCCACCGCCGCTCTTCCAGCTCCAGCTCTGCATTTCTCCAGCACCGCCGGCTCCAGCTGCTGCAAGTCCAAATGGCAGGATCTTCCTCTCGGCTCCAGCCCCACAGTCTCTAACCCTGCCCACAGTCACTGTCCCAGCCCCTATTTTGATTTCTGCACCAATACTACTGTCGCTAGCCCAGTTTTACAGTGATTTCAGCTCCAGCCCCACAGTTTCTACCCCAGCCCCACAGTCAGTAAGACACCCCCACCATGATTTCAGCTCCAATCCCACAGTGCCTTTTGTGGCGTGACCTTTTCTATCCCACGTTCAGCCCCAATCCCAGCCCCACATTCACCATCACAGCCTTACAAATATTTCAAGCTCAGCCCTACATTGCCTTGCAGAGACCCAGGCAAGAGCCCAGAACTACCAAAGTTTGAGGCGAAATCGTACAGTGCCTTTTCCACCCCTACAGCTCGTATCCCATTTTCAGTCACAAGCCCACCCCAGAGGAAATAACACAGCCCAAGCCTACATTGCCTTGCTCAGCTCTACACTTGCTACCCATTTTCAGTCCCCAGCCCAGCCCCAGTGATTTCAGCTCCAGCCCTACAGTCCCCAGTGATTTCAGCTCCAGCCCTATAGTCTCCAGCCCTACATTCCCCAGCCCAGCCCCAGTGATTTCAGCTCCAGACCCACAAGCTTTATTGCACTGCCACCGCCGCTCTTCCAGCACCAGCTTCGCATTTCTCCAGCACCTCCGGCTCCAGCTGCTGCAGGTCCAAATGGCAGGATCTTCCTCTCGGCTCCAGGTCAGCAACAATTCGGCTCCAGCCCCACAGTCTCTAACCCTGCCCCACAGTCACTGTCCCCACCCCTATTTTGTTTTCTGCTCCAATCCTACTGTCGCTAGCCCAGTTCTACAGTGATTTCAGCTCCAGCCCCACAGTTTCTACCCCAGCCCCACGGTCAGTAAGACACCCCCACCATGATTTCAGCTCCAATCCCACAGTGCCTTTTTTGGCGTGACCTTTTCTATCCCGTGTTCTGTCCCAATCCCAGCCCCACACTCACCATCACAGCCTTACAAATATTTCAAGCTCAGCCCTACATTGCCTTGCAGAGACGCACTCAAGAGCCCAGAACTACCAGAGTTTGAGGCGAAATCGTACAGTGCCTTTTCCAGCCCCTCAGTTCCTAGGCCATTTTCAAGTGGAAGCTCACCCCACAGGCAATAGCACAGCAACGCAGAGATTTCAGGCCCAAGCCTACAGTGCCTTGCTCAGCTCTACACTTGCTATCCCATTTCCAGTCCCCAGCCCAGCCCCAGTGATTTCAGCTCCAGACCCACAAGCTTTATTGCACTGCCACCTCTGCTCTTCCAGCTCCAGCTCCGCTTTTCTCCAGCACCACCGGCTCCAGCTGCTGCAGGTCCAAACGGCAGGGTCTTCCTCTCGGCTCCAGCTTGGCAACCATTCATCTCCAGTCCCACAGTCTCTTACCCTGCCCCACAGTCGCTCTCTCAGCCCCTATTTTGATATCTCCTCCAATCCTAAAGTCCCTAGCTCTGAGCTATAGTGATTTCAGCTCGAGCCCTACAGTCTCTAACCCTGCCCCACAGTCACTGTCCCAGCCCCTATTTTGATATCTGCTCCAATCCTAAAGTCCCTAGCCCAGATCAACAGTGACTTCAGCTCCAGCCCCGCAGTCTCTACCCCAGCCCCAGAGTCAGTTAAGACGCCTCCACCACAATTTCAGCTCCAATTGCACAGTCCCCTTTTCGGCGCAACAATTTCTATCCCGTGTTCAGACCCAATCCCAGCCCCACACTCACCATCACAGCCTTACAAATATTTCAAGCTCAGCCCTACATTGTTTTGCAGAGACGCAGTCAAGAGCCCAGAACTACCAGAGTTTGAGGCGCAACCGTACAGTGCCTTTTCCAGCCCTGCAGTTCCTATCCCATTTTCAGTCACAAGCCCACCCCAGAGGCAAAAGCACAGCCCAAGCCTACAGTGCCTTGCTCAGCTCTACACTTGCTATCCCATTTTCAGTCCCCAGCCCAGCCCGTGATTTCAGCTCCAGCCCTACAGACCCCAGTGATTTCAGCTCCAGCCCTACATTCCCCAGCCCAGCCCCAGTGATTTCAGCTCCAGACCCACAAGCTTTATTGCACTGCCACCTCCTCTCTTCCAGCTCCAGCTCCGCATTTCTCCAGCACCTTCGGCTCCAGCTGCTGCAGGTCCAAACGGCAGGATCTTCCTCTCGGCTCCAGCTTGGCAACCATTCATCTCCAGTCCCACAGTCTCTTACCCTGCCCCACAGTCACTGTCCCCGCCCCTATTTTGATATCTCCTCCAATCCTACAGTCCCTAGCTCTGAGCTATAGTGATTTCAGCTCCAGCCCTACATTCCCCAGCCCAGCCCCAGTGATTTCAGCTCCAGACCCACAAGCTTTATTGCACTGCCACCTCTGCTCTTCCAGCTCCAGCTCCGCATTTCTCCAGCACCGCCGGCTCCTGCTGCTCCAGGTCCAAATGGCAGGATCTTCCTCTCGGCTCCAGGTCAGCAACAATTCGGCTCCAGCCCCACAGTCTCTACCCCAGCCCCACGGTCAGTAAGACACCCCCACCATGATTTCAGCTCCAATCCCACAGTGCCTTTCTTGGCGTGACCTTTTCTATCCCGTGTTCAGACCCAATTCCAGCCCCACATTCACCGTCACAGCCTTACAAATATTTCAAGCTCAGCCCTACATTGTTTTGCAGAGACGCACTCAAGAGCCCAGAACTACCAGCGTTTGAGGCGCAACCGTACAGTGCCTTTTCCAGCCCCACAGTTCCTGGCCCATTTTCAGTCACAAGCCCACCTCACAGGAAATAGCACAGCCCAAGCCTACAGTGCCTTGCTCAGCTCTACACTTGCTATCCCATTTCCAGTCCCCAGCCCAGCCCCAGTGATTTCAGCTCCAGCCCTACAGTCCCCAGCCCAGCCCCAGTGATTTCAGCTCCAGACCCACAAGCTTTATTGCACTGCCACCGCCGCTCTTCCAGCTCCAGCTCTGCATTTCTCCAGCACCACCGGCTCCAGCTGCTCCAGGTCCAAACAGCAGGATCTTCCCCTCAGCTCCAGCTGTAGAACCCATATTCCCGCCCCAGCCTAGCAATCTTTATTCCACGTCCAGCCCTTTGGTTTGTGTCCCAACCGACTATCACTTCCCAGATCAACAGGTAATACCCAAGTTGAACACTGCTTTCAGCTCCAGCACTGCAGTCCCCTTCCCAACCCCAGTGATTTCCACTCCACTCCCACAAGCTTTATTGCACTGCCAGCTCTTCTCTTTCCCTTCCCGCTCCACATCTTCCCAGCAGTGCCACATAAGGCTGCTCCTGCTTCTCAGGACAGCATCTTTGCTTTACCCCCAGCTCTGTGTGCTTTCAGCTCAGCCCTTGAAGCCACAGTGCAGCCCCAGCCTGACAATCCTTACTCCAACTCCAGCGTCTCTGTCCCAGCCCCACAGGGCTTTTACCCCTAGCCCTACCATCTTGGTGTCTTCTCCAGCTGTGCTGCCTCAGTTCCTCAGCTTCCTACTGCTCCAGGTAAAAGCTGCTCCTGCTTCTCTCACTTGCAGCCTGGGGCTGTTGATAGAACCACAAATCAGTCACTGGCATCACTCCAATGTCTCTTGGAGCTTTCACACCCCCTGCCATGGGATCCCAACTTTGGGGGCACGTCAGGCCTCAACAGCAACACACACCTTCCCCCCCTGCCCCTGACTCTCACCCACAGCACTTGCCCAAAAGGCCTCCCCTCTCACCTCCCCCAGGCAGCACCAGGGGCTGCCAATGGCCACTGGGCCCCTGCTTGCCCATGCCAAGAGGTGCCCTTGGGCTGCTTCTCAAGCCCTGGAGCCCCTGCACCCTCAGCTCGCACTTGTGACCACTGGGTAGGGGCCGGCAACCCCCAGGCATCTCCTGCAGGCCCCCATCTGCAGCTCCATCCCCTCCTCCCATGGCCTTTAGCCAGCTCTGGCCCCAGCATTTCCACTGCCCTGCATCCCTTGGGGCCTGACTTTAGTGCCAACCTCCTTATTCCACACCCGGGGCCTTTGCGTCTCCTATGGCCTCAGTGATTCAGGCCCAGCCCGACAATCTTGAGTTAACTACCAAATACAGAGGAAAAGACCAAACACAAGACTAAATCTACAATCATGTAGTACTCCAAAAATACCTGAGTGCAACCAAATGTGTACAACAACCAAGCAACTCATGAAGAAAATACTTCCAAATCAAACTAAAGCAAAATTGAAAAACGGAAAAAAAAACCCAACCAAAACTACTTTATTGCTTATGTTTTCAACATTCCTTTAACACCACAACTCTCGGGAAGCACTTTCCCCCGGCGCCGCTCCAGGCGCCGCTGGCACAACTAGGCACAAGCAGCACCGCCGCCCAAGGACAGCGCCAGCCCCACGCCCCGGCCGCGGCCCCGCCACAGGGCGGGGCTGACGGGGGACGAGCGCCCATGCTCACCGCCGCTCCCCGCAGCAACAGGCGCCGGGGATCCCTCACGGCGCAGCGCCGCTCTTCGCATCGCCGAGACACACCTTCAGCCGCCACTCTCATCCTCACCGCCGCCGCACTGAGCACAGCGCCCCTCAGCGCACGCCATTTATACCCCCGGCCGGGCCAGCCCAGCCAATCACAGCTTGAAGCCGTGTCGGCCCCGCCAATCACAGCTCACCCCGTTCCCACCACGCCCGCCTCCCGCCGCCGCCACGCCGGGCTTCGATCCCACTGCTCCCTGCCGTCCTCTCCCCGCTCCCGGCTTCTAACCCTGCCCTACAGTCACTGTCCCAGCCCCTATTTTGATTTCTGCTCCAATCCTACTGTCGCCAGCCCAGTTCTACAGTGATTTCAGCTCCAGCCCCACAGTTTCTACCCCAGCCCCACCGTCAGCAAGACAGCCCCACCATGATTTCAGCTCCAATCCCACAGTGCCTTTTTTGGCGTGACCTTTTCTATCCTGTGTTCAGCCCCAATCCCAGCCCCACATTCACCATCACAGCCTTACAAATATTTCAAGCTCAGCCCTACATTGCCTTGCAGAGACGCACTCAAGAGCCCAGAACTACCAGAGTTTGAGGCGAAATCGTACAGTGCCTTTTCCAGCCCCTCAGTTCCTAGGCCATTTTCAAGTGGAAGCTCACCCCACAGGCAATAGCACAGCAATGCAGAGATTTCAGGCCCAAGCCTACAGTGCCTTGCTCAGCTCTACACTTGCTATCCCATTTCCAGTCCCCAGCCCAGCCCCAGTGATTTCAGCTCCAGACCCACAAGCTTTATTGCACTGCCACCTCTGCTCTTCCAGCTCCAGCTCTGCATTTCTCCAGCACCACTGGCTCCAGCTGCTGCAGGTCCAAACGGCAGGATCTTCCTCTCGGCTCCAGCTTGGCAACCATTCATCTCCAGTCCCACAGTCTCTTACCCTGCCCCACAGTCGCTCTCCCAGCCCCTATTTTGATATCTCCTCCAATCCTAAAGTCCCTAGCTCTGAGCTATAGTGATTTCAGCTCGAGCCCTACAGTCTCTAACCCTGCCCCACAGTCACTGTCCCAGCCCCTATTTTGATATCTGCTCCAATCCTAAAGTCCCTAGCCCAGATCAACAGTGACTTCAGCTCCAGCCCCGCAGTCTCTACCCCAGCCCCAGAGTCAGTTAAGACGCCTCCACCACAATTTCAGCTCCAATTGCACAGTCCCCTTTTCGGCGCAACAATTTCTATCCCGTGTTCAGACCCAATCCCAGCCCCACACTCACCATCACAGCCTTACAAATATTTCAAGCTCAGCCCTACATTGCCTAGCAGAGATGCACTCAAGAGCCCAGAACTACCAGTGTGAGGCGCAATCATACAGTGCCTTTTCCAGCCCTACAGCTCCTATCCCATTTTCAGTCACAAGCCCACCCCAGAGTAAATAGCACAGCCCAAGCATACAGTGCCTTGCTCAGCTCTACACTTGCTATCCCATTTTCAGTCCCCAGCCCAGCCCCAGCGATTTCAGCTCCAGCCCTACAGTCCCCAGTGATTTCAGCTCCAGCCCTATAGTCTCCAGCCCTACATTCCCCAGCCCAGCCCCAGTGATTTCAGCTCCAGACCCACAAGCTTTATTGCACTGCCACCTCCTCTCTTCCAGCTCCAGCTCCGCATTTCTCCAGCACCGCCGGCTCCAGCTGCTCCAGGTCCAAACAGCAGGGCGATCGACGATCGCGAGGACCACCCGGGGGACTGGCGCGCCTACGCGAGACGGCGCGAGATCGTCGCGCCGCGCGCCGCCTTTACGGGGAACGGGACGGTCTCCGGAAGCTCCGCCAGGATCGGGGCGGGAAGGAGGAGGCTCGGAAACCGCGGATCTCGCCGGGACGGAGGCGGCGCGGTAGGCGACGCGCGCCGGGGCGCGATCTGCGTTGCCGCGGTGCCCGAGGCCGCGCCCGAACCGCCGCGCGCCGCGCTTCCTGGCCGACGGGGGCGGGGGGGTAAAACGAAACGCGCGCTCCGCCGCCGCGGCGATCGGGGGACGAGCGGCGGCGTTCATCGCGCCGGAAATGCCCCTCGCGCTCCGAGGCGGCTCGGCAAAGCGGGCGGTCGTGAAGATCGCGCGGGGAAAGGCGCGCTAGCGACCGCGGCGTCCCCGGTCGCCACGGGCGAGCGGTGCCGGCCGCGGTGGCCTCTCCCGGCCCGCCTCCGACTCCTCCCCGCTGCCGGCGGCCGGTCGCCGGACCGCCGGCACGTTGCCGCCCGCCGGGGGGGCGATCGCCGACCGCCCGCACCTGGCCGCCGCGCGGGCGCGGAGCGGACGGAGCCCCGGGCCGGCGGACTATAAAAGCCGGACGCGGCGGGAGCCCGGCGACCATTCTTGCTACGGGCCACGGCACTACGGGCCACGGATAAAAGCGCGTCGACGTGACTTCGGCGGCGACGCGAACGGTGGCAGTTAACGCGGCAGGACGGCAGGACATGCTGCCCGTTTCGCACGAGGTTTTACAATCGGCGCCTATATATTAATGTTAGTGTTATGTGAATGCTATATATATGCACTGTATATATGCATGTAGTAGTTATATGTATACAGAACATATATACAGATACACTGTATATATAGTATATGTAGTATATACACTATAAATACACCCACATATATATATAGATATCCATATGTATATAAATATATGTAGAGACATATAGGCATGTATGTATGTATATGTATAGGTAGATATATAGAGAGAGTTATGTGTGAATGGCTGTGTGTGGATGTGTGTAGATATGTAGATATAGTATGCAGGGTATATATGTATAGTATACATAGTTGTATACATATATGTATGTAGAACTATATTCATACTTATACATAGAAATAACTAATAGTCATTTCTGATTTACTTGTTGATGAATTATTTACTTATTACTGTTTCTGGTGCTTCTCTTTTTATTTCCTGATTTATCTATTTATTCACTCTTCATAGTCTTCAGAGGAGCAAAAGCTACAGCTGACAGAAGCGAGCTGAGCCGAATGGAATGCCACAAGACGAGCCTGTCCATCCGGATGGCTGGCAGTGGGTGCTTTCGGGGCTCATCATGACCACCTGGAGACGTGGGAAAAGACAGCTGACTGAGGTGAGGGGCAAATAGAGGACAGACAAGGTCCTTTCCCCAGGGGCAGAGCTGAGGGAGCGAGATAAACTCATAATATAGTTTTGGGTTTTCACAAATACTAAAATGCATGCCACATGTATGGTTTTACTGCTTACAGAGGGAGTCTGCTTGTAAGGATACACCTCTGTAACAATGGCTGATGCCTTTGTGGTCATTATGAATTAAATGTAGATACCCTGGTGAAATACCTAATATTGTTAGTGTGATAAACACATAGTACAGTGTAAGCTTCTCACAAATATTAAAATAGATGGGGCAGATACACTTTCTACTCTTATATAAAAGGACTATTGCTCTAAACTTATAGGCACATAACAGTCACTAATGCCTTGACTTCTCTTATTAGCTGAGCACAGATAGACTGGTGAAATGAATAATATAGCAGTGTGATAAAGAGATATTATAGCATCAGCTGGGCACCAATATGAAAATGGGTATCACAGATAAGGTTTCTTCTCTTATACAAAAGTACTGCTCTGATAAAGACGAAGGCAGGGAGCAATAACTAGACACATGACTTGTGTTCTTAACTGAATACACAGAATACACTGCTGAAACAACTACTATAGCAGGGGTGATAAATACAAACTGTATGAGAAGCTTTGCACAAATAGTGAAATGGTGATCACATGTATGGCTTGTACTCTTATACAAAAGTACTCTGACTATAAAGGTGAAGGCGTGGAATGTGAACTAAGGCCTGGCCTTCCGCTGTGAACTGAATCTAGACGGGCTGGAGAAAGAACGAATGTAGCTGTGTTCATAAGTACACACTATGGTGTCAGCTATGGACAAATAGTAAAATGGCTATCGAGTGTATATAGGCAAGGAACAATAACTAAAGCCTTGAGTTCTGTTATTAACTGAATCTAGAGGCACTGGTGAAATACCTAATATAGGTGGTCTGATAAATACACACCATAGTGTCAGCTCTCCTCAACTGCTAAAAGGGCTATGAATATGGCTTCTACTATGAATATGGCTTCACGTGAATATGGCTTCTACTCTTATGTAAAAGTCATCTTGCAAAAATATAGAGCGGTGTAACGTGAACTGATGCCTTGACTTCTGTTATTAACTGAATGTAGAGACACTGGTGAAAGAACTAATATAGCTGGGGGAAAATTACACATTATCAGATAAGCTAGGCACAAATATTAAAAAGGGTATGGCATGTATTGTTTCTACAATTACACAGAATTGTTCCTGAGAGAAAGATATAGGTATATAAGAATAACTAGTTGGATGACTTCTACTATTAACTAAATGTAAGTACATCGGCAAAATAACTAGGATAGCTGAGGTGATAAATACATACAATACAGTAAGCTTTGCACAAATGTTAAGATGAATGTCACATGCGTGGGTTGCACTCTTAGACAAAAGGAGGGCTGGTATAAAGATATGGGTGTGTACCAATAACTAATGCCTAGACTTCTGTTACTAAATGAATGTAGATACAGTGGGGAAAGAAAAAATGGAACTGGGACGATGAAGCTGCATGTTAATAGCAGCTTGGCACAAATACTAAAATAGGTCTCACGGGTATGGTTTGTACTCTTACACAAAACTACTGCTCTTATAAAGACATAGGCATGTAACATGAACTGATGCCTTGACTGCTATTATGAACTGCATCTAGATACAGTGCTGAAAAAATAAATATAACTAGTTGAAAATGTTTACAGTTTTACTGGCAATAACCAGACCCCTGCTACCAATATGTCAACTACCAGCAATACCTACCCACAAGAACCACACAGTATAGGGGAAACTGCACATGACAGCAAGAAGCAAAAAAACAGGAGCCAAAAAATACACATGCTCTAAAAAGGCAGGATCAAGTAGGAGCCACACTACATGACTCTTGCTTCCAAGACCAAATTAGTTCATAAAAAAGGTTCAACATGGAGAAATGCCAATAAATAGACATTAAGCTGATGCAATATAAACAGTAATTAATAGATCCCCATGAATACCAAGGGGACATTCTGCCTAAACACCAATGACCCAGCACTGTTCATTTGCCTTATTGTCTTATCACATACTGCCAGTTATTAAACTTTTAAATTTTAACAGGACAGTGAACCTCACTGCTAACAAGGAGGAAGGAGAAAGACTAAGGAGGAGAACAGAGAACAGAACAGAAAAACACCACTGTTGGTTCAACCACCAAGTCCAGACAGAAGGCAACCGAGAGCCAGAGGACTCCTGTGCCTCCAAACCATCAGACGATAGGAGGACGCACAGCACACGAGCAGAACAGGAAACAAGGTCCTGCTCAGGAAGGTAAGAAAAACTGCTCAGAGCCCCCATGCCACCTACACTCAAGCTGACTAAAACAGTGAGCAAGGCCACAGCCCTCAGAAGCCAGGCTTACACACACTTCCCCCTGCTCCCCAAAAGGGCCAAACATAGCAGCAGCATTCTGGATGACTAATAGCAGGGAGCAAGACCACAGGCCACAAAAGCCAGGCCAACACATGCATTTGCCTTTCTTCCCAAAAAGGCCAAAGCCAGGAGCTGCACTCCAGCTGAGTGATGACAGGGAGCAAGACCACAGCCCGCAGAACCCAGGCTTTCACTCGCTTCCTCCTTCTCCCCAAAAAAGGCTAAACCCAGTAGGTAGAATCTTTCTGAGTGATGGCACAGAGCAAGGGCAGAGCCTACAGAAGTCCAGCTTAGGCACACTTGCCCCTTCTCCCCAAAAAGGCCAAACCCAGCAGCTGCACCCCAGCTGAGGGATGGCAGGGAGCAAGAGCAGAATGCACAGAATCCAGGCATACACACACTTGACCCCTCTCATCAAAAAGGCCAGACCCAACAGCTGCCCCTCAGATGACAGATGGCAGGGGCCAAGAGCACAGCCCAGAGAAGCTAGGCTTAGACACACTTGATCATTCTCCCCAAAAAGACCAAACCCAGGAGCTGCACCCCAGCCGAGTAATGGCAGAGACAAAGAGCACAGCTATCAGAAACCAGGCTTACACACACTTCCCATTTGGCCCCAAAAAGGCCAAATCCAGTGCCTGCAACACTCTGCCTGAGTGATGGCAGGGAGCCAGCGCACAGGTCACAGAAGCTAGACTTAGGCACACTTGACCTGTCCCCCCAAAAAGGCCAAACCC
The DNA here is from genome assembly GCA_036630365.1 of Acanthiza pusilla. Taxonomy (NCBI): domain Eukaryota; kingdom Metazoa; phylum Chordata; class Aves; order Passeriformes; family Acanthizidae; genus Acanthiza; species Acanthiza pusilla. The sequence goes on along the minus strand of JAXCHO010000004.1, from coordinate 20,665,094 downwards.
GTCAGCTGCACCCCTGCTGACTGGTGGCATGGAGCAGGTGCATAGCCCACGGAATCCAGGCTGACACACAGTTGACTCTTTGCCCCAAAAAGGGCAAACCCACCAGCTACACCCCAGCTGAGTGACAGCTGGGAGCAAGACCAGAGCCCACAGTAGCCAGGCTCACACTCGCTTGCACTTTCTCCCAAAAAAGGCCAAACCCAGTAGCTAGAATCTGGCTGAGTGATGGCAAGGAACAAGAGCACAACCCACAGAAGACAGGCTTACACACACATCCCCCTTCTCCCCAAAAAGGGCAAACCCAGCACATGGACTCAGACTGAGGGTCAGGGTGGGCAAGACCACAGCCCACAGAAAGCAAGGTGACACAAACTTCCCATTTCTCCCCACTAAGGGCAAACCCAGCACCTGGAACACTGCCTGAGTGATGGCAGGTAGCAAGAGGACAGGCCAGAGAAGCCAGGCTGACGCACTCTTCTCACGTATGCCCAAAAAGGCCAAACCCAGCAAGTACACACCAGCGTGGAGAGATGGCAGGGAGGAAGAGCAAAGGCCACAGAACCCAGGCTTACACACACTTGACCCCTCTCACCAAAGAGGCCAAACCCAGCCGCCGCACCCCAACTGAGTGATGGCAGGGAGCGAGAGCACAGCCCAGAGAAACCAGGCTTAAACTCGCTTCCCCTTTCTCCCCAAAAAGACCAAACCCAGTAGCTAGAATCTGTCTGAGTGATGGCAGGGAGCAAGAGCAGAGCCCTGAGAAGCCAGGTGACACACATTTGCCCCTTCTCCCCAGAAAGGCCAAACCCAGAAGGTGCACCCCAGCTCAGTGATGACAGAGGGCAAGAGCACAGCCCACAGAAACCAGGCTTACAGACACTTCCCATTTCTCCCCAAAAAGCCCAAACCCAGCAGCAGCAAGACTCTGCCTGACTGATGGCAGGGACCAAGGCCACAGCACACAGAACCCAGACTTACACACACTTGACCCCTCTGATCAAAAACGCCAAACCCAGCAGGTGGACTCAGGCTGAGGGTCAGGGTGGGCAGGACCACAGCCCACAGAACCCATGTTGACACACACATCCCCCATCCCCCCAAAAAGGCCAAACCCAGGTCCTTGACCCCAGCTGAGTGATGGCAGGGAGCAAGAGCAGAGCCTGAGAAGCCAGGCTGACGCACACTTCCCCCTTGTCCCCAAAAAGGCCATGCCCAGTTGCTGCAGCTCAGCTCAGTGATGGCAGGGAGCAAGAGCACAGCCCACAGAAGCCAGGATTGCACTTGCTTGCCCCTTCTCCCCAAAAAGCCCAAGCCCAGCAGCTAGAATCTGTCTCAGTGATGGCAGGGAACAAGGGTGCAAGCCACAGAAGACAGGCTGATGCACACATCCCCCTTCTCCCCAGGAAGGCCCAACTCAGCAGATGGACTCAGGCTGAGGGCTAGGGTGGGCAGGACCACAGCCCACAGAAGCCAGGCTGACACTCACTTCCCTCTTGTCCCCAAAAAAGCCAAAGCCAGCAGCAGCACTCTGACTGACCGTCAGAGGGGGCAACGCCGCAGCCCACACAAGCCAGTGGGACACACTTCCCCCTGCCCTCCAAAAGGGCCAAACACAGCAGCAACATTCTGGATGACTAATAGCAGGGAGCAAGACCACAGGCCACAAAAGCCAGGCCAACACATGCATTCGCCTTTCTCCCCAAAAAGGCCAAAGCCAGGAGCTGCACTCCAGCTGAGTGATGGCAGGGAGCAAGACCACAGCCCACAGAACCCAGGCTTTCACTCGCTTCCTCCTTCTCCCCAAAAAAGGCCAAACCCAGTAGGTAGAATCTTTCTGAGTGATGGCACAGAGCAAGAGCAGAGCCCACAGAATCCAGGCATACACACACTTGACCCCTCTCGTCAAAAAGGCCAAACCGACCCCCGGTACTCAGGCCAAGAATCAGATGGGGAAGACCACAGCCCACAGAAGCCAGGCTGACAGTGACTTGCCCTTTCTCCCCAAAAAGGTCAAACGCTTTGGGAGCACTCAGATGGAGGGTCAGATGGGGCAAGAGCACAGCCCACAGAGGCCATGCTGACACATGCTTCCCCCTTCTCCCCAGAAACGCCAAACCCAGCAGCTACACTCTCGCTGAGTGTTAGGGGGTCAAGACCACAGTGCACAGAAGCCAGGCTGACACACAGTTCACCCTTCTCCCCTAAAAGCCAAACCCCATCAGCTGCACTGCTGTTGAGTGATGGCCGGGAGCATGACCGCAGCCCACAGAAGCCAGGCTGACACATGCATCCACCTTTCTCCCCAAAAGAGCCACACCCAGCAGCTGGACTCAGGCTGAGTGTCATGGGGGCACGACCACAGTGCACGAAAGCCAGGCTGTCACACACTTCACCTTCTCGCCAAAAAGGCCAAACACACCAACTAGACTCAGGCTGAGCATCAGGGTGGGCAAGATCACAGCCCACAGAAGCCAGGTCAGGTTTGGACACATTCTTGGGCGCCCCCCCCCACCACCACCTCCAAGATGCCACAGAGACCCTATCAATCAGTCTGATTTTACCATCTATATTATGTATATACACATATATTTCTGGATACTCACCCACTGCCACCAACACATTACCTACATTGGTACGCCCAGTGTGAATCTGGTTCATAATAATCATACTTATGACAATGTTTGATTGTCATATACAATATAAAGTAAGACTGATTATATACACGTATATGTATATATACATATACATACAAAAACACAGGCACATATACATACGCACACATACACACATATATACGGATATATACACAGCTATGTATATATACGTACATATACATACACATAGATACACATACATATACATATACATATATGCACACATATACACATATTGTGTTGGTTTCACTTGGCCCAGTTTTGCTAGTAAGTGCAGTGGGGTACAAAGATGGCTCCTGCACATCCTCTTTGAAAGTTCTCAAGGTTTTTCACCGTGTCCAGCAGAGGCAATCTCTGATGGCACGCAAGATGATGGACATGCTGCTGCCAAGCCTGAGCCAATTAAGGATGTTAGTTATGCCTCTGTGAAAACATATAGAAGAAGAAATTGAAACAGTGTGAGCACACACTTGTTTTTAGCCAGAGGGGGAGGAGGTGAAAATATGTCAGGGAAAACAACATGCAGAATCCTAGGTGAGTGGAGAAGGTGGGAGAGGAGGTACCCAAGGCACCAGAGCATGAAAATCCTCTGCTGGCTGTGATGAAGACCATGGGGGGAGCAGGGGGTCCCCCTGCAGCCCATGGAGTCCGTAAGTGTGCAGAGAACCACCCACAGCCCGTGGGATGGTGCCCACGCCAGAGGAGCAGGTGGATGCCTGCAGGAAGCTATGATCCAGTGGGAATCCTGGTACAGACTGAAAGTTGCAAAGGCCTTGCAAGAGAGAGAAAGGCCTTCCTCCCGGGATAGAAATTATATAAATGAGTTCACAAGCTGAAATTTTAACTGCATAATATTGAGTATTTATTAATAGAGCAAAGGCAAAAATAGCACTGGGTACTTAGCAGTTTTGCCAGAGTCACAGCCGTTCATTGTACTGTGAACTTAAGTATTCTCTTTAACTGTTACGTATTCATTAAGCATAGAAAGTAATTACTTCACTCAACTCCCCCCCCTCTGATCCTTGCCCCTTTCTGCCAGCCTGTCTTGGAGTCTCAGACCCTCTGGATTGCCTCAGGGCTGAAGGCCAGAATTTTCCTGTCTATGTTTCCTCAGTTCCAACTTAATTTGTAGGTGACAGCTCCTTTCGGGAGGTGTGAGTCAAGATAACAGACTTCCCGGGATGCCGGCAGTTATCTTCTTGGTTTCTGTAAGATGTCTTGATCCCTGGCTCTGTGATTTATCAACTTAGAAGGCATTTATTACCATGTATTTATTACTACATTTTCTAACATACCACAACTATTTCAAAGTTACAATTGACCCTAACCTTTTTTCTTCTTAATTATATTTTATCTTAACACTATTTTTTTATACAGTACACATCACTTGTAAATGTTAAATGCATATATGCAAAAGCCAGCATTTATCATTCACTCATTTATCACAGAAACACTCTGGCCTCAGCTTGGAAGTCTGCACCCTATGGACAACAACTCGCATCGCAGCAGGTTGAGGCAGGCTGCTGCTCCTGAGATGGGACCCACACCAAAGAAGTTCGCAGAGGACTGTCTCTCATGGGAGGGACCTCATGGTTAAGTAGAGGACTCTTCTCCCTGACACACTGACCAAAGGAAACCCCCATACCCTGCTGACCCCCCCCACCCCAAGAGCTATTGGTTGGAAGGAAGGACATGGGTGAGCTGAGAAATGGAGTCTAAATAGGGAGAGGGGGCAGTAGAGAAACAGTGAAGAATTCTGGTGATGGACTGACTAAGAAAAAACCCATACCCTGCCCCAGAGCTGTTGGTTGGAAGGAGGGAGGGGGGGTGAGCAGAGAAACTGTGCCTTAAGAGGGGAAGGGGGCTGAGTGAGGAAACAGTGTCTTAAGAGCTTATTTCTACCTCTGATTTATCCTCCAACTCTGTTAGCTTAATAAATTACTTTGCAACTTTAAGTTTGAAGCCTGTTCTGCCCTTTTCTTCTGCACATCCCCCCACCAGGGGCTTACCTCAACTCATGAGTACAGTGTGTTTGTTTTAGTGTTTTTTTGTTCTCCTCTGCACAGCTGCAGCAGGAGCCAGTACAGAGAGCAGTGAGTATAGCTGCCTACCGTTTAGCCAGGCTCAAACCACAACACATATAGACATAGACATACATAGAAAGAGAGAAAGAGAGATATACATAGATATATGTACATAGATACATATAGATATATGTATGTAGGTTTTCATACATATATATATGTAGATATACACATATATATACAGGCACATACATATGTATACGTATATATATGCGTATATACATATACATACATATATATACATATACATGTGTGTATATATATACACAGATATACGCACATGTATCTACATCTACATATATATACATGTATATGTATAGATATATACACATATATATACACATACATACATATAAGATATAGATATATGTAGATATATATAGAGATATACATACAAGTATATGCACATACATATATAGATATACCTATATATATAGGTATACATATATATGTATACATACACATGTATGTGTGTATATGTATGTATTTATATACACGTATATACGTACATATATATATGCATGCAGTATATATATACACACATGTGTATATATACACATATATATGTATATATAACTATGTATGTATATGCATTTATACATATACATATATATGTATATGTACTTAGTTATATGTATACATGTATGTATATGAATTTACAGATATACATGTATGTATATATATGTGTGTATTTATATACGCATGCATATATATATACACACATATTATACCTATATCTCTATATATCTATATATCTCTACATATCTAGAGATATATAGAGATATATAGATATATACATGTATAGATTTATATGTATACATCTGTATATATATGTATGCATGTATATGTATTTATATACATATACATACACATTTATTTTTATGTAACAGTTGATGGTATCTGACTCCATTTCAGTTCCCAGCTGGGCAGCAGATGAGCAGGAATGCCGCAAAAAAACCTCTGGTAATTCTGGCAACTGGCTCCATACACTGTGCCGTACCCAGTGTCATCCCAACAGCATCGACTGCTCTGTCCGTGCCATGTTCCGGAGAGGGGATCTCCCCGAGAGATGACGGTCCCACGGCTGGGCACCGTGCAAGGCCCTGGCACCCGGATCCCGAGTGAGCAGCGGTGATCAGGAGCGGCACCGGCCTCTCCCGAAAGCAAAGCCGGGGCTGGCTGGGACGCGGGGATCTGTGCCCGGTGCTGGAATGTCCTGAGCTGTACCTTGGGTCTTGCAGTGCTCGGTGACCTGCGGGGAGGGGACCGACAGCCGGAAGACCTGTGCCGTGCGGGGGACCGGTGCAATGGGGAATGGCTCGAGGCCGGGAGCATTCGGAAACTCGCTCCCTGTGATGGCAAGAGAAGAGCTGGGATGGTTGCGGTGGGGGGAATAATTCCTATGTCGAGAGCGCAGTGCTGGCAGAGACATCAGACGCACGATCCAGCTTTTGTCACGTGCTCGAGATGTTACAAAATATGTAAACTGCAAGATTAAGTTTCGGAACTGATATAATCTTAAATAGGAAAAGTTATCTAAAGGAGGATACAGAAGTCTTATTTATCAGCAACTACGTGAAACTGTTTCATATGCTAAAAACTAATAATAGTCTTACAAAGGAGCTCAGGAACCGTCAACGTGAGAATCGTTCCATTCGACTCCAGACAGAACAAGAACTTACCGCGAGCGGCTTCATCTGGCTCCCCGCTGCTAGCGGAGTAGAACTCTAACGCTGTCCGATACACGCCATAGCCCGGTTGCTTATACATATTTACAGCCACCTGATTTGATACTCGCACAAAGAGATCGACAAAAACTCCACCCTTTCTTTAGCGGGGGAGGAAAAAGCCAAACAAACAGATACACAAAACCATATTAAGTAATAGTAGGTAGATGTATTTCTAAATAACAACCCATAAATTGTAACCAAACCAAAGCAAATCTGATGTAGTAAACTAATCAAACCTCTTTCACAATGTAATAACAGATACACTCCTTTACCGAGGGAAAATTAAAGTCTAGACACAGATCTACTTTTATTTTTATCACCCTGCCCCGCGGCCCCATCCCCTCTTTTCCGGGTCGGGCGAGGCGGTGCGGAAGAAGGGGGGACGAGGGGCGGGGTTATGCAGATTTGTGAGAGTGGGCGCGAAGGGGCTGCTGGGAAGGGTCTCTGCTGGGAGATTTTCGGGGTTCGGGGGGCAGTGCGGATTCCCTGTCGGCTCTGTTCATTCAAACCGCAGCTCTATCCCGGTTCCCGTCCCCCTGTCCCCTCTTTTCTGGGGCGGGCGGCACGGTGCAGAGGCGGGGGCGAGCGAGGGGCGGGGTTATGCAGATTCGTGCACGGGGGCGCGCAGGGGCTGCTGGGAAGGGTGTTCGTGGAGCTTTTCGCGGCTCCGGGGGCGTCAGTGTTTGTCAGCTCTAACAGCATGGCAAAGGCAGGGTTTCCTTCAAATTATACCATTAAAATCGCAGAGGAAGTGTATTCCCCCTGACTTTGAACACAGCCAATTATGGAAAAGGAAGACTTTTACCTCAATTTAAACCTCATTTCACCTAATAACCACTGTGTTTTCTGGGGACACTGTGGAGGGACTGGGGGCTCTGGGGAGGGACGACAAGATGAAAGAGGAAAGTTGAAAGTTTCCCCCTGGGACAGTACGTGCTGCCCTGCCTGCTCGGGTGCTGCCCAAGTTTCACTCCAAACTGGTGTGTTTGGCGGTGTGGGGTTTTTTCTTTCCTATAATGTGAAAATTGGGGCAAGGGTGGTCGCTTTTTCAAAAATCTGGATTTTAGGAGTTTCCACTGCTTTTCCATCAACAGCCTCCCGACCACCACCGCTCACTCGGGATCCGGGTGCCAGGGCTTTGCACGGTGCCCAGCCGTGGGACCGTCATCTCGCGGGGAGATCCCCTCTCCGGAACATGGCACAGACAGAGCAGTCGATGCTGTTGGGATGACACTGGGTAAGGCACAGTGTATGAAGCCAGTTGCCAGAATTACCAGAGGTTTTTTTGCGGCATTCCTGCTCATCTGCTGCCCAGCTGGGAACTGAAATGGAGTCAGATACCATCAACTGTTATACAAAAATTATGCTTTTCCTCAACATGAAAATTAGTGCTTTTTGATTTTGTTTTTGCCCATGACATTGTGGAGGGTTTCGGTTTCTGGCTGCAACAATGCACACAGTCTCCGAAAGAAATGCTGCAGTTTGAGGCTTCTGAAAAAGACAAATCTGCCAGGGTTTATGGAGCAAGAAAACAAAACCTTACCCAAAACTGTTTTGTTATCCCCCCATCCCTGCCCCATTCACTTTTATATATTTACACTCATCTATTTAGATTGTGTCTACTTGCACTTATTACAGAGAGTATCTATTTATACTTACAGATCTATTGTCGCTTATCTAACTTCCGTTAACACACAAAGCACGTATTTAGGCTGTTTAGACTTGTGCGTTTTGACACCAGTAGCACTTTAGACTCCTCCCATTTTGACTCTAGCTAGCTACTTATATAAAAGCTCTGCTTAGATTACATCTAGTATCTGCTTAGACTTTTTATGTAAGAGCTTATAGATCTATTGGCTCTTTTTTTAATTCCTTCATATATAAAATTTTTTGTTACATTTTGAAGTCCTTTGTTGGTCAATTTATATATGCAATAGTTATATTTGTGTTGGGCTTGCATTGACAAGCTTGGGTAGTGTTGGGGGTGGGGGGACGCTACAACCGTGGCTTCTGCAAGCAGTTTCTAGAAGCTTCTGCTGTGTCTGGCAGAGCCGGTGCCTGGTGGCTGCAAAGACAGATGTGTTGCTGGTCAAGGCCGGGGCAGTTAGAAATGGTGGTAACACCTTTGTGATAAGGTATTTAAGAAGAAACAAAAAATTTTACTGCACGCTTGTAATTGTGACCAGAGAAGAGCAGGGTGGGAGTATGTGAGAGGAACAACTCTGCGGCCACCAAGGTCAGTGGAGAAGGAGGGGGAGGAGGAACTTCCGGGCACCAGAGCTGAGATTCCTCTGCAGTCCGTTGTGAGGACAATGGTGAAGCGGCTGTGCCCCTGCAGCCTGTGGAGGTTCACGGGGATGGAGAGATCCACCTGTAGCCTGCGGAGGAGCCCACACTGGAGCAGCCCGTCCTTGAAGGACTGTACCCCGCGGAAGAATGACCCACGCCACAGCAGTCTGCGGAGATCTTTCGCTCGTGAGACAGACTCGCGTTGGAGAAGTTTGCGGAGAACCGTTAATCCCCGTTCCCTGTTGCCCTGCGCTGCTGGGGCGGGAAGGAGGGGCAGAGGGAAGGTGTTGCTAAGGTTTTATTTTACTTCTCATTATCCTGCTCTGATTTTTTTTTTTTAAACAATAGATTCAATTAATATCTCTAATTTGAGCCTGTTTTGCCATGATGTTATTTGATGAGTGATCTCTCCAAGTCCTTATCTAAGCTCATGAACCCTTTGCTGTAGTTTCTCACCCCCGTCAGCTGTAGAGGGGAGCGAGAGAATGGCTTTTGTGAGCACCTGGCATCCATCCGGCATCAACCCACTACACTCTCTATTGAGACTCTTTTATTTTAAGTTTTTTTATATTACATAGTATAGACATGTTATTCTTTTTTAATCACGTTATAAATTATTTTTCAAGAGATATAAAAATGTACATTTTTTCCTCTATTTCAACTCCTCACACCCATATTTGCAGGTTCTCCAGTACTTTTTAGTATTTCTGCCATGAATTTTTGGGCATTTTTTGGTCCGTAACTCCCTTTTCAGGAGGGACCCTGCATGACTACCCCTATTCTCCACTCACCTGCTTCCCCAGTGACATGGCACCTCGTCATGTTCCCCAGACTCCTCTGCCCCATCCTTTTTATTCACCCCCAAAGAAGGCACAAAATGAGTGCAACTGCCCTGGACAGGAGCATGTTGCTTTAATAATGCCATTTACACATGTATATACCCCCTCCCAAAAAGGGGTGCCTTTACTAGAAAAATAAAGGGAGGGCAGCCCCCAGAACAGTTGAAGTCCCCCCCTGCACCTCCCATTCCACACGTCAGCGCCTGCCCCACAGCTCAGGGGGCAGCGTGCTCAAGGATGGTGTCTCATCTCCCACTCATGTGTGGCTCTGCCCCGTTCCCCCAGTCTCCACTGATCCTGGACTCACCCCCTCAGACAGCCTTCACTGCTGCGCCTGCAGGGCACCTGCTGGAAAAAGAGCTGTGAGCCCTCAGACATGGGGTTGCCCCTCACCCCAGCATGCTGAACAGCTATGGCAGTTGCCCTCCAGCCTGCTTCTGCCCAAGAAGGGGTAGCGAGGAGAGCTCGGTCCTACCGGCAAGACCTTGGGCAGCGGTAAAAGGTAAAACTCAACCAACCAACCAAAAACCCCTCCCAAAAAAACAAGGCAAGTCCTTTATGCCTCTTTGTCAGATTTCAGTGGAAATCTGGTTCTGACCTACCCCTGCTTCAGATGATCCTTCTTGGGCTCGGTAAGCAATTTTTGTTATCAGGTTGGACTGCATGCATACCGACACCAAAGTCCGTATAAATACAGTCTAAACAGGAGCAAGTTTACGTATTTCCTTCTGAGAGGACCGCAAGAAAGTTACACTTGGTGACACGGCCACCCCAAATACTAGGAGTGTCTTTCATGAGAAAAAAAATCTAAGCTGAAGGAACTGCCTCAGTGTAGATCAGAAATAAAACAGCTCGTTTAAGCTCTGAACAGTAACCTGAACAAGCAGGCCGACTTGAAATTTGTGGGAGATATGTCCCTTAAAAAAAGAAGAAGAAAAAAACTGGGGAAAGAGCTGAAGCAAATTAATTTAAAGGTCAGATTAGATGTTTTAAAAGTCTCTGCATTTTTATTGGATATAGCGGAACAGCCACCACCACCACTGTGAAAAAACGCAGACAAAACCCCCCAGGAAATAATAAAAGAAAGAGGAACTTGAGTAGAGCTAGAAAAAATTAACTTTTTAAAAGCTAATCTATTTGAGATAGTTTTCTTCCTTGGACAAGTCGTCTGCAGGTACAGCCTAACGTTTATTCCATCAGACACAGATATATATAGAACATTGCTCGAAATGGAAAAAAGAAGGCTGATTTTACATATCAAATGCTTTGCAAGCAACATCAAAAGTTAACGTGTCCTGACATTGTTTCAGCTTCCCTCCCCTTCCACAAAATCTTTTTATCTATAAGCACTAGTAAATACATTCCAGGGTCCCTCCATTACAGTGTGATAAACAGGAGCAAATCAAGAAAAATGAGACACTAAAGCTGTTATATATGGCTGTAGTACACAATCACAAATAATTCAGTAACTATTTATGATGCTTAACGATTACCCTGACCGCAGTAGTTCTAATTTTGGCAACTGGCTGCTGCCACCTCTACCAACGAAAGCTTGCAAACAAGTAACCTGGACCTTGACCGTGTTTTATATTGGTCATTGCTGCTTGAGAATAACGAGTCCAAACACAACCCGCAACCCGTTTTTCGGTCTCAGGAAGAGCCGAGCGGACCTCTATACAGGGCCAGCTTTCTCTTTGCACAGGCAACAAGAATTCAAGCCTCACAAAGCAAACAATTAGGTAAATTAAGCATTCAGATGGCTTAAGTACTGTAATATTAGTTTAATTCCCAAACCCATGTAAAAATACATTCTAAAATAACCTCTTTAAAGGGGATCTTCAAAGTTGGATATTATAAATAAACAAGAAACCAACTCCCTAAATACTCGTTTGGGGCTGTCAATTCCCATGAGGTTCTTAGTCCTCCGTCATGATACATTTGGTACAATTAACACAGGGTGGGCATATACTGATACATCACTACTTTAGTAAAAGTTGTACAGGCAGGTTTCTATCCATCTCCCCTTTCACAGACTTGCCAGTAAAGGTTGGTTACTTCCCATAAAATTTCTTATTCAGAAGAAAGATCAGAAGATTGACATTCACTTTTGCTCTGTCGAACAACTTCATGACAGCAACGCCTTCATACTGCAGCTGCAAGAGATCCTGTCAAAGGGAATATCTTAATAAGTAAGGAATCCTCAAGAGCTTACAGAGAATATAAAAGACTCTCTACTACAGGATCTTAAGGTCCTTACATCTTAAGGAATATCTATAAAAAAGCACATGGACTAAGACAGAAAAGCGAGAGACTCGTTAAAGATCCACTCTTACTGCGTAAAAGAATAGTCACTAAGGCATTTAAGATCTAAATTATTTTAAGCAGTGGATTTTTTAAAAAAAATTACAAAAGAATAAAAGACCATTCTAAGAAAGCCAAATTTCAGATCTAGCCAGCTCCGGCCTTTTCCTTTGCACAGTAGCCATAAAGTTGCTGTAACATTCAGAAAGAGTTTCCTGTGTGCCTAATTCTATCATGTACCCAAGAAACATTACAGCGTTCCACAGCGTCCCTTCCCGAAAGCTTTAGCTGCGACAGACCTCATTACAGCACTTCAGTCTAGGACACAAAAAGAAATGGCATCTCGGTTGCTACACATATGATGTCGATTCAGTCTCTGAGGTGTTTACATTGGCAGTATTTATAGTTATACTTTGCTTTTACAGCGATTCACCTGCACTGATTTTATCTCACCGATTACATTCTTTCAGCAATCCCACTCTCGCAGGGTAACAAGGTGGGTAGGTGTGGGCACGTCAACGGGTGTTTGTGATGTTGTATTGCTTGTTGCTGTCCTCTGACAACATCTGCTTTATCTGCAAAGCACCGCTACAAAGGCATAGTGGTATAGCAAACCACGTGCCTGAGGAGCGAGCGGCCTTGGGTAGCCCCCACGAATCGATGAGTTTATGACCGGTTCTGATGGATTAGGACCGGAACAAACTAGGAGAGTCCTCAAAGCGAACAACAGGTGTGAGGCAGCTGTCCATCCCAGTGGCCAGTTAGGTGTGGCATGGACTAACTGCAACACAAAGTGCTCCCACACGCAATCTGTTTCAAGAGGCTTGAGGCTTCTGGATCTAACAAACCTAACGAAGACCAAGATGGACAGGGGCGGGCGAAGACAGAAGTGGAAGAAAAGGACACAGATTCCAGGCGTAACATTACTGGCACTAGAAAAAATAACGGGGAATCGTTTGGGAAAAGGTCAGTCAGCGCGCTTGTTCCGGTAGCCTGGCCTAAGTAAACGCTGGCACCTAAGGAGGACACCTAAGAATTGGAAAGAAACGGCTAAGTAGAGGGTAGCGGAAAGAATACCAATACGTAATGACTGGCTGAAGCCATCGCGCCCAAGCGCAGGTGACTGCCGCCACAGACTCCCAGTCTCTCTGCTGTAGCAGGAAATCGTTGAAAATACAAGCATTTGTTTCGTGTGTGTATGTGTAAACGCAATTAAGAACACAGACCGACATCAGGCTCTCCTTAACGAAGAAACAAAGAGCAGTTTGGATCCCTCGTCTGTGTCGCATCTGTTTTGCGTGCAACAAATGGGTTATTTTTGAGAGCATTTTTCAGACTGTTTAGGCAGAAAATGTGTCATTGCTATTTTGATGAAGCGTCTGGCAAGGGGAACTTACACGACACTATTAAATAAGACAGTTCTTACCTGATAATGTAACATAAAGGTTTCCATCTGTACCCCCATGAATTTTGCTTTTACCTCAAAATCTCCTACTTCTTCTGTTGGACTGATTTCAAAAATCACATTTTTAAACCTATGAAATTTGAGAAATGAAAAATCACAGGGACGGAATATACAAGATGAAACGTAAAGATAAATTTCTAAAAATTCTATTCTTAATTCTTTATTCTACGATCTCCATTTGGAATGAGCCTGTGAAAGCCAACCAGACTCAATGTAACAATGAACGGAAGCCTAACAGATTCTATGTCTGGTAGATCACGTCTTCACACAAGCACAGCAGGAAACAGGGTTATTTAGCTTGTACAGTCTCAGCAGTGCTGCACATTCATGACTCATTTAGTGCAAAGAGTACAAAGTATGATTCAGGGTTGAAAAAAATTCTAGTAACAGGCATTTGCTCTATATTCTGCACAAGGTACGCCAGCTCCTTGAGGCTAGCAAACTACAGCTGGAGAAACTCAAGCTAGCATTAAGCTGATTTTTTAACAATGAAAGCTATTAACCATGCGAACAATTCACCCAAGGAGGTACCCTTCCATAACTGTGGGGGTGACAGAGAAGAGGTTGGGGAAAAGAGGATGTCATGTTTAAATCACATTACACTTCTCAGTTGAAGAATTGCTTTGCTTCGACCAGAAAAGAGATCTGAGGAGTGATCACTATGCAAGGTTTCTTGGCCCTAGGGATGCCAGCCTAGGTCATCAAAACAATATTTTCAGCTTTAATAGCTAAGTCTACCAACAATACTAAAATTCTAAGAATAAAATTGCGAGACAATCTGACACAACCTCATATAGATCTCAGAATTTCTGCTCCTCAACTATCAGCACCTAGACTAGTTCTAATAAATAGACAAGTATTCAGCATACCTATGCTCCTTTTCCTTCAAAAAGGTTAGTAGCTCTAACGAGTATTAAAAAGATACTCACTGGTTACCCTGCAGGTCCTCAATCTCTAAAAGCACTCCCTTCTCATGAAGTCGAGCTGCTGTGTATTTCAGAGAAATCTTTTTACTGTTTTTGCCTTTCATCTCTCGAGGTTTCTTGGAGACTCTGGGGAAAAAAGACAAACCGACCAAACTAGAAGGTCACCCAAACAAGTAAAGTACATTTTGAGCAGTAAATACTCAATTCTATTTGGTAGAGGGGATAGAATCAGTATACCTAATGAACTGTGACTAATGTTGATGATAGATAATGATGTATTGCTACTAGTGAGTTTATCTACAAAGCCCGTGTAGCCCAGATCCGATCTTTAATTTTCTACTGTTTACCAATAATGTTTAATCAGGAAAATAATATTAATAAAAAAACAAAAAGACAAAAAACCCAAACAAAACCACAAACAAACAAAAAACCCCAAACCCCACAAAAACAAACAAAAAAGCCCCCTAAAAACAAAAAACCCAACCAAACAAACAAAAAAAGAGCAACTAAAAACCTCCCAAAACATAACCATATGGTACTTCATAAAAAGCAGCATCATCTCTCATTAGGCAAAATGGGATCTAATGACAACTGACACGGAGAAAGCTGAAACTACTCAAAAACTTTCTTGTCTCAGTTTTCATTCGCAGTTACTCTTGCCACATTCTCACATCTCACCGGAGAAGACGACATTTTTTTTTCCCCCAGAAAATGTGAACTGTGTAGCACTGTAATAGCTCACTTCATTTGGCATAAAAAAAGGGACAATTTGTGATCAAGGGTTTCCTTGTAGGTAACTATGCTATTTTCATTCTTTGTTCCTAAAAGGGATGACAGGACAGACTGACTTGAGCAGCAAGCGCATACGTGGGCAACAAGCTTCATGCCCACTCTGCACTCCCTTCTCCCAGAGGGACCAAAAAGTCTTTCAAGTTTGTCTTTTTGACCCCTTTCAAGGCAAGGACCTCTCACTCTGTTTTCCTACTGCTGCTGAGACTCTTTCGCTAAAACTATCACTGTGGGAAAGAGCTTGGGCGAGGAGCTTTGAGCAGACGGCATTACGGTTCCTCTTAGCGACGCATGCTTTCTGTAAGAAGCACTTCTAGGGCCATGGAACCGTCTGCTGTACGTCGTCAGGTTCAAGACCATCGAAGGAAGGAACCTGAAGGTGTGTAAGGCTGGGGACCCTGATGAGATGTATCCGTGGACCCTCAGGGAACTGGTGGTGGAAGGGGCTAAGCCACTATGCATTATATTTGAGAAAATATAGCAGTCCACAGAAGTTCCTACCGACTGGAAAAGGGAAATAAGGAAGATGCAGTCTGTCTCAGCTCTGTGACTGGCAAGATCCTCCTGGGAACTAGGCTAAGATACATGGAAAAGAAGGAGGTAATTGGTGACAACAAATATGCCTTCACTCAGGTGCCTGGCCAATTCGGTGACCTTCTATGACAGGGTTAATACAGCATTTTTGGATGAGGGAAAAGCCACTGACATCATCTACCTGTATTTGTGAAAAGCATTCAACAACGTTCTGCACGACATCCTCGCACCTAAATTGAAGAGATGCGGATCTGATAGATGGACCGCTCGACGGATAAAGACTCAACTGGATGGCGGTGCTCAAAGAATTGCAGTCAACAGCTTCCCCATGAGGGTGGTGAGGCCCCAGGACAAGTTGCCCTGAGCAGTGGCTGCCCCATCCCACAACCGTTCAAGACCAGGTAGGATGGGGCTTGGAGCAACCTGGTCGAGTGGAAGGCGTCCCTGCCCATGGCAGGGCGGTTGGAACTAGATGGTCATTAAAGATCCCCTCAAACCCAAACCATTCTATGGTTCTACGGTTCCAAGATACTTACTTGCCCTTGCTGGCCAAGTTATCCAAGCAGGTCTTTATGTAACTTTTGTAATAATCTACTTGTTCTCCATAAAAAGTAGCTTTGGAGTTCAAGGCACTGTAAGTCTGCTGCAGCTTCACTAGCTCTGCCTTTCTTCTCTGACGGTATCTACGCTGATTTCTGATATCCTACACCATAGAGAAAGACAGGCAGAGACTTAACAGTCATTTGAGCTCTTCAGGTGCTCAGTTCCAGAGCCACTGAGTACTTGAAACACACCATTTGATTTTGCTTAATCTTGCTTCATGCTACAGGCTTGAGCGCCCAGTCGCACTCGCCCCAGTTTAAGTGTCACAGCTTTTTCTCTGTGAAGACTATTTTGTGGAGCTAACCAATTCTATACAGCAGTAAACTCGCACCTTCTGTGGCTTTCTCAAATTTCAGTTCTGTCCTAGCTGCGATGACTAGTGGGCACTGACAGCACGTCATATAAAAGCAGCAATTTTGCCAGCACTGAGTAGGGAAAGTATCCTACAAATCAAGCACTGTAACCACAGCAGCACACAGACTTCGTTGTTGTTCTTTGTTGGTCAGCCTTTAAGCATCACTTGCCTTAATACCTCAACAAAAAAACCACTACATTCATTGACTCCTACTTTAATTTGTGATACATATCTACAGTTCCATTAATTCTTATCAGATCCCTGAAGGTGATTATTTAGTTCGTTTGCTTACGTAACACTTCCCAAATACTTTTTCAGTAAACACTGTGATATAAAATACATTGTCACTGTGGCAATGTACAACGGTATTGGATCTCTTTTTTAAGTTTTTCACACCCACTCCCCCTTACCGTTTAGGTATTCTCAAATGGGCACATTTAAATGAAAATAACAGTTAGGATGTCTTTAAAGTTATGGACAAAACTTCCTTGCGTGAATACGCTTGTAGAGGCGCTACTTAAATCAGTGAAATGGAGCAGAAAAACACATCACGCATCAGGACTTCCCCCAAGCTATTAAGTTTTTTCTCAAAGTACCTGAGAACCCGGCAACGCCGTCATTTGACAGAACAAAAACGCCGTACAAAAATAAAGGACTTCCCAGGTACCAAGACACAGAAATGATGCAGCAAAAGGTATGATTTTTGTCTGTAAATGACCTACTAAAAACCTTACTCTCCTTCTGAAAACTCATGCCAGTTTCACAGTGGACTTCCCAGTTTCACTGTGGGAAAGCTCTACTATGATCACTAGGAAACCACCAAATGGTATACCTTCGCAATGTCATTGATTAGTTCCTGGTATCTATTTTTCGTATTCACTGGCCCCAGCTCTGCCAACTTCTTCAGGCCTGCCTTGATTTTTTCTTTTTTTTCTTGGAGACTCAAGTTGCTGTCTTCCTTTACAGAGACAGATTTTTTCATCTTATCAGGAGTTTTAGCATCACGAATGGCCCGTTTCTGCATAGCTCTATGATGCTCTGCTTCCTAGAGAAAGAAAACAAAAACCCACAAGTTCATAAGGAGATCAATTTTAAGGTGACAAAAAGAAGCAGAAAGAGATTGTCTGATCTCTGGCATAACACAGGATAAAGAGTTTTGCTTGACGATTCCCATCCTGACTCAAATGAACGCGTTTTGATGAACACATTCTACATGTGGGAACCGGCAGAAGCCTACCTACTGTCTAAAACGGTCTACATAAACTGTTTCTAGCAACTACCAGATGAAGAAGATTCACACATACAATTTACTTCCATTGTATACCCTCCTGATTATCATTACACCCTGCTCTATCATCAGTGGAGACAGCTTCACTGCAATACATAAATGGAGAGTCCCACATACACCCACATATATCTAGATAGATGATGATTTCCTAGTCTAAAACCAGCTCAGATAAACAATATCATACTTGCTCTGAGGTAGCTGAAGTTTCCAAAATTTCAGTCAGCGTCTCCCCCGGCTGGAAGCGGATTACATCGACAATTAAACGTTTTGTGCTGCAAAGAAATCAAGGAGAATAGGAGAAAAAACTTTAAGCAGAAAGACCTTTAATATTCTTCTGTTCTGCAACAATACCGACATTACTGATCTATCTGAAGTCAGATCATTACCGGATGAGCACTCAGGCAGTCATAGGCTACACCGGACCAGAATCCCAAGAAGCGCTTTACTTTTTGGACAGTGCATTATTGGAAACCAGTTCCTCTATGTAATACACACAATTTGCTCCCCAAACTCCCTCAAACAGCAAGAATGCTACCCCATATATTCCAAGGTAGCCTCAGTACTGCCACATGGACCACAGAAGCTGCACTCAAGGTGACAGATAAAGCAGGTAGCAGCCACAGTCAATTTGTGCAACCAGAAAAGGTCTATAATACTATGCATCTCTAAGTGCACTTCAGCGATTCGTAACAGGTATCAAAAAACTCCTAAGAATTATTTTCTTATGCACACAGTAATGGAGACAAGGCAGAGCTCAACTCCAGTCTGCTGACAGACGAGGTCATTCCTTGATTTGAACTGAGATTTAAGCACAGTCGGTGTCCACTCTGGAGTGCTTCTGTCCTTAAGCTACGCAATTAAAAACCGAATAGCATCTTTGCGGGCAGGCTGGAATTATTTCTGGAATCGCACAAAGCGCATCGCGTATGCACCTCACGCATCGTGCGCAACTTACGTAACTACTGGTGCATCTGGTAAATCTTTATTTTTGAAATCGATGTCACCTTCTTTGGGCGGGTAGGAAAATACCGAGGTATCTTTTAAGAAGTCCTGTTAAAGTTATTTTTGGAGACAAAATTTTCTTCTGGGAGATCACTTGTCTGCCTAGGCCAGGTACATGCTGACCAAAGATTTTTCAATGAAAATATCTGGAGTCCAAGCGGGAATGCATCAGAGGAGGTAGACACGCATCTGACTGTCAGGTCACTGCTCCATACATCTCAGCAATAAGGATTTGCTTAAAACTACCCAAGAGTCAGTATCAGCAAAAAGCTTTCCAGAATAAAGATTCTGGCAATAAAAAAATACCTGACAGCCCATTGCTCTCTTTCCATTAGGGCAATAAGACCTATGCTTCTCAAAAAGGCTATTAATCTTCATCTATTAAAAGTCACGCCACAGCATTGAAAAGGACATGGCTACAATCTCAGTGTATTTGGAGCTACAGTTCCCCCACATTTCTTTAAATTATGCCTCAATTCTCTTATTTTCCCATGCAGATTAACTGTTTAAGTTCCAGTTGCTCCTTCTGAGTAACATAACAGGTAGTTACCCCCCCTACTTACTTCAACAGAATTGTCCTCGCATCCATCTCTGCATTCTCATCGCCAGGAACGTCAAATTTATTGGTGAGTGTGAGAGAAACCTCAGTCTTTGCTAGCGTTTCCCTGTTGGGGTCATTAACATTGCCAGAACCTTCCCCTGCCAAGCAGAAAGAGTTTATAGATTAAATCACATTCTTTACCTTCTTGACTCCTAGGATGTAGTAATTTTTCCCTACGTTACAGGTCACAGAAAAACTAGACTGCCCTCTATACTGTCAAAAGGGCACTTCAAAACCCAAACCAAGTTTTTAAGACATCATCTTGAATATGTTACTGACTTTTTCATAACAAATCTGAGAGAATGCAGAAAAGCACTACAAAATCACCACTTCATACACCTTAAAGATTTCTGTGTATTCCAAGCTGTATCTCAGTATCTCACCGAGAAGAGTGGCTGAACTGTCAAGATTACTTTGGAAACAAAAATACAATGATGCCCATATGCCCATGTCCTCATTAGAATGAACATTTCAAGATAAGAGCAAAGCCCTTCTTAGCAACCAAGCTTGTTCTTCTCTTAAGCAAAGGAAGCTATCCCATAAAAAAGAAATTTTCTTGCTCTAATTGCGTACAAACTTTCACCAGAACCACGGTTGAAACCCTTCCCCCCATTTTTAAAGGGCTGCAGAAAGACTTAACTCTGACGTATTAGCCACAGTGACACAATGCACACGGGAGAAATGAAACAGGGAAGGAGGGCAAGTTCTAGCTAAATTCATGGTCTGCATTTGTTCAGATAACATTGCTTACATTCTGTTCTTTGACAGCACCTGGAAGAAAATGTGCTAGCGATCATTCCTTTAGAAGGTTCCAACATTTCTCATCAAGCAACTTCACAGTAAGTGCTTGCTGTCAGAGCATCCTCTCCAAAAACCGTGCCTGGTTTGCCTCCCTCCCCCCTACTAGACTAGAAACTTCACATAACTGCAACATAGAAACCAAGGAAGGAGAAAAACTTGCATCTTTCCAGCGTTTGTTATATCCTGAAGCAGTAAACTGCAGCTCGGGTCTTCAGAAGAGTTTAACCGATTAGTTAGTTAGTTAGTTCCTTCTCCCGATCAGAAGAGGATAAAATTCTATTTTTCTTATAGATAAAAACTCTAAAGGAGGGGAAAAAATGTTACTTGTTCACATGCCAAAGACTCCTAAAGGAACACATGCTATTTAATATATTTATTACTGCACTCCGAAAGGAACATCTACAGGTGTCCAGAAGGGAGGATGGATCTTTGCAAACAAGCTGGAACAGGGCTGCAAGCACAGAGAAATGGCTCTGGCGTAACGGAACAAAGAAAATATGTCAATATCCATCTGTCTTCTAGAAACTTCTAGAGTGGGATGAGGTGAGGTGGGTGGTAAGAAGAGACAGAACCCCTGGTTTTTTCAGGGTAATAAATTCTGCAGAGAAAATACACTGCAACAGATCTGCCGTTGCTTTTAAGAGCCCGTCCTCCCAAACGACCTGTGATGATTTCTTACTGTTTCTTGACTGCACTTTAAGTCATTTAAGGTAATTTCACATATTACTTTAGCAGAACAAACTCGACCACCTATTAAGGACTCGATCGTAGGAACCTCTCCGAGATCATCCAGCAGCTCGTGAATTGGGTCATTATGCTCAGGAGCAATTGCATCTTGATGGTCTAAGAGCAACTAGATGAACAGAAAAAACAATTACATTTTAACAGAACATCCTTTTCTAGACAATAAAATTTCATTACTTTAAGCTGGTATCTTTCAGAAAAAAAAAATCACTGAACTCCAAAGCAGCAAGATCAACATTCAGAGCACTGCCAGTATCACATCCTCAAATGCTTTCAAAAGAAACTCATTGAAGCCATAACTAAAGTACTTGATTCTATAAATCAACAAGGTCTCACAAACTACAATCCAGACAACTTTCAAGACAACTTGGCGTATGGTACCTTTGCGTTTCAGACAGAAGCAGCATTTTCTTCACAAACACGGCTTGTAAGGAGCAACCGTGACTTATGTATACTTACAGTGTGTGTATTGATGATTTCACCAATAGAAATATAAATTACTGGTTTAGTCAGAGTCACCAAGTCAGAATATTCATCAATATTAAATTTATCCTGCAATTCAGGAACCTCACAGGCAGCCTGAAAAAAACGTCTTCAGGACAAAGAAGGAGAGAACAGTCAGTATGACTCTGAGAGTCATGTGATGTATCAAGAATATTACCTCCCTATGATGATCTCAAGCATAGTCTCTCCTCTTTAAACTATGGTACGTTATGGCATACTACAGTTTGTCAGCTTTAGTTTAACACATCGGAAGCAACCTAGCAAATTTGATCACTGATACTGGCCATGTTGGCATTTGCTTATTTTCAGAATTGACAGGACTGGCTTCAGTGACCCTGCTCTCCTGCCCTCATGGCATTATCGTCCCTTGCCCCCGACTACCTCTGTTTACCTTTTTTCCAAACCGCAGGAGATATGACAATTCTTGAACAAAAGCTTACTGCAGCTACATGAATAGCTAAATGCCAACCTGCTTTATTTCTGAGCGTCGCTAGATTTTCACGTGGAACCAGGATTCACACGGGACAGAAGAACGCATGTCCGTTCTGGTTGTCCGTGTTCAGAGTACCGTAATAAGTAAGTGCAAAAGCAACCTTTATTCTGCACTATACTCAAAACTCTTGACTTTGCAATCTATTAATGTACAATGCATTGTTCATATATTCCAGGTACATGTTTTATCTGCCATTGTCACTGATGCTTGTGGCAGCCTGGAGTGAAATCTCTTTTATTTTTAACAGATTGCATATTTGAGAGAGACAGAATTTTTCATACTAAAAATTTATTATTTTCCCCTTTTACTTGCAATGTTACCCTCTGCCAAACTTCCCAACTTAATTGGCTAAGGTCTTCTACCTGAATTTCTGGTATGACTGCAATAGGTATTCATTAATGATGCTTAGATGAGCGTTGTCTCCCATGAACATCTTATTAGATGCAGCATGCTGTAACATCTTTGCAATGGAACCCAGGTTTCTGCGTTGATCTGTAGTCAGCTGACCTCCAGCTGAAAGATCAATGATGTCAAATGCATCTGGTGCGACAATGGCTGGATTCATGTAGCGATAATAGAGTAAGTTGCCAACAATCTGGGAAAGTAGAGAAGAAATGCATCAATAAACAACAGTACGGGACCCAACTGAATTTTATTGAAACTACTCTGTGTTTTGATAAATCACTGTCTTGTAAGCCTCTTTCCAAGACAAGGTTCTGCTGTATAGAAGCACGCACCACCCCAAAAAATCTACAGTGTAAGAAAAACCCAAAAATCATAAAGATGCAATAGGACGGTCAACACAGAGGAAAGCCTGAGCACTACTAGTCACAGGACAACACAGCAGCAGATATTCCTATGCATAAAGATTTAAAACCCTGACTTACAAAAATGTACGGACGGGAGACACTACAAGTTACCAATGAACTACTGATATGAACATGGGACAGTGTGTCAGGAGAATTAAATGTAATTGAGTTAGCCTAACAGAGGGCAGAATGATCACAGTATAGAGGAACCTGACAATGAAGTTTCAATATGGAACAAGAGCTTTTTTAAAAAAGCATGCAGCATTTGCTGCCATCTCTGACAAAGCAAAAATAGGGAGGAAGAATGGCACACCAAGAAGTTAAACTGAGAAAATTACTTTCCATTCCTTGTACAAAGCCCTTTTCTCTTTCAGAATAATTCTTCTATAAGGCAGCAACATATTCAGGCACAGACCCCTAGTTAGTGAGAGTAACTGAGAAACCATTTAATCCAGAAGTAAGAAAATCAGAAGTGCAGAAGAAGAATGGTGTTCGATGCTTCAAAAATTTACCTAGTCAAATGTGAGGAGCAATACATTTCGAAGAACTACAAATATGGATTATCACATTATCCATATGCTCGCAATATTATTCTATCCTGTATTGGATATCTTGCCAAAAGTAATTCTAGCAATGAAAAGGTATTAACCCACCACGCTGATTTAAAGCAAAAGCTCTCACATCGCACGCTCATTTGCAGAAGGCCAGGTCGCCGAATCTTGGCTTCACCTGATTACCGTGTGACTTAAATGCGTGGAAGAGATCGGGGTCTGAACAAGCAGCTGAAAATACAGAGAGAAAACCTAGCCATTGCTTAGCAGTCCCAGAAATTAACAACTGCTTTCAGGGAGGACATGTTTTGACAAGTGTTTTACATGAGCCTCTGCTGTACTCACACAAATTATGCCATGGGATGTTAACAAAATGTTGACTGTTAACAGTCAAACTGTTTACTGCCAGTAAAAAGAAAAACATCCATGAAAGAAACTGAATTAATAACTTTTGAACTTGTGGGGCAAAAAGAACAGTATATTACATGGGTATCTTCAGTTGCTAAAAAATCTACAAGTGGTTATTGCACACAACTGCAGTTTTGACTTTCACATGGCCAGTTACATTGTTTCCATGAGGATTAATGAAAACTGCCGTTTTCCACCTAAATTTACAGATGGAAGAAATTAATTCACCTGCATAGAAAGAACCGATGTCTCAGAATGGGAAAGCACAGAACTAGAAGAGAGAAGAAAACAGCATTCAGATTGGTAATTATTTTGTAATGAAATAGAGGCAGAGAAGTTTAAAGAGACGTTGTCAAGTATTCTAATAACCAAACTTTGTTTCATTAAAAAGTAAAGCATTCATGGGCGTAAATTCACAATTTACCAAAAGCCATGAAACCAAAGAAATTTCAATGAAACCCCAACGCTATACTCATCCGAGAGCAACTGATATTAGGATGCTTTTACTTCTCCAAATGAACTGAAATGCAAAATACAAAACTGACTAGGCATCAGGGGAAATGACTATACATGCTGCTGTCAAAATATCCTAGAGTGTTATGGACGCGGCATTAAGAGTATCAGAATTTTGCATACAGACTTTTTAACTTGTCTCTTTAAGGAAGGAGCAGCAGGCTGTGATCATAGTAGCGAACACAAGGTTTACTTTCTAGGAGCAACAGTAACCCCAAGTCAAGAAACCTAAAGGACCGAATGCCCAAGATACTAAAAGCAAAACAGAAGCAAGAGGATACCTCCTTCTAAACAATCTATTACATCTCAGGTGACGTGCATGAAGCTGACATCAACAGCCTGATGTGAAATATTTTCTATCTGTAAAGGCAGATAAATAGGTTTATGTGTGCTCCGCTCCACACATACACCTAACAAGACAGAAGAATGAGATGTGCTTGCCACAGCCAATTTGGCTGACGACTATTCACAAAGGTGTATAGATCCTCACCTTCAGAAGCTCATCCTCGCCAGCATCAGGAAACTTCTCATGCAGGGAGTCTTTTAGGACCTTGGCAATGAAACGCATTCCGTAACTTTGAGAGAAAGAAAAGGTCACGTAAGACTGCTGCAAGCATGAAGACACCAGCGACTTCTCAGGGAGAACACCGGTACGTCAGACTCACGGGATTTTGTCCACTGAACTAATAATGGCAGACAGGAACTTGTCTGTCACTGTCCTCATGTTTCTGATTGAGGCATCCAGGCGCGTCCTCACCTCTTCATGACTTAGGGCTTGCTCGGGCGTAACGTCGTACGGTAGTTTGCTATTTGAAAAAATCAAACGTATAAAGGAGAGTATTACTCAGGCTAGTACGGTTCAAGAATGCGTAGCGTGACACAGAAACGAGTTTATATTCACTTCACTGCCAAAAGCTATGCATCGTCTTTAATTAACCTGTTTGGCACCACAAGAGCCGAAAGTTTTTTGCTTTTACTTCCTTTACTTTCCCTTGCAATGCCACTGCAAGAAAGACCCAGCTAACTCAAAACTGAATCTTTTTTACATCATGTGCACTAGGCAAAAAAAGCACCACCCATAACACATAGTAGTACTTCAGACTGCAAACTGGTAAAAAAGAAAGCTACACATTTGGGTATTAAGACGATGAAGCCTTGGACACAAGCGGAAGCTAGAGCAGCATCCATAAAATCAATATAACATGCTACTGTGCCAAATGAATAGTTACTTTTTCTTCAATCAGCTGAAACTACTGCAGAGTATTTCAGAGAACACAGACAGATGAAGTCGGTAATTCGTAAAAGCATATCCTAAATCTGATGTACAGAGAATAATCTGAACACGCATCCTCTTCGCTTGCATTTTTAACGTGTCCAGAATTTTGCATGAAGCGTCCAAAGGTATGGGACTGCAGATTGCTTTAAATATGGAGGAACTCACTCATTTGTATGGCTTTTGCCTTTTTTTAAAAGTATGTTAAAAAACACCAATAACACAATAGAAACCTCAAGTTCTAGCCAACCACAACCACCGAAGAAACCAGAATGGTGCAAAATCGCATAGCTCAATACAATTGTCAACAGTGGCCAATATTAATTAGGAAGATGTCAGGACTAAGAGAACTGCAATGTGATGCTTTCTGACAGCAAAAGAGGCTCTGTGTGCTCACAAACAGTACCTGTTTGCACAGGCCATATATGACATGTACATGGACTGACATGTAAGTGATTCCCACATACTTTTTCTTACCATACATTCTTTTAGGTTAGAGGGCGTCTCATAGCTAACTATCAAGTTAACATAGGGAAACACCAAAGAGCGTTTCTTCTTCTACCACCTAATGACATTCCCTTTCAATACTCTCAGCACCATCACCAGAACGTGAACTTTAGAACTCTCAGATGAAAGCTGTCTTGATGAGACGATCAGTTGGACAGATGCATGCAGTGGAGCCAAGGATGGTTTCGAATGATTAACTGAGTGACGCAAAGCAGCTAAGCAATGATTAGAAAAATACAGTGTTAACAGGTCCCATACCTGGCCTCTCCAGTTTGAGATTCCATCTGGTTAACCCAAGACTTGTAAATATCCACAGGATCCGTTTTGATATTAAGTGATTTGTCCTCAATGATTTCCTTCACAACTGGTGCAAGGATCTGCCTCAGAGCATTCTGACCACGGGCACCACGATTGAAACTTACCACCATTTTAATAACAGTAGGATTCCCAGTAACAATTTCATGTATCTGGTCTACTTTTGACCTGAAGAAGAAAGAATCTATATGAAGTTTGAGGTATGCATAACTCTGTCACCACCTACACTTCCCTGGACTACTGTTCCAAGTATGAACTGGGGGGGGGGGGGGGGAAGAAATGTTTTTTAGAAGTTGTTACTTGTTTCAGGGCACATACCATCTTCATGCTTTAAAAAGCATTCCCAAAAATGCCTAAGAGTAGTTCCTCAAAAATTTCATTGCATATTCTTCCTCACAGCAAGTTGTGCCACTCTGCATCGTAAAGAACTGAAGTAACGTAACCCTGAGCTCCCATGGCCTAACCAATCCGACAAACCACGTTAGAGGACAGCCAGAGTTTCTAACTCTGACAGGAAATAGAAATGGCAAATGATATAGATTTCAGACTCCCCGCTATCTTTTGGAAATCCAGAGAGCTTAGATTTAGCTCTCTTCCTGGCTCATAAAGCCTGAGTTTGCAGTTTGTTGGATGCATTTATAAACAGACACTGGAGAATTGAGATTAGACTGAATTTTAGCATGACTTCGCATCAGATCAAAAGCAGCTGCCACGTCGAGCAGTGAAATCTTGAATGGACATACTTGATTCTTCTTTTATAGGCTACATTAATGGATATGAACTGCGAAGAGGACAACGAAGGGACGGATTAGCATTATCTGCATATTAGCACTAGACTTAATGTGAAAATGGCCTCAATCTCAGAAACTGCCAAAACTGATTCGACAGCGAGAACGTGCCGTATGCTACCACATACTTGATCTCTTCCTGCAATGCCGTTTGGAAAAGTCGCAACAACAGGTACTCCTCTCTTTGATTGGATGCATAGTTATACAGCGTGAAGATGACGGAATCCATGAACTTTGTGGATTTGTTTTGAGGCATCTGAAAAATCAGCTTGGCCAAGTAGGTTGGGTTAGTCTACAACAAGAAAAATGACTCAGCGTGCATGTCCCCGGTGGTGTCACTAAAAACTGAGGTGGCTCAAAACGGTTGTTGGTTGGACGGACCTTAAAGGTCCTTTCCAACCTTACCGCTTGTATGACAATTACCGTGCATAAGCATAGACTGCGCTAAGATATATAAGCTTCTATGAAAAAAGGTTGCCGAGCAGTGTAAAAAGTTGCTTACCTGAAGCAGGTAGAACAAATGCTGATAGGCTTCCAGCTTTTCTCTCTTCTCTTTGCTCAAAGCTTTCAAACCTCCCCTTTGTTTGCTCAGCATCATCATGTCAGAGAGCTGCTCCTTGTTCTTCTTGGTAAGTTTTTTGCTATGAGAAACAACATCCTGGAAATAAAGAAAAAAGCGGTGATACTGGAAAACGGTTGCATTAGAGAGCCGCTTCTCTTGGTTGTGGAAATGCAGGGTCGAGGTATGCCCGGGGTTATTAAAGTGAAGCATTATTTGCTATGACAGCAGTTTCTCCAACTGGAAGTGCATGTTCTGCTTTGCTCCTGACTTTGTGAATTTGTCTGAAACCCTAGAAGGGTTAGTCACACTTGGCAGCAAGTGCTATTGGAGCCGGTAGCATTCTGAAGATGCTTGGAAATGTTTTCCTTTTTTTAAACTGGGTTTACAACTTAAAAATACTGTTCCATATTCGGCTAGCTCACTACCTCCACATGCTCTGACAGCAATGGCACTTTTCACTGTAAGCATCAGCCCAACCACTGCAGCTTCCTTCTAAGATAAATTTCACTACACCAACTGAGATTTTGCAATCTGAGAGAAGCCTAGCATAATGAGTCCAGGACCACGTGAAAAGCTGACCGGTACTTCAGCTTGCAGAAAAGGCAACGCTGCATCAGCAAGAGACTTTTTTTTTTGTGAAATTCATCGCACCAACCATGGTTAGATAGAGGGGGCTCCCTTTAACCGACAAGCAACCGAGCGGCACGAGCACGTCTCCCGCCTCCAAAACCACCCCGCTTGCGGCAAGCTTGTGGCATGTGACTTGTTTAACCAGAAACAAGCAACAAAAAAGAGCTCTCAAAGCCTTCAAATACAAAACCTGTTACATTTGTTAGATCAAGATAGTCTTGTTTTTTAGTTTTGGGACTTGTTTCTTCTCCTCCTATGGTTTTCTTTCTAGGGATACATACTAAATTAGGGGAATTGACTAAGGACACACCAGGAGTAAACACTAAATCTGGGGAAACGTCTTCCACCGGGCCTGAGCGACTGACATCCGAGGCCGGTCGTTCTCCGTGCTAACTACCGACTAGGCTCAATTCAGTCTGTAGCTGGTCTCCCATCAACGCATTTCTTACCTGCAGTGTAATTTTGTTTTTCACTAGCAAACCGATTTTGATGTCCATGAGATTGAGGTCATTTTCCAGTTGCTGATTGGATCGGATCAAGGTTACAACTTCTTCACGCAGTTTCATTAGCTCGAGTTCCTCCTGAAAATCTTGGTCACTCTGATCGAGCAAGTGGACAAATTTCCGAACCACAGCCATAGGTGGGTTTTCAGCGTTAACTGAAAATAGGCAAGAAAATAGGGAACACCAGGGGATGGCAAACAGAAGTAAATATATGCCTTATCTATGTTTAAACAGCACATCAAGGAGCACCCAGAGTTAAATTAGTACCATCATGTCTAAACAGCTTCTGACATTTTGATTTTCCTGTTTTGAGAAAATTGTAAGAGAAGTAAATCAAGAACAAAGTCAGTATTGGCATAGGATAGTCCACACTGTCGGAACTAACTGCAAAGCTATAGTTCTGTTTTTCAGCAAGGGTCAAAAAAAAAAAGACAGCTAGAATCAAGTTTTCCTTCAGCCTCAAGAACTACTTACTCCCTGCACTGCCCTACCAACTTCATCCCAATTGCTCCTCAAAATTGTCTTGATGTTATAGATCACACAGCCAACGTTGGTTGACGAGAAGCTTGACATGACCCAGCGATGTGCACTTGCAGTAACAGAAAGCCAACTGCAACCGGGGCTGCATCAAAAGCAGTGCGGTCAGGAGGTCAAGGCAGGTGATTCTCCTCCTCTACTCCACTCTCATGAGACCCCACCTGGAGTATTGTGTTCAGCTCTGGGGCTCCCAGCATAATAAGAAGGATGTGGAGCTGCAGGAGAGAGTCCACAGGAGGGCTACAAAGATGATCAGGGGGCTAGAACATCTCTCCTATGGAGACAGGCAGAGAGAGCTGGGGAATCTCTTCTATGAACCTATGACCCCTCACAAACAGAGATTCAATGCGCATCGGTTCTATCCTCTTGGCAATACTTACTGAGGGTTTTGTAGTCTTCTCGTGCTTTGTTTGCTCGGATAAAGGCTTGAATTTTTACAACATCATTTATCTAGGATGAGAAAAACAAAAAAGCACTTGACATCATCTGGAAAGAGCACCGAAGTCAAGTACAGAATACAATTAACGAGATAGCCTCTTACATGGTCTCTGAAATACTGCAGACGATCTCTGTAACGTCTTCTGGCTTGATACATCCTGGTCATTGATTGAATCTGTTGAAGGGTAACAAAAACACTCAGATAGAAACCTTACCTACAAAGTTGACTACCCTGAAGGTTTACCGAAAAGTCAGCAGGGAACCTGAACTACCTTTACTACTTGGTCCTTTTGTGCTCGTAGGTAATCCAAACGGCTTTGATATGCCTTCCTTTGCTTGTAGCCACGCCATTGAGACTGAAAACAAAACAGGCACGCTCACTTTTCTAATTAAACAGCAGAAATGACAAATCTGAGTTTCTTTGTGCTCCTCAGCTTCCAACTGCCCTTTTGGCTAAATGAAACATGAAGAAGATGTGCTTGTGTTATTGAGAGATACACCGTGTGAAGCATTAACTGTTTTCCAGCTGTAATCATGAGAGACTTGAAATTATTCCACGAAGAGCCAGGGCCTTTTGAAGCACAGTTACGGAACCAAGTATATAGCGAAACAGTCAAGTCGACAGAAACTGCTCTACGTGAGGATCACGTCTTAGCTGCTGCCGCTGATGGTGAGAACAGCAATATAATATCTTAAGCCTTCAGAGCAGACTCATCACCATTGACACTAGGGAAGGGAAGGTAGGAAAGGGGTTGGACTACACTTAAAGAGAGAGCATTATTTTAATGAGCTGGGAGTGGCTGTGGAGGTTTTGCGAAGTATACAGGTAGAGTATGTGCTACTTAGGCAGAAACATACATATACTGCTGAAATAATAAAATGGTAATAGGGTGCAAAGCAACTATTTCATTTGTATGCATTTCAGTTACAAGAGCACAGAAAGAATTTTTTTGTTGCTGTCCTGTAAATGCACCCAATTTTATGCTGAATTATCCTGACATCTCTTTCAGGTCCTCAATCCTCCAAATCCCCGGACAAGTTTAAAGACAAGAATTTTACTCGGGAATACTGAAAACCATATTGTTTCTCTTGAATTCGTGACGAATCGCAGCAGCAATGCATCTCACGGTATTTTCACCATCAACACGTACAATGCAGTTCATATCATCCTGTTCCCGAAGCATTGAAACGCGTAAGAAAATAATTGGTAAAGCTTCCTCGAGTAAGTTTTTCTCTCTCCAATTCTACGTGAGAAGGCTTTACTGATTATATACGATACATAAAAGCAAATAATATACCAAAACTCACTGGGAGAAGAAAATGCTTTTAGTTAATTTACAATAGGAGGCAAAGACAATTATGTGCTGTAAATGCTTGAACTGAACAAAAACTATCAATAAGCTCGTGTACAGCGAACTGCTGCAGAGTACAAGTTTCAAACAGAATTAAAGGGTATCGCTACCTGAATGCAAGTGATTGCTGGGACTTGCTTCTTCAAAAAATTCATTCTTGAGTTGAACTCCTGACGAACAAGATACCCTCGACAGCAAGCCTGAAGTTTCATAATCAGGCTCTCATTTGCCAGCCACAACTGTTCTCGGTTGTATGCTGCAGTGACTCCGGATATGGTGCTCTGAATCGATATTATGATAGGAAGAGGAGCCAGAAAAAGAACATAGAAATAGAAGAAAAAGGATGTTACATAAGCTTTCCACATTGTGCTTACAAGAAACTCCGAAATCGCCATTCAAAAAACAGTGACATCACGGTCCTGCACTCTTTTAGCGACAGGATAAATTTTTTCTGAAATAAGACAAGGAGTTGTGATGCACACAACCTGATGATGCCTAGCAAACCGAATGAGTTACTAAGCTTGTTAACATGACTGTGGCATTGAAGTATTCTTAGAGCTGCATTAAGGGTGGGAATGGTAGGAACATCAACTTTTCAGAGAAAGAGCATGCATAAGCTACTCTACCTGTATCTCCTCCCGTGACAGCTGCGTGTTATTTTGCACAAATCCTGCTGGCTCATCCCATCCTCCCTCTTTGGTCTGCAAGTTATGATAATAATGATAGCCTCCTCTCACCCAGTGTTTCACCCATTCACTGCCATTGCTCCCTAAGAGGAGAAAATGCAGTTAGAAGTCTAAAAATCTGACAAGTGTCTTACCTTTCATGCATACAAATGTTACAACCGGGAAATCTACAGATGCTTCTTCCTCCGAGACAGAAAATAAATGTTTCTGAGTCCCTAATGACCTCATATGAGAGCTACCTACACACAACGGGTTCTACAAGCGGAGAACATTATACTATTCACACACTTTTTAAAAAAAAACCACCCCTTTTTCACAAAGCATTCACAACTGTCATCTATGATGTATGATTTCTTCCCAGGGGCTTTTTTACCTCTGATTCCAATTCCACATACAATAATCTCGCACTTATTTCGCTAATGGTTAGCTACTAAAGGTGTACCTGCTGCCCTTTTTCTTGTCTTGACTTCTGACAGTTCTCGCAGGTACGTCTCAGCACATTCTGGAGTGACTCCGTATAGCCCAACATCAGGTGAACGCAAGGCGCTCAGGGTCTGGCTAACATCACCGTGATCTACTGCTTCATTAATGGCCAGAATTCCTAAGGAGACTTGGATAACACAAGGCAGCAGCTTAGCTCAGGGGCTCAGTAACTCACAGTAAACACAGAATGGCAGAACAGAACGAGGCAATGTGAACACACCCTTGTAGCTGGGGTGTATGTAAGATACGCAAATTTTAAGGGTATATAAACATGATATATAAATAAAAAACCAACTATAGAGGCCTCTTCAGTACAGTATCCAACCATGTGTGGAACTGCACCTGACAGCATGTAATTTGTGTGCTCAAAGTCCCAGTATGATGCTGATTTACCAGCAGAACTTTTCAACACACAAAGTTACAGCTCTCCTCTGACATCTGTTTCAGTTAACACAGTTTCTTCTGGCAGAGCCAGTCACGACTCAGAAGAGACCTTTTCAACATCTAGAACCCCTATCCCTAGGAAAAAAAGCAAGGTGTAGTTTGTAAACAAGTCAAGAACATCTTTGGGGAAACACAAGGAGCAGAGGAAGAAAAAACAACAATACATCATTCCAGGGTTACTCCAGAACTGGAACTCAAATACAGACATCATCACAAGAGCAGAGAAATCCCACTGACGTCGCCAATGTGAAATACAATAATTTTTAGCACTAGGTAGGACCACAAAAACATTTATTCCTACATGGACAGCTAAGGGTATCTGAAGAACTTTTCAGGCTTAAGGGCATATCCTGCTTTTGACCAAATCTTCTTCGTGGCATAAAATTCAGGCTGCTGCCTTGCCTGAAGTGCTTGGTGGATAGGAAGAATGGTGAAAAAAATTGTGCTGGGACCAAACAGTAAGATGAATAGGTAAAAGCTGTCCTACTTCCCCCATCCTTTTCTTTCTTTCTTTCTTTCTTCCTTTCTTTTTTAAGGCAGTTGACAGGGGAATTTACTGACTAAATAATGTCATTAGAAGGAACTAAACTAGGCCATGGAGTTGGACAAACTCATTGCGTGCCTTTCACCAGAAGTTTTTTGAACATGTTGATTTTTCTCTTTTAAAACGTCTATTAAGAATACGAATGGACAAGGCACAGATTTTTTAGAAAAGCTCCTATCTGCAGAGAGAGGATGAGAGGAATCAACCGTGTCAGAAACTCTACATATCTGATACACAGATTCATTAAAAATTCATGTTGGAGGGCAATCTAGTCCAATCCTGTTCTCAAAGCTGGGCTACCTTCAGAGCTTTGTCTGACACAGACTGGAAAATCTTTAAAGACAGTATCTTCGGACAACCTGTCTCAGAAGGCACCAGAGAGATTCCACACACAGATTAAACTTTTCTGTTTCCAATACAGTTGCCCATTCAAAGCAAAATCAGAAGAGACCGGCTGTGCGTGTTCGGGTAATTTTAAGTATCAGTATAACATCAAATCAGAAGTTTTCAAAGGGAGATGCAAGACATCAGCATGCTAGAGATGAAGAAATAGATTCAAGAAAAATGTATGGCAATTATAAAGGGCAAAACCAATCGGTACTAA
The DNA here is from genome assembly GCA_036630365.1 of Acanthiza pusilla. NCBI lineage: Eukaryota > Metazoa > Chordata > Aves > Passeriformes > Acanthizidae > Acanthiza > Acanthiza pusilla. Next base: position 20,631,145 of record JAXCHO010000004.1, on the reverse strand, counting down.
TACTCATCGGTTGAATCAAGCCGAAAAAGCAGACAGGTAAATCTCGAACGTAACGGAAAATTAGAGATTTAGAGTACATGCAAATAGAATATAGTCTTTTTTAAATTCATAAAAACAAGTTCCCTGAAGCATGTGATATCCAGCAAACAAACAGCATATATTAACAATAGGCCATTAGAACATATCAAAAGACTTTTAAAACTCTCATGTTTTGTCAAAGAAAAAGCCTTTGTCAGGAACAAAATAAAACATACAAACAAAACAAACAAAAAAAAACCCCAAACCCCAACAAGATCAAGTCTAGTAATTACTTAATTGTTTCTACAGACAGAAACAACGTCATTATAAAGACTGGGAGATGCAACAATGGGTTGGCCAGTCCCCCGCAAACTGCAGTGAGGAGCAAAGGTGAGTATCACTGATGTGTAGTACCCTCTGTATTTGAAAAACGCATGAGGTTGTGACAATGGTACGTCACGCAAATGAAAGGTAACGCTCACTGGAAAACACCATTTCAATTGTGCATGTGAACATTCTCACTTCTAATTAACCACCAACAGACACACACAATTAGTTGCAAATCACAAACAATTTGATAGAGATTTGTCCAATGAGGTAACACAGTCTAATGGTCACATGCAAAGCTGAAAAAAAATGTATATCCCCCCACAACAGAAGAAATTTAGTATTTGAAAAATCTGACATTCGCTCCTTAAAAAAACCCGAAAAAGTCACACCTGCACCAGAAACCTGCGGGTTCATTTGGTTTCCTTTGCCACGTTTGCACGACATTTCTAGCTCCCAATTTTTCCTTAAATAACTGGTATTTGGCTGGTAGTGAGGATTAACTGCAATGCTGTGTGATAATACTTACATCTCTGGGACTCCTCTGTGTCCTTGTTAGCCTTATGAATCCCATCCTGAATTTCATCTAGCCAAAGTACAGCTGTTTCATCCTGTGTGTCCTGAAGAGAATACAAGAAAAATACACAGTATCAAGAGAAAAGTATCACTATTTTTGCAAAGTAAAATAACCTATATTCAGAAACAGCCAATATAGTAGGTCTCCATATCAAAGGGAATAAGAAACATTTCAGTCTTCCTAACTGACTCCAGCACGAGGACATCATGCGCATATATCACCAGCAGAGACTACTGTGGCATTACCAAACTCAATACTGTCTCCCAGTCAAAAAACCTTTTCAGGAAACAGAACAAAAAAGAAAACTCTATCAATGGCAAACACTCTAATAAGCAGAGAGAATATAAGGCCGGGGACTCAGTAACGGTTAGTCCTAAAGCCGTCCTAGCTAACACGATATGACTTCCCAGACAGTTAGTCCTTCAACAGAAGACGCCTACACAGAGCTGCTGATGCACATCTGTGTGCAGAAACTAAAAAACCTTTGAGTAACTAACATCATATCAGGCTGTTCATTTCCGTGCCCACGAAAGTTCACAAACCTGTACAAACTAGCAAAGAAAAAGGCATCATAAGTATTGCGGATGGGTGTAGACACACAGCAGTCAAAGCCATGTTTCAAGTCTTAATTTTAATGGTTGCTCGTCAAGGTGCAGTGATCACACAGTATCCTGTATTTTGGCTACGAAATCCAGCCAAATGAGCTAATGTTACATGCAGAAATTTGAGGGGAGGAAAGAGACGAGTGTTTAGCAAGTCCCAAAACATACTTAAAGAACAATGACCTGGCAGTTTCCAAGCTTCTCCCCACCCCCTGGTGCTTCCTGTAGGTAACTACCAAAACAAATGCTAAGATGCAACTGCCATCCCTCTGACAACTCTCCTCATACAAACAGAACACAGGAAACATCTAGTTCTGCTAAGGAATAATAATCACACTGTGCAAAAGAACCACTGTTTACAATGCTCAAGAGCTTTAAGGTCAGACTTAAAAGGGACACTTCCTTACATGCCTTCCATATTTTTCCCACTGTTTTGGCAGATCTGAAACTAACTGGCGAAATGATACTTCATTCAAGAGCTTTACATGACCTTCATAGGCAGATTTCATCTGAAAGCCAGACAGCCCCACAAGAGCAGCAGCAACAGCAAAATCTACCAAAACTATGTCATGCTTTTCTACGGTTTTGCTGCTGCAAGGTTTTCCGCAAGACACACGGAGTGTAAGGTACCACAGAGTCTCCCGGTTTCTTCTCTCTCACATCATCACATCACAATGACGTGCATGATACAGTACTCCCCATGCAAGTAGGTACAGAAATCACTAGTTCCTGAAAGTTGACTTCAGACTGTGATTATTTTCCCCAGATGGTTACTTTATAATACAATCTTTCTATTTCTGCAATTACTTCCATGCTGCTGGGAGAAGCCCCTTACTTATGCCTAAATAAGGTAATTTCATACCAACTGAGGAGTTACTAGCACCGCCTGGCACAAGTTTAAGCACCGGATAAAAAGATTTCATTGTTTCATTCTGACTCAGCAGGAGGAAATGCTTCAGCACAAAATGGATACTGAGGAACATTAACCCTGTCAAGGCCCTTGAGAAAGCTGCTTAATGATTTTCACCAGAAATGCATACAGTTTTCAGCTATTGTCATCACGCAGGCTTTTCTTTAGTCAAAAACAAAGTGTTCAATACAATCTAGACATTAGCCTCTACACAAAACTGTGAACTGTTATTAGAACAATGAGCTCCAGGGCAGAAAAAAAGAAAACACTCTCAAGCCACTGAAAGCAGACATCTGCTACTTCTCTGTAAACAGATGAGAAGGGAAGAAAAAAAAATCAAGTGTCCAATCCATACTACTCAGAAATCATTTGCATACACACATGTGCACTTGTCATCCTTTCTTAAACCAGTAAGATGGAACTTGCTCTTCCCCTCTTCACCTTCACCTTTCAGTTGGTGAAAGATGCACCTATGTTCAAGTAGGTAGAAGTCCTTCGCTAACGACAACTTCTGCTCAAAAAAGTCATAAGCTATGAAAGTGTCATCAGGTGAACAACAGCATATATTTTGCTGGTAGCATGTACATTGTTTCACATCTTTTTTCTAATTTATCATTTTACAGATTTTTCCACCTTCAAAAACTTTCTTTTGCCACACATAACTATGCCTATGACTACATTTAACAAAGAACATTAGAAGAAAATACTTAAGCTTGCAGAAAACTTGCATTCAGAGGCTCAGTACTCCCGGAATGAACACGGTCTCCTTGCAAAAACAGACGATGCGTATTACTTTCCCACAAACGAGATACATATCTCATTTGGGACCCAAGATGAGCTGTAGCAAGCCATCACGTGCACTTAATATTCTTATACCCATCTCCAGGGTTCATGAAGATTCACACTGTTAGCTGAAATCTTTCTCTAGTACAGAGAGATCCAAACTGACTGGTTAAGATCAGTTGAAGGTATGCAGAGTCTTCATCTCTCCATCGCCAATTTTGATTCCTGACTTTCAAGACCGGTAAGAACCCAGTTACACTGATGCGCCTCTTTCAAGAGGCGCATTTAACTGCACTCACCTGTGCTTTCTCTCTCTTGGCTCGAAGTAGTGTATCCTGGTAATGCTGTGCTACCTTCGGGGCTACACCCTCCAATTTTGCTGCAGGAGTCTGTAAGGCTTGAATAGTCTTCTTGGTGTCCCCTTCATCCAGAGCTTCATTAATAAGACCAATTGCCAAAATCCCTAGGGAGGAATGCAAAGGGGGAGAAAGACAAAGTTCCATTTTTGGTCAGCAATAATCACAAGCGTCGCTTCAGACAAAAAGTGCAGTTAGTCCTTCCTAAACCAAGTTAACAGCTGAGAAACACAATACTTTTAACAGAAAACATTACTTACTAGTAAAGACACCAAGACTATTTCTCCATCTTAAAGCAGTCATAATTCCTGAGCATTGCAATTGAAAAATAAAGTTAAAAAAAAAACAAAAAAAATCACTCAGGGAGACCACCTGCACGGACAAAACTGAATCCTCAGACACCCAGCTCAGAGCTTCTAGAAGAGAATTATCAAATGGCTGGAGTTCACAATATTCCAAGGTTCTGGGTTCTCCAGAAAGAAATCTTCACATGAACCTAAAGACTTGCATGGAATATCATCTAATAATACAGTAACTTCATACTTTAGAAAACTCTTCCATTAAGGATGTATGTAGCTGTATTATCAGAGATATGGATGCTATTGAGGTACAGTAAAATTTACCATTCAGCAAAACAAAAACCTTAAAGTTAGCTAAATGCAAACAGTCTACATCATGCATGTCCCGTCTATAGCAACCATCTCCTGAAAATCACAAAGTAACTCAGGTTGAGATGAACCCCACAGTTCATCTGATTTGATTCCCTGCCGAAAGAAGGATCCAATCATGGTTTGATCAGTGCAGGAAAAAAAGGTCTTTTAGATAAAAGAAAGGAGCTCAGTGTGGGCATCTCCAATTTTGGTTACTGTATTCAAAGATTGTGACTCTTCAATGAGAGTCACACAATGCAAGACACACAAAACAGAAGTTCATACAAAAAACAGAACATCTTGGGGAAGCGGTTATATTTGGATGGAGTAGAGATCAGGGAAAAATGTATGTTGCGGACATTGCATGAACTGCATCGCTGAAACGGTGGCATGGTTTCTACCAAAAAACAGATACAATAACTTAGGAAAAGGCACAGGAAAAAAAAGTGTACATATGGCCATAGAGCTTGAGGACCTTCTCTGACTAATTTAACATATTCACAGAGAGAAGATAAAATGTATCTTTGCACAAGGGCATATACAAAGCAGACCAAAGAACTGAGAAATTCCCAGGAGAATAATTTATCTCATTACAGGATTTTCTGCGCCTTTTCTTTCAGGATAAGGAGCATTAAAAGAAACAGGATGTTGGGACTGCATCAACTTTTAGAATTCCACCGTGACCTCTTACATAGAAAAGATACTATGAAACTAGCACCAGTGTGCAAACCGGCCAGTGCGGTGCCCTGCTTGTGTGGCTCCAACACACCTACTCACCTGACCCAAAGAGGAAACCCAGTGTCTATTTGGAGATGCAGGAAACAAGCTAACCAAGACAGAACGCTGTTAATTTAAAAGTTAACCCTCTCCTACTCTCTCAGAGTAGAAGAGAAAGCTTTTCAAGGTGGAACACAGCACACCACGTACACAATGAGAAGTAGCAAAAGATACGTGCTCACCTCAATGTTCTCTCCCACTTTATGACGCAAGGCTTTGAGCTTTGCTGAGATATTAAATATTACAAAATTATAAATATTACAAAGATGGCTTGAAGGTTAGTGTCAAACCCAGGAGGTTTTCAGTACTGGTCATAAACAAAAATTAAGAAACCTTAATGAAAATGAAAAAAGAAAAAAAATAGAGGTCTACTGAAAAATAGGTTTGTTTAATGGTACTAATTTTTCAAGGACTCCTCTATCCCCATTCTGGATTTTAAGTTGTCTAATACTGTCATGACACAAGAAGAATTACTCCAATTTTCTGTTTTAATGAAGTTTTTGTAATTACACTCAGGCCCAGACTATTATCACTGCTAAAAGACAGTCATTAACATAAATACATTTTCAATCCAAAAAGGGTTGAAATTTACACTGGAAAGATTAATAAACAGTTTTGAAATACTGATGTCAATACCACAAACGCTCCTGACTGCCTGATCTCTCCATTGACGAACAGTCCTGCCATCAAGACTTATATTACAGATCACCAAGTCTTGTTTACAACCAAGATCTTCCTAGATACCTAACGTATGACACAAATCAATCGATAACTTTTTGTATCGACACACACTTAATTTTAGCACTCCTTATAGGCTAGGCTCAGTCTAGCATGAAAAGAAAAACTTACTTTCGTGTTCTTCATGCACAACTTTATTCACATGATCAACACATGACTGGATATCATTCCATGTGATAAATTCATTTCCTTCTGCACTTGTTTGAGCTTTCAGCTTCACCAAATCATCGATGTATCTGTCAAAAAACAAAACCCAAACCCAGTAAACATCATGCTGCAACAAGTAGGTGAGGGAGCACACAACCCAGCATTCAGAACTGTACACGAAGTGGGAGAGGTATCATGAGGTTTGAAGCTGGAACAAATATGAAAACGGGAAGAGAAATGCTGTGTGGAGGACGGTGAGCACAAATGTGAACTAGGTTCAAACAGACAAAATTGCCAAATAGAAAAAAGCGCTAAAACACTGAATGAGGGTCCAGGGCAAAGAAAATGGTGGGTGAGCTGGCGTAAGTACTAGCAACAACCTAATGGTATTCAGTATGGCTTTATAGTGAAATCCATGAGAAAGCATTGAGAGACAGCACAGGAATTGGAGCAGTAAGAAATAGTAATTGCAAAAAAAAGATTCAAGAGACAGCAGAGATTAAATCAGTGCTGCAACAACTAATGTAGAAATAATGTAAAACTTCAGAGAAGGAAAAAAATTCATACGGTCACAGAATATAAGCAACATCAAGGTCAGATATGATTTCTTGAATTCTTCACCTCTGCGAGTTCTCATCCTCAATGTTCGTAAGCCCTGTGACAGGACTGCTCAGTTGTTTCCACACTGTATTCATATCCCCTGAATCCAAAGCCCTGTTAATTAGGGCCACAGAAGACAGCATCTCTACAGCAACAGACAGCTCTGGATGGGTGAGGTGACCCTGCAAACAAATTAATCCTATTAGCCCTACACAAACTATTGCTGCACACAGAAAACAATGGGGTAGCTGTCAGAACAGACATGACAACAAAGTAGAAAGATGAGTATCATAAACAAAGCTAGAGCACCAAATAAGAGATTGATGTACAGTCTTATAGGGCCAAGTAGCTCAAGATTTAGGGACCAAACCCCATCAGAACAGACTGACCACCAAAGCAGTTCTACGAAGACTCAAGACAGGCTCATCCCAGAGAATGTATTTAAGAAAACAGACAAGGTAAAACCCAGTGACCCATGCCAACTTCCACAAATAACAGAGAAGGTGATATTTACTTCAGGGCTCTGTTGCTGTAAGGTGGCCAGCTCTCTCTGGTAAAGATAGGCAGCAAATGCATAAACCTCTGGTAACTGGGCCTCTGGATTCATCATTTCTGCCACAGTCTTCTCAGCGTCACCCATTCTAATTGCCGAATTAATTCTGGCTACTGCCGCCAGTCCTAGAAGTTCAAAGAGCATAAAGAATAAGGAAGGCAGACAGTTGAGACTCCCATAATAACAGCACTTCTATTTTACTCAAATACTTAACTAGAAAAAGAATAATACCCCTAGCTGCAGGGAAAGAGCCAAACTCTTGGCTCCATACATCCCCAGTTAGTCAGTCTTCCATTACTGAAGATAATTAAAACACACAATGCTCATATTTAATACTAGTTCACTTTTTTGTCAGGTTATCAAAGGACTGTTTCACCATTTCAGTATTCCCATAGTAAGAAGCCTCACTGTGAATTTTTGGATGGGTGAATCGTACCAATTTTTCCTTTGGCAGTCTCCTTCCTGCCTATCACAAAGTGAATTGCTCCTGAACAGCCAGAGCTCTGCATGGTCTCAGAAGCATCAATCAAAAAACAATCAGCAAATGATCTGCATTTTATTTGCTACCTGATATTCAGAAACAGTAAAGGTTCTGTAGCTCAGTGTGAATGATCAGCAGATCACCTATCTTTCGCATCTCTTGGAGAAATCTAGATTTTCTTCACAGATCCACAGCACAAAAATTCATACAAGTATTCTATAAAAAGAGGTTATTTAAGGTGGATGCAAAAATTCTATGTTTCTTAACTCAAGTTATATGCTGTTATCTCCAGCCAAATTGCAAAACCTGAATAAAAGACACTACAAATAATTAGGGAAACCATCTCTCTTTAATGTTCTTAGCAGCTGTAAAGTACTTAAAGAACATTCATAATGACCACTCATAATAGACTCAAATACTGTGCTGCCTCGTTTTCCTGACCACATCCATGGTGACTTTGCTGCAATAATTTCTGTTGATCCTTACTTTGCTGGTACTGTTGTGCTACCCTGTTAGCAGCATCCACTCCCAACTGCAACTCTTCCTTCTGCAGAGGACCTGTAAGGCCAGCCTAAAGAAAAAACAGAAACTGTGAGGGCGAAACAATGATATGTTATTCATTTCCATTACCTCAGCAAAAATACTCCACTTCAGCTTAAAACACTCTGATGCCATATAGCTTCTGCAAATGAAGAATGCCATATATATAAGGAAATCAGAAATTACTCATCAAATTCTCAGTTCAGGTGCTGAAATACATGTACAAACTGATCATGTTTGTATCGGAAGCGCAGTCCCATGAACATAGCAATTAAAGGCAAGACTGCTTCCAAAATGATAACATATTTAAGGCAGAAGGCACAATTTTGTGAGAGAAGACTCCCTGTACATGAGCTGTCTGCTGGAGTGAAATTAGCAATTGTGCAGTTTGTCATGAAATGATCCATTAAGCAACGTTGCATTTTACCTCTGAGCAACTAAAGAGTTACCAGAACATCAAAACGCACAACACGCATCTTTGGCTTACGCATTCATGCTTCTTGGACTATATGGTACTACACAAATTCAAATAGAAAGTGAGACTGAGTAAGTAGGGAGGCAGGAGGGCTTGAATAACTTGGGCAGAGTCACAGAGCCATTGAAGCTGAAAAAGACCCATAGGATCATTAAGTCCAACCATATATCTAATACTCCCAAATCCACCACTAAACCGTGTCCCTAAGCGCCATGCCTGCAAGTGGTGTATGACAGTATTCTCCACAGGGAAATTAGTTCATGCTTATCTGATAGGTGTTTACAAAACCCACATATACACATTATTTGGGCACTGACAACAGTAAAATGAGGGAGGACACACCTTAGTTATAACAATTCTATACACATACAAGTTAGTATTTTAAGGTTTGGTCAAAGCATTTTAATTATATGTACACACACATGCAAACATTTTACTGGCCTTTCACATGCAGAGATAAAACCTAAATAACAGACAGGCTTACTGAATGCTTCCATCTCTTAACACTAACTTTTTCTAGCCAACACTAAACTGTAATGCAGGTAATATATAAAGTGATTAGTACTCAGTGGCATGGTGAAAGGCAGGAGCAGGGCAAAAACCTCACAAATCAGGGTAATTATGCTTTTCCATACCTCCTGTTTCTGTTGCCTATCACTCAAAAGCTGCTTGAAATACCAGTCATGATTTTCTTGTAGCAATCCTCGGAGTCCCAGGGCTGGTGTTGCCAAAGCTTCATACAGTGCTAATGCATCTCCTCGTTCCAAAGCCAGGTCAATCTTTGATATGGCTGCATGTGCTAGCAACAGTAAAACAGCGTTCTGAGAAAGTCCCATGGCTTACATAACCTATTGCTCAGAAATACTCTTAGACCTGACAGATAGCACGTTAGGTATGCAATCCAAAAGGACGACTTCCAGAGTCAATTATGAAGCAGTATTTGTAAAACAGGCTAATGGCTGGAAATGGCATGCACTACTCAAGATGAAAAATTGAAGGGCTCAGCAACACGGACAATCCATTTCCAAAAGGAAAGGTGACAGAAGTCAGAGTGAATTAAGCTTACAACTATGTATTAATAATGACTAAAAAAACAAAACCAAACCAAAACTGACTAACAACAAAACCACACACGTGAAAAAAACCAGAACGCTCCACCACTAAAACACCCCACAAAAATGGGGGAGCTGCCTTTAAATTTTGTCAGCGTTACAGAAAAAGAGGAGTACAGGTACCATTTTGAAGTACTCTTTTAATTAAGACTATTATATAACATGATACTTACTGTTCACTTTATTGATGTTTCCCTGAATCTCAGCTTGAGTCAGAAGTTCCTCATACACATCTCTCTCTCTATCTGAACTTTCTGAGGCAATCTGAAGATGAAATAGAAACTAATCAGGGTTTCTACGGCTTCCTTCACCTTCACAGACCTTCTAACTGAAAAGGTCAGGAAGGACAACTGTTCACCCATGTAGAGCTGCGATAGGTATGCTACCTCTACACATGCAAAAAGAAGCCCTAGACATAAATACATCTAAAGTAACCACAGTCAAACTCTGATACAGACAGCTGAGAAACATCTTATTTCAATGTAATGGCTCTACCGACCACACGGCAGAGCTCAAGAACATAGAAAGCAGTACATAGAGCTAAGTGTGCGTTATACGGTGTTCTAAAACAACATGGACCACTTGCAGCTTTGGTCGGTTTTGCTCATCATTTCTTTGTTAGGAAAACATATCTGTAGTGTACGAAAATAGAAGGATGCATTCCCAATGTAAAAACACTGACAGGAATTCTGTATCTGTGTGGCCCGTATTTCAGACAGCTAAACAGACTAACACAGCTAACGACTGCCTGTTTTCCACAATAAGGCAGGTTACTGGGGAACATAATAGCATACCACCAGGAGTAAATCCACCTACGACTATACATACAGGACCATAAAACACATTAGGTGAATTCCCCACAGTTTACACTGCAATACAATACAGCGGTGTATTGCAAGTAGTTTGAAAGAAGAACTGAGCTACCCTATTTTTAGCATTCTCCATCTTGTCTTGCTTTGCTCTGTAGAGTGTGGCTTGGTAAGTGGATTCCAGTCGATCATCAAGATTTATTAGCATGGCATTAGGGTTCTTCATTGCCGTAAGAGTGTCAGCTGGAACCTGACGGTCAATTGCTTCATTAATGGCAATGACAGCAGCGTGCACTGAAAAACAAGCCACAGTCTGCCAGTTAGTCCCAAACAAAACAGCACCATTAAGAATCAAGAAACCAAGAATCCCTTATCTGAAAAGAGCAGAAAAATTATCTGGAAATTAACTGGAAAGCAAAAGAATTATCGAAGTATCTCTCATTCCACCATGGTTTTGTGCTGTTGAAAAAAATAGCAGCTACTTTCTAGGCACAATACTTTAAGGAGTCGAATCATCGTGCTCCAGAAAAAAGAAAAATACACAAGGGAAAGAATAAAAACATCTTCCCAGTCTCCCAAAAGGCCTATCAGAAAGACTGTACTAGGCTTATAACAGGCTGCATTAAAACCAACACTTAACTGATTTTCTGATTCGAATAATCAAACAAAATGCCATTTTTCCTTACATGCAGCTTCATCCACAGAAAGTTCATTTGCAAGAATTCCTCCAATCTTGCTGAAGGCAGGCATCTGAATACCATACTTCTCCAGTTCAAGCCTCATATTACTGATTTCCTCCTCTGAAACATACATTAAAACAGTGTTACATGGGCTTAAATGCATTAGCACTGCTATACTAACTGGTGCTAAAAAAAATAGGATAACTACAATAGATGACAATCACCATTTAAATAATACTTTGAATATCACTCAGTAAATGAAACAAAAGAAATAGAAATGCTAAGATGTTTTGCACACTTTCCTAAAAATCTCCATTTCTCCCAGAAATTCATATGGGAGTATTCTGTAGTTTTTCTTACTAGAAAACAACACAAGAAATCTTATGAGGAGCTGGAAACAGACTCCATTCTGAGGTACCTCAACTGTGGTTGCCAAAAGGTCAGGAAAATGCACAGGCAGTAGCTTAAGATTTTCCCCACAGACAAACTACACTGAGAGAAGCAAACGGAGTGTGTCAAGACATGCGATCGCTAAATACCATACAACTCTAAAAGAGAGCTAATAGTTTAGCATTTTATAGGTATAATCAACAACCAATTTGAAGGGAAATAAAGTTTACGCACCTTTTAAATCAGATGCGTGCCCTCAGGCAAGAACCTCACTAATGCAAAACACAGAATTTGACGCTTTCGCAAAATAAAGGAAGTAAAACTTTGAGGTGTGTGGACGCACAACTTTGTGCTGGCATCTCCTGCAGCAGATCAGCTGTCAAACACTTCTTCAGCTGATGGCACCTCTACTCTAACACCTCTACTCTGTCACAGCAGGTCAGAACCATGCACAAAGTTCCAAACAGAAAACTCTCCCAAGGGGATTGATGCGAGGCTTAAGCATCTTAGAACAGCGACGAAAGAGTTAAGATATTGTTATTTGTGAAAGTAAATGATAACTGAGCAGAAGACTATGTAACCGCCTGGCTCAGAAGCTGGCAAATTAAACCTTTTTTTCTTAAATTACTAAAGCTCCTCACAGACATTAATTTAAAATTTTATTTGCATTTAGGATATCAACAGTAACAATCCTTTAATTGACCTAAACAAGTATTCAACAACTGATCTAGTAGAGAACGAGATAAAGGCAGCACACATAAGTGTTGGGGTTTTTTTACCTGTGAAGTCTACCTTGCCATATAAATCCTGAATCTGGGGGGCAAGACCCAGTTTAAAAAGGTACAGGCTAGAAAAGAAAACAAGCAAGTAATTAGAACTAGTCATTTTTCCTCGTGGTTCTGACAATGACACAATTTTAGGAGATGCAGATTTAAGGACAGGTAAGCCATTATAACAGCCAATAATCACCAAGACAGTGAGCTGACCCCTCTCTTCCCCGGCTTCAGCTGAACATAACTGGCCCACCACTATGAAGTCTTCACAGAATGACAGAACAGCTGAGGCTAGAAGAGCACTCTCAAGTCTGTTCAAGCTCCCTTTTCAAACCAGGTCAAATAGGATCAAGTTCCCTAGGATCACATCCAGATGGCTTTTGAGGATCACCAACAGTGGAGACCCCACATTTCAGAGAAACTTATGCTACTCCTTGGTCACTGTCACAGTAAATGAAGCATTTCCTGATTATGCCATTTGCCTCTCATTACGTCACGGGACATCACTGAGGAGAGCCTAGCTTCACACCTCCTTTGCATCCTCCCTTCCAATAGCTGCGTGCATTGTTGAGATTCCCACGGCACTACCTGTTATATAGGCTGAACAGTCCCAACTCTCTCAGCCTAGAGGAGAGATTCTCTAGCCCATTAATTATCATAGCGACTCTTCCTTCAAATCCCTCCAGCATGTTCGTGTCTCTTACACTAGAGAGCCCTGAACTGGACACAGGACTGCAGGTGTGGCATCACCGAGGGTGAAGTATTCGCTAGGCTGATTTGGCTTACTAAAATGGGGTTAATGCATTCGCCTGCGGCCTGATGAGAAACAGAACTGCTATAAAGGAGGGATAAATGCATACAGGTGAGTACAGATGTGTCTGGGAAAAGAAAAGGAACTCCTCTACTTTTTGCCTGCCATACTAGCTCAACAAATCACAGAATCACAGAAAGGCTTGAGTTGGAAGGGACTTTAAATACCATCTAGCTCCAACTCACTCTGCTGCCATGGGAAGGGACACCTTCCACTATCCCAGGCTGCTCCAAGCCCTGTCCAACCTGGATTGGAATGCTTCCAGAAATGGGACAGCCACAGCTTCTCTGCACAATATGTGCCAGTGCCTTACTATCTTCTTGGTTAAAGAATTCTAGCTCTGGCTCAGACAGTAGAGAGGGTAGGAACTGGAATGAAAAGGTAGTAAATGCAACATACTTGACTGGTTCTTTTTCCTTCAGAATCTGATTTGGCCACTGCCCAAAGGAAACTATTGGCTACATGGATCTTTGCTCTGACCCGATGAGATGGTTCTGCTAGAAAATTTGCCCTCATCTAGCCTTCAGTTCAGCTCTCTCTCCTGTCGCCTTTCAGCTTTGCAGAAAGATTTCAGAAGCAATCAGATCTCTGTCTAGTATTCCTTACCTGAGCGCATGAATACAATAGATACAGCGTGGCATGTTCTTGCGATCATAGATATCTGTTGTTTCTGGGTAGAATATCTAAAGACAGAACAAAGTTAGCAGTCTTAATTATACTCACTCTATATAGCCAAATCACATCAGCCCAATCCTTCCACATTACACTAGAGAAACAGCCCATGGAACAAAACTCTTCGAGCTTCTCTGCCCTGGACCAATGTTTCTCCTACTTGAAGTGTCAATCCTTCCTTTTGTTTCTAATACCCAACCACAGCTCCCCTTTTCCTGCCAAGTTCTACACATATGAATGGGTAGAACCTTTCTTTTGTGTGTGCACCAAGATACCGGGTCATGAGGCATTAGTGAGGACTTTGATGAAAGCCAAAAGATGAGAAAAAGACTTACAGGAGAAGAGAGAAAAGAGAATTTTATTTGGATTAAATGCAGTTGAGAAACAAGAGAAGAGACAGTTTCAAAGAGAAACTCAGACCAGCACCGAGGTGCTCTGTATACTATATTTTCAGTTTGCTGGACCCAAAAGCTTTCAGACAGTCTCAAACACAAAGCTCTTCAAAGTTTAACAAAAGAGGTTGATATTGAAGTTTCAATTATTTCAGAAGTACTGACAAGGTATGTTATACTCCAGTTATTGGAAGGTTCCTTGCTGTTGCCTATTGAGCACAAAATAGCATTGCTTTTTCTGTAAAGGCAAGAGGACCCTCAACTCCACAGCATCACTTCCCTGGCTGTTCTGCATGAGAAAATACTTAAAGCAGCAGTATCTCTTGTAAATATACTGAACCCGAGCCCAGTTTCTTTAACATCTTCTCACATGTTTACTTCCACCCAAAACCTACTTACATCTGGAGATCTTACCTCATACCTGGCACTTAATGTCTCTCTGTCTAAATCCCTCCTCATTTATTTTCACCTAACCACCCTAACAGCATATTTCAGTATTTCCTAATCCCAAATGTGCTCCTGTAAGATCATCATAGATCCCAGGAAAGCTCAACTAGTAAATCACAACAAGTTATTTATAAATCTTTTCCAAAAAATGAAGTGTTCAATTTGCAAGCACATATGCAAAGAAAACATACATCAGATTATACTACATAATGCCACATTTGGTGAGACTGTGCATAAAAAAACAACTTGACTATCAGCCCAACGCTACCACAGTTCCATACATTTTCAGGCAACTGTGTTTATTACATCAGGTAAGTTTATCTGGCCATTTCTCTAGTCAATAATTTATATTTGATGAAGCTACACCAGGAACATTTCAACTCAATGGGAAAATTTCACAGGAAAATCTGAAGAAATGGAGAACATAGTATCTTCTGTTGTGTTGCTACTTATAGCAAAGATTTCCAAAAAAACTTCCACAATCAAACTGTAGCTTGGATACTGCTCAAAAGAACGCATGGCGAGGATGATGTAATGCAGATATTATGCAAGATTAGTAATATTAGGGATACAGTACACAAGGATAAATTATTTTGCTCCTAGTCATTCTCACACATGCAGCAGAATGAAATCTTCCAGCGAGTTTTAGGAGAGAGTTTCTATTGGGACACAAATCTCGAAATCTAAGAATTAACTAGACTAAGTGTGCTGATTTTTTTTACAATGGCAAAGGCTTCCACAGAATGCAAAGCTTTTCTAAGATTATTTGTTTGTTTGTTTGTTTATTTATTTGGATGTACGAGACAGAAGTTACCTTGGGGAGACCAATCTCAGACATGGCATTCAGCCACTGGATTACATTATCCGTGTGTCGGAAGTGGAGACCAGTTGCCTGAAATAAAAACAGGCAGAAACGGGAGGGAGGGTAGAAAGAAACAAAATACCACAGCTGTCTGAAGGGAGGCTCATTAACACCCCTAGTGAAAACACCACTTCTGCAGGAGGAAGTCAGGAGGCTTCTATATATGCTTATATTGACTGTTTATGAAAAATTACATCACCTAAGTGGATGCTTAGATAGATATAAAGCTAAGAGTCCACCCATTTAACCACTGGTCTACAGAGAAGGGAGAGTTTCTCAGGTAAGACTAATACATATTAACTTTCTGCTTATTTTCTCACATGTGTGAGATGTGTACATATTCCCATTTTAGATGTCTATCTAAAGAAGTATCCATCGTCAACAGCACTCACCTTATACCTAGTCTGTTCCCTATCATAGATTTTCTTCACAGAAACCACTTTAGGGGAGAAAAAGTTTCCAAGTTTCGCCAGGTAGACTCCATTTCTCAATCCTTCTTCCAACTCTGTTGTGGCAGGCAGCTCCTCATTTAAACAGGCCTCCATCCATCTGGAAGTGCAAGAACAATGAAGTTGAGTATCATGAGATACATGAGTATCTATCTTTCCAATTTATGAACACAGGCCCATGCCAAACAAGTCCCATGCTGCTGCTGCTGTCATTCATACTCAAGCATACTATTCACTCAGCCCTAGCACCCGAAAACAGATATAACACTACCACAGAGTCTGCGTCATTAAAATGCTGGTCGGTAACACTTCAGACAAATTATTAAGGAGGAGTGCAGAGTTCATCAGCCAGAGTTTCAAAAGTAATTAAGGCACCATCTCATCTTCACACTTCTCCTTCAACCCATGACTTAATACTGGTGTAGACATAGCGGCTATCCCATTTTTTAACTAATTTAAATCATCCCCTTGTACAGGCTTATCTCACAAACATTGCTTTACTCTCATTAAGTATTTGCTAGTTATTTCGTGACTTTGTGCCACTTACTCAAGCTCTTTTAAATGATCTCACAGAGAGGCCCTGCAATGTTCACAGAATCACAGAATGGTTTGAGTCACAAGGGACCTCAAAGTCTATCTCATTCCAACCCTCTGCTATGGGCAGGGACACCTTCCACTAGACCAGGTTGCTCAGAGCTCCATCCAAGCCTGGCCCTGAACACTTACAGGCATAGGGCAAGCGACAGCTTCTCTGGGCAACCTCCTCCAGTGCCTCAACACCCACGAAGTAAGGAATTTTTTCCCCAATATCTAATCTCAACCCACCCTCTTTCAGTCTGATGATGTTGTTCTCAAGTCTATCTTCCTACATATTTTCTCCTACCCTACTATACATTTCAAGGAGAGGGGAAAAAACACGGAACAGGCATTCCTCTCCTCATAATTCACTTTCCTTTATCCTGTTGCCTTCCATCTCATTTAATGGTATCATGAACCTCATGACAAAAATAAAGACTACAGCAAAACATTTTGAAAAATCACTGTTCTCAAAACAGAGGTGCACCTTGATATTTCTGCTGTACAAGCTACTGGAGGCTGTAAACTGCTGTTCTGGTCTAAAAAAGGGACCTGCATAACCACAGGCCACATTCTAAAGTGTTTTACTGAGATCATGCCTCACTTGCAGCTGAACTCTAAAGCTCTCACAGGACAGATGAGCCTTGGACCAATTAAGATCATAGAAAGGTGGCATTCAAGACAACAGGAGCCCAGAACAGCAACAGTCCATAATACAAAACTGAGCTGACAGTGTAACAGAAACCAGGTTAATAATTTGGCTCACAGGGATGATAAGACCACATCACTGGCACTGATCTGAAACACAGGGAAGTAGATGGTCCTGCTTCAACCCAGTGCACTTTAAATCCCAAATGAGATATCACTGCACTGTGGACTTCAGCCTGAGCCCAACAAAAGGGGAGGGCTTGCAACCCCAACCCAAAGCAGGACCTGGAAAAGCAACCAGGAGTAGTGTTTACCAGGAAGAAAAGGTTTCTGGGAACACCTGGCCAACATCTGTACATAGGCTACAAAAAGAAACTCAATTCTTCTTAAAACTACTGTTCTCCCAGGTTTTGCTGCTTTCCTCTCAAAAAACTTAGTCGCTCTTGAATAGTAAGCTCTAGAAAAATGCACATACTAACTGAATATGTGATAGAGAAAACATGACATAAGTTTAAAAATTCTGGATCGTTATCCAAAAGATGCCGTCACTTGCGTGTCATAGACCATTACAACCAAAGACTCCTGAGAGGATACAAAGCTACTCAGATGCTGCAAGAGTCCAAATCATGGCAAAAGTTTTCACAATACCTTCCCAACTACCTTACTGGAAAAACAAAAAAAAAAAAAGACCCCAAAATACCTGCTTTGCTCAGACTAGAAGACCTAAAATGGAAGTAGAAGGGACATGTGACTGAACCATTTAATTAGTGCCTTATAGAATGACACAGAGGCATGGAGTCCTATCTCCATAAAGATAAATGGCCCATGATTAGAACATAAGCTGTCTCAATGTGCTCATACCTGTTTCAACAGGTTCCTAAGTGAGTGTTAATATAAATACAAAACTAGAGCAATGTACATACAGTAATGCTCCCGCTTGATATGGCATTGCTTAACCGTTTGCTAAGCCAGAGGACAAAGTTATGTTTTTAGGAAACATCATCCAGTATGTTTCATATTTAAAAGCTCATGTACATGTATTAGAATTAACACCTGTCATCCTTAAAAGGCAGAAATAAATGTGGAATTTCCAGATGAACAAGACGAATGCACTTCTCAATGAGCAGGGAAGCTGGCTGATGGGCAACAACCTCTACACCTTTTAGACATTAGGCATTAGAAAAATATGCCATCAATAAGTTTTTCACAGAAATCTTCAATTCCCTCTCACCAGAAAAGAAAACAATGTCTAACCCAGAATTATTTTTTCAATCAAGTTTCATCACATGACTGCATAGGTAACATTGGACTTAAAATTTTACTGAAGCTAGCTCTAATTAAAGTAGTAATTGCACCTTTCCGATCAGTTAGCCATATTCCTACAAAATCCCCCTCCTAGAAAAAGATTCTTGAATACCTACACACAGTTACTACCATCACCTGCAATTTAGAGCTAGTCCTTCCTGACAAGATGTGACAATAAAAATGCAACATCAGGTATTGCTGGGCAGCCAGCCTCTCAAGTAACGTTGTCTTCAAGCTTTTAAAGAAAACACTGCTCCATTACCAAGGACTGGAAAAAATTAACAGCAGTCATCTCAACTACCAACTTTTTTATTCTCCCACAATACAACATTATTGAGGGTTGTGACAAGTTAACACAAATGTGTCTTATGTTTCAAAAGTGTCATAGGCATATTTCAACCAGAACTGGTGTTTAGACACAGCAAAAAATATCACTGATCATATGGCACACCTTTTGCTCTTTCACTTGTGAAAATGTTGAATCTGGCTAACTCTGAGATAATGGAAATAGTGTGGAAAAGAAATCAAAAGTCACTCTTTTCCTCTCAGAATGAGTATAGACAAGCTTGAGGAAGTAGAACTAGCAATTCACGTCTCCAGAAATTGTTGCAAGAATATCCAATTGAATAAACAAAAATAGTAGAGCGGAAAATAAAAAACAGAGGCCTCTAAGGAAGGCAGCTCATTTCATGACAGGATTACTGGGCAGTATGTGCCAGCACAAAAAGAAAACAGAGCATGGCATACGAAATACAGAAGGCATCAATAGTTGGAAAAAAGTGATTTTATCCACCAATGAGGAAAGCTCATTTCTTGGTCATCACTAAGTAGCAGTAATTTCCGGGTAAAACTAATTATTTGCAGGGGCCAGAAATACAAATAACATTTTCTGACCTTCAATTGTCCTACAGTTCCAAAACAATGGCCTTTTCTTTTTTTACACAGACCTAGCCAGGGACATTTTTCAACTCTGAGATGACACTGCAGCCCAACACACCATCTGAGTCTGCACCTGGTGGTCACTTCCACCGTGTGTGGGCCTCAAGAGCGACATTACAGAACTTCAAGCAAATAAGAATTCTAAGAAGATAAGGTACATAACCTTGACACATCACGCTGAAGAATAACTGGTACAATTCGTATCAGGGTCTGGTACCAACACTGTTGGTTGAAGCTCAGTTGTCCACAGGACCACACCACATTCTGCTTACTGCATACCTCACCAGTTTCATTAGCAGGAAAGCTGCAAACAGAACCTCCATGTAAACTTCTGAGTCCCTAGTTTAAGAGCACTGGCCACAGAGTTCTTGATCAAGCAAGTCTTCTCTTTGTAAGCACGTCGGTACCACAGCACTCCTTACTTGCTTCGAGCGTTCCCCTACCAACTACATTTCAGAAGGTTGTTGCCTCCTTCTTCAAGAAGCATGTGCTCTATTTCCTTCTGAATGAGGTCTGCAGATGGACTGGAGGGGCATAGAGCTTAACTCTCTTTCCAGGTCCATATAACTGCTAGTCTCCAGTCTTGTAACACCATCTGTATACCATACCAACGTATTTTAATTAGAAAAACAAACCTGCCTGAACCTGTGCTTTACCAACATTGCTAGACTGCTGTACACATCTTTTCACAACCATGAAATAGGCAGGCTGTTTCCCCAAAATCACGTTCTTCAAACGGTATCTTCAGGATGTGATTTCCATGTGCGTGCTCACACTGTGGGCACAAATTCTTGAAATTAAGTAATTTTTTTCACTTTTGAAGTGCCTAGAGCATCAAGAAAATCAACACTAGATACCTTTGTGGTCTAACTCGGTCAAATATCACAGTGCTGACACAAAAGTTCCTAAAGTTGCCTAGCCTGCGCTAAAAAAAAAAAAAGGAAAAAAAAAAAGAAAAAAAAAAAAAAGAAAGAAAAGAAAAAAGGGCAGAATATATAATAATAGTTTTGCCCACAATAAAATAAATGGAAAATTTGCTCTTAATCTGCCCAAGTCAGTATGAAAACCTGCAGCAGTGAAGACCCAAAAATATTCACATGATTCAGTTTTTGGTAGTTAATCAGCTGGTTTCACAATTCCGGGACAACTAAATTTTGAAAAGGAAGGACCTGTAACATGACCGGCCTGTGTCTGTGTTGAAAACTACTTTTATTTAGGGGAAAAGTAGCTTGTTCCACAGGATTTCTGACATACAGTAAATATTATAAACCTCCTTAAGTAACAGTTTATGACAACATCCTATTCATGTGGTTGCTGTAACAGGAAAATTTGGCAAGAATCTTGCAGATGGCAGAAAACATGCAAGAAGAGGTCGGAACTCCCTGCTAAATGGAGTTCAGCGATCACAGTATAGCCACCAGTCAGAAGCTGGAAATGAGACAGCGAACAATGCTAGCCTGCCATTTAATTCACACTACAAAAATGACAAACTATGTCACGCAATGACTAATAGAACACGACGCATTCCACTCAGAACAACAAAATCTCAAGAAAGGAAAACTGTCTCACTTTCCCTAAATCCCCAACAGATTTGCTCACCCTCAGGGTCCATATTTGCATAACACATCAGTGTTTTTTGCCCATTTTTTCTAGCACCTGGCACTGACACAACTTCAAGCATTATCATCTTTTGCCTGAGAACTCATCCTACAGAAACAAGGCTCACAAAAGAAGACTAAGCGATACCAGCACATTCCAGACAGCACGTATCCAATCTAAAGGAAGGTATGAACAATACTTATTTAGAATTCCACTCTTCCAGAATCATATTCAAATCCCAGGGAAGAGTGGGGGTAAAAGGAGCACAGGAAGGCTTTCACGGTGGTGTAACAATCAACATCCTGGGATACACCATCACCATCAAGAGATACAATGTTCAAGATCAGTCGCTTAAAGTCTTCCAGGTAAATCTGAAATCACACCTGTTAACACTCAGGACTTTGCTCATATCAGCATGACACATTCTCAGGTACCTTTACAACTATTAAAATTACAACAGTAATTACCATGAAACTATCAGGATTGTAATTTGAATTATTCCCTTGAGCAAGATGTGTTTACTTACACATTTTGACTGCTTGTTGGTTTATAATCCTCTATTTCTCTACCAAAACCATAATTCTTAATTTCACTTTCAACTCAAATAGTTTTGAAAAACCTAGTAAGCTGAAATATAAATTTAAATCTTTGTCACTTGGCCCAGAAAAGAAAAAGCTCTTGCCTTCAACTTGGGTCTAAAGCCAGTATCTATTGAACCTATATGTGGCAAACAGTCAGGAAAGGCAGTCAAACCCATGTACCGACACCACAGCAAAATCTGCCAGACCTTGTCAAAGGGGGAAGCTGATTTGTATTTGACATAAAAACTGAAACACCCACCCCAAGGTTTCATAAGACCTTATACTCACAAGCATCAGAAAGTAAGTGGTGATCAAGAAGTCTGTCCTGCAGTCAGTCAAGCAGGAAAAGGATGTTCAAGCTGCCCACCCGGGAGCGGGCCATTACACCTGGCCCAACAAGCATGAGGAGGTCCGGGCCCTGCTGCCCTGACGTGGAGGGAGACCCAAGTTCTCCTCACATCTCCTGGGCACTTTCTCAGCTGGCAGCCACATACAGAATTTACAGGTTACCGATAAGCCTTTTCATGCCCTTTGATAGCAAACAGTGATGACTATCTCTGCCCAGTACCATCTCCATGATTCATTAGCATTTGTTCACTGTGCTCTGCCTCCAAAGGGGGTCTAGTGAAACTGGATGCAAACATGCTGGGATCTAGATGACTAGCAGCTAATCCAGGCACTTTTAAAGACAAGTCATTCCCACTGTTGCATGTTGTGCCTTCACATCTAGATGATTCTGTTCACAATCATTTAGCCCTTCTAGTGCAATTCCCCACAGGTATAACAAGGAAAAGATGCATGGCCACTGCAGCACCTCTGCATAGGGCATCAAAAATGGAGAAAACTATGGCTTAAAGGCTTTTTCAATGCTCATTACTGCCAACACCACAGCTATAGCAATTTTTTGACTCACCATTTTATTGAAAGATGAGGATTCTCATACTCCAGCAGATCAGTCATGTGTACAGGCAATCTCAAATATTTTAAGCACAGTTACAAATGTAGACTTGGCAGGCATTCTCACAGGGGGTTAAGAAGAAAAAACTAGGACGACAGCCTCAGCTCTTCATCCAGTTCACCCGAATAAGGGCATTAGACAGCCACGGAAAAATCCCCAACAAAAACTTTTTCTTAAAATAACTCATTCTACCAACTCTAAAGAAATAAAGGAATCACCTCAGAAGATGAACGATCTCTCAGAGAGGTAACAACAAAGTAAAACAAATTTCTCACATCAGGAGTGTTCTCCTCTAGAAAAGTGGTTGGATATTTAAATGCCTTTCAGTAAGGTCTGTACAGGAAGAGACACAGTCTCTCAGTTGGAGAGCTAGGAAAACAAGTACCGCCCACAACTAAAAGGTCCCAGAGCATTCTCATTATCCACACAGACATTTTCAGTTCAAAGATCTAAAAGAGCAAAAAATTAATGAGTAACATAGGCCAGATTCTTCCCACTGATTAACCTACTCTTCCCAGCAACATGCAGCTGAACCAAAGAAGATACTGATACTTCGGCATTTAAATCTTTCCCGCCACCACTCTTCTCCTCCTTAGAAGTAAATATGAGGTTCCTCTTCGCTCCCTTGCAAACACTGCCAACAACCTGTAAAAATTCCCTTAGCTGCTCTTGCTGGTGAGGAAACTATTGCATTTGCCATGTGTGCCAAGAAGATTTGTCATTTGTCCTGGAAAGCTTTCAGATGAGTACTGAGCCCACAATCAAGAGGAACTTAATTATCAAATACCCAGAAATCTTTTTCAAGCTAACTGCCTTGATCACTTAGCATCAGAAATTAAATAAGCCTAAATGCCTGGAAGCCACAGCACCACTGAAGTTATCACACCTCAAGACCAACTTGACTTCCTGTAAATAAGGGTTATAAAGAAGCACACCACAGTACCCAATAGCCAAGAACTGTTAGTGACATCTATTTGCTTTGATTATTTTGGACTGTCCTCTTTTTACATTATACACAGTATTCCTTCAGAAAGCACTGTCCAAAAAGAAAAATCCTGGTCTCTGAACAAACAGTTCCTTCTTTCCTCCTGGCCTGCCTTTCGTTACTATTTCCAGTGAGTCATTAAAAAAGTATCCAAAGTGAGGCAAAGATGGTGGTACTCCACCACGGTCCTTTCTGTACCTCTCTCCACCCACTTCTCAGAAAAATACAGCTCTGAATGTGCATTCCAAGACACTTTCAGTCCAGACAGCCACTCCCTGCCAGCTCCATGAGGTCATCAACAAAACAGTACAGGATCTGTAGAGAAATATCTCAAGTCCAAACAGGAGCTGATAAAAGCCCCAAATGAAGTGGTAAGAGCTAAGCAGAAGTGACTTCAACTTACAACTAGTGATAATAAAATATTTTCTAGGAATATTCCTTGATTATAATCTAACACGGGACTTGCATCATATCTGTATGTATCCTACCACAAAATGACACATACAAAAAACTGATCCAAACAACCAACCCAAAAACCAGTAGCTGACCCAATCTACAAGTGGAAACACTGATGAATAGAACAGTAAAACACCCTGACTTCTAGATAAGGACCACAAAAATTAGGTGTCTCAGGCTGCTTCTATTCCAGATAAATATACCCTTACCCTTCTGGGAGCATGAGCTGCCAACAGTACAGAGTATACCCCTACAGTTTTATCTGCACTGCTACAGCTTTTCTATTAGACTACTGTGATTTGGAGGCAAGGGGGAAAAAAAAGCAAAGCAATCCAAACAAGCAAAAAAAAAAGAGATCACAGAAAATAAAATCTGAAGTATTAAACAACACTTACTAATACAGCCATTTTTATTCAAGAATGAGGCACCTGGTCCACACATAGTAGAGGAATCCCTCTATTCAAAAGATTCATTTTAGCTCGAAATTTCATATCAGTCTTTCACAATCTTGAGCAACTTAGTTACGCTCTGCCTCCCTTTCACCAACTAGCTAGAATTAACTCCTGTCTCACAAGACCGTTGTACATTGTTAACTGAAATAAAAAGCTAATAAATAACAATAGAAAACAACACTGACGTTGAAAAAAACACAAACTACATGCTGGAATACTATTAAATAAGGACAAATTATTCCTCTGATAATGATTCTGATGTATGCTCCGTAACAGACAGGTCCTGCAAAAAGTTATAAATTGCCATAACTTGAAAATAGAAACACTCAGTTACTGCAAATGGGCTGTCACATCAGACAGTTCAGAAATTCAAACTTTTCTATATTTTTCATTTCAGTACGAAATTAGGTGCTAGCCAATTTTTATATTACCTTCTTCTAACACTTAAAAAACCCCACTTTGCTTCTAGATCCTGTATTTTTTGCTCAGTTAAAGGGATAGCAAGCCTCTGACAATGCTGATGCAATGCAAATCAGCATATTGTTATTCACATTATTTTAGGTGCCTTTATGTTGTAGAAAAAAAAATTAATATAAACTACAGTGTTTGAATACAATATTATACTGTAAATATGATTACGGGGAAGAGGAGGGGAGTCACTAAGTGTTGTTTTTCAGCTGCTTCCCTCCCTGCCTTGGCTGCCATCAACTTTACAACGTTCACCTTTTCAGCTTCTGATTGTGACACAGGGTGCACCAGCTGCCTTCCTCTGCTCTTATGTCCACCTCTTCTCCTTAGAAATGTAACTTCCAATCAGACATTCTCTCACCGTGAAGAAAGATTATTAGCCCTTTCACAGCTCAGAGGGACTGTAAGCGATAGCACAAGCAAAATGGCACAGTATCTAATTCAGATGCTACGGCTCAGTTACACTACTGGCAAAGAAGTCAAATATTAAAAAATCTCAGATCAAGGGCTTTAATTTCAAACACACTGATCTCTTCTAGTTCTTGTTTAATTGTTTCTGTTAAATAAACTCCTTACCAACAATGCAGCCAAGAGGCCTCTTCTAGACTGTACTAGTAGTAATAAATAAAACCCAAAGGGCAATTTACAAAATAACTGCTCAGCAAGGGAAAAAAAGTCCTGGAAGCAGACAGAGAACTCAAGCCTTTGCTCTCCCTCATGTATCTTAATTATTAAACTAAGAAGTCTGCTCCCCTCCTGGCCATTTAATCTTTAACTCTTATGTTAAGTGATATGGCCTCAACTATAGGAATCAGGAGCTCCCAGTCACGTATACAAGAATAGCCTGTAAGCCACTAAGCAAACATGGGTTATGGTTTGGATAAGGGTTGAGGCCCTCCAAGGAGACCTTCCACTTGAAAAATAAGTGCTCCAACTGTCAAGGCAGATATAAAAAAGGCCGTACACCACTACCTGCATTTTGAGCAATACAGCTTCGTTCTTTACAAAACGTACTGGTAACCACCAGACATTATTTGAAACATCTCAAGGCTCACCCTGAGACAAGAGTGAAAACTTTTTTCTGACAAGGTGTGGCAAATATCAAATGCCCAGTTGCTCAACCTCATCAATATCAAGACAAGACTCAGAAGCAGAGACAAGATCACTAAGAACTTCAGAGTCAAAGCTGATTTATTTAAAGAGTAAGTCCCCATGACTAAGCAAGAGTTTAACAAAAAAGTTAAAGCCGTTGCTGTGTAATGCATTTTTGTGTGAGGTTTTCTTTTGCAAATCTGGGCGTGGAATTCCAGAGAGAATCTGCACCTCTTCGAGCATTTACTCCAAGGCTGACAACAGGAAGAAGGCCGCCACAAGTGAAGGATCTGAGGCTCCTTCAAGCTTGCACAGTTACTACAGGGCAACTCATCTCTCCCTGTTTGCCCAGCATTTGCTGCTAAAGACTTTGGATTCAAAGGGAAGGAGTTATTTTGAAACATAGTCAGATCTTACGTACTACTTCAAACTTCATTCAAGTCTGTACGGAAGGAAAATTATTATCTACTAATAACTAAGCACTCTCTGAATTTATAGTAGTGATAATTCTTATAGAGCACCTAAAAGACTACAGCATGAACTGAGCTCTCCTCATCCCTTCAAAAATGTACTATACATTCTCGGTAAAATTAAAGTCCTGGAATTAAATCCTTCTTTATACTCTGCCAGTGGTGAGCTTGTATAAACACAATACTTCCTCCTCAGTAAAATCACTGCAGCTGAACATGTCTGCCTCACTGAGGAAGAATTACATAGATTTATGCAAAATTCGTCACCAGCCAGGGAAAATTTCCTGGCTCTTAACCCATATCATCTTTTGAAGGACAAAGGGAGACTTAAGCGTTTGGTGAGCCATGGCAAAACACACTCTCAGCTATGATGAACATGTGTTTATGTATGTCTCATTCCTGTTCTTCACATACAGCATATAGGATTTAATGTTTACAAAATATTTTTAAAAATAGCAACAGTAAGACTTCATGCAGTCATTTTTAATACCAGCTCTCTTTCCTTCAAGAGCAGACATGTAGCATCTACTGTGTTCTGATTACACTTTCATTTAATTGTCTGAATGAAGGTATACAGTATGTTTGTACGCTTATTAAACATGGAGATGACACAAAAGCGACACACATGCCGGAAGACAAGAATAAGATAAAAGTTACTTCAGTATTTTAAACAAAAATCAGAAAAAACCCAATTCAGCAGCATCAAGTGCAAGGGAACACTAAGGAGAACACAGTAGATCATATAAACACAAGATGAGAAACAAATTTCAGCAGCACAACTAGAAGGTGACAACTCAGCAAAACTCTACTGTATCATAACATCATGAAAAAGCAGATACAATGCAATAATGTATGATACTATCAAATCTATTGGGGTATACAAAATAATCCTTGCGCTCTTTTTAAGTATGCACACTAACACCCTATTGGAAAAGCTTTCTGTTTTGGCAGTGGACTTCCAGAAAGACGCTGAGTGCCTGGAGAAAAGTCAGAGCAATACAGGCAAAAGTCCTACAGATCTATTAAATAGGTGGATGCATGGAGAAATATGAAAGAATTGAGTTCTCAGTCTAAGAGAAGATAAGTGCAAGGGAAATACACTGTTACTATTGAAATCTGTAAGAGGTTTCAGTTAAGAGGAAGGGAATAACTGTTTTTCAAGTACACTGGTATGCCAGGAGGCAATACTGCACCAGACATGTACAAGTCACACAACAGGGAGAACCAATCCAGTGTTAGGAAGGATTACCGGAGCAATAAAGCTACAGAGTCCTTGTCATGAAGTCTTTGAGAACGTTAGATACACACATCAGAGGTCGGTTGGTTTTTTTGGGGGAGGAAGGGAGTTTCTTTGGTTTTTGGTTGGTTGGTTTTTCTAATGAAGCTGGATAGCCACTAAGAAACAGAGACCAGAAGTAAGATGCATCCAAATTATTCCCCCTACCAAATGTCACATCTTCTTTTAAAGCACCAGCAGTTTCAAAATCACTTATTCTCACCTCTTTGCTTCCTCCAGATGACAAAGATATTCATAGGCTACATTCTGGCGTCGTCTTTCATCCATTTCCTCTGCTGTTAATCTCTCATTATCCAAGACAGCTGAAAAGAAACAAAACACGGTGCTCAGATGGTTGAAGACCAAATGTAACCGAACAGGCACATCAAAAATCAGATCCAACCTCTCCCACAGAAACTCATCACAGGTTTGATTCCGAAAATTAAGATCTGATGACTTGCTCTTTACTAGCAAAAGAAGCATTTGCCAGCTTCCTTCTTCCTGATTTCTCAATTTGACTGCATTCCTGTAACAATTTCTTGAAACAAACCTTCGTTTTCTTATTTTCTTCTAGCTTTGCCTCTGTCTTCCTCAAAAACACATCAGTGACCACTTGTCTCCTCATCTAGCCTCTGATTTTGATAGCAAAAGATTAAGGAAGGACACAAATACATATTCACATCATATAATCCCTTCTACATCGTTATAGTCCACCTCTAAAACGAGGTAGAAATGCTACTCACACACCATATCTGGAAGGGAAACATTCAGATTCACAACTTGCATGTCATCTTCAGATCAAGTGGAAGACCTACAGGGGGTAATATGCCTAAATCTTTAAGATTCTGTGTGTATAAAGCCTCAGTGAAGAAGTCTTCTCTTCCTATACAGCTAAACACATCTCATGTCAAAAAAAAATTAAAAACCCACAACTTTTTTAGGTTTTATGGACTAATTTGACAAATACAAAATGTCTCATACCATTATTAATCAAAGGTTAGCTTATACCTAAAAGGCCTTCAACAACAATCTGCTGTGCACTTGTGAGACCCCAGTAGGAAAACTGCATACAGCTCTGGCGTCCTCAGCACAAAACCTGTCAGAGAAGGTCCAGAGGAGGGCAACAAAGATGCTCCAGGGGCTGGAACACCTCTCCCGAAAAGGCAGGCTGAGATTGCTGGGATTGTTAAGGCGGTAGAAGGCTCCAGAGATACTTCATTGTGGCCTTTCAGTACTTAAAAAGGAACTTATAAAAAGAAGAGGGAGATACTGATGGAACAAGGCGGGGACAGTTTTAAACTAGAAGTGGAGAAATTTAGATCAGATGATAGGAAGAAATTCTTTAACCAAGAAGATAATGAGGCATTGCCACGGGTTGCCCAGAGAAGTTGTGGCAGCCCCATCCCTGGAAGTGTTAAAGGCCAGGTCGAACCGACTGTCGCTTACAACATCGCCCGGCCACAGCACCATGTTTTCCTTCGCCGCTGCTCATTTTTGACACGGTATCGTAGCACAGGCAAGCCTGCGTGTCGGACGCCAAGGTCCAAAGCCTCCCTCTTCACAGCAAGCCTATGACAAGGCGGTGAGGGTGTCCGACGGGAGCGGTGTTTCGCCCGTCAAGCCGGGTGTGGTCGCCAAAATCGGCGGGAAGGCGGAAGGCAGGGCCGCCCCCGCCCCGCCCGTGGCGGACATCTTGGGCGAGGCGAGGGGCCCGCCCGCGGCAGATGACGGCGGGACAGCCGAAAGGACGTCCCGTCGTTGCCCCTCTACTGCTTTCTCCCAGCGCTCATCTCTAGCACACAGGAAAGCCGTCGAGCTTCGACGAGCTCCCGCGCGGCACGGCGCCCACCCCTCGGGAGGCGCGGCGCCCCGGGGCCCGCGAGCAGAGCCGGAGGGGCGCACCGCGCCCGCGGGGCAGTCCCGGAGCCCGGACCCCGCGGCTCCCCCCGTGCCTGCGGCGGCCCAGCCTCTCCTCCCAGCACGGGATCCTGGAAGGCACGGACAGCTCGGGCTGGGCGTCACTTGGCGGCCACGCGGATTCCCGGACCCCAGGCGCCCCGGTACTCACAGCCATAGTGGGGCCGGGACACGGCCAGCCCGTCCACGTCCTCTGCCGCCATGGCGCTGTGCTGGGCCGGGACTGGCGGGAGCTGGGCGCGGCTGTTCCTCTTCCTGCCGCACCGGGTGTGGCGGGGGAGGAGCTGTCCCTCCGCGCTCTCTCTCCCTCTCCCCATCCCGGACGCACCCTGGCCACCCCCGCCACTTTCAACCGCTGCTGGAGCGAAATGACGAGTTGTCCAAACCTTCAGGCCGAACCCAGCTCCCAGTCTAGCTCGGCCCGTCCCGTAGACCTGAAGGACCCGGTCCGGCCGCCCTGGCCCTCTCCGCGGTCCCTCTCACTGGCCCTGAACCTTCCTGTTAGCCTCATTCGGAACACCCAGCTAAGCTCTGACCTAAACTCTGCCAGTCCTATTACGCGGCACACAGCCCAGGTCAAACCTATTCATGACCCACATCTTGCCCATCTTGCCCATCCCGGCCCGGCCGTGCCAGCCCCACCGTGCGCAGTGCAGCCTCATCCGCTCAGCCTCCCCAGCCCGGTTGCCTCCCACGTGCTGCTAGGCCAGGCTTGCCTGGGCCCCCTTGTCCTGCCAAGCTCCCCAGCTGCATTGCCCTTCACAGTAGCAAAACCTGGCCTTGCTGGACGCAGCTGTGCCCTTCCATCTAAACAGCTCTGCTGACCAAACCACGGCAACTCACCTGAATGTCAGCCACAAGTTGAAGCAGAGCACCTCAAAACAATAGCAACATCCAGCAGCACTGCCACAGGAGAATCATGCCCTGAAAGTTTCCCTCAGTACATATTACTGTTGCTTTGTCTATTTCTTGTTCAAGGGTCAGAGCACTGATGACTCCAGCTACCAGGTGTCCATTTAAATTAGTCCAATGAATTTCACTGCCAGGGCATAAGCTTACTACCTAAGTGCAAATTAAGTAATTTGGAAGACTGATAGCCTCTGTTAGGAAAAGCATCACCAGCAGGCAAGGGAGTTGATCGTTCCCGTCTTCCCAGTACTAGTACAAGGAAGACATGGACATAACGGAACAAGTTCAGTGAAACTGATTAAGGGCTTGGAGCATCTGACATATGAGGAGAGCATGAGAGAAAACATGACAACAAGCAATGGGCTGAAAAACATAAAGTCCAACTTTAGCAAAAGAAGAAATACTTGTATTCTGAAGTTGATCAAACACTGGAACAAGTTGCCCTGAGAAGTTGTGGAGTCTTTGCCCTTGGAGATACTTCAAACCTAACTAGGCGTAGTCGACAAACCTGCTCGAGTTCACCCAGCAAGTGAGGAAGCAAGGTTGGACTAGAGACTTCCAGAGCTCACTTCCAAACTCCGTAATTCTGTGGGCCTTGAGCCTATCAAAAAGTGTATTTACTTACTATATATACATAGGCAACACGCAATAGGACAAGAAGACATGGTCTTAAGATGTGCCAGGGCAGCTTTAGGTTGGACATTAGGAAGAATTTCTTCACAGGAAGGGTGATTATATATCGGAATGGGCTGCCCAGAGACATGGTAAAGTCACCATCCCTGGAAGTGTTTAAGGAAAGACTGAACGAGGCACTTAGTGCTTTGGTCTAGTTGACAAAGTGGTGTTTGGTCATAGGTTGAACTCAACAATCTTAGAGAACCTAACTGATTTTTAAAGAGCCTGTATGAAAGGTATACATAATTCGATGGTTACAGAAATAAGTACATCAGGGAATGCCAGACATAAATGACAATACAAAAGGTTTTATAATGACGTTAAGAGTTCTAGTTATTAACATTTGCATTACTTCACATGTGGCCACTTGGAAGTTATGCAATGAGAAGACATTTAAAATACTGTTTATATGTAGACTGTGGAGTGCAGAACTCATTTTGCTCCCCTTAAAAATCTCGTAACATTTTTTGCACAGGGCCACAATCCTCCCTCAAAAAAATCTCATTCTGATAAGGAAAATAAAACATGACTATTGCATATCATCAAAGAATCTAGCTGAACCTCTTCAAGGTTGTATTTAATGGTACCTATAATAGCTCCCTTGATTTAAGACTTCTGGTGTTTGTCATTGTCTCTGTGAATTGGTTTTTGTTATGATTTGTGTATCTGTGTTTAATTTATTGCCTTTCCTGTTTCTTGTCTTTTTTTTTTTTCCTTAATGAGCACTAGTCAGATAGCCTTGCAATTAACACTATAGAGGTACCTGTTTTTCTCTAGTTTCAAAATTGGAGCAATCAATTCTGTAAAAAAAGTTCTTTAACTTTTTGGCCTTAGTGACTAATCACGAGGCTTCCTAGAGAAAATTGGCACCAAAATTTAGTCCTTTAAATAAATTACTGTTATCTGTTCTTTTGCAAGCATTTATTAGTCACGTCCCTTACGAGAAAAATTAGTTTTGTGAATGGTGCTGAAAAAATACATTTCCCTTTGGACCCAATTCATTATGGATAAGTTTAATTCTTACCTTCTATGTCTGTAATAACATTTAGATAGTTATTCATTTTCTCTGCCTTCTTTAATGAGCCAGTTCTGTGTCTACAGGGTCAGCATGTCCAGAATCCAGACAGAGCTGTCTCAAGTGAGGAGGTTACATATATTTAATATGTATATAAATAGGGGGGGGAAAAAGAGTGTGTTTACGTATGTGCATATGTGTGTACATATATATGTGTATCTGTATATACATATTAGCATACATACACACATACATCACACACACACACACACACACGTGTATATATATATATGACTCCTACCTCTCATATTCTTGATGACACTTTTTATAGCATGTTAGGCTATGAATTGCCAACAGCAGAAGCTGCCTTTTGGCTCCCAGCATCAGATCAAAATCAGTGGTCAAATGGGACAAGTTACTGACCTGGTCTTAAAATGAAACACACATATATATATACACATACATACAAATATCCCAGTTCACAATCTCCCAGTGCTAGTTCACAACCATGCTCAGTGCTAGCCCAGATCACTACCACAGCCCTGATCCACCCCTGTTTGCAGCAGGGAATTTTGCATGAAGCACTGGAGAAAATGCGAGAGAAGCAGCTGCACACCTGGGGTAAAAGAATGCAGACTGACCCACCCCACCAGACAAACCAGGCTGGAAAAAGGGAAGCCTGGCTTTCAAAATGGGTCTCCTTAATCCCTTTTGCTTCCAGACTCTGCTTTTGCATCCTGACCTCACTTCAAATGGCCCACAGCTTGGCTGGGATACAGCCCTGCATGCGTACTATCTGCTGGACTCCCCAGGGAAGACTGAGAGCAAGTGACCCTAACCCAAATCCTGCCCAGTTCTGCTGACAGCCATGACATGATACCAGGACACACCAACAAGCTGCTGGAATAGCAGAGGAGTCCTCACTTCTTAGAGGCAGGTTAGCAAGCTCCCCAATCTGCATGCTGATAAAATCCTCTCCTTCCCCTCTCATGACAGTGCAATATGGGCAGGCTTTGTACTCTGAAAAAGGCTTCTTGAACTGGAAAACAGTGCGTTTGTCCTCATGCACCAGGTACAGTTTCTCTTGAAGGATCTTCAGAGTCCAAGGAAGCCCCATAGCTACCTGGAAAAACAGAACAAAAAAAAAGTGCGTAATTCAACAGTCTTTCTGTCTGCAATACACTCTCCCCGTCTATTTATCCACTTTGTAATGCCGAACCTACCTAAAAAAACACTTTGGGAATTAATAAAGTAATTTAAGTCCTGAGCAGACCGCAATATTTAGCCGGAAGGAAACGAGTGGGGATGAGAAAGATTTACAGATTGTACAGCAAAGACACAATAAAACATCTATGACCGATTCTGAAATTCTGGCCACATACCAGAAGCCCTGCACCAAACCCATAATTTTCACCTTCAAAGAACTCCTCCAACAATGAAAAAGCCATCAGATCTCTACTTAAATTGCTTTCTTGGTCAATTGTAGTTTTATCCCCAGAAACATTCACTTCCAACAATTCATTACCTTCCATAAAAAATAACTCCCCCAACTCTGAAAAAGGGAAAGTTCCTTCTCTTCTAATAAATTTTACACTGCTTACTCCTGCCATGTTCTCAAGGAAGACTCTTGGATTTTCCACTTTTTGTGAACAAATGCTGTTGGAAGCTTGGTTTCTGAATGCAGATGACTATGTTTAAGTGCAAGGTTCCTCTAACCGGATTAAACATGTAGTATGATAATGTATTCATGTTAATAAAACCATTCATTAACAGTACCATACAAAGATACCACTAAATTACATAATTAGTCTCTACTGACTAACCATTTTTCATCAATTATTGGGCCATCACTACATATTTAATTATGTATAAGACATCTACAGCATGCTTAGCTTTATAATCTGCTGAAAGTAGTGTTTAAATTCAGCGTTAATCAAAACCCACCTGTTAGCACAGAACTCTTGGTCAGTAGCATGGTATTGAACCAAAGCCCTTTATGGAAAGGGAAGGATGGCCACCAACTCCAGCAGTGCAAGACTGAAGCCAACAGTCCTAAACCTCAAATAATGCATCCTAAAAGCAGGAATGGCACATTGCTTTCCAGATGCAATGGAAAAGCATTGCATACTGTGATATTTATGTCAAAGACGCACAACAAATGCCTAGCCAAACTCGCCAGTCTTTACTATGACACTAGAAGTTTTGTCAGTATAAAGAGGATAGTTTTATTATATTTATATATATTTATATTGTCAAACATGATAAACGATAATGTTGGGATTTCCAAGTTACACATGAAGCTGTATAGCTAGACAGTAGCTTCCTACATTTCATATTCTTCCTGCATTTCAGACCTTATTGTGGCAAGCTGAACCAAACACATATTAGATGACCCTTGATACAAAACACTAGTTTCTTCTAAATGAAGAAGAGTAAAAATGCACATAAAGAAAAACACTGCCAAAAATAAGCGGTGGGGGGATGGGGGGGGATGGGGAGGATGAAAGAGAGGTTGCTAAAAAACACTCTGTTAAATAACTTCACAATTTTTAAACTAGACAGTTTTGATTAAAAGACTATCCGGATTAAGACAAGAAGTGAAGGAGAGCAATACATAATAAATGGAGAAAGGTAAAACTGGCACTGATAAAACACTCGACAGGTAACATGAGAAACCGATAAAGAAACCTAGTGAGGCATACCAAAACCAAGGCTTCCTAGAAGGCTGCACATTTGCTGTTGTCCTGGATGGGACCTCCCGAACCGGCACTTGGCACCAGAGGCACCCACGTTACTACACCGTCCTCCTCCCGTAGCGAGCCAAGGCCAACGCGCCTCACGCGGCGCGGCACTAGAGCGCTCCCGCGGCACCTTCCGGCGTGCCCGCCCTCGCGCAGTCCCCGCCACGGGCCGCTCCCGCCCCTCTCCGCGGCGGCCGCCCCGCGCCCCGCGCCCCCGCCCGCCATTCCCGGCGGTCCCCGCGTGCCTCCCGGCAGCCCGCGCGGCCCGCGCGACAGGATGATCCACGAGCTGCTGCTGGCGCTGAGCGGGTACCCGGGGGCGGCCTTCACCTGGAGCAAGCGCGGCGGCCTCCAGGTATGGCAGGGCACCTGCCAAAGCCCACCCCGGTCCCCGCCCCGCCTGGTCCTCGCCCTGCGCGGCCCGCCCGCCCGTTACCGCTGTTTCCCCTTCCAGGTGTCTCAAGAGCTGCCCTTTCTGCACCCCAGCGAGACCAGCGTCCTGAACCGGCTCTGCCGCCTCGGCACCGACTACATCCGCTTCGCCGAATTCGTGGAGCAGTACACGGGACACGTACAGCAGCAGGTAGGGCTGGCGGGCCGTGGTATTTCCCGGGAAGAGCGCGGCAGGTGCCAGTGAGGCCAAGCTGTCCAGGACACATGAGTGTCCCGCGGCCCTTGGCACATACCCGCGCTAGCACCGAGCAGAGCTGCAGAAAGCTCTCTGCGGTGCATGTAAGAGAGGGCAGACTGCAGTGAAAGATGAACCAAATGTAAAATCTTATTCTTGGGGAAGTCTTGTAGTAATTTCTGACCACAGCAGGCTGACCAGGGTTTGTGGACTGAACAAGATACTCATGACTATCTTGTAGTCCTCCTCATGACTCGTGAAGAGCTTTGAGATCCAAGAGGTATGCTCAAGTGAAAAGACGCATCGGTACCAGTGGTTTCCAGAACTTGCATAGGTCCACAAAAGAGCTAAATATAAATCTGCTCTAGTAACGCTCTTTGTGACAAGGTTGTATTTGTTTTTCTGATCACTTTATGGTGAGCTAAGGTGCATTTCAATGTGTTTGGAGCACTGACTATGGCTATGACACTGCACAGTTATTATGTTACTCTTCAGACTTGCACTAGGATGCTGATGGAGATTTTATTGTTTGATTTCAGGATCATCATCCATCTCAGCAAAACCAGAGTGGATTACATGGCATTTATTTGAGAGCCTTCTGCACAGGTCTTGATTCAGTGCTGCAGCCTTATCGACAGGCACTACTTGACCTAGAACAAGAGGTCTGTAGTGCTGCTGACAGATTGTGGAAACTTGTCATTTCAGCAATAAACATGCTAGTAGTAGTTTCTATGATGAAACAAGGTATTTTCCTTTCCACATTAGGGTTGCCTTTCAAATTATTCCTGTGAGATGCCACTGTAAATTACTTTTCATCCTAATAAGTATTGTCCCCTCTTCCTTCAGTTCAGTAAGTGCTCCATCTGTGTCTGAGCCCAGTGGTGTCTCAGATTACTGTGGCTTCTGTTTTCCGTTTTGGAGATTTTGATTAATCTCTGCAAGACTAGTAGCTGTCCTATCTTGGGAAATGTCACCATCCAGTGGTTGTGATAATTAATCTTCATTAATTGCTTTATCTTTATAGTTTTTGGCTGACCCACATCTTTCCATCTCACATGTTAATTACTCCTTGGACCAGGTATGTCATGTTAATAAACAGGTAGTGTTCTTTGGTTGCTCTTACCACTCATTGAGTCTTATAAGGAAGCGGGTGGGATAAATGAGGCTTACTCCATCATGTCATGCCATTTCTATCTGATGCTCTACATCTGTATTCCCTTAATCATGCTCAGAAGATCACCTCAACACAAAACTAAGGTACCCTACCATGACCCTCACATAAACACTGCCTGTGTTTAGCCTGAACTACTGCTGGAATATAGTAACTTCATGCATCTTGGTCCAGTGGTGGAAGGACATACCTCCTAGAGATTTGCTTATCGTGTTTCTAATTTGTGGGGAAAGACAGGTAATAGTTTTAATAAATTATTGTGTTCAGCTGCTGTCCACAGTTACTTGAGTATGTAGTCTTTTTTCTCTCTTTCTTACATAACGACCTAATTCAGTATTTCACTCCTTCTTCTGCAGTTTCAGTTACTCTTCCCCTCTGTGATGGTCATGGTGGAACAGATCAAAACTCAGAAGGTACAGTAAAATTATAGCTACTTTCTCTTAGCAAGTTTCCTCTTTAACTGATAAAGTTATTTCTGCCCCCATCCCAGACTTCTAATGCTAGAAAAGTATGTAGTTTCAGTAATGGATGCCCTATTACTAGTTCTACTGTAAGTATTGAAACTATTTTACAAATTCATTTACACTGGATTTAATTTTTTTCCTTATCACATGATCTTTGATGACTTGAATTTTATAGGACAGGATGCTGTTGGTTGGAATTTTTCCTTTTCTGAGTCTGTTTCCTCCAATTGTTGCCTGGAATAAAAAAGGCAGAGGTTAATGTTTTCAGAATTCATAGATCCTTACATTTTTTTAAGGGAAAGTATTGAGAGAGGCTTGGGTGTGGAGCCACACATAGAAGGCCTTTTTCATCACAACATGGAGCACGTTATATCTTTCTTTCTGTAAGACTTGTTTGGTTTGTTAAGGCATTTTCTTGTTAGTTGAAAGCGTAGTGTTTAAGTGTATGAAAATGTCAGTACAGATCCAAATAATCGATCTAATCTAACCTTTTCCTTCTGCAGATTCATGGATGCCAGATATTGGAGACAGTCCACAAACATAGCTGTGGGGGGTTGCCTCCTGTTCGAAGTGCTCTTGAAAAGTATGTAGATACAGTATAACTATTACTTCATTCTTCTAGAGTTAGTGTCCCAGCGTTTCTTACTTGTTGAAACAGTAGGTGCAAAACAGCCTTGCATGATATGAAAGTAGGACTACCATGCAGGAAAAACTGTCACAGTCCCCATTATTTATCTAAAGCAGGCTTCTGGTGGGAAATAAGGCTTTCTGCACACTGTGTATTAAGGGCTTAGAAAACTTCAGACCCAGTTTTTTTTCTTCTTACGAAGTCTACGAGTTTTGTTATGGTAGACCTGTTACTGATCTTTGATCCTTCAAAAGGATAAATGTGACAATGTGAGTGTTGTGATGTTTGTATGTCCTTGTGGAGAAAGACTACTTAAAATGTAATTTGAGTAGAAACAGCAGCCACTGCTTACTTATACCTCTGGTCTATTAGCAGATTTCCATGGAGAAGCCACATATTCAGATGATATGTTAGCTTAATTTTGCACCTTTTAGTTTTGTCCACTTTTATCTGTTAAAAAAAAAATAAAGTACCACATTAGCCATTTATCACTTGCCATACTGCTTGGCTGACTAACTGGACTTTCTGGATTGACATACAATGAGGTTTTGATTACTGTGTGCAAAGGTCTCACTGACGGTTTTTCTTGACCGCAGGATTCTGGCTGTGTGTCATGGAGTCATGTATAAGCAGCTCTCTGCCTGGATGCTGCATGGATTGCTACTAGACCAACATGAAGAGTTCTTTATCAAACAGGGCCCCTCTTCTGGAAATGTCCCTAACCAATCTGAAGAAGATGACGATGACTTAGGAATTGGGGGACTTACAGGAAAACAGCTACGAGAACTGCAGGACCTGGTAAGATCTACAAGTTGTAACTTGGCATCTTTGGTCCTTAGGAAACTAAAGAAGAAGTGTATTGTCTTCTGCTTCAGTGCGAGCTATGCTAGACTAGACATATATTGAAACCTGCTAGGATGGTAAAAAAGGCAGTTAGTGAAAAATCTGTTATTTCACTGTATCAGATAAAGGAAGATTGGGAAAATTGGTGAGTCTTCTGGGTGCATGGTGGAAATTGTAGACTAAGTGACTTCTTTCTTTGGTATGATTGATTAACAGTGTTGGCAGTTCTTCAGTCAAAGAGTAAAGTAAGAAATCCTGGTGTTAATGGGATAGACTGATAGAATACTTAGGTATTGCCTCATCTAAAAGTAGCACTAGAATCTTAAGAAAAGAATTGCTAACCTGTTAACGTCAGAATACAAACTTGTACTGAACTGTTCTATTGAAATGAAGAATTCTGTAGATGACAAACGTTCTCAAAAATTTGTTTGGATTATTTTTTCTGGATTATGGACTACTGAAACTAATTCTGCAGTAACAAGAAAGCCAGATGAAATTACCAATATTGTGTCCCTGAAGG
Organism: Acanthiza pusilla; assembly: GCA_036630365.1. Classification (NCBI taxonomy): domain Eukaryota; kingdom Metazoa; phylum Chordata; class Aves; order Passeriformes; family Acanthizidae; genus Acanthiza; species Acanthiza pusilla. Next base: position 20,591,898 of record JAXCHO010000004.1, on the reverse strand, counting down.
AAGATCTTGCCTCTGTACTTGGAGTTTTTTATTAACATTTAGGAAGAAAGTTAATAACTTACTGTATTGTTTTAAAACAGCTTTCACAGGAACTGAGAAAATTGCCTTATCTTTGCTAGCAAGCCTTTGGATCTTTATCCTATTTGCTTACTAGTGGAGGCTTTTATATTTGGCCTGTATCACAAGTATTCTAACAGTGTTAAAACATAGGCGTGGGGGTAGGGGTCGATTATTTTTGGTAATGCTAGTTAACATTGTTATGGTGGCAAAAGACTGATGTAATGCATTTGTAATGAAAACTCCTTTTGCTGACATAGCATTATCCTTTGGTACAGCCAATTTGTTGCTGTTCCACAAAGGTTTAGCTTCTTTTTCTGCTTCTGCTCCACTTTGATGGAAGCAACATCTCTAGGGAGATCTAGCATACCAGAAGTGTAAGGAAGTTTACTGGCTTACGTAAATGATACATACACACACACACACCTTTACACACCTTTTCTATCTGGTTTTCTCACACTGTTTTCCACTTGATTTCTTTTCCCGGGTGCCTCTGGCAGCGCTTGATTGAGGAAGAGAACATGTTAGCTCCATCTCTAAAGCAGTTTTCTTTGAGAATAGAAATGCTGCCTTCATACATTCCTGTGCGGGTTGCTGAGAAAATCCTCTTTGTGGGAGAATCTGTACAGATGTTTGAGAATCAGAATGTTAATCTGACCAGAAAAGGTAAGGAACATCTTTCTTGCAACCTTTGCACAGTTATGAGTGACTGACAAGTAGTTTCCAAAATACCACATTAACGAATTCCTCAGCAGTCACTGACTATTGGCTGTTATTCTTCAGACTGTATGGATAGTTGTGCCAGGACAGAGCAGTAGTCCCAGTGTTCTGCTTCTGATTGATTCCAAGGGAGACGTGTAAGAACAGGATGAGTAAATAAGAGTTTCTAAACATCTCCAAATGGCATCCCTTTTTACTCTCCGAAACTCTTCTCATTGCTGCACAGGCTCCATTCTAAAAAACCAGGAGGACACTTTCGCAGCAGAGCTACATCGACTCAAACAGCAACCGCTCTTTAGTTTGGTGGACTTTGAATCAGTGGTTGACTGGATACGGAGCACTGTTGCTGAGGTGAGTGTCCTAGGAAGGGTAACTGCTATGCAGGCTCAGAAGCTCTTAAGTTTTGTGAATGACTGGAAGAAGAAGGGGGCTCTTCAGTGCCAGTGATTGAACAAACATGTGAACAGTACAGCTAGATTTCATGTTCTAAGTGGTCTCAGAGCTTCATGTAACCCCAGCTTGTAATGACTAAAGGACAGTAACAAATATTATGCTCTTTCGTGAGGGAAAGAAGGGAATTTTTGTATGTTTTTTTATTTCACTTGAAATTACTTCAGAACTTTCATTTGCTTTCAGCATAATAGATGGCATCTCACTGAGCACATGCTTTGCTTTGGCAATTTTTAATCTTTTTTTCACTTGGGGCAGGGAGGAGACTCTAAGAAAATGGGGAGGTTAGAGAAGCGAGAACAAAGCTGGGGTAGAACTGATTTCATAGGAATTTGCACCTCTTTTTTGTTACAGGTCTTCATGTTTCCTAGGTAGAGTTTTTTGCTGGTATATGTCAAGAATTTTAGCTAGTAGCATGGGCTGCTACACAGGACTCTTTTATATAACATTTTGTATAGGTGCTTTTTTTGTATGCAGCACACGTGTTTTAATAGAGCAGCTACTCTTCTCTCTGAATGTGTGAGATAATTCTGAGATGAGCTTTCTCTCGTTTCGTTTCTGTTTCTTCACTAGCATCTTTGGAAATTGATGGTGGAGGAATCGGATCTACTAGGACAGCTGAAGGTAATGCAACTGCTAGTTTGTTTTTGCTAAAGCAGCTTGCTCTGTCCTTGTTTCCTTCCTTCTTTCTATTAAAGATTTTACTGCCTTATATTCCGGGCTTTCTTTATTTAGGTAAAGCTGTAAAATTTTTCGTTTTCCAGTCTCAAGAATGAGCACTGATAGAATTTGGTCAGAGAGAGTTAGGGGAGTGTGTGTATGCGGTTTTGTAGTTTGCATCTTGAAGCAAAGGCAGTGTAAACTTTTTGGTCAGTCAATAAAATTCAGAGCTCTCCAGCTGTGTTTCGAAACAGTAGTTGTCCAAATAATAAAACATGGGTGCTGTCAGCTAGGATACTTAAAATTTCTGCTCAGTTTTTCATGTCAGGTACAAAAAATTTATCTCCACAGATTATAAAAGACTTTTACCTTTTGGGAAGAGGTGAGCTGTTTCAGGCCTTCATTGACACTGCACAGCACATGTTGAAGACACCACCTACGGCTGTAACTGAACATGGTGAGTGTTGCTTATTTGCTTACCAAACTGTCCTCACTGTGGTGTAACAGGAAAGCACTGAGCCATGCCCAGTACAGAAGAGCTCTATCTTAACTCTATAGATTATGTCATTAGTTTTGAAAGAACAGCACTTGTGAATTAGAATGTCTCACAGTGAGTGAAAACAGTCTCTCAGAAACCTACTGATGGCAGGTATTTGAAACTGGAATTAAAAGAAAACCGTGTCAGTTGTGCATCAGTGTTGTCTTTTACAACCAAGAGTAAATAATTAATGGGTGCAAAATTAGCACTAGCTGCATTATCTTGTGCTGATATGTGTTCTCTCGTTGTCAGATGTCAACATTGCATTTCAGCAGTCTGCTCATAAGGTGCTGTTAGATGATGACAACCTTCTTCCTCTTCTTCACTTAACCATTGAGTATCATGGAAAGGAACATAAAGGTATCTACTTGCATTTTTAGAAGTAAATTAAGAGGGGAGATGATGACCTTGTTTTCAAATCCCATTACTTACGCTTCTCTCAAGTTAAAGAAATACTGATTTTGTTCCCTTTACTGCCCTGTGTAATAGCCAGTAAGGGCCTTGGCTCTTCTTAATTCTATTGTTGCCCTTTTCCCTTTTCTTTCTTGCCATGGTTGTATTGACTGAGAAGATAACGTAATTCAGCACCTTACTTGTTTTTAGATACTTCTCAGACTCGTGAAGGGCCTTCCCGGGAGTTATCTCCACGTGAAGCCCCCACATCTGGATGGGCAGCTCTGGGCCTTTCTTACAAAGTTCAATGGCCACTGCATATTCTTTTTACTCCTGCTGTTCTCGAGAAGTAAGTACTATGTTTGGGCTTTCTATATTCATCTGTATGTTCCGTGATCTGAGGCACTCACTAATGTGTTGGGGTTTTTTTCCTCTCTATGGAGAGAAAGGTAGACCTATTGCTCCCCTGAACCTTAAAATGGCTCTTTCCACTTACTCATACTGAGAGTACTTGTAATGACAGTAAGACCTGCAACATCTGCTTACAGATCTGCACTGATTTACAAACAATGCTACTTTAACAAACAGTGTTTTCATTGACAGCTCCCCTCCTTACACTAAAACTAACTTTGTATTTTTAGGTCAGTAATCAATAGAAGCAAAAATCTTACTCTGCAAGATGTGCCTTGGGACACGTGGGCCATTACCTGATCGGCCCTAACTTGGCAGGCAGTCACCTCTGGTTTCTTTTTCCAGTTTTGCATTCTCACATTCTCCAGTACCTGCAGTGGAGGAAGATTTTAGTCTTAAACAACTTTGTAATTTTTGATTGTAGGTACAATGTTGTGTTCAAATACCTACTGAGTGTGCGACGAGTCCAGGCTGAGCTACAACACTGCTGGGCTCTCCAGATGCAACGCAAACACCTGAAATCTAACAGAACAGATGCCATCAAGTGGCGTCTGAGGGATCACATGGCTTTCCTTGTGGACAATCTTCAGTATTACCTGCAGGTCAGTATTACAGAGAAAGATAAACTGTATCAGTTAATCAGAAACTGGCAGAAATGTACCGAGGGAGCACTGAAAACCTATCTCAGGTTTCTGATTCCTTGCACCTTAAGGAAAGCAGGATTTCCTTCACAAGTCTAGAGCTTCCTCCAAATGCCCAGACTGTTGCTACAATTACAAAGTTCTTGGACTTGGTGAATCAGTGAAATGGAGGAGGTCTTTAGTAGGTCTAGTGCTACTAAAAGTTTATGAGAAACCACCGTCATCTCTGAAGGACCGTCATTAAGACACCGTGCTGGTTTCTTCCCTTGCCTCTTTAAGTGAACTCTGCTTTGAGTTAAGTTTTGGGCTTTTTTGTTTGGTTGGTTTGGTTTTTAAAGAATTGAAAGGGGGCCTGGCATTCTAAATTCTCCACAGTAATCTGGCTGAGCTTTTGCACTGCAGCCTTTGCCCTAAGATTCCAGATAGTATCTCCCAGTATAAAATTAAGAAATTACTACAATCAAATATCTTTGTTTACATGCTAGCAATATACATTTTTAATAGGTAGTGATAGTGGCTATTTCCCTTTCTACTTAGATACTACTCAGGCATCAAAAACAGTTGTGTACCCCACATTATGTACTGCTCTTGTATATAATTCCCCATTCATCAGCCAGAGAGAAGGAGACCCTCAACTCTAATGTAAGAGTAGCAATAAGGAAAGTTAATTTTCTTATGCAAAACCTCTGGCCGGTCTGAAGCACTCCCAATTCCTCAAATCACTAATGAGGTGTCTTCACGTATCCATCAGGTGGATGTACTGGAGTCTCAGTTCTCACAGCTTCTGCAGCAGATAAATGCCACAAGAGATTTTGAGAGTATACGACTGGCTCACGATCATTTCTTAAGTAATTTGTTGGCTCAGTCTTTCATCCTCCTAAAACCTGTAAGTAGGTCTAGTTTTCACCTTTTTCTACCAATTCTCTAAGTGGCCTAAGAAACACACCCTTTAGAACAGATATGACAAATTGTATTTTTTAAAACAGATCGGGGATAATCTATTGCAGACCACAGACTACAAATCTAGGAGTAAGGCAGGTATAAACTAGAACTGATAATTGAATTAAGATAATCTGATTTACAGTTGGTGAGGGTGAATGCTGCATTCCTGGCAATTTTAAGTCAATGTTATTTCAGTGTTCAGTTAACATTAATAACTTTTATTTTGTCACTGTTTTTATCACAGGCCATTTTATTAAAGAAGTACTAATGAGCATAGTGCTGGAAACTGTATTCCTGAGGGACTCATACTGATATGCATTAGACTAGGAAAAATTCCCTCTTTTACTTAAGAGAATAAAAATAGTTGAGATGTTCCCAAGTGGATTTAGGGTCTTTTTAATTTTGTTAGTAAAAAAAAGAAAACAACCAAAAAGCTAGAAGTATTTTTATAAACAGCCTCACAAAAACATTTGCAAAGGTTAGTTTCAATGAAACACAGTGTCTCTCTGCTCATCTATGAGATTATTGTAGAATAAAGGTGGCAGAATAGTAATTATCCAGTCTCATCAACTGATACAAAAGAAATTCCAAGTTTAGTGAACAGTGAAACCAAAGCCTTGAACCATAGCTCTTGCTGATCTTTATACTGCCTTCTTAATCCCAGAGCTGCAGCGATGACTGGCTGGTTGGATAGACAAGCCAGCGTGCAACTCCTGTGCCTATTTTGATGGCTCACACCAATTGCTGTTTCCCCAGAAATGTCTGCAAAAGGTTGTGGGAGGGGCAGAGGGGAGATGCAGCAAAATATTTAAATCCTGTCTCCATAGAAAACCTCACAAGAATGCTACTTTAGCATCTTCCTTCCTGATTAAAAAATACAGTATCAGCATGCTACAACTTTTCAGGTACCTGCTTTCTCTCTGTGTTTGAACCCTGTTTCAACTACTAATTTGTACTTTTTATCCCATGCAGGTTTTCCACTGCTTAAATGAAATCCTAGATCTTTGTCACAGTTTTTGTTCGCTGGTCAGTCAGAATCTGGGCCCATTAGATGAACGGGGAGCTGCACAACTCAGTATTTTGGTGAAGGTGAATCTATGTTTCTGTGGATCTGTTCTTCTCCCATGCAAACATTTGCCTAAGCAGTTATCTTGGCTTTAACAGCTGTAGAACAAGAGTGAGTGTAAGATGAGACCTTCTATATAAGTGCTTGTAATTACCTTAACTAAGCAAAACTGTTCCTGAGTTGGAAATTCTGTGTGCACAGAGAGGAGGAATGGGGGCAGATACCAGAAAAGAAAGGAGGCAGGTGTCTGTTGGTACCTCTACCCCTCCTGTTGGATAACCAGCATCTAGGAATTCTTGTGGCTCACAGCTTACCATATCCCGAACCACAAGCATCACATCTCTTGCAGTGATTCTTTTCTTCAGGCTGTTAAAGGACTGGCTAGGCAGAAACAGAGATGAAAGGCTTGCTTGCTTGCTTGCTCTTCTGAGAGGGCCTAGAACTGACATCTTTGAATTCGTAGGGATTCAGTCGTCAGTCATCGCTTCTCTTCAAGATTCTCTCTAGTGTTCGCAACCATCAGATAAACTCTGACTTAGCTCAACTGCTGCTACGCTTGGATTATAACAAATACTACACCCAGGCTGGAGGAACCTTGGGCAGGTAGGAATATCTTGAGGGTTGCTTGTGCCATTATCCTGAAGTGCTCGAAGTACAAAGCCATTTTTATTGATTGCTTCTATTTTGGCTTACACTTAGTATTGATAAATACTATGCCAGAAAGTAACAAATCAGCATACGGTAATTTTTGGGTTTCATAGTCTTTTTCCCCTTTGAGTTTCTTTTGGCAAAAAGTTGAACAAGCTGTTCACTCCTACTGGCCAAAAAATGCTGCTGTGGGTCGGTACTTTCAACGTGTAGTTAATAATGTACCTTTCTCTCGCAGTTTTGGTGTCTAAGCCCTGAGGCTTCCTTCAGGCTGAGACTAGTGATGCGTCAAGCACTGGACTGGTGCTCATGGACAGCTGGAGCGTTTGCACTCAACTGAATTTTTCTTTGTAGCTGGCTTTTGCCTGATGAACTACTGTTTCAGAAGGAATTGGCAGGAAGTGCCACTTACGTGAGGCTGCCCAGCGATTGCAGAAAGCTACTCCGTTTCTTCTGAACTAAGAAAAATATGCTTTCTGCAGCCCTGCATATGCTTATAACGGCTTCTAGGGAGGCAAGCTGAACCTCTTCAGGAAGTATGATGTCTTGACTCTTCAGCTGGACTATGCTCCACTGCAAGTTTGAGTGTGGAGGAAGTAATCTTGTTACTATGAATGAAGTTTTGGCTGTATGCAGAAGTTCCACTTGTGTAGTAAACTGACTTTCAATACACAATGTCTGCTAAGCAAATTACTACCAGGTAAATGAAACAACAATAACAATTGTCAATTAATGTGAAGGGGAGGGATAAAGAAATAGATTTTTTTAAACCTCTTCTCATGCAGTGCACTAGTCTAGCATATCTGTATAGGTCAAAGAGACAGCAGTGCTATCACATGCTTTCTCTATACAATTTAATACATTTTGTGTGCTAAAATTACACATGCCAAGACAGGAGCTTTTCCTTATTTGAGTACAAAGCGCCCTCTGCCGGCAGAAAAATGGTAAGGAGATGCTTACCTGGGGCGTTCACTCCACCTGTGCTGTTTTTTCATTCCAGACTATTTAGAATGCTAGTAGTGACTACCCTACTGAACCAAAATAAAAACATCTTGTCTTGAAATTATATGGAATATTGTCAATGTCTGCACCCCAGTGCAAAGGGTATGGCCTTGTCTGTCATTGAAAAGTGGTATCTGGCAGGAATTTCTTGCCTAAGAGTTATGCCTTGCTATAACAAACAGACCATCTTGATGTAAGTCCATCTGCATGGCTGGCAAAAGAGAACCCTCCAGTCCATCACTGGGGTGTTCTATCAGGTTTCCCAATTTGAACACAAATGCCGCCAGGAAACCAGCCTTCCCCTCAAAGGGCTGGTATTTGCACACAGCTGCAGCTCACACTGAAGTTACAAGTCCTTGGGGGAAAAAATTCTCAGCTCACTCAGAAAGACACAGTAACAACAGCCAGCAGATATAATATCTGACACCTTCCACACATTACAGCTGTTTGTCCTAGGACTGCAGCTGATGCAAAGTTTAAAATCCCTTGACCATGGAAAAAGGTAGAAGGCTAGAGAAGGTGTTGAAGTTTGGATGTGAGATTTACAGACCAACACAGTCAGATGTCTGAACCATGAAATGATAGAGGAAAAAATACATACTGAGGAAAACTTCACACTTTTGAAGCAGGGGACTAAAGGCTGTATGAGGATGGATGGAGGCCTTCAGCCTATAGCATTGCTGAAGAGCTTTTGCCTTTATGCCAGCTGATCACTAAGATGTGAATGCAGCATCTCAGAAGCAGATGATTTATCGCATTACCATTTAAAGATACACAGCACTTAGATACTCTTTTGTACCTCAGTCTCCCAGCCGTTTATTTGTCCAAGGTTCTTGCAAGGTTCTCTAGTTAGGTAGTGCCAGTCTCCACTAAGATGGGTTAATAACCGAGCTATACAGTCACAACAGAAAAAAAGAAAGGTAGCCAAAACAAAATGACACTTTGCCCAAGAAATTCTTAGCAGGCACTTCAGCAGCACCTTAATGAAATTAATGGAAAATTAATGGAAAAATTAATGGAGGAACACACAATATGGTGTTCTTCCAACAAACAGAAATGCCACTGCCCTGAACTTCTGCCAATGGAAAACACCCTTTTCTCTTCCTCTGTAATTGACTTTGTGTTGAGCTCAGGCTTTACTCAAGGCAGAATACTAGACCTATTCAGCTCAGAGAAATGTAAGCATTTCTTTTTTCTCTGCCCTCCTTTCCTGAAGGTGTTGCCCTGGAACAAGTTTAGATAAATGAGTACCAGCAGATACCACAAGAGAGCAAACATTTATTTACTCATAAAAGTCCAGCAGGTAAAACTATATACAATAATCCATGCTCAATCCATACTGCTCAATTCACAAACATTTAAAACCTGATTAAAACACAGTCTGCACGACAGTTGGGACAACGGGGCAAAGTTTCGTTCAGTGAGGGACATAGTCATGTTTGTATTTTGGATGCTGCCTGTAGCCTACTCTCTCCCCAGCAATAAGGCTCTGGATCACCCACTCCTGTGAGACAACAGGTAGCCGTAAAGCTTCTGCGCACTTCAAGACGCCAGCTGGGCACGAAAAATCAGTCACCACCACATCATAAACACCCAAAGCAATATCTGTACAGGAAGAAAGACAGGTATCGGTCAGGTGAAGAAAGAGGATCTGCTCTGCAGCAGAAGATCACAGAACCATGGAATCCTAAATTATTTGGTTTGAGAGGGACCTTAAAGCTCATCTCATTCCACCCCATGCTATGAGCAGGCATGCACCTTCCACTGGACCAGGTTGCTTCAAGCCCCATCCAGCCTGGCAGATCAGTGTGTCTCACCACTACAAATCACTTTCACATGTCTTCTCATTCCTAGGCAGTGAATTCTTTTTTGTAAAAGTTAAGACACACCTACAGCAACCCTGCACCTCACAAGAAAATATTCCTTTTAGTCCAGTTAAAAATTAAGAGAAAACCAGTAGCCGACAGTATAGGCATGACCCAGAGTCCTGACGTCAGGCTGTGAGTGCTAGCGCCTACATCCCATATAGAGAGGGAGAAGACAGCCAAGTTCAGAAGGACAAGGGAAGCACAATTTGAGAGGTCTACAGAAGGTCCAGGAGCAACTCTTGTCTATCTCCCCCTTTCAACATAGGCTGGAAGCTTATGGCTTGTGTTCTGAATTGCTGCAGCATCTCCTCTGCAAGATAAGTCTCCTAGATGTAACCTATATAGAGAGTTTCAAATAGCGAGTGTCTGCCCTTTGCCTTCTTTTCTGCTTACAGACAACTTTGTAAACAATCCTACATGATTTTAAATGACAGTGGCATAGGATTCCCTGAGAAATCGGCCAATGAGTACCTTTGTTGTGAGCACTTGAATAATGCTGTTTAACAGATGCTGCTCCCCCAGTCATGAGAATTTCAGACCACAGATCCAGGAAGTTCTCTTGCTGGTCTGACACCAGGAGAACCTTCAGGTTATGGAATGGGTTTTCTCGTGGGTGCCTGTAAAGAGAAATGCAGATTGCTAAGAATATCCAGTAGTCTAGTGACCTGATTTGCTCCCATATATGTTCTTTGAATATCTTGCATACAATGACCTACTCTCTTGCCACCCTTCCTGAAGTGCTTGGAGTGAGTATCCTTTGTTTATGCAAAGTAAAACAGAGGTAGACAGTATACGGCAGCCTATATCCAAAGTTAGGCCAAACTCTTCCCTAAACCTGAGCCACGTTTTTTGTGCACATCCAAAATGCTTCCACTTTGACCGGGCCGAGGAGGCTCTTTAAGAGCCTCCCAAGCATAACAGCTGTCTCCAAGTCTGTGGACTCAGATCATGGTTATTTGGCACTCACCATTCTAGCAATTTTTGCTCCTGGAGGCTATATCCAGCTGGCAAAAGGTAATTCCGATAATTTTGAAGCTGGTTAGCGTGACAGCTATCATGGACCCAGATATGAGACACACAAGGGATCCCTCTGGCAAGGCACAGCAAGTATTTCCGAGTTCGACAATGCTGGTCCGCAATTAAAAGACACTGGTATGCCGCATTACACTTCAGGGGAGAAAAGAAGGCATGTAAACAGGAGACAATGCTTGAAAAACCCCCCACCCCAAAATTATCCTGGTGCTAAACAGCTTAAAGAAGAAAACAACTGAAACCCTGATTTTCACAGCCATATTATGTGAAAGGTGAATTAGATAAAGGTACTAGTGATTTCAGAATTGGTTTAGTAATCATCTGTTCCAAGCTCTGCAGTTCACAGGCAAAAACTCTGCCAAGTAGTTTTTGTATCATAGCCCTCCTTCCAGTTCAGACAAAGGAGATGACTTATGTTTTAGTCTGAGAAAGTCACTAGACAAGACTGCTTCCTCGGGCAAGATGTTCCAAGAACAATTTACCCTCTTTATTAAAAAAACTAAATTTAAGTAAAAGCCACACTAAATTACATTAGTTGTCCAAGTAGATATGGTAAGTGAATAGCTCTACCTCTACGTGTTCCAACGCACAGACCTGTGGTGAGACCACTTCCGGAGTACTTCATCCACTCCTGGCTTCTGCAGTATACCAAAAACACCAGACATGCTGCAGCAGGTCCAGCCAAGGACCACTTAGAGGCCTGGGCATTGGAGCACCTGACATACCAGAAGAGGCTGAGAGGGCTAAGTTTGTTAAAACTCAAAAAGGGAATACTTGGGTGGTCTTTTTTAATGTATATTCATTATTGATACAAGGATGCACAAAAGATGGAGCCAGACTCTTCTCAGCGTTATCCAAAGGACAAGAAGCAACAGTACCAAATTGAAATACAGGAAATTCTTTTTTTTTCCATAATTGACTCAAGCTGCCCAGAGGGGCTCTGTGTTTCCATCCTTGAGGATACTCAAAACACGACTGGACAAGGACCTATGTCAATCTTCTCTATCTGATCCTGCTTTCAGCAGACCACTTGGACAAGACAAGCTATAGAAATTCCTTCCAATCTTAACTATTCTGTAACTGTTGTTCTAGATTAGTAAGTGAACCCCTACCTGGGTTTCATTGAAGTCTTCCAGGATATAGCCAGCTCCTGCTCGCAGCTGTTGTGCTATGTAATGTTTATCGTATGGAGTCAGTTCTAAAAAATCTACAGCAGATAGATTATAGTCAAAAATTGACCTATCTGCTTGTTTCTACACTTCAGTCTACAGAGCCCTCATCCATTCCAGTAAGGGATCCCAGCCCTCCTCCCAAGAATATCTAAAGAAAACCATTGGAAGAGTCAAGAAAAAAAAAAAAAAGAGGCAGCAGAAAGGGTAGCACAGCACTAGGAAGACGAGCACCTTGTCACTTCTTTCACTGTATGAAACATGACACCAGCAAAGGCTAACTGGAGCAACCCATACATGCTTTCAAGTTCTGTGCTTGCCAGCACTATCCCTTATCTCTCAAAACCTTCCTTCTTACATTATACTATTCTGACACTGCTGGTCTCACTAATTTTCACACCTTTCTTAGCTTGCTGAACAGGCCTATGATCATCATTGAGGTTTGTCACATCTTAAGCCACAAGCTGGCTAAATCAGAGACTGAGTCTTAGGTCCTTTCTGCAAAGGATTAAAGAGCAAAAAAGTAAACAAGTACTCACACAAATGTCTGATCAGACAATATCCAGCATTTTTCCTAAAGACACAGCATTTCACTTGAAAATGCAACAGGTAAGATTTGCCTCACCTTCTTCCTCCTCACTACTCCCTGTGGGACCATCTGATGGCTTCTGGTGATTGACCAATTTGTCACTTGGTGTTGCCATTGTGAGAAGAAACGCATAGCCCAAAAAGAGGGTCTTATTGTGGGGCAAGGGCCCATGGTCACCTTCCAGTGCTGGGGCATCTGCAGCATCTGCACCTTCTTCACAGGTGCTAACAAACTCTCCAGCTCTCACAGCCCCTGTGGAGAGACAGAAGTACCATAAGTCTTCAAAGATAAGTTTTACCTGAGGAATCTGTTCGACTCAGATATTTTACCTGAGGAGACACAGAGACACAGATTGGACTAGGATTACACTAGGCTAGGTAGGGATCTTTCATCCTTCTGGTTGGTTGCAAAGAACCTTCAAATCAAAACATGAAGGACTAATGGGACAAGTTTGCCAGTCTTATCAACATCCTGAAACAACACTGGCTGCTGTGAGGAATCCCTTTAACAGCTTTCAAGACTAACTAAAGAGATAAGAACGGAGAGAGACAAATCACAACATTAAACTCAGAACATTTCTAAAAGTCAGAACTGAAAAGATGGCAGCTAAGTACTCCAGGCTACAATAAAAATAGCTCTGGCTGCTGAATGCATCCAGGGAGAATCAAATCCTGCAGAACAAAAAAGCATCTACTTTTTACTTATGGGAAGTGGAAAGATCAATTACAGAAGTACCAGGGAGGAAAAAACTAGATGAATGAAAGTTTAAGAGCAGAAAGTAAGGTTCTCACCAGGCTTTATCATTGCTGACTTTCGGCCACGTTTAGCTGGGGATCGTTCATCTTCAGAAGTGGTAAGTTTCCTTTTCCCACATAGGGAGACTGGGGGGACACGTGGACTCTCCTGCCCTTTACGAGTGGGAGTTGTGCTGCTGCTAGAAGTGCTGGGAGAGCCAAGGTTACTACGTCGCTTCCTCTTCCCCTCCACCAGATTATCTGCAATATAGTATGCAGGGATTAGTCTTCGGCTGTCACCAAATTCCACAAGCTTTCACCCTACCCATCTGTACCAAAGTGGCTGAACCCAACAGTACCTACAGTATACATGCCACCACTCTCTGACAGAGGAAAGCGAGAAAAAATACATCTTTCATCTCATGCCCTCTACCCTGGTTGTCCCTTTTCCTCCCAGTACTGCTGGGACTTTGTATCAAAGCAGCCATCCACCAAGTATATATAAGTACGGCAAGCATCACTGTCCTAGAAGCAGACCACTTTCCACAAGCCAGTCAGTATCACTAAGTCCCTGATGCCAAACAATAAAAGGATCTCAAAGATCTCACTATAAAGCACCAAAAGCATTGCTGAATACCCAGAAATACTTAAACACTGGTAATTCAGACCAGGTACTAGAATTACCTCAAAGGCACAAGACACAGAACAGCACAGTCAGCAGCTCAAAGGCACCTTCCCTTACCAAGACTGATATCAGCTGCTTTGGTCAGGGGGGTGACAGGTTCATAAGGACCTAGCCCAAACTGCTCACGGAGCTTATTTCCTTGTTCCAGGGACAGGATAACAGCCATTCGTTTGTACCACTTCCTCTGGCCTTCCTTTTCAATGCAGTAATATAGCTCTCCAGACTCCTTCCGGTGTCCCTTCACCACACCTGACAAGACAGAGAACAACACCTGTTAGCCAACCGTATCCAGGCTTCTCATCCTCCTGGACAAGCACCCATTTCCCACTACATTCGGCAACTCAGAAAACCAAGGATGAAACTCACGCACTGCTCTTACCTGCACTGAAGTACTCATCCTCTGAGAGTGCAGTCACCTCTGTCTCCAATGGGATAGGATCACAGAGTAATATATCTTTTCCTAGCACATCACATTCATACCCATCATCAAAGAGCAGCTTGTACTTTCCAGCTCCAACATCTTTGGTAATCGTCCCAGAATAAAAGTACCCATTTGAGGACCACTTTGCTACAACCCTGAGGCCCACAAAGCTGCTCCCAGAGGGTAAGTCTGCACAGTTCGAAGTACCGGTCACCACTTGTAATGGGATTTCTGGAGAGTCACTTCGACGTAAGGCACAGAAGCCAGAAGTGTCAGATTTCTCTCCCCCGTCTGGCAGGTGAACTGAACGAGTAAATGATTTCTCCTCGGGTGATGCTGTAGTTGAGAGATCCTCCGTACCTGGCAGTCCAGATAAATCTCTGCAGAAAAAAGCAGCCCCCGAGGGGAAAAGGAAAAAAAAAAAAAAAGAGAGAGAGAGAGAGAGAGAGAGAGAGAGAAGAAAAGCATTACTAACTCCTGAAATATTCAGTACTCCTTTTCCTCTAGCACATAAAGGCAGAACTTCCCCACCTCCTTTCTTGGCAATAAATTAAAGTTGCAGTCTCCTTTTTCCAGGGTACCTTGTTCCTGTTGGTCGAGATGGTGGGCGGCCTCTTCTTCCCCGTCCACGAGGTGTCACAGGTGGTCTGCCAGTCTGATGAGTGCCAGGCATAGAGTCCTCCTCTTCCTCACAAGGCAGTGCTCCTGTCTGGCTAACTCTGAGTGGAGATGCAGGCTGCCCAGCTCCTTTTCTAGGGCTAGAGAATTTATGAGTTAACTGTTTTGAGAAGAGAAGCCAGCTCACTAGAATCCTCCCATTTTCTTGATCATCTCACAACATATCCAGAAGTTTGCCTCATTGCTGCTAAGCTGCAAAGCAATGCCTCACAAGGAAACAAACTACTCCTTTAGGAAGAACAGATGTGAAAGCAAATATTACCTCCTTATTTCTATTCATCAAGCCAGATCTTTTCCAGAAATCTTTTGATTTAGGTCTACCCTGCTTCACACTCACAAACCAGATGCTCACTTTCGCAAAATATCATTTGTTCTTCTTTTCCCAAGACTCTGCACTTACCTCCACTTTCCTAAGACACCTCTGCCAATGGGTAAAGCAAATTCTCCAGTTTCTGTCCCACACACTTTCCCTTTGACAGCTCCAGTTCCCCGCCCTGAGCTGCTGCTGCTGTGCGTGGCAGAGTGACCACTGCTTGCTCCACTGGATGTACGGTGGAGAATTGAGGCCTTAGATGAGAAGGAGCTGACATCACCAAGGTCCCCTGAGGTCAGTGACGAGCCCCCCGCAGTTCTAGAGGAGGACACATCAGTCTCACATTCCTGGCACTCCACTACAGGCTCCTCAGTTTCCTTAAAAGAAACAAAAAGAGGTTTGTCTAAGGTGATGCAAGTGCTAGATGGAAGCTTTACAACCACCAGTCCAAAATGCAGACAAGCTGAGACCACATTCATGAAGCTGATGACAGCCACGCAGACTTGTCTGGGCTGATCCATGGTAGACAGTGCCTCTCTCACTACAGGCCCACAGCTGCTCTGTATCAAGATGTCACACTGAGAACTCAGTAAACTGTGCTCAAGAATGAGTTCAGTGCAGGTAGCTCAGGGTGCAGCTGCAAGTGCGAGCTGCAGGTTGAGCTCTCGAGGGGCAAGAGCCCCGGGCAAAAGGCCATGGGACCTGAACACTTGGAGGCACAGCAGGAACAGAAGACCCCCAGACTTTTCCACAGTTTTCTACCTTACACTGTAAGGGTATAAAAGCCCAGCGTGTCCTTTGTTTGAGGTCTCTCCTTGGAGGCATCAGCTCAAGCTGTTATTTTGTTACTTAGTTATTGTAACAAGATTAAATTATTTCAAGGATCCAGATGTCTGAGACTCTGCCATGGGAAACCTGGGGTCAAGCCAGTGAGGAAATCTGGTTTGACTGCGTGTGGGGTGTGTAGGGAGTCAAGCGCGGCACCCATCAGCTCACTGAACTGTCCACTGCAAAGGGGCCTCAGTCCCAGCTCAGGACACTTAATTCCCCATTTTGATGTTACAACAACGAATTTTATGCGTAGTATCAGGTGTAAAATTATTGAATTAATTTATCCTTTTGTGTCAATACTCACTGTGACTACACAGCACAGGACTCTCATGTTATTTACCTTTATAGCAGAATAGCACTAATATTGTATTGCTAGCAGGTTGATGTGATTACTGTGCCCATCAAATCAGCATCTCTCTGCTATCTTTTGTGATTCCCTAAAGACTTTCCAGTTAATGAATGTACATACTACAATACAGGTGCACTAATAAAAGGTTAGTTTATCCCTTAGTTTTAAATTGATTTTTGCAGACCTCTTACAGAATCTGGTACACAGCACTCAAAAGACTGTTGTTAAAAATTACACCGACCTGCAAAACAGGCTAAACTATCTTACATAGTTCAATTTTACAGGCAGAAGTGATTTTTGCTTACTAACAGAATTTCTGCTCATTCTGAAATGTCTCTATTCTGGCAAAACTCCAAGACTTTTAAAATTGTTGGATGCATATAGTAAAGTCTTTTGCTGAGTTCTTTGGGACTTCAGTGTATCTTCAGAACACACCAGCAGGCATGAAGCACACCAGCATCAAAACCACAGTTTTTGCCATGCACTAAATGGTCTGCAAGTTTGCTCATGAAGAAAGCCTTGTCATCACAGCACACAGACTTGTTCATTCAACTCATTCTCTGCAGCCATAACACATTCTCATTTTAACGACTTCTATTTTTCAGCCAAAATCCCACTTCATTTAACCACAGAAACAGAAACTTACCTCAACTACCTTTCGTTCCACCTCTGCACCATTGATGTAGTAAACATCTGTTATAACACGTGTAACAACAGTACGCACTTCTCGAATGGTTCGCACGTGGCGATGCTGAACTCGGCCTTTGGGCGGGTGAAGAAGGTTAAATTCCTCCTCTCCCTGCAATAAAGGGGATACAGTAAAGACAAAACAGACCACAATAAGAAACAAGTTATTTCCAAGTAGGGCTATCTCTGAAGTATTTTTCATACCATGTTAAAGTACAGGAGAAGGGAACCTTTAAGCATCTTGTTATAAATTGAGATGCAACAACACAAGAAACCCTAAACAAAGGAGAACTGAATATATCTTGCTGACTTGCTGACAAGTAGAGGAAGGGAAATCATAGCAGTTCAAGGAGGAAACAGCAAACTTGTTTAGCATGGCTTCCAATACTCTGGTTTGAGTAGACTCTCAGACATATCCCATCTGTCTTTTTATGGCCCTGTTAATCTCCTATTTCCCATAGGACACATTAGCCTTAAATCAGGTTTAGTAAAAAAATCATTTTTCTAGTCTTCTGTTGATAAGAAAATATACAAACTAAACCAGAAAAGCAGTGGGGAGTTTTGAGTCTACAGTACTTTCTGAAATACTAATTTGAAGTTATTCATCTTGTTAGAAAGTTTCTCTGGAGGACTTCCCCATTGACATCAGATGGAATGACAGAACGAGCCATCAAAAGTTGGTTGATGCAAAACAGAAAGCATCAAACCCTTCACTCAAAATTTCACGCAACTCCCCTCTCCAGCCAACAAAAAGTGAAAAGATTTTTAGTGTTAACTATATCTGCATCCAAAAAACACCCAACCCCAAACAAAAACAATCAACCAACCAATTAAAACTTGTCACATTTTTCCAGAAAATAAATATGGAGACATTTATTTTCCAAATTTATGCTGCTCAATGAGTATTGCTACCTTAGCAGTTGATTCAGGAAAGCTTGCAACATCAACATTTCAAAGTGGTCTTTTGCCTTTTTTCAACAGAGAACCAACTGCTAGTGAATTTACTGGCTGAAGGGATACTTTACTGTCCTAAAGCAATTAAATCCAGGGAGCCTTCATCCCACCTGACTGTGCAAAGAGTCTGTGTCATCTCCAGAGGCGTTGACAAGCTTTTCCCCACTCTCATCAGTTTGAACATTCACATCTTGTTGCCCAGGTCTTTGCCCAGACATACTGGTTCCCATTTCCACTTGTCTACAGACTTCTTCAGATGTTTGTGTTGCTGTTGTAACAGTTGTTGGGGTAAAAAGGCAGTCCGCTGTAGTCTGGATACCTTTATTCTTTATCTTTTCCCACCTCTCTTGACTTTGATCAATTTTAACAGCCTTACTTTGTTTTCTCTGCGTTCTTCTCCCGTCTTCTGCCCGAGTGCTTACAACATCAGTCTCCATAGACTCTACATCCTCTGCGCCAGAAGATTGCTGTTGGCAGTCCTGCTGCATCCTCTGAGGAATTAGTATCTGCCCACCACCGTCATCTGCCTTGTGTTGCTGGTACTGCCAATCACTGGGATTTGTATGTAATTCAGCATCTTCTTGTGTGCCAGGAAAAATGAACAAATCCCCCCTGCAAACCAGTTATGCACAGATCAAAATTATTAAGAAAACAAGACAAATAATATGCTGCCACTAAAGTGAAAGCAGTATTAGAAAATCCCCACCCTGGTAGTCACTCAATTGCTTCTTACAATTGCACAGAACTCAGAGAGTTCGAATTATAAAAAAACCTTTCAACACTTCTCAAGTGATACACATGGTAGCAAAATGTATGGCTGACACTGTACAAAACTAGGTGCTTTTTGAAACAAAAGATTTCTTGCTGCACTCCACACATTAGGCACCAACTATGCAAACTTGCTTGCTCCAGTGCTTGATTGGCTTGAAACTGATAATCACATGTAGCAAGAAGACCCAGCAGCATAAACACAAATGCTGTTTTCATTAGAATTCGTCTGCTCTGCCAAAAGTACTGCCTCTGTCAGGTACTATATGGGATGCTATACTGACCGCCACTAGAAGCATATATTTGGCTTCCTGCAGGTACTTGAGGATTTTGAGGAGTGACTGTCTTCCCTTCTGGCGGTACTTCATTCAGCACTGGAACTCCCTATTCATTATGGTCTTTCGTATAATTATTGAAACATAGGTTACTCTTTCTACACAGACCAAGACTTCACTGTGCCATCAAAAGACAGAATGGAAAACACTGAAGAAGCAGATTTCTACTTCTAGTCCTCCAGGCAGCACCCTCCGCACTGTAATATATGCCGCTGTACAGTCCTTTTCAAAGCAACAAGAGACAGCAAAAATGATGGACTTGGAAGGGAGAAAATAGCAGCAACAACAACAACAACCAAAACTGGTCAGAAGGTCTTAGAAGAGGAGACAGAAAAGGTATTTAAACAGCCTTAAGTGTGATCTCAATTCTCTCAGTGCCAAGACTTCACTGGAATCAGTCTTCTGGAATCACATGGCTGCTCAGTCAAAAGGTAAGCCTGATTACCGTGTGAGATACAAACACACAGATTTAGTATACTTACCCCATTGTCCCCAACCTTCTAAGTCACCCAAAGAAAATGGCTTAGTGCCATTTCTTTGATGTAGAAAATGCACATGTGGATATAAATCCAACCAGGACTGGCAGGCAAAGACTGTGAGGAGTTACCTAAACGGAGAAGTGGAAAGACCATGACCTCTGGCCTCATCCTCTCGACGAACTTCACAGACACGACTAAACACAGATGATGCTTTCTGGGAGCTAGCAGTGCAGATTTAAAACAAACAAACAAACAAAAATGCATCAGGAAGTGAGAAAAACCCTTATGCAGCAAAACAAGAATTCTCCAGCCCCTTGGGAAAGCAACAAAGAGTACTGAGTTTGTTGACCTACACAGCCATAGAATGAGTGAGATGATCTGCCTCAAAGATCAAGAAAGAAGCTGCAATTGCATAAGCATTTCTATCATTTCTGCAGACACCCTAACAGCCAACAGCAATGGAACAATTCCAGAAAATGCTGTGTGGAAAACTGCAGTACTATCAGGAGTTTTAGCATCTACTACCCCCGGTACCCACCAGGGGACACAGTTAGACCCTTTACAGCTTACTTCTCAGGAGTTTCATGACACTGCAAAAATACAGTGAATGACAGTCATAAAGCAGACCCTGAGAGTCCATGTTCATCCCATACTTACAAAGGCAACCCATCCTCAACCAGTGAGAAATAACTACCACTCATCCTCAGCACTGAGGCATGATTACAAGCTAGCATGCAATCCTGTAATGGGATACTGAGTTTATTCCTAAATTTTCTCACTGCTTCAAACTACTATGCTTCACTTGGATGACTGCAGGTCACTGTCTTCCAACTCAAATTCCTATTAGTACTTACAAACAATACTTCCCAAAAGCTAAAATCAAGCAATGCTAAACATTAAATGTGAGAGAAGATAGATACATACAAATAAAAAGACCAAGGGAATAAATCAAGGCTTTGACCAACATGTTAACCTGTGATTGCTGTATATTCATGAAGTGATTATGTTTCTATCAGCTTTATATCAAAAAGATAATGCTCTTTCAGAACTTCTGAGAGATTCTTGGCAGAAAATTGCACCATGAAAGAAAGCAGAAACCCACATATTTGAAATTTCAGAGATGGATAAGGCAGACTTGCATTCCAGACTGCACAAGACATGAATTTTTGGCTTTGACTACAATCAGACAGAGGCAAAATGCTGACATTAGTAGGAACCACAAAGCCCATAAAGAACAAGCAAGTGGGGTTCCCATCTTGCCTACATAACTAAAGCCAGCTGCAAGAGCTAAAGAGTTAATGTCATGCCTACTGCTAAAAGTGTTCCTTGCTTCTGTGTCTAATTTTTTTCTTTGCTGCTGATATTGTGTGAAAAAAGGATCTACCCAGACCTTTGTATTAACTCCGCACAGCAAGAAGCCCAGTTACCTGGCACCAGCCTCAGCAGTAGCAGAGGATCCATCTTTCCTGTCACTGGCTGCAGGCTCTGAAAAAAGATGAAAGGGAAGCAAGATTTTGGCATCATCCGAAAAGACTCTCTGACCTTTCCCAGCTCCATACTCTCGGTGAAGAGAGGCTGAGTAACATTAGACAAAGGGTGCCTGGGCTTCTCCATCCAACTTCTCAGAACAGACCTAAGTTTCTACAAGTGTTAGACTATTAGACCGAATGTCACTGTTCTGATTAAAATCCTGTCCAACTTTTTCTTTGTCCAGATTATGGACAGGTCCAGTGGAAGCAACAAAGATGATCAGAGAACTGGAACATCCCTCCAATTGAGACAAGCTGGGAAAGCTGGGTTTTTTCAGCCTGGAGAAGAGAAGGCTCCAGGGACACCTCATTGGGGCCTTTCAGTACTTAAAACGGGACTTCTTAAAGAAAAGGGAGATTTTTTTCTATGTGCAGATAGTGATAGGACAAGGAGAAACAGTTATAAATTAAAAGACAAGAGATCTAGATTAGATGTTAGAAAGAAATTCTTCCCTGTTAGGGTGGTGATTCACTTTCACAGGCTGCCTGGAAAAGTTGTGGCTGCCCCTGCTCTGCAAGTGTTCAAGGCCAGGCTGGATGGGGCTGGGAGCAACCTGGTCTAGAGGAAGGTATTCCTGCCCATGGCAAGGGAGGTTGGGACTAGATGATCTCTAAAGTCCCTTCCAACCCAAGCCATTCCATGATTATACTTTCTTTTCTAAATATATAGATATATGTCTCTTTATGTATATATTGAGATATATATATATAGATATACACACATACGTATACATATATATACAGATATATATATATACATCTTTTCCCTCCCAGCACAATCAAACCTCACTTCCTGTCCTGTACCATTGCCACTATACATCACAATTTTTAGTCTGCTGGAAATACCTTTCCTCACAACAGAGGCCTCTCCTCTCACTCCATCCTTGCTTAGAGCATTGCAGAAACAGAGAAACAAATTTAAGTGACACTGCCCAAAAAGAAAAATGAGAAAAATTACAGGGACTCAGAGACTGTCTTGGGGAATGCCACAGAAAGGTTTTGAGTTAGGGCTGAGATCCAATAGGACCCATACATTTCAGGTTTCATCCTCTTACTTTCCAAGCTGAATGGCAAGGACTCCTCGCTCCCATCATTCACAGGGGTTACAGGGTTCATTCGCAGAGAAAGTTTTGCATCCAGCTCAGGAACCACACCAGACTCTCCTTTCTCACACACTTCTGACACATCTGCTGATACCACTGCACTTTCCACAGTAACATTGTTGGTCCCCATTGTGCCCTCTGCTGTAACATCACTGGTTGCTATAGTGCTGTCTGGGCAAGTATCATCCACTAAAAACAGAAAAACAAAAAAAAGAAACAAGAAGAAGCTACTGTCATTCACACTGCTAGGGTTGAGGTCCTGGTTTGAAGCCATTTTACTGCATGCACTATTAGTGATGTGCAGTAGTGGAAATTCCTTTCTAGAAATCTGAAGCATGAAAATTCTGTAGCACAGGTATTATACTTAGCTTGTGACAGAATAATTTACTGTTACCCAAGCAGAACAGACTTCCTTTCATCTAGCCCTTGCAGGGTGCTGTTTTGTGAACACAGCAGAGAAAGTCCTGATAAAAGATTATGAATACTGGAAGCAGTCTTCTTGTAGTCTAAGCCCTTTTGCTACTCAGGAGGCTCTTTTACATTATTCAGTGGAATTGTATGCAGGGCCATAGTGAGCGCAAGGAAGACACGCTCCATACCACCCCGTACTCAGGGAGAAAACATGACAAGGAATCTGTGGGGAAGAGCCCTTCCCATAGAACAGGAATGCAGAAATGCTTTTTGCCAAGGTAGGTTTAAGTTATTCTATTAGATCCTGCACCATAAATCAAAAACTTCCAGGCTTTCCATGCAGAATGGAGCCATTAGGGTCAAACTCACCAATTGGTGTGCTGTGTCTCCTGGGTCCCATTTTAAGATGGCCAGTCAGAGGTGGTGTTATGCTGGTTAAGGACTGAATGACATCACCCTCCTTCGGCAAAGTAAAATGAAACGGGCTCCCTAAAAGACACAGAGAGCACCATAATTAGTAATTTCAAGGGTCTACTTTAGCTCAAATATCATAAGCACAGGTTCACTGTGCTGTGGAAATAGGGAAAAACATAACACTGGTACTGTACAAAACCTTCTTGAACAGCTGCTCTGATACTCCTCACATTTTATGTGGAAAATCTCTCAGTGAAAACCTGGACTGTGGTCAACTTGATGCAGCCGTTCCCAGGTGCTAGATAAAAGGGAGACTAAATATTTTGACATAACTAGGACTTTTACAGAACACAGCTTTGCTTCAGAGATGCTCGGGATTTTCCACAGAAAAGGGAGATGAGGTCAAAAGCAGAAATTAAGGTTAGGACAGAAATGAATTGGCAGAGCTACATGTTGCCTGAATCAACAACCCAGAACTTTAACGGACTGATAGCTGAGGTGGCCTATCCCATCAGGGAAACCATGCCTTGGCGGATTTACTATGTGCAGGATTGAACACAAAATAAATCAAAAGCCTAGTAAAATGCTCTTTCCTTTTGCTTCACCCCCTGCATTTATTTGCAAACTTTCAACGTTATACAGAAGTAATTTGCCTAATCCTCTCATAGAAAAATACCAAATCAGCAAACAGTTATGTATTATCTGTTTGAAAACTCTCAAAACCATCACCTCTCTGGCTATCACAATCTTTAAAGACATGGTTCAGCAACTGCAACATCCGGAAGACCAACCCAAGAACTTCAGCGTATTTTTGTAGTGGGTAGGTAACTGAATACCCACTTTGCTTCGGTCGTTACTAAGGCCAGTGCCCCAGAAACCCAGACTCTGGAGGCAAGAGAGACAGTATAGACAAAGGAAGGCTTCCCCTCAGTCAAGGAGGATCAAGTTAGAGATAATTTAAACAAATCTGACACCCACAAACATATGGGCCCTGACAGGATGCATCCATGGAGGGTGCTGGAAGATGTTACTCCTAAGCCACGCTTCCTCATCTTTGGAAGGTCATGGAGAACAGGAGAGGTGCCTGAGGACTGAAAGAAAGCCAGTGTCACTCCAGTCTTCAAAAAGGGCAAGAAGGTGGACCCAGCAAACTACAGGCCACCATTACACCTCCGTCCATGGAAAGATGATAGAACAATTCATCCTGGGTGTCATCATTAAGCACAGGGAGGAGGTTATCAGGAGTAGTCAGCATGGACTGACCAAGGGGCAATCATGTTTGACCAATCAGATTGCCTTCAGTGATGGAATGACTACTTGGGTAGATGAGAAGAGAGCAGGGCATGGTGTCTATACTGAGTTCAAGCAAGATTTTTGACATTGTCTCCTGGAACACCCTCACAGGCAAGCCCAAGAAGTGTGGTTTGGATGAATGGACAGCAAGGTGGATTGAGAATTGGCTGAATGGCAGAGCTCCAAGGGTTGTGATCAGCAGTGCAGAATCTAGTTGGAGGCCTGTAGCTAGCCATGTTCTCAGGGGCCACGGTACGGTCCAGTCTCAACCTACTTGTCAGTGACCTGAACAAAGTGACAGAGTGTACCCCCAGCAAGCCCTCACCCAAAGTTTGTGCTTACCGATTTCTGCTTCATAATTTGTTGATAAGGGATTAGACTCCTACTATTTATTATGAAAATAGTTATTACGATAACAAAGCTGCTTTAAGAGAAGAGGGATGCTCTAAAGCTCTTCATGCCTTAAGGACTGAGTGATGGGAAGAGAACAAATATCACTCTACATACTTTTCCACCATGCTTCATGAGTCTGAAGGCAAGAAGGTAGAACATTTCAAAAGCCAGAACTCTCTTTTAAACCCAATCAGCCCTTTAGCATAATACAATGCACAAAACAATCACACGAGCATTAGTTTTTGAGTTCATTCTCTTCAAACAATGGCTTATAGTTCTCTTTCAAAAGTAAACCCAGCCAACTGTGATATGTCTAAATTGCATTTAGATTCGTCTAAGGAAAAAAAAACCAAAAACATTTCAAGTGAAGTATGAGAGGGGAAATATTACCTGAAGTTAAACACAATTTTGTTCATGCTGTCTTAAAAACAAAGTTTTGGATTGAGAGTATGTGAAAGACCATACTGAAGTGGAACCTGACATTTAACCTTGTTATGTAACTGCAGCTATTTATCATCATTTCAGCAGTGTATTGCTAAACTTACTGTCGTATCTAATAAAACCCATACCATTCTTAAGTTCAAAGACCACTACTGTTCTCCTGACTATGCCAAATTGTCTTAAAAAACACGCAGTCCCAAATGCCCTGGACTTGTTCACAGAAAAGTTCATTTGAGATCACAAAATGCAATGCAGTCAGAATACCTTTGAACTTCCAGACCAGTATTTTGACTAGATCCCCTCAAAGCATTATTTTCTACATAGTAAGGCTATTTTTTCTTCTTTCAGTTAAAGGAAATTAAGAATACTGTAGCAAAAACTCCATCATGCTACTTAACATTAAATAACATTTGAGGTCCTACAGTCTTTCCCTTTTCCTAACAAACTTCATAGATGGAAAATACTTCTTCTGACACTAAAATCATGTTCCTTCATTCTTCATTCATTCTCATTTAAGGACTAGAGAATTGTGTTTTAAAAGGAAGCCAGCTAAGAGGCAAAAGCTCCACAAAACACAGGTACAGTATCCTGCATCTTGTACAATGACATATAGCATGTTATGGGATTTAAATGAGTCATGATAATACCTTCTGAGCCACAGCTTGCACGCGATTGAAAAGCCACTCTACGTTAAAATAATCTCAATATAAATTTGCTGTATTAGTTTCTAGCTCAAAGTTGCTCTGTACACCCCTGCAAAGAAAATTCTACTCTGAGAATGAAAAAAAAAGAAAAAGAAAATAAGGATACCTACAAGAGGGAAAGTACTGACTACCACACACCCTTTTCCTTCCAAGGACACTGCTGTTGTTGCTACTTGAGTGGGGCAAAAGTCGCAAAAATCCCTGCACATTGCCAAGGTCACAACATTTCAAGTTCTTCAAGCTGCCCTGCGTTTCCACCACAAAACAGTGAGAGTCAGGAAAAAGAATTACTTTATCACTCTTGCCCTGCCCTAGTGTGACACCACAGGGGAAAACAGCAAAGTCATGCTTTGCATATAACAGTAAGGTGTAGTGCTGCTCTTAAGAGAGACCGCTCAACTTGCATTCAGTATCAGCGCTCCCTGAAAACACTGAGGATTGTACACAGCTGTCCTTGACATTGCTCAAAATATACACCTGTGAACTACTAACCTAAATTCACTTACCACTGGAAGGACTGGGGGATTTAGAATTTGCCTTCTCCTGTGGCTCCATCTGCTCTTCTTGCTCTAGACTCCTTGTCACAACAATATCCTCCATATTCTTTGGCACCTGATTCTTGGACTGAGCCACTTGTGTTTCAGCACCTCTCTCTTGAAGTGATGGCTGATCGTTTATTATCATTACCTGTCCCAATTCTGAACAACCTGGATGGTTTTTGGCACGCAATACCACTTCCGATTCAACATCGCTCTTTAGCTCCGGCAACAAGTTGTTGTGCTGCTCCAGTAACTCCCTTACAGAAGGCTTAGCTAAAACTTTATTGAGCTTTGCCATGTTTTCTGCAACAGCCTTAAGGGACAGTTTATCCATGTGCTTTGCCTCTCCAGTGTCCAAAGTACAATCTTTCGAAGCTTTTATTCCCTGACATTCTGGTCCAACCTCTTCTAATTCCTGGGCAGTATTTTTGCTATTTTTAGAAGCATCATCAGCAAATTTCACTTCTGTATCTTCATGACACTGTCCTTCCCTTTCAAGAATAAACCTACGAGGAAGTGTTATATTAACAAGAGACTTTTCTTCCTTTATTTGCTTCTCTTTTACTTGCAGTTTTTCTTCTTGTTCTTCACACTGAGTCTCGGGAACTGCCTCAGGTTCAGAAGTCTCTTCCAAAGGACAATCCTCAGACTGTGCTTCTCTACCCTGAGCATATGACAAATTCTCAGGCAGATCTGCAGCAGCCTGACTTCCAGAAACACACTTGATCCCCCGATGAGCTGTAGGGGCTAATGGCCCATCTCCTCCAACACCTCCACTAACAAAGTGTCCTACAGGCATTCCTGTAGCCTCTACATCCTCCTTTTTTGCTTCTTCACAGTTTTCAGAGGGTGCTTGATCACCTGCATTCACTCTCAGTTTTATTTTGTCATTCTCCACAGAACAGAGTGTTGAATCTGAGGCCTTGCATTCAGAAATCCTCTCTACCTGTGTGGTCTCACTGTCTTGGCCTGTGTTCAGAGAGCCTGAACTGATGTCTGTATTCATGGGCTGGCTACAGGCACTTGCAGAAAGCATCAGTTTACAGGACTCAGGAGGCTGTGACACAGAGTCACCTGTAGACATCTTCGACAAAGCATCTGTGGATCCAGAGAGATCTCCAGGTACGCATAAAGGGGTTAAAGTAGCAGTTTTTTCTTCTCCTTCATGCTTCTTCTCTGGACTCGGAGTTGGAACAAAGATATCCTAAAATGAAAAAAGTGGGGCATGGACTATTAGGGCATCCCAAGTAGGATTGTTTATTTATTATTCATAGAACATTACACTGGATTATGGAGCAGAGCAATCTTATCACAAAACTACAGATTAAAAAACAACCAATGAAAACAAAAAAAACCGAAAATCCAACACTTTTTTCCACCCATTTATATGAACCATGATTGACCTGTTTTTGCTGAGAAAAACTATCACCACACATTACCATTTAGTATGTCTGTGGCAAAGTCAGACACACCAATCCTTGGTGCTTTTCACTACCAAATCACAAAATACAGGGCAAATATGGCAAAATGGTAGATATTTTTAATCAAACAACCAAGGGTTCTAGAAAGATTCTCTGTTATATCTATTATATTAACATGAATGCTGCTTTCAGCTAAGGAGAAGCACTGCTTCAACTAGCGAAGTTTCAAGCAAGTTGATGAAATTCGTAATACTAAGGTATAAACACACAAACTGTGTTAAATCTCTTTGAACAGTTATAATTTCCAGAAACAAAATGCACAAAGGAAACCACAGATATAAAGTTGCTGTTCTAATTATATGCAACTTGAAAAATGCAGTAAATGAATTCTAGCCTTGTAGGAGAATACAAATATAACAGAACAGCTGCCCTTCCTCCATGACAAATGATGCTAAGGTCTTGCCTGACAAAAGCCTAATTTATGATGCAGTTTGAGATGCAGGATGCCCAGTTCAGCATAAGCCAGCAGTCTTCTACTGTTAGAATAGAAAGGGGGAAAAAAAAAAAAGCACCAAAAAGGATTTCTAGCACAGTCTAAGACAACAGCTTCGATGTTCAGTAACTCACAATGCCCTCTTAAGCTGTTCTGCATTTTCTCTGCAGGATAAAGTGCTACACAGTATGACTAATATATAACTGTGACTGGTGGGAATGGGGAGGTTTATGAGAACCAGCTTAGTAGGGAAGCTCAACACAGAAGAACAGAGGTTGACTCAAACACATCTTCTGCATCAGCCATATAAAAACCTCAGAAACGATATATACATGAACCCTTACATGAGAGAACTCTGGTTGCGATGGTATAGGTAAAGATCCAGGAAAGAAGGTTGGGGTACTCTGGGACACTGGAGTTGAAGCCTGTGGCTGGACAAGAGGTCTTGGAGGGATACAAGGGACAGTCAGCTCCACCAGCACATCTTCCCTCTGCTTTTGCATCAGTTCTCTTCCTTCTGCAGGGTTAGATATATCCATCTGTTCATCTGGTTTGAAAGAGCAGAAAGATATTACTACTAAATTCTTGTGCTATACCTAAGTTTCCAACATTCCGTTAAAAGATTTGTCTTCAGTGGTGTATTCAACTTCGTAAAAATATTATCTCCAGGAGAATTCTTTTTTTTGGGGGGGGGGGAGGGAAATCAACAAAAACATCCATGTTCTTACTTTCAAAGGAGGAAGCTAGTGTTTTGTTACAAATTCATATGACTATTTTGCTACAGGTCTAGCACTTTTACAATTAGAAAATAGTGTCTGAAATTTATAAAAAAGCATTTTTCTGAGGTTTTTCTTTTCCTTTTGTGGTCTTTATTAAAATGCAACCAAATTCAGATCCCAGCTAACAAAATATCCATTGTAACAGTATTTCACATTCTGAACAGGAATCTCACAGAAAGGAATAGTTGATTTTGTATCATACTAAAAGTCTACATGGATGGATAGCTTATCCCTGATGGTAAATGGGTGCTTATAGAAAATATTACAGAACCAAGATATCGTATTCAATAATCCCTCTTTAGGCATGACGTTCTAGGATACGCACTTAGAATATATGGAAGGTTTTACAAATATTGTGGAAGTTGTCTATGTTAAAGTAAAATAACTGTTATGATGTAGTTCTTATCTGTCCTTCCTATTTCCCTAACAGTATTGACTTAATACAGGTATCTCCCTGTAGCAGGAATGGCTCATCCCTAAAAACGGAAGATAATTGCCAGCAGCAATCCGTATACCATACAAAGCGTTTTCCATCTTTCAAGTGAAGGGGAACAAGTCAACAGCACTAATGTTATTGCAATAGTTATGCAGGAAATATCAACAGCAGATAGAGAATTATAAACAACAGAGTCACAAATATAAGTCTTGCTTCATCCACCCCTTTTTTCCATCCTGCTTTACTCTTTAAACATAATTTTAAGAGGTTTTGAAAAGGCGGCAAGCTCCGACTAAACCAGAGCAAAGAAACACAACCACAGACAATATGCAGAAAATGTTACCTTTCGCTTGCTCCTGTTCAGTAGGACTGCTGGGGACAAGGGCATTGGGTCCAAAGGAAACAGGAGAAGGAATAACTAGGCCTGAAGAGACACTGCAGACCAAGAAAAGGGAACATGGAAATGAAAACCACATCTTGCTATGAAAATGCATTAAATTCTTCCCCCTATCAAGCTCCAGCTTGTCCCAATACAACTCTTCTCATGAAAGGCAAGTGTCAGGTGTTCACAAGCAAGAGACTAGCCACAGTCATGGATCACATGGCCACCATTAAGTTCATTTCATGGCAAAATAAGACCATACTCCTCTCATAGTCCAAAATTAAAACACTGCTTAAAATCAAGCACAAGTCCTTGAATAAAGAAGAGAGTGGAGGGAATGCACTACTGCAATGAAATTCTTGCAATAGTTTGGGGATTTTTGCTTACATGGAACGACCCTCCTGTACGAGGAATGCCTGTCCTGAGAGCTGCAGGACTTGCAGAGTGCGGGCAGGGGTGCATGCCAGAGAACTTCCCTCTTCCACCCTGGTTATCAGACAACCACTCCCGGCAGTGGCTTTGAACAGAAGGAAATAGAGACAGAAATATCGTCAATAACCAAGATCAGAAAATTCTGAGGAATGAAATTCATGCTATTGCAGGACTGAACATGAAAGCTCAGTATGGGAAATGTGAGCACAAAATAGTTCAGATGAAAAAGAAAAATCTGAACAGATTTAAGACTGTACAAGTCTTCCTACCTGGGAATTTTTTTTAAATCCCCAATGGTTCCAATATTAGCACATTTGATCCAGCACCAGAATGCGAATACAGGCAAGGTTCTTGTAAGAAAAGACACCTTGCACTGACCACTGACTCAGTGTGAGGAGAAGGTTGTTATTGAGTCTTCTGGATACAGACAGTTCCTTCACAAGATCACACTGGTATAGATGCCACTGGGCACAAGTTTGCCTACCCTGCTTATCCACACTTTACATGGTGGGTCACTACAAAGGGTGAGCCTTATTAGTTTCAGAAGAGGGTAAATGCAGGTTTTGGTTTTGCTCTTCAAGGAGCACAGAAAGAAAGGAAATTAAATGTATTTAACAAGCCAGTAACTGTTCTAACAGGAAGTGACATTTAGACATTGCTCCATACTACAGTGAATGAGGCTGTGGCCTTTCGTTTCCATAGTGTTCTCAATTTTAGCAGAAATTACATGAAAAATACTCATGGCACTCTACACCCTAAAACACTACATGTCTATGAAGATCAAGTAGGTATGATATTTATAAATATCTCTGACATGGACATTTTGGCTCTGCTTGTCTATTGTTACCTGTTGCATGATTCTCAGGAAACATCTCTTCCTGAGTTGATAAGATATCTGACTCCTCATAACCAGAAGCAAGGCATTCCTCAGTTTTAGTGGGGTCACGGACAGGAGTTTTCTTCTCGGTATGCTCTTCTGCTTCCTGCAGAGGTCTGGAAATGCAAGACAAAGTCAGTGACCTGAGAAATTCAAAGTATGAAGTAAAACTACAACACGGTAAAGAAAATCTATCAGTAACAGATGAAAGGTATTCACTCACATGTAACACTGGGAAAAAAAAAAAGGAGAGAAGGAGGAATACCAACTTCTCCTCACAAAGTAACATTTTCATCTTTATAAGTTACACTTTCAGAATTGTTTTTTTACATTTTCTACCAATCTAAGTGATGCTTAAATGGAATGCAGATTGTTCTACTGACTTCAACACAGATTCCAGGAATTTCATTTCACCTCCCCTTTAACATTATTTTGCAGCAAAATATGATAATACAAAATGAGCTAAATACTATATAATTTTTATGCTAGATAGAATAAAGACTATTCCACAAACTGAAATTTCACTTAAAAACAACTAAAATCATAAAGCTTACAATAGCAAATACTCAAAAGCATCCTGCAACACCCACCACTTAGCCTCCTAATTTCTCCTGTGCAGCCAAAGCCCATGCTACAGTGATTATTTCCAGACAACTTCTGTGACTTAAAATGAATTATTGCTTCTAGTATATTCCAGTCATACCACTGTAAGAAAATTATTGGCGTATTTTATTACGCAGTATACTCTCCCTTAAAAACAAACCTATTGATATCTTTGTGTTTAAGAGTTTGACATCACATCTTTTCTCACCAAGGAATGCTGAGAGCACTCCTTAGTCAGCACTGCTGTAAAAAGGTCTCAGCAGTACTTGATCTTTCCCTTCACCTTTCTCTTTTGCCTTGATCCCTCTCCCATGTCTAAAGATCTAGTAAAAAACACACAAATCCGCTTCCAGAATGTCCACAAGAGACCTATAAAGAAGACAGACTGTTCCACCTTTTAGACTTCTCTGCTTGGCTTTCCAAAGCAGTATGTGCTTCTGTGCTGGAGACAGTTTCCGTGTTATCCCCATGCAGCTCTAAAAAACGAGATAAAAGAAAAATATTTGTTACTCACATCACCTGGATTAATATACAAATAAGAAAGTATAGTTCTGTAATTTACACAAATACCAAGGCAAGATTTATATGAAAAAAAAAAATCGTGAACTATCTACAATAACAAGAAAAGAAAAAAACAGGATGAGGTTTTTACCAGGGAGGAAATTCAGTATCAGATTGTCTAAATATTCTGGAAACAAAATAAGAAAGAGAAGTGAAAGAATCAATTATAGCAATTGGACAGCTACAAGAAAACAAACTGATCAGCCCAAAGGAAAGAGGGGGAAAAAATTCTTTGCAACTACCAGTGACCTGGGAACTCATTTTTGAAAATTAATAATACCATATTTCCTGTCAAATAAACATAACGTTTATCATTTGAAGAAACCAGACAGAATCTACAGAGTAGCAAAAGAACATCTATGATCATTTTTACTTACCATATTTAGACTCGTTCTTCACAAGTCTGGAGGAAAGAACAGCAGGTCCAGAGTGAGGCTGATACCCAGCATCTCCCTCATTAGGCACGAAGTTGCTCTCAAAGTCCTGGCTCTGTGAGAGCTCTAGAGCTCCAAACTGCAGCTGTGACATGCCTGTATCTAACACCAGACATCCATTACAAACACATATATAAAAAAAAAATTTCAAGAGCCATCTATCACTTTTACAAGGGCAAAAGATATATTCTCTAACATGCAAAGCATTTAGGCTATTGCTGAAACTCTGAATGAACTAACAAATTCTGATCAGCTGTACTAATTAAAATACGATATTAGAACACAGACAGTGGCGATTAACTGAGAAATCGGCATTAATCAGCAAGGGCTTATGTAATGCTATTAGGTACTGCAGCAGGTTTTCATTCCATGATGAGAAAATAATCTTAGTAATACACAGCCTGTGTCTGATGACAACGACCATTATGCCAGTTCATAATAAGGTTCCATTTCCTAATAGTCACAATGCATTCCTGCCTCTTCTAAACCACTTCCAGTCTCGAAGATCCATTCTAACAACAATAATACATCAACCGTTTTTGGGTTGTTTTTTTTCAAACATCAAAGCGTACAAATCAACTTCCAGAAAAATATGCTAATTTCTGACCTATTACTGCCGGCACAACTACTCCTGGTGAGACAAATGAGCCAGCTGAACTGAAAAACTGCACAGATGGTGGACCTGATTCAAAACCCAAAACGCCGGCCTGAAATGGGGCAGTTACCTTCTACACACGACGAAGAAGCACAGTCCTCACCATCACCTTCACTTCGTTCCATGGCCTTTCCAAGGGCACTGCAACAGAGAGACTCGCTAACATCGCGCAGGGGCTCCTGCACGCCCCCCTCCCGCGGCTCGGGTTCCGAGGGGTCACTCGGCACCGACTAGGCGCTCCCAGCCCTCCGCACCGCACTTCCCGGCCGGCGCCGGGCGCGGCCGCTACAACACCGAGCCCGCCTTCTCGGCCTGTCCTCAGCGCGACAGAGATTCCAGCGGGCGGCAGAGGCGGCGGCCGAGAGCCTCCGGATGGCGGCTCCCGCGGCCCGGCCCACGTACCTGCTCTCCCCGCCGGGCGGTGGAGCCTCCTCCGCGACGCAGCCCTGCGGTCCGGCGGCGCCTGTGCGGACAGGGCTTTCCATGGGCTCTGCAAGCACAGCGTCGTCAGCGGCACCGCGGTACCCGGACCCGCCGTGGCGTGGCGCCGCGCCCCGCCCTTACCTGCGAGTCGCTCCCGGGGCCCCCCGCCGCCCCCGGGCGCCCGGCTGCCGGCAGGAACGCAGACAATGTCCTGCAAGACAGAGGCCGCATCAGAGCCGGAGCGGGCCGGGCCGGTCAGGGTCGGGCGGTGCTGCCACCACGCCGGGCACTCACCAGCACGGGGCTCGGGCTCCGCCGAGACGGCAGCCGCCGGGCCAGCGCGCCGAGCCAGGCCCGCTCCGAGTCGGCCTCCGCGCCCTGAGGCTGCGAGTCCTCCACGATGAGGAGGGGCGTGTCCTGCTGCGAGAAGCCGGGCTCCAGCTGACTGCTCCCGCCGCGCTCCATGCAGGACGGCGCAGGCGGCGGGGCCCGAGCGCCCAGCCCGGCCCTATAACGCCGGCTCGCCGCCCAGCCCGGCCCTATAACGCCGGCTCGCCGCCCAGCCCGGCCCTATAACGCCGGCTCGCCGCCCAGCCCGGCCCTATAACGCCGGCTCGCCGCCCAGCCCGGCCCTATAACGCCGGCTCGCCGCCCAGCCCGGCCCTATAACGCCGGCTCGCCGCCCAGCCCGGCCGCGCTTCCCGCCGCCGCCATCTTGCCGCGCGCCGATTGGCGCGCCCGTCCCGCCCGCCCCGCGCTGTTCCCGGGGCGCGGGGGCGGGCGGGGACCCGAGCGGGACGGGGAGCGAGACTGCCCCGGAGCGGCAACGGCGGCGGGCTCGGAGCTGCGCCGCCCGTTTGGCGCCTCCGCGAGAGCCCAGGAGAGACAAAGAGCCTCGTGTCTTCCGTCCGGCCCGAGCTGGCGGAGCTCGCCCGAGGCCGAAAGCAGCGACCTCCCACCTGGCGCACATGGCGAGCCAGGGGCGGGGGAGACTGTGGCCGGGAAGTGTCCGCGCGGTGCTCTCCCGTTCCCCTTTTCATCACAGGTGCCGGGATCCGGCACGGACAGAGCACTGCGTACCCCGGAGAGCCACCATCGGGTACGTCCTTCTTTGAATATCACAGGACAGTGAAATCGGATTAATTTCCCTGTGTTTATATGACTGAATGGTTATCGAAGAAGCCTTGCGCATAACTGTGACAGTATTGTTGTCTTTCAGCATTCAACTTCTTGTCTAAAAAATAGTGAGATTGAATAGCCTAATTTAAATCTAATTTTGCAAGTTCTCTTCTTTATTTCTGCATCTCTCTGTATTTTATAGATGTATATTTTATTTTAAAACCTGTTGCAGAACCAAAACCACAGAATCCGAAAAAATGGTACCTGGCCTGGATGAAACTGTTATTATGCAATGTTATAAAAGGTTGTACATACTGAAAGGTTGTACATACTGAAACACTGTAAATATGAGTATGTTATAAATTTTGCCTGTAATGTGAAATCCAAGTTTGCACATGCATGTTAAGAACATTAAACAGGCTACAAATATTTGCAATTGCTACACAAGAGGGATGCTTTAGTGGCTGGTTGCTAAAATCCCAGAAGGTGCTCCCTTGGCACATATGAAGCCATACATTGAAATGTTTTCTTAGAAGCGTTAACAGTGACCTTACAAAATTCACAGAGGATGATGAAGATGAAAAACAGCAAATGTGCCAGTCAGTCTTTCTCAAAATTCCCTTCCAATTCCTGAAAACTTTGGTAGCAAATCCTCAGACAAAATAGGTTTGTAACCAGAAGATAACAAGGAGAGGAATTAACAGCCAACATAGATTTCTAAAGACAAGGTGCATAACGTCGATCTAATATGTCAGAGCAACAGGACAGAAGTGGCAGAATAACGACCTTACTATAGTAAGACTTTTAGTAGTAGCTATATGGGATTCTCATAAGCAAACTAGGGAAGCATAACTGTGATGAAGTTTCAATAAGAAGTAAAAATATTCATCCTCAGAAAGTAATAACCATCAGCTCAAAACAAGTATATCTGAGTGAGGGTTCAAACATCAGTGTGCTGTTCCTAGTCCATTGTTTTCTTCCATCACTTTGGTCACAAAATAAGTACACTTATTAATCCACAAGCAATCTGCAACTGAGATGGACTAGAAGTCGTAGAAGAAAGGTTTTTTTTAATGGTCTTAAAAATTGACAAAGTACAATGTAGGTAAGAACAATATAAAAAATGAAAGAACTGCACAAATTCAGGGTGGGGCTGCTGAGCTGTATGGTATTTCTGCAAAATAAAGCAATGGGGGCAATAGTGCCTGACAAACTGAGTCAGTGTCATGCTGCTGCCATAGAAAAAGGCACAAACAGCAAGCATTATACTTGTGTGTAGTATGCGTATCTTAGATGCATGAAATAATTCCTGTACTCTACACTGCCTGTAGATGGCCTAAGCTAAGCCCTACATCTAGTGAGAAGATGGGAAAGGATTTGGCTATCATAATATTCTCCAGATAGAAAAAAAGTTTATGGCAAATAATTTGATTCTCAATAATATTCAGTTTAGAGGACAACTGAATTTGTTTTTGTGAACTGCAAGTAGGTGTAAATTAAAGACAAAATAGAAATAAACAAAAATATTTTAAAAGTAAGGCTAAAGAAGTTATAAAAATTACACAATTTCTAACATTTAAGGTTTTTTTTTTAAGTAGTAACAAATGGGTATAGTTGATCTTGGTCTGAAATAGGAAGTTGGACTAGATTATCTCCAGAGTCTCCTTCCAGTCTTGGGTTTGTTTGGTTTTTTTGCAATTCAATACTTTCACGTGAACCAGAATAGGACAAAATTGAGAGCTCATTCCGGGAGGTCATATTTGTAAATGCGAAATCTGTGTGTGTTTTAAAGGTGACTGCTCATTTTTTGTGTTAAATTT
The DNA here is from genome assembly GCA_036630365.1 of Acanthiza pusilla. Taxonomy (NCBI): domain Eukaryota; kingdom Metazoa; phylum Chordata; class Aves; order Passeriformes; family Acanthizidae; genus Acanthiza; species Acanthiza pusilla. Next base: position 20,555,216 of record JAXCHO010000004.1, on the reverse strand, counting down.
GTAATCTCACTTTTCCCAGCTTTATTATGCTATGAAAAGAAACACCCTGCTTTCTTTATAATATACAGATCTTCATTTAATATTTCTCCTAAGCTGGCAGACTGCCGTTTTTCTGAGTTTTATCATAAACTACAAACAGGGCATGGCCACCTTTGTCTAAAAAAGAATAAAAGAGCAAAATGAATCTTTGCTTCCTTTCGCTTCAAACAAAACATGTCCAACACCAGACTTTCAATGAATGAAGGTATGGTGACTGTCTGACTTTTCATATTTGGAGGATTTTTCCAGATTTCTTGTATCTTACAGAATTTGCAATAGTGGGCTGACATTATAGTTTATTTTTGTCCAAATACTCCCTTCCAATGCAGACCACTAACAAGGAAACCGAGAAACAGAACTGCTAGTACTCATTCTCATTTCTTGCATTCTGAATTTGGTTCTCCATGTCTCAGTGCAGCCCCAAACCCCATCTTCCAAACTGGAGAGAGTTCCTAGAAAAAGGACCAAATTCCAGATCCTGATTTCAAATGGGAATTAGTTCCAACAAACTAAGATACCCAGCAAGATAGCTGAACTTACTAAGAGAGTAAGGATGCTACTTGTCTTTGGAAAACTAGGTTTAAGTTTTGTAATGTGTGTTACAATTACTAGGATGCAGACGCACCTGAAAACGACCTGGTCAGTTTCTGTAGGCAGCATCCTCTGCGCCATGGCTTTGGGAACGAGTAGCGCCTGGCATTCACCGTGAGCCCCAAGGCCCGGCGTGCTACCGACGGCGAGTCACCGTGAGCCGTCGGTACAACACCAAGTCCCCGGGTGGAGCTGAAGCGACCGCTGCCCTCCGCACTCGCTCCAGGACTCTGCCGGTCAGGGCGCGGAGTCCTCGAACCGTCCCGCCTCGCCAGATCCGAGGTTCCGCGACTGCCGCAGCCAGGGCTCCCCAGACGGGGCCTGCGGCGCCCAGCGCTCCCGGCCCCGCCGCGGGGCTGCCCCGCTCCCCCTGCGGACCCGACGGCTACTCGCGGCCCGTCCCGGCCCGCTCCGCCGCGGCGAGGCCGAGCCTGCCCCGCTGCCCTCGGGCGGGCCCCGCCCGCGCCCCGCCCCGCCCCGCCCCGGGCGCGCTCTCGCCCCGCAGGCAGAGGCGCTCGCCGGTAACGCGCGGCAGGGACGTCTCTAACTCGTCGAAGACTGACCTCACGACAGTGTTCACCGTATGAATTGCACAACGATAAAGGTCAGATATTCGATCATGCCGGACGGCGCTGTGATTGCCAGGCCAAATTAACTTCTCAAGTGTTCACTTTACTTACTTGTATGTGACTTCCTCTGAACACTAGTAACCTATTCAATAGCACAAAATGCACCACGAAATACTGCAATTAAACTATTTCACTGCAAGCTGGGATCATGTAGTTTCTCTGCACCTTTTTCTGGAGAAATGTTGAAATGGCTTTATTGAGTGGGAGAAGTTGTGAAAGACATGCACTATTACAGTGGAAAGTGTGGCATTATCGTTACTTCCTCAGTAAGGCTGCTGGCAACCTACACAGTTTAGTCTGCAAAAACAACTTAATAATGTTCAAGTTTTTATACTTGTGCTTTGCCTGACCGTTTCAGCTATATTACTTCAATTGTTTTTAGTTATGTGGAAAGATGAAACAAAGAGGTATGGATTCTGCCCAGTTTGTATTTAATATTTAATTGATTAACAATCACCTCAGCTTCAAAGAAGGATTGCCATAAAAGTATGAATTAGTACCTTTCAAAGTCTGATAAACATCTCTTAATTCCAAAGCTCTGGGTCACTTGACACAATGAATATACCTGATCATTTCATTGGCCCTTATATCCTAGCTTTGATCAGAGCTGCAGTTTTTCCAAATTGCACAGGAGACAGTATCTTGCCACACTTCCTGTAAGACAAAAATGAGAGGAATAGGAGTACTACTCTGATAAATCACCCACGGGGTTAAATAGAAGCAAAAACCCATGTCAAACTGAAGGGTTTATCCCTGTTTCTCTATCTTACAATACATCCTGGAAGTGTCAGTATAAATGACCATAAGGCTCCATCTGTACATAAAAGCATTATCAATGCTGGGTTCTTCTGCTCCATGTAGGGATGACTGTGTTCACCACAGGAGAGATCAAGGCCTGAACGAAGTCCCTTTAGGGAGACACCTATTTTTCTCTGCTGCTTAGAAATGTTACTGCCAAAATGATACTATATTTCACCACTGTTAAAGGCATTATCCCCATTTGGGTACTGCCACAGGTCTCTGATTCCCTGAAGTACTTTTATTCATTTGGAAATTTTTAGCTGGGAAGGACAGGAAGTAATCATTCCAGGCTGAAGGACTGAGGAATCAAAATAGTGTAGATTGTTCTTCTCACGGTATTATGAAAATCCTTTTTATACGGTTTTGATCCTACTTTCTAGATCCATTTTTGTAAAGGTCACTTACCTGTGACTCGTTGTCCTTCAGTATGAGGTAATCCTTTAGTCTGCTTTTTCCACTCTCCTGTGCTGTTTGTCAGGACCTCTAATATCTGCATTCAGCTCAGTTAGCTTTTGATTTTCATGGGGGTACCAGCTACTGCTGCAGTGCATGAAAGCAGACCTTACACCGTAATTGCTATACAGGTGTATTATATGGTTCTAGAGTGTGAATTTACAGGGAAAAGGAGGAACTTAGTAGGCTGGAAATCCCTCTTTTCACTGTCTCATGCAGTGCACACACACTAGGACTCAAGCCTTTTCTACTGCAATGCTACTGTGACCACAGACAGCTCCAATTCACATTAGAAAGCAACAGAAATACCATTATTCTATGACTTGATGGTACAGTAGAAGAATGCAAATGGATCACATCACCAGAATTCACATTTTAATTGTAAAGTCGTCCCCAGAGCTTCTAGTCTCTGTGTTTGGATATTCTTTTTAAGCTTTCACTCCAGTTTGCATGTCTCCCGTTTCATTTCTCCCTGGCAGAAAGCCAGCTGGAAGAGCATCTCTGCACTGCAGTGAAAGGCTGCAGCTCTGGAAAGCTACCATGTCAAAAATAAGCAGCAAGTATTAAGATTGAATCACCTGAAAACAGAAGGTACTTCTATCAGCTGGTATGAAAATATCTGAAAATCTTTCATCTTCATGTTTTGTTGCCATGTTTTCCCTCCATGATCTACAATCCTACTTTCATGATAGAATTTAATGTATGCTGGCATTTATTTGCATGTTTACTTGCTTTAATCCCATATTTACCTCTTCAGTGCAATCCTCTAAACCAAACTAAATTACTGCTGCTATGCAGGTTACAACACACAGGAATAAATTACACCCTTTTGATACAATAATTCTCCCTGTTTACAAGATTTATTTCATAAAATTCATAGCCAGTAGTGTCACCACAATTTTTAATGTGAAAAAGACCTATTGCATTATCTCCTAATTTATCTGTTGAGAGCTAGAGCACCTTTTAAGATCTTAATTTGAGAAAACTCCATAAACTAGTAACATCAGCTGTAGATATCTTCCTCCCTTTCTGTGGTTGGTTTTTTCCCTGATTATCTTTTGTCAGAGTCCTGTGACACTAAAGATTCACATATGCCGACCAAAATGTTGACTATCTGAACCTTTTGAGGTTTCAACTGTAGTTTTGGTGGGTACGAAAGAACAAAAGAGGACAGGATGCTGACTTATCTGCCTATGAAGTTCCTAAACACAGCTCACCTGTGGAAATCCTGTGGACTGCAGGGGCAGAACCTGACACAGTCTTAGGAAATGCTGTACATTATTGCTGACTTGTGTCATTTTATAATAGCTGTGTTGCTTTTCCACCCAACTGCTTTGGCACAGGGTGGTCCTTCCTTTTCTGTCAGAAAATACATGGATTTTTCTACCTGAAACTACTTTTTGATGGTTCTCCCTTGTTCAGCATGTAGAGGTCTCATACTTTGGGATTGCTCAGCTTTTGCAGATAGAATCATAGGATCACTAAGGTTGGAAGAGACCTTCAAGGTCATCCAGTCCAACCATCCACCCAGCACTACCGCTGTAACCCCTAAACCACATCACCCAGCATCAAATCCAGACGCCTCTTGAACACCTCCAGGGGTGGTGACTCCATCATTTTCCTGGTCAACCTGTTCCAATGCTTGGCCACTCTGACTGTGAAAAGGAATTTTTCTAGTATCTAATCTGGATCTCCTCTGTCTCAGTTTAAGGCCGTCTGCATCAAACTGCTTTGGAGCTGTGGCTCTCCAGAACTGTGAGCAACAAGGACTTTATGCCCAAAGTTAGGGCCTCTGTGGTAACCCCAGGCAATAAGAACTCCTGCCTACACCATGGCCTGCCAGTGCAGCCATGTACAGCACTGGCACCTAGCAAAATTCAGATTGTTCTTGTATCTCATGTATCTGGAATCCAGGAAATCCCATGACTTATCGCTGGAGCCATTACACTTGCTTTTAATTGAAGAGAAAGAAGAACCACCAGGAAGGGACCTGCTCGCTGCCAAGAGATGGAGGAGAGAGAAGGAATGACACTGCCAGGCCTTGGAGTCTTTAGAACTGCTGTCGTCCATGGCTTTATTGTGGGTATTTCCACAATTCAACACCAGGCATTTAAAAATCTCCGTGGATTTTTGTATTTAAGTAACTAAATTCTAAACTAAACTATGAACTAAACCAACACCCCTTCGCCCCCGAATTGTTCTTTCAAAGGTCTGAGCCCCGCTCACGGTTTTGAGCATCCGAGCTGGTCGCTGTACCGCTCTGCCCATCTTGATGGAAGGGACTAAGACCCCCGTCCCAGCGCCGGCGGGAGCTCACCGGCAGCCGCCGTGCCGGCACGACCTGCCTGGGGCCGGCAGCCCGGGTGCGGCAGGTCCGGACCGACGCAGCACCGCGATCCCGCAGCAGCGGCCGCGCCCGCTCCGCCCGGGCCGGCCGGGGGCGGGGCCAGGGGCGGGGCGAGAGGGCCGGGGGCGGGGCCAGGGGCTGGGCCAGGGGCGGGGCGAGAGAGCTGGGGCGGGGGCGAGGGCGGGGCGAGAGAGTCGGGGGCGGGGCGGGGCCAGGGGCGGGGCCAGGGGCGGGGCGAGAGTGCTGGGGCGGGGGCGAGGGCGGGGCGAGAGAGTCGGGGGCGGGGCGGGGCCAGGGGCGGGGCCAGGGGCGGGGCGAGAGTGCTGGGGCGGGGCGAGGGGCGGGGCGAGGGCGGGACGAGATGGTGGGGGCGGGGCCGGGGCGGGGCGAGAGTGTCGGGACGGGCGGGGCCGAGGGCGGGGCCAGGGGCGGGGCGAGAGAGCTGGGGCGGAGCTCGGGGAGCAGACGCGTGGGCGCGGGAGGGGCGCGGATGGCGGGGGCGGGGCCAGGGGGCGCAGGCCGCGCCCTCTCCCCGCAGTGGCGCAGGACCACGTGCCAGTTCGGCCAATCAGAGGGGGCTCAGGGCGCTTTAAGAGCCGCGCGCCAGTGACCGCGCGCTGCAGCAGCGGCCGCGGCGTTGCCATGGAGACGGCGGCCGGCCCGGTCGCTATGGACACAGCGGCGCCGCCGGGCGGCCGGCGGCACGCGCTGCTCGCCGTGATCGGGGAGATCGGGACGGAGCCGGAGCGGGGGGCGCTGCGCGGCGCCCTGGAGCGCGGTGAGGAGTGGGGTCGCGGCGGAGGGTCCGGGGTGAGACGGGCGCGGTCCCTGCCCCTGAGCGCCGTGGGACTGCGCGGCTGCCGCGTCGTCCCTGCCGCCGCCTGGGACGAGGCGGAGCTGCCGGTGCCCTCCCCGCCCTGCGGCACCGTCGTCTCGCCACAGGGCTTCATCCCATTTCTCCCGGAGGGACAGCGGCGGAGGCCCGCGGGCGGTGGCTGCGGGAAGGGTCGAGGTGCTGTCGGGACCGCGGGGCGAAGGCCGAGGTCGAACCCGCGGGGCCCGGTAGGGGCCCGGGCGGAGGGTGAGGCCGGGCGGGGCTCGGGCCCCCGGCGCAGTGCGGGGCCGGTCTCTGCGGCATCAGGCGGCATCCGGTTTTTTTTTCTCCCCTGATCATTGCTTTGTATGCATTAGTGACATGCAGTTTTCGAATGTCTTAAAGCTTGAAGACATTTCATGGTTCTCTTTCCCCTCGGTCTATTTTATTAGTGGGTTGGTACATTACATCTTATTTCCATTTTACCCCAAAATTCTATCTTGTTGGAGGAATTGTCCTGCTGGACTGTTCATTGCAGTGCTAGGGACAGCTGTGAACAGGGCTCTGTTGTGCTATGGCCTCTCCCTGTCTACAGAGCAACTGCGTGAATCAGAGTGAGGGAGGACAAACCACACAGTGAGCTGCTTCAGGAAGGACACAATGCAGGATAGGGCTGCCATAACATTTTTGTCCTCTGTTATGCATATTTTAGTAACACCCGGAGGCCTTGGCAATTAATTAATCTTTGTATATTAGATGCAGTGTTGCTTAAAAGTAGGGGGGGAAGGAGGTGGTGAGATGATAATTCTTCCTTTGTGGCAGTTTCTGATAGTTTCTGACAAAAATACAAAGGAGAGCTGGTCAACTACATCAGGACCTTAAGGGAATCCTTGTTCTAATAAGCAGTTAGTACACCTTTGAGAAATAAAGTAACAGCCTTCTGACTCTGCATTCACTCCTCCCCTCAGCCCCCCATTTCCAAGGCACATTGATTTGAAATATGTCAGGGAAAACAGTCATAACTATTGGCTAAATTGTATTATTCAGAGATAATTCTGTGACTGTTTTCTTCTCAAGCATCAGCAGTACTGAAGAACAGACGGACAGTGCAATTTAAGAAAGGGGTGGGTGTAAAAATGTCAAATATTGTCCAATTTCTATATTCCAGCATCTTTTCCCGCTATTTCTGCTGGCGGGCCACTTACTAGCTTCTTCACTAGGAGTGTTTCATTCCCTTTTCCAAGGCATGGCTTTAGTCAGGAGGGATAGATCTGATTATAACCATCTGGCCTCTGAAAGACCTTCTCTGAAGGGGTCACTCCTGCTTCCTGCACACCAGGGTGATCATCTTCCCTTGGCACTTCACTGAACTAGTGTGCCAACCTACATCCTTATCCATTCTCTGAACCTTTGAAATGGTGATAGATCAGAGTGTGAACTAATGGATTTCACTCTGATTCTGCAGTCATAAGCCAGTAACTTGGGAATTCCCACTGGAGAGGAAAAACATGCTGTTTGCAACATAAATTGTAAGTGCCACAGTAGAAATAAGTTCTACCGTGGGCCTTCTGACTAGAAATCTGCTGAAATTCTGCCAAATGTAGACACTTCTTTCGTTTGCGAGAGGGAGCCATTTCAGCGGTATTAGTGAGTTGCTGACAGTAGAAGTGGATTGCTCAGGGAGTTGGAAACATGGTTTTCAGTCTTTCCTCTGTCACTTACATGGAGAAGGACCTCCAGTAAGTTAGTTTTCCCCACTACAAAATGGGAGAATGACATCTTCTTAAAATGGGCCAAAATTTGCAAACTGAAAGATACTTATAAAAATGTGAATAGTTAAAATGACAGCAGTCTTGAGATCTGTCAATAGTCAGCATATTATGATGTTGTAGACAGCTGTACTCTTGATTCCGGGAGTTCAAGAAATGCAAAAATGATGATTCCCACTTAAGTGTTAGCTGCTGGAGAGAGCTCACATGAGAATTATGTGAGGGTAGAACAGGCTGCTGAGCAGTGAACACAAAGGATGAAAAAGCTAAGGTTTGTTTTGTGTTGGCTGTGGCACCCCATCTGCACAAAAAAAAAACCCAAAAGCCTCAAACGAAGAATAAAATCAACAAAAAACCCCAAAACACAAAAAGCCCCCAACCAAACAAAAAACAACCACAGATTTTTTTTCAGTCAATAAATCTCTTGCCCTAACTGATATAAAAATTATGTTTTTCCACAATTCTGTCTATACCTTCGTTCAGGAGAATGCAATAGTGGCTACAGGACATTATGGGAACCTGCTCGTTTCCGGGTATAGAGCTTTGTAGGCTGTGACGTTGTGAATCTGTCAATCTGAACAACACTTTTTCGAAAATGCTGTCTAATAAATGCTAGTCTTATTCTTCTGTTCCTGTGTGACTTTTGTCCAATTTTGAAACAATATCTGGAAGACTAAGTCTAGTTTTGGGGCGAAGTGTCAAATCTTTTAAGCCAATTACCTCAGCAGGAAACAAAACCTTCACAAGGGCATAAGGAATGAGATGGAAAACTGATGAGTCACGTGGTCCCTTACCTAGGCTTTTCATGTGCAAAGAGCTTGAATGTTTAGAAACCCTTATTGTGGTAGAGTCTGCACTCAAATAGTAGAGGATTTTAATCAGCAAGGACAATGTTCTGGCTACTGTGCTGTGCAGTGATAAATTGGAATTGTGGCAAATTGGGAGAGATTACGAGTAAAAACTCAGACTACCTGTAGGGAAAAAATGTTTCATAAATTGTTGCAAGTACGAGAACAAGTGAGATAATTTCAGTCTTTCCTTTCCCTGCTCTGAAAGAGCATCTATTCTTTCTGCATCCTAGAGGATGTAGCAGTACTTCAAATAGCACTTATTGCTGCAGTAGGACACGATGACCATGACACAGCAGCTAGTCAGCAAGATTTGCCCTGCAGAGTGCCACCTTGTTCCTGTCCAGGTCAGAATGCTCATAACTACTGCATTAAGGTGCTCCTATATGGGACATTTGTTTAACAATTGTGCTCTCTTGGAGTGTAGCCTAGGAAAATATTTTGTCCGTTTTCTTACTCCATGTCTTTCTATTACGTGTTTCGTTTGGTTCATATCCCATGTTCAAATTGAAAGGCACTGTGCTGGTAAGTTCTTTTTCTTTTTCTTTTTCTTTTTCTTTTTCTTTTTCTTTTTCTTTTTCTTTTTCTTTTTCTTTTTCTTTTTCTTTTTCTTTTTCTTTTTCTTTTTCTTTTTCTTTTTCTTTTTCTTTTTCTTTTTCTTTTTCTTTTTCTTTTTCTTTTTCTTTTTCTTTTTCTTTTTCTTTTTCTTTTTCTTTTTCTTTTTCTTTTCTCCCTGAAGTTCAGGTGATGTACTGAGGGTTTTTTGTGCAGACTGTCAGCTGATAAATAAGCCTTATTATTCTACTGTGTCAGCTGTCACCAGAAAAAGAAACTAAGCACAAAGTTTTTTTTTAACTGCTGTAGGTACTACAGGCCTTGAGACTATTGACCTGTGTGATGCAATGATTACTGGGTCTTGGTATGTGTAGAAAGCAGGAGCTTGTATCGTTAAGGATCCTCTCCCACCGGTGGCCAGCAAAAGCTGTTGAACAACATGGAGAACTAGAACGGCAGTAAATGGGAATGATACCTCCATGGAAAATTAACATGCTTCCCTTGAAAGAAAGCAGATAATAGAGGCAATAAAACTTTGTATTTTATACAAGACAGATGGTGAAAGAATTCTCAGTGAGGATTCAATTAATAAATACTGGGGCTGAAATTCTTGTTTCAGTTAACCTTAGAAGTCTGTGGCATCAGCCTTCAATGTCTGAACTTCAGCAGGCAGCAGCACCAGATGCTGGAGTAGGGATTCCTGGTGATATCCTGGTTTTGTTCATTGTGGCTCAATGTAGAGTCACACCATCTAGGTAAGGCTGCTCCCTACTGGGATGCGAAGATCTGTGGTCTGTAGTGTTCGGTGTCCTCCAGAATGTACGCCTGCTCACATTGAGGTCTGAAGGTCACTTCCCTGGTATGGCTTGGTGCCACTTGCTCTGGGAGCAGAAGCAGCTTCCTGCTGTGATATGAAGGCAATTAACTTGCAAAGATTATATAAAGAACAGACTCAAATGGTCTCAGTGGGATCAGGGTCTTTGAAGGAGAGATTAGGCAGAGCGAGTTGGAGGGGCAGGGGGCTTTTGTGACTTGGAGGATGCACAGGCTGTAAGAGCAAAGAAGCTGATGTCTCTGAGCTGTTCAGTAGTACAACCACGCAGTAGCCCATCTTTACTGGTGACCAATGCTGGAGAGTGCAGATGTAAAAGTAACATAATGTATTTGTTTGATTAGGCAATTAGTGTAATTCATTTGGCCTCATCTCTTGTTGGTTTCCCTTGCATGAAGTCCAAGTTGAGTGGAGACTTGCTCACTGCATGTCCTTCAGGAAGAAATATTTTATGGAAGGTAAGAGTCATAGTCATCTGCTTCTGAAGACTTTCTCCGTCCTAAGTATGCTCATCTAGAAGAGCATCCCTAGTCCTTGTGTGTCCTCCTCACTTCTCTTTCTCCACTTCTGTTTCTGGGGTAGATATAATGACAATGACAGCTCACCTCTTTTTTGTTTTTTTCAAACAGGAATTCGTTCCTGGAACATTAATCCTCTGTACTGTGATCTGAATCAGCAACTGCGGCTCTTTGTAACCCGACATCTGGCTCAGTTTTCTTCTGAAGTCAAAGGTCAGCTTTTGGTTTATATACATCAATTTTTAACTCTTCTTTTGGGTCTGGAAAAAACCCCCAAACCAACAACAAAGAACAAAACTGATTGTGATTCAATTAGTAACTTGTTTGCCCAGGATTCTGCTGAATGCTAAAGAGAAACAATCTTAACAGTATGTTGGATGCAATGAATTTACCTTAAAATTATATATCTTACTACTGAGAATAGAGTTGAATAGAAATATATGCTGTTTTAAAGCCTATTAAACTAGTTAGAAATTAGAATTCAACTATCTATCTTCTCTGTCTTATTCAGGTGGCACAGTATAGTTTACTTTGTAAACTATTTATTATCTATGTCTTCTTGTTCGGTTTTAGAATGTACTTTTATATGCACAAAATGTATTGCGAGTAGTGGGTAAGTAGTGGTAAGCCAAATGACTTTTTGGATTCTTCTTTTTGAAGGCCTAACTCCCTTTCCTGAGAACAATGAATACGACCATTATAAAAATTACATTAACTATTAGAAATGGTGCCTGCTTAGCTTGTGAAAAGCTTGAACTCTGTTTATAATAATTTTATGTAATGTGTGTTAACTTACTATATAAAGCACAGATGACACTGTTGCAAAACCTGGTTTATGTAAGATCATCTTATAGCTCACTGTGTATTTTGCACTCTTGTCAAGTTTCTGAATGTATTTTGCCATTTGGGGAAGCTGTTCTCCTAATGGACAGCTGTGAAAGAAACCTCCTGGACTCTTCTCAAATGTGCCACTGACTGAGAGATCTCATCTTCTCTGTGACTTTTTAACATGGGGATGGAAATTCTCCCTCCTTGCAAGACTCTGTGTGTGTGTGTGTATACACTTATGGGATTAAAATAATATGTATGAAACATATAATTTGAAACACTCCACAGAAGATTTGTCTCAATTTGAAGCAGCTATAACAGGGCCTATATTACAAATAGATTACAGCATTAATAAGTTACCAGGAGTATAACATTTGCCCAAGAATTCTTCTAAGTCAGAGTTGAAATATCTGGATTAGTGTTAGCAAAATGTATCCCACTCACTTCTCTAGAGTGGTCCCTGAGGAGCAAGGGGTGGTGAATGGGTTAGCAGTGTATGAAGAGGTTGGGGAATTGCAAGTCTGTTAACCAGCTCTCAGGCCTATTGAGCAAAATAGCAGTAACTACAATAAAAGGCAGGATTAGTGTCTGTCTGGGAAGAGTCACCATTGGTTCTGCGAAGGGACGTTCTGCTTTTCAAATGTCTTGTAGTTCTTCGAAGAGATCAGCAAACATGTACATGAGTGATTTAGTCCACCAAGCAAAAATGTTTGGGGAATCTGAGTCTATAAAGTCTGTTTAAGGAAGCCTATTCACCACAGAATTTGGGGCCACGCTTTGGTACGCAGAAGTTACTGACGGAAGGATGGGTAAACAGAAGTTCTGCTATAAACTGTCTGTAGAGACTTGGTCCTGAACTGGAAGCTTGCAGATTAACATGGTATTAATCATGCTGCCACTCTTCCTCAGAGCCGTCTTTACACACCTGCAGAGTTTCCTGTGGGACTATACATTCCAGCTAGCTCTGCACAGTATCTCTTTGCTCTAGTACATTTTTTGGGAAAGGAAAAGCATAGCTGCCTCTCAGCAGCTCCTACTTCTGATGTCCTTAGCAGCAGAGATGCGAGAGATTCTGGCCGGGGGATCTAGCAGACATGGATTGGTCTTCAGACCAGAGGTGTTACTATAGGGGCTACTTGGTTTGTGGCAAGTGTGTACAGCTGGCTGTACATTGTTTTTCTAATAAATCTTCTTGGCAGCACTTAAGGCCAGAACAGCCAGGCAAAGGCTTTGAGATTATGGAGGTCTAGAGAGCAGGTTTGCCTCAAGTTAGATACTTGCACATTTTGTGTCTGGATCCATGTTTATTCGGTAAGCATGGATCTTGAAATGCAGCAACATGATCTGTCAGAGGCAAAAGGAGTGTGTGAGAATAATGGCTACAATTTAAGATGTGTTAAGCAGCTGTATGGGACTGTGGAAAATGATGACAGTCTGTACAGCTGAAGATTGTGCAGGAGATACTGTATCTTGAATGCTGAAAGGCTTAAATTGAGGAGTTATGCTATAATCCCAGGATTTATTTGGTGGTAGATCTCACGTACAGACAGGTTTCTCTCAGTGACAGCAGTAAACTATGGTTATGGCATGGTTTGTGGGGAGGAAGTGGGGAAGACTGCTACAAGAGAAATTTCAGGTCACAACTGATAATACAATCTAGACAAAAGCTCTAAATGTAAACTGAGAACAGTCTTGTCTGCAATCCATACATACCATCAGATAATGCCCTTTGGAATATAGCTGGAGTTTCAAATGCTCTTTTATCTTTGAGCAGCTATTCTTTACTGACTACTTTCATGGTAAGGAATATTTGTATGCTGCAACTTGCTGCAAATTTATTGTTGTATATCCTGTAACAGCCCTGTGAAGGTGTGTTCATCACTATTCTCTGGATGAACATTCATTAAATGAGAACTTTTTTATTGTTGTTCAGCTCTACACTTTACTTACCTTCTTGTTCCTGCAACTGATTTTCCTCTTAGTATTCATAGCTTGGTGTTAGCTCCTCTGAGCAGAAGGCTGTACAAGAGCTCTCCTGAAATCCTTTCCAGCCAATGTTGTTTTGATTCCATACTACTTGAAAGATTCCAGTCTGGCTTGTGTAGGGGACATACACCTCCACACTGGTATGCTAAATAGGATCTCTGAAGGATAAAACAATTCTTTTCAGAGGTGCATTAATCGGAGAATATCATTCCCTTAAAGGCTGATGTTTGCAGTGTGTGGTTAGGGAGAAGGCAGCTGGAGCACAGCAGTTACCGTAAAGCCAGAGTTGTTCTTGACCTTCTGTCTCATGCAGAAGGTTTCTCACTCAACAGGCTTGTGGCAACCAGTAAATGTTTGACACCACTGGCAAGAAACAAAAGAGGGAGACTAGTAATCCAATGACTAAGTAAAGCAGTCTACCTACCAGAATATTCCAAGACTTTCCTTTTTGCAATTCCTCACTCAGTTACAATAGTTATTTCCAAACTGTGTTTGCAGGATGTTAATGCATAGTGTTTGCAGCTGAAATGAAAATGTAACTGCAGCATTCTGTGGGAACGGAGATGGCACAGTTATCCCTCAGACAAGCTTTTAGTCTGCTTAAAAATGATGAGGAACAAATTAGTCTCAAATGCAGTACAACCAAGAGGAGAAAAGCTGAGGACAGAGCTTGTAATGGTAAAGTGAGACCGAATGCATCTTATGGAAGTTGATTTGTTGTTGGGGTTTTGAGTTTCTTTTTTCCTACACTGACTTGCTGGCTGTCCTCTGAGTACTGCAGATGACATGACCCTTACTGTAGGGGTAATCTCACAGGATAGTTCACAGGTTATGAATGGGAGGGACAGCAAGAAATCAAGTGTGGATGTATTTGGAGAACCTGGAAACTAGTAAATGATCTGAAGGAAGCAGAGGGTGATGTGAGGAGAAAAAAATGAACAGAAATGTGCCTTCCTGTATGGTAAGGGCAGTCCCAGGTGCGCTTCTGCACAACTCTCAGTTGCCACTGGCTGCCACAGTAGTTTAAGATCCTGGGCAGGGTCTCCTTGCAGTGGATGTTAATAGTTCTTCATAACCAAGAGGGAATGTCTTTTCAAATAAAAAGCGTCATGGTGTGAGGTGAAATGCTCAAAATAATCCTTTCTCAGCACAAGGGAAGTATGCTTTTTGATATCTGTTGATTTTGATATTCAGAGAAAACCACTTTTTCTGAAAACAGTTAACTCCATGAATATTAGCGGCTGCTTTCAGTCTGATTAGGGGTTTTAAATACCTCAACAACCATCCCAGTGATCTTTTCTTTCAAGTTGTACTTTGTGTTGGCCTTCAAAAAACTTTTTAAAAATAACTAAACACATAATTGAAAATCCAGCTATTAAAAACACCATGCAGGTTGAATTTGATGGAACAAATTCTTGAAATAATGGAACATCAATGATATACTTTTCTTGCCTCTGTAAAAGGATTATGAGAAATATTAAACACTTTCAAGTATTAGCTTGCATTTTCCTTTGCAAATGTAATGTTTTATTCTGAAAGCCATCAGTAACAGTTGAATAACTAGCTGCCTTGTCAGCAGATGGCCTTCAGGCTCTGAAGCCTTTCATATTCAACCTAACACTCATTCTTCGCATCCTACTGATGCCTTTGTTTTACACTTTGTGCCAGTTGAGGATAGAGATATATCTGCCACAGCTCCCTGAGAATACGGCAAAGTTACATTACAGTTCCTGAATGCAGCTGTCTTTTGGATGAGCACTCCTAGAAGGCTTTTAAGTCGGGCTAGGAGAAGAATCTGGTGTTACTGCCTTTCTGGAACATACAGGCAGCTACAAAGAGGATGGCCTCACAAGAGACAATGAGTGCAAGTTGCATTGGGAGAGTATTCAAGTCAGGTAAGGTTTTTGTTTTTGTTTTTGTTTTGTTTGGTTGGAGTTTTTTTTGTTTGGTTGGTTTTTTTTGGTTTTTTTTTTACTGTGAGAAATATCAGTCACAGGAAGAACCTCCCAGGGACATGGGAGAGTCCCATCACCAGACATTTTCAAGATGTAATTGGACAGGGTACTAGATAGTACAATCTATGTATCTTTTCCTGTGAAGTTGAAACAGGTGATCTTTTGAGACCCCTTCAAATCTTGATTGTTCTGTGCTTCTGTGAATTCAGCTTTGCAACAGTGAAAGGACAGGAACTTTTAGTCCTGGCACAAACCAGGTTGTATTAAGTTACAAATCTGATAAGAAAAAAAGGCAAATGCACAAGTCCACCATGCACATCTTTATCTCAGAGTCTGTATTTGCTCTTCCTTTTACATTAACAAATATCCCACAGGTCAATGCTTTTATTTGTGCAAGTGATTCAATTTCTTCATGGAACTTGGAATGGCTTGGAGTGTCGGCTTGTTGCCATATGCCTTTTCCACTGCACTGCTTAGTCTTCAGTGGTGAGTCTCAAGTGCATGACAGTAAAAAAACCTGCCTTGTTTATTCAAATTATAGCTTCTAGATAGTATAGATGATCAGTTTGTGTGTTCAAGCAAAAGCTGTTCTGGGCAGGAGGCAAAAGACTAACTGCTTGTGAAAATTAGATTACGGTGAAAGTATATGTTCCCCACAGCTGTGACCTCTTGCTAGAGAGATTTCTGTAACATAGATAATTGAGTTATGGATTTTGTCCAGCTCTTGGCTGTTAATAAAAGTACTGCTGTATCCTAAATTTGCATGTTCAGGTAGCAAAAAAGTCAGTGACTAACACTACTTTTTTTTTTTTTCCCCCCACAGATGCAACAATGATTCTTTGGGCTTCCAATGTGATTTCTAGTCCTCGAGCAATTCATTGTCCTGTACCATTTGTCTGCCAACATACTACTGGCCAGAGAAATACAAAAGCAAGCACTTATCAGCTTTTGTGCTTCTTCCTTGCTTGAGGGCTGTATTTACTCTCATAGTAACCACACTGAGCATGACCTCAAAGATCCCATGAATTGCAGTTTACTAAAATAGCCTACCAGGCTGTAAGTGTGGCCCGTGTTTCTTGCTGGTACATGTGGCTGCAATAATCCCAAGCATTGCTCTTTCCAGCTGATTCCTGTCACATCTTTAGATTTTTTCTCCCAGCTAAGGGTAAAGGATATCTCTGTGGGACTTGCAAGCACCACCAGGATCTACCATTTAGACATACTTCAATCAGTTACTCATGTGTTCTGTAGGAATACATCTTCTCTAAGGCTGCTGTATGTTAGGATGGGTAGTTGTATTGGTTTAAGCCAAAGGTACACCCAACACAGCCTCAAAAAAATGGATGCATGGGCAGGAGTGTAAGATGAGTGCATAAAATACTTCCTCCTTGTATTATCCTGGCTCATATCTTTTACCAGCTCATCTGTTCAGATCATCATCTGTTTTCTATCTGTTTAACAGCACTTCTCAACTTCTGCAAAGTTTTTCAGATTTTCCTCATAAGTAGAGAAAGCAAGGAATAGAATAAGTCATTGACCTGTCACAGGAAGAAACCTGCAACCGCATCTTATTTGCATGGATTCTTATTCCTGTCTGGTCTCATTTTGATATACCTTCCTATACTGGACAATTCTGTCCTATCTGGTTATGTTATAGGTCTGGCATATTTGCCTTCTCATGAGTTCTGCAGATTGTAGAGGCCAGACTTACCTAATGGTTTCTTATAGGCAAACGATTCCAGACCTTTTGTTTTTCATTTTTTATTCATGCTTTCCACATCTACCTCTTTGGGATGTTGGGAACAGAAGTGTGTAGTGTTCAAAGTGCGGTAGAGCTATGCATTTACACAGTGGCACATGATTTTTTTTTTCTTCTGTTCCTGATTTCTGACGTATCTATTACTTTCTAACTGCTGCTGAGCAGTGAGCTGACTCCTGAATAGAATTAAGGTTGTCATAACCTCAAGATACCCCAGTGGTAATAGTTAACTCTGGTTAGCAATAGCTAGTGTAATTTTATATGTGAATTATACTGATAAATAAAGGGGCAAATGAAACTCAGCACTGTGAAGTTTCCCTGGCAGTTCATCTGCAGCCATACTTGATACTATCCGTAAGCTTGGCCACCAGTCTGCTTTCCTCCTTTTCACGTCATCTATGAATACAGTGAGCAGCACGAGTCACAATGTAGGCTTATAAGGCATGACTTATAAAATAGTGATTGCACTGTATCAATACAACCTTTGAGATTTTCACAAGCTAATTTGGTTTTTATTAAGAAGTAAGGTCTTATTTTCTGTAAAGTCATGCTGATTGACATTATTTTAGTATTCTGTTTGAATCTTTACTGCCAATGGTTTTCCAGACTCTTAGGACTTAAATGCCAGAGTAGTGGAGCTCAGATTGGACACTGAGAGCTTCTTAGTCAATCTTAGATCTTGTACAGTAATTATCTTTTGCATAGGCTTGGTCTGAATGCTGCAATCTCCCACCACCTTTACTGTTAAAATTTCATTGTCTCTAAAATATATTTTCATTTCTTTCAAGTACGGAACAGAAATATTTACTGAATGTTTCTGTCTCTATTTGACCTGCAGAGCTTAGTTTTCAAATGGGATAGCACTAAAACATCTGCTAACATTGATAAAAGCAGAGTTTTTATATATGGTCTCACATGTTTTTGCTTTTGTGCTAAGAGAGCTCCTCTGGACATTACACATCCACAGAGTTCTCTTTGCTTTTAAGAAGCTGAACAGAATTTTCCTGTCAATATTCAGCAGAGGAGTTTAACAGAACCAGAGCAGCTGTGAAAAATTGGTTCTTTCGTAGGAATGATGCTTCCCCTGAGTAGATGTGTTTCCTGCATCTGGTGCCAGCATACTGATGCTGCTTTGGCAGGCCAGGGAGTTGTCAGGCTTCATCTCTGTTTGCTCATTGTATTTCAAACTGTTTTGTTCCTGCCATGTGTTTTGTGGTTCTAGCTGTGACACCCAAAAGGCTACAGGGTGAAAATAAGAAACCAAAGCCCCAGTGAGCTATTTTGAACTTCAGGTCAGTAGAGGCTCAGCAAACATCAGTTTCTTACTTTTGTGCTGTTCTGAAAGGGCAAACGGTGCTTCTCTTGCCCTAAAATTCATGTAAGTTTTTAATTGACCCTCTGCAACTCACATTTTCATACATAGTTGTTGTACATTTGAAATTGCTGAGGCTTCAATGAATCATACAGGATCTACTGATGGAAAGCTTCATTCCTGTAAAAGAACCTATTTTTCACAGCTGCTCTCCTTCTGTTACACTCCTCTGCTGAGTACTGAGGGGAAGATTCTGTTAAGCTTATAAAGAGCAGGTAAGATCAAAGGAAATGCCTTACTAGTTCAGATCAGTAGTCTATCAAGCCAAATTGATTGTCCTTTCCCCCTCACAGGTCCCTCCCTATCGATGTTGGTTTTTTTTAAATAAGAAGTGTTCAAAACCACTGGGTGAACCAGTTAAGGAAAAAAAGAAGGGGTAGGGAGATTATGTGCTTCCACTGAATGCCAGCAGAAAACCAGCAAAGGCTCTTGAAGACATAATTTTCTCCATTTTATAATATTAGCAGCCCTCAGTCACTGGACTGCTAATATATAGTTAGCAGTTAGATAAGAGTTTATGGATTATCTGTATGATGCAGAACAGTTTTTTTAAACTGTGCTCTGGTAGCTATGTCGTCCATCATAGTAGTTGCACACAGAATATTGGGGGGTTGCAGGGGGGAAACAAGGGTTGCTTGTATTTGTGGGTTTGGTTTTATATTTTTTGTGTTGCAGTGAGATATCCTTAGTTTGACAAAACCAGCATTCCCTTGGTGGCCATGTGCATTGTAAGCATGGCAGCTGCAGCAACAGAGTAGAGACCTCCTAAATAAGAGAAGTTCTAATACATGCTGGTTTTGAAGTCTTCATGTTGTTCCATGTTTAGCAGAGGTGTTGGAACTAGAGATACTTTGTACAAGTTAATAAAAGCTTTCGGTGGGTTGGTTTTGTTGGGGGTTTTTTTGTTGGTTTTTTTTTTGGTGGGTTTTTTTGGGGGTGGTGGTTGTTGGTTGGCTTTTTTTGGTGAATGTTGCTGGAATTCTGGCTTCAGTCACATCTAGATTTTGGAAGGAAAGCCTTATAAAAAGGTTGTGTATCATTATTTCACTCTGGTTCTGTGCACTCTTCTCTAGTGTCCCTGGAGACAGTGGCTTAGGGTAGGCTTTTCTAGTCCTAGTCAACTGGGCCTTGCTCCACTACGCAGAACAAAGACAAATGTGATGAGCAAAGGGGAAGCAGGATTAAGCAGGAAAATAATCTTTAATATGTGAGTTTCAGCAGCTATGTATAATTTTCTGAAGTTTTCTTGGTCTGTTTCACTCTACTGTGTTGTGAATGCAGCTCCCTTTCCTTTGCTTGTAAAGAATTGCTGGTATTGGTGTGAGCTCAAGGAATGAGTCTCTGACCAGCTGCTCTCAATTCCTGCTTACCCAAGTGCTGCACTCAGGTAAGTGGTTTTGGGTGCTCCAGTGCTGGTGGCCTTTGTAGGCTGAGGACCAGGGCTGAGCCTTTACTGTATGTGACCTCATGGTTTGGCTGTCAGGTTCTGCTGCACTTCTCATGGCAGCCTCATGGGGTGGAAAGCTACTCACAAGTGGCAAATGTGCCCTATCTCACTGTTCCAGCGCAGAGTGATGGGCAGCACTGGTGTGTCAGATCCCAGAGAAACAGGCCATGCAATCAGCACTAGGTGCTCGTACACCCTGGTGATTGTGGCAGGCCATTGGCCAAGGAGGACAAGGCTGCTGCTCTGCTTTACCCGTGCAGGCAATGGGACCAAACAGAGCTCCTGGAGTGATCTCATCTAGAATCTGAGCTGCTATTTTGGGAAATAAATTCTTTCACTAGGTCCAGATTCTGAAAAGTGGAAAAATAGTGTGGATGGAGCATGTTAATCCTATTTGGCCCTGAGATTAATTGTTGTCATGTGCTATTGTAATTTTAATGCCATAATTCCTACCTTCTTAGAAAACAGATGTCCCTCAGTCTGACTGGCTCAGTTACAGGATTTTGCCTTGTTCTATTAACTGTGGTGTTGCTGGAACATACACCTCTTTCCTTCCTCTGTGAGAACTTAAGTTGCTGACTTGAAGCATCGTATTCCCCGCCTGATCTGATTTTGTTTCTTTCCTGGGTAATTTGAGATTACATGCTTTCTGTTTGATATTAAGAAATCATAATAGTCCTTGTGCTATAAAATCAGGAATTCTGAAGTGGAGTTAATGGGGATCATTGATGGCTCAAGTCTAGAGGAATCTTTCTTTTGAAGTACTAACTTTGAAGTACCAACTGTTGTGTAGTGGAATGCCTTGCCACTTGATTTGGAAACTTCAGGGTGTTGTGTAGACAGGCAATCAGCTTTTCCTGATTTCTTGCCAGGATGTGTTACTGCAGAGGATCCACACCAGCTTCCCAATCCACCTGTAATTTCTTTTTACATTTTGCTTAATCCTGCTGGTCTGTAGAAGCACAAGTGGAACAAATGGGTCAATTCCTGAGTTTGAGCTTTAGAATACTAAGAACACTGCAAAGAAAATGAACTTACTACCTGAAGAAAATCTCTTATTTTTATTTTAAACCAAATGCATGTTTTAGCTATTGCTTGTGGGCTTTTTGGGGATGGTGATAGGATTTTTGTGTTATGTAGACTTTTTTAGGTCAGTTCATTTTTTCATTGAGTGTATGACCAGTCTGTTATAAACCATAGGTAATTATAATAGAATAATAGAATATCCTGAGTTGGAAGAGACCTACAAAGATCATCAAGTCCAACGCCCTGGCCCTGCACAGGGCACCCTGAAATCCCACCATGTGCCTGAGATTGTTGTCCAAACACTCCTTGAGTTCTGGCAGCCTTGGGACTGTGACCAGTGCCCTGGGGAGCCTGTTCCCGTGCCTGATCACCCTCTGGGGAAGAACCTTTTCCTAGTACCCAGCCTAAACCTCCCCTGACACAGCTCCAGCCTATCCCTCAGGTTCTGTCACAGAGAGCAGAGATCGTGCTGCCCTTCATGAGGAAGCTGCAGACCCCAATGAGGTCTGACCTCAGGATGGCTTCTCACCTAGACCCTTCACCATCTCTGTAGCTCTCATTTGGATGTTCTCTAAATATGTGACACTGTAAACTGCCCGAAGGACTCGAGGTGAGGCTGCACCAGTACAGATCAGAGCAGAACAATCACCTCCCTCGCCCAGCCAGCAATGCTGTACCTGGTGCTGCCCAGGACACCCTTGGCCCTCCTAGCAGCCAGGGCACTGCTGACATATTGCCAACCAGGACCCCCAGGTCCCTTCCCCACAATGCTGCTCTCCAGCCTCTCATTCCCCAGTCTGTCCAAACATCCAGGGTCATCCCATTCCAGTTTTAGAATCCAACATCTATCCTCCAATGTCATACGGTTGGTATGACACTAAACTCTAAATTGTCCATACCTTTCTGCAGGACTTGTCTGCCTTTGAGGGAGTCAACAGCTGCTCTTATTTAGTATAACTGGCAAACTTATTCAGTATCCCTTCGAGTCATATGTCCAAGTCATTTATGAAGAGAACTGGACCTAAACAGAATACTACAGGCACACATCTTCATTAAAGGAAAATATTCAGCACAGCCAAGAATTTCTCATGTCATGGTGGTAAACGGTGGAGAATGAGCTATCTGCCATAGGTGTTCTGTGAGGGGCTTCTCTGCTGCAGGGGTGGTGGGACATTGCTATTGTGCAAAGCCAAGCCAGTACAGGTCACTGCTGTGATGCACCTGTTCTTTCTCCTGTCGTCACTTAGGTCTGGTGTGTGTGGGAGCCGCTAGCAAAGCTGTCAGTGACATGCTAGTGGGGGAATTCCCGATGCAGGCATACTTATTTTAGAGTAAGTCTTCACAAACCAGACTGTTTAGATATAATTATTCAACTAGAAATAAGGCAATATAGTTATTTTCTACTCAGAATCAGTCCTTATACAAAACACAGGGGAAAAAAATGTTTGGTGAGGTTTTTTCTGTGTTTTCTGCATGTTATCTCCACAGATAATTAACTTTCCAATTTTGCGAGTTTCTTAGCTCAAAACTCCTAGAGTTGAAATCACCCCAGCTGTGAATTCACTGGTTGCACTTCTAAAGTTAGAACTTGCCTTACTAAATTATTGCTCTTGCTTCTAAAACCAGATGCTGTGGTTAAATGCTGTTGGCAGTTCATGGAATTCAAAATGTTGAAGTGTATATGGAGACAAAGAATAACTGGGTTTATCCTGGGACAATCTTTCTTATCCTTCAAGGACAGAGGAGGAAGTGCATCGAGCTGAGCCGATCCTGCTGTCCTGTCTGTCATATAGAATGTTCAAGGGGTCAAGATCTCTTTGAATGGACCTTGAGGGAAGATTAACCCTTGAATTGGATAGAAAAGGAAAATAATGATGAGAACATTGGGGAAGGGTTAGACCTTTCTTCAGGACACAATGGGGACAAACAAGCATATTTTGTTTTCTTTAGTACTTTGTGTTCTGGTAGGTGTCAATGAGTTTTTCTTTGTTACCTTTTTAAAGGAAATACTAAGTCTGGGCTGTCCTTAAGGTAGTAGCTTTGGAATAACTCAATGATTTTGATTTCTCAGGCCTTTGTTAAATGGCTTTGGTGGAATACATTCTGAACTGATTTAAAACAATGGAGTTTGCGCCAGTGATGTTGGTCCTTATCTGTACAACTTTTTAGGATGGTCGAGTTGGATGAGACTTAAATTTATGATGGTTTAAAAAAAAAAAAAAAAAGGAAAAAGATCTCTGATTAACACAATAGGACAAGGACATGTATTTCTTTCAGATGACCTGATCTCTTTTTTTTTTTTTTAATGTTTTTGTAAACTGAGGCCTATTCTGGATTTTCTCTGCCTTCACTTTGACAGTAGCTAATGTGGAAATTGGCAGTGGCTATTCACAATGTTCTGTGCCTTCAGGTAAGTGAATGGTTTGGGTTTGACCTAATCCTACTTCTTTGCCTCTGAAATTCTAGTGAGTACTAATGTTTCTGTAAAAAAACCTGCAGTAGACAGACTTCTGTAAAGAAAATTCTCCTGGGATCCCTGTTCTAAAGACAGAATTTGCTTGCATTTTTATTCCTATTTCATGAGGATGAATAATTCAAAGTGGTTATTGATTTCCCTTCCTCCCCTCCCCACACCCCCACCCCCTGTTTGTTTTCCCTCTGTAGTTTCATCTGAGCTAGATCTTTGCAGGAAATCATGTGCTGCAGTGCTGATCTTATCATACAGGAGAGCATAAACCCAGGAGGGAATAGTGCCTGAAATGGATGTCCTGTTTGATCCATGTCTAAAGAACATTTGCGTATTTCTCATTTTTTCTTGACTAAGCAGATCTTATAAGCAGAAAGTGTCTAGTAACCATGACATCCCAAACATGCTAGCACTAGTTTGAAGGGACTAACATTTTATATCTTTAAATTTAAAATATGCCTGAAAGAGCAATTTCTGTTCTGTAATCACAGCATATGGTTATTTCTGTGGTTTATTTGCATGTAGTAGCAACCAGATCCTGTCACTGTTAGTTTTTCCTAGAATTTTTAGCTTGTCTTCAAAACTGGATTAATTGTGAGAAAAGCCTCCAAACAATGCCTGCTAAATCTGCCTGAACCTGACAGGTCATGAGTTCTGCAGCCTCACAAAATGTGGCAGAGCTGTTTTGCATTGCTTACATAAAAATGTCTGCATGTCAACATCTTGGTTTCCAGTTCTAAATATCACATAAAAAATGAAGCACCCCTGGTGATTTTATTAACCCCTGGGATGGGTTAATAGAAAATGTACCTCTTTTTAATCAAGTCATCTCCAGTCAATGTCACAGCTATGTAAACATGGAAGTATATCCAGAGTGTTGTCAGCCTTCCCAAATGTATGTTGTCTTGGCAATTTTACTTGTGCCACTGCCAATTCTAAATCCTATTCTCCCCAGCCTTCCTTTTGGTTTCTCTGCCAGGCTTAACTCCTGCCTGCCATTTGCAACATCTTCATTGTTGCCACTGATGCCTGTTGGCTCTCTCTTAGGATCCTACTATGATTTTTGTCCTACCAGGTCTCTGTCTGTAGAGCATCATGGCATCTGCTACCCGAATAACTGGCAGGGCATCTGCTGAATTGGTGCTTCTGGACTGACATTATTCTCTGTAAGGGCGTTAGCAGCCTTTGTGCCCCTGTTCAGGCCTTGGAGACAGAGTTAAAACAGCAGGTTCCTAGGAATCCAACCATTTTTGGGGCAGCTGGTACCTTTTACAACAGATTACTGTCTGGTTCAGAGAAAGAATGTGGTCTGAGACAGCTAAACATGTCTGGAAGGAAAAAATACCCTCAGAACGAAGAAGAATCTTGCACCAGGATTTGGCTTATGTAGCTTCTCTCACATTGCCTTGGTTGCATTTCTTTCTTACTTTCAGTGATAGACCTGGCTTGTCCCTTCTCCTTTGCTGTCTTGTTTCTGAGTGGAAATGTGGGAAGCTTTGCTGTGTCTGTGGGTGCCTTCAAGTGCTGGTGCTCGCCCAGCAGGCTGCTGAGAAGTACAGCCAACTCCAATGCTGGCAGAAGGCATGGTAGATGTATGATGCTTCTTGGAAATGCTTTTGGAGACATCTATCCTTGAACTCAGTGTAATTAGGAAAACACTAGGGTTTTATCCCAGCATCACTAGGAAATCACTGGGATTTGATCCTGGTCCCCCTCCCTCTCTGCCCCCCTTCTGGGTGCTAAGAGTCGTGCTGCATTCATACAGGGACACACTGCTGTTCTCACTGTGCTCCAATATTTGCCTTAATCCCTCTTTTCAAGTTCGTTCTGGCCTTTTAGTACTGCTCATGTTTTTTCCAGTTTTACAGCCTTGATTTATATACCTCTTTATCCTTTCCACTGAGAGTTCTAGACAGGTCATCTTCTGTTGTTTTCCCTAAAGGTTTGCAGTTGCTGAGTTAAATTGGGATCACCATTTTTAAAACCTTATTTTCTGGGGCAAGAGGGACTAGAGTGTTGCCACGGAAAACTCACAGGGTTCACGAATTTGTTTAAAGTAGGAATTGGAAAAGAGGCTGGTAGCAGGTGCTGATGGTCTCCCTGGGCCCACATTAGGGATGCTATTACCACAAAAGTAAAACCTTACTTGGAGAGGAAAATGATACAAAACTAAATGGAATGGATGACTTGGGCTCTCCACCTTTAAACTTGTAAAAGTTCACATTAGAGCTCCTAATTCTCAAGAGCTCAGATAATAATCACTCCATGGGCCCTGAAGCATCAGAAAGATGAAAACATCGTTCTCATAAAGGAATAGAAGCCCAAATATGTAACTCTATTGGACCTGCAAAGCTACCTGAAAGAATAAAATACTTTAGGGATCAAAAGTGCCTTTAAACAGAACTATACCAACAACCAAAGTGTTGTCACTGCATTTCAGAAACGGTTATTTAAAAATAAGGAAACTTGGCAAAAGTGCAAACACCTCTTAAATCAGAATTTAAGCAACGATACAGATTAAAAAGATACAAATATCTGTAAATAAGAAAGGAGATGGGAAGTAGGGAAGACTCATTAAACAGTTAGAGAAGGATGCAGTATTCAGCAAAAATGAGTATTCTTTAAATACATCCTAGTAAAGCCCATAGAAAAGAGTAAAAATTGCTGTACCTAGACAGAAATTAAGATAGTCAAAAGGATTTTAGAAGTGATTTGCCAAAGACTTGAACAAGTCATCGGTTCTTTTGCTTGATTGAAAGCAGATAGTCTATGGAAGTTGGTAACTGGATAGTCAAAGCAAAGCAATCTTCCAAGAGGACAAATGCAAACAAATCCTTGTACTTCTTGGCAGTTTTCTTCTGTCCAGTGTGCTGTGGTGAGAGCTCAATGCCTATGCTCTTGCAAGTGCTGTGATAGCCTTGCGCAGTGAGAGCTCGGAAGCTGGGATGCAGACTAATGGAGACATCAGACTTCTGTGCACTCAAAACTCTGCTTTTCACACAGATGTGTGGGGAAATAAATATATTTTACTCAAATTAATATCTGGGCTCTGTCTGGGTCAGGCCATGGTTATTCTTTGTCCCAAGGCTTTCAGATGATAGTATATTCTTCACTAGATTCTTTTCTTATTAAAACATTTGGCCTAGAGTTTTTAAGAAAATCTAATGTTTTTGACCTTAAGATGGTAGGCAGCTTGGAGATGTTGTTCAGAGAAGCACGACCTTTAGACTCATTGTAAGTCTTACGCTTTAGCTGTAGTTTTTGAGATCTCATATTTCATAAAGACGCACAGGCTTCACTTACATAAAACTGTTTTAAACATCATAGTAGAGGAAAACATGGAGATGTGACTCTGGCTCCACCCTAAAATCTGAAAATAACAGAAAAACATTTCAAGAATCGACTTTTTGTATTTATGCTGGCCTAGCGGAAGAGCCTGACTATAGCTTCTTAGTATTTATGATACAGAACATTCCTGTCAGTCTGATACTGGCTCACGTGTGTAGTGATGGAATAAGTGTTTACATTTTTAATAGTTAAATTCTATATCCTAGTCAGAAAGGAACTACACCTAACATCCCAGGAAGC
Organism: Acanthiza pusilla; assembly: GCA_036630365.1. Classification (NCBI taxonomy): domain Eukaryota; kingdom Metazoa; phylum Chordata; class Aves; order Passeriformes; family Acanthizidae; genus Acanthiza; species Acanthiza pusilla. The sequence continues at coordinate 20,528,592 of JAXCHO010000004.1, read as the reverse complement.
TTTGTGGCCTTTTCAAAGCCCTTTGGAAAAGGACCAGCTCAAAGACAGGTTTTTCATTTCAAACCATAGTTGTCAGGTTGACAGAATGGAAAAAAGTGGTTTGGGTTTTTTTAGCATAAGTGGGGAGAAAATTTCTATCTCTTTTCTAATTCAATACCTGAAAGAAATCTGTCTTTGCATCAGAGAATAATAGTGTCTTTAAATTTCCATGTTCGAGTGGTCCTTGGAATGGAACTTCAATGGGCCTCATCTCAGTACTGGTCCTGGTGCCTGATCTGTGAGGTCCCATAACTGTTAGATGCATCTCCTGATATCCTGAAGGACTGAAGAAATGGAAGTGTTCTTGATCATAGCTCTAGGTCTTCCTGGCTTTAGAAAGATGAAAGTGGAAACTAGAAGCTGAGTGCCCTTTTCCTAGGACCTGAAAGAGCCTTGAAGATTGGTGAGTGGTTGCCTTACTAGTTCCCTTTTGCTTTTGATGACTATTTTTAGGCTTACTGCTAAACGTTGTTTCCTTTAAAAGCTAAAAAGAAGAGATTATCTGTAACTGTTCCCTGATCACATGAAGGCAGGAGGGCTGCCTCAAAGAACACGCGTGGAGGAGGCTTCTTAGGCCACTTAAGTAACAGGTGCATGGTAAAGGCAGCAGTTGGTTTAAGAACCTCTTCAGTTTTGAAGTGTCTTGCTGGTCAAGCAGTACACATATGCCAACAACTGTGCTTTGTGAAAACCACCATACCTTGTAAGCAACTTTTGCTTTGTAAAAAAACACTTGCAAAATACAGAAGTACTTTGCATTCCAGTTTGCTGGGATGTGAACACGTAACCAAGAGCGGAAAGTGAGAGGGAAACTAGAGGCAGTAGATGCATCAACCTTCAGACATTAATTTCATAGAGATAGCTATTTCTGATGTAAATTCTCAATAGCAATTGGAAGATGCTGAATTTTTGTGACTTATAAAGAAGTATTTTGAGGCAAAAGGGAGAAAAGAGCATGACATATTGTTGAAACAGTATATTTTCCTTATAAAATAAGATCATGGATGGAAGATAACAAATTGGTCTGTTTATATATTACAAAGGTTTTAATGCACTTAAGGACATCTGGCTAGTTCATGCTTAAAAGTGTACTTGCATGACTGTTAGTAGAAAGAGATTTTTGAAACAATTACTAATATCAGGAAATGTCCTGATTAGACAGTAAAATCTAATTTTGCTGCTTGAAATAGAATACATCAATATTAAAAAAATCAATACAAAAGGAGATCTTGCTGCTCCAAATATCCTGCTAGGAGCTAAATTTGATCACTGTTGTAATGGGTTTAGAAAAGGAAAAGACTGCAGAGTTGTATGTCATTGTATAAAATGGCCTGGGGTGTGTGCCCTTCGTGTGTGTGCAGTGGAAGCTGCCACTCTGGAGTGCTCTGAAAAACTCTACCAATGGCAGTGCAATTTCCAGCATGGGTCAATTCTAGATCAAGACTATGTAACCTCCTCCTGTCCCTCCTGGCACCAGTGGCACTGCTCTCTGAAGTGACAGACATGTCTCAGTGTTGTGGGTTTATTAGGAAAGACCTGAAGAACTGCCCAAGGGATTAAATTGTCCCTGGGCTACCTGCCTGAGCAGTACTTACACTGAAGTGGATGACGTTAAAACAAATATTAAGAAGCCTAGTTTATATGAAGCAATAATAGCAAATACATCCTTCTGCTTTGTCTTCAGCATTGCTGCGTAGCAACACCTTTAAGGTAGTATCCTTTGCTCACCTTGTGCATCTTTAAGCTAAAAAAGGGGACTGCACATTTGGTTTGCAGTCATCTGCAGGCCCATCTGCTTACTTAGCTCTTTACTTCTGACTCATTCATATCGACTATGCAAACCTCTTCAGCTTGTGTTATACTGGTTACAGTGGGATGAAAAGTACGATGGGTAGGGATAATGATCCCCTCTATTTCAAAGAATGTCCCTTGTGATGCGCAGGGGGTCCATAGCATAGAGCTGTTTTTTCATCGTTTGTCCCTTGAGAATATTTGAACCTTTTGTCTTTTTAAACAGGATGTTAAGATGCTGGTATGTTACCTGCCCAAAACATACAGAAATCTAAGATGTTTTATCCGGTGCATTGATTTTTCCTCAGGTTCACAGATACTTGCCACTGACTGGCATAATCTGAAGGCTACAGAAGAGAAGATTCTGGTTTGGTTTTTTTAACTTTTAAAACTTAAAATTCTGTGATGTTTTTATTTCTGAGCATTCCATTGTGTCTGTCAGTCCTTCTAAAATCACTGAGAGGGAGACCCACTGTGGGGCAGGCAGGACATCTCCAGCTTTCACAGTTAATTCTGGAATCTAGAAGTAGGCCAGCATCATGTGCAAGGCAAGCAGGGCCATGAGAGTGGTTTCAGTTCTTGCTGTGGGGGAAAAAAATTACTGCTGCCAACTAGCACACCATGGAGTAATCTGTATATTCAATGCTGGACTGGGAAGCCTGAGCACAGCAGAGCAGAAACAAGGAGGCACAATTCTTTGCATTGGCATTGGAGCTGATGTTGATTGTGAAAACACGTTGCAAGGTTCTTAGAAAACAAGTTAAACATGTATCTGAAAAATGTTGCTAATAGGTCTGCAGAGGTCGAGTACCTGCTATTCTTGTCTCACTCATTCACGTTCGTTGTCTGTCCATCGGGGTCCGAGCTCACCACTGACCCGTTTCTGTGCGTGAGCAGCAGGGCACTGGTGTGTGGTGCCAGGCACATCTGTCCCCGACAGGGTAGCTGGGTGGGGTGGTTGGCATCGTTTGTCTTTAACTGGAGGAGCTGCTCTGCAGCTGGAGTCCGACGTGAGGTTCCAGCGTGAGGCACTTAAGCCAAAGGCGACCAAGGTGGGATGGGGGGCACCCCTCCGGGAGCCCGTGAGGAGCGGCCTGACAGTGATGGGAAAAGCGTTCAGGCAGCACCGGAGCCCGTGGTGGCTGGGGTCTGACCTGTTTCAGGTATTTTGGAGCGCGGGCCGCGGTTTGACCCGTGTCGGGTATTTCGGGGCGCGGGACAGGATCTCGGTGCTCGTCGTTGCTCGGACTCTGCGCCCGAGCGCCAGAGCCGCACCGGGCTGGCCGCGGGGCACCGGAGCAGACAGGGCCGCCCATGGGCATCCCCGGGGCCGCCGCTGCGGGCACTCCGCGGTCCGCAGAGGGTTAAAGCGCCCTGCGCACCGGGGCGGGGGCGCGGCGGCTCCTCCCCGCCGCCGTGACACGGCAGCCGCTCGCCGCAGCCCGGGCCGTGCCGGCGCATCCTCCGCGCTCCGGGCAGCCGATCGGCGTCGCTCCCCGGCCAGGATGGTAGGTGCATCTTCCTTCCCCAGCGGCCTGGGGCGAGCAGCGAGGGGTGCCGGGGCGGTCGGGAGTGAGGAGCCCCGGTGTCGTGGAGGTTTGCGGGATGGAGGCTGCGGTGCTTTGTTCGCGCTCGGATGCTGCTCTTTGCTTTGGAAGACGTTGATCGGCCGGGGAGGACGGGCCCTTCTAGGGAGGTAACGGGGGATATCGGTGACGGCAAGCGGACCTGTCTGGGCTCTGCGTTCCTGTGCGCGGTCCCGGTGAGCTGCTGGGGCTGCGCAGCCATGGCGAAAGCGCAGGTGAGGAGGCGCACCTGCGCGGAGCGGTCATAGCGGGTGCGGGTTTATTTCCTTGGAATTTGGGGTGGTTGAGGTGAATTAGTGACAAGAGAGGAAGGTGGCTGCGGTGGAGCTTGGGTTTTTTATGATCTGCGGACTTCGCCCCTCCTCAGCTGTTTGTGCTCGATTATAGGAACAAAACCCAAATTCCCCAGCTGCTCAGCTGTTTGCTGCACTTGTGTCCTTAGCTCAAACACAGAGAAAGATGTATGAAGATGGGTCTAGAGAAGAATCTGGAGAAAGTATTCTGCCTGTCTGGAACTTAAGGAGTCCTGCAGCATTATGTTTTCTCCCAGTATGGTCTTCCCTATAGATGATGTGCTGCTGGAGAAGGGAGGAGGTGGTACAAGGCATCTCACAGATGCTGCCTTTGGGCAAGGCTTGGCGAAAGACAGTGTCAGTGTCTGTATCACTGTTCGGCTCCGTGCTGATGCTGGAATGAGGCTAATGCCAGGCAGGAGGGGGGAGGGTTGTTAAGGTGGACTGTCATGCTATTGATTTGATGGAAGAGAGATACAGGGCCAGTCTTCTGCAATTTCTCTTTCCTTTGGTGCTGCACACCTGCATATGAGAAGTCTTGAAGCAGCTGAAGTCTGGCTTCAAGCTTCACAACACTACGTTCTTCCATTCCAGGAAACCAGAAAGCATCCAAATGCATCCAGCGAGTGGGGGAGGAAAAAGAGAAGGTTCCTGTAAAATGTGAGTGGTGAAGCCTTTCCTAGGGCAGCAGAGAGAAGAGATGTGGCCAAGCTTGGAGCTGATTTTCATCCTAGTAGGCTATAAGCAGGGACTTTGTGCTTAAGAAATGAGAATAGCAACATGCTTGCTTTTTCCTAGCTGTAGTCCTTTGTCATCCCTCACCTTGCTGTACTGCCCATGTAACACAGAGGGATAAGGGGGCAGCTGTCCCTTTATCGTTAGCTCTCCTGCATTGCCAGTGGTGCTGTGTGATGATGACACCTTTGCAGCCACGGACACATGGGGTTCTATTTTCATAGGGTATCTCTGGCATCCGTTAGTGTCGCCACCAGCAAGCTTTTTGTTAAAAGTGTTAAATTATCTGTATGCTAGAGCTGAAATGTGTTGAAGTGTTTCAAAATACGGTCTTTTATCTCCAGGGTTCAGAGCTAGAGGAGCAAGAGCATGGTTTGGCACTTTGCACAGACCTGGGTATGTGACCATGAATATCTGTCAGACACTGTTGTTTTGGCTAAGAGGGAAAAAGAGAAGAAGCAAACCTCGTTGACCAGAGAGGGAGCAATGAAAAAAAGTCAGTAGTGATGCCAACAAAAGCTTTCTTAATATAGAAGAGAGGGGGCTGAGAGTGATCAGACTGGGACTGTCAGTGATGTAGGGAGGGGAAAAAGGGGGGAGCTGTAATCAATGTGTCATTGATCACACAGTGAGCTTGGAGGGGAGGAGCATGGCTGCTGCACACTCACACACGCAGAAACACACGCATGCACACACACACTGCGGCAAATTCTGCAGCTGGTGCCTGCTGGCTTATGACTGCAGAAAAAACAAGCTCCGGTTTAAACTCTCTGATCTCAGAGACGAGGCTGTTTCTATTCCAAGTAGCTCTGGTTCCGCTGTGAAAAGCCCTGCAGGCTGGGCACTGTTCCAGAATGACAGGGATTCCTCTTTCTTCTGATGGGGTAGGGGCCCTTTTGCTGTGTGAGGTCAGTACCCTCTCTGTCTCCTTGATGGCTCCATACTGGTTGGCTGCATCCAGCCTCCATGTCTGTCCTTACATTTTCTCAGCAAGTAGTTACTGAATACAAGGTGGGACACATTTTTCCTTTCTTGTGATCTGGCGAGGCCAGGCTGTGAGATCTTCTGCCCTACTCCCATTCTGCAGACAGAGGGATGTGTAGCTTAGCATTAGTTTCTTTCCTGACTAAACAATCCACCTCCTGTCGTGCCTTTTTGCCACTCTTTCTCATGTCTATCATGCTGACATACCTGAGTCACATCCTCAGCAGATGTGCTGGTAAATGGATGATAGACGGGATCAAAGGAGCATGGGGAGCAATTGCCAGCTCTTTGGTGAAAGCAGGGAAGCCGCATGTGTGTGAACAAGAGGTGCAGCATGTCTCAGTCAAAGGGGCATGGCTGGACTCCAGGGTAAGGGCAGAAGAGTGGCTCCTCAGCATGAGTTTCTGTGGGATGTGGCTTGTGCTCTTTGTACATGTTCATACACAAACCTTTCTAGGTAACTCCTGGGATGCATCTTGCATCCCAGCAAGAAAAAACTCAGAAGCAGATAAGGATCCAGTAATATGTACTTGTGATAGATATCTGAGTATAGAGATCTGAGTGGGTGCTGCTTCTAGCACAGCCCAGGGTGCTTGCTGCAGGCATTATCACAGACTTTCCACTGTTCCTAGATGGGCAGAAGAGAGAGACCTCCAGGTCCTTGAGAGGAGATGCTATGGGAGCCCAAAGCAGTTGAGATTGTCTGGTCAGCACACAGAGACCGGACAGTAGTAACTAGTTTAAAACACAGGGAGTATCTTCCAGCCTGTGTAGTGTTTGTTAGGCAAAAGGACCTAGGGAAGAAAGGGAGGTGACAGAGACTCTCCATCAGCCCAGCAACTGTGTATGGGAAGAAAGAGAGCAAGCTATGTGTAAATGAGCACCTAAAAATTATTCTGGGGAGAATCTACTGAGATGGAAAAAGAGGATTTATTTTTCTTTACCCCCAAAAAATAATGAACTACCGGGACTCCTACACAAGCTGTTGACAGGAAAGATTAGAAAAAGTATTGAGCTAGTTTGGTTCTAACTTCTTAGTTTGTATTATTTTTTTCTCCATCCCCTTAGAGGTGCTTGGGTGCACAGTATGAATTCCTCTTACAAATACACCTTTTGTGTTTGCAGTAAACGCTTTTCTTCTACTAAAGCATTGAAATTAACAGGCTTCTACCCGTTTTGTGAAAGTTGGTGGAGCAGGCCAGTAATCCAAGTCAGGACCTCCACTGGAGCAGTGTACATCCATTTGTCCTGCACTCCCTGCTCCCACACCAGCTGTCAGCACGTGGCTGAATGGGCCTGAGCCACTTGCATAGTTGGTGCTCTCTGAGCAGCCTGCCACTTGCACAGTTGGTAGTTTTGGCTCACAAGTGGAACTGAGAATATGGCAGAGTTCAGCAGGGAATGTGGAGGAAACTGGGATTATGGTAGTAGAACAGAGCAGGTTGGACACACAAAAAGCAGTCTTCATTAGTTCATGCTTTGCTATGTGTAAGCCCTGTGGCTTGTTTTTACCTTTACTTCACACTAAAGAAATGGAGATAAATTTCTACATGTGGTGACATTAGATCAGTTTTCCTCCTCTCACAGCTTCTTCTCCAGGATCTTAAAAATTAGTACTAATGGCACAATTAGTTATGTATGCAGTTCTTCAGGAAATTTCTGTCCTTCGGATGCTTTATTCACAGATGAACATGAGCACTAATCTCTTTGGCCAGCAGGTTCCTCATTCTCCTGAGACAGCCCTTGAAGTCTTGCTGGACTGATCTCTCAAATATATACAGTAGTGCTGTGTTGGCTTATTTTCATTTTTTTGTTTTTGTTTTGTTTTGTTTTTTAATGGGAAATACAATTTTTATTGATTTCTGCCTTTCTGAAAAGCAGCATCATCCCAATGTCAATGTTTGGAAAGAAATTAGTGAGCCCTTTCTTTGCTTTTGAAAGTAAAGGTGTGAATGTTTCCTCCAAGAAGTTGAAGGCTGAGAATCACCAGCTGAAGGAGACTTGCAAGTCACAGAGGGGTAGGATTTAATATGCATGTCTGTTATCAATACATGCTATTGAATAATGTATGTGTCTCTTTGCACTTGTTACTTTCATTCATGCACCTTCTTGTGAAGCACTGAAGTCTGGCAATTTGCTAGAACCTACCTCAGGCCTGTAAAAGTTTAGTGCTGTTTTTCACAACATGCCATAGCTACAAACGGACTGTGTTAAAAAAGCATGGCAGCATAACCAGCTTCCTCTATTGACTTTCAAGTTGAGAAATTCAGTTAATTGCTTTTGCACTTTGCTAACCTTTTATTTCACTGAGATCTCCTCTGACCATTTTCTATTAAGCTCCAGTGTCAAATTTTTAAGTGATTTAGGAGAAAAACTAGGAGGAAAAGGCTATTAGTACCTCTCTTTTGAAAGCTGTCTGAGGAACGTTGGCCTGTCATTAGGTACTCCCGATGTTCTTAGAAGACAAATGGCCAAGAAGCCAGTGATTTACCTTCTCAGTGACTAGATTCATGTTCTGAAAACATAATGTGGTGAAATAAGACTTGAGCTCATAAGAATGAGCTCATTTCAAGCAGACTGGTGAGAGGCAATGGCCGAGTGGACTTGTCACCAGTATTGTGACAGGAAGATGTCCTGGACTGCTCAGCTAGAAACCTCCTTGGCTGCTTCCAAACCCCTCTCCCTTCCATGCTGAATGTACAGGCTCTGTGTTTGCTGGCAGAAGGGACAGAAGGCCTTGAAGTTCTCAGCTTTGAAATAACTTTTTGTATCACATTTGTTATTGCTATACTCCATGCTGTAAATCAAATCCCAGGAACCCAGACCATGCAGAGGATCTATCAGGGGTCAACTAGATCTAAGAGTGCAAAGTCAAGACACTGTGAAGAAAGTTGTTGGCAGAGGAGAGCTGCTTTTTCTCAAGTGCTGGCAGAATACAGTCCTGTGCTTCACCAACCACCCCAGCTGCTCAGAGTTCACAGCTGGTTTAATACCTGTATCTTCAAAAAAGCTGACATTCAGCAGGTCATCCTCAAAACAAGCAAGGGAGAGAAAAAAAGCTACTTGGAATGAGACTGTTAACAGTATGGAATAGGAAGAAGGTCTGAAGAGTCCAAACAGTTGAGGTAAATCAGAGGTGGAAGCTTCTTGCTAGAAATTTGGCATCTCAGTAGGCAAACAGGGGGAAATCTCAGAGTTGTTTCCCGGTGTGTGCAGCTGTCCCCTCTTTCCTACAATAAAGTTCTCCCTGCTTCAGGCAGTTTATTTGTCATATTGATCAGTTGAGAAAGAAAAAAAAGAGAGAGAGGAATAAGACAAATCATGAGCTGTACCTCCAAGTCAGTCAGAGTCAACATTACCCAGGTACTTCTAAACTAGGAGAAACATGCAGTTTTCTTCAATGTGTGCGATGTTCTGGTTGTAAGAGCATGTGTTCTGGGTTGCATATTCCTATTAAAATTAAGAGATAAACTGTCCTTATTTGTGGCTTGCAAGAGTCTTCATCTCTGGAACCTGAATCAGGGCATCTGCCTCAGCGCCAATGGGAGTGGTTTTGTGGAACCTCTGTTCAGGGACGGGCAGCAACTCCCAGCTAAAGTCCCACTGACACAGGAAGGGGAAACATTAATTTGGTTTCCAAAGGGACCATCTGTAATAAATCTGCCAGGGATTGGTGAAGTGAGGACACCAGATAAGAGGGTGTCTTAAGGTGTGTTTAGGCTTTCTTTTGTGGATTTAGCTGGAGACATTTAAGAAGTCACAGCTTCAGCTTCTCACAGCTGGAAGCCATATCTCTGTGCAGGGCTGCGTTCCTGATTCATGCGAATGCCACATGCTGTTCCTCAGCAGAAGGATGCACAGCCAGCATGAGTCAGCAAAGCTGCTGCAGGGAACAGAACCTTTTGTGGCCAATCTAGCACCTGGCAAGCTACATAGAAATGCTCACCTCATCCATTACCTCAGTGGTGGTATAACTTCCAGTTGAGGGGCAGTAACTTCTGGAAATACATAAAACTGTTTCCGAAGTGAACCTGCATCTTCAATTTAGTGGTTCTAAAATGGCTGAGCTATCAAATTGCTCTTTAGCATAAAAGTGAGACAGTATGTGCAATTAGGGAGCAATGAAATGGTTGCTATGGTTGACATGGTATAGAAATAGAGGTTGCCTGGGAGAGGAGCTGTAGATGGCATGAAAATATCACAGGGAGGAGGGAAGATGGGAAGAACAGGCAAGTGGTTAGCAGGAATATCTCCTGGCATGTGGCAAGTGCCCACAACCTCCCACACCTTAAGGAATATTTTATATCATATATCTTCTTTTCTTGCCCTGCTGCTGATTCACCTTTGTAGTAAAATCCCCAGGAGGCAGTCAGTCATTTTACAGAGCCTGCCTTAAAGCATGATCAGTTCTCCTGGCATGCAGTAACAGTATGGTAAGGTGAGTTATGAAATATCTCCAGCATTATACACAAAAGGGAACCTGAGAATGCCTTCAGATTCCTCAGCCCTCTCCATCCTAACAGATTCAGCAACGTTTCTAGAAACCAGATCTTGTTCTCCTTCACTGCTGCCTGGTCCTCCCTGCTGCCTGGTTCTTTCTACTTGTTTACTGCTGTGTTTTTCCTTTCTCTATCCCTCCTAGTATGGTTCTCAATTAATTTCACTCTTTCACGCTGTTCCTGTTGAGAATATTTTTCTCCTTCTTGGAGATATCTTGGTGATGCTGTCTTCTTGGTGATGCTGTCTTCTTTCCGTAGCCTTTTAAACCAAGTTCTCTGATTGCAGAGTTCTACAATTCTTAAAGCTTTTGCTCTGCCTCCGAGCCGTTCTGAAGTTCATGCCTTTTCTGTCCCAAATCAGATGCTCTCTTCTGGTGTTAGCACCTCACAGCTCCTTTTACACTGAGAGTTGGATTGTGGCAGTGTTTTGTGGAAGTGTAACTGTGACTGGTTGTCCTGTTTGTCCTCCTGAAGACAACTGTATGGGCGTTCTGGTTGGAAGCTAGACATAAAGCCCCCAGAGGAGCACAGAATGCGTCACTGGCTCTGCTCTGGCTCACCTGATGCTCTTGCATATGCTGTGTCCTTCTTTGCTCAGTCCTCTGTGCTGTGCTGCCAGGCTCCCTGTCAGGGCTGGGTGTAATCCCTGTCACCCTTTTCTCCAGTGACAGAGCCACACAGCAGAAGACCCTTAGTGCATGTGTGGTTGTATTCTGGAGTGGGTGCTCTTCTGCCTTCTACTCAGCTTCCATGTAACTGGAATGTGAACAGTAGTGGTCAATGTACCACGTGTACCCAAAATTCCCCTCAGTCTGCAACTGGGATTTTATCTCAAGGCAGTATCTGCAGATTTGCCCTTGTTAACAGGCAGAAGGTGGTGTGGCTCTCAGTCTGTATGGAGTGCTTTGCTTCATAGAGATGTTTGAATTATCTTCTTTCTCTCTGCATACTGCTTTGTGCTTTCCTGTGCGTTGTGTATTCTGTTCCTCCAGGTAAGGGGCATTGTTAGAAGCAGGAGCGTGGTTTTATGTGTATGTGGATGCTAGCATGCTGTAGACGCCTGTTCACCCTCCGAAGGTCAGGCCAGTAGCAGCCACAGCCACCTGACTTCCATGTGGCCACAGCTGCATTGTCCAGGGCTGGGGCCTGTGCAGTTTCTCTGCCTAAGGCAGGTGCCTCCCTCTGCCAAGAGAAGAAAATGACAGTTTTCTCTGAGGAATTTGCTCAGAATCTTTCCTTTCTAGAACCCAGCAGAAATGCTCCCACACTTTCTAGAATCTCTCCAGCCACCCCTGTGTGCAGCTATCTCTTTGTGTATTTATTGAGGACTCTGCTCTTGAACAGGGTGAGCCGTTGCAGGAGGGTGTGAGCAAACTTTGCTTGTGACTGTGCACATTCCACTTCATATGCTGGTTCTGGGGTTGTCCATGGGTTGCCCACCCTTCTGCCCACTGCTGTGGAATCACATAAGCATGCCTCAAGGGCATAAGCATCCCTCCGACCTATTGTACCAGGTCAGGGCTGTTCTTCTTGTGGTGCAGCAGGGATGCCCAGGTCCAGAGAAGCTAAGAAATGTTTCCAGGATGCACAAGTCTGTAGATAAGGAGGACCTAAATGGTGAATCCACAGTTGTTGGCTGTGTACTGGGTACCAAAGCAATCTTTGTGTTTATTTTTTTAACTCCTGAGCTTACCTGACTAGTCAGCAGAGCTTCCAGGTCTCCGTCAGCCAGATCTGGTTCCACCTGCCATCTGTACACTGTTCGGGTTGTCTGCTGGAGGAAGGAGCTGTGTGCTCTTCAGGTGCTGGGAGTGTGACATTGCTTCCAACAAGGGCACGTTCACTCCTTTCCCTCACTACTGGGCAACACAGGGCAGCCCTGGTCCGGCAGAGGAGTGGGTCCATAGTGCAGCTGGACACAGAGCTGTGTATCTGCACAGATAGGATGAGAGGCATGACTCTGCTCAGAGTTCAATGCAGAACCTTTTCTCCTTTTTCTCTGGTCTTTACAATCTCCCTCCCAAGGAGCTGTGGCTTGCTGTACTTGGTACAGTCCTGGAGTGTTTGTGAATGACTGTGTTGTTTTGTTCTCTGAATGGACACCATTTGGGGCTGGATCCTTTTTCTCCCATTGGCACTGAAGAAGCTGCAGTTGGAAACTTCACAGCCTTAGAGAGTCAGTTACTATCTCTATGTTATTATGTAATTTCAGAGTGGAGGAAATGGCAGTCTTTCAGCTCGCACTAGCTCATGTTAATTATGCAATTGTATGCAATCTAAGGACCCTAGGCATGGTTTGACTGTCTTCAGAGGTGGACTTTGTTCAATAGAACATAAGGAAGACCATGTGATCCCAGGCTCAGCTCTTTGCTGAAGTGTAGCAAAAGGTGATGAGCCATAGCACTATTTAGGATCTTGTTCATCTTTTCAACAGTGTCCCATTGAAGAGAGATGTTCATAATGTCAGGTAAGACAGCCAGAAGTGAGGAAGAGTTGGTTTTTAATCACTATGACTTGTGTGCCTTGATAACATTTTCAGACTGTGAAACTTCTGTATTTTTTATCAGTTTACTATTGGTGTTCACTTTGTGGGTAGAACCCGACCTGGTAAGCCTAAATAATCTGAGGGACAAAGGAGAAGAAGGTTGTGGGAAGGCCTAAGGGAGGTAATGAGGGATAACGAATGCACCCTGGGTGGGAAAGGGCCGATTTCTGTGTGGTCAGATGAGCAGTCTCCATCCTCTGGATGGCAAAGTTGCGGGAGCTCTGCAGCCCAAATTTGCACCTGCCATCAGACAGGTACAAAGACTGGTGAGTGAGATCCCTGCCCTGAGTTTTCTCTTTTCCCAGCTAAACAGTCCCACCTGACTTCCCCTCTCATCAAGATGTGTCAGTCCTTTAATCATCTTTTGGCCCTTAACATTCGTTGTGATTGGTTGTGCCAGTCAGAGCATCATGACTGATTTCAACACAGTCACTTGAAAGATGACCCAGTGCTCTGGCCTAGGGCAACATTTCACAAAGGTGAGAACCTGGATCCTGCTGCCCTGACAGTTGGTCTCTGATTTCAGCATGGTGAATTATAGCTGTGATTCTTCCAGTCCTGATTAAAAGAGTCAGACCTCTGAGATTTGATGGTCTGAAAGATTAAAGAAAATAACAAGCAGCAGCTTGCGTAGCTGTCTTTGACAGCTCTTCGGACTAGCCCAGAATTTATTGTGCAGCTACAGGGGCTTTAGGTGCTTCCATTTAAAGTAGCAGAACACAAGATCTGTGCTGTCAGCATGACCTCCTTTTCTGCCTCTACAGCCATCTGTCTGTTTGTAGGATCATCTCTCTCTCAGGCATTCTGTTTGTCACAGTTACCCCAGTGCACTGTCCTTTCTTTCAGCCTAGCCTGACCTCTGCACAAGAGCCCTCTCTGCCTGAGTGCTGAGCACTAAACCCACAGCATGTGCTCCTCCACTCTCTCCCTCTGTCTCTTTGCAGGTGCAGCCCTGAATAATACCCACTCCAGAGCTGGTGTGGCTTTCCTCTTCTCTTGCTCTCCTCTACCATAACCAAAGTAATTCTATACTCAAGGGGCCACATAATCATAGAATATGTTAATTGGAAGGGGCCCATAGGGATCACCAAGTCCAACTCCCTGCTCCTCACATGTCTAGCTAAAATTAAGCCATATGACTAAAAGCATCATCCAAATACTCCTTCAACTCTGACAGGCTTGGTGCTGTAGGCAATTCCCCAGGGAGCCTGTTCCTGAGGCTGCCCACTCTCTTGGTAAAGAACCTTTTCTAATGTCCTATGTGAACTCTCCTGATGCAGTTTCATTCTGTTTCCTCATAGCCTAGTGCTGGTCACCAGAGAAAGGAGATCAGCATCTTCTCCTCCTGAGCATGCTGTGAACAGCAATGAGAATGCCCCTCAGCCTCTCTAGTATGTGAGCTATACATACTCTTAAAAACCAAAAAAAAAAAAAAAAAAAAAAACCCCGACTTTTCCTCCCTTCCCACTAGTTCAGGAGTGCAGCTGCACATCCTGAAGTGCTGCCTCAGTATTAGTAATGGAAATCCATCCTCTAGTATTGCCTGGAGTGGCTGTTGTTCACCACCTCCGGGATATTTTGTGTAGTGCCTCCATGGTCAGGTCCTGTTGGTGGCACCCATGGGTGGCTGCCCTGTGGGAAGGAGCTGGATGTGTCTCCTGTAGGCCTTTGGGTGATACTTGTACACAGTGCTAAGTAATGTGATCTGTGTGGAGAAGGCGAATGCCCTGTCTCTTTTCTGAAACTCTACTGTGGTTGTGAATGAGGTGCACTTGTGCATTAAATCTTTCCATATGTTTAAATGTTTCCATATGTTATGCAGTAAGCACTTTTTATGGATAAAAGGCAAGTAATGCCATGAGTCAAAACTACTTAAATGACAGAAAACAAGCTAGCAAACAAATATATGGGCATATTTGTTCAGCATCCAGAGGTAAAGTACAAGGACTTCATGATTTCGTACTAAATATAAAGTTGATCAGTACAGTAATGATGAGGAAACAGGGAGGTGGCTAAATTTATAGATGACTCAGTTACTGAGATCTAGAAAAGTCTGTGAGGAACTTCAGCAACTAAATTGCACAGTCACAATCACCATTAAATTCATTGTCAGAAAAAGCAAAATCAAGCACACTACAGAAATTAAACCTTCTAGACGCCTTGTAAGAGCGTAATGGTTTCATGGCATGGTGAAATTTGGATGTCCCTGTGTACCCTAACTGAAGATCTTTATTTGGTGCAAAGCTAGTCTTAGGTTATATTATGATGCATAAAAAATTATGGTGGGGAATAATACAGAAAATACAATAACGATACCCTGTGAATCTTCGGTGCTCCTTCTTGTATGCTTCTGCTCTTGCTCATCCCAGTGGCCATAGGGATAGATGACAGCAGTTCTGACAGACTGAAGGAGCTCTCCTCTGAAGCAAAAAGTGGTGAAGACCAGGGGCTTTCTGCCTTGGTGGGGACATGATAGATGGGAATGTTCCCTGGAAGTGCACATGCACAAGGATTATTGAAGAAATCAGAATGTGCCTGAACATACAGAGTGAGGATTCATACAAAATGAGAAATGAAATGCTACTGAAGAGAGGAGATTTATTTAATGTAGCAGCTTCTTAGTGCAGTTGGAAAGGGCTGCACAGGGTTGGGGATCTGTGTTGAGAATGCACCTGGAGATGAGCTGTGTCCAGATATTTGTTCCAGGTAAGTTGAAGACGGCAGTCTTCAGGAGCCTGAGAAGGATATTCCTTGTACTGGTCAATGGAGCTGAAGGATTTTCTCATTTGCAATGCTATTTCCAGGCATGCATTTCACTGTGATAGAGCTCTAGGAAGGACAAATACGTGGAAGTGACCTGAACAGCACGCTTCAGTCACCATGTCTGCAATGTCAATCACACTGCTACGTGTTTCGGGTGCACATAGTTTTTGTTAGTAAGAGGAGGCATGTGCCAGGCTGTGTGTTTAAATCCTCTGTCTGTGCAGCTGCTGCCGCAGGCTGTATAGGGAAAGTGGCCAGCAAAGGACTCCTCAGCCTGATGAGCACTTAGATTCACAGAGGCTTTGGGCATGAGGGTTCTCTCAGCTGGGCACAGCCTGTGCAGGGTGCTGCTGCACTGGGCTGGGAAGGCTGCTGCCACAGCTCAGGGTGAGTAGAGGCAGGGCGCAGGCCATGTTAGGGCACTGTGTTGCTGCCTCATTCACAGTTTGCAGTTCAGCCTGGAGTTCACGTGCTGTTCTGTTTTGTCGCAATTAGTTAAAAAACAGTTTAGGGTGTTGGTGTGCATAGGTGTGTGCAGTGAGTCCACGTTTCTGGAAATGGCCAATCTGCACAGCTCCACTCCAGTATCCTACTGAGAATCAACTGCTGCAACTGAAGAGCGGGAATCTGCCCCACAGCAGGTCAGGAGCAAAGCTATGAAGGGCTGCACTGCTTCAAAGAATCACAGAATTGGCAAATTGTGGGCCGGAAGGGACCTCTCAAGATTGTCTAGTCCAATCACACTTGTTCAAGAAGGGTGAGCAAAAGCAGGTTTCCCAGGCCTGTATCCAGTTGTGGTTTTGAGTATCTCTTAAGGATGGGTGCTCCACAACCTCTTTGTACAACCTATTCCAGTATTTGACCACTCTCACAATAAAAACAGTGTTTTCTTGTGTTTGGATGAAATTGCCTGCATCTTAATTTGTGCCTCACATCCTGTCACTGAGCACTACTGACAATGTCTGTCTGACTTCTTCATTCCCTCCCATCAGTTATTTATTTATACATATTGAAAATATCCCTCCCCCACACTCAGCCTTGCCTTGCATGAAAACACTTCAGTCCCTTAATCATCCTCATAGCCCTTCACAAGACTCAGTCCTTCCCCATTCATCCCTCCCATCTGCCAGCAGCTGCTGGCCCTGCAGCTTGAGCCTTCTCTTTCTTCCCTGTGTGCAGGGGACATTCCCTGTGGGGTGAGGGGCTGCCAGCAGAATGCTAACAGCCAGGCTTTGTTCACAGCCTCGGTGGGGACAGCTCAGCTGCTTGGGCTTGGACTGAGAGAAGGCAGCAAGGAGCAGTGTGTTCACGCCTGCTAGCACTGCAGACAGCCCCTTCCCTCTGCCGCTGGCACTGTCACCAGTGCTGCCGGCCAGCACGCCGCAGGCTGGCATTGGCCCCACAGCACCTGGGCACTTGGTGCCTGGAGAGGTGCCCACAGGCAGCCACAGGGATTGCTCTGTACCCAAGAGCCCTCCCTGTCACTTGGCACAAGGGTGAGGCTGCTGGTGTTGGTGCTGGTGTTGTGCACCAGGCAGTGTTCCTCAAGTGACGTGGTTAACCACTGCTGAAATGATGTCTGGGGTGTGCCGACACCAAGGTGGCAGAGGCTGAAGCCTGGGGAATGGTGTGTGACTTTGTCCGACTAGTAATGTTGAACAATAGGAGCAGAACACTTCTGTTGTGGATGCCCCAAGCGGCAGGACTGGAGGTCCTGATGTGGGGGAGCTGTGTTAATGCTGCACAATGGAATAGTGAGGAGCCAGGGTGCTCCTTGTGAGCACTTCTGGGACCTCAGCAATGCTGAGGCATCAGCAATGCCTTCACAATTACCATTGCCTTGAGGATGAGTGGGGTTTTGTTTCTTCTGGCTGCACAAAATGCCCCAGAACACCTCCTGGGCCCTCCTCCTACCCTCCAAACACTCGCTCCCTCCCTCCCTCCCTCCCTCCCTGTCTGTCTGTCTGTCTGTCTTCAGATTGATAGAGCTATTTTAGAAGGACTGAATCTGCATAGAAAGAGCCAATGAGAGGTTGTGGAGAGTGGAAAGAACAACATTGTCAGAGAGCAACAGTTGTCTGAAAGATGAGAAATAAAAACAGGTGTTCATTTTCAGTGAAAATCTATAGACCTCCAATTTATATGAGGGATTAAAACCGATGAAAGACTTAAACCCTATAAATTATACATTCCAACAATTAAGTTTTAAGTGCCTGGCTTGTTGTGTGGATGTAATGTCCAGAGGTAGGTATTTGCAAAGACTGAAATCCAAAAGGGTTCTGTGCTGCCTGCAGTGTCCAGGGAAGTGCTGCAGGAAGGTCCCATGCGTTATCCTGCATCCCAGAGCCATCTGATGTGAGCGCACAGCAGTGGCTCTGGTCCCGGCTGCCAGTGGGGCAGACACTCACTACCATTCTTTCTAATAAATTAATAGGGCCCAGGACATTGGCAGCATTTTGCCAAATATCCATACAATGCCCATGCTAAGGTGAGCACACAAACTGCTTTTTTGCACTCCCAGGATCTTGTTTGCTCTTTGGCTTCTCCTTTTTTTTCCCTAAATATAGAGAGCAAAGTCCTGTCTTGGTTCCTATTTGTGCCTCTGACAGAAGGGAGAAAGGAGAATGAGAATTCTCGTTGTCTAAGTACTTCCCATAGCAGCAACTTAGGAGTGCACATTTGGATGAAAGAAAAACGTTTTGTTAAAGAAAATAACTGTTATGGGTGATTGGAGACTTGTTCCCAGTGCTGCACCACTCCAGTGAAAGCTCAGCTGGCACCCACTGACTGGCTTAGAGTCCTGTGGTGGCTAGGGTTTGGACAGTGCCAGAGACCTCTCTGTGGTAGTTGCAATGAGGCAAGGGGACCTCTGTCTGGAAGGGGATAACTTGTCTGTGCCAGTGTTTACAGACACAGCCATCTGGCGCAGGAAAGCAGATCAAAGTGTCTGTCTCTGTGGACTTCAGAATATGTTGGAGCTGAGTGTGCTGATCCAGAAGAAGGATTTCTTTCCTTGTTGTTGAAAAGAGTTTGCTCTGTTTTATGAGACTTGGGTATCAAACTGGGTCTTCAATGCAAATTGAATCCTTGTAATCAAACCCATGCTGAAGTGGAATTTTTGAGGCTAAAACATCAGTAGCTGGATGCTGTCTCATCAGCTTCGCTCATCCTATCTAATCCCTTTTCTTTCCCCAGGCCAAAGAACTCTCCATCACCGGAGTGACACCCTGGATACGGTGATCCTTGTAAATCCTAACGTGGACAGCATCGTGTCTGAGGTAAAGACCAGATGTGCCATCAAGTTCTTTCCACACGAGCTCTCATGCCCTTGCTTGACATGGATGTCATGATCATCACACTTCGCACCTTCTCACGAGGGCAAACGTGCCACCAGTCTCCTGCAAGGTGTGGTGAAATGGCCAGGTGTTCTTGTCTCGCCGGTAACCAGGATATGTGCAGTAACTCCGAAGTGACATGGAGCTGTGTTGGGCAGACAGTAGCAGTGTTTTCCCCTCTTCAATAAGCAACTTTTCTGTATGTAGAAAACCTAGGGTTTGGCTCTTTGTGAATAATATGTGAGTTACCACCTGTCCATGGGATTGGGATTATGGGTGCTGGTGTGGAGTACAGGTAACTTCTAACTGCAGCCCTCTGTCTCATGGTAATAGGTCCGCTCACTTCTGTGTGATTCATCAGCCCACAAACTACTGATCCTCTGTGGTCAGAGCTCAGACCAGGAAGGAGACTTGGTCCTGCAGACGGGGACCTTCACTTTCCAGAAGTTCGCCGAGATACTTTTAGACCCGGAGGTGAGTGTGAGCTGTAATCCAGCACATCCCCTCCTGTTCAGAGTGCACGGTAGAACAATTCAGCCTGTACCCTCCTTCAGGTGGCAGATTTGCGGACAGGCGGGTTTGAAATCCAGCAAAAAATTGCATCCCATAAATAATTCATGTTATTGTCTTTGGAATTTTGCTTTAACTCTCTGGCTTAAATTTTCCAAGGTGCAGCCATGGGTGATTCCTTTAAGTGTTCAACTTGAAATAACTTTCCAGATTGGCTCTGCAGTGGGCAAACACTCAAAATTTCTTAAAGCAGGTCTTATCATAACTGGGTAGCTTCCAAAAACAGCCAAGAGAGGCTATCATCACCCTAGTAAATGTGGATATTTCTCTTCATGTCATAGTCAGTCCACCAAGCAAGTTCACAGGTTCAGAATATTCATTAGACGATGAGGGATTGAATAAATGCTGATTAAGTAACTACATGATGATTACATAGCTACGAATGTCGCTATTTAATTGCGGAATGGTTGCATCATTCAGTTTGGAAGGGCAAGTGAGAGGTCTGTAGTCCAATGTCATGCATAGAGCAGAGCAGGCACTGAATTTAGGCAAGTTTGTTCAGGGATTTGTCCCGTGAGGCCTGGAAAACCTTATAGGGTGTCTCTGACCCTCTGCTCCAATGCTGATTATCACAGCTAGATGTACGATAGCTTTTCTGAGAGACTTCACACCGTTGGCGCTCACTGCCAATACAGATATGCTGCTTCAGTTTTTGAGAAGCTCTCTTTCTACCAATCATGTTGTTTATAATGTCTCCATCTGATTGAATAGTTACTGCAGGAATGGCTGGATGATACTTCAACAATTGATACTATTATTATTATAATTACAACAGCAAATATGCTTGCCTTCATTTATTTAAAGCTGATTGTTCTGGTTTATCCCTGGTATTCATTTAAATTGATAGAAGCTAGTCAGTTAAGGGCTGACTAAGCAAAAGAATATGGTGTAAGGAAGTATGCAAATCTCATTTTGGATACTTAGGAAGTTGAGGTGTAATACTTCTTAGATTCAGCATAGCTGTAAGGAGCCTTGGAAATAATATGGACCTTATTCTACTTACTAATCACATAGCAGGTGATTAGTGGTGTATGTGTAGCATACCTGTATGTGTAGCAAAGACGGAGTCATGACTTTCAAAATAGGTCCCAGGAAAGAAAACTAATCTAAATAAAAAGGAAAGTCCTATGGCACTAGAACTGCACAAAATGCTCTATCGTGGTTGACTAGCCAGTGAGTGAGGTTAAATTCAGACAATGATGCTTAGCACTGAAAAGATTTTCTCAGGGTTAGAATTCACAAATCACAAAAAAACTGCCCCCAACCTGCTACTTTTAAGCCCAAGCCAGGGAATGATACCCTAGATTAAACAAGAAGAAGTAAGGAAATAGGACACCGTGATTCCTGTTTTTATTTTCTTGTCTGAGATCCTGTCACAATACATGCCCAGTCAGAAGTGATAACAGCCCATTAACATTAAGAATTTCAAAAGAGAGCATGGCTCTATGCATTGGTTTTCCGTGGGCTTTTGGACTATTTCATCAATCCCCATTGTTTTCTGTCAGTAAAGTGCTCATGGTGTCTTCAGTATTTCTGCATTAACTAGCTTTTCTTTTTTTTCTTTTTTTTTTTTTTTTGTGTCTGTGCTGTCTCATTAGGTTACCCAGATTCTCAGCAACATTGATTCAGATACCAAGGCTACTCTTACTGTGTCGTGCCTGGGAGAAGGAGCCTGGAGCAACCTTGGACATCCTCGATTTCAGGACATTATAAATCTGAAACTGAATCCTGATCCAGTTCTGCCAGAAATGGATGGGGTGTCTGAGTTTGCAGAATATGTCTCCGAGACAGTTGACGTGCCATCTCCATTTGATCTCCTGGAGCCACCCACCTCAGGGGGTTTTCTGAAGCTTTCTAAGCCCTGCTGCTACATATTCCCTGGGGGAAGAGGTGATTCTGCTCTCTTTGCTGTCAATGGGTTTAACATCCTGGTGGATGGTGGCTCTGAGAGGAAATCCTGCTTCTGGAAGCTAGTAAGGCACCTGGATAGGATTGACTCAATCCTACTCACGCACATTGGTGCGGACAACCTGCCTGGCATCAATGGCCTGCTGCAGAGGAAAGTTGCTGAGCAAGAGGAGGAACAATCCCAGGGCTCTACTAACTACAGTGACTGGATGAAGAACTTAATTTCTCCTGAGCTAGGGGTGGTTTTTTTTAATGTTCCTGAAAAGCTGAAGATGCCTGAAGCATCCATGAAAGTAAAGAGGAGCATCGAAGAAGCGTGTCTGACGCTGCAGTATCTCAACAGACTGGGCATTAAATCAGAGCCTCTCTACAGGGTGGTCAGCAGCACCATCGAGCCCATCACACTCTTCCACAAAATGGGAGTGGGTAAGCTGGACATGTATATACTGAACCCTGTCAAGGACAGTAAAGAAATGCAATTTCTAATGCAGAAATGGGCTGGTAATAGTAAAGCAAAGACTGGCATCATTCTTGCAAATGGGAAAGAAGGTGAAATTTCTGTTCCCTATCTCACATCCATCACAGCCCTAGTGGTATGGCTTCCAGCCAGCCCAACGGAGAAAATTGTGAGGGTTTTGTTTCCTGGAAATGCTCCTCAAAATAAGATACTGGAAGGTCTTGAGAAACTGAAGCACCTGGATTTTCTGAGGTACCCAGTGGCTACTCAGAAAGATATCACTTCTGGAATACCTCCACCTGTGCTGAAGCAGACCAAAATTAAACAAAGAACTGACAGTAAAGAGAGTCTTAAGTCTTCCCCCAAGCCATCTGTGACAAAGCAAGTCAAGAAAGAAGAAGCAGTTGAGGAGGGGATTAATGAAGTAAAACCAGAAGTTGTAAAGGATGCTAAAATTGAGAAAAAGGTCAAAGAACACACAGAGAAAGTTCCTGAGAAACCTGTGAAACATGAAAAGATAAAGACGGAAACAACTGATGCTCTCAAAGCTGAGAAAAGAAAATTGGCAAAAGACAAGGCTGGAAAAAAGCATCTCAAAGAGAAAGTATCCAAATTAGAGGAGAAGAAAGACAAAGAAAAGAAAGAGATTAAGAAGGAGAAAAAGGACTTTAAAAAAGATGATGGAAAGAAAGACGAGAAAAAAGATTCAAAGAAAGATGATAAAAAGAAAGAAAACAAACCAGAGGCCAAAAAAATTTCTAAACCAGACTTGAAACCATTTACCCCAGAAGTAAGAAAAACATTGTACAAGGCAAAACTTCCAGGCAGACTCAAAACTGAGAAGATCAAAGTAAAGCCTGAAAAGGAACCTGAAAAGGTACCTGCTGACCTGAAGACAATACCAATGGAGAAGGCACCTGTACAAGTGGATGCAGGAGAGACTTCCATAGTAGATCAGAGGTTAGTCCTGTCTTCACCAGAAGATCTTACAAAGGACTTTGAGGAACTGAAGCATGAGGAGAAAGGGGCCTTGCAGTTGACTCAAGAACTGTCTGATATGGAGATTAGTGATAAGATTATGAGAGCACCTGAAGCAGAGATAAAAGACTCTGATGATATGACTGGCCAGAGTTGCCTTGAAGTGGATCTGATTTTAAAAAGAAAGACTCCTGATCAGGGAGTAACTACTACTGATACAGAAAAAGAATCCTCAGCAGAGGAAATGGCAGTCAATCAGCTGAGGGGAGGTCATGCTGAAAAAATACAGGATGAAAGAAAAACAACAGATGAAAATCATGACATAAGGTACTGGGAGGGAAAAGCTGAGCAGGGCAAGGACATTCAGGCGTTTCCTGACAAAGAACAACTGCCATCTCGTACAGACCTGTTGGCAAAGGGTTCTCAGCCACCACTGTTCAGAGAGGAAGAAAAGGAGGAAGAGGAGAAAATCTCTTTGGACAGAAAACAGAGGGAAGCAGAAACTTGTGGAAAGTATATTAAGGGGACAGAGGCACAGGAAGAGGGTGAGAAGGAAAAGAGAGAAGACGTGATAGAAAAGGCAGAACTGGAAGAAAAGGAAGAACAGCGCATGAAAGCAGAGGAGAAGGTGGAAAAGAATAGAGACTTCTATGGGCTGAATCAGGATCATAGGGAGGACAAAGTGTTTACCCTTACAGAGAAGGAAAGAGAATTTAGTTTCATGGATGAGAAAACCAAGTTACTTGGAAAGGACATAACAAAGGAAGAGTCATATCTGAGCAGCCTGCCAGTCCCACATGCAGAACATGTTTCCTATATCCAAGATGAAACTATCCCCGGCTACTCAGAAACAGAGCAGACCATTTCTGATGAAGAAATACATGATGAACAGGAAGAGAGGATCCCACACTTGAAGTATGATGTCAATGCCTATAACATTTCTGTTCCTGACCATCCAGGCTCTTTTGAAGCAGTACATGGAATACAGGCCATGCCTCCTGCTGACCTTTCAGCCAAGGGCTATGCTGGCCAGGAGTCTGAAATCCTGGCATATCCTACAAACATTGTGGCAGCACCTCTAGCTGAGGAGGAACACATATCTTCTGCTACCTCCATCACCGAATGTGACAAGCTTTCATCTTTTGCAACGTCAGTAGCAGAAGATCAATCTGTTGCATCCATAACAGCACCACAAACAGAGGAGACTGGGAAAAGCTCTTTACTTCTGGACACAGGAAACAGTATGCCCTCCTCTCGGACTGAAGCAACCCAAGGTCTTGACTACGTTCCCTCTGCTGGCACAATTTCTCCCACATCATCCTTGGAGGAAGACAAATGCTTTAAATCTCCACCCCCTGAAGATTTCCATGCATTAGAGGGAGAGAGGAAACTGGAAACTCAGAAAAAGAATCTTCATGAAGAGGCAGAAGATGAAGAAGATGAAGAAGATGGGACTCCAAATATTGAGATGCCTGAGAAACTCAGAGGGCATTACAGTGCCCCCATGTTTGCTCAAGGGTGCCCTGATAATGTGATAATCAGTGTTCCCACAGAAGTGATGCCTTTATCCACTGAAGAAGCACCATTTTCCCAGGCTGACTCTGCAGAGGCTGAAGAACGATGCATGAGTCCCGATGACAGCACAGTCAAAATGGCCTCTCCCACCCCATCTGGCCCCACCAGTGCAGGGCACACCCCCTTCCACCAGTCTCCAGTGGAGGAAAAGCTGGAAACAGTAGATCCAGACCTATTTGAAAAACAAACAGATGCTGCTGCCAAGAAACTGGAAGGCCAAACTTCTGTTGTGGTGAAGGGAGGCAAGGGTGAACCTCTCAGAGAAGACGAGGCATCTGTGCCTAAATCCAGAGCTGAAAAAGAAGTGCCTGGACCTGTGCAGCACAAACTGGCCTTGAGCAGTGATGTTCCAGTGTCTCCTGAGGAGGAGGTACAGGAAGAACCGGTGAGGAGGGAGGAGCTGCCCTGGCTCTCTTACCACAAGCAGGACACAGTGGTGATTGGGGAGGATGAGGAGCGTCCTGGGGTGCCCCGTCCCAGCACAGAACCAGAAAAAGAGCAAGGAACTAAAACCATGACAGAAATCTTAATGGGACCTTCAAAACACTTGTCCTTTGAGCCATTTGCAACCACCGGAACTTCTCTAGGAAATGTGAATCTTCCACAGTTCACAAGCCAAAGCAAATCTAAAAATGACCAATCTTTGCAATTTTCACCAGATGGCACCAATTCACCTTCTTTTACAGAAGAAAGGACTGGTAAAGAAAAATCCTCAGATATTTCTAAGGGGGGTACTACTGAAGAAGCAAAACTACTGTATTTCACAGGAGACACCTCAGAAGAAGGGAAATCTTCTCATGTTTCTGTTGAAGACTTTTCCCCAGAAGAGACCAAATCCATTTGTCTCACTGAGAGTTCCAGCAGGAAAATCTCTTCAGATGTTTTTGTTAAAGGAATTTCTTCAGAAGACACCAAAGTTCTGAGTTTCACAGAAGAGGTACCTGGAAAAGAAAAAGCTCTGTCCAACTGCACTGACAAATTCCCTTCAGAAGCTGTGAAATCCATGGGTTTCACAGACCAGAGCCCAGCTACATATGAAAAAGCACTGGAAATTTCTGCCAAAGAACAGAAAGAAGCATCAAAATCTTTTCCTTGCACAGAAAGCAGTTCAGTTAAAGACACGACACCCAGAGATTCTTCAGCTGAAGAAATGTCTCCAGATGACAGCAGTTTATTTTCTGCATCAGAAAAGGACCTGTTGAGGGGAAGAACTGCAGTCTTGGACTCTCAGGAAGTACCTTCAGATGCAGAGGGTTTACATTTTACAGACTCTAGCCCGACTGAGGATAAAACATCTTCACACATTTCTATTGAAGATATAAAATCTTGCAGGTTCAAGGAAGCTCAAGAAAAAAAATCGCCAGAAATGGAAAACTTTTGCATGAAAGATTTAAGTTATGAGAAGAAAGTGTGGTTTCCAGAAGAGGTGGAAGATGTCCCTGTTCAGGGAAGGCGGCAGAGATATGACAAAGAGAGGGAAAGCACATTCTTGGATGAGGTACCAGAATTTGAAACCAAATCCCTTCCTAAAACGGGAAAGGAGGAGAACCTGTCTCCTCCAGTGCCTGGCAGCCATACCTGGAGAGGAGCAGAAAAGGAAACATGGGGTTCTGCATTTGGGTATCTTCAGGAAGGGAGAGACAGTGGGAGAGGAGGGCAATTACCCAGTGAGGAGGATGAGGAGCTCCACCATGCTGAAGACAAACCCATGCTATTGCAAGCAGAAACAGAATGTTTAAAGATGGACTCATTTGATTACAAAGAAGACACACAGAAGAGTGACAAACCTACGTTAGAAACAAAGAAAGTGGATGTGGTTCCTGCTGGCATCACTGTCCCAGAAAGAACACAAGGGGAAGGTTCTCCTCTGTCTCCTCAGTATGTCCCTGGTGAGGAAAATCAGGCCAAAGCTTTAACTGGAAACAAAGAAAGGCAAGAATTGTTCACCTCTAAACAAGATTGCTCCTATCTGGATGATGAGGAGGAAGCTGTCCTAGATATCTATGCAAAGTCACTAGACCGAGTTCTGCCGACATCTCCCCTGTCTGCAGTGGGAAAGGAGGTGGAGGCATCACCAGGAGCAGAGAAGCCTTGCAAGTTAGATCAGTGCAAGCCACCTTTGTGGGAGGATGTCCCATCGAAGCCAGCTGAGAAGAAATCAGGTATCAGTGATCTGTATCAGGAAATAGATTGCAAATACAAGTCACATAGCAGGCAAGAGGATGACTGCAAATCCACTGAGGGTCCGTATGACTCTACAGGAAGAAAAGAGCAGACAGCAGCAGCATCTACTCTGTTGCAATCTACAAGACCAGCAGAACACATCGCAAAGTCCACAGAAGAGAGTGCTGAGGTGTCACGGCAGTGTGCACACTCCCCTCCAGGTCAAGGCCCATGTCAAAAAAGCAGTGATGCTGTGGCCTATGCTGGGGCTGTGGGTGCTACCATCCAAGAGGTGTATCCTCCAGAGACCTTTTCCAGGAGTTCCCCTGGGCCCTATTCCTATGAGGAAGGGGTCTGCACACACGGAAGTGATAAAAGTTCCACAATACAAGAAGAAGAAAGAGAACCAACTCCTTATCCTGATGAAAGAAGTTTCAAGTATGCTGACATCTATGAGAAGATAATTGTATCTGGAGTGGGACCCTCCCCCTTCACAGCCATGGGTGCTGACAGCCCAGGTCACACTGACAAGGTGCCAGTGACAGCACTGAACTCTCAAAAAGGTCCAAATTATCATGTCTCTGCAAAGGAAGAAGAGTCCTGCCTTTATACCTCTGCTGAGAAGGAGTTGTCATCTCCAGCATCCCCTAAGGATAAAGCAGATTCAGTCTTTGACTATAGAGACATTAATGAAAGATATTTGCCCTTGTCGGAAACAGGGAAGCCTAGGACATCTGAAGGACAGGAAAAACTGACTGTATCTTCTGCCTTGCCAGGAGAACTAGACTCTGCACGGCACCCATCATCCATGAGCACAGCATTTGCCTCTCCCACAGTCACAGCTGACACCTTTTATCAAGGGAAATCATCCACCTATACTGATGCTGGTTGTCCAGATGAGAACATAATTTTGTCCAGCCAGGGGCAGGTATCTTTGTCCCCGAAATCTGAAATCCCAAATCCCAAAGATACCTACTATGAGAAAGCAGGTCGAGGGGAAGAAAGTGCAAGTGACTCAGAGCTAGAAAAAGGTGCTAAGGAGAAGTCTGAAAAAGAGTCTAAACTGCACAGCCCTGCTGAAGCTGCAGGCACCGTCTACGCACACATCTCAGCCTTCAGCAAGTTCCCTGTCTCAGGGCCCTTTCTGCAGAGCAAGTGTCAGGAGTCCCTTCCACCCAGCTCCACTGCCTCTTTTCCCTCTGGTCCAGGCTGGAAAGAGGAATATGGAAATAGGACAAGTGTATCAGCTGCTGTTGGGGAGCCATATGTTGCTGGTTACAGTGACGTGCCAGACATAGGCAGAGATACGCGAGCTTCAGGAATGTGCCATGTAAGACAAGACTCTTCACAAAAGAGAGAGATGGCTGAAAAA
This sequence comes from Acanthiza pusilla, assembly GCA_036630365.1. Taxonomy (NCBI): domain Eukaryota; kingdom Metazoa; phylum Chordata; class Aves; order Passeriformes; family Acanthizidae; genus Acanthiza; species Acanthiza pusilla. The sequence continues at coordinate 20,500,999 of JAXCHO010000004.1, read as the reverse complement.
TCCACAAAGGAATCCCATTTCTGGGTAGCAGATTACCCAAGCGCAGCAGTGGCCTCTGAGTGCCAAGAGCAGGCCATATACCCAAAATCTGCTTCCAGCAAACAAACAGAAGTACATGAACAGGGCCCAAGGGCAGAGGGCAGAGGGATGGATAGCTCTTCTGGATTTGAAAGCTCCCTGCTAGGAAAGAGTGAAACAGCCAGCATATTCAGACAAAAGCAAACATCAGCTAGCCATTTAGGGGATAGTTCCCTTTCTTTAGAGTCTCCTTGTGCTTTGCTCTCAGACCAGGGAAACAAAGACGAGTACTTGGAGGTTTCTGAGAAAATCAGCAGCCTTGACTCATCTTTTCCTAAATTCTCACCACTGAGTCCATATGAAGAAGACAAGTTGTTCTCCAAAGGTGTGGAAAAAGAATCTGTGCCCCAGCATCAGCTGAAAGATGACTCTTCCAGCCTGTCAGAAGAACCTTCATCTGAAGCCACCACGCCTGTAATACTGACTACAGCCGAAAGTTTCTATTCCCATATGCTTTCCACATACACAGGTGCAGGAGTGGAGCCAGGTACCAAGAGTCCCTGGGATGTGTCTCCACAGGTTCCAGATAATGCTGTGAAAACACATACAGCTGAAACCAAAGACTTCGCTGAAGAAGATGGTTCTCCATTTCCCTGTAGCATCAGTGACCACGCCTTGCCATGCAGAAAAGAGTGCCAAGGCTCAGAGTCCACACCATTCTCTGCAGAGCAAGAGCAGCAGCCCTGTGGGAGCAGCGCAGAGCAGAAGGCACCATTTGCAGAACAGCTGTTGACACTGACATCTCTCCCTGATGTGTTGACATCATTTCCTCATCGTCAGCACGAAGATGAAACCACAGCCAATGGTCCAACAGAGGTGAGCACCAGTCTGCAAGTTTTCCAAAGCACATACCATGCAGCAGAGGCAAAAGATGAAAAAACGTGTCCCGATTCTGACAGCAGTTTTTCTCCATGCACAGGCAAAGAGGAAACAGAGAGGCAAAGCCGTCCTTCCTCTCTGATGTCCCCTGAAAACAGTTTCCAGCCCTTTTTCCCAGATGTGCAGAGGGGTGAAAAAACAGGAGATGCTTCCCATGACATGGAGCCCCATTTAGGAGGCAGTTCTGATTGTGGACAGAAATTTTCCTCATGTGAATACAAGCAGAGAAAGGGAGAACTCTCTCCCTCATTCATCAACCCAAGCCCTCATGAGCTCTCTGAAGACAGTGACCTCTCACAGGAGGAGGGTCACCCTTCTGTGCAGGGGAGACCACCGCACACTGGGAGCAGTCCCATGCAAAGTGCTACAGTGGAGGAGACCCCTCCAACGTCAGTGAGTGATTCTGGAACCTCCCAGTCAGACTCAGATGTCCCACCTGAGACTGAAGAATGTCCATCCATCACGGCAGATGCCAACATGGACTCAGATGAAGATGCTGATTTCCTCCCAGTGGACAAAGCTGTGGGGAATGCTCATCATGCCAGTTCTAGGTCCAGCCATGATCCTCAGCCTGTTCCAATGGTAGATCCCCATCCCCACCCTCCTCACCCTGATGTCTGCATGGTAGACCCTGATATGTTGGTAAATGAGCAAAACATGAGCAGAACTGATAAAATTTCCAAGAAAGACATAAAAGAAAAGAACAAAGGTGTGAGGAAGCCTTTGAGCAAATCCAAATCTTCCTCACCTGCCCGGAAGTTAGATGCAAAAGGGAAACGATCACCCACTCCTGTGAAACAGTCATCGGACAAATCTCCAAAATCTGTCACTGCCAAAAAAGAAAGAGATGGAGGGGAAAAGCCCAAACTACGTAGTGCAATGATGACAGAGGATGAGTTATCCCGGAGTAGTCACAGCAACCCTGGCAAGAGCCTCGTTAATGGCATCAAAACAAATCCTGGTAAGAAATGCTTCTTAAACACGCATTGTCTCTATAGGTCCAACACAGAGAAAAGCACTGAGTCAAACAGCAGAATAGAGAACAGGACTTCCCATTGAGGCATAAAACGTTATAAGCAGTGATAAGGTTGAGATATACAAAAGGTTGATAGGAAAGAGTAATAGAGTCCTAGGAGCAGCAGCAATTCACAGGGATGGCAGGAAGCCAGGATGGACCTTCCAGAAAGACTACTGTAATACCCTAGGGTAGCATACAAAGGCCATCAGAGTGGGGGGATGGGTTAAGCAAATGTAGGTTATTAACAAAAATTAGGACTAAATATTAATTGGGATGACAATTCTGCAAAAGTTAGTAAGAGAGATTTTTGATTCCCTTCCCCAGAAAAAGCTTCCGACCTTAAAGCCTTCCAATCCCTCCCCAAAGAATAACAGAACTTCCTTTCCCTCCCAAGACCTGTGACAGCTCTGACCCAGAAATGCACCCAGGTCACCTCTGAGCAGCAGAGCGTGGATAAGTCTTCATTTCATTGCTGCAATGAAAAAGTCTTTCTGGAATCCAAGTCTTTCTGTGTTAATCTGAGTGTCTGACCTTTGCAGAAGGGTTTTGATAGCCTGTTTCCTTTTTTCCAAAGCTTCAAGTAGTCCTAAGAGCAGTTTGTCCGTGCCTATGGGTCCACCCGTCTACGTGGACTTGGCCTATATCCCCAACCACTGCAGTGGGAAGAACACAGATCCAGAGTTCTTCAAGCGGGTTCGAGCATCTTACTATGTTGTGAGTGGGAATGATGCAGCCAACGGAGAGCCAAGCCGTGCAGTGCTGGATGCGCTTCTGGAAGGGAAGTCTCAGTGGGGAGAGAACCTGCAGGTAGGTCATGGAAATACAAAGGGGTGTGTCAGGCTCTTGATGTCACAAGTGCTGAGAAGAAGGTGGGTGGGTATCACAAACATACCCGAGGGAGTACACTGAGGGGAAGCAAATGGTACTGGGCACGTCCTGTTTTGCAGTCTCAGCAGAGTAATTGCTTGTACCGATGAGGAGGAGGAGGAGAACACCTGGAAAATGGTATGAATGGAAGCAGATATGTCCTCTTTTCTACAGCCTCCTGAGGGGGGGAAGCATTGAGAGATCATACACTCTTCCTTACCTACTGCAGGATGAGCCTATCCTCAAAATCAAGCACCAACACAGACTGAATTTTCATCAGTGTCCCACACCCAGTGACATCTGTTGCTAGAGTGGCTTGCTAAAGATTTTTCTGACAGCAACTTACTAATAGTGCTTTTAAACCAGAATGGTCTATAGCACAGTTCTTGCTTAGCCAGGCTTGCAGGACACCTCAGGTGGGCACTCCTGAAGACACATACAAGAAGCTGTATATGTTCTTCCAGATGAAGCAGCCTCATATTTCAAGGTCCCTGAGTTGCACGCTGGGTCAATGGGCACATAGTGTCCATTAACAGTGACACTGCCAGCATTGTTCCTTTTCACACTGAAGGATCTTTCTGAGGCTGTATCTGGAGCTCCAGAGCACGATACTCTCCCCTGCACTGCAGCCATTCTCATCATTATGGTGTCAGTGCTGCCAGTTTGCAGCCAGTTCAGAGCCCCATTGTGCTGGTACTGTATAAAATAAAGCTCTGCCTCAGAACCTGACATCTGAAAGACATTAAATAGAACAAGCAGTACCAAGGGTACAGTGTTCCAAAATTAACAAGAAATTTTAGCCTCAGTTCCTATGGGCATTGTTTGTCACTGCAGTTGTTCTCAGTCATCCCTGCTGCTTTCTTTTCCCAGGTGACATTGATCCCAACACACGATACTGAGGTAACACGAGAATGGTATCAACAGACCCATGAGAAACAGCAGGAGCTAAACATCATGGTACTGGCAAGCAGCAGCACTGTTGTGATGCAGGATGAATCTTTTCCAGCCTGTAAGATTGAATTCTAAATCTCCCACACTTTGTGTTCATCCATTGACTCTTCAATCACCGATGCAACGTGAGAGACACCATCTAATCACAGTACGGTTCTTCTCTGGTTTAGTCCTCTACATGGTTCCCATTTGTCAGGCAATCGGGTATCCATCTTGCTCAGCACTGGATGCCATGAGGAAGAAGTGCAGGGCTCTGTAATTTTCTGGACTGAGCTAAGAGTTTGTGCAAGAGCAGTTGCAGGCCAGGGGCACTTTCACTTTCCCTGCTTTATTCTGCTGCCTGTACAGTTTCTGTAGACTATCTTGGCTGCCTTGCTGCTGTGAGAGCTTGTTCTACTCTCTTCCTGGCTGCCTTGCCATTTAACCTGTAGCACCATGAACCTCATCTTTCTGGTGAGGGCTGAAGTGCTGCTGCTGCATGCAGAGAGTGCATGGGAGGCAGGGGACAGAGGCGAAATCTAACTTGCAAAGAAATTGCACCAGGGACATGAGGGAAGACAAAACCCTCTGCAATGTGACAGTGAAGGTCATTCTTCCATCTCCTCTCCTGAGCATACAGGAGGTGATCTGAGCAAGGGGACCTGTGCTCAAACTAGGCACGACCACCACATGCCAGCTTGGCAGATTTCTGTCCCAAGTACTTGCCTGTGGCATCCTGCAGCACGTGTTTGCTGTGCTCAGGGAGCTGGGATGAAGGACATGGCAGTGGGAGGGGAGGGTTCAGCACATTCCTAACCTGCTAACTTGAGCTTTGCACACACAGCAGCCAACTGGCTCCGCACATCAACTGTGTGGCAGGAGGAGGCACAGAGAGGCTGTGGCCTGAACAGTTACACAAAAAGAGCATCCAAACGCACAACTACAGCCCCCTCAACAGCAGACGGGCTGGAAAAACCTTGGCCACTGTTGGCCCAAGATGTACAAGAAACCTCCCTGTCCCTAAACCAAAGGCTCTGGAGGACTGTGGTGAGGCAGCTGAGGAGCGCGCAGGCCGTGCTGGGGGAGGCTGGTGCCCAGCTGGTGTCACTGGGGTGTGCCAGCTCTGCATGCAGCAGCCATCTCCTTGCTGCCTGTGTGCCAGGGTCCAAGCCTTATAGTTGTGTTCAAGCTTTTTGTTGTCCCCTCAGGTGTCCAGGATGTGGGGAATAGAGCTTGTGGTGTGAGGAAAGAGAAAGCCCTTCCGAAAATACTCGGGGAAAAGTAGTTTAGCAAGCGTAGTCATTCTCAGTTCTCCACACTGTGGCAGGGATGTGCTGACAGCACACGTGAGGTGCTGCTCGTCTGTGTTGTGCCACCTTGCAGCTTACTCCCTGGCCTGGGCGCCACTGAGGGTGTCTGTCCTTGCTCTCTGGACGTCCTGGCAGAAGCACGATCGTGTGCCGTGGCTGCATCATGGCTACTGAACAGCCACCCAGAAGCTCCTTGGCACACAGACCTGTTCAGCGTGGGAGAGCCATTCTCCCAGCACGGAGTGTGTGTGCTCAGGTGCACTAAGCCTGCAGAATTCACGAGCCTTTGCCACATCCAAGAGAACTGACAGAGGGTCTTACCACAAAGACAGCTTTTATCTTTCTCTAAGACAAAGAGAGTGGCAGCAGGCTGTGCTCTGGGGAAGAAGGAATGAGATAGAAAGCTGTGCTGCAATGCTTGACAGTTAGCACAATGTATTTCCATCTGCTGTGACACCCACTGTGCTCGGCCTTGAGTGGAGGGCTGACTCTACCATGAGCATCCTTGGACCCTGTGTTTCACTTGCCTGGGACACTTCAGCCTCAGTGCTAGTTTTCTGGCAGGTGACATAAAGAAAATGCTGCTTAGAAACCTGCTCCTAGCACTAAAATGGAGTTTCTAGGGAAATGGTCTATTTTGCATTTTAATTTATATATTTATTTTTTTTAAATGTTAAGCTGCATTTTGTGTTGATTTAATATTTTAATTTATACATGTTAACATGATACCATGTGCTTTTAGTGTCAGTTCAGAAAGTACAAATACTAACATGCTGCAATTTAAACAATATGAAAAGATCATAGAGAGCTCGTGGGCAGCGAAAACCTCTCTGCAAGGCTGTGTCTAAAACCCAGCAGCTGTAGGACAAGGCCTGAGGCCAGCAGCCTCCCCAAGGCACAGACAGCCCTTTGGATATGGCTCTTGTTAGGAGCATGTGAGCTTACTCAGGGCTTTAGCAAATCCCTGCCCTGTGCTGTGTTCATTTTAACCATAGAATCACACTGTGTCTGCCAGCATAATAAATGTCATTGTCTGTACCCTGATGGGGTGAGCATTCATGAATGTTGGTTCTGGCAATTGCAGGCACTAAAACACCTGCCCTGCCCATCCCCGGAATGCTGGGGGGCTTTGCCTACAGTGCTTTGGGGAGACCCCGGCTCACCCACCACGGTGGCAGCTGCAGCATGCCAGACACCAGAGGCACAGGCGTGGCCCTCACTGGCTTCTGGGATCCCTATGCGTAGCTAGATGTAAAAGCTAATGCACTAACTTTAGATAGACCCACACATGAATGTTTTCTCAATTTTAAACTTGAAGCAATTCTGATTAAGCAGCAGTAATAGTGAGGCTTTGTGAGGTGCCTGCATCATCCAGGCAGGAGTGTGGCCACTGGCAGATTCCAGGAGGAATGCTGCTCTCCACGCTCTGCTCCTGCCCTCTGCAGCTCTGCTGCTTGGCCACCTTTATCCTACACCAGTTTGCATCCCTGTGCTCAAGGCTCTTTTTTTTTTTTTTCAGTCTTTTGTAGCAGTCTGTTCTGCCTTGAGCTTCTCTTGCTCCCTATCTCCCTCTCCTCCCCACCCCCCTTCCATCTTAAAAAAACTACCGGAAAAAGACTTGTGAAAATGCCGATTTGTAGAGTCTGACCCTGCTTAGGCTACAGGAGCCAGCAGGGCCCACCCGGAGCCAGAGGTAATACAACACTATAGAGAGAAACAGTTAAACTCTGCTTTTGCTTTTTTCTGCATGTGGGCAACAACGCGTAATCTTCCTGTATGTAATAGGTAAAAATACTATTTTAAACCTATAATTAAAAAAGTGAACGTCTTAACTGTATTGAAATGGCATCTTGTGCTCCTAGCTTCTTCTATGCTAAATGTTTTAAGAACAGAGCCCTGATTCTTTTCTTCAGCATCATATTTCTATTTGAATTTAGTTCCTTGAGTTCTGTCCTTTTGCCCATTTCCACGTGAAACACTCTGTAACTAACTGCTATCAAGAGAGGAGCCCAACACATTAATAATAAAGCCACATTAATTGCGAACGAGAACATCTCCAGTGGTTTCAAACTGTTCTTTCAGTGAGCCCTTGCTGTGGGCAGGAGCACACAGACATGGCTGCTGTGCCACCCTCCCATGCCTCCCAGCTTAGGTGATCCCCAGCTTTTCCACCAACACCCCACCTTCACCAGCAGCTGCTAAACCTTCCTGTGACTCAGGAAAGGGACATGCACATAAGGCCACAGAGCCTGCCTGGGACAGCCAACAGCCCTCCCCTGGCACCAGCAGGGTGACTAGTGGGTCCCTCTGGGGAGCATCTGGGACTCTTGCACAGCTAAAGGGCATAGAGGGGAAAGCTGCTCCTGATAATCCAGTGAGGAGCCTGGCCCAGCCTGTCTGTCCTGCAGCACTGTCACTCCTCACAGTTCCCAAATCGTGCTTTCCATTGCAGCCCTCTGCCTCTCCCTGCACTTCGTGGGAATGGCAGCTCTGCCCAGTGCTGCTGGCACTCTCTGAGCTGGAAAGGTCTTTGTCCCTGCGGCAGGCAGCACAGCTGCTGGCTCGGGGCCTGAGCCCGGGCATGGCGGGGATGCCATGCCACCTGTCCCCAGTGCAGCAGCTGGGCTTTTGCACCTCTGCAGAACTCTGACCTGACCTCCAACAAGGGAATTCACTTTCAGCTCTTTCAGCTATTCATCAGAAAACTGGGACGGCGGCTGCTCTGCCTGTGCTGGAACACAGGAGAGGCTGATGCCCAGTTTTATTCCTGTCTGCCTGTACTCAGAAGGAAACAATGGCACAGGTGGATGCTAGGGAAAAAGAAAGCAGGTTCTGTGCTACAGTCCTCAAGAGACAGGCCATCATTGCCACAGAGCACACCACAGCTTATGCAGTGCCTGATGGGGAGCTCAGGGCAGCTGCCAAGGCTGGTGCTGATGGGAGGAACCACAAACTGTTACCATAAACCAGGAACTATTTCCCCACACAGCTACTTTTCAGGTAAATGAGCATCATCTCTGTTCATACTGCAGCTAGCCGAGGTGCTGTGACTGCAGTGCATTTCCCAAAGGGGTGCAGTGACAAGCACCAGGCTCTGTGCGCTCAGCACCTGAGAGCCATGCCCCAGCCCTGCAGGGCCCTGCTGCATGCCCCTCAGCAGTGACATCCTGCAGCAGGTGCTGTTTGGTCCACCACGCAAGCACCCTGCCCAGGCACTGCCCCAACAGAAACACGCGGGCTGTGGCAGGAGATGTGGCAGGTGCTGGCAGGGACCAACAGTGGTAGCAGGTGCCACACAGCACTGGCTGCACGAGGGTGCAGGGCAGCGGGCAGTGCCCGAGGGGAAATCTCGCTTTGCTCAGTCACCTGTGGCCCCTCAGCCAGCGCTGGGGCCAGGGCTGGCTGCAGCCCCACGGCCAAGGTCTGTTTGTGCACACCTGTAACGCAGGGAAAGCAGAGGGCAGGGCAGGCACAGCCTGATGGGAGGGCAGCTGGCGTGCCCCCCACCCACGACTGCTCCATTCCCAGTGCAAGTAAACATGACCTTTTTTACAAGCCCAAACTGGCAGCTCAGGATTATTGGGCCTGAGGAAGAGGACACAACACCCAGAAATGTGCTTGAAGTGATGGGAAGCTGCGGACCAAGTGAAAGGAGCTGGACACACCGTCCTAGTGTCTCCATTCCACCACAAACCACCATGGGACTTGGGAAGCCAGAAGCTCTTCCCCAGTACGACCAGCTCTTCCATGTAGGAAAAAGAGGTACCTGGCCTTGAGCCTGTGCACTTACTCCCGGTGTGGCTGCAGCCACAGCTGCTCTTCCACGACAACAGAGCACGAGCAGGGCCTGCTGTTCCAGGCTCCTGCAAGCTCTGGCACACACACACTGCTGCCAAGTCAGCATCAGAGACAGAGACACTGGACCCACAGCATAGATTTACTGTAAACACACATCATCACAACACAGCGTAGAGATCTTTGGGCACAGCTTCACAAAAACACAGATCCTAACTACAGACGGATACGCAGACTTGTCCATAAATACAGGAGGAGTGGAAAGCACAGCCCTGGCCAGCACTCAGGATGCGGCAGGGACACCCGTATCAATCTTGCCCTCAGGCTTGTGCTCACAAGGCATTTACATAAATATGCATTAAATACTTTTCATTTTATATATAATAAAGATTTCTCCTTATTGGTTTCTAATAGTCCTGAATTATTAAAATACCAGTTTCTTTCAATCCCTGTCACCAAGACTTCAGAGCTGTACCCTGCCTGACCCTTGGGGACAAGAAAAAATAACCTGCGTGTGTCCTCCCTGCACACCTCACTCAGGCTGGATCCGCAGATTCCTGCCTGCCCCAGCCCAGCAGGGAAACATCCAAGGCCACGTGAAAGAGATGTCTCCTTGCAAGTGGCAGTCAAACCTGATGCCCTCACTACCCTTCTTTTCTGCAGTCATTCAGAAAGCTTTCTGCTTCTGTAGTCTTCCTGCTATGGACTCTCTGGACCTGATTTTGGTGGCCAGCAGTAGGAACTGAGAGAGGAAAGAGGAAGGAACAGGAGGTTGGTGGTTGTGACGGATCCAATTAATTTGGGCCGAGAATGCCCTTCTCTGAAGGCTGTGGGCCAAAATGTCTCAAGGGAGCATCTGTCCCCTTTGGACTTACCACAGTAAAAGCCTTGGCTGCACCAGTCCTCTAATGCTGCTGTCCCAGTGAGCACAAAGCCCTTGGGACACCAGTGCAGCACCATGTCCCTGCTCCACGGAGGTGCCATGCCAGTACAAAGACTGTACTGTTGTTCACTGAATGAGGCAAACATTGTTGCTGAATGGCAAAGAGCTGGTTTGTGGAGGAGCAAAGCAGACTCTTCCACAGCACAGAGTCCTGTGGCTCTGGGACACAGCTTCTTCTTTGCTGCAGACAGCCAGCTGCATGAGGTGCCATGCAGGAAGCTGGGCTGCTTTCAGGCTAGAAGTGCATGGAGTGTGCTGTCCAGTGAGCCACTAATTCTGCTGATCCTTCTGACACAGCAGCTGCAGTTCCTCCGCATTTTTCTCAGGAGGCAGTGGCTGCACCTGGCACAGGTGACCAGAGAGAAGCTGGTCTGACAGAGCACTGTCCCCAGGCAGCTCCTTGCCTCTGTGCTCTGGGCCCAACACCTCTCCCAGCAGCTCCTCTTCACAGGGTACCAGGATCTCCTTGGACAGCCCAGACTGATCCAGGCCAGTCATTCCCCCGAGAGACCCCTCACCTGGCTTCACTCCCTCCCCAGCCAGCCTCAGGTCAAACCCTTCACCACACTTGGGGTTTCCTGTGTTACTTGGCTCTAACATTTCCCCAGATGACTTTTCATCATCCAGCTCCCCCATGCTCTTCTCTTCTGGGTTAGTGTCCTCCCCTGCAAGTTCCTTCTCACACAGCTCCAGGATCCTGCCAGGCTCTGCGCCCTTATTCCAGATCAGGGTCTCTGGGGCACCTGGCTCTGCTACCGACAGCCCAGACATGCTCCCCTCCACGTCAAGCCCTCTGCTGGGAGGCTGACTCTCTTCCTGCTCAGGGGACTGGCTAGTCAGCTGCTCCTCGCTTTTTGGGGGGCTGGTGGAAAGTTTCTCAGTGAAGCTGAAACGAGCACAGTTGTCCACAGAAGTTGGAGAGGATGGGCCTGCACTGGAGACAGTACTGGAGGGGCCACTGCTGTCTGCAAAGAGGAAGAAAAATCTTAAAACATGTAGCTGGTATTTCCCCACCCGAACTGTCAAAGTCCCACAGTTCTACAACCAAGATGTGAGGGCTGTCTACATGCCATGTGACCTGTCAGGAGCTCGCAGCAGGTCTTTGGTATTTCTGGCAGTTCAGCTAATGAAAACCCAAGCACACAGAGCACAATTCCATCCTGTAATCCAGTGCTCTGTCGGCATACAGCCAAAACTGGATCCTACTGTCACAGAGGAAAATGTGAAGTGCGATGTTTGGCTTCAAAACGAAAACCAATTTCTTTCATTCCCTTACTATTATGGAGCAATCCCAGCTTCAGTTTTCTCCTCCTGGTTCCTGACACACACAATCCCTGAGTGTTCAGTAAGAGTCAACACTACAGAAAGAAATATTGATTCTCAACTAATGCTGATTCTTGCCTGATATTGCACAACCAGCAAAACCAGACAACAGATCTACATTGTATCTAATCCAATAAAGGAAGAGGATTAAACAACTGTTTTCAGCCAGACTGGTTTCCTGACCTTGCTGCCTTCACAAAGTTCCCTCCCTCCCCAGCACATTCACCCCAACCAAGAAGGGAGCACACTCACACCAAGGGGGCTTATCCGAACGCTGGCGCAATGGCAACGAGGATGATGACAGGATTCGCTGGGACATAAAGGGGTCTCCTGCTATCTGGCTGCCAATCATTGAATCAAACAAAGCTTCAAGAAAAAAAACACACAGATCAGTAATATTCCAACAGACATAACGGAATGGCTTGTAGCCCAGCAGTCATGAGCAGGCACTCCAGGAAGAGCTGAAGGCCAGTGCCAATTCAGAGCCATGCCTGCCTATCAGCTCCTGGGAATCTAAGGTTAAGATTTCCAGAGCTGGAGTTTGTATTCACATACATCAGCTACAGACACACCTGACTGATTACTTGTCAAGTAAGTGGCTTAGGATGGCTCTGAGCTGGGTCACACGGCTCATTCCTGGGCTAGAACACTCTGGGACAGGCTCCAGGGACTGCACCTAATATCCAGTCCTGTCAGGCTGATCTCTCCCAAGAATGTAAAAGACCAGGAGTGCTCCTCGCCTTGCCAGAGACAAGCCCACCTGAGCAGTACCTGCAGTGGACTGGACATGCGATTCGCTGCAACTCCTGCACACGGCTGTCAGGAACTCATTGACCTGCCGCAAAGAGAGGGAGTTGTGCAGAGTCTCCAGGGGATAAATGGTGGGAACCATGGAACAGCCTTCAAAACCTGGAGAGAGATCCAAGCAGAAAATGAATAGAGGAAACAGCAGGGTAAATCCATGCAGGAGCACTCAAGGCTGAAGGAGCTGGGCACTCTGGGAATCAAACAACAGGCACACTCAGGCCTCAGGTCATCTCTTCTAGGCCAAGGAAATCACCATGAAGCAATCCCATGCAATAACAGATCTGAAAGCAAGCACCTGGGCACAAATGGAGGGGAGAGGAGGAAATGTATCTGGCAGCTGCCATTTTTGCTGCTGAGCCTGTGACACTTCTGCTAAAATACACAGCTGTGACAGAGAACTTGGCACAGAGCTTGGCACAGTGTCCCCACTTACGGAAGCCAAACAGAACTGAAGTGGTGCCAACAGAATTTCCATTAAAGGGGTCCCACTGCTGGCACAGCCTCCTCTCCCCACAGCAGGGAGCTCACACTGGGGCAGCCACAAGGAGCCACAGAACCTTCCTGTCACAGCAGCCCCCTGTGCACCTCTGACAGGCTGTGTCCAAAGGAACGGCTGGGTAATGATTTGAATTATCTGTCCCCTTAACTAGACTTCACTGCCAGCAAACCCAGAATGAGCAGAAATAGACATCTCAGCATTTAATAGACACTTGCTGCATCACAACCATTCAGAATAAATCTTCTGCTGCTCAAACCAGCAGAGTATCATGGCAAAATATCTTCTTCTTCATCCCACCTTCCTGGAAATGCCTTGTGGAACCAAGCCAACCTGAACTGTCAGAGGAGCAAGGAAGAAACAGATGAGTCCCTGGGTATATGGAAGCTGCCTCCTGCTCTGTACCTCTCGAGTTCAATGGCCTCTCAACTCCTCAGGGTTGGGCTTCCCATTCTGTGACTCCCCAGTCCCCTCCAATGACCTCGAAAAGACTCTGGGAAGGAAATGGGTTTGTTTCTACAGAGAAGGAAAAATACTTTGAAATGCAAAAGGTAAGAGAGCTCTTGATGCAATTTGTGTCAGAATGTCTGCCCAGCACACTGACAGGATAAAACTGACAGCTGCAGCTCGGCAGCACCTCAGGAGAAGCCCTGGAGCATCTGCTTGTGAAGAGCAGACAATTGCTCCAGCCACCTCCGGGACAGGCTCTGCTCCAGTACCCTCATCTAACCCAGATCTGCAAGAGGCAAGGAGCATGAGCTAGTGAAGGCATTCACTGCAATAAAAAACAGTTGCTGGAGATAAAGAATCCTCCTGGGAGCTCATGAGGTTACCTATGCCACAAAGGGCCTACAAACATAATTCAAGACAGGAAGGATAACAAATCCTTGGCTAGGATGAAGAAATGCGAGACATAGTAAAAAGACCACATTCTTCTGTCCATTGCTGAGAAGTCCTGAGAGTGGAAGTGCTGAGTAAGGGAGAATGTATGTTCTTTGTTTTCTCACAGGCCTTCTGGGAGACAGAACTAAAGGAAAAGGGTGAGGGCAAAACTTAAAACAATCATGGGACATGGCTGTGGAGCAGCCCAGTATGAGGCTAATGTCATTTCACAACAGAATCTGGTTTCAGAGGGGCCAAAGTTGGCTCAGGTCCCCAAAGAAAAAAGGAATTTTAAATAACAGATAGGGCAAAGCAACATGGTTACAAGATACAGTGGGGGCACCAATGGGGATCTGAGTGCTTGGACTCCCCTCCAGTAAGATGAGGAAATCAAAGGTCCAGCATTAAAAGGAATGTGAGACTCTGACACACAGCTGATGTGAAATGATATACCTGTATCCCCAAAACGCCAGGTGCCTTCTCACACAGCTCTGCTCAGCGCTGTGGCCCTGCACCACTCTTGAGCAAGCATAGAAAAATGGCCAAAGTTTCCTCATTCAAGGTGGAGTAATGTGTCCAAGGAATCCCTCTCGTTTGTACATCGGACCCCACTTCTTCGCACATCTCCCTAGACCTGCTGAGCTGCTGGGGAAAGGCCAACAGTGGCTTCATGCCATCACGGCACAGCCAAGGCAGTAGCAACCACTACGGAGCGCAATCCCTACGTGTGTCCAGTGAAGGCTCCAACCACTGCTGAACCACACACAGTCAGCAAAGAACCAATGCCTCTGGCAAGGGGCAGCAAAAATAAAATGCAAGAGCAAGCCACAGAACCACCTCAGCCTGACAGTCACCGTATGTTGACCATGCAGCTATTGCTGATGCTCCCCCAAACTCTTTCCTGGAGCCTGCAGGGCTGGAGTCTGTGATGCAGGCAACGGCAAGAGAAATTGGACAGAACTCCATCCATTTTGTACCAATGTCCAACAGAGGACATTGTTTGTACCAACCCACAGAGGAAGGTCTGAGTGCCCAAGGTCTGTATGCCAGCTCTTCTGGAGTGAAGAAGCACTTGTCCAGTCTCAGCACAAACAAAAGCACTCACCAGGCTCCTCTCTGACGTGCATGATCAGTCCACCCGTTTTCTTGGAAGAACTCCAACATGCCACATGTATATTGCATATGAAGGGTTATGAGTCTAGACAGCACATGTGACTGTCAAGTCACGTGCCCCAAACGCCAGTGACCCACAGCTTAGAATTGCTCTGGACATCGTGTGTCTCTTCCATATTCTCATCTTCCCTTGACCTCAGTTAAGCTCCCAACATCTCCAGGTACCATGGTACGGAGCTTGGAAAAAGCCACTTCTGCCAAAGTGTCTCAACTCATTCCATTAGAAAACTCCTCACACCTGGAACTACGCAAAACTGTGGATCCCCACCACCCCCTTCAGGCCATTTGGACCACTATTACAAACATCCTTTCCAGATTTCTAATTTTACAAATTTCTACCTTTTCCACATTGACCCAAGTGGTGACAGTCAGATCACAGCCCGCTATTTTATATGTAAGAGTTTGGTGCTGTTTCCCTTTGTAATTTAAATTTATTTACACTGGACATCACCTGCTATTTTCCTGCTCATCATGATAGAGCCGGTCTCTGTTTCTCCACAGCTGACCTTTGGCTTCAGTACCAGTGTGATTCATTACCAACACGAACTTACTTCACACTGTTCTTTCTCCCAGCTATGACCACACAGGTTCCTAGACATTCCTTCAGGGCTCCACTGTTGATCTTTCCAACTACAGATGCCAACTGCATACTTTTGACTCACTGATTCTATCTTCTAATTCACATTTCCTTTGTGTGGACAGAAGTACAGTGGAAAGCCAAGAAAGAGAGGACAAAAGAATGCAGTTTTCAAAAGGAAGAAACCTGGGCTGTCAACTATGTCTGCTCTGAGAAGAGCCTCAGCAGGAATCCCAAACATGTCAATGAACTGTGGGCTTGCTGATGGACTGGGAAGACAGCATGAACTCAGTGGCGGAGATTTGATTTCCACGCCAGAGGGCTGCTGTCCTGGGGTGCGTAGGAAGTGCCTGACTCCTGTGTTTGGCTGTGCTGGGGCAGGCTGCACCTCCCAGCACCCTGCAGGTGTCCAAAGCACTGAGCTCACTTCCCCTCCCCACCTGAGCTCACGGACATGGCCAAGACTTGCAGCAGGAAAAGCTCAGCCCTGGCTCTGGAGCAGTCTGCTGCGATCCAGCATCTCTTCCCTTGAAGTGATTCTGCTCCTCTTTAGCATTTGTTGCCAGGAGACCAAGGATGCCCTAATTACATGTGAAAAGCAACTACTGCCTCCAAATTGCCTGCTTGACAGAAAGGGCCATACAAAGGAAAAAGTGTAAGAAAAATAATCGTCTTCCAGGCTCTGAAAATGCTCAGTCCTGCTGCTTCACTACACACAAGGCTGTACTGTCTGTGTCCCTTCCACCTGTGGGTCTGAATGGAAAAGGGGGTCCATGCATCACACCACACAGCTCAGCAAGCCACATGCCCGAGCAGCTTCTATGGTGCAGGTACACCTCAGCAGTCAGCCCCAGCTCGCTGCCTCATTCAAGGGAGCAGCAATCTTCCCATCTGTGTGAGAAGCACCAAGGCCTCCATGCACAAGACTTCCTGTGTGTGACAGAGGCTAAAAAACAGCAGAGAAACAGCAGCAAGCTTTGATTTATAACATCTGGATTCACTGCTGAAGTCATCTACCTCTTCCCACCGGAGACAGGACACGCTGAGAGGCCCAATCAGGAAGGACAGATGCCATGCAGTGCAGCCACACAGAAGCTCAGTTCTACCCTGTCTTAACTCAGTCTCTTTAGGAACAACACACCCACAAGTGCTCACTTCCCCAAAATTTCCCCAGCAAGTTCACTCAGCTTGTGACCAGCTGCAGTACCTCCTTAACCTCTTCTTCCCGTCCTCTCACTGCTCACTTTGGTTCCTCCATTGCTAAGGGGACACCCTGTGGCAGCCCACCAAGACCTGCATGGGGCATCCTGCCAGCAGAGCATCCCATCGATAGGAGCTCAGCACCCATCCTGAGGGGAGCCTGAGGGCTTACCCTGGCTAAAGGAAGGAGGCAACAAACAATTGCCGAAGATGGAAAGAGCAGTTACAGCCACACGGGGAGCACAGGCTCCGTGTGGAAAGGCTCCTGCCTAAGGCTCCGAAACTGCTGGTACAACAGCCCACACAGCTTGCTGCAGCAGCAGCCTAGAGACCCTGGGGATTTGGTGAGGGAAACGCCTTCCTTTTTTAGAAGCAAAGCATACTTTGCACTCTCAAGCAGACAGTGGTCCCTGCTCAGCTACAAGAGCATGGGACAGAGGCAGCTGCAGCGTGCAGTACCGTAAAGACACTCCAAGTCATCCTGCCCTGAGATCAGCCAGCTCCTGAAGAGGCGCAGGTGGTAGGAGCACTGCTGCAGGTGATGGGCTAGGGTGGCATCCAGGGAGATGGTCCGGCTCGTGGCACAGTCAGAGGAAAAACGGCGTAGCAACTGGGCAACGTGCTGGTGCTCCAACACATCTGGAGGAAAGGGGCCATAGAGAGTGAGAGAAGAGGGGCAGGTACAGCTGGGGACAGAGAAACTGCAGAGATGTGGGGATGGAGCTGCCAGCACCAGGGCCGCTGGGTAAGAAGGACCCAAACCACATACTAAGCCCAATCCCTCCCACAGTGAGCAGGTGAGGAATGCCCTTAAGAGTTACGTCCCCCCAGTGACACCAGGGCAGACCAGACTTCCACCTGACCCAGGCTTCACCCAGCTGTGGTGCAGGGCAGTGCCTGAGCAGTGAGGCTTCATCTTTGTAAGTGAAAGTCTGACAAGTGAAGAAATTTTAGGAAACATTCCAAGTCCAATGCAGCTCAGGTTTGGCTAGATAAGAAGATAAGGCCCAGGGCCAGACTCGCCCTCCCGCAGCTGAGACAAAAAAATCCAGACTGCAACACAATGTTCGAGTCCTGCACCCAAGCACAGCCAGGCACATCAGCACATGGAGAGAGCAAATGGCCCAGCATCAAATGAGCAGAGGCTGTGCAAGGGACTTGGGGGACAGCACGGTCTGGCTGAGAGCCGAGTGCTGAGAGTGCAGAAAAACAGGGGGAGCATAGAAGCACTGACTTTCTGTCTCTCTGAATACAGCCCTGTGCAATCTTCTGTGATGTCCTTGCGTGGTAGACAAGACACCAGCACAGAGGGATGCCTTCTCCCCAAACACAGCCTCAGGACTCACATTTCATGCCCAAGACTTGTGTGACCAGGGCATAAACCATCTGGCCTGATGCTGTGCTTGACCACTATCCCAGTTCACCCATTTCATTTCACACACAGAAACAAAATCCAGACTCAGAGCTGGGAACAATTTTTGCATTCAGTTTCTGTGTGTGGTTCATGGGATAAACATCCCACCTGCTCAAAGCAGTGCCAAGCCTAGACCAAATATCCCTGACTTTGAGCTCTCACCTGCTGGACCCCTGTCTTTGTTTTCTTGATTAAGAAGCACTTTGCCATTAGAAATATTAATCAGGTTTTTGGGAGAAACATGATGATAGTTTCAGCCTATCGTATTTGGAGCAGGGCAACTGCTTTACAGTGTGTCTTAGGAAAGGCTGGAACTTGGTACAACCTTTGCAGGCACGGCAGAACAACAGACCCTGCTGACATACACCACATGAGCTCAGATGCTGTCCAGACATATGGACAAACCAAGCAGTTGGCCACTCAGGGAAAAGCAGAACCAAGCATACAAAGAGAATCGGTTCCCTTTAGTTATTTGAAACAGTAAAGCCACAGTGAGCTGCCCTTTCCCATTTCATCCTTCCCAAAATTTTGATTTTCAGGAAAGTCTTCTGAATTTCATTCCTCTTCCAGACTACACCAAGCAGGCTGTCTTCATATTCGCAAGCTGCCTTGATCATGTAAGGCAGAAATACTTGGTCATGTTCAGTGATCTCCTTTGGTTCCAACTTGTTTCAGCAGCAGGAGCCATGCAGGAGGAGGGGTGCTGTGAAACCTTTTTAAAAGTATCTGTGCAAGAGGTGGAGAGTAAACACTGGTTCAAGGCACCTTCTACAACAGAGCTAGTGGCCTGTAACCTCACAGACTCACACTTGAGTTGTCAGGTTAGTAGCAACATGGAGCAGAGGTAGTGAATTAGCAGAAGCTCTGTCACACATCTGTCACCAGACTTTGCAGAGCTACAGGCAGCACGGGGTGAAGCTGGTGACGCCGCCCCAGGTGGCATAATGCCTGTCCCCTCCCACCGAGCCAGCACTGCCCACCACAGCAGACAAGGGAGAGCTCTGGAGAGACACCACTCACAGGATAACATCTGCAGAAAAGGTGAGCCTACCTACACCAACATCACCATGCTTGGAGGAGCCGCAAGAGCAGCCTAACAGACAGCTTTGACAACAGAAGGCCACGAGGCTACCAGTACTCCTGACATCAAACATCAGTGCACCACCTTCTCTACCACCATACACTAGGCCCTTCCAGGTGAAACAGCTGTCCGAGGGCTAGGACAGCTCATTCTCGTTCTACAAATCTGCAGTGTAGAAACTGAGGACCTAAGCTGCTGACGCTTCATGATATGGAGTGGATATCAGCCCCCAACCAGAGGGATTCTCCCCCGATCCCCACCCTCCCAAAAGGGAGCCTGACAGAAGGTCTCAATGTCTTGGTGGAGTTAAAAGCTGCTCTAGCAGTGCACTCACAGAGCCACGGTTTTTATCTTTTCACCGGGACAAAAACACCTCAGGGGAGAGCAGAGGCACCACTGAGTAGTAACAGGGGATGAGTGAGCACATTAGTCACAAGGAGACAATGAAGGAAGGTGAAGCATGTTTGGACACCAGATACACAAACACAAAAAAACCACAAGAAGGCTGAGAGAACGTGTGCAGAGAAAACTGAATGTGAGCATGGGGTTAGAAGTGTGAGGGAACATCAAATCAAGGAAGCAAACATACCATTAGTCGGATGCTTTGCAAACGACACAGAAAATCGTTTTACGGCTGGCATAGACAAGAGCTCTGAGGAAATAAAAACAGATCATCTCGGTTAACAGCCTGCTTCAAAGGATCCCCCGACCTTCATATGCTTGATTACCCTTTCAGGTTCACCTTCTTGACCCCCACAGCAGCTGCTCCCACTGGCGCTGGGGTGGCACTGACACTGCACCTGTGGGTCTGACTGAACCTCGGCATCTCCCCAGCCCTGCCAGCATCTCCCCTGACACTACACAGGCTCAGCCACACTCTCAGTCACTCTCCGTCAGCAACTCACACCTTCCCACCACGCCAGGCTCAGTCCAGGCAGAATGCAGCCAGGCCATGCTCGCAGCCACCAGAGCACACAGCCCAGCAAGCAGCAGCACCACAGGAGGATTGTTCTCAGGATTCACCTCTGCCTAAGAAAAACAAACTGTTCTGCAGAGGGACTACAGAGTTCTGGCACAGGTACAGCTCAAAACAACCTCTAATGCAAGCTATACAGACCTATTTATGAATTTAAAGGTAAATCACCTGAGTAGGGAAGAAGCAAAAGATCCATGAAGACATGCCTCTACAGTTCTTTGCTCGAAGCATTTCAGTACAGGGGAAGCTTTGGGATACACCTGTCAGACTGGTCCTCAGGTTTCTCTTGGCCATGCCCCAGGCTAGGCCAAGCTCTCCCATACAAATCACACATCAGAAAGACAGTGCAAGGACAGACACTGTGCATCTAAAAACAGATAGGCTTTAAAGGACAGGGATTAGGCTCCATATGCACACACACACAAAAAAAAAAAAAAGGCTGGAAACTTTATTTTTTCCCCACACTGGATCCCTGGCTTCAGGCAAGCCAACTTGAAATCACAACCATCCATGGACCTTCCCTCAGCTTGAGGTTGGGACAACTTTCTGCTGAAGTGTTTCCTTAGCCCTCCTCCAGCTCCAAGCAAAAAAGACTTCAGAAATAAGGGCCCTTGAAACTTCCCTGGAACAAGGCAAGTTAACATCAGTGAAGTGCTATATGTCACACACGGCACCTTGAAGCATCACAGCCATGAAAAACTACCAAAGAGTTCATGCAAAGATGTGCTGCTTTTCAACATTATTAGCCCAATGAGTGTGGAAAAGGTCTTGAAACAAATGTCCTCCAAGAGTCTGCTGTAGCTGCAGTGTTGTCGCTGACTGCAACCACCTCTAGTGATGTCTGGTTTAAATTCCATTATTCCGCATTTCATTGGTGCTCTTTTAAGCAGGAACACGCAGATCAAGAGCTCATTTCACATTCCAAACTACCTTCCCTAGAAGCTAAATGTCCTTCTGCCTCCTGCTTGTTTTCCCAAGCCCCCAGCTCCTCACCCCCAGCTGCCCTTATTGCAGCAAGGCACTGACAGCACAGCGTGCCCGGGCACACCAAGAAACATGGAAACAGAGGTATATCATCAAGATTTATAATTCTGTGCCGTGTTAGACACATGCTAGCAACTAAGTCTGCATTTTAGGTACTCAAGGGTACAACTGAATCTCAGCACACAGAGGCCTTGTCACTGAAATTAGGCTTATGCAGCAGGAGTCCAGCTGATCTCGAATGCCTGCAGCCAGCTGCAAGCAGATCCTGCGACACAGCCTACAGAGAAAGGCAGCCCAGCACCAGCACCGAGCAGGTCTGTTCCATGCCCAGCTGGGCACAGAGCAGTCTCTGACGCTTTTCCCTGAAAATCAGTGCTGCCTTGGGCTCCCACTCCTTGCAGAGTCAGGAAAGAACAGCAGGCAGGGCCCCTGCTGGCCTTTTCAGCAGCTCCACTGTGAGTAGCACCCTAGTCTTGTGCCAAAAACCATGAGCTTATTCTGCAGCCTGTGAGTAGCCAGCACTTGCTGCCCGGGGCAGCTCAGACTGGTACCATGGGGTTGGGAACGCTCCCATCTCACCCTCCCTGTCGCTGCCATTCACAGCCCTCTGCTCGTCAGACAGCGCCCTGAGGAGGTGAGAACCAGCTCAGTTTTCCCTTACAGAAGACAAGCAGCAAAGGAAGCCAGTGTACATAATGGCACTTACAGGGTTCCAACAGGGCAGAGAATTGGACAACATCTTTCCATCCCGATTTGCTAGGCCATTTTCCTTGCCTCAAAGCTGGACAAAAATCCAAATGAACCAGCCTCCTGTCTTCCCCAAATTCCTGCCTTAATCCTCTTCCCACCTTGAAATCCAGCAGTGTTAGTGTTCCTTATTATCCCAGTAAGAAAGACACTCAGATTCTGTATTAATTAAAATACCAAAAAGAAAAATATAAGACATCCAAGACAGATGATCTTACATCTATCCATTCAAATGCTGGGAAACCTAACCGGTACAACATTAGGTGGATTTCCAGCCTCGTCAGAGTATGCTGTGCAGACCCTCTCCACGGAGCTCCTCAATTCAGTGCCCCAACAAATGGTATGTGAATAAGCACTTAAGGTCTTTCCTATTGGGACCACAATGGAAACTTGCACTTGTGCATTACACCCTCCAACTGCTCCAGGACAGCTCAGTCTATCCCTGTGCCCCAACTTCCTTGCAAATAACAACGCTCTGCTGCTCCCTGCGCATGGCACCAAGTGCTGCTGGCAGCTTGGGCTGCAGCTGCAGCATCTGCACCCACGGGCATCAAGCAACACTTGTACCCACGGCCCCAGAGCCTTCACCAGACTGTCTTGCTGACCTTCCTGCCAGCTTCTGCACAATTGCACAGAAACCAGACTTTCCAGTCCTTCTGCAGAATTTCACCCAAGCAACTCACTTACCTCAAGCCTTTCAGGCATTTTGCCCTTGCTTCCTGAGAGCTACCTCAGACTCTGCTGCATGCTCAGCCTCACTCTAGTGCCCATCTTATCCATGCCCAAGCACATCATTCTGCCTTTGGGATGGGTCCATGTTCCATGGGGCAAGGATTACTGTCCCAAAAAGAGCTTCATTTAGCATCAGCAAGATCACCAAGGTAAGCAAGATGATGTGATCTGCTGGATTTCCATACCAGGACAAACCTATTTAATATCTGGACCAATAAATCCCCCTTCACAACAGGAAGTAGTCTTGAAACATCAGACCAAAATCAGACCCCAGCAATACCATACATCAGCCTAAAATGCCTCTCACAATGTCAGGTCCTTTCTGTCCTAGCAAAGAACATGATTTCTTGAGATATGGCAAAATTTGTCATTGTAGATGCAGTGAATACACACATTCAACCGTCACTGTTTTCAGCAGTCCGAGTCTGTGCCACAGGCACATCTTGAGACACCAGTCCACAAAGCACCACCCTGCTGCCAGGGAACACACATACCGTCTTTGTATGTCAGGCTGCTGGCAAACTTTTTGCCATGGCTGCGTGCGTAGTCCTGAAGGTTGGGGGCACTGGAGGAGCCTCCCAGCACAGTGGTGCTAAACAGCCCGGTGCACTGTGACCCTGGAAAGGCAGGGAAGGTGTTAGTATCACATACCCACTGCATGCAACTACAGAAAAGCAGGGTTAGTCAAAGGATGAAGAATGAACTGGCCACTTTGCAAGCAATCTCAGGAAAAAACATGATGCCTGGAAGCACAGGGAGACCGTGTTCTCCAATCTAAATTCCACAGTGTCAAATGCACAGCAGGTAGCCCAAACCTCAGCACCAGGACAGTTCCTAACTCCATCCAGGGGTTTACTTCCATTTGGCTTCCTTGCCCTGACTTAGGAGAAACACCTTCACCCCTTTCAGTCAGCAAAGCTACACACTGATGTCAGAACAGTCAGGACGCCAAACCACTGATGTTCATGTCACAGAGTTTCATTGCTCTGCTCTTCTGCCCTTTCTCTGTGGAAAGCTCCTTTTTGGGTAGGACACTGAGGAGAGGAAAGAACTGTCTGCCCTGTGGATCAGGCAGTGTGGATTCACCTTCTGTCAAACAAGCCGGGAAAGCACTGTGACCAGAGGGCTTGCGTTCACAAGCTCGTATTTCACAGAAATACTTTACTTGGCCATGTCTCACTGCTCCAGCATAGGAGCAATTGGTCCATGAATGAGCCTTGCAAAGAACCAGATGTGCACACAGCATGGAACTCTGCCTAGCCAGTGTCAAGGAACACAGCATGCAAGATGCAGGGCAACCTCATTCCTGTGGCTTTGGCTTTGCTTCTCCAAGGCACAGTGCTCTGAAGACTGACCTGACCTGTGTGGTATTTAGGGAACACCAGACATTTGAAAGAGGATTCTTTCAACTGACTGAGGAAAGCAATTATGAGTCAAGACAAAACCTTATTATGGGCCAGACACAGCCACTGATTGGCTGTAAATATTCTGCTAAATGGTCTTGCTGCTGCATTCTGTACTGAGAATACCAACTGCATAAACCAGCATTACTCCTACGTACAAAAGACTTCCAGAAACAAGCAGGTTGATCTGGTTCCACCTTGTCTGCCATGCAAAAAAACCTGCAACATTGCCTAATAGCATTTATCTGGAAGAGTGCAACTGTTACTGCTGTGAAAGAGATCCTGCCTACACTGGAAGCAGCTCTTGATTCTAAAATACTGCATCATAGCATGATTTAGGTTGGAAGGAGCCTGAAGCTTCTTTCCCAACAGCCCAGCAGGACCAGCTCGGATCAGCTTGCTAGGGTTTGTCCAGTCAAGTTGTCAATATCTCCAAAAAAGGAAATTTCACAACCTCTCTGGGCACCTGCTCTAATATCTGGCACATTCATGGTGGGTGAAAAATTTGTTCCTCCTAGCTAATCGGAATTTCTTGTGCCGCAACCTGTATTCATTGGTTCTCAACCAACCAGCACAGGACTTTGGGGACAGGCTGTCTGCATCCCCTCTGCAACCTCCTATTCAGGTAGTGAAGGAGCATTAAGGTCTCCAGTTCTAATCTGAACAAGCCCTGCTCTCAGCTTCTCCTCCCATGTCGTGTGCTCCAGCCCCATCCATTTCCACTGCCCCTCAGCTGGCTCACGATCCTGACACATCCTCCACAGCCCAGGGAGCCCAGGGCAGGACAGCAGAGCTTCAGGCACTCAGGAGAGGTGAACAAACAGAAAGAGCCTAACCCCTCAGCCTGACAGCAGTGCTCCAGCTGATGCAGCCAAGATGCCGTCAGCCGTCCCTGGTGGGAGGACACATTGCTGCCTCACATCCACTCGCTGCTCTTTGGAACCCCAGCTCTGTGTCTGCAAAGATCCTTAAGCCAGAGCTTCTTTGGAGAAAACACAGAGATCCTGAGCATTGAGCTGGCCATGTATAAGCTCCGTCTGAGCTGAGGACATCTGCTCCTGGGGTGACCGAAAGGGCTCTTGTAGTGCTGAACTGCAGCTGCTCCCCCACCGTGACACTGCTGGTGGCTTTCCGCAGCACAGGCCAGCACACATGAGCCCTTGGACATAAAAAACCTCTTGCTTGCAGCGTTCACTGGTATATAAGCCTTAGAAAATTTCCTCCTAATGCCCTAAATTGATGGTGAGTGCTGACTCCACACGAACTGGAATCTGTCAGAATGCAAATTAAATTTTGTCAAGCAGCAGACAGGATGATACTCCTAATTGCTCTTCCATGGTGTAAAAACAAACAACAAAAACCGCCAAACAGATTTACTGACAGATAAAAATGGAACATCAGATTTTTAGGACTTTTTATCTTGACCAACCCTGTGCCATTAATCATTAAGCTGAGGATACACCAGTGTTTCTGCTGTCCTGCTGCAGACAGAGGCATTTTGCTAGTGCACTTAAACCAGAAGAGAATTTATAAAGATGGCTCTGTGGACAACAGCAATCATCTACAGTGAACTCCAGGAGACCGCTGTACCCAAAGTATCCATACACTCACACATAGACACACACATATATCCTAAAGAACACAACAGCCATTTGGATTTAAATGTAGCAACACTTGCTAGAAATTACTGTATGTGCTGGATACTTTCTGTGCTTTTAATTTTCAGATGTTCGTTCAATGTGTCAGATGTTTAAAAATAGTCATCCTTGATTTTCCTCTAGGAATCTCAGCACAAGGCTTCGTGCCACTGCAGTGCACCACCTCTACTGCTCAGCCAGCAGTGGTTTTACCCCATTTTGAAGGGTTCTTATACACAAAGAAAGGGACTGGAACTTCCCTAGGCTTCTCAAGCTAGAAGCACACACACGATGGCAAACGCTCCACAGCAATGCACTTGGTGCTGCCCAGAAAAACGTGTGACACCCCAAAGCACAGATAAAGCAAGCTGCAGCCACCTACTTTCAAAAGAGGGATTTCATTTTTTAAATGACAGTAGAGGCACCATTCTGGAAGGTATGGCAGCAGGGCAGGGCTACTGCAGGAACTCCCTCCTGTTCCCCATTCCTTCATGCTACACATACGAGGTTAAACTTGGACAGACATTCCATTTTCCAGAGGTAATGACAGCCAGACACCGACAAGGTCAGGCAACAGGAGGTATGCTCTGCTTCAGAAAACTCAGCAGGTAGTGCCTGAATGAATCCCCTCACAACACAGCTACTGAGACAAGTATTATAGCCAAAGTTCAAGTTTCTGTGAGTTCTGTATTATCTCTTACACAGAGAACACATTTCAAATCCTAAAGGGGGAAGAAATTAGATTTCTGAAAACAAGCATGAAAGGAATCAGGAAGATTCCTTGAAGAGCTTGACTTGTACAGGTAAAGAGGCATCGCTCTTCATAGCAGGCCTTAGGTTAAAAAAACCTCACAGAAACACTGATATTCTAACCACCAAGGCTTGTGCAAGCCAGTGTGGTACAACAGGTCTCTCCTGCTCAATCCTTCTGTGCCTGCAAGACTCTACAAAGGAGAATGATGGCTGGGCTGAGTATCCAGCTCGAGGTTTATGACACAGATTAGATCTATCAGCTCCTACTCAAGGTTTTGTCTCTGCAGAGCTTCACAGCCAGAAGAGTAACCAGCACAGGCTTCCCAGCAAGGCACATGAAGCAAGTTTCTGAAATTAAACCTGCCAGGATCATATTTTAAATTTTTTTGCTACAGAAAAGTAGTATTGTACAAAGGTGCAGAAAAGCAGTGGCCTTCCCTATGGCCAAAACAGACATTCCTCAAAAACCTGGAAAAGACTGTAGTCCAAGGGCTGTAAACTCTGCTTTCCAGAGCACAGGCCTTCTGGTAGTCGCACATCCAAACAGTAAAACCTAGTTGCAGGACCATTTGATGTGTTTGGTAATTCTCCAAGCAGATGCACCTCCTTGACTGTGTGCCAGAGATCTCAGAAATTCCCATATTCATCCATATGGACTCACAAAATACCCACAGGTTTCATCAAGCCTAAGCAAGGCAGTTTGTCACAGCTCACTAAATCTCGCAGTGGGGGAAAGGCAGAGATAAGTGAAATAACATTCAAAAATCATCATGGCCAATATTACTGTCTCTTTATCAAAATAATATGCATCAGCCATTCCTATTTATATTTTTCCAGCTGGCTGGAAGCATAGCTAGCAGACTCCAGGGATAAATCCTAACCACTCAGAAGAAAATTCCCTTTCCTTGGTAAGAATTAGATTCCAAAGAAGCAGCTCATTCAAAAGTGGCAAAGAAATGATCAGGCTTTTCAGAAGTCTCATGGCTGCAGGTTGTCCACATAACAGAGTGATGAGTCAGAACTGCTGCAAGTCTCAGCCATGCCACAACGCTAAAATGGTTTTAAAGAAAAAGAAGTGGGCATGACTTGGGCGTTATCACCTGCTATCTGCAGGACACAGGTTGCACAGCCACCTCTGAACCTCATGACAGCAAAGACAGCTTTTGCAGTTTCAAAACAGATCTTGCTTTAGCAAAAGTATTTCAGGAAGAATGTCAACTATTCAGACATAGTTTAGGTTAGGATGACAGGAAAAGGAACAATCAAAGACAGAGAATATCAAATGCCACAAAATACTCTCTTCCACTGGCTACCATAAGAAGAATGGCTGACCAGGGACTTCAGCTTGATTAGAGAGCTATCAAACATTCTGTATGTGACACATCTGTTCCATACAACAGATCTTTATGAAGCAGAGGTAGAAACAGAACAGTCTCACAGGAAGAACAGCTTTGCATGTAAACTGATGTTTTGCAGAACAGAAAGCATGCTAGTTCTAACCTAAAATCATCTCTTCATACTAAGTTCAGAAATGATGTAACAAATGAGAGCAACAGAGGAGCAGAAGGCCAGCCTGCAGGTAGGCAGTTTGCCCTGCTGCTCCCCGACTGCAAAGGATGAAAAGTGCATCTTCTGTTACTAGCAGCTGGAGGAGAAGTTTGTACACAAAAAGTACAGACTAAGACAGTCTCTACAGTGGTCTCAACAGAAACACTGAGAGAAGACACAAAACACACAGAGACAGACAAGGAGCTCAAGCCAGATGTGTTTGTGGAGACACAGTACAAGTGAGAAGGTTGGTTACAGGTCAGGTACAGTACCTAAGCCACTTTGCTTCATCTCAGAAGACTGCCTGGAATAAGTGCTGAAGAGGCGATAACCTCCTGATTTGGAAGACGATTCAGACAGCACCTGCAAGGACAGACAGTGTAATCAGCATCATGCTCCAAGTTACCCAACTGCTCTCAAAAGCCTTTACACACCAATTGAAGGCAGAGAAAGGCGCATCTCTTCCTTAAAATCACCACTTTCACGCAGCCAAAGGTAGTCATATGCTAAGATTGTGACAATGAATGCTCAATCTTAATTTCAAGGTTTTCTTGGATTGTGGAACACTGGAAATTTGAAAAGTATGAGTGCTGCATGCAAAGGTGACACTGTAACATATAATGATGGAAACAAACACCTAACAAATACCTCAAATCTTAACTGCTTTCACTGGTTCAGAAAACTGATGGAAAAAATGCCTGTGAAATCCCTCCAAAAGCAGGGGCAATTCCAGAGTACTCTGAAAGTAGCAGTCATCTGCTGACTGTGACACTGGCCTTGTGACACAGCACAGCCCAGAAGGGGAGAGGTTAAAATAGCAAAATCAATTCTGTTACTTCACCAGATCAGTGGATGGGACAGTTCCAAACCCTGACAGTTTAAACATCCTGTACGAATCCACCAGTGAGCAGGGACGACCGACCAGCATAAGATCTTAGACGGGACAAAGGAATGAGAAACGTGGAGCTGCTTTTGTGAAAGGCAAAGGCTGGAGCCTAACAGAAGGCAAAGATGTCACCGTAGCTAGGTGGTGAGGTTGCATGTAATCTCACAGCTGGCTACAGCAGTGCCTCCACAGAGCATGTAACCAAATGATGTTTGTGTTTCTCAAGCATTTCCTTACTTGCTCTTCCTCATCAGCTCCTCTGGCCTGTGCTCCTGTCCCTCCTCAATGAGGAAGACTTTCAGACTTCCACAACATCCCTCTTTACCTTCTGCCGATCCTTCCCCAGAATCAGTTCAGACTCTGGCATGTTAAAAGAAATGCCAGGGAACCAAAAACAAGTAAAAGGCCTTTTCAAGAACAAGGAAGGGCACCGACGGCAGTTACCTCCATGGATCCCGTCTTCCGGTTCCTGATCAGTGGTGACCTTCGCTGGATGCTGACCGGCTCGGAGGGCTGTGGTGACTGCTGCTGAGCACGGTCTGGCTCATCGCTGCCCTTCTCCTTTGAGAGGTCCTCTAGGCTGCCTTGGTCTGCCTTCTTGTCCTCGTTCTGCCATAAGGAAACACTGATGCCTGCAGGAACGTGCCCTTTGCCTGCACTGCCCCACGCCAGCTCCAGGCGCAGACCTCCTGCTCTGCCAAGCTCAGGAGGCACCCACAGTCCCAGCAGCCACCCTGACGAACCCAGGCAGGACAAGGACACAACCTGTCAGCTCCCTGCAGGCACCACCAGCAAGGAAACTTCTGCAGCAGGGCAGGCAGAGCAGAGCAGTGCCCGAGTGTCTCCTGAGGCTAGCAGCTCCTGTCCAGGTGTCTGCTCACCTCTGCTGAGGCTGGCCGAAAGCCAAACCCCGTGGGTACATTCCTGTCCTCCTCACAGCCTTTGACGCCAGGGCTGAAATGCAGCTCCACGTGGAAACGCTCCTCTGAAGAGGGGTCCTGTGAACACATGTCCCAGGGAACAGGTAAAGAACCAAACCCAGTTCATCCTACCATCAGTCCAGGCCAAGGTCCCACCCTACTGTGCTGGCCAGCACACACCCCAGGCATATCCTCTGGAGGGAAGCAGAAGCAGCAAGAAACCATGAACAGAATGGCTCCAGGTTTGTCCCATCCAAAAGGACAGCCCTGATCAGCAGACAGCTGAGGTATTCTGACTTGTTATTTTGGGACAACAGCCACAGAGAAGCGTAACAGAATCGGGCTCTATGTGTATATATATATACACACCCCTAAACCTCCCCCCTTCTGACTCACTGCTGCTGCAAACCCAGCACATGCTGCTACAGGGGGAGACTGGGTCCCTCCTGGAACCTTAGTCAGGCTGTTCCAAGATATAAGTAACTGTCTCTAATAATAATTTTGCCTTAAGCCTTTTTCAAAGGAAGCCAGAGCTTTTACAGTATCTGGCACTAATGATACAAAGCCAGAATTTTTACCATCTTGACTGACTGATAGCCCACCACTTGTGAGAGCTCTAGTCAGATGTCTTTTGACAAGCATCACTCCTGCCATCAGAAGCTCACACCAGGTCTGTGAATACAAGGCTCTAACACTATAGGGTGTGGGGTAAGGGGCTGCTCCCCTCACCACTATAACCTCCTGCAGCACAGACCTGAGTCACAAGATCTGTGGAGCAGGACATGCAGCTCGGTCCCAAACCTACTTACAGTCACCACCTTCAGCTCCCACATTCCAGCTGTTTAGTAAATGACTCTCTTTGCTTCCTGCAGATACCAGTATACTCTAGCCTAACTAAATCAGCACACTTTTAGAATAAAAAATAGTTTATGGATGTGAAATTTCTGGATATTTTCTAGAAATATTTCAAAAACACAGCCAAATATCACTTGGTTTTATTTTTTTCCTACTGTTCATTTGCAATTAATAGTTTAAAACAGCAAATAATTTTGCACTAGGAAATGCTTTAAAATAGCCAGTATTGATTACATAAGTTTGGTATTACTGCTCAGGGTGACATTCTGCTTACATGTAGCATGCATTAACTGGGTCACTGCCTCCCACTTAAACCAAAAACTAGCAGTTGTGTTAATGATCCATCTGTTCACAAGCAGGGAGAGCTCAGGTTACAGACTTCCAACTGAACTCATCTGTGAGGACTGTGCCTTGCAACCCGGCAGGAAGCATTGTATCCTACAGCTCTATCCCTCACCTTGTTGTTGTCCTCGTAGAGCATGATAACAATCTGGGTCATGTAGTTCAGCTCTGAGATAGCACTCAAATAGTCCATGGCTCTCTTCCACTGCTGGTCTTTGTTTTCCTGATATATACACATAAACAGTCGCATGGGATAAGCAACAGCAGACACCTTGCAGCATTCAGTGAAATGGGACTGGAGAGAAATTCCTCTCTCCACAAGGTAACATTGTCAGGACAAAAACACCTTGCTTAACTTGCATGCAAAAATGACCTTGCAATGTGTGGGGTGCTTGCAGGGAGGAGCAGCTGCACAGAGGGATGCTACAGCTGCCCACAGCACCCATGTGCAGGTCTGAGCTGCAAGCCCCTGCGCCATGATGACGAGATAAGCAGAGCCCACAGCAGGTTCCCAAACACAGCCATTCTCAAACTACAGAATGGAGCACAAGGGATGAACTTGTGCTAAATAACGACCAAGTGAAGTGCTTTTATCTGATGCCAAATGAAAAATCTAGACACGCTGGACCTTTGGGAACCACACAGCAAGGCAACCCACCCTTCACTGCCTCCTAATGCTGCCAGGAAAGGGCCACACCTGAAGTGCCAGTCATGATGCTGCGGTGCATATCCCCACATGGATGGACATGAACTGAACCCTCCAGCACAAACGAACCCAGATGCAGCCCAATATCCCTGTGCTGGCAACACGGCATCCTTGGGCACTTGAGTCAGGGAATAAGGGAGCATCTTATTCTGGGAGTGATTCAGAGGTACTTTTCTGGTCACTGTCTATAGATATGCCAAGCTACCACGGACATCAGAAATCAAGCCTGCAAAGCAAGCCCAAACTCTCAAGGCATTTCAGACCATGCTTAAAAATGGGAAGATAAATCAGAGACCCTCTTGAGAAGACTAAAGCAGAGCTTTTCTCAGGGTCTGCGTGCCAGTTCATTCAGGAAGCAGGTGAGCAGAGAGCAAGTGAAGGGTGAGTTGGATGAATTAATCCCCTAAACATGTGTCATCTGCCTCCCTGGCAGAGAGCATGTCCTGTGCATTTGCAACCTCAAGTCACTTCCTCTGTAAGCAAACTGATTTTATTGACTTTGAATTGATATAAAGACAATAAATAACAGGACCAAGCTCTTGAAATAAAGTGTTGAAGGAAGCAGGAAGTAAGAAAATCACTCGTTCCCATTGCCTCATACTGCTATTCTTCTAGACAGGTCTGCCCACCTGAAACTAGCAGGCAGAAAACGTCTCTGTGCAAGCAAGGCAGGCACTGAGGAACAACAATGCTCCTACATGCCAGAAAGGCAGGAAGCTGCATCATGCAAACACAGCAGAGATGGAGCTGGCCAGAGGCCACTGAAGCACTGCATTACTGGGAGAGCTAGCTCAAGGGGCTACCTACAAACATACACTGTCCACCTTGGAAAAGGCTACCGGAAAAAAGCAGGGAAGCTTACTCTGTGAGCATTGCTGGGACACTTACATCCAGTAGCCCCCCATAGCGGAAGATACTGAGCAGGGAGTGCACATGGCTCTCACTGGTGAAGTACAGCCGTGTTCGAACGTGGCGACCTGGTGACAGAACTCCTCTTGAGTACCTAAACCAAAATCAGTCCACAGTTACTGAGTCTGCCAGGGAATTGCCATCTATCACACATCAGCATTTCTGCACACTTATTGGAATGACATAACCCCACACTGGGAAATCTCAAAGGCAGCAGGACTGAACAAACAAGGAGAGCACTGGGCACAGAAACAACACATTTTGTGGAATCCTAATGGAGACACGTAGTAGGTGGGTCCTTACTCTACACTGGCCCTGTGCAGGGAAAGGGATGAGGCATCACCATTCAGCTACAATGGGTAGAAGCCTTTGTGGCCCTGAGCTTCTGGCCAGCAGTCTCAATGTGCCTTTTCCATTCGCCTTCTAGTTTTAGGAGCACCAACATGCCTTCCTCCCGGATGGGCCTTCAGTGTATTCTCAGTACCTCCTTCCACAACAGCACACTCTTCTGGCATGGGAACCACCCACTGCTCCACAGCTGCCCTCCCCACTGCCAGCAGCATGCAGCACAAGCCTTACAAGGGATGCAGTTTGTTGACAGACTCATCTTCATGAGTTCTCTGTAGGTCCAGCTGGATCTTTTTAATGAGAGGAAGACAAAAGCCAATAGCAATCTCCAGTTTCTCTTCTTTATTAATCCCATATTCCTGCAGGAACAAAACAAGAGACACCCTGAGCCCTGGTGCTTTGCCACATCCCCACATGAAAGGCCACTTAATTTCAACAGCCCAGTCCTCAGCACCGCTGGTTAAGCAAGGACAGGAAGACAGATGTCACTCAACATTTTTCACTTTTTTTTCCCACATATGGCAGAGGGCAACAGAGGACTAAGACTCTTCCAAGAACCAAGTCATGTCTGGACATGACTGTCAGTATCATTCCAACAGCTGAGAGGTGCAAGTACCATGAGTGAATCTCTGATCTCATGACTTGCAGACTTATATCCTGACCTAGCGTGAGCATTAAAGCAACAACTGCTATTGGAAAAGGTAAAAACTGCAGTGCTATGCTGAAAACAGCCAGACTGCATCTTACCAGCAAAACTAAAGAAGTTTAGAAGACCACTTCTGCTCTACAGGGGCAGCTGGACCTTGCTGGTGGAAGCCCATCACATATAAATGAAACTTTGCCAGAAGCAACTCAACATTGCAAACTGAACAAGTCCTAGTTTGACAAGAATAACAAACTTGTCAGAACTTTAACAAAGAAATCTCCCTTCACTTCTACAACCCTGCGTGCAGAGGATGAAATGTTGCTGTAGCGCACACACACAGCTCAGAGCTGTGCTGTGATGCCCTACAACGAACATGGAAAAGCTGCTGCGTCAGCTGCTCAGTACTCTGACCCTGCCAGAATCCTCAACCAGGAGCCCAGCCCTGACACATTATAAGTCATAAATCATTTTGGCCTTATACAAACACTAAGACAGATCTGAGAAACACCCTACTGCGATACGCTGCCTTGGGAGTTAACGTGCAAGAGAATCGAGACAAAACACAAAGGGAATGGGTCAGAAATTGGCGTCACAGGCACTGTCACACAAGCTATACCTGGGGTATG
Organism: Acanthiza pusilla; assembly: GCA_036630365.1. Classification (NCBI taxonomy): domain Eukaryota; kingdom Metazoa; phylum Chordata; class Aves; order Passeriformes; family Acanthizidae; genus Acanthiza; species Acanthiza pusilla. The sequence continues at coordinate 20,467,208 of JAXCHO010000004.1, read as the reverse complement.
ATCACATCTGCCAGGGCTTTGGAGAGCTTGAAGAGTTCAGTTGTGCCTTCCAGTTTCAGCGCACAGTTGTGCTGTACATCATACTTGATGCAGTCATAGATATCAGGGATCTTGCTGATGTCATAGCGCCCATTCTTCATGCGGAAATCTCGCTCCAGCTTACTCCAGCGTTGCAGCATCAGTTCCAAAGTCTCACTGTGGTACAGCTGCAGGTCTAAACAGCAGAGAACACCAAACCACATTCACATCCTAGGACCACAGAATCACAGAACCCTAGTTATTGCTGCAGAGATTTCAAGTGACAGCTACGACTGACTTCTCCCAGCATGAAAGGGCTCGAATTATTGTGTCACCCACTGGAATCCTAGTCTGGAAAAGCCATTGGACCTGTTGCAGCAACAGGCTACTTCTGAAATGCTTGAGAAAAGTGAAACTGCCTGTTTGCTTAGCTCTGCCATAAATCCCGTGGCATGTCCCCAAGATGCTTTTGTAAAACCTCTGCATTGTTATTAGGACAGTTCTTAGAGATAAGCAAATCGTGACTGAAAAGCTTGCCGTTTACAGTCTTCAGAAAATGCCTGAAAAAACACAGGCATATCCCTGCAGGATACACTGCTGCTGTTTACACTCACTCTAAAGCAAGATGCACATATAATTTCCTTTACATTCCTTTAACAGTAGTTGAACGTGGAACAGAAGCCTTCCACATCAATAGCACATACAGAATTACACTTGACAATTTCCTTGCTACAGACAAACATAAGCCCTAGTGGTGTTTGGGAGCTCTGAAGATGTAACAACAAAGGAGTCTGTTCCAGACCCTTTCCAGTTCTGTTGCTCACCTGCAGATTTTGGGTCTTCCAGACGTTTTCGTATCTGGGAGGTGAGATTCTCAATCAGAGTGAACACCTGGTTACAGACCTCAACCGGGTTCTGGATGAAGGTCATGGAGTTGAGCAGAGAAGCACTGCCTGTAGGTGCTAGCTGAAAGAAGATTCCAGCAGAGATTAGTTAGTTTTCATAAACTGGGAACACAAAATGCCCACCTTTTGCAGCTATACTGCTTTCTGACTCAGGACAAAAGCTGTGCTCCCAGCTGAGCACAATAAGCTGGCTTATTCCTAGGAGTAGTCAACCATGTCTCAAAAACTTCCTCAGGATCAAACTCAGAGGGAGCAAACATCTGCTCCCATCAAATCAGACCTCACTCCACCTGCAATATCCACTCTTGTCTCATTCTGTGCTTGAGCAGAAGGGCTTCATAGACATTTTAAGTAGTTTTTTGAGGTGACAAATATGTTCCTTGATGGATTTCAGTCCAGTAATCACATTTCAGAGCCTGGGAAAAACAGTATTTTAGGGACTTGCTGGAGAAGCAGTGCCAGTGCTTTCCCTGGCTGCTGTGCAGGACACAGCCCATGCTCTCTACTCTAAAGCCATCAGGCCCTGACAGGACACACAAGGACTTGTAACCAAAAGGTTGTTCACACGTGCACAGAGCACGGATCTAAAATCCAGTGAGACAGACTCCCTGCCCACAGCAGCTGGGATTGATCTGAGCAGCATGCAGGAAAAAACAAGAGCTCTTTCAGCATAGTCACAAGAACAAAATGCACTGGGAATTCTGAAGGGAGAGGAAGGCACCATGATCAGTCTTGAAGGGGACAGCAGAACAACACTGAGGACTGTCACTCGAAAAAGGGCAGGGGGCTCTTAACCTGTACACTTCTGTACATATCCTGTCATTTTGACCAGAACTCAAATTAACCAAACTACTGCTCACACACCACACACTTCACATCAAAACACTAGAGCAATGCTATTCTCCTTCCAGGTACAGGAAAAAATGAAGCCACACCAGTGCTTTACCTTTTCATAATCCTCCTCACAGAACTCAGCATCCTTCTGCATGATTTCATGCAGTCGTGCCTTCACTCTGTGCTGACAGCTGCTAAGGGAATCACTGTCACTGTCCAGGAGACCATTCATGTTGGCACTTTTCACCATTTGCACCAGGATGGGGGTCAGCTCTCCTTCCAGCGCCAGCAGACCCTAAAGCCACACCACACAGGACAAGATTTCAGGTCTGTGCAACCCAAGCAACACAATTTTCTGGTAGTTTCATGGCCGTAATTCAGCCAATTTAACTGAAATCTCAACTGTCCTCGAAGAGCAGTTTTACAACAACATCCCTTCTAGTCAGAGATGACTCTGGCATGCTTCTAGAGCTGTTCAAGCAAAGAACAGCTCTGCCCACAGCAGCCCCCAATTTGCCCAGGCAATTGTTGAGCAGGCAACTCAGTTTGCTTGAAAATGTTGATACAGCAACGGCTTGAAGACCAGCTGAGGCTACCACAGGATTCCCCTCGGCTTTAGCTGCAGATGAACCTGCCTTCTCCCCAGTCCCCACCCCACACTGCACCAAAGACATTTCACTCCCCTTTTACATCCAGCAGGCATGGAATAAGCCCTCTGGCTGGGCAGCCATCCCAGAAACACTCATTCTATAGGCAGTTAATACTCAGCGGCACATTTGGTGTGCTCTGACATCAAGCACCAGCAATAGTCCATACATAACTCCTTCTCCAGTCAGAGTCCTGTCCTGGACAGGACACTAAAGATGACAGCTGTGTGCAGATACGCTGGATGTTCAGTACTGCCCCATACACCTGCTACTAGCACAGTGTACCCCAGTCCATCCAACAGAGAGGGGGAAAATCCTAGGAATCCTTCCTTAGGACCAGACATTTTCCTTTAGGACCGGCATATTTTAAGAGTAATGTAGCAGAACACACAGATGCCCAAAAGAGAAGAAGGACCTTTGCAAAAGCTGCTGCTGTCATCTGAACTCTCCCCTCATCTGAGGCGTAGATCTTGAGATCATGGCGATAAGTGCTGTGCAGCCTGAGCAAGCCACAGCCAGGGAAACCAGCGTAATCACCTGGAACAGAGGACAACTCAAAATTCATATTCTGACACCTGCAAAACTATTGGCTGAATATACCAGTTTAGACAAACAAACTTCATTGTAGTACCAAAGTTACACAGAGAATTAATCAGTTGCGTAGGCAGCATTTAGGCTGCTCCAAGATAGACAGTTCTAACCATAGGGGAGGACTAGAAACATAGCAAAGGCTTTGCTTAACTTGGGAAAGCTCATTTTGAGGGAAAAAGTGAGCATTCACCAGTCAGTTCTGATGCTGCCCAAATTCTGTAAACTCCACTGAACAGCCTGTAGTAGCTCTGCCAGCCTGAATACCCTGGTGCAGAATAAAGATGCACAAAAAAAAAAATCACTTCCTTCTGCTTGTTTCCTGCACGAGAGCAGGTCCTGCAGCCCTCAGAACTGCAGGGAGGGCTATTCAGCAGGGAACAGTTTCCAAAGCAAATCCTGTACAGCTACAATTACCTTGTGGCCAGTTTATTTCACATGGCTGAGTCAACCCCAGGAGTCAGATCAGTAATGGAGGAAAGCAATTCATGCAGCTCTCAAGTCTGACCTCCACAGACAGTGCAGTGGTCACTATTTGCTGCTACCTGGAATCCCAGGGCAATCCTGCACAGTACAGAGTCACACTGCATGACAAGACAGGAACACTACTCCCAGCTCTTGAGCTCACAACTCAGAGAAACACCCTGACAGACAAGGACAGGCGCCAGCCAGAGGTCAGATGTATGTCTTGGGAAAGCTGCCAAGGAACCCAGCACTTCCCTGCAAAGCAAGATCTCTCCCTCTCTGTGAGCAACCACGTGGAGTGGAAGTCTACAAAGCTGTTGCTCAGAATGACTCTCATCGAAGCAAGGCGGTCACTTCCCTGTAGGAGGTGATCAGGTTGGTTGAGCACGACTTCTCGTGAATCCATGCTGACTGCTCACAGTCACCTGCCTATCGTTCATGCACCCAGGAATGATCTCCAGGATTAGCTGCTCCGTTACTGTCCCAGGGACTGTGCTGAGGCTGACCTGGCTGCAGTTCCCTGGGCCCTCCTTCTTGATGGTTTTGAAGATAGGAACGACACTTCCTCTCCTCCAGTCCTCGGGCACCTCCCCCAGTCCCCAGAGCCTTTCAAAGAGAGTCTCCAGTGGCCTTGCAGGGACACCTGCCTGCTCCCTTGGCGCTGTGGGTGCAGCCCGTCAGGGCACTCGGGCTCATGTATGTCCAGCTTGCTTAAGTGTCCCAGTCCTCTTCCACCAAGAGTAACTCTTCCTTATTCCAGAAGGAAATCTCCAATCCAACTTAAATTTGCTTGATTAATTTGAAATTTAATTAATTAAATTTAATTAATTAAACATACAAGTCAAAGACAAGCACATCCAACACTGGGCTCACTGATCAGTCCAGTAGTATTCCTGACTCAAAGGCAATCTCAGCCTTTTTTGTTTTTTCCCTTTTGGCTCTTGGTGATTTGTGGGCATATTAGATGCTTTTCAGCATCACGGAATTATGGTGGAGAAAACACAGAGAAGTTACCTTCCTGTTCTCCTGTCTCAGGCAGAATTATCTGTGTTCCAAGACAGATCTCTGTTCTGTACATTTGACCTAAATTCCTTGTCAACCATCCATAAATTTTGTATTTGCTGCATCAGAACATATCTTATTAGAACCACCTGTCTTTTTTGGATCCTGCCACATTATATAAAGAAAGCTGCTGTGCTCCAAGACACACTGAAGTTTAACCACTGCAGCAGACCTCTCTGGTCAGCTTAGGAATCTCTGGGTGCAAAACCCACTTGGATTATTTATCCCTACCAGGCCAACTCAAAAGAACAAAAACTAATCCCAGAGGCTGCACACAGCCACAGATGCCTGAGCAACCCTTGCCTGGGCTGGGCGGCCCAGGGCAGAAGCAGAGGCACCTGGACAAAGCTCACCTTGGCCTCCGGGATACATGCAGCGAAAGGCTCGCCCCAGCTCCTCTGCCTGGACTCTTCCTGCCGGGGTCAGCTCTCCACCCCACTTCAGCACCAGGAGAAGCGAGGGGGAGGACTCTCGGCGAGCTTCTAGGAGACAAACAGGTACTCACTACATCAGATCTCATAGCTGAGCTTGCAGAGGGAGAGGAGGGGAGGAAGAAGAGGTTGTCATCAGCACCTTGCAGAGTGTTCTCAACACAAGCCTGACCCAAAATCCCCAGAAAACAAATCAGCAAGTAGGAAATTCAGTCACTAGTTTTTGAAAGTATAGACTGACATTCACAAAATTAAAAGCACAAGCCCTGTAGAACTAACCAGGGTGTACTGGCATCACTCCAACCCTTCCTATGATGTCAGCAAAGATAAGATATGGGTCACCAATTCTGCCTGCATGTCCAGAGGCCTGTTAAGGCCTGTAAGGTAGCTGCACTCATGCCTCAACTCTGGGCTTAAAGATCAGAGTATCACCATCAGGTTTCTTTACCTTCATCTTCGCTTGCAGCTTTTGGATGTCCATGAGGCAGATAGGTCAACTGAACCTTACGGTTAATGCCAGAAAAATGTCCATACCTGTCACAAGAGAGGGAGAAAAAAAAATCTGAAACAAGTTGTGTACCCAGTCTTTGCCCAGAGGCCCCCAGGCAGTACACAGTAAAAGTACAGCACAGGCAAGAGATTTTCTGCTGCAACACCCATAGCCATGGAACATGATTATTGTCATCTCCCTGTGACCCAGCATACATTCCCACAAAAAGCCAAACAGCTCCCTCTAACAAAATTCAAAAATCCATTCCCTTGCTCTTCCACCAAGAGGACTCTGCGCTGTCATTCCTCACTAGGGCCTCAATCTCTATATACATCTTTAAAAAGTGAATTAATGAGATCACAGAAAAAAACACTCTGCCAAATGCTTTGAGGATAACATCTCCAATGAGCAGAAAGAGCAGAGGAGGGAATCACAGCAAAAGTCCTTCTCTGTGCTCCGGAGACATGGCCTGAAGACAGATGCTGGTTGTGTGTGCCACAGCAAGCTGCAGTCCTGAGAAGAACCCTGTTTTTGTTTCGAAGATGCTGATACCACCATTTTTTTATTTTGATTGTACAAAACCTCAGAGGACACAAACATATTTTCATGTTTTCCAAGCTGCTTTTTGCTAAATTTTTGGCACCAGGACAACATTATTTAAAACGAGTTTTTTTCCAAATATATCAAAATGCTTCCTATCAACGTGATCTTACAGGACCCCAGTTCCTGTCCCACAGCAAAGAAAGCTGAATTTTGTTTCAAGTTGTTTAGCCAAGCACCAGATACACTTGGGACAAGGATCAGCAGAGTTTTGATGTCAAGGAGAGGAGGTGAGGAGCACAGTACCTTTCATGTAAAGTTACTAACAGGGGACAGAGGAGCCCCAGTCTCTGGGCACCAGCTGGCCAGGACACCCAGCAGCACAGCTTGTTTCCATTACCACATGCTCTAATGCAACCCACAGTGTACCAAGATAGGAATGCTTACATCTCCAAGACGCTCTTCAGCTGTTCCAGTTTAGATTTCCTCTCTTCGATTTCACAATCACTGTGGGTTCCCAGCTCCACCACAAGCTGCCGTGCAATGTCCAGCACTTCCTGATGGAAAGCAGAGAGCAATTCTGCCTCAGACTCACCACTGTACTCCTGCAAGGCCTCCTGACAGCTTCACCCAGCATCAGGTCCATGCAGACACTCCTCAGAGGCATGTCATTTCACAAGACACAGCTCAGGCGGGACGAACTTTCACACTGCAGCTTGCTCCATCCCCATGCTGTGCTACAGCTCCGTTGAGGACCAAGCAGGCACCTCCAGTTTCCCCACTCCCTAGCCTGGACTCATCTGTCCCCAGAGGCAACCACAACTGGTGGGCAAGCAGCATCAGGTCATCTCCATCCTACAGTGTGCACATCAGCCAGCAGAAGTTTCTCTTCTGCTCTCCTGCTGTTACCCAGCGGAGTGTGCACAGGGTGTGGAATGAGAGGGTGCATCTGTGTGACAGGACTGTCACCCTTTTGAATGTTTTCACCCTCCCAAAGAAGTGCCTCGCACCAGCATCTGTATTACCTGCATGTCTCACACAGTAACCCCAGAATGTACTTCCTTACCTGTAGCTGCTCTGGTTTCTTCAGCTTCAATTTCCCTGTTTTGTAACCATCATATTTCTCAAACAATTCGAAGAACCTGAACAGACAACAAAGAATGCTGATCCATTTCCTGGTGTTTCAGTAACACACGGAATGTCATCCCTACATGTGCATTCAGCCTCTGCTCTGAGGGAGAACCAGCACCCTGCTGGCTCCTCCCTGTGCTTCAGAAATTCTTAAAAAACAACTGTTTTTTAATGTACAACCAAGAAGCAGATACTAGCTTCCCATTTAGTGGGGCACTTCCCTTTTCAGCACCTAGGACACCTTCACTCTCCCTTCCATTGTTCACACAGAAGGTGCCAGGATGCTTGTGGGAAAAGGGGCCACTCTCAACTGGTCAGAAAGCATTTGCTTGGATGGGCCAGGAAAACCACTGGGCCAGGAGGCCACTGCCTCCTATGCACTCAGCCCTTTGCTCCTGCTCCTGGTTTAAAGAATATGCCCTCATCCCTCCCCAGCAGCACAGCGCCTTCTTCTCTTGGCTCTTACCGGGGATGTTTCACTTCCATCTTCATCTTCTGCTTCGGGGTGCGATCTCCATGACGGATGACTGCAATAACACAGCGAAGCTCCATCCTGGGGAAACACAAAACAAAGCTGACAAATGTGCCCCTATACTCCAGAACTGCCACCAGGAAGTAGCTTCCCATTGTTCTTTCAGTTCCATTCTTCTGACAGCTGCTTTCCTCAGCAGGGGCAGAATTTCTCCCAGACTAAACCAGAACCAAGTGCCAAGGTTGCAGAGGCAGTCAAAGCTCTGCAGACACTACCAAGTTGTCTGGTTTCATATCAGTGTACAAGTATGTTGAGGATCACAAGGAAGTTTTGCCTTTGATCTTTTAACCTTATGTGGTACGAAACTAGTAAGGCCAAAGGTACCAAATGAGGGGCTGCCAAGCATATGGTTAATATGAATATTTCAGCTAAGTGTTTCCATGCATTTCACTGGTAGCTCAACATGCACTTTCTTCATGTGCTAGCTACAGCATCTGTCCTGATCTATTTCCTGTCCTGATGAAGACTTTGGACCCTCTGAAAGCCTTGTTAGCAGTTTCTGTCATTTCTTCAGTTACTGCTCATCCACATTCATGAAACCTCCAACTAATCTCCAGTCTGTCACAACTTCCACATGCACGGCTAAGCCTTTCCACAGGCATTTCAGGGTTTCAAGCAGCACAGCAGATGGAGGATGCCTTGCTGCTAGTGGTGTCAGGCCCTTGGACATGGTTTTTTTGCATTTTGTCCCTCATGCAGCCATCACTGGCATTCTTTTGAGAAGACGGCAGGTACTCACATGGTGCCTGAAGTTGTGGGGACAATGGGGATGTCTTCTGCCTCTGTTGGGATGGACCAGGGGATATGAAATTGGGGAGCCAATTCTCGCATAATTATATTTCTGGAAGAAAACAAAATATAGCACTCACAACAAATCCATTCCCTTGGTTCTCCACCTCCTCCTTAGCAGTCCTGCTGAAAGATGTGAAGAGAGCCACAGAATTTCCCCTCCCTTTCACTGCAGAGGTACCCATCACACCATGGGCTAGTAAGGGCACCCCAAAGGGGTACCAACTTCCCTCGCATCACCAACACAACTGGGCTTGGCAAGCAATGGAAAGTCCTGGAAGATAAATCCAGCTATAGACAAAGACAGCTAATGCCAATGCAGGCAGGAGCTCCAGGGGTTGAAAATAGTTAACCCATTCCTCCCAGAGCTAAGCTTCCACTTGCTGAACAAATGACCCACATGAACTACCTGCAGACTCCTCGGACATGCTGACCAGGACTCCACATTCCTTTTACTTTGCTGTGAGCTACCTTACTGCCTTATCAAAACTCGAATTGTTCATACCCAAGGATTTTGGCACAATCATCATAATACTTCATGGAGTTCTTCACAAAGCTGAAGCCGTTCACATCACAAACAAAAGAGTGGCCGTTGGCCCGCAGGAGGTCGAACCCACACACGGTTTGCTGCGGGAGGAAGCAGAGGACATGGGACTTGACACACAGTAAGAAAGCAGTGGGGAACAGCAGCTGCCCTGCCAGCGGGGCACACACAGACCCAGCCACGGCTGTCCGGCTCAGCCCTGCTGATGCTACAGCCTTCCTCCACTCTGTGCCCACCTCACAAGCCTTGGACAAGTGCAAACACATGCCATTAGCCAGACATTTACACCCCACTGCTGTACCAAAGGCCCTACCCACAAGCCCCAGATGAAGCCATCAGGGCCAACCCCCAACTTCCCAGAGCTCGAAAGGCCTAAAAGAGAGCAGCTCCGGCATATCCTGCTCTTCCTTCAAATACAACTGTTTTGAAGCAGACTGACAAGCACAGACAAGAAGAGCTGCAGGCAAAGACGCCCATCACTAAATGGAAAAGGAAACGAGCTAGAAAAGAGCCCAAATCTGCACCAGCCCAGCTGCATGGGAGGCAAACTGCAGTGGGCCAGGAAAAAGGAGCCCAGTGCTTCTTCTGCTGACATGGCTAAGCATGTAATGGAACTATACTTAGACTCATACACTCGCTCTACCCAACTGTAAAATAAAACATCAATTTGCACCAGAGGCATATTTAAAAAAACAATAAAAGCAAACAAACAAAAAAACCAAGAAAGAAAAAAACCCAACCAAACACAAGTACCAAAATGCAAAAAGATTTAAAAAAATCCCAAGAAAATAAGACCAAATTTTCCACATAAACTAAAGCAGGACAGTCAAGATGGGATGAGCACAGGTCAGACAGAGAGCAGCATATTCAGGATCCAGTATTAAATGTTCAGGTGTATGTGGGACACCAGGCACCTGCTCGGACAGAGGGCATTAGCTGCAGGCCCTCTTGCCTTCCCAGTCACCTCTGCCCAGCAAACTGCCATGGCCAGCAGGACCAACAACTGGCATCAGGCATGGAGGATTGCCAAGCCTGAGGCATGCCAGGAGTACAAGTTTTAACACCAAATCTGGCATGGATCAGACATTTGTGGAGTCCTCCTCGCACAGGAAAGACAATACAGACCTTAAAGGCTACACAGACTTTACGGGCAACGAGTTTCTCCATGGCAGTCAGCATGACTGGGTAACGAATTTCTTTCCCCTCACTGTCCCGTTCCACCTTCCCATCCAAAGCAGGGGATTTGCGAGCCTCTGCATGGGCGTAGTCCGGCCCAACAGTGTACACCTGGAAATAGAGTGAGTTACACCTGACATAGCTACCAAGACTAACTGCAGCTTCCAGAAGGTATTTCTGCTGCAGACATGGAAAAAGAGATCAGATGGTCTCACACATTCCTCCTGGTGTGATCTACAGAGCACCCACTCCCCACTTTGCAGCCCAAACTGCACAGTCAGCACCTCAAGGCCTAAACACACATTCCACAGCCTAAGTAGGACTAAGCAGAAAAGCCCAACCTACAGCTCCCCCAGGCCTGGCGAAGGAAGGCGCCGTTCCAGGCTTTTCCTTACCTTTACATCAGTGCCATCTGTAGGCATGAACTCCTCATAAATGTAGGAGCCTGTCTTCCTCACACTGCTCTCTGGGGAGTACACACTGCTCCGGCTGCCAATCTGAGAGCACAGAATAAACACCTCAGGGAAGAGCACGGGGGTCCTTTTCTTAGATGGAAGCAGCAAAGCAGAAGTTTCATCCCATACGTAGAGAATTTAACAGACTTAGTGGATTAGCAACTCAGGCCCCCCAGCTGTTACAGCACACTTATTAATGGAGGACAAAAGAGACTGTAAAATGCAGACAGCAAATATGTAATTTTCCAGGCTTTAAAGAGTAGAAAAGTTATTATAGATCATTAATTTGTCTCCAGTCACTTCAAGGATACGGACCAAAAGAATGAGAACAAAGACCTACAAAGTAAGGAGTCTAACTAATATGCAAATTAAAACAAATTATGACAGGTTATAATCCAACCAATTTAACTTCCTTCTAGGACTATGACTGATCTTTTCGACATTGAGGATGATGCTGTTTTCATTTTTAGTAAGGCTTTGGACACAGTCTCAAGTGGCATGACTGTATTTTACCTAAGGGAACAATAATTTTTGGATTATTCATGGCAGATGTGTAACTGACTGGAAAAAAGATTCATCACAGCTATAACTGTTCACTGGCAAAATGGGGGAAGTGAGTAAGGGCAGATGTCCTGTGGAATCTAGCAATAAATACTGCCTTTATCACATGTGCAAGCTGGGAAGGGCAAGAAGGATGTTAAAGGACAGGAACGTAAGTTTTTGTAGAAGTTCATCTTAATAAACCCGGGAGACGATCTGGAAAAAGCAGCATGCAATTCAGAAAGGGACACAGTGCTCCATGACTACTCACCAAGATAAGGTCACCAAGAGGATGGGGAAGGTGAAGTCGGCACTACCACTAAAATCTGTCCTTCTGTGATTCCCAGGTAGATGGGGTTGAAGTAAAGTTCTAAGAAGGTCTAAACTTCCCCAGCACAAAACCTTCCTTTCCCCTTCAGCTGCCCCAACACTCCCTCCGGAAGCCACATGGGTCTCAGACCCACAGATCTGTTGGTTCCAACACCAGCTCTGGAGACCCCTCCTCACCTTACGGAAGAGCCGCTGGCTGCCCCCACCTGCTGACGTTGGGTAGTAAATATACACATTGTGGTCTTCAGCACTGACTGGCTTCTCTACAAATGGCTTTGGGAAAACAGCTCCATTTACCTCCACATGGTCCTCTCCTTCCACCAAGTTGCATTCTGAAGACAGAGCACAACAGCAGCACATCAGGAAAGGCGAGACAGCCCCAGCGCAGAGCTGCAGTCCCTTCCAGACCCATCAGCCAGCTTTGCAGCTGGGACCTCTGACCACAAAAAACCCCAACGGACTTATGAGTCAGGCCTCTTCAAGGCGACTGCCAATATCTGCTCTCTGCAGACTATCTTAAATAGCAGAGCCTGGGGAAATGGCTTTCAGCAGAGCTTGCACACTGACCTTCTGGTCTGTCAGGGTCTCGATTGAGCACAGCATAGCGGGGCAGGTCTATTCCCTCTTCTTGAAGGATCCGATACACTTCACGCCTGTAGAGGACAGAAGCAGTGTCAGAAGAGTCTAGAAAGGTCCTCAGTACACGTCAAGGAAAAGACTTCATTCCCACTGATGAAGAACAGAGTCAAAGGAACACAAAAAAGCATCAAGACAGACTGCACACATTTCTCAGCAGATGCTCTCTGGATGAGACCTACAAGCTATGGGGTGTGCCTCAGTCCTACTCTGGACACAGATGCCCCAGAGTAAATCTCTACCTGGCCTAAACACGGATGCTCAATTATTAGCATGTGCCCAGAGCACAGCAGCACACCCAGCACTCACCAGCTGCCCAGACCTGCCCACTCAGAGAGCGCCCTGTCATGCCAAGCTATCCAGTGCCCACGCCAGGCAGAAGCTTTCTTTCATCCTGTGTCAAGGGGCAAACTCCAATTCTTTCACTAGTTACACCTTGGGATGCCTGCCAGCACCCACATAACACTGATCACCACCCCAAAGACAGGGCACAAGGTTTAGGATCTGTTAGGCGCCCTACTCACACACAACCAAAGCAGCCTGGGTATAAGAGCTGAGGTACGTGGCTGGTGGTGGCCTCTACCAACACATGACTGAGAAACCTCATGTGTCTGACCAACACACATTCCACCGATTCTGACCCAGCCTTGCTCCCAGTTTCTGACCCAGAGCCCAACCTCACCACTTGGCTCTCCCTCTCAGAGAGTAGTCATTTTGCTTTAGTCGTGCAGCCTTGCTTTGTGAGAACTGTCCTACCTCCTACTTCCCAGCCATTCCTTACGAGACATTTGCACCAGGAAACGAAACATGGTTTTACACGATCTCAATGGTTTTACCCTCAAAGTTATTCCCCTCCCTGCTTTGGAGAAACCCCAAAAAGCCACTGCTAAGGTTCCCTTCCTCCTAACCTCATTCATTTGCTTGTGACCAGAAAAATGAAGTTTGCACAGCATGGTGAGAAGAATCAGAGGAAGAGGGAAGGGGCTTCAGTGGCTCAGAGATACCCACCTGTCCTGGATGTAATACTGCATATCAAGGTCGTTGATCAGAAATGGCTTGCACAGCTTGGCGTACGCAACCGCCTTATCCAGGGGGAATCCTGAAATACAGGTGAGGACAGAGGGGAAGGCTGAAAGAAAGCTCCCTTGCCCACAGCTCAAGCAGGCTAAGGCCTGCTACAGATGTGCTACCTTTGGAGTGGAAGGATATCAGGCAGTCACAGGAGGGCCAGTTCTCCACCGGTTCGTTCAGAATAACGTCTTCCCCCATGATCACCACTGTGATGTACTCAAACTTGCACAGACGCTCCAGAATCTGTGTCATGGGCTTTGACTTTGACTTTTTGGTCATGGCACAGATTCCCACCACGATCTGCCGTTCCGGCGGCTGAGGGAAGACAGAGATCACTTTAGTAACATTTAATATAACACTGAATAGGGGCCAAAAGCAGTCAGGAGCTGGAGGTCATTTTTTCTGCATCCTGTTCCTGGAGGTTACAGAAAAAAAAAGTTTTCTTTCTGCAGAGACACCTTTTCCCTTTTCACAGGTGCCAGAGTTTTCCTCAAAAATTTCCCTGGTGAAACAGAAAGGTTTACAGGAGTGTCAGGTTTAGTTTCTAGAACAAAGAAATCTACTCATGTCCCCATATCAGACCTGCACGCAAAAAGGCTGGATTTCCTGAGGCAGTGAGCACAGCAGCATGACATAATGTATTCTGTCATAAATGCCACTGCTGTGTCCCACAGCTGTGCCACACAGCCAGTTGCTGCGTCCCCTGCAGTCCAAACTGCCTCAGCAGTAACCGTGCAAAACCTGGTTGGGACCCAGGGATTCCACACAGGTGCTCCAGCCCAGAACGCTGAGACCTCCTTACCGACTCCTCCTCTTCATCATCTTCAAAGAAATCAGTTTCGTCTGTCTTCATGTTTGATCCCAGAAATTCTGTCTCATCATCTCTGGAACCGACAACAAACCTGGGAGTGGAGTTCTCTCCCTCACTGGAGGTCGTCAGGGACGACATTGCAGCTTCGGTGGCCAACCATCCCGCTCTGGAATTACAGCACGCGAAAGGGAGAGAGAGGTCAGATGCAGAGCAATCACAGGCCAGCTGCACGAAGCAAGCGATGATGGGGAGGGCAGGGACTGATCAGGCACGAGGGAGCCCAGGGATGGTGCTGTCCAACACAAAAGGACGGAGTAGGAAGATGCTCTCAGGGTGGGAGGGGATCTTGAATTCTGAACTATTTTAGATAAGCAGCTCCATTTTGCATTTAACCCCCTTGCAATGGGATAGTGTCATCACCAGCACCAAAATCATGTAACCCTTACAGTGAGGCATGTCCAGCCGCTGCCTAAATCATGGACAGGGATGCTCTTGCAGATTCATATGCCCAATGACATCAACTGGGACTCCAGAAATCAGGATAAAGCTCAGGAAAGTGACTTTCCAATCAACAACTTTCATCCTTTCACCTCAAGAAGACCTACAGTAACAGAGAGAACAGTTTGAGAGGTTCAGGAATTTGCAGGGAGGAGGGAAAAGGAAGAAGTCACACCTCTATGGCAAGGAAAGAGGACACGGAACATCAGCAACAGGTTGCAGGTCAGGGCGTCTGGGTTTGCAAGCTGGCATAGAATCACAGAATACACCAAGTCGGAAAGGACCCATCAAGATTGAGTCCATCTCCTGGCCCGATACAGACAGCCCAAGAATCCCACCATGTGTGCCTGAAAGCATTGTCCAAAGGCTTCTTGAACTCAGACAGGTTTAGTGCTGCAACCACTTCCCTGGGGAGCCTGTTCTGCTGCTCAACCACCCACTGGGGGAAAACCCCTTTTCCTGATACCTAATTTAAACCTCCCCTGACTCAGCACCTGCTGTTTCCTCAGGTCCTGTCACAGAGAGCAGAGATCAGAGCTGCCCCTCAGGAAGATGCTGAAGACTGCAATGAGGTCTCCCCTCAGTCTCCTCCAGGCTGAGTGCTCTCAGCCTCTCCTCATAAGGCCCCTCCAGACCCTTTCCCATCCTTGTGGCCCTCCTTTGGAAGCTCTCTAATGCTTAATGTGTTTTTTATATTGTAGAGACCAAAACTGCCCCAGAACTCAAGGTGAGGCTGCACCAGTGTGAAGCAGAGTGGAACAATCACCTCCTTTACTGGCTGCTGTACGTATGCTATGAGCCAGAAATGCCTGGAAGGGAGCGTGTCCTCCACTGTCACCTAGGGGCAGCACTGCCTGCCCCAGAAGGGACAGAGTCCGAACACACCAGTCAACTGACCTGCACACGCCAAGGACACAGCTGTTCACTGCTGACCCAAGTTGCACCTACACAAGTGTCAAGCAGCTGTCTTCCACTGTGCTTTTCCTAACTATAAAATGGCCAAAAGCATTCCTCCTGCATAAGTAAGGGCAACATTGAGGAGAGGAGGTTGTGACCACCTCGTGTTATTAAGTACTTCCTAAAGCTGGGCATGAGACACTCTCTGCTGCTGCCTCTCATGTTCTCACATGATTTCCAGCGCTCCCTAGACTGAGTTACTGAATTTCCTCCTCCTCTGTGATGCCTTCCCTTACAACCAGGACAGAGCAGGAGACTGCATTGCCACATACAGCTGCCAGTTCCCAGCCCTCCGGCAGCAATAGGAGGCACACCCCAAAGCCATCAGCCTGCTGCCAGCACAGCATCAGGGCAGATGAGAACCCCCTCACTGGGAAGAACAGCAGGAGATTACCTTAATCTATCTGATCAGAGTGGGAAGTGCAAAAGACACCAAGCAATCCAGCTGCTTGTGAAATCCCCTTGGAAATAAGGGTAGAATAATGCAGGGCTCCAGGCAGAAAAGCAGCGTGGTCCCAGAAAGGGCAGGAAATGCAACAGGTAAGTGTTCAGAGAAAGTACTGGAGCAGAACTACATCAGACAGGGAACCGCAGCCGTGCTACCAGGCACTGGCTGTACACAAGACCAGCAGCTCTCACGCCGGGGCGCTACCGGGGAATGGACACTGATCCAGCAGAAACCACACAGGGGATACAGCAAGCCTGGACTTTGTACATACCACGCCAAGGATGATCTCCTCCATCTTACTCCCATGCATCGAGCCCAGCGCTGCTCTCACAAAATCCTCAAAGCACAGCGCACACCTGGAACCAAAACATCTCAATTAGCAAGAGTCAGAACCGTAACTCACCATCGGTGCTCGCTGCTAGTGGGAGGAACAGCACTGGCAGACTAGGCTACAGAGGCATTTACTGTGCACTCCATGTAACTCTGCTAACTCCAGTGGAGGACAACAGCAGGATTCCCAACATGCTCAGGAACCATTCTCATGCCTGTGTTCGGCTGCCGCAGCACACCAATGCAGAATGAGCCCTCAGCAGGTACACTGTTGGCTTGATGGCTGATGAGTTAATGAAGTGAAGCAAACCATGCAAGAGGAGGAGGGTTATTTTCTCCAATCTCTTATACTCCCCTCCCTCCTGGAAAAAAAAAACAGATCAAGCAGCAGGAAAACCTTTGCCCTAAGAACTAAGAAAGCAACAACTTCTCTATATTCCTGCTCCTATCACAGAGAAAAAGCCTCTTCCTTGCTCTACAGCTGTCTCAAGGCCATGACACGCCATACTCCAACGAGGCAAAAACTCAGAGCCTAAGTGAAGCTGACAGCCACTGACAGACCAGGCATACACGTGGTGTTAACAAGGAAAGCCTCACGATTTCAGGTGTGGGGAGAGGGTTAACCAAACCCTTTTTCTAGTTTTTTTAAAAGCAGATCCCTTACCTTAGACTTATACAAGCAACTACAGACTCTTGATTAAACAGAACTTTTAGCTACAGGCATAACTAAAGCATCAAGAACTCAGACTGTTGCTCTTAAATGGACTCAGGCAAGTGGAGCTCTATTCTGGTATCTAAGGACAGAGACAGGAGGCTTGCCCACCACACCTAAGCCAGCTCTAGTTCTGAACTGTCGTGGGACTCCTATGCCAGGAGAGTGACAATTGCCATTACAGAACCCTTACAGGTTCCTGCATGGCACTCAGCCATGGCACAGCATGCTTATGGTTCGGTCCCCGCTGATTGCTGAGCTAACTGCTTATGGAGGCCACACATTTAGCCCAGTTCTCAGACACTGAGAGTGCTATGGGCGTCATCTCTCACTAATCACAGCAAGAAAATTCAGTGTTGAGTTAATGCTGCTGACTGTGTTGTTCAAGGGAGACGAGCATTAATGCGGCTCTGGCACATGCACACAAAAGTTAAAGATTATTCTGGCTTTGAGTCAGAATATTCAGGCTTGGTAGTCCTCTCACAGATACAGGAGGAAGTATATGCCAGCCACTGCAGCTAAAGATTTTTCTGCTGCACTTTCAAGAAGGGCAGCTGTTATCTGCTACACAGTCATACCAAAGGTTACCGTAATCACCCAGCAGCAATCAGAATCTGCTGACACACAACCCTAAATGGAGCCATAGACCTTGCCTCTGATATCCTGGGACTGATTCAGCTCCCTGGACTGCCCTGTATCAGTGATAAGAAATGAGATAGTAAATTGTTTTCCAGTTCCCCAGCAGATCATTCCAGTGCTGTTCAGATACAGGTGCTCCAAAGCAGAGACATTCTTTGGGCCCTGCTTCTGAGGTACCAGACATTTAAGAGAGAAGGTGTGACTAGCTCTTGTATTAACTTTGTACTCAGTGTGGCATTAACCAACCGAAGAGTGGGTTTGGGTGTCAGGGTTTTGTTTCATTTTGGTTTTTAAACAAAAGATGCAGATGCAGGTGCAGCCTCTGTAGTGCTCCGCTGACAGACAAGAGCATGGCTCATCATATTGCCAGTGGCAGGAATTCAGGCTACCCAGGCATGCAGAAGGCCTGCAAGGATGATCCAACTCAGAGACCCACAGCCTAGCCGAGCCAGGCCAAGTACTGGCAGGATCGTGACCTTTAAGGATACACAGAGCTGACATTTTAAAATACTAATGCTAGCAATGTCTTGTAGAACTACCTGAAACTACTGATGGCCGTACAAGCAACCAATCCAAAAAACCCAACCCTGAAAGCTAAGGCCCTGAGCAGTGAAGTACCTTTGCATGCATGACCAGTGACACACCTTTGCCCAGAGAGAGTTACCTCCATTGTCACAAGGGCTGTTTGCATTAAGGTTAATTCCATGCTTAGAAAAGGTGAAAGCTGTGCTCTTATCATGGGCAGTTAATTGCTTCAGAACAGAAAAAACACCTAGGGTTAATAATTAAAGCTATTTGGATGTGGTGTATCAGAGAAATCCATCTGTTTTGGTAACATAGGCGTTCAAGGTATTCACAGCCAGGAAGCTGAAGCTCCGTCTGTTCAAGCAGCACTCTCAATGAGGCCGAACACAGCAACAGCTGCAAACCCGGAGCACAGAGCAGCGGAGAGCCTTGAGGAGCTCCGTGAGCACAGCTCCTGCTCGGCTCCTCCGGCAGCCTCTGCCCCGCGCACCGAGCAGGGCTGTGCCGCGCACGGCGCCGACACCCGCCCGTGCCTTACACTGCTCAGAACGAAATATTTAGTGAGATCCGTGAGACTGCAAAGCGTGAAACTGCTCAGCACCGGAATTGCCCCGACACGGCCGCTGACACTCAGGGTTCATTGCGGGTGGTCCGCTGCCGCTCCACCCTGCGCACACCGTGGGGGCTTCACAAATCCCGGCCCGCCTGGCTCGGGGGCCCCGGAGAGTGGGGCAGGGGCAGAGGCCGGATCGGGCCGGGAGAGTGCCGCGACCGCGAGCAGCCACGCACACGGCGAGCCGGCGCTGCCCGCAGAGCGAGCCGGTACCGGCACGGCGCCGGCCGGACAGGCCGAGCACGGCGGCCCCGAGCGGCCTGGACGTGCCGTGCCCGCCGCGGCGCCCGACTCGGGCGCAGCTCCCGCGCCGTGGGCGCCGGAGCCGCGGGCCCGGCAGACAGAGGCGGGTGACGGCGGCGGGCCGCGGGGGCGGCAGGGCACCGGGCCGCGCCGAGCCATGGCGCCGCCGCTGCCGCCCACCCGGCGCTGCCAGCCAGCCACCGACAAACGGGGCCCAGCGGCGGCGCGACCGGCCGCCTTACCCCTCCCCGCCTTTCGCTTCGCTTCCCGTCCCGCCCCGGCCCCTGCCCCTGCCCTGCCCGCAGCTCCCAGGCCGCCCCTGCCCCTGCCCCCGGCGCTGCCGGCGGGGTGGCGGCAGCAGGGGCGGCAGCAGGGGGCGCCACGCCGGGCGCCGCCATTTCCCTCCGCTCACCTGCGGCCTTCGAGCGCACCGTGCGCTGCCGGCGCTGCCGCCGGCCAATCACCCCCTGCTGACGGCCGCAGGCAGCCAATCAGCGCGGAGGAGGCGGGCCGGCCGGGACACGGGCGGGCGCGGCGTGGCGGCCCCTGGCGGCGGCGGCGGGAGCTGCTGCGCGGCCAGGCGCGCCGCGCGCACGTGGGCGCGGGCCCCGCGCTCGGTCGGTGCTGTAACGGCAAGCGCGCGGCCGCACCGGGTGGTACACGCGGCCGTACTGGCCGTACCGGGCCGGGCGCGCGGTTCTACCGGGCGGCCGCTCCCCGTGTACCGGAGCAGGCCGGCGGTGCGCCAGCACCTCCCGTCCCGCGGGGTCTGCGGTGGCGAACGTGGCGCACTCCCTGCCCCGCCGGCGTGGCCCACCCGTGTGCCGGGCACGGAGAACTGCGGGAGGGCTGGTGACCGCCCAAAACCGGCCCCCGACCCCGCGACCCATCGCGGGCTGCATCCCGTCGAGGAGCCGCGGTCGCCTCTCCCGTCTTCAGGCGGACGGACTTTGACCCGGCCGCGCCCGCCCGCCCCGGGCTCCGAGGCGCTCTGAGGTGTGGGTCCCGGTGCGGAGCCGGCCCGACTCGGCGCAGCTGCCCCTCCGGCGCTGTCCGGCGAGCGGTGCTGAAAGCGGCGGCGGCCTCGGTGGGGCGGGGCGGGGCGGGGCAGCCAAGCAGGTGGCGGTGCCGCCCGGCCCCCCCGTGCCCCGCCGGCTCCCCGCCCCCGCGCCCCGCCGCCGTTCCCATTCCCATTCCCGTTCCCATTCCCCTCACGTCCGCCGCCCGCCCCGGCGCGCTTGCTCCGCCGCTCCGCCATGGCCAGCACCTTCGCCCGCGCTCTCTCGGCTCGCCGCTCCGCCGGCCTCCTGGCCATGGTGGGCGCCGGCTCTCTCGCCGCCGGCTTCCTACTCGCCCGGGACTCGGTCAGCGCGGGCGACCGTCAGCGTCGGCGATACCCGCCCAGGTAATGTGCGCGGGCGGCGGGGGCGCACGGGCGGGCGTCGGCGGGCGGGGGACGGTCCCTGCGGCACCGGCACCGGCACCGGGGGAGGGCGCGGGGGCCGCCACCCGGCTCCAGCCTGGGCGGCGGATCCCGGAGCATCTCATGGGGTCGGAGCGGTGGACGCTGCTCGTGCCTGGCGGGAGGCCCGCGAACCAAGCCCGTGCCGACTCCGGGGCTCCGGGCGGCGAGGGGGACGGCGCGGCCGCCGGGGCTCAGCCGTGTCGGACGGAGCCGCCCCGCCTCGGGCTGCTGGCCACCGGCTCCGCGGGCTCCGCCGCCCCGTGCAAGGACACCGGCACAGCCGCGCCCCGGGCGCGGTGCCGCGGGGACCAGGGAGTGCGGGTGCCGGCTCTCCGGGGCTCGTCCGTGTTGCCGTGGGCCCCCTTCGTGCGCGGACAGCGACCGTGGAGGCTGCGGGGGCCGCCCCGGGCACATTCCTGTGTCCGTGGGTTAGCTCTGCGCGCTGCGGTCCGAGGCAGGGAGCCCCGGAGCTGTCAGCTGCCTTGGGTGGTCCTAGAGTACCAGGACAAGCCGCTGCAGCCGGGGACAAACGCTTGGCAATTGGATTGGGGTCCCGCGGGACTTGCCGGGATGCCCGGGAGGGCAGAGATGGGGGTTGTTTGGGAGACGGGCCAGCCTGGGAGGCAGCAGTGCTGGGACTGCCAGCACTGGTGGGGACATACCCAAGGCTCAGCCCAACAGAAGCCAGGGAGACTTTGCCAATATCCTGGTAGGAGCAGGATGGAGCAAAGGGTCCATTTTGTCCTCCTGGCGGAACACCCAGGATCTCTGACTGTGGGAGCTGGTGTCAGAGCAGCCCCTGGCCCGACCTCATCTGGCTGTACCAGCCTTCCCACGCGCCTGCCTTTGGGACAGGGACTCCTCTATTGAAAAGAAAAGCTTTGCTAGCAGGTCCTGGCTCTTCCCTCTCTGGGACAGTTTTTAAAGGGATAACTGGAGGGGCCTGTGGGTGCTGAGCAGACAGCCCCAGCCTGTGGGTAGATTTTGGATGAAAATGAGATGTGCAGTCAGGACTTCTGGGAGGCAGACACAGTTGAGCTGGGCCAAGTGGGCACATACACGGCCATGGCCTGGCTTAGGGGTACTTTTGAGGTAACGCTGGCTCTGCAAGAGGCCTGGCCCTATTTGCACACCCGGTGCCTGATCCCTTAAGCCAGATAAGTGTCACAGCTGCGGCACAATGCTGAGGTTCAAGCTCCAGACCAGAAGGTCTCACGTCACTCCCCTCCAAACTGCTCTTTGCTGCCCCAGGGAGCCCAGCCAGGCTGGGAGGGCCAGGTGCCTCACATTCCCATAGTTCTGCTCACCATCGCTTGCCATGGCAAGCTGGGAGAGGCTGGAAGAGACAGAGGCTGGTCCTGCCCAGTGCTTGTGCTGCCACCCCTGAGGAGCATAGAGGGCCACGGCCCCAGACAGGACGGGATGCAGTAGCTGCCTGTGTCTCACTAGGGGCTAGGCAGGGTAGGAACAGGGCCAGGGCGAAGAGGGGAGAGGGACACGGTGACCACCAGCCTGTCCTTCCACCTTATGCTGGCAACTGCTGCTTGGCCTAGCACGTCCTAGAGGCAGGCCAGGAAAATGAGGACTGAGTTTTCCTGCCCATCCCAATGCCAGCAGAGACTGTGCACAGGGAGGGAGCACGGTGGGAAGGAGGCAGCACGTCGCTGCTCTGAACACCGGCAGCTGCTGCCATCCCTGCACCAAATGCCAACAGTCTGAGCAGTGTGTCGCTGCGCTGCATTGCAGGCTGGGAGCCCTGTACATGTGGAGGGCTGGCAGGGAGCTGGCACTGGGGCTCTGGCAAGCTGCATTGGGCTATGGATACTCGGGGACAGAAAGTGAGTGAGTTCACAGAATGACAAAGGCCGGATGCTATTGATTATTTACCTCCCAAGAGGGGAGTGTTTTCCAGCTTTCTGAACAACTGCAGAGACACAGACATCAGGTCAGGAGGGGATGAAATCAAAGTGGGGCTGTGGCTGAGAAGCTCTAAAATTAGCCTCCTGGTGGGTTCTGTTCAGCTGGGAATGGCTTTGTGACCATTTTCAAGTGCTGACACTTGAAAATAAACTGGACAGAGCCCTAGCGGTGAGCCGCAGCCCCTCACTCTGCAGACGACTCACCCGAGGATTTTGCCCCTCTAGTCTTAAAGTTAAAAAACAAGAGACCATTAGCAGCAGCCCTGAGGGGTCTGAGTGACACTCCACAGCCTCCTGTCAGAGGCGCTGTAGTATGAATGGCCACGCTCTCAAGGAGACATGGGCACCGTGTCCCTTCTGCCAGGTGGTTCCTATGACCAGCATGGCACCACATTTGGGCCACCACATTGGAGCTCCCCACCAAAGTGTCTCCACACAAGGACTAAGCCACCTCTCCCTGCGTAAGCAAGCCTCATGGTTGGCTGCCTCAGCAAGCTGCCAGCTCCCACTTCCATGCCCCCACACAGGGTCTGCCACTCACCCCACACACCCCCACGCCTCTCCAGAGGCCACGTGCAGCTGGGACTGCCTGGGCACCACGAGCCAGTGATGCCCGAAAGATCACTGGAGGCTACCAGCTTAGAGGTGAAGAGCTGTGGGGAGGTGCAGGTGGCTGTCACTTCCGCAGAAGCTGCTCAGTCAGTAGACAGGCTAATAATCCCTGCTGGCTGCTGAGCAGGTCTGCTCCAGGGTGAGGCACAAGGGCAGAAAGGGCAGCTGCTGTGGGCTGCTGCACCCCGAGGTCATGGGCAGGACGGCAGTGCTGAGGTGAGCGCAGGACAGCGTGGGCAGCAGTGCCGAGTCGCCCTTCTGGCAGACATCCACACCTGCAGCCTCTGCAGCTGGGCAGGAGCCCACAATACCATAGAACCATGGAGTGGTGGCATCAGTGAGGTTGGACAAGACCCTTAAGATATCACTCAGTCCTGTGGCACAAGACAAAAAATTTTGTTTGTGGGAACAAAATATGGTGCTGAAAGGGTCATAGTTTTAAAACCAGCCTTAGGGATCAAAACCAAGGGGTCAAAGCAGCCCAACTGCAGCATCTCCTTGACACTGTGAGAGAGGACCCCTGGACACCCCAAGCACATGGTTGGAGTGTGGTGCCACTGCCAGAGCCCTCCAGTGCCAGCCTGGACACAGCCTCTCCCACTGGCTCCGTGGCACTGCAGTGAGCACAGCACCAGGTGCTCAGGATTTTCACCCCAGCATTACCCAGCTGGTCCTGGCACCATCCGGCTGAGTTCAGGTGCTCTGGAAAGGCTGAAGAGGGGTTGCCCCGATTTGCTGGCAGGTCTGGGGCTGTTCAGGGAAGGGTGCACTCCAGCCAGGTGCCCAGTCAGCACTGCACGAGGCACAGCACCTGCAGGCAGAGCCTGGAGTCTCAGGGTTTGGATGCTGAACACCTCAGGGAAGGTGTAGACAGCTGTGGCAGACAGCATGCTTCAACCCACAGCAGTCTGCTGCCTACTGGGAGCAAGCTGGCTGTCCTTAGGGACCTCTACTGCTGCTGGGCATCTTCTGTCATGTAAAGAGCACGGCAAGGGGCCCTGGCATGACCAGCAGCATGAACCACGCTGGAGCAGTGGAGGAACCTGTCCAAGTGTCCCATCCTGATCAGCAAATGCTTTTTACAAATGTGCCACCCTGGGGAGAGAGTGGCCAGCAGATGACAGGGGCAGAAGCAGTGGGGGAGGCCAGGCCAGGCTGTGCCCCATGCATGCCACGTCAGCCTCTTAGCTGGATCATCTCACCAGGGCACAGGTCTGTGTGTGGGCTGGGAACAGCCCTCAGCCCCCTCAGCCATGGGATGAGTTCTTGTCTGGAGCAAATGCCTCCTTCTGCTGGTCCGGGCAGAGCTGCTAGTGCTTCCCCACACAATGCAATGTGAGCCCTACCTCCCTTTCTTTCTGCACAGTGCAGGAAGCCATGAGCAGTAGCCAAGCTGTGGGCGAAGGGCCACATTCCTTGGCCTGCAGACACAGGGGAGGAGGCAGTGGCAGCCACAGGGCTCTGCATTGCAGCACAGGGTTGATGCTGGCATCCAGTGCCCAGTGTGAGCACTCAGCCCAAGAGCAGGAGCTGAGCACAGGGGGGGCCAGGACTTGCTGCTAGTGCTGCTACTGTTGCTCCCAACAAGCAGACCTGTGCAGGTCAGGCACCTTTCCTGCTACATGGATCCCCCCCAAGTTTTGTCACCCCCAAGGCAGGGCTCTCTTAGAAGGGGAGACAGGTGTCCCCAGGGATGCAGGACCCCCTCCAACCACCAGCCAGGTCTCCTGGGCTGTCAAGGGCCAGTCCTGTTCCACTAAGGTGAGTGGAGGCACGAGGCCCCACAAGAGAGATTTGGACAAGGCAAGAGCTGGCAGGATCCTGCTCTGCCAATCTCCCTGTGAGTGCAGAACAAGTACAAAGCCTGTCTAAAGTGGGAATGAGGTCAAGGGACAGCTTCCCACTAAGCTGATTAGAGGAAAGCGTCCCCCTAATACAATAAACTGCACTGGGGCTGTGCGGTTCCCACTGGCTGCAGATCAGGGTCAGCCAATCTCCTGCCCTGCAGCATCCAGGGGGCAGAGGGGCAGGGGGTCCAGAGGTCAAGCAACCCCAGGCCCTGCAGACTGCATGCCCCTGCCTCCCCTACCCACTGCACCAGCAGACAGGGAGCAGCCCCCCAAATGGATTTGGGCTGGCATCAGGGCAGCCCTGGGGAGGACAAGGGGAATGGGACCCCCACTCTGTGTCCCAGCTGCCCTGGCAGCTCAGTGCGGGGATGGGCTGACATGGCCCCACTGCTCGCCTGGCAGACCAGTCCAGATTTGCTCGTGGACTCTTGTCTTGGTTCAGTGCCAGCCCTTGGCTTGGGCTGCTCCCTGCCCTTGCCCTGCGATGTCTATAACTACCTCCCTGCTCCCAGCTGCTGCGGACAAGCAGAGTAGCTTGACCCCTCCCTGAGCTCCTGTGCCCACACCTGCACCAAGAGTCTCTGTGGGGCACAGGCACAAGTGCTGGGGTCCCCTGGCTCCACAGGACTTATCGGTCTCTCTTCCCACAGCGCTGAGTACCCTGACCTACGGAAGCACAACAACTGCATGGCCAGCAACCTGACGCCAGCCATCTACGCCAAGCTCTGTGACAAGACAACCCCAAATGGCTGGACCTTGGACCAGTGCATTCAGACTGGCGTCGACAACCCTGGCCACCCCTTCATCAAGACTGTGGGCATCGTAGCTGGTGATGAAGAGACCTATGAGGTGAGTGGCAGCCAGATCCTTGCCTGCAGCAGCCAGAAGACTCCCAGTACCCATGATACAACCAGCAGCCTGGGGCATTACTGCCCACCTCCTCTTGCCCAGCCTGAGCACCTGGAGAGGCCCCTGGGAAGTCACCACGTACTCCTGCAGGACACAGGGCTCCTTTGGAGCAGCTGTTCCTGGAGCCCTGCAGCTGCCTGCTCCACTTGCCCTGTAGATTGCTGTCGCACTGCAGGACACAATGTCCCCCGCACCGGCAGTGCGGCCCTGCCAGGCTTGTGGCAGGGGCTTCATGAAGCACTGAGTCTGCTGTACGTTGTCCCACTTGCTTCCAGGTATTTGCCGACCTGTTTGACCCCGTGATTCAGGAGAGGCACAATGGATACAATCCCCGCACCATGAAGCACACCACAGACCTGGATGCCTCAAAGGTGTGGGAGCTGGACAGTGGTGCTGTACACAGGTGTCCTTCCCTGGGCTTCGGGGATAGGGACCCTGCCAGTACCAGGGCCACCCCCTAAACACCCTGTGGCTCCTGTCTATTCCAGATAAAGCTTGGCCAGTTTGATGAGCGCTATGTGCTCTCGTCCCGGGTCCGGACTGGGCGCAGCATCCGTGGCCTGAGCCTGCCACCAGC
Organism: Acanthiza pusilla; assembly: GCA_036630365.1. Taxonomy (NCBI): domain Eukaryota; kingdom Metazoa; phylum Chordata; class Aves; order Passeriformes; family Acanthizidae; genus Acanthiza; species Acanthiza pusilla. Next base: position 20,440,916 of record JAXCHO010000004.1, on the reverse strand, counting down.
CTGCACCCGTGCCGAGCGACGAGAGGTGGAAAAAGTGACCGTGGACGCACTGAATGGCCTCAAAGGGGACCTGGCAGGCCGGTACTACCGTCTCAGCGAGATGACCGAGAAGGAGCAACAGCAGCTCATTGATGTGAGCTCCCAACCAGCCCTCCTGCCCCGGGTGCATGCAGAGCGGGACCCCTTCCTGGCACTGACGCTCTGGGAGATTTTATCCTCCTTTTGCAGTTGTGCTGTCTTCTGCAACCAGGACCCCTGCCCTAGTGAGGCAGCCCAACAGCACAGAGGGTGCTCACAGTGCTGCTCAGCCCTCATGAGCCAGGAGCTCTCTGAACTCAGCCCCAGCAGCTCATGGCCACCTCTGACTCTTGCCCCCATGTCCCTGCCCATGCCCAGAGGAAGGCGGGCTTGTGGCACTCAGCCGGTGCCCCACCAGCCCACGGCACAGGGTGGGCTGTGCGCCAGCAACATTCTGCCTCCCAGTAAGGCAAGGGCTCCTGCCCACGGGTGCCCTTGCCTGAGAGAGCTGCGGTGAATCACCTTCATGGCAGGTGGAACCAGTGAGGGTGCCCTGGCTCCAGCCATGCAGCCTGGGTGAGCCCATGAACTCTGCCTCCCTCCAGGACCACTTCCTCTTTGACAAGCCGGTGTCCCCGCTCCTGACGGCAGCAGGAATGGCTCGGGACTGGCCTGACGCCCGAGGAATCTGGTGAGGATCCGCCCTGGCACCGAGCAGCAGGGCAGAGGTGGGGGGGATGTTACTGCTCCATCCATCTCAGCCCTGCCACCCACATTTCCCATGTTTGCTGCACCACAGACCCTAGCACATGACACGAGTGCCCCTGGGCTGTGCTCACCATGGGTTCTGTGGCCTCACCTTGTGCTCCTTGTGCACCACAGTCAGCAGTCTACTGCTCCCTACACAAACCACAGCATGGTACTGGGAAGGGGGACTGTGGAGCCAGTCCCTGCTGTCGATCCTGCCTGTTCTCACCATCCTGCAGCACCTTGCACTCTAAGGCTGCCAAAAACCTGTAATTGCCTCCTGCTCCCTGGGCAACCCCCAGCACTACTCCTGGCTTCTGCACACTCTGTGTGACACCAAACCTAGCCTGCCACAGTCACATCTTATTGCTCCCTCCTAGCATCTTCGCACAGCCACGCAGCATCCCACACTCCCACAGACCAACAGCCGGCACACGCGCCCACCCGTGCCACCCTCGCTGACACTGTGCCTTTATATGGAAAACACCTCCACAGCACACGTGGCCCCCAGCTCCAGCCTAGCCCAGCCCTCCAGTGCACACCCCATGCCTCACAGCCCCCTCCCACTGCCTGCATGGTGCAGGAGCCATGGCCCTGTCTGGGTCACCACCATGCTGGTGTCTGCCTGTGCTCAAGGCACTGGAGACAGCTCCCATCACCAGCAATGATGCATGTGGATGGCTGCTGGCACATCTCCAGAAGCATCTCCTGGCTGCCCATCCTCGTGCAGTCATCCCACTGGAACCAAGGGCAGCACTGGCACCACGGTGGCAGGGGCAGAAGCGGCACATTTGAGCAGGCACGGGGTCTCTGCAAGCTGCCAGCACAGTCAGACTCTGCCCTCTCCCTAGGCACAACCACCAGAAGACCTTCTTGATCTGGATCAATGAGGAGGACCACACACGTGTCATCTCCATGGAGAAGGGAGGCAACATGAAGCGCGTTTTTGAGAGATTCTGCCGGGGCCTGAAGGAGGTGAGTGACCAACAGCTTGTGCTGTGCCAGCCCCATGAACAGGCAGAGAGGGGCAGGTAGGGCTCCTGTGGTGCTGGCCCTCGGCATGCAGCCTGGACTGGGTGTCCCATGGCCAGGGCTGGACACCCCATGGCCAAGGCTGAATGACTGCTTGTGCCTCTAACTCAGGTGGAGCGACTAATCCAGGAGCGAGGCTGGGAGTTCATGTGGAATGAGCGGCTGGGTTACATCCTGACCTGCCCCTCTAATCTTGGCACGGGGCTGCGAGCAGGTGTTCACATCAAGCTGCCACTGCTCAGCAAGGTATTACCATGGCTGGTTTTGTGGGGAGCCAGGCTAGGACTGTGGGTAGCTCAGCCACGTAGGTGCAGGACTGCATGGGACCCAGCCCTGGACCATGCTCAGGTTCCCCCACGAGGCATAGGGTCCAGCCTCTGCCTGCATTCCTGGCTGGAGTGGCCCAAGTCCCAGGTGTCAGCCTGGGTCTGCTTAGGGTGGGACTCTGGGTGGGGCTGGTGACCCAGGATCCTGTGAGCAGTGGGAGGCTGCCCCAGGGAGCATTCAGCTGCAGAGACCTGACTCCCGTGTTGCTGGTCCTGCTGAGCACTGACACTTTCTCTGGGCACCAGGACAGCCGCTTCCCTAAGATCCTAGAGAACCTCCGGCTACAGAAGCGTGGGACAGGTGGTGTGGACACTGCAGCTCAGGGCGACATCTTTGACATCTCCAACCTGGACCGCCTGGGGAAGTCAGAGGTGGGTGCCAGACAGAGCTGGGGAGGGAGGTTCTGGAGTATGTCTGTATGATGAGCCCGCAGCAGCCATGCAGCCCCAGGGCCAAGTGCTGGGGCCAGCGTGTGGGTGCTGGGGGTGGCAGTGCCTGCCCTGCGTGCAGCAGGACTGGCCAAGGGCCTTCCTTGCTGGTGTGGCTCCCAGGATAGTCCCTCAATCACCACATCTGTGCTCCTGGTGCAGGTGGAGCTTGTGCAGCTGGTGATAGATGGTGTAAACTATCTGATCGACTGTGAGCGGCGGCTGGAGAAGGGGCAGGACATTCGCATTCCCTCGCCACTGCCACAGTTCCGGCACTGAGTGGGACCGTGGCAGCGCCAGCCCTGTGGGACCCAGGTCCCCTGTAGCTTGTGCGATCTCTGTGCCCAGTATGTCGCTGCATCCTGTTACCCACAATGCGCCAGGTCAGACCCCATAAATATGTGCTGCTGTAGCCATGGCTCAGGCTTCTTCTTGCTCCAGTACTCACCACCCCATTGACCTCCCAGAGCCCTGTCCCCCCGCAGAGATTTCAGATTTCCCCATCAAAGGGTTTCACAACCACTACACATGAGCTCTGCACCCCCTGCCCCATCCCAGCCACCCCGACCACCTCCCCATGCAGCTACCGCCAGGAGCAGAGCAGCAGGGCCAGGAAGCGCTGCACGGCCTCAGGTCCCCCACTGAGCATCAGACCCTGGAATGTCTCCTAGCATGAAGGTACACTTGCGGGGAATGTATCTGAGCACTCACGTGGTGGGAGTGCAGGGGCTAGTGGATCCTGCATGGGCTGTAGCCAACCTATCCAGTAAGGGCAGTGCCTGCGCCAGGATCTCAAAGGCAGGAGCACTCTCACTGTTCTGGAGCAGGTCCCAGAGCACAGATTGCAGGAGAGAGCAAGACTGCACTGCCTGTGCAATCCACACCTTCCCTCAGAGCTCCTTGCCCAGTGTCCCACAGTGGTCTGTGGCAGCCTTGCTACAAGCACAAGGATGCAGGGACAAAGGGGAGTCTTCACCGTGAGCCGTAGCTCTGACACCCAGCCTGGGTGACCCCAATCCGCCCCCAGGGAGCGGTCGCTTCCGCAGCTGCCCCTCTGCAGAAGCTCCACACTCGGCGGACTGCCGGTGAACGGCGTGGCAGCGCCGCGGTCCGACTCAGCAGAGCAGTAATGGTGGCAGCGTCCCCGCGGGGACAGCGCGGCCGTCAGGCAGCCCTGGGCACCGGGAGCGGGCGCGGGCCGCCCGCAGCAGGGTCTCCCACAGCCCCGGGATGCCGCTCCGGGGGAATCGCACGGTCCGGGGCCCGTGTCCCGCTCCTGCATCCCAGCCCACCAAGCTCGCCGCTCCCAGTGCGGCCGGGGCGCCCGGAGCGGCCGCCCGCGGGAGAAGCCGAGGAACGGGAGCGGCAGCCGCACCGGGTCCCGATGCTTGTTGGCCGGTCCCGGGCTGGGCAAGGGGCCAGAAATCTGTTCCACTGCCCCCCATGCGTCCCTCGAGGTCCTCCTCGCCGGACCAGCTCCTTAGGCAAGCTCTCCCTGGGGGCCGAGAGTCCACCGCGTCGTCGGGCGCGGGCCTGTGTCACAGCCGGGACGTCGCTGCTCAGTAGCGGTCAGGCTCGGGACGAGGGGACGGGCACGAGATGTCGGAACGCAGCCCGGTCACCCCCGAGTCAGTTCCTGCGGGAAGAGGCCACCTTATCGGGAGTGCAGTGCAGCCCCCGGGAACAGGTGTCTGTCTGCCCCGGGAGTCGTTCCCTGGGCCCGCGCAGTAGAGGGGAACGGCTCTAGAGTAGGCAAGGGATGAGGGAGCAGAACCAGCCCTCGAACACTCATCTAACCGCGGCGTCTGCACTCCCGGAGGGCCGTTCTCACTCACCGGGGCTGGGGTCCCGCAGCACCAGTAGAAGCAGCATCCCCAGACTGGGAAGGGAAGCAGCCATTCCTGCATCCTGCGGGCAGCCGGAGCGAGCGAGAGGGAGACAGACGAGGTCCCGCAGAACGGCCCCGGAGCCCGGCTCCAGCCCCCGCCGCTCCCGCATTCGCTGCGGCTTCCAGCCTTCCTCCGACAGTGGCAGCCCCAGAGACCGCTATCCCACAGACCGCCGAGACGGAGATGTGACACATCTGATCCTTCCCCGGCACGGGACCCTGCCCGGTCCCCGCCTGCTCACCCCGCTGCTGCCGCCGGGACTGAACGCGCCGGAGCTGACTCCCGCTGGCCTGGGCTCTGGGCTCTAACCCGAGGCCGGCGCCGGCCCCACTGGCACAAACGGTGCCGAACTTGTGCATTATTGATTACGGAAACCCAGCAGGGGCGGAGGCAGCCGGGCGGCGGGGCACTGCCCGATGCTGTGGTCACTGCACGGCCCGGGGCCTTGCCCCCGCCACGCCGCTGGCCGGAGAGGAATGTCCCTGCCCCGTCCCTGCCCTGGCGGCGCTCCCGGGGCGGTGGGCAGCGCCCCCTGCGGGCCCCGGGGCGCTCGGTACCGGGACGAGCGGGGAGGCGGCCCCGGGCTGGCGGGAGCCGGCGGCGGAGGGTGGCCGACAGCACAGCGCTCCCCGGTGGAGGGTCCCGGTCCAGGGCTCTTTGCCGCAATGGCGACGATGAACTCAGAGACGTCACAGGAGTGTTTCTCGCAGTCCTGGGGCCGACTGGCCTGTGCAGCTCAATATTGGTGACAAAAATGCCAGACACGGCCCAGCCGGCTGCTCCCGCGCCGGCGATGAGCACCTGGTGACCGCTGGCCCCAGTCATCAGCTCTGGGGATACTGGGAAGAGTTGCTAAAAATCAGGGGTCAGCGAGAGGGACCTGATGACAGGGCGAGGGCAGGAGCACGTGGGTTGCAAGGAGAAACGGATGGTGAGGCAGAAACGGGGGTGCCCAGAACGTTTCCCCGACTGATGCACTGGCCTCCAAGGCCCATCTGAGCTGCCCGACGCGCTGCAAAGGGAGGTGGTGCTGGGAGGGTGAGGTTCGGGGTTTTGTGCAGGGACAGCCCCAGGCCCTGGCGGTACCGAGGCACGGTGGCGCGAGGTGGGAGCGGGCTGTGCCTCGTTGATGCTGGGGGCGAGGCAAGCACGCCGGGAGGGATGGCACAGCCGAGGGTCCTGCCGACTGCGGGCCCCGGCAGAAAGTGCACAAGGCCGACGGATAGGGTTATGGGGGAAAGACCGCTCCCGGGTTTGGCTCGGGGCCAGAGGAACGCTGGGCAGCCCCGCGGCCGCAGCGTGGGGGCGGAGGGCGAAAATGCGGGGCTGAGGCCAGCAGGCGAACCGGCAGCGAGCCGGGCGGCATGCGCTGGGCACGTGTCACCGCCGCGCTGGCGCTGCGCGACACCGACACGGTAGCCACAGCGGGGTTAATGCACATCCATCAGCTCAGCGAAGCCCCCCGAGACGGACAGCCGACTCGACAGCGCACGGCCCCGGGGAACCTCCGCGGCCCCCGGTGCTGCGCTCGGCGGGACACAGCGGTGCCGGGGCGGTGGGAGGGAGCAAGGCCGGGGCTGCACGGCGGATGGAGGACCGGACCGAGCGGTAAGCCCCGCCGCCCCCCGCCGCCGCCCTCCTGCCGCAGCCCGAGCGACGCCGAGACCGGCGGCGGCGAGGAGGAGGGGCGGGGCCGCTGCGGAGACCCCGACCCCAATGCCGAGAGCCCATTGGCCGGCGCCAGCGTGACGTAACGCCCAATCGGGAGCTGCCACACGGCAGATCCGGATGTGGGGGCAGGACTTCCGGCTGCGGCCCCGGTGCTTCTTAGCCGCCGCTCCCGGACCCGTCGGGCTCGCCGCTCCTGCCGCTCCCGCCGCTCCTGTCGCTCCTGCCGTCATGTCCGCGCCCTGCTCCCCGCCGCGGGCCCTGCCCGCCGCTCTGCTGCTGTTCCTGCTGCTCCCCCTTGGCGCTCGTGCCTCTGATGTGGTGGAGCTCAGCGATGCCGATTTCGAGAGTGGCCTGGCCGAGCGCCCGGGGCTGGTGCTCGTGGAGTTCTTCGCGCCCTGGTGAGGGGCGCTCGGGGTGGGCGGGGGCTGGGGCAGGTCGAGCCGGGTACTCAGCCGGCCTGACTCTCTTCCATGCCCATAGGTGCGGGCACTGCAAGCGGTTGGCGCCGGAGTACGAGTCGGCCGCGACGCGGCTGAAGGGGATCGTACCTCTCGTGAAGGTGAGTGCAGGCTCCCGCGGCGGGACGGACCCGGGGCGGCCAGCGCTCGGGCCCTGCTCTGTGGCTCTGGCAGGCGTCATCTCTTTTCTGCACGGGAAGCCTTGCCAGGGCCGCAGCCGCACAGCTGGTGTGCAGAGGGTGTGCCGGGTGTGTGAGGGATCGGCCTGCTCTGAGCTGTGTGATGAGGCTGAGAGCGAGCACCGTGCAGCACATACCCACTGAGGCTCGCTGTCCAGGAGCTCCCTTTTCTGCCACAAAACTTGTAAAGGTTTCTCAAATCAGTGTCTCTCTCTTCCTTTATGGGAAGTGGCATGGACTCTTGGCACCATGGCCTCCTGATTAGGTCAGCCTGTTTTCTTCAGTGAAATTTAGGACTGACGAAGTGCTGAGAAGTTCCTTCTCAGTGGTTGGAAGAAGCTGTCCTTTCTAGTGTTTTTGTGTGTGTGTGTGTATTCTGGGCAAGCTTGTAACTAAATAGTTTTCCCAGTATTTTCTCAAATATTTTTCTGGGCCTCTTATTATACCTGTGCTACCTCTTTCCTAGTCTGGGCTGTCCAGCACTAGGTACTGTGTGACAGATCCCTCTAGTCCCCTGGCAGGGTTGGGTGTGTTAGGGCTGGATCTTGGTCAGAGTAGCAAGGGTTTTTTTCCTTTAGGTTGACTGTACAGCAAACTCAAACACCTGTAACAAGTATGGAGTCAGTGGATATCCCACGTTAAAGATTTTTCGAGATGGAGAAGAGGCAGGCACCTATGATGGGCCCAGGACAGCAGGTAAGAGCTGGTTGGCAGCATCTGGCTTGCTGAGCTGCTGCAGGAGGCAGGCCTGCATGTAACAGCCTAGTGTCCAGAGATGAAGAGAAAGTTCCCGCCTACACATACACTCTACTGTCCCTTGCCTTTTCCAGAACTCTTTGTGCTGGCAGAGTCTGGGATGTTTATTTTCTGTCAAACCTCTCCTTTAAAGGTGAAGGTTTCCATGTCAGCTCCTAGTTCCCAGGATACTCGAAAGTTCCTGTGTGAAGCTGGTGGAAGCAATCCTTCAGTTCACATATTTATTGCATGGGAGATGTGTATGGATTCTGCAGAAACAATTTTTGGTTTAGGAAGCTTGAAAAATGTCTTGTGGAACTTGGTATTGATCCCTTTAATTATTTTACTGATCTTTTAAGATGGGATTGTCAGCCATCTCAAGAAACAGGCGGGACCTGCTTCGGTGGCTCTCAGTTCTGTGGCTGAATTTGAGAAGTTCATTGGCGATAAAGATGCTTCTGTCGTGGGTGAGTAGAGGTATCATGAAAGGAGTGGGCGCTGGGCTCAAGAGCTCATGTGGAAACATTAGAGGCTGTACCACAGGCTGTAGCAAAAGAAATTCCAGATGGACACGAAAAGAAACACTGCTGGTAATGAGAACAATAAAGCCCTAGAATGTGTATCCAGAGGGATTTGAAAATGTTCAGCCTGGGAGATTTTCAGAACTTAGTTGGACAAAGCTCTGAGCAACCTAATCTGACTGGAGCTGGTCCTGCTTCAAGCAGGAGATTCACCTTGAGGACTTCTGCGTATTCCTTCCAAACTTTTTTTTTTCCCCCCAGCCATCTGCCTTTGCTGGCTCCCCTGGCACCATAGTATATGTTTTCCAGAGGTTGTTGCTTTCCTGGCTGGTTGACAAAAGGTAGCTTTGAGTTACTGGAGAGTGCATTTGTTGCTTTGGTGGCATCAGAGGCCTGTTGGTATTGGATAATGTGTCTGTGGTTACATGTGGCAACAGCAGATGGTGCAGATCAGGTGCTATCTTGTAGGTATAACCACATGGGTATTAACCAGCATTCCTAAACTTACAGTTATTAAGTGCCAGTGGCTGTTGTTCCACAGTCACCAGTGATGTCTGGGTGTTTAGGGTACAATTGCCCTTGGCTGAATGACCAAGTTGGGCAGGTCCCAAATAACTTTCTGCTGCTGAAAAGGAGGGGATTCAAGGAGGTTCCAAAAAATAGGAGAGAAGCTGTCAAAGGTAAAACCCTCAACATGCACTGGAGGACTGGATTTAGGAGTAATCCAGTGCCTTGTAGAGAAGAATGGTGAGAGCTGCAGAGGGACTGCAGCTGGGTTGGTTTGAGGTCACAGTCTGCCTTTCTGCTGCAGGGTTCTTCGGTGATGCATCTGGGGATGCTTATTCGGAGTTCATGAAAGCAGCCAACAGCCTCAGGGATAACTACCGCTTTGCACACACCACTGAGGAGCAGCTGGTGCAGAAGTACAAGGAAGATGGAGAGTAAGTTACTTAATACAAGGATTTCTTGTTATTGAGGCATTTGGAACAAATTCATGGATTCCAGTTGTTAACTGGTTTCACTTTCTAAACATAGCTTAAGGTCTGGTTTCTTCCCCAACTGACAGTGGTGTTTCTTTTGAATTGAGATAGAAAAGTGTACACTCTTGCAGGCTCTGAAGTGTTCATGTTTGCCTCTGGGTGGAAAGTATCTCAACAGAGACATTTTGCTTTCCTGTTCCTTGTTATGGTGGGAGTTTTGTTTCTCATTGTGACCTGTCTGTGCCACCAAGAAACTAGACAGTGTTATTTGAGCTGTGGGCATTGTCACTGGAGATTGGGTTCTTGCCTCATCTGGCTGCTGTCCTTGGACTCCCAGGGACGCTTTGAACTAATTGACAATACCTGCTTCCCCACAGAGGTATAGTCTTATTCCGTCCTCCACGCCTGACCAACAAGTTTGAGGAGAGCTCTATCAAGTATCCAGAAGACAAAATCACCAGTGGAAAGATCAAAAAATTCATCCAGGAGAACATGTGAGTGATTCCTCACCAGCAAACATGACAGACTGACCCCAGTTGGCTTTGTCCCTGTCAGAGCTTGTTTTCCCAGATGGCATTGCTGCCACTTCCTGCTGTATGTCTCAGCACTGCTTCCTTTTGGGGACACCTTCCTGGAATCCTGGCCTGGTTGTTGGCATGCACTCTCTGTATTCTAACCATGATTCTGTTTAAAAACTGCCAGCTTTGGCCTTACATGGGTCAGCTCTAGCCACTGATGTGGCTGGAGATGGAGATTTGACTCAGAATAACCTGGTACAAGAGTGAGCAAAGTGTTTCTTCTTGAGGCCTGCTTGATCCCTGGCATTTAACACTCCTGGGTGGGAAGCAAGTGTGCTATGTCAAGCCCGTTCTGGGGTTGTGGGCTTTGCTAATACTTTTCTCGTTGACAGCTTTGGCATCTGCCCACACATGACTGAAGACAACAAAGACTTAATCCAGGGCAAGGACTTGCTGGTGGCATACTATGACGTTGACTATGAGAAGAATGCGAAGGGATCCAACTACTGGCGCAACAGGTGGGAGTGGTGGGGTATAACCAGCCTCGCATAGTTCCTGCCTTGCTGTGGTTCCATAGCGCGGGTGACAATCCTCCCTGCGTGATTGCTCTTGGATCCCTGGTCCTTAGGGAATTAGACTTTACCCACCTTTTCCTCACTGCTGTGGTGTGCAATTCTGCCCTTCATGCCTGAGACCCTGGGGTCATGTGGGTGGAAGAAACACACAACACTCGCCTCAGTTACCATAGACACAAGCTTACTGCTCTGCTTTGCAGCACCATTTCTACAGGACTTGGCTCTGAAGAACACTTTGTGCCATGGAATTCCTTGTCTGGGGTGCCCATCAGCTTGAATGGTGTTACATTGGGTGGAAGAAAAGGTTTCAAGAAATAATGCTTTGTGGTTTTGGTTGTTTTGTTTCCCCCTCAGAGTTATGATGATTGCAAAGAAGTTCTTGGATGCTGGCCACAAACTGTCTTATGCGGTTGCTAGTCGGAAAACCTTTAGCCACGAGCTTTCTGAGTTTGGTCTGGACAGCAGCGTGGGTGAGGCCCCTGTCGTTGCCATCAGAACTGCCAAAGGAGATAAATATGTCATGCAAGAAGAGTTCTCGTGAGTTCTTGAACTTGGTGGTAATGGGTCTCACTTGATGGACTTTGGTCTCTAGGTCTCTGACCAGATGATTCTTCATTAGCTTGGAGGAAACAGGAATGCTGGATGTTCCAGCTGGAAGAAATAATTGCTGGGTCAAAATGACTCCATCTCCTGTGTTTTCCTCTAGAAAGCTTGCTGCTCCTCCTGTTACACAAAAGGAGAGAATTTAATACAAGATACTGAAACGTCTGGTTAGGAATTAGGGTGCGGTAAAGGGCAGAGGAAATAGTTATACATTTCATTTTGAAAAACACCTGAAGGCTGCTGGAAGGCCTAAAACTTTGAATGGGATGTACATCCAGCCTCCTGGCAGAGCCCTTAAGGACATCCTTGCACCTTTTCTGGGGTCTGCTAAGCCAGCTCCAGACTGGTGCTGTCAGAGATGCAGGTGGCATCTGTTGTGTGGGTGGAAGGAGCTTAAATAAGCCTTGAAACTTTCCCCCTCTCATCCTGTGTGTGTGATTGTGGCTGTAACATCACTTTTCTTTCAGCCGTGATGGAAAGGCCCTGGAGAGATTCCTGCAAGATTACTTTGATGGAAACTTGAAAAAGTACCTGAAATCAGAGCCTGTCCCTGAAAGCAACGATGGCCCCGTAAAGGTGAGTGCTGCTTATGGCTGCAGAGACGCTGCTCAGCAGCAGCTTCCTGTGCCTGTGTGGAGTGCTGTGAGTGTGGCATGGTGGCAGCTCAAGAGGCCTCTGCAGTGATAGACAGAGGAATTACTCACTCTCTTGTTCCACAGCAGCTTTCTGAGGCAAGGGAGACATGCAGCTTGCAGTTTGGGTTCTGTTTTTTCCTCTCAGCATAGTAGCTGCTGCTTGACCACAGCAGTTACGTGCTTCTTGAATGCAGCAGCATCCAGATTTCCAGGGATTACAGAAAGGCTTGCTCTCTTGACTTGTGCTCCCTCATGGCATGGTCTTCCTGTTGGTTGTGACTGCACTATATTAGGGATCTCCACATTAATCTCATCATTGGGGTCTGGTATAACTCCTGCCTTTCATCCTTCCAGGCAATTTTGCCCTGAGTAAGAGTATTCCGTGGCTTGGCATTTTGATGAGTGCCTTATACAGGAGTGCGGGTCATGGGATTCATGGATGTTTTTGTCGGGATGGCCTCAGCCAGTCCTGCTAGGCTGATTACTTGCTGGGATTTAAAAAAAAATAGCTTTGTCTTCCTACGAGGAGACCGTATGCAGACGTCACTTGGAGGTAGTGCTGGTAGCTTAACAGCAGGTTTTTACCTGTGTGAAGGTGAGGACTGCCGTGTTTGGTTGTTGTGCTGCCTGCTGTACAGGTGTGGGAGACTCAGGCGTGGGTGGAGTGTGTGGAGCATGTCATGTCACAGCCTCATCTCTGACTTGGAAGGAACTAACTGGTGTGATCAAACTTTACAGGTGGTGGTGGCTGAGAACTTCGATGAAATTGTTAATGCACAAGACAAAGATGTCCTGATAGAGTTCTATGCACCATGGTGCGGCCACTGCAAGAATTTGGAGCCCAAATACAAAGAATTGGGGGAGAAGGTAGGTGTGGGACTCTAGCAAATGTGAACTAGAATTTTGCAGCACTGAATGATCCTGCAGGTTGTTTCTAGCCTCTGTGATAATGAGGCATAATTGTGCCTTCCTGAGGACTACAAGTTTTGGTCTCTCTGGGGAGTGCAGATATCTCTCAGCAGGATCTGTGGTAGCAACCACACTGGTATATTTAGTCTGTGCCCTTGCTAGGACACAGGAATATTCCCTGAGTGACTGGCCTCAACTGCCCAAGTTTCTTTTTGGGTCTTTTCCCCTCTGCATGATGATAGTCTCCCATCTAGTGAGGGATGGTGAGGTGGCATCCCCTGTGCACTGTCCTCCGACACCACTATCCCAGATGGTGCTGACTGCTGGGTTCCTGGGTTTTGGAATTGGTAACTGATGGGTTCTTTCTACCCACAGCTCAGCAAAGATCCCAATATCATCATTGCCAAAATGGATGCTACAGCCAATGATGTGCCTTCTCCCTATGAAGTCCGAGGGTAGGTTTGACTGCGGTACCACCTCATGTCAGTGCATGAGTCCATCTCTGTCTGACCTTGGCCACAGCACTGAAGAGCTGAAAGAGCCTCACGGGGAAGGGTGTGGGGATTGCCAGGCGATAGCTAGGTGACTGCTGGGCAATGGCTTGATGTGGAGAAATTTAGAGTGAAAACAACGGGCATTGATCTGCCTGGCTTCTATGGGATTCTGGTGTCCTGGGTCTGCCTGGAGGTCTGTCCTGCTCCTTTGGAATCTGCTGTGATTCTGTTCCTGGCAGTGTGAAAACAAATCTGGGCTCACTGTTCCAAAAGCAGTTCAGCTAGCAAATTTGAACCTGTGAGCTCAGCCAGATCTGTGGATGTGGCCCGGCTCTTGGAGGCCACACCTGGTGCTTCAGAGCCACTGAATCTGGGCCATGTTAAACCTGGGCAGTGCGGGGTGTGAGTCCCCCTAGTTGGGGCTGGCCCGACAGAAATCAGAGCATGTCAGGAGCTCATGTGTTTCTTTTCTCTCCCCAGTTTCCCCACTATCTATTTTGCTCCAGCTGGCAAGAAGCAGAGTCCAAAGAAGTATGAGGTGGGTATTTTGCTGTCCTTGCTGTTTTGTAAAGAAGTGAAGAGAATCCAGGTGTTCAGATCGTACTCAAGCCTCTTTGGAGTTGGGGGTGGCACTGTGTCCTGTTGCCCTGGGAACACACCTGGTGGTACCTGCTAGGTGCATTGTCCTTTGTGCTGCAGGCCCTGGGGAGAACTCTGCTTGCAGTCACCAGGTCTCCTCCCTGGCACCTGACACCCCCCCAGAAGAGGAGAAGCCTGTGGCAGGTACAGGTCCTGCCTGACTGTCATTTTCTTTCTGCAGGGGGGCAGAGAAGTGAGTGACTTCATCAGCTACCTGAAGCGGGAGGCAACCAACACTCCTGTGCTGCAGGAGGAAGAGAAATCCAAGAAATCCAAGAAGAAGGTGAAGGAGGATTTGTAAAGTACCTGCTTGCCACCTTGTCAGGATGAGCTCTGTGTGAATTGGGGAAGCACTGGTCAGAGTGGGACCAGTTCTGGGCTGTGGAGAGCCAGTGGCCATGTGGGCCGAGGGGCCCCAGCTGCTGTATCTAGTAATGTTTAATTTCCTGCCGTCTCTTAGCTGCACTGTTGCGGGGCTCCCCAGGCTGGTTTGTTTTGTGATTTGGGAGGGGGTGGGGGGTACAGTTATTTTCTAATTTTTTTTGTACATTTGGAGAAGTGAAACAATAAAATGACCCCCTTAAGACCAAGTGTCTCTGTCATGGGGCCACCCATGAGACCTAACCATGGGATCCTGCTCTTCATAGGCAGCAGCTTCCTGCTGCAGGTTGTTCCCTGAGCCCTCCTAGCCATTGAGTTCAGCCTTTAACCCATTCTCCTCCTTCCTCAGCTGCCAGAGCTCCTCCAGAATGTAGCAGCAACAACTGTCCCAATGTGCTGGGCTTTGGGTGCTGCATTTACACACATTTTGTACTGGGGGACTCTGGTCACAAGTGCCTTTGCTGTCTGTGTGCTGCCCTAGCAAGTTCAGAGGTACATGTTACTCACTACCACTGTTGGATCACAGCAGTGCAGACACATGGAGCAGGCTGGCAAGGGGTTGCTCAGCAGCAGCAATAAATCAGCCTTGAAGCTGGTGCAGGAGTAGTCAGGTGTAGAGGAGGAGTGTTACTACCTACAGCCTCTGCCCAAGCACAGGTAGGGCCTAGGCCAAGGGTGTTTGTCATAGAGTGGTGCTTGGCTATGGTGAAGGCAGATTAATTAATTATTCCTTCATGTGATAGGAAAGAAGCTGCTAGCTGTGGATCTCTCTTCAGGTGGGGGAGGAGTAGAGCCTGTGGTGTGGGCTGTGACTGACCATCTGGGGCTACAGTGTTCTGCCTTCCTTTGGGAAGGGCAGGAGGGAGATGAGCTGACTAGGCAGGGGCTGTTGCTCTGGCTCTGGGTTCCTGGACTGCATGCAAGTTGAAGTGAGGCTCAGCACACTCAGAGTATTGCTGCCTGGCAGCAGTTACCATGGCAAGAGCCAGAGCTTGCTTTCTCTGTGGATTCCTCCCCCACAATTCAAACTTGTTTTTTGCTGTTGGAATTCTCCAGGTACAGTAGCTCATACAAACTCTTCAGCATGTTTGGCCCAGAGGATTATTGGTGGTCTCAGAGCAGCCTGGGTGAAGTTAGCACAGACCTGGGATGTTTCCTGGCAGGAGGGACAGAGGATGAGGAAGGGCTGTGCTGGTAGCTGCTCCAATGTCCCTCACTGTGCTGCAACTGCACTGAAAGTACTGAGCTTCAATTGAAGAGAAACAGGCATCTGAGGAAGGATCTGTGGATTTGTTGCCTGGAATACTTGGCAAACAGGATGGCTACAGCCCTTGCTTTCAGTGAGACCTGCATGGAGAGCTGGTCCTGTGTAAGAGGGAAGCCACCACCAAAACTAACAAATTCCCCCAAGCTGTCTTCCCTCAGCTGCTTGCTGCTGTGGGGCTGGGCCAAATTCCACTAAGCAACAGGGAGCCTTGTGGCAGTGGATGCCAAGCTCTCTTACTGCAAGTACTATGGGATTTCAGCTGAGGAGAAGCTGCTCACCTGGAACCTGTCATCTGTCAAGGAGCAGATCATCACGAGGGTTAAAGCTCTCTGGAACCTCCTCTCCTCCACCTTAGCTAGGGCTCTGAGCTCACTGGAAAGCCCCTTTTCCAAAGCCAAGCTTGCACAGCTCTGGTGGGCAGAGATGCCAAGGGCTTTTCGGGGAGCCTCTGGGTATGGGGTACAGGACACAGGCTCCCCTGCTCAGCCACACAACTGCAGTAGAGGTGGACTGAGGCCATGAAGCTGTGGGCTTCAGCCAGGTTTCCACTGTCCATGTGTTTGCCCTAGCCTCCTGGCCCCAGCCTCTCTGCTTGCCAGGAGTCCTGTTTTGGGACACTTCTCTTCTCCCAGGGTACGCTGGGGCCTATTCTGGCCTGTGCTGCATAAGGTGGCAGGGCCATAGAGCCTGCACCATGTCCCTAGCTGCCTGCCTTGGGGCAGCCCCTCACCTCTGTAGGTGGAGAGTTGCTGCTCCAGGCAGAGGGCTCTCCTCGCAGCCCTCACCTGCCTCCTCCTCGCTCTCTGGGCTCTCCAGCTCCTCCGTATGGCTGCTTGGGACACAGTCTCAGCTGGCAGGTGGCCCCGTGTGCCTGGGTGCTGCGTGCTGAGCTTGTGTGGGCAGCCCTGGTGCCACTCTAGTGAGTCAGGTCCAGAACCTCTTGTTGGCTCTAAGATCTGAGAAATCCAGCAGTGCCAGGCGCTTCTGAAAGACAAACTCACTCTGCACCAGCCCGTCCCAAGCTTCCAAGGCAAAAACCAATGCTGCAGGGTTCTGTGCCAGCTCCAGCCAAGCAGCCCCGGCCTGCCCCGCCGCTCGGTTTGCGTCAGCGTTTAGATGTGCCCTGGACGTAGGGCTGCACCACCCACTGCTGCATCATGCACTGGGATGGTCAGGACAAGAGCCTGTGGCAGAGTTCGGAGACACGGAGGGTGTGGGATGGGGGACTTTGCTGGAAAGGGGACACAGAGCAGGAGAAACCTGATGCCTTCGGGAAGCAGCTATACTGAGCTAGGCTCTTCAAAGCAAAGCCCCGGGGCTCCTACTTTTCCCAGGAGCACTTACTATCCCCGAAGGGTTTGTGCCTTGGCCTGAGATGAGCTCCCGAGACTGCTGCGGAGGCACCACGGAGGACAGGAGCAAGGGTCTGCGGTCTGGGCTCCTGGGGTGTGAGAGACAGCAAAGTGAGGAAAATGTCCCCAGTCACCGAATATGCAGGAAGCAGAGGGTGGGTCCAATCCTACCTCAAAGGTACTGAGCACCCGGGAGTCAATCCACCATGCCTATGGCCAAATTCCAGCAGCAACTGGACCCTGCCAGACCCCACTGCTCTCCCTGTTGCTTGTCTCAGGGCCCCGCTGGACCTACGCTGCTGCAGGGCAGCCTGTCGCTAGTCCTGGGCCTTGTTCCCGTCAGTCCTCCCGCATCCCACCGGAGCTGCCCACCGGCGTCACCTCCCGCCGCCGCGGGGGCTCGTGCTGGCCGATGGGAGACGTCACCGGGGCAGCGAGTCTGTGCCCGACCGTCCCCACGGCTCCACGGACTCCAGGCTCACCGGGGCACTGTCAGCCGCGCGCACTCGAAGCTGTCGCCGCTTTGCCCCATCTGCAGCGGAAGAGGGAGAAAGCAAAGAAAGCCGCGGGGGAGGGCTGGGCTCTCTCAGCACCGTCAGGCACTGACGGCGGGATGGGTCGCCAGGCTCGTGGTGCCTCCCCAGCCTTCCAGTCACCAAGGCCGCACGCCGTGGCCTGCTCCCCCCGCGAGAGCACCGAAGACACTGGCCCACGCGAACCAGGACGTTCCTTCGATTTCCACGGTTCCCCAAGGCACTGACCTCCGCCCTGGCTCCCCTGGCCGTCCTTTCGATCTCCCAACCCGTGGTCGCCCAGGGGACCCTGATCCCCTCGGTTCCTCCTTGGGTCCCCGACGCCATGGCCGCCCTGGGCTCCCCGTTCCCTCCTGCGCCCCCCGTCCGCGCCGCCCGACGCTCTGCGGTTCCCTCACTCACTCCCCAGCTTCCTTGGAAGGCGATCACGGGCCTCGGCGCCCCCTGCAACAACAGCGGGCGATCCCCCTCGCCGGTGCCCGATCCCCCCCGCCGGTGCCCGATCCCCCCCGCCGGGCCCAGTCCCCCTGCCTCCGCCTGCAGCCCCGTACCGTCCGCGCCGCAGAGAGCCGCAAGTGCAGAAGGCTGAACCGGAGACTCGGCCCGCAGCCTCGGTACCAGAGACGCCTGCACAGCTCCGGCTGCGGCCACGACGCTGCCCGGAATGCACGACGGCGGCAGGCGGGCAGTCCCGGGGGGCAGCAGCGGGCGGGGCGGGCGGCGGGAGCCCCGCGGCGGGGCTCGCTCTGAGCCGGCTATTTTTGCCGTCGGCCCGGACTAATCCCCTGAGCCGCTTCCCGGCATTAGGTAACGGCGCGGCGGCATGCGCTCCGCGGTGTCCCCGGCCCGGGCGACCACCGGCAGTCGCGGCGCTGCAGGACCGGTGGCGACACGCCCGGTGCGGGCTGGGGGCCGTGGGCACCCGCCGCCGAGCCCCGGGTGGGCCCGGACCGAGGCCGGCAGGTAGCCGCAGGCAGCGAGGCGGGCCGGGGGCGGACATGCCGGGCCCATCGCCCGGCGGCTCCCCGGAGAGGGACACAGGAGCCGGCGGGCGGCCGCGCGGGCCGGGCAGGGACCGGCGGGTACGGTTCCGGCTGCCCCACACCGCCATCGCGGTGCCGTCGGTGCGCGACGAGGAGCGGCTCTTCTACCGGCGGCTGGAGGCGCTGGCGGTGCCGGGGCCCGGCGGCTTCGGGCCGCTTTTCGCTGCCGACGGCTGGAGCGACTTGACGGGTGAGCGCCGGCGGGCGAGCCGGGCAGGGAGCTCAGGCTGGGACGGGCGGTACCGGGGAGAGCTGGGCAAGGGGTGCCAGTTTCGGGGCTCTCGGCTTGGCTCTCAGCGCCTCCTCCTCCGCAGAGGACCGGCTGCTGCGGAAGCGCGTGATACGGGCCGGACCGGGCGGGCCGCGGCCGCTACCGGGCCAGGAGGTGTCGGTGAAGGTGCTGGGCGCCCTGGAGGACGGCGGGCTGGTGGAGCGTGACCCGCGTCTCATCTTCGTGCCGGGTCACGGGGACGTCGTGCAGGTGAGTCTGAACCGGTGCGTGGTTCAGTGCCGTGCGGGCTCAGCGCCGCCCGGGGCTGCGACCCGCCAGCCCCGCCGTGCCCGTCCACAGGCTCTGGAGCTGGGCGTCCCCACCATGCAACCCGGGGAGGTTTCCTTCTTCCTCGCCGGCTTCCCCTACGCCTATGGCCGCCCGGGCAGGTAGGGCGGGCGGGCAGGGGGACCGAGCAGGCGGAGACCGGAACAGACAGGGGGCGGGAGGGCAGACGGACTGGGGCGGGCAGACGACAGGGATAGGCGAGGACAGAAGGGCCAGGGCCGGGGGGGCCGGGAGGACAGGGGACCAAGGCGGGCAGGGAACGCGGGCAGGAGTCGGCGGCAGCCGGCGCTGTACCAGCAGGGAGCCCGACGTGCCACCCGAAGCGCCGCTGCTGTTCGAGGTGACGCTGCTGGAGGTGCGGGACTGCCCCGACCCGCAGCCGCTGCCGCTCGCCGTCCGCCTGCGCCTGGGCTCTCAGCGCCGGGAGCGGGGCAACTTCCACTTCGCGCGGGGTGACTTCGCGGCGGCGCTGCGTTCGTACCGGCTGTCCCTGCGCGCCCTGGACGGCCCCGCCACCGGTGAGACCGGCCGGGAGGGAGGGCCCGGGGCTGCGGGGCTGGGGCGCTGAGGCCGCCACTCGCCCCGCAGCTCCGCCCGGGCCCGAGGAGGAAGAGGAGCTGCAGGAGCAGCGCGTGAAGTGCCTCAACAACTGCGCGGCCGCCGAGCTGAAGCTGGGGCGGGCGGAGGAGGCGCTGGCGGCCTGCGAGGCAGCCCTAAGGATCAGCCCCGACAACGGTCGGGCGTTGCTCCGGCGTGGGCAGGTGGGACTCGCATCGCCTCACACCGCCCCGCTGCCCTCGGCCCGGCCGTCCGCTACTCTCCACTCCTCTCCCCGCAGCTGCTGGCAGAGCAGGGCCGGGACGCAGACGCCGCGCTCGCCCTGAGGAGAGCCCTGGAGCTGGATCCGGCCAGCAAGGTCTGGGAGGCGGGGTGCGAGGGCGGGCTCCTGGTACCAGATCCTGGTACCCGCAGGATCTGGTACCAGGAGCGATGGGGAGGGGGAGGATCCCGCAGGAGTCGGTACTGGGATCGTCGGGGGTCCCACTGGAGCCCTGCCCGCCGCAGCCGCCCCTCGCCCGCAGGTGATCCACACGGAGCTCTCACGGCTGGCGAAGCGCCAGAACCCTCCATCCAACACCGCCCCGCAGAATCCCCGCCACGACCCGATGCCGCCGCCGAGCCCCGAGTGCGTAAGCGAATCGGGCTGAGCAGGGACGGCTACCCGTCCCGCACCCTCTCGGCGCGAATGGCGCTCATAGCGTCCTTCCCCGTAGATCCCCCGCACCGCCCGCGGCGGAAGGAGCGGTGTGAGCGGCCCCGCGGCGCTCCACAGCCTGACCAAGGGGATGAAGAGCTCTCGTACCGTCCTCCCTGCATCGCCCCAAACTCCGTGGGGCGGAGAAGAACGCTGCGGGGGGAGGGCTGAGGGAGGAGCAGGGCGGCGCCGCGCCCCCCGCCCCGCACCTTCCGCATCGCCCTCCCCGCCCCGCAGAGCTGCCCGCACAGCTCGTGACGTCACAAGGGGCGTGGTGCCCCCACGCCACGCATCCTGGCGCGCGGGGGCAGCTGCGGCGCTTGCGCCCAATCTTCCGCCTTTTCGCCCCCGCCGGCGGAAGGTCGGCCATAGCCCGCGGCCAATCAGGCGGGGCCTTGCCGGAGAGATGCGCCAATGGAAGTGCAGCGGGGGGTGGATCGCAGTGATGATTGGCTGTGGTGTCCCTTAAAATACGGCGCGGGGCGGGGCGTGGGGGGGGTCAGTGCGGGACGTGGCGGCGGAGTGGCGGTGGGAGGGAGCGGCGCCATGACCCGTGAGTTGGGGGGGGCGGCGGGGAGGGGGACAGAGAGAAAGAAGGAAGGAAAGGGGGTTCGTGCCGGGGTTGACGAGTGTGGTGGGCCGGGGTGGGGAGGCCGTTCTGGGACCCAGGAGTGCGGTGGGGTCGGGGGGCCATACCACGACCCGCTGGCGCGCCGGGACCCACCCTGTGGGCAGGGGTCGGGCTGGGGTGTTGGGGGTTGGCGCCGCTGTAAGCGTGGCCGGGGTCAGGCCGCGCTGAGGTGGCCGCGCCGTGGCAGGCGGGAACCAGCGCGAACTAGCGCGGCAGAAGAACCTGAAGAAGCAGAGCGACTCGGGCAAGGGCAAGCGGCGGGACGACGGGCTCTCGGCTGCCGCCCGCAAGCAGAGGTGAGCGCCGGGCCGGCCCCGCCGGCTTCCCCTGCCCCGCTCCCTGCTCCCGCCCCGCGGCGGTGCCGGCCCCGCCGCCAGCCCCGCCGCGCTCCCCGCAGGGACTCGGAGATCATGCAGCAGAAGCAGAAGAAGGCTGACGAGAAGAAGGAGGGCAACAAGTAGCGGGCGGCCGCGCCGGGCCGCCGCCCCAGGGCCGGTCTCGCCGGCAGGATGCCCCGCGCCGCCCCAGGCCGGGTCCCGCCGGGACCCCCGGCATCGCCCCGTGTCCTGCGGCGCTGTCCCCAATTAAAGTAGCTGTGGAGCCCTGCACGCTGCGTCTGCTCGTCCGTGCGCCGGGTGGGGGGTGGGGGAGCAGGGGTACCGCCGACGGAGCAATCGCATCCGCGGAGAGAAGAATCGAGCGTGGCGGTGGGCAGAGTCAAGCGGCGGCATCTTGACGGTGAGGAACAAAGGTGTGGTCGGGCCCGGGCCTTGGGGCATCACCCGGGGATCAGTGTGGGGGCTGAACGCCGAACGCCCCGGGGCGCGTGGGAGAGCCGGCAGCCTGGAGGAACGAAGCTGGGCGGCATGGCGCTGGAGCGGGCTGGGGCGCAGTCAGGGCTCGGGGCCGGTCGGAGGGCGGCGGTGGAGAGATGGCGGCCGGGCCTGCGCACCGGGGGAGAGCCGCGCTGCGGCACGGCCGGGGCGGGCCCAGCTGCGGCTGCCCGTGCGCCGCGCTGTGTCCGGCGGTAGTGCGGAGCGATGTTAGGGTCTAGCCCAGCGCCGAGGCCGGTGCCCATCGTCTTCTTCACCCCCTTGCAGGGCCGGAGCGGTGGCGTCAGCCCGGCCTGGCAGCCCAGGGACAGATCCTGGGGACGGGTCCCGCGGCAGCCTGGGTTCCTCACCGAGCCAGGAGCAGCACTGCTTCCACCACGTTGGTGCCGTCCTTGGCGCTGGTCTCACAGAACAGGCAGCCGTACACTTAGGGGTGGCAGTGGGCGTTAGTGGGGCCCTGGTTGCTCCGGGGGCCCTGAGGAGCTGCTGCCTGTGGGCTATGTTGACCCCCTCTGCCAGGCCAGTCCGCAGGGCCATCTTGTTCCCCACCAGCGTCAGTGGCTGTGACTTGTCCTGGCTTGACATCCTGTGGGAGGGAAGGTTGGCGTGGGGCTCCTAGGGGCTGGCAGCCTACAGCCACATTGGCTACCTCCCATCATGCCTGTGCTGAGCCCGGGAGCCAAATGTGGACCGAGACCCCAAAATAAGCACCAGCAAAAGGGAAAACATTGGGGAAAGCACTCCCGCTTTTCTTGGGGGTCCCCTTTGCCTGGCAGTAGCCCAGCTCCTGCCTGCCTTGTTCTGTTCCCCAGGACAGGTTGGGGCACAGCACATCCCACCCGTGTGAAGCCTCAAGGCTCCTGCCCGTTTCCTGGGGGCTGGATGCCTCTTGGACCCTTCCCAGGTTGATGTCCTTGGTTCATTGGTGGACACTGAGGAAGCTGCTTGGGGAGCTGATGTAGAGGAGCAGCACACCGTGGGCTTTGTGGAAGTAGGACTGGGTGATGCTCTGGTACCTGAGGCTGGGGGTGTCACTGCTGCTGGCGTGGTGATGGGCTGCTGCTGGAACCCTGGCACAGCCCCAGGCCCCCTGGCCCTGTGCTCTCATCTCTTCTGCCCACCTGTGCCCCAGATGTGTAATGGGGTTTGCTTCCTTTCCCCCACAACTGCTTGATCTGGAAGTCCACCCCTGTCAGGAGGAACAGTCAGGCCCTGCTCCTGTGCATCTGCCCTGGCTGTGGGGTCAGGGTTGCTGGGGGCTCATACCGAGGGTACTGGGGATGTCTCCTTGGAACTCATTCATGCAGAGGTGCAGCAGGAAGCTGGACTTCCCTGCGCCCATGTCCCTGGCCGGCACCAGCAGGTACATGGGGCAGGGTGGCATGGGTCCCTCCCTCTCACTCCCCTGTTGAGACAAGGGGTGTGGGTGCCAGCACAAGGGTGTGCTCAGCTCCCCCAGCCTCACCCTTCGCAGGGCATGGGGAAAGGCAGGAAGCTTCCTCTTGCCAAAGCACCTGGCAGCACTGTAGGGTCCCTCTGCCTCACCCCTTTGAGGGCTGGGGGCCTGCTGGGTGACAGGTGTCATGGTGAGGGGCCCAAGCCTAGGGAGCTGCAGGTGAGCAGACCTGTGTCCCTCAGCCCTGGTGGGAGCTGGGGGAAGGCCTGTCCACTGAGCTGTGGCTGCTGAGCGAGGAGGCTGGGTCCGTGCTGGAGGTGGGACTCTGCAGCTGCCCAAGGCCAGTTCTGCTGCAAGCCAGCTCTGTCTGCTTGGGAGGCTGCACTGGCGATGTGGAGAGCCATCTTCCCCTGGTCCTGTGTGGAAGGCAGTGCTCAGGGAGGTGGCCACAATGATGCTGTCCTTCTGTATTCCATTGCTCACCTGGCATGGTGCCTCTGTGGAGCAGAGGGTGTTCAGCACTGCTGTACCCTGGGGAGGGGGGTGGTTCTGTAGCTTCCAGATCTGGGGGCTCATGTGCTGTGAGCCAGGATGCTGGTGGGGTGAGTGAGGGCAGGTGAGCCAGCCTGCCTGCACATCATGGGGGCCATGGCAGCACACAGTACCCTACCTTCCCCTGCTCCTGTGGTGGGTGCTGGTCCCTGCCCTCTCACCCTTCCTGTGTGGATGACAGTTTCAGTACCCTGGGGCTGCAGGGCTCACTGCCAGCAGGCCTGGGTGTGAGCTGAGCTGCAGGGCTGAGCCATGGCTGGGCTGCTGCTCTCCCAGAGGCTCCTGCTCACCATCCTGGTGTGAAGGAGCAGCTGGGCTCGGCCCAGAGTGGGCTGTGGCAGCAGCAGCACCCCTGGGCAGGGGCACACTCCTGGTTGTCCTGGTGGCTGCTCCCCTGCTGCTATGTGGCTGGGCTGGGCCATGCTGCACCATCCTGATGTACCTCGCGAATGTCCTGTTCTCCTCCATCATCTGCAGGTTTCCAGTAGGGACCCAGCATCCTCCTAGCAGGGCCCCACGGGTCCTGGCTGCAGCTGGCACAGGGGCTGTGTGAGGCTGGGACATCTGGGGAGCCCCAAGGACACCTGGTGTTGCAGCAATTGCCAGTGAAGGGCCCGGAGGGACATGCCAGTGGCTGTGGGCAGGCTGCCCAGTGGCCTGTGCTTGCAGCAGGCGTGAGCATGGCATTGATTCCCCAGAGGACATACTACGCTGCCTGCAGCACAGGGGTCTGGCAGAACCCCCAGCCTGAGCCAGGCTCTGCGGGGGCCTGCAGCAGTGTTGCTGACTTGGGTGTTTCACAGAGCTGGGACAACTCCCCCCTTCCCTCCGTACAGTGTCATCATTGTGCTGCTGGACCTGTTCAAAATTCCCTCCCCAGGTGTTCCAGTCCTGTGGGAGATGCTGCACTTGGCCCAGTCTTCTGGGTGGGGTGAGGTAGATCCCCAGTGCGGCCCTGGGGAGCCCTCAGTCGCTGTGAGTTGCAGCAAACCCCCACCCCAGCATTACCTGGCTGATGTCTCCAAGTTGGTGCCACAGCTTCCCTTCCCTGAGTCCCCCATGTGTCCCTGCATCTCCTGGGGAGGGAGAGGTGTGAGGGGCAGCACTGGGCACTGCAGTCCCTCACCTCTGCTGCTCCCATCAGAGACCCCACAATTGCTGCACTCCACGTTGGGACCGGTTGGACCCCAACAGCACTCACCCTGCGGTGCCACCCTTACCTGACCTTCTACCACACTGTATACCCAAGCTGTGCCAGCCTTGTGGGTGCCCTGGTGATGCATGTCAGTCCCTGTCCTGCACCTGCTGCCACCACCACAGCGTGCGGCCTCGTGCTGCGGGCCCTGGGGAGCTTCCCTGCCACATTTACTCTGTGGGTGAGGGCCCAGGGCCTCTATGATCCTGCAGCCACACTGCCACTGTGCCCTCCCTGGGGGCAGCAGCCGTGGGCTGCACACCCTCCTGCACCCTGGGCCCCAGGGCACTGTTCCCTGCTCTGCACCCCCTGCTTGTACCCCTTCTCCAGCAGAGCCATCCTGAAGGTGTCCTCAGCTGTGGCTGTTGCATGGCCAGTGCTTGGGCGGTGCAGGCACTCCCTCCCCACATCCCCACGGCAGCAGCCTGCACAGGGCAATGGCACAGGCTCAGTTCAGTTTTATATAAAAATGTATTGCAGGAGGTATTTACAGTGAATGCATCACGGCGGGGTGGCCAGAGCAGGGTCCCGCTCCCCCAGTGCACCCCATGGGGCATGGGCAACCTGCCACCAGCTTGCTCTGGCCCTTTGGGTGGCCCTGGCTCAGCACAGGGCTGGTATACCTGGGAGCATCCACCTCTTGTGTTCCCCTCAGGCTCCCAGATGCTGCTCTCTCCTGGAGTGGGGGGTCAGGGGAGGCCAGGAGGACCAAGCAGGGCCAGGGCAGAGGCACAGGGCACGGCAGGGACCAGCCCTGGGCACCTTTTGTCCTGGCAGGGACTATGTGGAGACGTTGATGCGCTGTGGAGCACGTCGGCGGCGCACAATGCGTGGCCCTGTGCTGCTGCGCCGGTGCTGTGGGGAGCCATGGAGGCAGAAGGGGCTCAGCAGCAGCCACAGGTAGAGCAGGACACAGGCCCAGCACGAGGATGCCTTCACCCAGAAGGTTGACCAGCTGCCGTGCGTGAAGGTGGTCTCCAGCACTGCATTCTCATAGCTGGTGGGAGAGGGCAGGCACTGGATGCCCACGGGATGCCAACACAGGGGGTCCCAGTGCCAGCTGCTGCCACCAGGTCACCCTGTGTCCCAGGGGCCATGTGTCCCTGGGCATGTCCCTTCTGTCACAGACCCTCCAGCCCTTCTTGCTGCACCACACAGCTGCCACTGGAGCAGTGCAGGTGTGTGGGCACAGAACCCTGAGCATCCCCAGCGGGTGCCAGCTTGGTGATACCATCATGGCCTGGCACGGAGGTTTGGAGTGAGAGTAGGGAGGGCTGGGCAGCAGCACAGGGCCTTACCTGAACCAGTTGGTGAGTGTCATCATAACATAGAGCGAGGCAAGGAAGAAGACAAAGTGGAAAGCTGAGTAGCTGTAGACCACCCGGTCCTGCTCATCCTGGATGATGAACTGTCCCCTGGCACTCTCCTCCACTTGCTCACATGTCTGGTCGGTGCCTGGGAGAGTGCAGGGGGATGGCAGCTTCTGCACCCCTCTCTCACTGGCACTTCCAGGCTGGGACACAGGCTCTGCCCACTCTCCCACGTGGACCGTGCACGCACCTCTGAGCTCCTCCTCCATCTTCTCAGGGCAGCAGAAGCAACAGGAGGGGTTCTGCAGGGAGAGCAGAGTGGTGGCTGCCCAGCCCTGTGGCCACCATGGCTGGGCTGAGCCCTGCCTGACGCCAGGGCAAGTGATGTGTGCTGTGGGCAGCCCTCTGGGCCGTGCCCCCTCTCTGTGGGGCTGGGACAGGGGCTCGAGGTGGTGGGTCTGGGGTGCCCCTAGCAGGAGAACATGGGGCACAATTGCAACCATACTCACTTTAAACTCAAAGCTGTAGACTTTCACCATCCAGAGGGGCCCAAAGACCTCAGCAAGGTAGGAGGCTTCATTGCTGTACCCAGGAGAGAGGCAGAAATCATAACACAGACACCCATCACCCTGTGCCAGGCCCCCAGCCTGCCCCATGGATTCCCCACGGCCACAGGAGCTCTGCTGTGCTGCCCCTGCCCACCCACCAATGCCCCACCTGCTCTCATCCTGCCACCCCTCAGGACATCCCTGGCTCTGCTGCCATGGGCAGGGGTCCCCGTGTGGTGCCAGTTAGGCTGGCTGTGCCGGGCAGAGTACACGCACCATGCAAAGAGCACGCAGGCATACATGATAGCAGCGCCCAGCACGGCGACGGTGGTGTCCTCTGTCTGCAGCTCATCCTGCCGGACCCCCGGGAAGCACACAGTGAGGTTCCGCCCCTTGTAGAGCACTGCAGGGAGGTGGAGGTGAGATGGGCATGCATCATGGCAGGGACTGCTGGTGGGGGGCAGGGACACCCACCTCTTTCTGGGGGACGGCTGGACAGTGCAGAGAAGGTGAGGTACATCACGTAACAGCTGATGATTGAGGACTGCAGCAGCCCTGACCGTGGCTGCTCTGCAAGAGTGGGGACACAGGTGTTACTGGAGTTCCTGGAGTGCCATGAGGTGGCAGGTAGGCTCTGAGTGGGCCCTGGGCAGTCCCCTCCTGCCACTCCCCTGTCCAACGCCTTATGCCAAGGTACAGGAGGGGGCAGGGGGAACCCTGGGGAGCTGGGTTCCCCTCCAGTGCCCGAGTGCTGGCCCTGAGTTGGGGCCCACAGTCACCCCCAGCCCAGGACACAGCTGGCCATGCAGCATGGCAGCCCCTGCCATGGTGCTGTGTGATACTCACTGAGCCGCACACATGGTGTGATGGAGATGAAGGACATGATGCCACAGAGGCTGCCATTGATGGTGAGCAGTGCTTTGTTGAGGTGGCAGGCAGCTGGGTGGGTGTAGAACTTGTAGAGGAAGGAGAAGGCAGTGGAGGCAATGGTGTAGAAGGCGGCTGTGGCCAGCAGCACAGCCAGATACCAGCGCTTGTCCTGTGCAGCACCTGTCAGCCTGTGGGAGAATGGGTGAGTGGTGGCAGTGGGCAAGTACCCACCCGGCACCTCAGCACTCACCAGTTCTTGTTCCAGGTGTGTGCAAAGGCTGTGATCAGCACCAGCTGGATGAGGATGAAGGCGAAGCCCCCACAGACACCTGTGTAGTGCCAGGCTGGTGGGAGAGAGCAGAGGTGGAGATGGCACAGGGCAGGTGGGGGCCAAAAGGGGTGTCCAGGGTGCCAGCTCAGACAGGGTGGGGGACACACCTTGGATGAAGTTGTCCTCAGGGATGAAGAAGCTGGCAGCCCAGAGGCCCACCAGTACCAGCAGCTTTAGCAGCCAGAACCTGCAAGGCAGTTAACATCAGTGGGAGAGAGCCCCTGACAGCCCCACCCCGGGACAGCCCCACCCCAGGACACCCCGTCCAGCCCCATGGCCCATCCTTACCCATTGTGGAGCTGCGCACGGCAGTCAGAGCTGGAGCGTACGTTGAGCAGCAGGGCAGCCTGTGCCAGGTGGAAGCAGGCAGTGCCAAAACAGACCCGGTACACGGCCGAGGAGCCCACCAGCCGCTCGCAGTCTGCGCCCCCAGGCAGGTGTTGGCACAGCACCACTGAGAAGGGCATCTGCAAGCACAGCGGTTGATGGCACAGGGCTGCTGGTGTGTCCACCCAGCACCCCCAGTGCCCACGGCATCCAGCACATCCAAACTTTTGATATTCCCAGCATTTCAAATACCTTCCCCAGTACCCCTGGGGACCCCCATCACGCCAGGCAAATCCTGCATTTTTAGTACCCCGGCACCCCTTCCCCCTTGGCAGTCCCAGCAGCCCTGTTAGTATCCCAGCATCCCAGTATCCCCAGAATCCCAGTACTTCTGACTGCCCTGGCAATTCTGGCATACACAGTGCTCCCCTGCATGTCCCTGGGTGCCCTCAGGTTCCTGACACCCCAGTATCCCCAGAACTCATGGTACCCTTGAGACCCCCAGCACCCCTGGGACCCCCAACGCTCCCAGTACCCTGGGTGTCCCAGCTCCCTCTGTCACCTTCTCCGTGATAGCCTGGGCCACAGTGCGGGACAGCATGAGGCAGCACACGGCAGAGGCCAGGACGTGCAGGAGCGTGTAGAGGATACGTGTGCTCGTGGACACGCGGAGCCCATGACAACCACAGCAAAGCTGGGGAGGGGCATGGTCAGTGGGGGTCCCAAGGGGCCAGCACTGCTCCCCAGCCTGGCCCAGCACACCCTCCCCACCCACTCTCATTCCCAGCCACGCTCCCAGCCCCGCCAGACCCCAAGTCCCACCTGGAAGAGCAGGAGGTGCCCGCGTGCCCGTGTGCCTGCCATGGCCCAGCTTGGCTCTGCTCAGCCCCCGCGGCGTTGATGGGATTAGGGGATTGTCAGCTTGGCCCGCCCTGCCATCTGCTCACTGCTCCCTCCAGGCAGCCACCCCAGGGGTGGGTACTGTCCAGCACTCCTGGGCACTGTCCAGTGGCTCCTGGCCATGGGCATCCATGCCGGACCTTGGCCTCTCACTGGGCAGGGCACGGCCATGGCAGGTGGCCTGGACATGAGCTGGCATGAGGGGCATGTGGAGTCTGCGGATGCTGTCTCCCTGATCCCAGAGCAGTCCCGTACGGCAGTGCAGAGGGGCTCGGGCTGTGGGGTTTACTGAAGGCTGGAGCAGAGAGGCACCCAAGGGACACCTGCACCCCGCTGTGTGGTGGGACAGCATGAGGCAAATCCAGCGGGTAGCAGGATCCCACAGTCAGCAGGAGCTGGGGATGAGCAAGGCCATGCAGGGGGCTCTGTGCTGGGGCTGGCATCGCCTTTCTTCAGCTGCTCCACAGCCGTTCAGGCTTTGTGCTGGCAGAGCCCTGACACAGAGGATGCCGGGGCCACGGCGGCAATAGCGGTGACACAGACCCCCGTGCCCTCCGGTGCCACACACAGTGTGGGGCACAGCCCGGCTTGAGGGACGCGGTGCTCCATCGGGGGGTGGGTGGCATGTGACACGCGCGCGGGAAGGAGGGCCGGGGGCCGATCCGCCCGTGCCCGCGGCAGCCGGGGCCGCGCTGCCGGTACGGCCTCGGACGGCCCGGCATCAGGGCTCGGGGAAGCACGGCCACGGCCCAGCGCCGCTCGCCTCGGGCAGTGCCCGGGGACTGGGCCAGGCCCTCGCTGCGGCCCTGCTCGCCCGGCCGTCCCCAGCAGCGGCGGGAGCAGCCGCGGTCACGGACCCGGCAGTGCCGCTCCGCCGCCAGGGGGCACCCGCGGACAGCGGCGGAGCTGCGCGCGCCCGGCCTAGCTCCGCGCCTTAGCAGCGCCGGGGCCGCCGCTCTCGAGCTGCCCACAGGCCCGGGAGCGCCGGGGAACACCGAATGTGACCGCTCGGCGGCCCAGGCCCGGTGGCGGCTCCGGGCCCCGCCCACGCCCACGCTCGGTTCTGGCGGCGCGCGCCGCTCGCCGGCGGCGCACGTGACCGGAAGCGGGCCGCGGCGGCGGCGGGATGGCGGCGGAGGGTGATGTGGAGCTGGAGCTGGAGACGGAGCCCAACGGCTCCGGCGGCGGCAGCGATGGGGCGGGCGGTCGCGCGGCCGAGAAGCCACGGAAGCACGATAGCGGTGCGGCGGACCTGGAGCGCGTCACGGACTACGCAGAGGAGAAGGAGATCCAGAGCTCCAACCTGGAGACGGTGCGGCGGCGGGACGGGACCGGGCCAGGGTGGGAGGCTGGGCGCTGCCTGCAGCGGGGCCGAGCCGGGCGCTGACCACCGCGACTGCATATCCGTCCCGGTGCCGGTCCCGGTGCCCGTGCCACCGGTGTGGCGCTGACCCGCCCGGTGCCGCGCAGTGGGGTGACCGCGCTCGTTCTGGCAGGCCATGTCGGTGATCGGAGACCGGAGGTCCCGGGAGCAGAAAGCGAAGCAGGAGAGGTAACTCGCTCCGGGGCACTGCCTGTCTTATAGCTTGTCACCACTTGGGACACGACCCGGGCGTCTGCTTCCCGGCCATGCCGGCCCTTCCCCGGCCCTCCCAGCACACATCCCGCGCTGCTGCGAGGGTCGCTCCCGACGCCGTGCGGCCGAGGGAGCACCGGGGCAGCGGCCAGCAGGGGCTGTCGCTCACCGGAGGTTTGTCCGTCTCTTGTCGTAGGGAGAAAGAACTGGCAAAAGTGACCATCAAGAAGGAGGACCTAGAGCTGATTGTGAGTAGGGGCAGGACCCCAGGCAGGCCGTGATGTCTCCCAAATTCCGGGTGCGAACCCACGGAGGAGGCTGGTGCATGCCTGCCCTGAGGCCAGTCAGGTGTCCCCGTGGGTGGGTGCCCCTCATTGCCCCCCGCCTGGCCCATGGGGCCCTGCGGCCGCTGTATGGGGCTGTGGCTGTTTTCCTGCAGATGACGGAGATGGAAATATCACGGGCCGCAGCGGAGCGCAGCCTGCGTGAGCACATGGGCAATGTGGTGGAGGCTCTCATCACCCTTACCAACTGAGCTGGGTGGCCACTGGCTGCCAGGCAGGGGGCTCTTGCCATACCAATAAAGGCACTGGTGGGACTGGGCTGTCTTTGTGGTCTACGCAGCGCTGAGCACATGCCCCTGCCTCTGGGTGCGTGGTACCCACAAGTAGGGCCCAGCCATGCAGCATCGTATTGGCAGTGCCAGCTGGGCACCCGCATGACTGGAGCAGGACAAAGTGACCTGCCTGAGAACTGAGTCATCCTGCTCTCCCCTCTTTTTAATCTCTGCCCCTTGGGCAGCATGGGCTGGACAGGCCCAGGCGGCCTGAGGCAGTGGTGACGGCTGCTCATGCATGCCCTGCCCAGGCTCCAGCCCACCTTGGCTCACAGGAAGGTGCAGAACAGGATGGCCACGTCTGTAAGAAGGGACCAGAGTGTGTAAGAAAATCAAACCTTTAATCAACCCCCCCACCCCACACAGGTAGAAAAGCCAAGCCCTGCAGGAACAGGGTGAGGAGATGGGGTCACTGCTGACCACCCCAAAACAGGGCCCAGACTGACACCAGGGACAGTACAAGCAAGGGGGGATGTTGTAGACCAGATGGGTGCAGAAGTCCTGTAATTCCTCCAGAAGTGGATATGCTGGAGCCAGGGCTGCTGGTGCAATATGCTGGGCACTGCCAAGGCTCCAGGGTGGCCATTGCGGGGATGTAGCATGGCCACTGGTGTGGCCAGCACCACAGGCCATCATCTGCCATGGTGCACAGGCAGGGAGCCCATCAGGTCTGCTCAGCACAGGGAGTGGGACACCGCACCAGGGTAGGCATGGCACAGGCAGGGGAAGGGCTTGTCACCACAGAGTCCTGGAACATGTGCTTTCTGTCCCTGCCCAGGCTCTGGCAGCTGATAAGGCAGTGGCCTCCTGCCAACGTCAGCCACACCAGACCCTCCTGCCCATGCCCTTAGGTTGTTTTTCGTTTCTTGGCTGAGGGTCTCTCAAAGACATCCCGCACACCTGCTGCCTTCTGCTTAAAGAACTTGGTGTTCTGTGCGCTCTCCTGGCCCCAGGCAGAGTCAAAGGAGGTGGTGTCCTGGTCCACCAAGTGCGTGTACTTTGTCCGCCCCGAGCGCCCGAAGTTCTTGACCTGGGGAACAGAAGAACTTATGAGCAACTGTTCAGGAGGCATGCAGGACCTGCTGCTCCCCCCTGCCAAGAACTCCGACCCCTTGGCACACAAGCTGGGCACCCTCCGCCGGCACACGCACCTGCATGACTTTGGGCAAGATGGTCTTGTTGAAGTGGTCCTCAAGGGTCGGAGCACTGAAGTCCCTCTTGTACACCTCCTCATCCTCATCCTGCAGGAAAGGACACACTGGCTCAGCCTAAAAGGTTCCAGCGAGTCCTGGCAGCAGTGGGGGAAAGCTGCCCAAAGGTTGTATTGCTCCTCTGCCAGGGCTGCCACAGTACTTGCAGCACTATTAACTCCTGGTGGAGTGGGGGATGTGAGCATTGTTTGTAGGCCTGCCTCTGGCAGCTAGCCTTGCGTTCCCTAGGCTGCTTCTTCAGTGGCCTGTGCGGAGCTGACTTGGTTCTGGCTGGGCCTGTCAGCCCAAACAGCAGCTTGGGGACAGCTCTGCAGCTTCAGCTCCATCTCAACTGGGACCCACCTACCTGATGTGCTCTGGTGAGGTCACGCTGGGTCAGCTTCAGCCCCCTGCTGCCTCTGAGGGTTGGCACTTGTTCCAGGGCACCCCCAGCCCCAGGGTGCCATGGGAGAGGGAAGGCTCCCCACAGAGAAAAGATGGCCCCAGGGTCTCAGACCTGCAGCCTGGCCCTCAGCACACTCACCATGAAGAAGGCGCCGCGGTGGTAGTACTTCTGCAGGAATTTGTATTTGCCCTTTACTGCCTTGTTGGTGATGACTTTGCCATTGGCCCGGAGCTCAGCCCGGCGTTCCTCCTCTGTCAGATTCCGCATACGCTCAATTTCTGCCTTCTCCTTCTCCATGCTGGGTGGGAGAGAAGCCCCTGAGACCCTGTGTCCCCACAGAACCTCCTGGGAATGAGGCTGTCACCAGCTACCTCCTGAGGGGTTACATGTTTACTGATGGGGAGCAAAGGCTCCCCCAAGGGCAGGCAGGAGGGGTTCTGGGCATTCAGTTATTAATCCAAGCACTATAAATAAAGGTAAAGCAATGCCTCAGCTACTAATGACTCACAAAATAACACTGACAGATGGAAATACATTCACAAATAGAGAATGGCCAAAAAGCCCGAGGAAAAGGTGCTTCAACTGCCTATGGGCTCTCAGCCTCATGTCTACACAGACAATACTTACGCTTCTCGTTCTTCACGGTCTCGTTTGATACGCTTCAGCTCACGGACTTTCCAGGCCTCGTACTCCTCCTCATCATTCTCATCATCTGTATCAAGTGCA
The DNA here is from genome assembly GCA_036630365.1 of Acanthiza pusilla. Taxonomy (NCBI): domain Eukaryota; kingdom Metazoa; phylum Chordata; class Aves; order Passeriformes; family Acanthizidae; genus Acanthiza; species Acanthiza pusilla. The sequence goes on along the minus strand of JAXCHO010000004.1, from coordinate 20,407,761 downwards.
TCCAGTGCTGCCAATGAGCGCTTGTTCTCCTCGAGCTCCTTCTTTGCTTCCTCTTCTACAATCTGCAGTGAGGTCCAAGCTAAGTTTTGCTGCAGTGATTGCCCCCTCCAGCCTCCAGCCCACCCCTCCACACCTTAAGTGTATACTTGCGCCTCTCCTCTGCCATCCTCTTTGCCTCCTGCTCCAGCTCTTTCTGCTTCAGGGCTTCTGCTTCTCTCTCCTGAACTGTGATCCGGTCCTTCCTGAGAGCAGGGCCAGAATAGCCTTCAGCCCTTCCATGAGCCAGTGCAGCTGCTCAGCCCCTCGCTGACTCCCACACCACAGCTGCTTTCAGCCTTTGCCCTCTCCAAGGACAGGTCAAGTCCCGGCACTCTCCCCTTTCTGGGGGCTACTGCATCCCTTTGTCACTGTATGGCCCTTGCCCAAGGGCTCCAGCCAGACTCCGCAGCCTGATCCCACAGCAACCCAATGCAACTGATGAGGGGCTGTGGGTGCAGGGATTGCCCTTGCTTCCTAGCTGTGCCTTGCCAGGCTGTGACCATCCCACCCCATCCCACCCCATCCCACCCCAGGGAGGTAAAGGGCTTCCTCACAGTGAAAAGCGACCATAGCAGCAGGATCTTCTCCCGACTCCCATGTCCCAGGGTCAGCCTGCACAGTTCCATCACCTACTTGCGGATAAAGACTGGTTTGAGTCGTGGCTCCATTTCATCTTCGCTGTCCGTGTACTCCTCGTACTCAGACTCTGACTCGGACTCTTCTCCAGACCGACCCTCATCTTCCAACTCCATCACTTCCATCTCCTCAGTTTTCCTCTCCTGTGCTCGTTGACGCATCATCCCGCGCCGACGCTCAATCTCCTAACGGGGACAAGCACAGAGCAGTCAGAGGCCAGCCCTGCTACCCCTTCTCTCTGTCCCATCAAACACATGTGATGTCTGAAGTGCTGGCTTTGAGAAGATACACCTGGCTCACTGGATTGGAGTGGCTTCCCCCAGTGTCCTGTCCCATGCCAGAGGACAGTGACCCACCAGTTAAGTCGTGGCCAGGTGTGACACTTGTACAGATCCATCAGACAGCCCACATATCCGTGCAAAGGGCAGTTCCAGCCTGTGCCCCTCCAGCTTTCCTAGGCCTGTTATCCAGCTCTGTGAGCGCACCTCATCATCGATCTCTTCCTCTTCCTCTTCACTGGTGTCCTCCCGTTCCAGGCGCCAAGCTTCTCCCCCCTCCACTTCTGAATCGCTTTCTCCAACCACTTCAGGTTCCACGATTTTGCGGTGTCTTGCCAGCCTGCAAGAGACACCACTTAACCCACAGCACTTGGAATGTAAGGAGGCTGCAGGAAGGTGACTGTTCACAAATGACTTCTAGCAAGGCCACAGTAAGCACTGGGACTGCCAGGATGGACACATTCTCTCCCAGGAGGGTGCAGTGGCTGGGCACTGGCAGCTCTTCCCTCCCCATTCCAGTAAGAATGGAGTTCCCAACAAGAAACCTCCCTGTTACTGGAAACAAACCCAGCAGCAGCTCCACAGGAGGCACACAGTACTCACTGCTCCCTGCCCAAAGTACTCTTCATGAGACACCATCCCTCCTCACCACCCTGAGCCTCAGCACACTGTACTAATTTCTATTTTGGAGCCTGTTTTTGTCACCACCCACCGAAGTGGCCCTGGACATGGGCTGCACCTGGCTGGTCCTGGCTGGAAAGGAGCCCAAGGCATAGCGCAGTGTGTATGTGAGAAATCACAGACTCTCCTGCTCTGCCTGGACAATGCTCCCAGCTCCTGCCCTGTGCAGTTTCTCCGTGTAGCACAGTAGAGCAGAGCCCCAGCCCTCCAGCCCCCGACAGGCAAAGGGGGCTCAGCTCTTGCTTGACCCAGCACTCACCGCTCCTCCACGTCCTCAGCGATGCGGTTCTGGAGGCGCCGGAGCCGGGGGTCGTTGGCCAGTTCCTCCTCCTGTTCCTCGGGCTCGACCTCCTGCTCTTTCGCCTTCTTGATGAATTGAAACTCCTCGTCCTCCTCCTCTGAGCTCTCCATGGGCGCGTAGTCGGGCCGCTTGCCCGACACGTACCGCTTCACCTTCACCTTCTCCATGGACAGCTCGCCTGTGGACGCCGGGCCGTCACCGGGGATCTCGGCCCCGCGCCCCCGCCGCCCCGGTCCCAGCCCCGACCCTGCGCCCCCCCGGGCACCTCGCTCAGCCCCGGCCCCCCAGCTCACCCTTCTCGTTGCGGACGGGCACGGCGCCCGCCGTGGACTGGATCGGCGGCTGCTTCATGAGGGCGCTGGGGACCGACATGGTGGCGGCGGGCGAGGGCCAGGCCGAGCCGAGCGGGGCCGCTGACAACGGCGCCGCGAGCGCTCGCCCGGAAGCGGAACTGTGTCGCTCCCACCGCGTCCCGGACCGTGCCAGGAGCCGGAAGTGACGCTTGGCCCGGGTGGCTGCCGGACGGACCGGGGCTCGGGCGCGGAGTCACTGTGCTCCGGTGCCGCGTTCCGGCGCGGCCCGGGGTGCGCGGCCCCAGGGCTGGGCGGCAGGGGAGTGCCCGGCCGTGCCGCCGTCCGCTGTCGGCGTTCTCTCCCGCGCGGTGCGGGTTTTCCGCAGTCCCCCGGGCGTGAGGGCGAGGCAGCGGCCGGGCAGTTGGAAATGATACAAAGTATAAAACTTTTTTGTAACTTTTGTCCGTCTTCTCCTTTGCCCAGAGGGAAGGGAACTGAAGTTTCTTTTCAAAGGACAGTTTAATTACTCAAGGTGTGATGAGCTTAACATCTCAACAGACTGGGAGTAGCGCAGAGGATATACAAAAGACAACAACCATTAACGAACATCACCTCCAAACATCACCCCTGGCATGGTCAGGGACACCTGGTCCGGAAAAGACTCGTAAGAGAACCAAGGAACCAAGGAATGAGGACCAAATTAGCAGTGGAGGCAAAAAAATCCGTAACTAATAGGAAAACAAATAATAATAGCTGCGTAACTTGGGACCAATGAACATTGAACCAGTTAATTTCTACGGGTTTTGACTGTATAAGTATCTGGAAAATCTAGTAAAATTCATGTGTTATGGAATGATTTTCTCTGCACACCCGGGCAATGTGTGGATGAAATTATTTCTGTTGCACATCCTGGCCAGAACAACATCCTGGCCAGAATGAAGTTACGCCTTGATTCTCTAACACTAAAAATGTTGTTGGAGAGTTTTTTGTTTTTCCCGCAGTTGCGGTGACAGAGGCCATCGGACGGCGGGGCACGGCTCTGCTTGCTTGCCCGGGGCGCGACTCGCCTGGCACCTCCGGTGGTGTCTGAGCGGCGCTGGGGCTCTGCAGGCTCGGCCGCCCCTGCTGCCGCCCACCCTGTCGGGCACGGAGTGTTCCGTGCGGGGCTGGAGCTGAGCCGGCCGCCGCTGGGACACCGAGGGCTCAGGGTCACCCGTAACTCGCTGAGCTGTGGGGCACATCCTGTGTCTGCCAAATTCCTGTGCCGAATTCGCCCGGCACAGCCTGGGAGAACCGCTGCTCGCTGGGTGCACGGTGGGGCTGGCGGGTCTGTGCTGTGCCCGCTCCCAGCAGAGCTGGGGCTAGGTGGCCGTGGCTGATGCCGAAGCCGTGCAGTTCCTCCCTGCAGCGCGGCAGAGCAGGCTGTCCCGCTTTGGTCCCGACAGCCGGAGTGAGCCCTGGCCGCAGTCCTCCTGCTCCGTCCGCTGCCAGCCAGCCCCACCAAGCCCCAGCGCTGCTGCCTTGCGCCTCCCGGACAGCGACGACAAATAGCCCCTGTGCTATTGTGCGTGTCCCCCGCATCCCTCGGGCTGGCCAGCGCCACGAGGCGTGGCTGCTGCCGGACCCCACGCCGTGCCACAGAGCAGGGCTGGGGGAGTTCCTGGGAATCCCGGTGGCACGGGTGTGGTGAGGTGTCTGTGGGGAAAGGCTGGAGCCGCGGCTGCCTCGTAGGTGTTTTCCGTAAGCAGCCGGGTGCTGCCTGTGTCAGCACATCTCAGCTTCTGATGAGTGCGAGGTTTCACAGTGTTGGAGTGAGGGGCTGGTGCGGGATGTCCCTGTGCTCGCATCTTGCCAGAGAAGATAACCATTTCTGTTAAGTTGGGTAAAAAAAACTGAGTCACAAGCCACTACAGCCACATCTGCCACCCTCTGCCTGCTATCTTCTGCTGGCTTCTATGAAGAAAGGAAGAGGTTTTAAGGAAGAGGTTTTATCTCCCATGCAATCTGCTTGCAGGCAGGGAAATTTGCAAAACGGGGGCCAGAGCCATACTTTAACAGTGCACTGCCAGTAGCAGAGCGGATGCTCTCGTGCTTGTGGCAGAGGCTGGGTGGGGTGAGGTCAGCACTCACGAAAGGAAAGCCCAATGCACATGTGCTTTTCCAGTTGGTGGGTCAGCACTGGAGCACGATCCCTAAGGGAGTGCAGGGAATTGTTTTTCTTTTGGTGTCCTTGGTCTGGGCTGGAAGATGTTCCTCTGGCAGCATCTCCTGCAGCCAGTCTAGGGGAGAGCAGATCAAATTCTTGACAGCAATACCATCCTGGTCTGGTCCTGGAAGTGCCTGCAGAGGTCCCAAGGCCACCATGGAGGCTGTCTCTCTCCTGGGGGAATGTCCTTGGCCTACAGAGATGCCAGGCTGGGCAGATCCAGTTGGGTGACCACAATCCGGCTGGGCTGCAGGTGGGGGTGGCTGCCCCAGGCATGGGGGCAGGTGGGCCCAGCCCCTTGCAGCACTGTCTGGCTGCGGCTGGCATCCCGACTCAGTCCCTGCTCTGGTTCTGGGGAAGGGCCTCCCTGCAGTGCCCTCCATATAGCCCCATTTCTGCCACAGGCAGAGCTGGGGGCTCTCTCCAGGGCTCTCCTGCTTCTGTGTGTCCCTGCATGGGACAGGGTTTGCAGGCCTCCCTTGATGCCCTGAAGCCAATGGTTTGCCTGAGCAACTGAGGCATTGGTGCTTTTATAATCCTGCAGCACTACTTGAAGGTCCTCCTCAGCCTCTGTCAGGAACGAGCAAGAGCAGATCTGTGCGTTTGTTGTTGTGCTTCTGGCCTTTGCGCCCAGATGACAACCGGAACATCCACTCTGTGTTTGGTCATCTGATGAAGTGTTAATGTTGACGGTGTCACAATGTGTTCCCACCTGGTGAGTCCTGTGCCACATGGCAAGGAATAAGCTTTAACAGGGCTCAGAGAAACAGTTGGCCACAATAGCTGAGGAAGCTTGGGAATTGCACACAAAGCAGATACTGTCCTGTCCAGGTGAAGCAAAAGTAAAGACCTGGGCAAACAGGGAAATGCCTTCAAACCTGGCTCAGCTCTGTGGCTGCAGGTGCTGGAGGCCATGGCAGGAAGACGCCCTTCGCTGCAATGTGTCTTTGCCCTGTGTTCCACTTCCCCAGTGCAGTGGCTGCTGACATCTTGGCCTTGCAGTGCTTGGCAGTCAGCACCTGGGCTGTGGCGGGGTGGGAAGCACTTTGTGGGGCTGAGACCCCCGATTCTGGGGTGGTGTGAAAGTGTGGGATGCTGGCAGCTGCCCCGTGAGTGAGCCTGGAGTGTGGACCAGTCTGGCTCTCAATGCTTTGCCAGCCACACCTGCTGAGCTTTGTGCAGGGTTTGTGTGTCTGCGCCTGTGAGCAGCCCCTTTTCAGGCCACCAAAACCCACGGCCACATGGCATTCCCACTGCTGGGCTGCAGGAGGGCTCCCAGCCGGGTGTCCCTGCACATGTGTGCTTGTGTGTCACTTGTGTGGAACCCACCAAATGCCATAGGCATCTTATGTTACTCGGGCTGGGCAAGGATATCCCTGCTGCTGTACAGCAGATGGTGACAGGACAGGTGATGGAAGGGCATGTCCCACAGCTCAGAGCAGGGCCAGAGCCAGACTAGGCTGTGGATCGATACCTTGGCAGCATTACACCTGCTGCTGACAAAACCTAAGGCAGATAGTTACAGAGCCCTACTTGAGCAGCTCCTGTTTGTGTCTGCAGCTGTACTGCAGGACAAGGTCACGGTGTTCAGGCTGGCCCAAGTCCCTGCATGTGGCTACAGTGAGATGTTGTGTCTGGGAGCTGGAGATTAATAGAGCCGCCAGAGCCAGCAGGACCCCACTGAGCACAGATCCTGCCTGGGCCACAGCAGTCCCAGCTCCCTGGGCACCAAAGGGCTTGCTGGTAGGATCCAGTGTGGAGGGGAGAAGAGGGACTGGAAAGACTCCAGGGAAAGGGACTGCAGCCTCAGCTTCGGGAGAGTGTGTGAAGGGAGAGGGTTGGACAGCACAGCAGAGGGGCTGTGGGGTCACCTCTGTGCTGGCATGGGGAGCATAGCAAGATGCTTTGTGCTGCTTCAGACATTGATTTGGTCCCTCCAGATGTTTCTGCCTGCTGTTGCTGCCTGTTGCTTGGTTTTCCCTGCTGGTTTCTCTGTGTGGGCCCTCTGCCCCTCCTCTGCCGTTGCCCACTTGCTGGCTGTTTTCACCTGCAATCCTGCAGGTCCCCCAGGCTGGGGTGCTTGCAGGCAGGGGTGCAGCCCCATGCTGCTCTGCCTCCCAGGGAGCTCAGGCAGATGGACAGTTGCATCACTGTTGGGCTTGTGCAATCTTTACAACCTGAAAGCTAAAAGTGGACCTGATTTTTCCATGAAAGTGGGTTTCTATTGATTGTGTATGCAGCCAAGCCACACCACCAAGTGTGATCGGTGAAGGGAAGTGTGTGGGGCTCTGTCCCAGGCCCAGAGAGCAGTTTGGCCCCTGTGGCTGTAGTGAGGGCCCCACGGGATCCTGGCAGATGTGCAGCAGTAGCTGCTTCACCCTGTCGCTGCACTGTGGCTAGGAGCAGAGAGGGGTGCTAGGCAGCCCTGTGAGGTGAGGGGGGCACAGCAGCTGCTCAGATCCGTGCTGGTGGCCCCACTCTCTGCTCCTGCTGCAGCTGGACCCCAGGGGGCTGCTGGGACAGTGTGTTTCCTCCCCATCCGTGGCATTGTGCCACCTGCAGCCAGGTGCTTTCTGACCCCGGCATTTTCTTTGGCAGGGCTGTGGGGTCAGTGCAGGCCCCCCAGTGGTTTATGTAAGAGCACAGTACTTCCTGCCTGCCTGCCCCGGAGCGCCGTGATAAGCACCTTGGTGACAAGGGCCCTTTGTCAGCTCCTCTCCTCAGCACATGTCACAGGGCCAGGTGCAGCAGCTCCTCACCTGCCCAGGCATGGCTGCCAGCACCCGAAAGGATGCATCCAGAGATAAGGTGCATGGGTGGGGCAGGCAGCCCGCCTCCCACCCTCCCTCCCACCACCTGTCTGCAGTCCAGCTCCAGACCTGCCCCTGTCTGTGTATCCTCCATATAATCCCATGGGGCTTGCTGGCTGCAGGGACGACTCCGAGCACACTGCAGTGACACTGGGGTGAGTGCTGTCTGTCTGGGGGGTGCCCCCCCGGCCAGAGCGTGGCCCTGAAGGTGGGCCTGGAGCACCACAGCCCCTGTGGCTGGTGGTCCCTGGTGCAGCTCTTGGGGCTGGGTGCCGGGGTCAGCACAGCCTGAGTACCTGCCAGGTACTGCAGGGTGTTGCCCTGCAGAACTAACCCAGTTTAGCACGGAAACCTGCCCTGTGCCAGATTTTCTGGGCTGTTCTCAGCATCTTGGTTACCAAGGTGACTGTTTCCTGTGTGATTGCTAATGCTTCACAATTTTGATCATGATATCTAAGTGACTTCCTTTTCTCTGTAAGGAGCAGTAGGACATGCTCCTACCCGGGGCTGCCAGACCCATCACAGGTGTGGAGGATTCAGGTCAGTTTGGGTTGAGGTCACTTTGGGTTCTGCTGCATTTGTGTTGCTAATGTCATGGTCCCGTGCCCACAGTGGGTTGATTTCTACAAATGACTGAAGCTGTGTTTCCCTTCTTGCCTTTCCTTCTTGGTGGAAGTCTCTCTCCTGAAACGGGGCTGATAAATTCTCCTTGTGTTGCTCCTTTCCAGACAGTTTTTCTGTCAGGCTGCTGCACACCCCACCTGGGGTTGCAGCCCCACGATACGGACCTCATGGGAAGTGCCATTCCCGCAGCCTGGCTGGGGAGCTCCCTGCTCCGGGATCTGCCAGGGCTGGAACAGGCAAATCGGGGCGGGGGGCTCATGTCCTGCCAGCCCCATGTCGCGGCATAACGCACCACTTGCTGGACCAGGTGGGAGATAGGGCGCTTTCTGCGTGCCCTTCACTGCAGGCACCTTCACAGCCCTCGTCAGGACTGCGAGTCCATGGCGGCGGGTCATGCCTCTCACGGGGCAGATCCGGGTTTCCTGCTTGGGCTGGCACAGGTACCGCCCGGCTGGCAAGGACAGCCCCATGCTCGGCTGCAGGAGAGGTCGTGCTGAGCCCCGGGCCGTGCCCGCTACTGGCTGGGGGGATCGGCCCCGATCCTGGCAGTGTCCCGGGCGGGCGGCGCGGAGGGGCTGCCGGGGGTCCGTGCTGGGCCCGGCGCTGCAACACGGGGCGGGAGGGGCCGGCGACGGTGACGGCATCCGGCGGCGCCCGGCGGAGCGGCGGCCGGGCCGGGCCGTGCCGAGGGAGCCGCGCGGGGCCGGTGGCTCGGCCGTCGGGGCGGGGCCGGGCGGCGCTGACAGCTGCGCGGCGTAAACAAGCGGCCCCGCCGGCCGCCCCGGCCGCCCCTGCCTGGGCCGGGCCCGGCTCCGGGGCGGGCGCTCCGGGTGCCCCGCGGCGTGACGCGGCGCCGCCGACAGACGGGCCCGGCTGCCGACGGGAGGGAGCGGAGCGGAGCGGGCAGGCCGCGCGGTAAGGACGCGGGACCGGCATCGGCCTGGGATGGCTCGACCCGCCGGCGACCGCGGTTTGACAGCTGGGGCGGCCCTGCCGGACGGGACTCGGGCGGCGGCGGGGCTGGGGCCGGGGCGGCCGGCGGGGCCGTGGCCGCTGGGCAGCCCCAGGCTTAGGGCGCTGCCGGCGGGGGTATGCGCGCCCGGCGGTCACGGGGAGCGAGTTGGGGGCCGAGCGGCTGTTCTCGGGGCCGAGGCGGGGGCAGCCGGAGCTGCTGCTGAGGGAGGCCGAGAGGGAGCCAGGCCGCGTCCCGCCGCGGCCCCAGCCCGGACGCCGCCGCCCGAAGCTCCGCCGCTGGAGCCACCCCGCAGGTGCGGGCCGGGCCCGCCGCTCTGCCCGGGGCCACTGGGTCGCTGCTGTGCGGGGCTGGGTCCTGGAGCAGCGGGCAGCGGCCAGGCCGCGCTGCGGGGCCAGGAGCGCGGCTCCGGGCTGGCTGCGGTGGCCGGGCTGTCCCAGCACGCGGTGGTTCGCTGGCGGCCGGTCTGGCGAGGAGGCGCCGCGGGATCCGGGCTCTTCCCCGGGGGGAGGGCTGTCCCCACGTGGAGCAGTCACCGCCGGAGCCAGACGGCTGCTTGCGCCGGGACCAGCGAGATGGGGAAATCGCCTGGCTCGGGGGCCAGGTATTGGCTCGGACACCGGTAGACCACGGCAGACTGTTCCATTGTGCCGTGCTGTGCTGTGGGCCTGGGCAGTCTGGCGCCCAGGGCTCCCGTACCGCCTCCGGAGGGTACTTGCGGCTTTGGGTGCTTCGACGGCGCGGTCCGGCCCGCGGCCGGCCGAGGTGTGGCCGCTGATGGGGAAATCCCGTTGTGCCAGAGTCGCTGCACTGTCTGTGCCGTAGCCTACAGGGAAGTCTCCGGCGGCTTCCAGGAGCTCTCTCCTGCCCTGGCCGGGCCACAGGCTCCCAGCTCACTGTGGCCACTTCTGGACGGAGGGGGATGTGGCTCTTCTGGGCGCTGCCGGCTCTCACCTTTCCAGCTGTGTCTGAAGCATGACCAGATATTCCAGGGTCCCTGTGGAGCTCTGGGTGTGGAGCTCGCCCTGGCACCATCATGTCATGGGCTCCTTTGTGCTGGGTGGGTCACTCCCTGCTCTTTCCTCACAAGCTTCTTGCGTTTGCCCTCCCACACGGTGTGAGCTGTTCCCGGGCATCCCTGGGTTCATGCTGGAGGTGAGGTGTGCCCCTTTTCCTGGTTTCCACCCTGTTGCAGGGATGAGTCACACCGGTGTTATCATGTTGTGCTCCAGAGGAAGGACAGAGCTGAGCTGCTGCTGGTGACAGGCAGCACAGTTCTTGTCACGGCTGCCAGGCACTGCCTGGTCAATGGCTGTGGAGGTGTGAACCTGGGGCTGTGCTTGCTGGAGATTAGGATCTGACCTTGACTTCCTTCCAGTGTCTCATTTAGGTGTGATTCCTCATACAGCACCTGGGGACATCTCCTTTGGTCTCCCCTTGGGACTGGAGAGGCAGGCCTCCCATCCCAGTTGCTCCCAGCTCTGTTCTCAGATAGTCCCATCTCAGCCGAAGCAAGGGTAGTGGCAGCAGGGGGAACAGTGTCCCTTGCCTCGCCTCTCCCCTCCTTTGGTGCCCTTCTCCCCTCTTGCTTGGTTTCCTGTGTTTATAAGCAAACATTGGGTAACAGGCAAGGTAAACAGCCGCTCCATGCAGGAGCAGACATGCGGGCACACTGCCAAGCCAGGCAGCTCCTTGGCTGTCAGTGTGCCACGGTGGGCAGCAGGTGCTCTGTGCCGGGGCCCTCTTGTCCCATGCCTCAGCCACAGCTTGATGTGGGGCAGCCTGCCCCCCCTAGGTCTGAGGAGAGGTGCCCTGGGCCTGACCACTGTCCTGTCTCTCTGCAGATCGTGCTTCTGTACTGGACAGGCTGTTCCTGTGCTTTTGCGGGCTTGGCCCCATGTGGGCTTGGGCTGAGCTGGGACCAGTGGGGCAGAAAGGCCGGTGTGCCTCAGGGTGCTGACACCGGGAGGCTGCTGGACCTGCTGCTCCTGGGACCCTCCTGCTCCTGGGACCCTCCTGCTCCCCAGCTTGAGGAACCCCGATACTCTGATGGATCTGAGGCCCTGCTCGCTGCTGCTGCTCTGGACTCTGGTGGTTGCCCTCACTCTCCTGGCCCAGGAGGTGCTGGCCCAGCATATTTACACCAATACCTGGGCTGTGCTCGTCCCTGCAGGACCCCAGGAGGCTGACAGGCTGGCCAGGAAGCATGGATTCCTCAACCTGGGCCCGGTAAGTCTCCTGCTTCCTTCTTCTCATGGAACTAGTGTTCTCTGCCATGGTCTGGGCAGGCACTGAGCTTAGTCCTGGAGCTAGCTCGGGGGCTGCTCTTTGTGGCATCAGGGCCACTGTGTTTGTGCCTGTTTGCTGTGGCCTTTCAGCATCTGCTGTGTTGACTCGATGGTGGCATTTAACTGGGTGGAACCAGGGCCTCCCCCTGTCACTGGGACTGTCCGGTGACATGGCATGGCACAGCACAACATGGCATGGCACGCTGCCTGCTGGATGCAGAAGGAAGAGAAGCCCATGCTAGCATGAAGGAACTGGACTGGGAGTGCTGTGTGATGATGGAAGATGGGAAGGCTTACAGATTCCACTGCTGCTCCCCACAATGAGCTGCCCAGTGTGGCATGGCCTCAGCTCAGCAGGATGGCAGCCGTGCCTTTGAGCTATCCCCAGAGGGGTTCTGGCAGCAGTTGTGTATCTTTACCTCTAAACTGCCCTTGACAGAAGGTGTGTCAGCAGGTCCCCACCATGCTCAGCTTTCCCTGCCCTCAGCCAGGGACCAGGCAGTGTGCGTGGCTGTGCTGGGAGTGAGCTGTCTCTCTGGGAAGGAAGTGCAGGGTGAAATCCCAGAGGAAATTGCACAACTGGTGGCTGTGGTGTCAGGACCTCAGTGTGAGCAGCTGCTGGGAGCGGTGGCAGTGGGAAGGTGGCTGCTGCAGGAGCCAGTGGGACCTTGTCCTGCCACCCAAAAGGAGCCCTGCATGGGCTCTGGGTACTCAGGGCCCTCTAGGTCAGGGAGCCCCAAGTTGTCTGGGACTTGTGCTGAAGGAGGGAACTGTGGGGGTTGTGGCTGGGCCACACGGAGGGTGTCCGTGCCGTGGTGGACCATGGCATGGCCTTAGGCAGGTGCTGTCAGTGTGGAAGTGGCTCAGAGCAGATCTCGGGAAGGAACTTGTCAGGCCAGGCAGCTGCTGTGCATGGGGGACTGGGAGAGGGGCATGTCCCACCAGACTAGACCTCTGATGAGACCCCTCAGAGTGGGGATGGGGCTGGGGTGCCATCAGCCTGCTTCTGGCAGTACTTCCCATCGTGCTGTGGTGCCACGTCCCAGGCCTGGCTGCCAGGGCCAAGGGGCACTGGTTCTGTGGCTGTGTCTCCACCAGTGCAGGGGCTCAAGCTTCAGTTTATAGCCCAGGCCTGTTGTGAGTTCCATCCCTGTGAGCCATAGAGGCTCTGTGCCAGCTCTGCCCTTGTCTTCTCCACACACCGTGATTCTGTGGCTGGAGGCTGGCACCTCTTTCTGGCTCTCTGTCCCCGAGCAGCAGTGAGCCTGCTCTTGCAAGCAGAGCCCCACAGGCTGCAGCAGCCCAGGCTGTGGCAGGAGCTTCTGGTCTGGGCATGTTTTCTCCTGTTCTGGAGCCTGTCCCAGTGTCTGTGCTGCGGGACAAGGTTTGGCTGGCCAGGGCTTTGCAGAGGGGTCATGGTGGTCCAGTGGGAAGAGCATGGCTGGAAAAAGTCTGTCTTTCCCTCCCAGGAGGCTTCTGGACTGCTGCTGCTGGGGGTGTGTGCCACTGGGACAGGATGTGCAGCCAGGCTAGGAGGGGGGGAACTGGGTGAATCTGGCAGTGCCCCAGTGAGAGGCCCCCAGGGTCCTTATCTGAGAGGATCCTGGCCTCAGCCTGGGGTCTGGACACTGTCCCCAAAGCTGTGCTGTCCTGGCGTACTCCCGGCCCCGCTGCTGCCTGTGGAGTGGGAGCCAGTGGCACCTCAGGCAGAGGGGTGCCAGGGCCCATGACTGGTTCCAGTGGCCTTGAGGAGGACCTGGGGGCTTGATGAGGAAACAGGGGATAGTGGGGGGCTGTGGGTCAGAGGAGGGGGCTGGGTGTGGAAGTGAGGTGGATGTTTGGGGGTTTGCACTGCTGACATTCTGCAGAGAAGGGGCACAAGCCCCCTGCTGCTGGGGTTGGGGTCAGTGGGGAAGGGCACTGCTGGTGCCATCCCTGGGCTATGCTGGCAGGACAGTGCCATCCTGGGAAGGAGTGCTCCTGCCTCCCACGCCACTGGGCTGCAGGTCCAGCTCCACTCCCGGTGCAATGGTCAGGCACACAGCCTGCCTTCTAGCCCTGGGACTGGCTGGGGTAGTTATGAGCTGTGGCCGGAGGCCGGGCAGCAGCACTGAGCTGGTACCAGGGACACGTGGCGCTGGGGGGTGGCTTTACCCTTGCTGAGGACAGGGACTGTGGGGATTAGGGTGGAAGTGTGTGGGCTGGCCAGCTCCTGGCTGCCACCACAGTGTCAGTGCAGACCTAATCCATTTGGATGACCAGTCAGAGCTGCGGTCTGTATGCAAGAACAATTGGGGCTCTGTCCATACCCCCGGAGAGGGTGAGGGTTGCTGGGGGAGGGCAACTAGCCTGCAGCTTTCGTTCTTCCACCAGGCCTGTGCAGAGGCTTATGTACCTTAACACCTCCCAAAGGGCTCTGACTGACAGGCATCCTGGGCTGTCCTGGAGGAGTACAGTGTGTCAGAGGAACAGGTTTGGGGTGAAGTGCATACCTGGGAGAGCCAGCTCCTGCCCTGGGGCTGAGGGTGCTGCTCAGCTGGATACACCTTGCTTGGCCCAGTCTGTCCAGACTGGCAGCACATCTGCAGAGCTCTAATAAGCTGGGGAGGTTCATTAGGTCCAAAACAGACTGTTTTGGGGCAGCCTGCGATGGAGGAGGGTGAGATGTCCTAATATTCTTGCAACCCTTGCAGCCCAGCTCCACCAGCTCTGGCACAGCCTGTGGCCGCTGCCTAGACTCTGTGACTCCCAGGGGGCTGGGTGGGTGCTTGCCCCTTCTCCGCAGTTTGGGCAGGGTGCTGGGCTGGGAGGCCCAACGCAGCCAGGGTGGGGCCACTGCGTCTGTTAGCCCCAGGATGTGCGGGAGGGGATACGGAAATGACAGTACTGGAGAGGGTTTGGGATTTAAAAATAACCATCTGGGCGGCAGCATGGCCTCCTGGCCCTGCCAGCTGTGCTGGGTTCCCGTCCTGCCTCAGCAGGGCTGTCCTGGAGTCCCAGGCCGGGCTGTCCCCACATTGGAGTGGAGCTGGGGTGAGCACAGCATGGCTGCTTGGCGGTGGCAGTTGAATCCCGCAGGATGGATGCCTGCATGCCCCTGCTCTGCCCCGCTGAAACTGGCTGTGCCCCAGGTAGAGGCTGGCACTGGGTGGGTATTTCAGTGGGGCACTTGGGGAGAAGCCAGTAGCCTGTCCAGAAGTGCAGAAGCTGGTGCAGACCCTGCTCTGGCTGGGACCACCTGGGGTGCAGGTCCTGGAGCCCCTGGGACCTTCCTCCAGCAGGAGCTGGTTGGCACCGGGAGAGAAGCAGTGGGTTTGTCTCCTGAGTCTGCCATCTCTCCCTAGCTGGCTCTGAAAGGCCTGTCTCTCTCTGCCACTGGTTGCCTGGGGCCTTCCTGCTAGGGTGGCATCTTTTTTGGACAATCTGGGACTTGCTGCCCTGTGGGGACCTGCGGGAGGGTGAGGTGCACAGAGGCTGCATTTCTGCTGCTCCAGAGTCTTCCCAGCTACCTTGTCACCAGCTGCCACAGCCTCTCACAGGAGGTCCTGCCCCATGTACCTGGACATAAGCCTCACCAGCCGCTCTGGAATGGGGGCCTAGCCTGTGTGCTGCAGCCCTGGGGCTCAGGATTGCAGATGTGGTGCGTGGAGAATCGGGGAGACAAGGCTCTCGTATCTGTCCCCTGAGCAGCATTTCTCTGTTGCAGATCTTTGGTGACTATTACCACTTTCGGCACCGCGGTGTGGTGAAGCGTTCCCTCTCTCCCCACCAGCCCTGGCACAGCCGCTTGGCCAGGGAACCGCAGGTACAAACAAGGAGGGCCTGGCTTTGGTCCCGGGCACTTGACAAGGGCACATGAGCCTGCACTGAGCTCAGGCTGGGGCTGAGCTGCCTTAACCATTCGCTGGCAGAGCCAGGTGGGAGCCCACTGTGTGTCCAGCAAGAGCAAGGGGTTGGTGGAGCCAGCATCATTGGCCTGTGGGTTGTTGCGGTCCCAGGGCCCAGGAGAGCCTCTGTTCCCAGGAGAGCTCTTTGGCCTTATATGTGGGACAAGGCGTGCAGGGCAGTAACAGATCCCAGTGCAGTTGTGTGGGGCTGCTGTTTTCCCTATCCTCTGGCTCCAGCCCAGTGTGGTGCAGCGTGGCAGCTCTCGGGAGCCCGTGTCTCAGTGGAGCTTGGCACTCTGACCGTCCCGCTTCACTGGAGCACAGCCTTTGCAGGGCATGGCCAGGCAGGGGCCTGGAGGGATGGGCTGGGGGTGGCAGTAGCTCTGAGAGGTCCAATGCTCTGCCAGGCCAGAGCTGGCTGTGAGCTTCCCAGGGAGAGCCCCTCCAGGCAGGCTGGGGTCATGGGGAATTGCTAGCATGAGGGGTTGGCGGGGGACCCCATGCCTTCTCTGCCCTCAGGTGCAGTGGCTGGAGCAGCAGGTGGCAAAACGCAGGATCAAGCGAGACGTTTTCATGGAGCCCACAGACCCCAAGTTCCCACAGCAGTGGTACCTGGTGAGTGTTGGGTGGGGAAGGGGCACGTGATCATGATAGCAAGTGTGAGTTTGGGGACATAGATGTGGCAACCTAGGAACTGCTGTCAGGCAGCTGCTGCTAGGCTGGCAGGGAGGAGGAGGGGGAAAGCCTGGGGTAGCCACCCAGTGCTGTGTGATGGGAGCACCCCAGGGAGGAGGCTCTGCTCCTGGCTGGAGTAGTGGGAGGGCTGAAGCATGCCCAGGGCTGGACTAGAGGATAGAGCCCTTTGCATGGCCCAGGAATGGGTCCATGACTCTGTCTGCTTCCTGGAGCTTGAGCGCAAGCCTGATCGCTACAAAGGGTGCCGTGTCTGTAGGACTCAAGCACAGTCTGGGGCTCAGTCTGCTTTCAGAGCGGCCCTTCTCAGTTGGTTGTGCCCAACCCTGTGCCCAGGTCCCCAGAGTTGCTCTTTGCAGCCCACAGCAGAGTGGGGTGGGAGCTGGGTGAGTTTCGGGCACACACCCACACCGTGGCCATGGCTGGGTGCATCTCCTAGTGCCAGGGCTTCTCTTGGCAGTACAACACAAACCAGCGGGACCTGAACGTGCGTCAGGCCTGGGAGCAGGGATACACGGGCAAGGGCATCGTGGTGTCCATCCTGGATGACGGCATTGAGAAGAACCACCCTGACCTGGAGGCTAACTATGTGAGTTTGGGTGATGGTGTGGGGCGGAGTGCCATGGGAGCTGCTCCAGACAGCTGTGTCCATGCAGGGCAACCCCAGAGCTGAGAGGTACGGGGCTGATGCCTGCCATGGTGGATATGGAGGTGGGATTGGAGCCTGCCCACCTTGCTCAGCTCAGCCTCAGGCCATGGAGCACAGGCTTGGAGTGAGGGCACTGGGGCTTGGTGGCCAAGGTAGACAGTCTCCACGTGCCCGATTTGTCTTCCAGGACCCAGGGGCAAGTTTTGATGTCAATGACCAGGACCCAGATCCTCAGCCCCGCTACACGCAGATGAATGACAACAGGTGAGGCAGGAGGGAGCGGCAAAGACACAGAGCCTAAGTGTGGCAGGGAGTTGGTGCAGTACCACTCCTCATGGCCTGCTGAAAGCTGTGAGGCTGGTGGCATACTTCTGCCCCATGGGGAGCCTCTCACCTTTTTTGACATGAGCAGCATCCTTTTTTTGCCCAGAGCCGGTGTGGGCTGTTCAGTGCCCTGGCTCTGGAGCAGGAGGGCAGATGGAGTAGCCTTCATTGGCCACCTGGTTCAGGGGGACAGGAGGCAGCCCAGGTGGAGGTTGCTGGGGCTGCAGCTGGTACCCGCCCTGTGCTCCTCATGCCCTATATGAGCACGCTTTGTCCTCTTTTGATTGCAGACATGGCACGCGCTGTGCTGGGGAAGTAGCTGCTGTGGCAAACAATGGGATCTGCGGTGTTGGCGTGGCGTACAATGCCAGAATCGGAGGTGGGTGCTGCCCTGCCCTGCGCTGGGTCCTGCGGGCATTGATTGGCTGCAGGAAGCAGCTGGGGACCTTGGCCCTGCTGGCTGAGCAGCCTTGTGACAGCCCATGGCACAGGTCGCAGCGGGTGTTGGAGGGTTCTTGCCAGCGGCACCGCAACCACTCTGCCCCAGCCGGTCGCCCTTAACTTTTGCTCTCTGGCCCTAGGTGTGCGCATGCTGGATGGAGAGGTGACTGATGCTGTGGAGGCCCATTCCCTGGGCCTCAACCCCAACCACATCCACATCTACAGTGCCAGCTGGGGCCCTGAAGATGACGGCAAGACTGTGGATGGCCCAGCCCGGCTGGCAGAGGAGGCTTTCTTCCGTGGAGTCAGCCAGGTGAGCAGGAGGGTTTGCTGGGGGAGCACTGGCCTGACACCTGCCCTTCCCCCAGGTCTCCCTTCCTCTGCCTGCCCTGATCGTTACCTTGGCCCTCCCGGGATGAGCCATCTTCCAGCCCACCCCTGGGATCAGGCTCTGTTAGTTTTTCTTGTTCTTCCTGTCCAATGGCTCTGAGTCAGGACTCCTCCCATGTGGTATTATCTCACCGCTGTGAGGGCTCCTGTGTGGGACACTCTCTCCCTGCTCTCCCAAGGCCTCTCCTGGTTCCTGTCTGGTTTTGTGCGAGCTGCTCACCCTCACTTCCTCTGCCCATCCTCCCTCAGTGTCCCTGTGTGCTGGCAGTGTCCCCCGCCTGGGGAGCTGTGCCATGTTCTGCCTGGGATTCCCTACAGAGAGATGTGTGTGGTGCCATGCTGGCTCTGTTGCGTCCTCTGCAAGGGTAGCTGCCACATTTGGATGCTGAGGCATGGCCGAGACTGTGTTGTGGGCTCCTGCAGTGCTGCCATGCGCTGCAATCCCATGCAGACAGAGTCAGGCCAGGCGATTTCTGAGCAGAAAAAGACTTTCGCTCTTGGAAGCCTCGCATTGTCTGGGCCTCCAGCTGCTTGGTGTCTCCCCCATGGGGCAGCCCTGGAGCCTCTGCCAAGGTGCCTGACACCCTCCGTAGACATACTGGTCGTGAGGGCACCCAGGCTGGTGGGCTGTGACTGGGGTATCCTGCTGTCTCCAGTGTTCCAAATGCATCTGCTGCTCTGTCTGTCCCACTCAGGCTGCAGGAGCCCCAGGGCTGGCACCATCTGCTCATCCCCAGCTCCAGCCTGGGGCTTCCTGCATGTGGCAGTGTTGGTGCTTGCCCTCACCCTGCCTCTGTTGCTAGGGCCGAGGCGGGCTGGGCTCCATCTTCGTCTGGGCATCTGGGAATGGGGGCCGTGAGCATGACAGCTGCAACTGTGACGGTTACACCAACAGCATCTACACGCTGTCCATCAGCAGCACCACGCAGTACGGCAATGTGCCCTGGTACAGCGAGGCCTGCTCCTCCACCCTTGCCACCACGTACAGCAGTGGCAACCAGAACGAGAAGCAGATTGTGAGTAGGGGCTGCTGCTGTCTGCAGACTGGGGGCTCAGCGGGTGGGATGTGCCCACAGCATCTCCTGTCCTGGCACTACTCCTCGTAGGTGACGACTGACCTCAGGCAGAAATGCACCGAGCTGCACACTGGGACATCAGCCTCGGCGCCCCTGGCCGCTGGCATCATCGCCCTCGCCCTGGAAGCCAAGTAAGGGCAGGACAGAGGGGGCTGGATGGGGGTGACTGTGCCAGTCCCGTGCAGCAGTGGCACCTGGACATGGACCTGCCTGGGGCCAGCAGGAACTGGCACTGACTTGATCTCCATGTCTCCCTGTAGCAAGAACCTGACCTGGCGGGACATGCAGCACCTGGTGGTGCAGACCTCAAAGCCAGCTCACCTGAACGCCAATGACTGGGTCACCAATGGCGTTGGCCGCAAAGGTACTGGGGTGCTGGGGCAGGACCAGGGTCTCCCAGTCCCACACACACCACTAGACTTGGTGGTGCTGAGGCAGAGCGCCCTTGCAGCCCTGTGGGATGAAGGACGCAGGAGGTCCCAGTGAGCATGCAGCACGGCCAGGCAAACGTCCCCCACTGGGTACCCCCACGACCTTCACTGACCCCCTCTTTGTCCACAGTCAGCCACTCGTACGGCTACGGCCTGCTGGATGCCGGGGCCATGGTGAGCCTGGCCAAGAACTGGACTACGGTGGGACCTCAGAGGAAGTGTGTCATTGACATCCTTGCGGAGCCCAGGTATGGGCTGGTGAGCCCCGGAGAGCATCACCTGGCATCTGTCCTGCACAGGAGCTTGAGAGCCTCTGAGCCCAGAGCAGAGAGTGGGGAGAGTCTTGGGGACTGAAACTGCTGCTGAGACCCTTGGAGCATCCTCCTGCGAGAGCCTGGGGAGAGCTGGGAAAGGCACCTCCAGCCATCCAGCGCTGACGCCACTGCTGAGCCTCCGTGCTGAGGGGCTGGGCCGGTGGATGTGGGCAGACTGGGGTGCTGCGGTCGAGCACGAGTCATCCTGGACAAGAGGGGCTTTTCAGGGGGGCAGACAGAAGCTCCTTTGACTCCTGCTTGGCTGCTGCTTCCGTGCAATGTGTGCAGTCTTGTCTGAGGCCAGGGCATTCCCTGGGGGCTCCCGGGTGGGGGATCATGTTCCCATACATGAAGGGAGCTAGGGCTGGACCCTGCCCTCACCCCCGTGGGGAGCCAGCCCTGTGTGGACACAGCCGACACATCCTGTGCTGGCACGAGGGCCAGCATCATGGGGGGAGTGGCCGCACGCCAGCAGCAGGACGGGAGTGACTTTGTCCATGCCATCCCTGGCCGTGCCGTGCAGGGGGTAGCTGGCCTACAGTGTGTGAATAAACGGCCTATTCAGGGCTGGCATGGAGTGTTGGCTGCGGGGGGGCAACACAGTTCCCCTCACGCCCAAGCGCTGGGGCACCCCTTCTGCTGCCTGCACCTGGGAATGGCACAGAGCTGGTGTTGCTCTGACCCACTGTGGGTTTGATTCCCAGTCTAGCTGCTCTAGTACCCAGTTTCTGGGACAGCTGCAGAGCCCCACAGCAAGGAATGGGGACTGTGTCATGTCCCCCTGGTCTGGCACTAGCTTCACTCATGCCTGTCCTTGGCAGGGACATCGGGAAGCGTCTCGAGGTACGGCGGAAAGTGGATGCCTGCCTGGGGAAAGCCAACTACATCAGCCGGCTGGAGCACGCGCAGGCCAGGCTGACACTGTCCTACAATCGGCGGGGGGACCTGGCCATCCACCTGGTCAGCCCCATGGGCACCCGCTCCACCCTCCTGGCCGCCAGGTAGGTGCTGGGCTGTGTGGTGCCCCAGGCTGGCCCCTGGCTCAGGCTGGCACAGGTGAGTTTGGGATATGTTAGCACTCACATCTTGCCTCTGTTGCTCAGGCCCCATGACTTCTCGGCCGATGGCTTCAATGACTGGGCCTTCATGACGACGCACTCATGGGATGAGGACCCCTCCGGCGAGTGGGTGCTGGAGATTGAGAACACCAGTGATGCCAACAACTATGGTAGGGGGAGCTTCCCCATCCACTGCCTCCCTCTGAGTGTGGAATGGGAGCTCTGTGGTCACCCAGCTTCCCCCCCTGCTCCTGAGCTGAGGGGCTGGTAACACCTTGGTTTGGGGTGATCAGGCTGGGGAGAGGCTAGGCTTGGGTATGTGGGATGGTGATGCAGCCCCTCTGGGGCAGTGGGAGTCCAGGCAGCAGGAGACCCCATGCCAGCTTACCTGACCCCCCTGCCCCTTGGGACCGTGCGCAGGGGCATGGCCCCACATCAGGCACTCTCCCAGGTGGTGGGCACAGCCCTGCTGTCCCCTGGCTGCCAGCACGGAGGACCACTGTGAGCCCTCTTCCTGTGCCTGTCCTGAGCATGGGTAGTCTTGTGGGCACCTCTGGGGTCCTCACCCTACATTGTTGCAGGCACGCTGACCAAGTTCACGCTTGTGCTGTATGGGACGGCCACCGACTCCCCCAGCCTCTCCAACCAGCTGGAGAGCAGTGGCTGCAAGACCCTGACTCCCAGCCAGACCTGTGTGGGTGAGTGTGGGGATGGCAGGGAGGGAATGGGGGCACAGGCAGCCCCCAGCCCATGCTGACTCTGCCTGTCCCACAGTCTGCGAGGAGGGGTACTACCTGCACCAGAAGAGCTGCCTGAAGCACTGCCCTCCTGGCTTTGCACCTGGTGTCCAGAGCACGCACTACAACCTGGAGAACAGCGTGGAGCCCATTGCGCCCCATCTCTGCCTGCCCTGCCACCCCTCCTGTGCCACCTGCGCGGGACCTGGCCCCAACCAGTGCCTCACCTGTCCTGCGCACTCCCACTTCAGCAGCCTGGACCTCTCCTGCTCCCACCAGACACAGAGCAGCCGTGCATCCCCTGCCCTGGTAGATGGCGAGGGACCGGCTGAGGCCCCCTCTCCGGTCAACTTGCCCGTCCTCATCGCCAGCCTCAGCTGCATCCTCATTGTCATCATCTTTGTCACCATCTTCCTGGTGCTGCAAGCACGCTCAGGCTTCAGCCTTCGGGGTGTAAAGGTGTATGCCCTGGACAGCGGGATCATCTCCTACAAGGGGCTCCCCTCCGACATCTGGCAGGAGGAGGGCCCCTCCGAGTCGGACGGTGAGGATTATGAGGCCCACAGCGAGAGGACTGCCTTCATCAGAGACCAAAGTGCCCTTTGATGAGCCCTCCTGCCCCTCCCTCCTCCCTGCCCAGCACCACAGGGCCGGGGCAGGTGAGGCTGAGGGGCCCCGGACTCTGCCCCTGTCCCCTTCCTGCACTGCAGCAGCCCGGGGCTCCCACCCACTGGCACCGTCCCTCAGCCCCAGTCTGGGCAGCCAGGCATGGCCCTGCAGGCACCATCCCCAGCACAGCACTGTCCCAGTCTTGCACCATCTCTCCTGGCCCTGTGTCCATCCTGTGCCCCATGCTGGGGTGTTTGGTGGCAGTGGGGCCCTGCTACTTGCTGGCCCTGCATGGGCAGCAGTGTCTCCCGCTCTGGGTACAGGGCTGCTGCTTGTGGTCCTCTGAGTTCTCCAGGGTGGGCAGTGTGTGAGGTCCCTGGGTTGCCATGGCTCAAGGTGGGCTGGCTGGGGTAGGGGTGGCTCTGCCCCCCAGGGCTAAGCCCAGCCTGTGCCACAGCACCCCCCTGTCCCTGCCCCCCTCGGCCCCTGTGGAGCTGCATCCCAGGCTGAGTTTGTTGTGTCCCAGCTCCCCGCCATTTCCCCTGGGCCTGTCTGCTTCCATCCGTGCCCTTCAACAGCAATAATGGCCAGGCCTCAGCTGCTGCTGCCCACTGCCTGCCCATCCCACCGCAGCTGCCTGCAGTGGGCAGGAGCCCGGGCACCAGGGAGCATCGGGCTGGGCACTGCCTGCCCCTGTGCCCACGGCACAGCCCAGAGCCTGGGCAGGGACCCCTCGCACAGTCCCTGCTTGGGGGAGCTGCCTCGGGCCCTTTGTGTTCTGTCCCCAGGCAGGGCTGTGGGTGCTGCTGGCTGGGACTGTCAGTGCCAGTGCCAGCACTGCTCCAGCTCTGCCTGCGTCCTGCCTGTGCTGGGCAGTGCCCAGCATTCCTGCAGCCCTAGCCCCCAAATGTGCCTTGCCCCCACTTGGTGACAATCCGTTCTGCTCTCCGCTGGAGCCCTTTCCCTCGCTGCCCCTTCCCCACGGGCTGGGGGCCAGTGCCACGAGCCCCTTTGCCGTCCGCTGCCGCACACTGGGGCCACGGTGCAGGCTCCCACCTGCGCCAGCCATGGACGGAGCCATTGCCTGGGGGCCACAGGACTATTTTTCTATAACAACTTTTTGGTGCACAGTAATTTTTTCTTGTAATTTAATCAGCCGGGAGCTGCCTCCTGAGCCTGTTTTTAATTTAATGGATGTGGATATAACGCTAGAGAGACTGAGTTATTAAATGTTCAGAACTATGCAAATCAGCTCTGCTGCCTGTGCTCTGTGTGCTGCAGGTGCCCCCAGCAGGGCAGCAGCCTGGCTGTGGGGACTGTGGGCCTCAGGGGCACCCAGATCTGCTCTGCAGCTGCAGGAGGTGTGCCGGAGCACTGCCTGCAGACCTTCCCCAGGGCCAGGGACTGCCCTTCCCTGGCTGTGGGCTTTAGCCAGTGCTGGGCAGGACTGGGGACAGGCAGGGACCATCCCTCAACTGAGCGAGGGGAAGCATCTGCTCATGAGGAGCTGCAGTGAGGGCAGGTAATTCAGGAACTGCCTGCAGTGGGGAGGGGTCTGTGTGTGTCTGTGTCTATGTATGTGTGTGTGTGTGTGTGTGTGTGTGTGTGTGTGTAAAGTCTGCACCCCTGTCCCACAACAGGTGCGCTGAGCCCCTTCACCACAGCCTGGGGTCCAGCCCCTGTGTCCAGCACCTCCTTGCAGCCACAGCACGATGCCCCTGGTGCACGGATGGCCAGGCTGGAGCTGTGGCTGGACAGCCACTCGTGCTGTGGCCAAGCTGCAGACAGTGCCGCCCCCGCCTCACCGAGTCCCCGCGGGGTCCCGTCCCCCAAGAGACTCTGGTGATGCCGCACGCCCTGGCAGAGGCAGCTCCTCTCTGCCGAGTCCCTCGGCTTCGCTGTGCCCGGGGCCGCCGCGGCTTCCTGCGGCCGGGAGCGAGTTCCCCGCGGCACGCAGGGGCTGCAGCGCACCCAGCCTGCTCTTCCTCTTCTCACGAGGCGGGGCTGGTGGCGAGCAGCAATCGCAGCTTCCAGGGAACAGAGCTGCTGCCCTTGGGGTCACACGCAGAGCCGCCCAGTCCTGAGCGCCCAGGGCTCCTGGGGCAACTTGACGCAGGCGGGGAGGGGACCCGTCCTGCCCGGGGGATGCCGAAGGGATGCTGGTGGTGGGAGAGGCGGTACCGGGGCAGACCCTGGCCATGCCGTGCCCTGGAGCTGCTCCAGGGCGTGACCACTCCACATTGCTCCACTACGGGAAGGCGAGTCAGCAAAGCTCCTGCCTCACACGCTTTTTCCCCGACTTTCTCTAAAAGTGGAATCGTCCAGGCAGTGTCCTGCAGGTGACCTTGAAGCTCGTCTGGGGCCAGGGCCTTCCTCCCAGTCACAGGGGGGGCTCAGGCTAAAACAGACAGGCGGTGGCCAGGCTGAGGTAGGCAGAGCTGACCTGGGCTGTGCCAGCAATAAGGACATGTGTGGTGGCACTGGGCAGTGGCAATGGTGGTGGCAGCTGCCTGTGTGTGATGCAGCTGCCAGGGCTGAGCAGTGCCCCTGTGGAGGTGCCCAAGGCACACAGGGAGTGTGCTCCTAGCTGTGTGGATGCAGGCTGGCAGCATGGCTGGGGCATGGCATTGCGGGTGCCCGTGCAGAGGGTACTCTGTCCTGCAGCCTTTCACGGTCACAAGGGCCGGGTTTGGGGATGGTGATAGGGTGGCCACCATTCAGTGTGGCGGCACAGAGTCCTCAGGACCCCTCAGGTCCTGCAGTCTCAGTCTCCTGGAGGCACAGGGGCATGGAGCAGGGCTAGGAGTCAAGCAGGACCAGGCATGGCTGAGAGGGCATTGCTGGGTGGGACTGGTGCGGAGTGGAGGCTCCACGGGAGCAGTGGAGCCCTAGACACACAGGGCTGGACCTGGTGGTGCCAGGCCATGGCAGGAGACAGCTGGGAGGGGTGGTGGGGCTGGGAGCTGCCCAGCTGCAGCAGGGCCATGTGCCGGCATCGGCTGCTGGTGCAGGGACTGGCAGGGGAGGGGAGGAAGCGCAGGAAATCTCGCAATGGCTTTATGGTCAGCGCTGGGTTTCCTGTTCCTCCCCAGGAGCCAGAGCTGCACCAGGTCCAGACCGCACCAGTCCCGGCCCCAGAAGGACGCCAGAAGCAGCTTCACAACGAAGACCTCGCAGCAGACGTAGGTTGGAGGGACTGTGCCCTGGTAGGGTACTGGTGGAGACAGGGGACTCCCTTGTAGGGCTGGGGTGGGTCTTGGTGAGGTCAAGGGCTGTGCCAGGAGACATCCTGCCCTGCACAGGGAGGTGCCCCAACACTCTCCTGCTCCTGCTGCACTCTTGCTTCAGGGCAGGGCACCCTGGGACTGCCACTGCGATGAGTTTGGCTCCCAATGGCCTTGCTGGAGTCCTGCGTGCTGGGATGTGTCCAGGTTCAGCACCTTTCTCCAGGGCTCAGCACCCTCTTCTGCTCCTGCTGGCTTCCCACCAGTGCTCTGGCCCCTGGGAGCTCCCACACTGTGGCCATGGGGGTGACAGTGCCAATGGGCAGGAGAGGGATGGAGCTGCCAGAGTGGAGGGGCTGGGGCTTGGTGTGGATGGGGGGCACCGCCGCAGTGCCCTCAGGGAACAGCTCTGTGCACAGCAGAGGTGGCACAGCTGTGTGTGACCCCTCACTTCCTCCTTCCCTGCACAGTCCCCACAGGCCCCAGCTCGCACAGGGCTTGGAGCACTCATTCTGCCGCTTTGAACACGCTTTGCAAGGCTGTTTGCAGGGGTAGGGAGGGTCGTCTCTTCTGCACAGAGCGGGTGATGGGGCCCGAGGGTGTGAAATGCAGAGGGCCCTGGCCACTGGTGAAGGCAGTGGCTCAGGCTGTCCCGGTGCCCCGCAGGCTTCCCCCTGGCTGGACGGTGGTGCCATGGGCTTCGGGCCAGAGTTGTGGTGCCCAGAGGGGCACAGCGCACTGCTGCGGCTGCAGGACGGGGAGCTGCGCCTCCTGGAGCTGATGAAGAAGTGGATGTCACAGCGGGCCAAGAGCGACCGGGAGTATGCAGGGATGCTGCACCACATGCTCTCCCAGCTGGAAAAGCAGGAGGGCACTGGGCAGCTCTGCAGTGACCGCGGTGGTCAGATTGAGAAGGTAGGGATGCCCCAGAGTAGGACTGCAGCCTGCAGAGCCCAGTGCGGTGCTGGAGGATGCCATTCCCACGCCATCCCTGACTCCCTTTCTCGCAGTCCTGGTGGGTGTTGGTGAGCCGGACGGAGACGCTGAGCCACATCCTGCGGCGGCATGCGGAGGAGCTGGTGGCAGGGCCGCTGGCCAAGCTGAGCCTGCTCATCCGCGACAAGCAGCAGCTGCGCAAGGCCTTCAGCGAGCAGTGGCAGCAGCTCAGCCAGGAGTACAGCCGGGTATGTTGAAGCCAGCAGGGGAACAAGAGAATGTGCTAGACCCCCTCCCTGACCATGTCCCTCCCCAGACGACGCAGCAGGAGATGGAGAAACTGAAGGCACAGTACCGCAGCCTGGCACGTGACAGCGCCCAGGCCAAGCGCAAGTACCAGGAGGCCAGCAAAGGTGCCAGCCTGGCCCCTGTCCCCTACGTGTCCTCCCAGCTTCCCTCATTGGTCAAGGATGGCTGGAGCACCCCACACTTTATGGGAACTACTGCCCAGTCTGGAATGGGTGGGGGTTCTGGGGGTGGGCAGCATAGAGGAGAGCCCAGCTGGGCCCCAAGCAGCCAGGCAAAAGTCGAGGCTTTGGGACACCATGTTGTGGGTCAGGAGCATCCCTGTGTCACAGTGTAACTGCCCCACGCTTGGTGCCCCTGCCTGCCCTGGTGCCCTCTCCCAGCCCTCACCCCCTGCCCCCTGCCCCAGGGCTGAGACAGGCGATGTGCTGGCCGTTGGGGTTTTCCACAGCCTCTCTCCACAGACAAGGAACGGGACAAGGCGAAGGAGAAGTATGTGCGCAGCCTGTGGAAGCTCTACGCCCTACACAACCAGTACGTGCTGGCTGTGCAGGCAGCTGCGTTGCACCACCAGCACCACTACCAGCGGGTGCTGCCCAGCCTGCATCAGTCCCTCTACAGTCTGCAGCAGGAGATGGTCCTCATCCTGTAAGATCCCTGCCTGCCCTGCTGCCCATCCCGTGCCCTGCTGCCCATCCCGTGCCCTGCTGCCCATCCCGTGCCCTGCTGCCCATCCCATGCCCCACTGCCCATCCTGTGCCCCACTGCCCATCCTGTGCCCCACTGCCCATCCCATGCCCCACTGCCCATCCTGCACCCCACTGCCAACCCTTGGGCACCCCCATGGCCCTCCAGAACCAGCAGTGCTCCCACAGAAAGGAGATCCTCAGGGAGTACTGCAGCATCAGCAGCCTGGTACAGGAGGATATATTAGCCATGCACCAGGAGATTGCCAGTGCGATCCAGGCCATCGACCCTGCCACTGAGTACAGCCGCTTCATCCAGAGCCACCAGTACGGCTTCACGCAGCCCAGCCTCTCTGCCAGACATGGCCTTGCTGCCCATGGGTAGCAGTGGCCTGCACGAGGCAAGTAGAAGCAGAGCTGTGCTGGATGCCCACAGGTATGACTCTGAGGTGCCACCAACTGTGTCCTTTGATGAGAGCCTGCTGGAGGACACAGAGAGCCTGGTGCCGGGCGAGCTGCAGCTAAATGAGCTGACCCTTGAGAGCGTTCAGCATTGGTGAGTGGGACCAGCCATGGGCAGGGGCAGGTGAGGGGCAGGGGCTCAGACCTCTGCCAGCACATGTCTCTCACAGCCTGACATCGGTTGAGGAGGAGTTGGTGGCCGCCACGGAGGGTGTGAGTGTCAAAGAGAAGCAGATGCGGGAGCTGAAGGCAGAGATCCAGGACGAGGAGAAGGGCCGGAGCCCCGGGGAGCGGTGAGGTGCGGCAGAGGGGGGCGAGGGGCCAGGGCAGCGGGCGCTGACTGCCCTGTCCCCTCCCCAGGGTGCACTTGTTGGGCAGGAGGCAGGGGCTGCATGAGGTGCAGCAGCAACTCGAGGGCTGCCTGTGTGCCCAGGCCAAGCTGCAGGCACAGCGGGACCTGCTGGCCAGGAAGCTGGCAGAGCTGGAGGTCAGGGACTCCGTGCCCACCCTGCATCTGCCCGAGGATCGGCGGTCCATCTCCTCCACAGTGAGTCAGTCGTGCCCCCTGTGCTCTGGAAGCTGCAGGGATGGGGTCCCCCATGGTGCACAGCCCATGCCTCCTTCCAGGAGCAGGAACGGAGTGGGGCCAGCGCACTGGAGACCCTCAAGAACCACATCACGGGCATCTTCAGCCCAAAGTACTCGGTGAGTCCCTGCGCACCTCCAGCCACCCTGCTCTCCACCCAGCTGCCTTGCTGAGCCTGCCCTCTCCTCTCTGGCCACACAGCAGCCCCTCTCCAACCCCCCATCCCCCCACTTCAGCACCTCCAGGTTCTGCTCCCACCTGCCCTGGGCACAGCTTCCAGACACTGCTGCCCCACCTCTGGCACAACTCAGGAGTGTGCATGGCTGGGCTCACCTTGTCTCCTTCCAGCTGCCACCCCCTGTGCCCCTAATCCCAGATGTGCAGAAGCCGCTGTGCCAGCAGGTCTGGTACCACGGGGCCATCCCACGTTCAGAGGTACAGGAGCTGCTGACCTGCAGTGGGGACTTCCTGGTGCGGGAGAGCCAGGGCAAGCAGGAGTACGTGCTCAGTGTGCTGTGGGATGGGCAGCCCCGACACTTCATCATCCAAGCTGTCAATGTGAGTGACCACGAGCATGGGGGACAGCTGGGGTGGCCTTGCATTGGCAGGCAGAGGTTCCTGCCCATCACAACCCCTCGGCCCCTCTCCCCGCAGAACATGTTTCGGCTGGAGGGTGACAGCTTCCCCACCATTCCGCTGCTCATCCAGCACCTCCTCCAGAGCCAGCAGCCCATCACCCACAAGAGCGGCATCGTCCTGGCCAGGGCTGTGCCCAAGGTGACACAGGCAGTGGGGTGGGTGATGGGGCCCCCTGTGCAGCTGGGCTGTCGACAGCTGGACTGAGAGCCACAGACATGTTTCTCCAGCTAGACAGGGGGACTTAGACCTGGGGCTCTGCCTGAGAGGGAGCTGCAGGGGTATGTGGGTCAGGGGACAGCTCACTGGTGTCTGCTTGCTGCAGGACAAATGGGTGCTCAACCATGAGGACGTGCTGCTGGGGGAGCGCATCGGCCGGGTGAGATGGGGTGTGGGGTCTGCGGGAGGGCAGGGCTGTTCCAGGGGGTCTGTGGGTGGCCGGGCGGCTTATCCTCACAGGGTCTGCAGGAGGATAGGGGTTGCCTTGGGCCACATGGTGAGCTGAACCCACTGCACCTGTGTCTCGGAAGGGTAACTTTGGGGAGGTGTTCAGTGGCCGCCTGCGTGCTGACAACACCCCCGTTGCTGTGAAGTGCTGCCGGGAAACACTTCCTCCTGAGCTCAAGGCCAAGTTCCTGCAGGAAGCCAGGTCTGTGTGTCTGTTGTGCTTGTCCTGTCGCATCTGTCCATTCCTGGAGCTGTTTGACCCTTCTGGGACTGCAGCACCCTTGTGCTGAGGGCTGTGCCCCTGGGTTGGCTGGACAGAGTGCCCTGGGGATGGCATAGGGTGGCTTGTCCCCAGGGCAGCTGGGTCCCTGTACATTCACAGTGCTCATCCTTGTCCCCACAGGATTCTCAAGCACTATAGGCACCCAAACATCGTGCGGCTCATCGGCGTCTGCACGCAGAAACAGCCCATTTACATTGTCATGGAGCTGGTGCAGGGTGCGTGGCCCCATTCCCGCAGTCCCCACGCGTGCGTGGGTGAGCTCAGCAGTGTGCCCGGGCACCCATCAGCTCTGCACTCTGGGCACAGGGGGGGACTTCCTGACCTTCCTGCGCACCGAGGGGCCCCACCTCCGGGTGAAGGAGCTGGTCAAGATGACGGAGAATGCTGCCGCTGGCATGGAGTACCTGGAGAGCAAGCACTGCATCCACAGGTGGGCCCTGGCAGGTCGAGGAGAGCCCTGGAACCCTCACTGCCCCATGCCATGCCAGGCAGAGCCCCAGGGACATCTGGGCACACAGCTGATTGCCTGGGGCTGTCTCAGGGACCTGGCTGCTCGAAACTGCCTGGTGACGGAGAGGAACACCCTGAAGATCAGTGATTTCGGGATGTCACGGGAGGAGGAGGATGGCATCTATGACTCCACAGGGGGGATGAAGCAAATCCCTGTCAAGTGGACGGCCCCTGAAGCACTCAGTTATGGTACAGGATGGAGCTGGGCACAGCCTGCCACCCCGCAGCTCAGCTGGGAGCCAGGAGTCTGGCACTGTCCCACTCCCATGTGCCTGGTCCTGGGGAGGGAGGCAGAGACCCAGAGCACCTCAGCCCTCAGGAGCATGGGCACAGCTGGGCAGTGGTGACATGGGTGTCCCTGCCAACAGCGCCTGTCCTGTCCCCTGTCCCTAGGCCGATACAGCTCAGAGAGCGATGTCTGGAGCTTTGGGATCCTGCTGTGGGAAGCCTTCAGCCTTGGTGCTGTCCCCTATGCCAACCTCAGCAACCAGCAGACACGGGAGGCAGTGGAGCAGGGTAGGGGACACAGCTGGGGCTGCCTCCTGAGGGCCACCATGAGCTTTGGGTCCAGCACTGTGGAGCTGTGCCCGTAGGATGGGCCACATGGAGCGGTGGGGTGGGAGGGGCGAGTGACCCAGGCTACCACGTCCCCATCCCTGTTGCCCCAGGTGTGCGGCTGGACCCCCCCGAGCAGTGCCCCGAGGAGGTGTATCAGCTGATGCAGCGTTGCTGGGAGTATGACCCCCACAAGCGACCCAGCTTCAGCACCATCCACCGGGATCTCACCGCCATCCGCAAGAGGCAC
The DNA here is from genome assembly GCA_036630365.1 of Acanthiza pusilla. Lineage (NCBI taxonomy): Eukaryota > Metazoa > Chordata > Aves > Passeriformes > Acanthizidae > Acanthiza > Acanthiza pusilla. Next base: position 20,377,142 of record JAXCHO010000004.1, on the reverse strand, counting down.
CGGTGACAGGGAGCACCGGGGGCCCTGGATCCGTCCTGTGACAATGCCTGGGGGCACAGCAGAGCCCTGTCTGGGCAGCGGATGCTGCGGGGTGGCTGTGGGTGCTTGCGATGCTTTCCCAGCTCCAGGGCAGGGGCTCCTGCATGCCCCAGGGTGGGACATGGCACCCACGGCTCCTGCTCTGCTTCGTCTTGCGCAATAAACACACAAGCGCTGCAGCTGCGCATCTAGGAGCTGCGAGGGGACATGGACTTGCGCTGTGCTGGGACGGGGCATTGGGACATGGCACTGGGACAGGACACTGGGATGGAGCACTGGGATAGGGCACTGTAATGATGCACCAGGACAGGACACTGTGACAGGGCACACCGGGACACGGTGCACCGGGGTAGGGTGCCAAGATGAAGCACCAGGACGGGGTGCACTTAGGGAACTGGCACGTGGAGCACCGAGGCAGGGCACTGGGACAGAGGACTGGGACAGGGCACCGGGACAGGGGTCTAGGACGGCGCACCGGGATGGGACACCCGGAGGGGACACACCGGGATGAGGCACACCGGCACAGGGTACCGAGATCGGGCACTGGCATCTCGACTCGGCTGCGGGGTTCGGGGGCTGGCCGGGCCCGTTCCCCGGGCACGGGGTGTCGCGGTCCCGGAGCGGGGTGTCGCGGTCCCGGAGCGGGGTGTCCCCGTGTCGCGGTCCCGGAGCGGGGTGTCCCCGTGTCCCGGTCCCGGAGCGGGGTCTCCCCGCCCCGATCCCGGGGTGTCCCGCGCGGTTCAGCACCGCCTCCGCCGGGGCCGCGCCCGGGAGGGCGGAGCGCTGGGCTGGGCCTGGCCTGGCCCATTCCGGCGGGCCCGGGCGGGCGATGCGAGGAGCCGGGTCGGGCTAAGGAGCCGCCCAGGGTAAGAGCGGAGCGGCTGCGGTATCACCGTCGGCGCTGGCCCTGCCGCCCCGTCCCTCCCCGGCCCGTTCCCATTCCCGGCCCGTCACCGCGGGGCCTCAGCGCGGCGGCCCCGGCCCAGCTCCGCGGGGCTGCGCGGCCTGTCCTGCCCTGTCCCGGCCGCGGCCCCCGGCCCCAGCCCCATCAGCAGCTATAAATATCCAGCACCGGATTAAGCCAAGTAGGACGCGGAGAGGGCTCTCGGAGGAGGAGGCCGGCGGCCGCGGTGAGGGGCTGCGCGGTCCGACCTGCACCGCCCCCTCTCCCCGTGCCCCGGTGCAGGTGAGTCCCTGAATCCCTCCGGGATGAAGCTGAAGAAGCAGGTGACTGTTTGTGGAGCTGCCATCTTCTGCGTGGCTGTCTTCTCCCTCTACTTGATGCTGGACCGGGTACAGCACGACCCTGCACGACACCAGAGCGGGGGCAACTTCCCCAGGGTGAGTTTGGAGGGTCTGGGGTGAGTTAGAGGGGTCCTGGGATGGCAAACAGGGACATTCAGCCAGGGAAATTCATGGAGAGCCAGCCCTGGCCTCTGGCCTTTAAGCTGCTAGGGCCAAGGCTGGCTCCCCACAGCTATGGGTGACCTTCTGCCCCTTGCTATGCCCTGTGTCCCCAGAGCCAGATCTCAGTGCTACAGAACCGGATTGAACAGCTGGAGCAGCTGCTGGAGGAGAACCATGAGATCATCAGCCACATCAAGGACTCAGTGCTGGAGCTGACAGCCCATGCAGAGGGGCAGCCAGCATTGCCCCATCACCCCCCAAATGGTTCCTGGGTGCTGCCCCCTGAGAGTCGCCCAAGTTTCCTCTCAGTGTCCCCACAAGACTGCCAGTTTGCTCTGGGGGGCAAAGGACAGAGCCCAGACCTGCAGGTGAGGGACTAGTGGCTCTGCTAGCATGAGGGGTCCATAGCTGGGCACCCGTGGGAGCCTGGCTCTACTCTTTTGGGGGGTCTCTCAGCCCTGTCTCCTACCCACAGATGCTGGCTGTGTACTCCCTGCTGCCCTTTGACAACCAGGATGGTGGTGTCTGGAAGCAGGGCTTCGACATCACCTATGAGCCCAATGAGTGGGACACAGAGCCTCTGCAGGTGTTTGTGGTGCCACACTCCCACAATGACCCGGGTGAGACGCAGGGCAGTGGTAGGCTTGGCCCAGCCCCTGCTAACCTGTGGTGCTGGCAGGGAGGGGTTGGGCCCCCCACAGTGACCCCTCCCTGTGCTGCCAGGCTGGATCAAGACCTTCGACAAGTACTACTATGACCAGACACAGCACATCCTCAACAGCATGGTACTGAAGATGCAGGAGGACCCACGCCGGCGCTTCATCTGGTCTGAGATCTCCTTCTTTGCCAAGTGGTGGGACAACATCAGTGCCCAGAAGCGGGCTGCTGTGCGCCGGTAGGGCTGCCCAACTCGTCCTATTGCCCACCATGCTCCCAGGCAGGCTGAGAGTATGGAGTGTGGAAGGGCCCTGGGGACTGCAAGGCTGCCTGGGCTGCAGTGCAGTGGCCCTGGGCCCTGCTCTGCACAGCATGGGGTGCCCTGGAACTGCCAGCAGCCTCCCACTGCCATCAGTTGTCAGAGCCACTGCTGTGTAGAGTGGGAGAGAGGGGAGACAGATCTTGCCCTGGACCACTCTCTGTGCTCATTGGGCTTGGAAACTTGTGTGCAAGGCCAAGGGCACCCATGGAAGGGTGGGAGACCTGGAGAGCAGGATTGTGTGGTGAGACAGGGCCCCCTTGTCTGGCCCCTGCCCCAAGAGCATTGGGGATGGAGGACACAGTGGAGGGTGTTGTCCTGTGTGGGAATGGGCTCTGGCTGGCCTTGGGCTGTGGAGGGATGACTCTCTGTGTGGGGTCAGCATGCCAAGGGGGGAATGGCACTGGTGGCTGTGGGGCTGCAGGTAGGCTGTGGCTGGCTCAGGGCAGGGGGACTCTGCCACAGGCACGTGGCTCGTGCAGGGCTCTGACATATCTTGGGTGTCCCCCTCACAGGCTGGTGGGCAATGGACAGCTGGAGATGGTGACGGGTGGCTGGGTGATGCCTGACGAAGCTAATTCTCACTACTTTGCAATGATTGACCAGCTGATTGAGGGGCACCAGTGGCTGGAGAAGAACATTGGTGAGAGTGGGGCAGATGCTGGCTGGGGGCCTGCCTGATGCTCTGCAGGCATGCTGGCCTGACAGGACCCTCCTCACAGGAGGTGCTGCCAGCCCAGCACAGGGCTGACAGATCGCTGTGCCCCCAGGTGTGACACCGCGGTCGGGCTGGGCCGTAGACCCCTTTGGGTACAGCTCCACCATGCCCTACCTGCTGAAGCGCTCCAACCTGACAGCCATGCTCATCCAGCGCGTGCACTACACCATCAAGAAGCACTTTGCTGCCACTCAGAACCTGGAGTTCATGTGGAGACAGACGTGGGGTGAGGGGCTGCCAGGAGGGGACTGCAGAGGGGGGCCCTGTGGGGCAGGTGGCAGCAGAGAATGTCTACCAGCTGCTTTTCTGTGCAGATGATCCAAGCACTGGGAGGCAATGTCTCTGCCCTGTGGGACAGCCCCAGGGTGACTCCTCACCTGCCCCCATGCCCAGCAACACACTGTGGGAGGCTGCTGTGCCCTCTGGGCTCCCAGCTCTGCCCTGTCAGACAGCTGTCCTTGGGTCCCCCTGCTAAGGGACAGGCAAGGGAGAGCCATTGCTGGTGCTCACCTGTCCTTGGTCCCACAGATCCAGACGCCAGCACCGACATCTTCTGCCACATGATGCCCTTCTATAGCTATGATGTGCCCCACACCTGTGGCCCGGACCCCAAGATCTGCTGCCAGTTTGACTTCAAGCGCTTGCCTGGAGGCCGCATCAATTGCCCCTGGAAGGTGCCTCCCCGTGCCATCACTGATGCAAACGTGGCAGAGCGGTGAGTGCAGCAGGGGCAGGGACAAGCAACTCCCAGCCCTGTGGCCCATCGGGGGCCAGCCTCATGCCCTGGCCCCCACACAGAGCCCAGCTGCTGCTGGACCAGTACCGCAAGAAGTCCAAGCTGTACCGCAGCAAAGTGCTGCTGGTGCCCCTGGGAGACGACTTCCGCTATGACAAGCCACAGGAGTGGGATGCCCAGTTCCTCAACTACCAGCGCATCTTTGACTTCCTCAACTCCCGGCCTGACCTTCATGTCCAGGTGTGTGTGGAGAGCTCTGCAGGGCTGGGGCAGCAGGAGGCCACTGCAGAGCACAGTTGGAGGGGTGAACAGTGCTGGAAGGGGTGATAGGATCCCCCAGTGCAGGAGCCCTGGCTCAGGGCTGTACATGCTGTCTTGCAGGCACAGTTTGGGACACTCTCCGACTACTTTGATGCCCTGTACAAGAAAGTGGGCATCGTGCCAGGGATGAGGCCACCTGGGTTCCCAGTTCTGACTGGGGATTTCTTCTCCTATGCGGACCGTGAGGATCACTATTGGACAGGATACTTCACCTCCCGGCCATTCTACAAGAGCCTGGACCGCGTGCTGGAGGCCCATCTCCGGTGAGGGGCAGTGGGCTGGGCCATGGGGCACGGGGGGTGTGCGGGGGGCATGGGTGAGGGGTGGCCGGGCAGTACCCGAGAGCCCCACAGTCCCTGATCTGCGCCAGCTGCCAACACACTGGGCTGGCACAGGCAGTGCCAAACCCTCACCCAGCCCCAGGGCAGTGTATGCCTTTGCTGGCCCCCCCAGGCCAGCCCTCTCAGCACTGTAACCCTGCGGCAGGGACCCTAGTGACCCTGTCCTTGCACAGGGGGGCAGAGATCCTGTATAGCCTGGCGCTCGCCCACGCCCGCCGTGCCGGTGCCGATGGCAGGTACCCACTCTCTGACTACGCCCTGCTGAGCAACGCCCGTCGCAACCTGGGCCTCTTCCAGCACCATGATGCCATCGCTGGCACTGCCAAGGAAGCTGTGGCTGTAGACTATGGAGTCCGGTGCGTGTAGGGGCCAGGGCACCCTCAGGGCCTGTCTCAGAGTGGGGCTGGTGGGCTTAGGGCTGGGAGAATGGCTAGGTATGAGGATCCTGTGAGGAGGTCCTCCCTCTCATGGGGAGAGGTGGAGGGTGTTGGGGGGATGCGGGGACAGATGGGGGTGATGATGGTCCCCGGTGGCTTGCTCTTCCTCTGCCCCAGGCTGCTCCACTCCCTCACCAACCTCAAGCGCGTCATCATCAATGCTGCACACTACCTTGTGCTGGGGGACAAGGACACGTACCGCCATGACCCTGCTGCACCATTCCTTGGCATGGTGAGCAGCACCAGCCCCTGGCTCCCTGCACCCTGGCACGCTGTCCCCATGCCCCTGGGAGCAACTCTGTGCTGCAGGGGCCAGGAAAAGGGCCCCAGCTTGTGCCCATGATGGGCCCAGCTGGCATGGGGGTTGGACACACCCCAGCTCTTTACTTATCCTCCCCAGGATGAGACACGCTCCAGCCAGGACTCTCTCCCAGAGAGGACAGTGGTGAAACTGGACATCTCGCCTCGGTAGGGCCTCCTTCCTTGCTCTGGGGACTTATGGGACTGTGGGGAGGCAGTGAGGGAATACCTGTGAAGCCATGGGTAGGTGCAGTGCATCTGTAGGTAGTGTGGGGACATCTGGGATGCTTTGAGGCTGGAATGCCATCCCTCTGTTACCCCCACAGGTTCCTGGTGGTGTTCAACCCACTGGAGCAGGAGCGCCTGAGCGTGGTGCCAGTGCTGGTGGACTCCCCGCACGTGCGTGTGCTCTCGGAGGAAGGGCAGCCCCTGCCCTCCCAGCTCAGTGCGACCTGGAGCTCCGCTGTTGATGCGGTGCCCGATGTCTACCAGGTATGGGGTGCCCCACATCCACAGCCTGTGTGTGCCAGCCTCCCAACCCACACACTGCCAGGACACACTGGCAGCCCTGCTCTGTCCCTGCCCCACAACACAAGATCCCACATCTGTTGAACCCACAGGTCCCCATGCATGTCCCTCCTCAGCAGAGGTCCTGCAGTGCTGAGCAGGGTCTTTGCCCCACTGACCCCCAGACGCAGGGGGCTGGCTCAGATCCCCACCCTGCCTGCAGGTGTCTGTCCTGGCCCGCCTGCCCGCACTGGGGCTGCGCGTGCTGCAGCTGCACAAGTCTTTGGATGGCCATGCCACGCCAAGTTCTTCCACGCGCCTCTACCTGCATGGCCGGGACCTGCCTGTGCGCAAGCCCCAGGCCATGCCCCTGCACGTCTTCCCGGCTGCTGCTGATGACTTCTGTGTGGAGAACCAGCACCTGCAAGCCTGCTTCTCAGGGCGCTCGGGCCTGCTGCAGGTGAGTGCAGGGCTCTGACAGGGTGTGGGGTGGAGGAGGCAGGGGTATGTTGCACTGCTTCACGCGCTTACTGTTGTGCTGGCCCACACCTGCAGAGCCTGCGCCAAGCTGGGGAGGAGCAGGGGCACAGGGTGAGCAGCGAGTTCCTTGTCTATGGCACCAGGACCTCCAAGGACAAAAGCGGGGCCTATCTCTTTCTGCCTGATGGCGAGGCCAAGGTACAGGATCGACCCGTGCAAGCCAGCTGGCAGCTGTGCCCGCAGGACTGTCCTCAGGCAGCAGCCTCAGCACAGCTGTCCTTCCCACCAGCCCTACACTCTCAAGGAACCCCCACTGGTGCGGGTGATGGAGGGACCCCTGTTCTCAGAGGTTGCCACCTACTACCAGCACGTCCAGACTGTGGTGCGGCTGTACAACGTGCCAGGTGAGATCTTGAGGCTGTGCTGGGGGTTGCTGGCCCAGGGAACTGGGTGATGCTGCCTGTGGGGCTCAGCCCCTCACTGCCTACCCACAGGAGTGGAGGGCCTGTCCCTAGACGTGTCCTGCCTGGTGGACATCCGTGACCACATCAACAAGGAGCTGGCCCTGCGCTTCAGCACTGACATCGAGAGCGATGACACTTTCTTCACAGACCTCAATGGTTTCCAGGTATGCAGCAGCCTGGGGAGAGACAGCAGCTGCACACAGGGGGAGAGTGCCCTGGCGCCAGGCACTGTGGGAGCCAGCTCTGGCCACTGATCTCTGTCCCTTGGCAGATCCAGCCCCGCAGGTACCAGCGGAAGCTGCCACTGCAGGCCAACTTCTACCCCATGCCTGCCATGGCCTACATCCAGGACATGCAGAGCCGCCTGACACTGCTCACAGCCCAGGCTCTGGGGGTCTCCAGCCTCCACAGCGGTGAGCTGGGGCAATGTGCCATGAGGACCTGCTGGGGAGCTGGGGCTCTTCTCCGAGGGGAAGCAGGGGAGGAGGGTGCTGCAGGCTAGGCAGAGTGCCCTGGTCCTGCTGCCTCTGGGGGCTCTGTGCTGTGGGGGGTGGCTGGTGCCTGGTAAAGCCTGGGGTGCAGGGACTCACTCTCCACAGGCCAGCTGGAGGTGATTCTGGACCGGCGTCTCATGCAGGATGACAACCGGGGCCTGGGCCAGGGGCTGAAGGACAACAAGCGTACCTGCAACCGGTTCCGGCTCCTCCTGGAGCGCCGCACCACTGCCAACAAGGTGCCCTGGCTGTGAGGCCACAGGACGGGAGAGCCCAGCTCTGCCTTGGGATGGAGCGGGGTGGAGGCATCTGCAGAAAGCTACATGTGTGATGGGATGCAGTGTCCTCTCCTCTCCTGTCCCATTGCACTGGCACTGGGCAGGGATGGGCCTGGAGCAGGGGGCATGGGGAGAGTGGGACGTGAAGTGGGGTCTGTCCCTGTGGAGCCGCATTGCCCTCATAATCACAGTGTTCTTGTCCCATCCCCTCGCTGCCCTCTATGCGTGCGCTGTGCCACCCATTCAGAGCTCCAGCTTCTTTTCCAAACTGGTCTCCATGTTTAAAGCCTTGAGCTTCCCTGGCACCAGGACTGCCAGCCCTGAGGTAATGGCCGGCCTGGCCCTGCTGTCTCTCCCTGTCTTGTGCACTAGCTGCTAGCCATTAGTCTAGCCAGGCTTGTAGCAGGTCTGTAGCCTGACCATCAGCTAGCTGGGGTCTTGTCTAGGTGCTGGGGATGGGGCCCGCCTGGGTAGGGGCAGCTCCGTGTGCCCTGTGCTGGCACGTGCCTGGTCTCAGGGCACCGCTGGAGCCAGGGTTCTGTGGGCCTTGCCCAGGCTCTGCCTGGTCCCCTGGCTTCCTGGGCCCATGCTGACCCATGTGCTCCTTGGCAGGTGCAGGATGAGCGCCCCATCAGCTTCCCCTCCCTGCTGAGCCACATCACCTCTGTGCACCTGAATGCTGAGGTCTTGGTCATGCCAGTGGCGCTGGAGAAGCTGGCCCTGCCAGCCTTGCGCTCCTTTGCGCCCCTTGCCACCACCGTTCCCTGCGACTTCCACATCCTCAACCTGCGGATGCTTCAGGCAGAGGTGAGCTACAGCCCAGGCGTGGTGGGACTCTGGTGGGGGGCTTGCCCCTGCTGTCCCCACTGTTGTGCCTCAAGCTCTGGCTCCCGGCAGGATGAGTCGCTCCCGTCAGCTGAGGCAGCACTGATCCTGCACCGAAAAGGCTTTGACTGCAGCCTGGAGGCCAAGAACCTGGGCTTTAACTGCACCACCAGCCAGGGCAAGGTGGGCCAGGCTTCTTCCGCACCCCCACTGGGTCTGAGCTGGGCTGGGACCTTGGCATGACAGGCATGGCTTGTGTCAGGTTGTCCTTGGCACAGCGCTGCCTCAGGCATTACATCCTCACCCGGGCCTCCTCTCTTCCTCTTTTCTCCCTAGCTGGCGCTGGGAGGCCTGTTCCAGGGGCTGGAGCTGGGCTCCCTGCAGCCCACCTCTCTGACGCTGATGTACCCGCTGGGCACCGCCTCCAACAGCTCCAACATCCACCTGGACCCCATGGAAATCGCCACGTTCCGCATCCGCCTGGGGTAGTGTCAAGCAGAAGAGTGGTGGAGTGGCTGGACAGCACAGGAGCAGCACCAGGACAGCAGTAGAGCAGGGCCAGCAGTGCTGTGGCGGGCACAGGCAGCAGGGGCCGGACTGGCAGAGGCTGCTGCTGCCACTTTCTAATTTATTAGTTCCATGTTCTCAGATAGATTTTGGAATGAACTGCTGTGGGAGGGCTGGACAGAGGCGGCCGGACGTGGTGCCGTATGGGCTGAGCATGGCTGGGGGGGCAGCAGGCTGGGCTCTGCTGCTGCTGGTAGGACAGACGCTGCTGCCCTGTCACGTTCACAGGCTGGCCAGGAGTATGGCCACCCTGACGGCTGGGGCAGAGGCCCATGCAGGGCTCCCCCTGGCCGGCGGGGCAGCAAGGGGAGCCCAGGAGCACTAGTGGTGTGGGGCAGCTGCCCAAGGAGGTGCTGTGGATTAGGGACTGAGCTCGCCTGGAGCTCGTAGGAAACACAAGGCTTTTTCCAAGGGCCCTGGTCTTTGTGTGGTTTGTGGCTCTCACTCGGGGGAGGGGGAACAGTGCTCTGTGGGAAGAAAGGGCAGCACTCCGAGGCAGTGGGAGGACAACTTGAAGATCGGACCAGGGGCCCCAGGCACCTGGGAGAGGCTGGTAACATGCTCAGGCCCAGCCATGCTCGGGGGCAAGCAATGCCTGATTCTGGCAGGAGCCAGGGGGATGAGAGTCAGTTCCCTGTGTGGGCAGCAATGCCTAGGAGAAGCATGGGAGTGCCTTCCCCAAATCCAGAGCCTTTAGCCTGTTTTCAGGGTGAGCCTGGCAGTCTGGTCTCTGCTGGAGCTGCTCTGGCTGAGTGGCAAGCTAATTACAGCGTGTCACCAGAGCATCCTGGTTGCTGTGGGAATGACAATGCCAGCTCCCTGGCCCCCTGGGGTTAATTACTGCCAAAGGATGCCTGCAGGGAGGGCATTGAGAAGGACTGGATGAGGTGGGGGAGCTGCCTCAACTCAGGCTTGGTTGGGTTGGACTTGATGAGCTCAGAGGTCTTTTCCAGCCTAAATGATTCTGTGATTCCATGATTCCTGCACAACCCCCAGCACATCCGCATCCCATGGGCTTGGCCCCTGGAAGCTCAGCACCTTGCTTTACTCACCCTGTGGCCTGGCTCGGTCCACTGTCCTTGCTGTAACTCCAGGACGCCAGGATGGGCCCAGGTGCCCAACTGTGGCCCTGGATCTGGCAGCTGATGCCTTGCATCCAGCTGGGGAACGAGCCTCCAGTCCTATTCCTGGCCCCAGAAGCTCATTACTGATGCTCCCGCCTCCGCCCTGGTCCCTGTGGACAGAGCAAGTGCAGGAGGCTCTAATGGCTCTGAGTGGCTCTTGGTGGAGGCCACGATAGAGGCGGGAGCAGGAGGGGCTGTGGTTTCGCCTCCACTGGAGCCAGAGCTGCCTCTGCTCAGGGCTGGCTGGGAAGATGCTGGATGGGCTCCTGCTCCAGCTGCTCCTCACCACGGCTCTGTTCCCCAGCATCCTTGGGACAGGTACAGCCCCATTCCTGCCCCTCCTGTTCCCTGAACCCATCCCTGACGGGGCCTTGTCCCTTGAGGGTTGCTCTTTGACAGCCCAGAACAGAGGCTGGGGGGTCTGTGCTGGGAGGCAGTGTTTTGCACTGAGAGGTGGTGGTCCCTACTGGGGGTGGTGGCCCAGGTGTGGTGGTGCTGGGGTTATTCCCACGGCAGCACATCTGTGGGGTGTAAACACTGTCCCTGTGGGGTGATGGGGAATAGGGAGGGGGTTCAGCATGGGGGATGCGGCTTAACCTGATGTCCCAGGGGCTTTCCCCTCCTCTCTGCTGCCATCACCCTCCTCACCCATCTTTCCCCTCGCCGAGGCCATGGTGAGCACTGGAGGTCATGGTGTACACGGGGCCGTGGCTGCCAGAAGGCAGTGCCGGGGAGAAGCTCTGCTCAGCTGGTGCTACCGGGTGGGCTGGAGCCCGCGCTGAGGGCTGAGCTGGGGGCCCCTGTGCCATGTTAGCCAGGTCCCCTGGGGCTAGTGAGCTCTCAGCCCAGACCAGCTCAGCCCTGCTGGGACCGGGAGAGCTCTGCTCTGCAGCATCACGGCAAGGACCATCTTGCTGGAGCAGGCAGCCTGTCTTACAGGCACCGCACAGTTTCTGTGGTCCCCTCAGTGGGGACTCGTTCCTGGCCCTCTGCAAGTTCCTGCTCCCCACTGCAGTCTTGGAGCAGAACCTGCACCTCTGCGAGGGCTATGTGGGCCCTGATGGTCACTCCCACCCCGGCTTCTACTGCCCGCGGCTGACCGACCCTCCCGGCCACCGCTACTGCTGCCAGCCCAGCCTGGACGCTCTCAAGTCCTGCTGCTCTCAAGTGGCTCTGGAAGCTCTCACTGGAGTGAACTTCTCCAGCCTGGCCAGCCCTGACCTACTCCGGTGAGCAGGACTGCAAACGGGTGTGCTGCTGAGGATGGGGGGGTCCTTGGGGCTCCTGGCACATTCCCAGGGGCTTCTTGTGGCTGCTGGGGCAGGGACTGTGGTGTCCTTTGGAGACCACAGTGGGCCCTGGGTGGCCTTCCCCAGTACCACTGTGCCGTGGAGGGGTCATGGCTGCCCCCTCCTGAGGTGCCCCACCCCGCAGGAACCCGCTTGCCCTGCCCTTCGTGGGGCTCTATGGGCTCCTTGTCCTCCTGCTTATGGCCATCGACCTCTGCCACTTCTACCGGACCCGACGCTGCCACCTCAGCCGCCTCCTGCCCCGTGCCTGCCGCGGGCCCTGCGGCCGGCGCCCGGCCGGCACTCGGCCTCCTCACGGTGCCCCCGGACTGACGCGACCCAGCCGGGGCTGCTGAGGGGTCCAGGGGCAGGGCGGGGGGGTACCCAGGGGGGCACTTGCACCCCGGGGTGCAGCGGGACGGGGGGGGGCAGTCGCATCCCGGGGTGCAGCACGGAGGGGGTGTGGGGGGGAAACTCGCACTCCGGGGGGCTGCGGGGCGGGGGGGGACGTACCGGGAGGACACTTGCACCCCGGGGTGAAGCACGGGGGTGTCCGGGGGGGAACACTCGCACTCCGAGGTACAGCGGGGCGCGGGGGGTGCAGGGGGGGACACGCGGGGACACACACGAGGTCGCACGTGGTCGGTGCTGGCACCGCCGCTCCGCGGGGCGGCGCTGCAGGCTCGGCCCCACCCATCGCCGGCGCGCCCCGTCACGTGACAGGGGCGGTGGCGTCCGGGTTCCCCTGGCGATCGGCGGTGACGTCACGGGTGCGGCGCGATGGAGGAGCCGGTGAGCCGGGACGGGCGGGACCGGGACCGGGACCGGGGCAGGCGGGACAGGGACCGGGACCGGGACCGGGACGGGCGGGACAGGGACCGGGACCGGGACCGGGACCGGGACCGGGACCGGGACCGGGACCGGGACCGGGACCCGGACGGGCGGGACCGGGACCGGGACGGGCGGGACCGGGACGGGCGGGACCCTGCTCCGGGGTCCCTGTTCCTGGGGGTACCTGTCCTGGGTACGGCCTGGGCAGCCGCCCGTGCGGTGCCCAGGGCCGTGTCCCAGCCGGTGCCCGTCGGCAGGTGACGGCGGAGCAGCTTCGGGCGCGGGGGAACGCGCTGTTCCAGGCGGGGGATCACGGCGCCGCCCTCGCCGCCTACACGGAGGCTCTCAGCCTGAGCGACGCCGCGTCGGAGCGCGCCGTGCTGTACCGCAACCGGGCCGCGTGCTACCTGAAGCTGGTGAGCGCTGGGCGGGTGCGTCACCGCGGCCCTGCCGGAACCGGCCCGGCTGGCTGGGGCTGCCGCCCGCCCCGGCCTGTCTGCCGTAGCCAGGCCATCTCTGCAGTGGGGACTCTGATAGTCCCTGGGCAGGATGCTCTTGATGGCAGCTGTTGTTCTGCCCGCTTTTTCCCATGTCCCTGCTCACTGTCCCCTGCTGCCCGACCTTCTGGTGGGCTGTGTGGGCCAGGGCACTCGTGTCTGTGCCTGGGCTGTAAGTGTACCCTGGAGCTGTTCCCAAGCAGTCACAGTGTCTCTGATCTTCTGGGGGGGATCTGTGTCTGGGGCAAGGGGCAAACACAAGGAACTTCAGGGGCTTGAGTAGACTAGAAGTGCCTGAAAAGCATTGGGGGCCCTAGGCTCCCTGGATACCCTCTGAGGGTTGTGTTCTGGGAAAGACAAAGTGTGCTACTGGGCTGGCTTGCTGCCTTCTGTTCTGCTGTTCCCATCCTGTCCCCAGTCCCCAAAGTGAGGGGTGTAGGCTGCCTGGGGCCTTTGCGGGCCACACTCACATGTTTCCCTCTCCTCTCTCTCCAAAGGAGGATTACACCAAGGCAGAAGCTGATGCGACTAAAGGTACGGTCAGTGGGGCCTGGGGCGGACCAGCCTCCGCACTGCCCATTGGGGCAGGTGGGGCAGGCCGGGGGAGGCCATGGGCACTGCGATAGACTCCCTTGTGCACAGCCATCGAGGCCGACGGCCGGGATGTGAAGGCGCTGTTCCGCCGCAGCCAGGCGCTTCAGCAGCTGGGCCGCCTGGACCAGGCTGTCAGTGACCTGCAGCGGTGCATGAGCCTGGAGCCGAGGAACAAGGCCTTCCAAGAGGCCCTACGTGCCCTGGGCAGCAGCATGCATGAGAAGGTCAGTGGAGGGGCAGCGGGGGGCTGCCGGTCCCCCTGTGGCTGTGGGGGGCTGGGGAAGGTGGGGAGGATTGAGACACTCTTTCTGCTCTGTTGCAGATGAAGACTATGTCCTGCACAGACTCGAAGGTAGAGCAGATGTTCCAGATCTTGCTGGATCTTGAAGAAAAGGATGCAGACAAGAAGCAGAAGGTCTGAGCTCAGGGAGCAGGGCACAGTGCTGTGGCTGGGAGGAGGGGAGGATTGGTGCTCCCAGGCCAGTGGTGACTGACTGGTGCTGCCTGGGCAGGCTGGGCTTGCCCTCCCCCATGGAGGGATGGAGGGTGGGTGCCTGCAGCTGCCAGCAGTTCTCTGCGCACAGTGTGCTGCTGTGACCCAGACAGACCTCTCCTTCCCCAGGCTGCGCAGAACTTGATCGTGCTGGCACGAGAAGAGGCTGGAGCAGAGAAAATCTTCCAGAGTGATGGTGTGCGGCTGCTTACGCAGCTGCTGGACACAGCCAAGGCTGATCTGATGCTGGCGTCCCTGCGCACGCTGGTAGGACTGTGCTCCGGCCACCGCTCTCGGGTAGGTCCTGCCAAAGCCCAGGGCTGGGCCCAGGGGAAGGCTGTGCTGGGGAGGCTGCAAAGTGTCAGATGGGAGCTCTGAGCTGTTACCTGCCAGGCCTGAACTTGTGAGAGGGAACCATCGGATAAGGGGCTGGGAAATGCCAAAGCTTCTCCAGAAGACAAGTGTGCTTGTACCTGCAGACCATGGCAATCTTGGCAGAAGTGGGGGCCCCCCGTCTCTCGGCAGTGCTGGGTGTGGAGCATGAGCAGGTGTCCCTGGCTGCCTGCAACCTGCTGCACGTGATGTTCGATTCCCTGAAGGAGGGGCTGCAGAAAGACTTCCGCAAAAAGGAGGACGCGGTGGTGCTGGGTGAGTATGGGCCGCCCCAGCTGGCTGTTGAAGGGGGAGAGCCCCAGGTAGGTGCAGAGATCTCATAGGTTCTTTTGCTGCTGCCCTGTCACTGCTCCCTGCAGCAAAACCGAGCTCTGGTCCAGGGTTAACAGGAGGCAGAAGCCCATGGTCATGTGTCGTGGTTTGACCCTGGCCAATGCCAGGCACCCACAGCATCTGCTCACTTGTTCTCTCCCCTGCCACAGCTGGGCAGAGGAGAGGGAAAAGGGAAAAAAAAGTTAACACACACAGGGCTCATGAGCTGAGGTGAGGAACTGTGAGAAAATCATCCAAGGGCAAAACAGACTGATCTTAAAGTTGCAAAGTGTCATTATTGCTAACAGAACCAGAGGAGGATAATAAGTGAAATAAACCCTTAAGACACCGTTTCTCTGCTCATCCCCCTCCCTCCTTCCCACCAACAGTGTAGGGCGGGACAGGGTATGGGGGTTTGGTCAGTCCATCACGGAGATTTTCTTCTGCTGCTTAGGGAGAGAAGTCCTTCCCCTGTGTTGCCATGGGGTCCCTCCCAGGGGAGACAGTTCTCTGCAAACTCCTCCAACATGGATCCATCTCAGGAGCAGCAGCACACACACACGCTGCTGCAACATGAGTCCCCCCACGGCCAGACAGTCCTCCCAAACTGCTGTGGCGTGGGGTCCCTCGTCAATAGGGTGCAGACCTCCGAGGCCAGGCTGTTCCATTTTGGGAACAAGGCCTCTCTCTCCCCTGGGACTCCCACTGGACCACAGCCTCCTCCAGGCATCTACCCGCTCCGGTGCCAGGAGCATCTCCTCCCCCACCTTCTCCACTGACCTTGGTGTCTCCATATTGTTTTTTCTTACATGTTCTCACCACCTCCTCCTCCTCTGGCTAGAAGGAAGTGTGTGACTAGTTTGTTTTGATTTCTTCTTAAATATGTAATCACTGAGGCGTAACCAACATCTCTAATTGGCCCAGTCTTGGCCAGCAGCATGTCCATCATCTTCAGAGCCATCAGAAATTGGCTCTGCTGGACATGGTGAAAGCTTCCAGCAGCTTCTCACAGGAGCCATCTTTGTGGCCTCCCCACTACCAAAAACTGGGCCAAGCAAAACCAGCACATCATGGCAGCATCTTTGCTGGCTGTACCACAGTGGGGGTGAAGCCATGCCCGGGGTGCTGATTGCTGGGCGCTGTTTTTCCCGGAAGATTCCTCCAGGGACCTGAAACTGCTGATCAAGCACCTTCTGGAGCTGCTAGTGCTGGAAGGGGCCTCAGCGCACGGCCGTGACAATGCCCTCAACCTGCTCATCAAGGTGGTGCCCAGGAAATCACCAAAGGAGACCAACAACAGCCTGAGCCTCTGGGTGATCGACCAGGGTGAGTGGAATGGCTAGCAACATCCTGCTGGGGCATCATGGCCCTCTACCCTGGCTCTGCACATTCCACTGTGCCCCTCACCATGGTGTCTGACCTTTCCCAGGCCTGAAGAAAATCCTGGAGGTGGGCGGCACAGTGTGCGGCAGCCCGGGCAGCCTGCCTGTGACAGAGAACAGCCGGATGAGCGCCTCTGTTCTGCTGAGCAAACTCTATGAGGACCTGAAGTGCGATGCTGAGAGGGAAAACTTCCACCATCTGTGCGAGGACTATGTGAGGTGAGCCAGGGTGTCCTGGGGTTGATGGGGGTTTTGTCACCTGCAGCCTGGCAGCACCTGTCACTTTCAGTGCTAAAGCTAACTGCAGACCCACTAGGGACCTGCTGTGGGGGAGGTTCACCAGGTGGGATCAACCTGACCCTTTCTGGTGGTCTTTCCCTGAAGGAGCTGGTTCGAGGGGCATGAGCTGCCGGGAAAGCTGCGGGCCATTCAGACGGTGTCGTGCCTGCTGCAGGGTCCCTCAGATGCGGGGAACAGGGTGCTAGAGCTGGAGGGGATCATGGACAGTGTGCTGTCCCTCTGCGCCTCCGTCTGCGAGGCCCATCAGCTGGTGGCGGTGGAGGCGCTGATCCACGCAGCTGACAAGGCCAAGCGCGCCTCCTTCATCACGGCCAACGGTGTCAGCCTGCTCAAGGAGATCTACAAGCACAGCGAGAGGGACAGCATCCGCATCCGTGCGCTCGTGGTGAGCATGGTGGGACAGGGTGTGGCAGGGCCGAGCCCTGGGGCAGGCTGTGGGTGTGGGACCACCAGTCACAGCACTGCCCCTCCCTGCGGGGGTCCCGGAGGCACATCAGGGTGCCTACGCCCATTCCTGCTCCCACACTCTGTTCCTGGCTGCAGGGGCTCTGCAAGCTGGGATCTGCTGGAGGCACTGACTTCAGCATGAAACAGTTTGCTGAGGGGTCCACCATGAAGCTGGCCAAGCAGTGTCGCAAGTGAGTGGGGCAGGCGTGGGGGGTTGGACGAGGCATCCCATGGCTGGGGTCCCTCAGCTGGGCTGTCCACAGCCAGGCTCAGGGACTGCTCTCCCAGGTGGCTCTGCAACGAGGCGATTGATGCGGGCACACGGCGCTGGGCAGTAGAGGGCCTGGCCTACCTCACCTTTGATGCAGATGTTAAGGAGGAGTTTGTGGAGGACAAGGCAGCAATGCAGGCCATGTTCCACTTGGCCAAGGTGTGTACCAAGAGCTGTGGGGTGGGCACCCTGGCACCAGGGAAATGTGCAGGGGTGGGTGGGGGGCTCATGCTGTGGCATGGGATGTGTGGAAGATGCTGGATGGGCTCCAGTCCTGGCCGCTCCTCCCTGCTGTGAGTGTGACGGGTGTCCCTTGTCACCACAGTCAGAGGACAGGAGTGTGCTCTACGCTGTTGCCTCCACACTGGTGAACTGCACCAACAGCTATGACCACGAGGAGCCAGATCCACAGATGCTGGAGCTGGCCAAGTATGCCAAGCAACACATCCCAGAGCAGCACCCCAAGGTGAGCAGGGAATGCCTGTGCTTGGGAGGAGAGTGGATGGGTGGGACAGAGGCTGGGGTCCCAGGTGTGGACAGGGTGTCCTTGAGGCCCACAGAGGTGGGGTCAGGCACGTCACCAGCCAGCTGGTGCTCCTGAGTCAAATGTGACCCTGCCCGTGGGACAGGACAAGCCAGAGTTCGTGAAGCGGCGGGTGCGGAAGCTGCTGACGGCCGGTGTGGTGTCGGCTCTGGCCTGCATGGTGAAGAGTGAGAACCCAGCGCTCACCAACTCCTGTCGGGAGCTGATCTCCAGGTGCGGGCAAGCTGGGGACAAGACGGAGCTGAGTTACAAGGCTGCCAGCATCCTGCTGGTGAACTTCACCTGTGGTGAAGGCCAGCTCCTGGACAGAAGAGGGATGTCCAGGAGTCTGGTGCAGCCTGGGCTCACTGTGACTGTCCAAGTGCTTCAACTAGTCCCACTTGGTCCCTAGAGTGTTCCTGGCGCTGGTGGAGGAGGCAGAGGACCGGGGTGGCGTGGTTGCGCAGGGAGGAGGCAAGGTGAGGACATGGACCCCCTGTGCTGCTGCCCCGCACTGCTCCAGTGGGAGCTGGGGATCTGCAGGGGCTGCGCTGGCTGCCTTGTACACGAGGCTGGGGGAAGCTGTGCCTGCTCCAGATGCTGTGGCCTTGGCTACAGGATGAGCTGCTGTTTCTGTCCCCAGGCTCTGATCCCACTGTCCCTGGAGGGCACTGAGGTGGGGCAGACCAAGGCAGCGCAGGCCCTGGCAAAGATCACCATCACTTCCAACCCAGAGATGGCATTCCCTGGGGAGCGGGTGAGTGCTGGGGCTGGGGATTGTGTCTGCCAAGCAAGGGCTCACGTGGGAGCAGCAGTGGGCACTGGCTCAGTCCCATATGTGCTGTCTCCACAGATCTACGAGGTGGTGCGGCCCCTGGTCAGCCTCCTGCATCTGCAGCGCACGGGCCTGGAGAACTTTGAGGGGCTAATGGCCTTGACCAACCTGGCTGGCATCAGCGAGAGGCTGCGGTAGGGATGGGGGAGGAAGGGGGCTGGCTGTCCCCTTGGGCCTGGCAGGCTGCCCTGGGCAGGGAGTGCTCACTGCCCTCCCCCGCCAGGCAAAAGATCCTGAAGGAGAGAGCTGTGCCCATGATCGAGGGGTACATGTTTGAGGAGCATGAGCTGATCCGGCTGGCCGCAACTGAATGCATGTGCAATATGGCCATGAGCAAGGAGGTGAGCACCGGGCTGGGCTAGGGTCTGCGGTTGCTGGACCACCACACTCCCACCCATTCCCTCCTCTTCCTCCTGTGCAGGTGCAGGAGCTGTTCCTGGCTGAGGGCAGCGACCGGCTGAAGCTGATGGTCCTGTACAGTGGAGAGGAGGATGAGAAGCTGCGACGGGCAGCCTCAGGGACCTTGGCCATGCTGACTGCCCTGCATCCCCCCATCTGCAAGCGGATTCCTCAGGTGGTGAGTGCCCAGGGTGGGCCGGGGGCAGCTGGGACCCTGGGACAACACCCCATGTCCCACATTCCCTCCCCGGTGTGAGCTGGAGCTCTAGCCCCAGAAGACATGGCAACCTGTCGTGACCTCGGCCTGACTCTGAAGTGGGGCTGTGGAGGGGGAGCTGGGTCTGTTCTCTCAGGGTCTGTGGTGATGTTGGCCCCACTCCCCTGCAGACGGTGCACTGGCTGGAGATCCTGCAGGCCCTGCTGCTGAGCCCCAATGCCGAGCTGCAGCACCGTGGTGCTGTGGTGGTGATGAACATGATGGCAGCTGCACGGGAAGTGGCTGAGCAGCTCATCGCCAGTGAGATGCTGGAGATCCTCTCAGTGCTTGCCAAGGACAAAGACAAGGCGCGGGTGGCCCAGGCGGCCCAGGACAGTCTTGCACAGGCCGTGGCTTATGGCCTCATCAAGCCAAACCCTGGCCAGGCCTGAGGGACCACGGGGCTCTCACACACGCTGCACTTGCTGCCGGGGCTCCCGCACACGCTGCCGGGGCCGGTGCTCACATGCTGCTCTCAGGGTGGCCCTGGCGGGTCCAGCCACACGCGGGGCTGGCTCAGCACTGCCCGGGGCCACGCTGCCCCCGGCGGCGCCCGCCCGGGCCCGGGGCGAGGGGAAGATAGGGCTTGCCGCTGCCTTTGCCACCGTCTGCCTTAGCCGGGGCGGGACCGGCGCGCCGGGAACGGACCCACCCGGTGACACTAAAGCTGCTCC
Organism: Acanthiza pusilla; assembly: GCA_036630365.1. NCBI lineage: Eukaryota > Metazoa > Chordata > Aves > Passeriformes > Acanthizidae > Acanthiza > Acanthiza pusilla. The sequence goes on along the minus strand of JAXCHO010000004.1, from coordinate 20,357,632 downwards.
TGGACCACGACCCGGCCTGTGTCCGTCTGTCCGCCCGCCCCTCCGCCGTCACCTCCGGTCCCTCCTCTCCCGGTGCCCGCCCCAAGCATGGCGGCGCCCACCCGCGCGTGGCTCGCGTTCGGGTTCAGCCCCGAAGAGGCGGCCGGGGAGCCGGGGCCGGGCCCGGGGCCGTGGCGGCTCGAGGCGGGCCCCGAGGGGATCTCCCGCGTGTGGCCTGCCTGGAGCTACGTGGTCGTGGAGAGCGGTGAGCGCCCCAGCCCGGCCGGAGCTCCGGTCCCGGTGCGGCCCTTGGCCGCCTCGTGCCCCTTCCCCTTGCCGCTCCTCGGGAGGGCGGGTCCCGTTCCGCCCGGTGCTGCCGCGCCGCTCCCCTTTATCCGTCCTGTCCGCCCCTTCCCCTGACGCCGCTTCCCGGGGATGGGACCTCCCAGCCCTCCCACCGCGCCGGTTCCCCCGGAATGCTCCCCCCTGGCTCCCCGGTAACGCTCCCGTCCCGTCCCCCAGACCCCTGGGCTGTCCCCGCCCCGCTCCCCCGGCCGTCCCCAGCGCCGGTCGCTGAGATGCCGCCGCGGCAGGCGCGGGGCTGGAGCTGCGGAGCGCGGGGCTGCGGCGGCGGCTGCCGGGCTGGGCCGAGGCGCTGCCCTCCGAGACGCACCTGGTGCTGCGGGGCCCGGCGGCGGCCCGAGCCTGGCGGCGAGAGGCGGCGGTGGAGGGCGAGCTGCGGGACGAGCCCGCCTGGAGCCGGGCGCTGCCGCCGGAGCCCTGCCAGCCGCTGCCGCTCCTGCCCGGCGGCTTCGCCACGCCGCGGCCGCCGTTCTTCACCGCGCTGCCGCCTGGCCTGCGGGCTCGGCGGCTGGTCCTGGGCACGGAGCACGCCCTAGCTCTGGGCGCCGCCGGGGAGGTCTTTACCTGGGGCGGTGGCAGGTGAGTGGGGGCTGTGGGGGCATGGGGGTGCAGGAGAGGGGCAGCAGCCCCAAGGGTGGGGACTGAGGAACTCCAGGACAAACGCTGTGCTGTTGGGACGAGAGAGACTGATGGGGATGCAGAAGGGGTGTTGTGGATACAGGGACTCCTTTGGGGGAGTGCAGGTGAGAGGATGTTGGACTGGGGGTCACCTGAGGGGCTGAGCCCCATTAGCCTGCATACACTGCCTGGGGCCAGGATATCCATCCTGACCTTCCCATAGGGGTGGACTTGGGAATGATACGAGGTTACAGCTGAGACAAGTACTGGGGCACCAGCTGCAGGTGCCCAGTGCTCACCCTCATGCTAATGGCATCTGTCCCTCGCCTGAGCCAGGTCAGGTCCACCCCCCCCCCACCAGGTATCCCAGCTCATGGCTTCTCCTGGGGACTGCTGGCCCGGCTGTGTTCCTTTTTCTGCAGGGTCTGCTCTTGATGGGCAGCCTCCTCTCCTCTGTAGGTGCTGGGGCTCTGGCTACAGTGGGGCCTCTGCTCTGACTTTTGGCTCCCTCAGGGCAGTCTCCAAGGACACTTGGGTCTCTGTGTGACCATCAAGGTCCCTGCTTTGCCCCTGCTTCTCTGTAAGTCGCCACACCAGCACCTGCTGCCAGCAAAGCTCTTGTTGTTTCTAAACTGGAGATTGATTCCATCAGTCTGTGACAGTTCTGTGCCAGATCCCTCTGGTATAGCGCGTGGGAGAGGAGTACCCTTGGGAGCCCCTTGGGAAAAGCCTCCAGCCCCAGTGCCCTGTGTCACCTGCCAGCAGCTGAACGTGGGTACGTTTAATAGCTGGTGGCACCACTCTGTTTATTCTCACAAAGATGTGTGTTGTTCATTAGGGGGTTGTCTCTGCATTTGCTGCCCCAGTCAGGTTTTCCCAGAGGGCACGGGAGAGCCCAGCCACAGGTCCCCCTACCCTGGGTCCCCGAGTTCTGCCGGTGTCTGATGTGGCTTGGCCACTGGAATGAGTTGTTCTCGTCTGTAGGGTGGAAGAGTTGCTGTGTTTCTCTTTGTTACTTATGGAAGACAGACCCAGCACTGATCATCAGTCACTCTCACAGAGCTGCGTGCCCTGGCCCAGTGCCCTCCCTGTTCCTCAACACTCAGGGGTGTTTTCCAGTCCCTGCTCCTTGGTTGCTGGCTCTGGGCTAGCAGGTCGCAAACACAGCTCATGGCAAACACAACACTCATTTTACATCAGCAGTTGTTGCTTTGCAGATGCTACATCATTTGGTCCTTCTCGCCTTCCCTTCAAAGGAAAGGTTTCTATATATGGGGATGTGTACTTGAGTATGAACTTTTTTGGAATTTGTTTATTCAACACAGCTGAGAATCCTCTCCCCCATGCCTGTGCCAGCTGTGTCCCGCAGTGTGACAGCTCTGCTGTGTGATGGGCAGCTGCTGGCCCAGCTCAGCCCTTTGTAGCCCCTCTCCTACAGCTGTCTGCAGTCACCATTGCCCTCACGTGAGGGAGTGCCCAGAGCCCCTTTCCCATGGCAGCATGCCCTTCCCTGCCCTTCAGCTCTCAGTGTCTCTTTGCCTCAGGCCTCTGCAGATTTCCCGTATGGAATGTGAAGAGGCTTTCCAGTGCCATGCATCAGCACAGCTGTTGACATCCTGAGCTGTCACAGTGAAGCTCCACAGACCAAACAGGCATCACTCTGTGGCTGCACTGCTCCTCCCCTGGCTTCAGCTCCTGCCAGCTCCTGCTGCTTCTGCCCCAGCTCTAACAACTAAAGCCGCTGGTGCTGTGTCCCACTGCTGTGTCCCACCAACCCTGGCTGTGACTTGGTGCCCTGGTGCTGGGCATCATTCTCCCACCTGCGCTTGGCTTTTCCCTGTTCCTAGAGTCGACTCTTCTACTCAGCTGTGGTTGTTCCCACAGCTGCTCAGGCTCTCTGCGTTGGTGGTAGCAGGAAGGGCTTGGTGGGGACTGTGGGCAGGAGACACAGGAGCTGGAGGCAGTGGGATTATGGGTGTGTCTGTCTGTCCCTGTGTGTCCCTGCAGGCATGGCCAGCTGGGCCACGGGACGCTGGAGTCGGAGCCACAGCCGCGGCTGGTGGAGGCGCTCGCCGGGGTGCCCATGCAGGCAGTGGCGGCCGGCGGGTGGCATTCAGCCAGCGTTAGCGGTGAGGGCCCGCGCCGGGCGGGGAGGTTGGGGCGCTGGTTGGTGGCAGCACATGGCCCTGGTGTCACCGAGCGCGGGGAGGGTGGCGGTGCTGTCCCTGGAGCGCCCAGTGCTGCCACCTAGTGGGACTCAGGGCTAAGCGCTGCTTGCGGCTGTGCCCCCCCAGCGGCAGGAGATCTCTACCTGTGGGGCTGGAACGAGTCGGGGCAGCTGGCTCTGCCCTGCAGAGGAGCGGAGGAGCAGCCGCACGATGAGGACACGGGTGCAGGTGAGTGCTGCTGGCCAGGCTGAGGGCAGGGCGGGCTGGGTTCCTGCACAGCCCCAGCAGCTCAATGCAGGGACAGTGTGGTTTGAGCCTGCGAGCAATGCTGGTGGTACCCAGTCACTCCTGGGAGCTGGGAGTTGGCTCTTCTGCAGGGAACACCAAGATGATGTCCCGCCGGGAGGAGCTGGCTGCTGAGGATGCTGCATTCATCTCTATCCAGGCATTCCCAGCACTGCTGGATCTGCCACAGGACCTGGAGGTCAGCGCGGTCAGCTGTGGGTCCCGACACACAGCTGTCATCACACGTGAGTGCCCAGCAGGGCAGGGGATAGTGCCTCTGGGGGCAAGGGCGCTGAGGGGTGCCAGGGCTCACCAAGACCCGGTGGGCAGCATCCCGGGAGCAGGGGTAGGGTTAGGGTTAGAACTCACCGGGTGCTGGCTGATGGTGCTATCCCTGTTGCAGGAGGTGGGGAGCTCTACACGTGGGGCTGGGGTAAGTGACACCTCTGCTTTGGGACCATACAGCCTCCCCAGGAGCAGCTTCTGGTTTCTGTTCTCTCACCTGTGGCTCTTCTGTCACTGTATGAGTCCTGTTTTTACTGGAGAGTCTTGTGTTACCCCCCTCCCCACAAACACCTGGGGCAGTTGCCCTGCGAGGGCCCAGGGCCACATTGTGTCATTACTGTGTGTCTGCAGGTAAATACGGACAGCTGGGACATGGGGACAACACCAGCTCTGACAGGGCACGCCGTGTTGAACACCTGGTGGCCAAGGGGTTGCGGGCAGAGGAGGTGGTGTGTGGGCCCTGGACCACCTATGTACGCGTGCTGGAGCTGCAAGGGTCCTGAAACCTGCAACCCATGGCTGCTACCAGAAGGAGGATGAAGGCGAGCTCTGCTCTGCAGGACTAGCCAGCCCCAGGACCACTCTGTCCTTGGGGCCAGGGCAGGCAGCCCCACCACGACTGAGGATGGGGCTGAATTTAGCCCACAGTGACCTGACTTTCAAACCCTGCAGTGGGGCTGCACCTGCACCAGGGCCAGGGACACCCTGGAAAGGGCTGGATGTGCTTATTAAATTCACTTTTCCATAAGGATTGCAGTGTTGGTGTATGTGAGAGATGTTCCAGCACATATAACTCCAAGGAAGCCGTCCCAGGGCAAGGGGCCACACAGGGCTGTGGTTGGGGTTTGTGTGAACATGGTGATAATTCAGGGATGTTTTGGCTGAGCAGCAGTGGCACAGAGCTGAGGCTGGTTCTCCTCCAGGAGGGTGCAGAGGGAATTTCAGGGTGGGGGGGGACAGCTACAGCTGGACCAGGGGACCCCCATCTGACCCCAGTGGTATCCCATACCGTGTGCCATCATGGCTAGTGGGGAAAGTGGAGAAGAGAAGAAGGAATGGAGGAGGATGCTCAGAGCAACAGGGGTTTTGTCCCCAAGTTACCGTTACCACAATGGGACTCTGCTGTTTGGGGAGGCTGAAAACCTGCCCTGGGGATGGTGAGCAAGGAATGAATTCTTGTTTTTGCTTTGTTCTGTGTGGCTTTTGCTTCCTGAAGTGAACCATTGTTGTCTCATATCACAGGTTTATCAGCTTTCACCCTGTGGTTGCTTCCACGGTCCTGCTGGGGAGTTTGGGGGGGGCAGGTGGGGAGGGAAAGTGGCTGAGAGGGGCTGAGGGCAGTTTGGGGAGTGGGGATGGAGCATTTCGGTCAGCAGGACCATGGATTGAAGCTGCAGCTTATTCAGTCAAAATGAGGATTGAAACTGCTGCTTTTTCAGCCAATCAGGATGCGGATTGAAACTGCTGCATTTTCAGCCAATCAGAATGCGGATTGTAATGGCACATTTTTCAGCCAATCAGGATGTGGATTGAAATGGCATGTTTTTCAACCAATCAGGATGTGAATTGAAACTGCTGCTTTTTCAGCCAATCAGCATGAGGATTGAAACAGCTGCTTTTTCAGCCAATCAGGATGTGGATTGAAACTGCTGCTTTTTCAGCCAATCAGGATGTGGATTGAAAGTGCTGCTTTTTCAGCCAATCAGAATGCGGATTGAAACAGTACATTTTTCAGCCAATCAGGATGCGGATTGAAAGCACTGCTTTTTCAGCCAATCAGGATGCGGATTGAAGGTGCAGCTTTTTCAGCCGATCAAAGTGAGAATTGAAGCTCACTGAATTGAATTTTTCAGCCATTCAGGAAATCAGGATTTGGGTGGAATTACCAGGCTTTTGGGCCCATCAGGACTTGTATTGAAGTTGCTGCTTTTTCAGTCAGTCAGGATGCAGATTGAAGCCCTGGCTTATGCAGGCACTCAGAATGCAGACTGGGTCTTCTGCTTTTTTGCTCAATAAGGATGTGGATTGAAGCTGCAGCTTTTTCAGCCGATCAGAATGTGGATTGAAGCAGATGCTTTTGCAGCTAATCAGGATGGGGATTCAAGCTGTAGCTTTTTCAGCCAGTCAGAAAACGGAGACGTGCCAGCTTCCTTGGACACTCAGCACGTGGATTGAAGCAGCAGCTTATTCAGCCAATCAGGGGAAGGATTGAAGGTGTTGCTTTTTCAGCCAATCAGGATGTGGATTGAAGGTGCTGCTTTTTCAGCCAATCAGCATGAGGACTGAAGGTGTGACTTTTTCAGCCAATCAGGATGTGGATTGAAAGTGCAGCTTTTCCAGCCAATCAGGATGTGGATTGAAAGTGCTGCTTTTTCAGCCAATCAGAATGTGGATTGAAATGGCACATTTTTCAGCCAATCAGGATGTGGATTGAAAGTGCTACTTTTTCAGCCAATCAGGATGTGGATTGAAATGGCACATTTTTCAGCCAATCAGGATGTGGATTGAAAGTGCTGCTTTTTCAGCCAATCAGGATGCGAATTGAAATGGCACATTTTTCAGCCAATCAGGATGTGGATTGAAAGTGCTGCTTTTTCAGCCAATCAGGATGTGGATTGAAAGCACTGCTTTTTCAGCCAATCAGGATGCGGATTGAAGGTGCAGCTTTTTCAGCCGATCAAAGTGAGAATTGAAGCTCACTGAATTGAATTTTTCAGCCATTCAGGAAATCAGGATTTGGGTGGAATTACCAGGCTTTTGGGCCCATCAGGACTTGTATTGAAGCTGCTGCTTTTTCAGACAGTCAGAGTGGGGATTGAAGGTGCTGCTTATCCTGCCAGTCAGGATGGGGATTGAAGCTGCAGCTTTTTCAGTCAATCAGGATGCAGATTGAAGCCCTGGCTTATGCAGCCACTTAGAGTGCAGACTGGGTCTTCTGCTTTTTTGCTCAATAAGGATGCGGACTGAAGCTGCAGCTTTTTCAGCCAATCTGGATGCAGATTGGAGTTCTAGCTTATTTGGCCAATCACAATGTGGATTGGAGCTGCAGCTTTTCCGGCCTGCCAGGACACAAGTAGAAGGTCCAGGTTTCTCAGTCAACCAGGATGTGGATTGAAGCAGCAGCTTATTCAGCCACTCAGAATGCAGACTGGGTCTTCTTCTATTTTGGTGAATCTGGACGTGAAGTGCCAGGTTTTTCAGCCAATCAGGATGCAGATTGACGTTCTAGCTTATGCAGCCAATCAGGATATGGATTGGAGCTGCTGCTTTTTCGGCTAATGAGGACACAGATTGGAGCTGCTGCTTTCTCAGCCAGTCAGAACATGGACCTGAGCTGCATCTTTTTCAGGCAGTTAGGATGTGGATTGGGATTGGAAGTTATTTGGCTGATCAGGACATGATTGGAGGTGCAGCCTTTTCAGCCAATCAGGACACAGATCAGAGCTGCAGAATTTTTTTTTTTTTTTTTTTGGCAATTAGGATGTGGATTGGAGCTGCTGGACTTGATTGGTCCAAAAAGCTGCAGCCTCAACTCAGTTTCTGTTTGGCTGAGACTCTCCAGAGCCACACTCTGAGATTTTGTGTTTCCCCACCCCTTCCAGCACCTTCTCCCTCTCCCCAGGGACCCCAGCAAATATAATCAGAGGTAGGGCCTGTACAGGGACTTTATTCACAATATCTAGAAAAATCTTTTAAATAAAAGCACATTTCTAAAGCGGCAACCAAGGGGAGGGTTATTCTGTAGTGGGAGATGCTGCGGGCCCTGCAAAGCTGCCAGAGCAGGGATTCACACCAGGAGCTCATCACACGCCGTTGTTGGTGGTGGAGTTGAGGACACGAGACATGCTTTCAAAGCTGGAAGCCTTTGAAAGTTCGCGCTGTGGGAACAAGAAGTGGGAGAGGGGGATGAGGGAATGGAGGGGACAACAGGAAGGGGGTTCCTGCCTCACAGTAGAGTGGGGAAGCAGAGGAGGAGGGCAAGCCAGGCTGCCAAAAGAAGATGGAATACAAATGAATATGAGAATTATGTAGCTTGTAGCCAATGACCATTAATGCCTTTCTTTGCTAAAATGTATAAAGAATAATATATTTTTGGTAGTGTCATACAAGGGTAAAGCTCAGCCTCAGCCTAGCTGATGGGAGGACAGAGGCTTCGCTGCCTGGGGCCCCCCAGGGTCCCCCAACCTCAGAGAGCTGGGGCAGACCCCTCCAGCCTCTGCTCACTCCACCCCAGTGGAGAAGGTGGGACTGAAGCAGGGTGCACTCGTGGGCTCAGCTCAGGGGTTCTGCCTTGGGTCTGTCCCTGCACAGGTGTGTCCCTGACCCCAGCCTGTCCCCCCTGCTGATGGGCTGTCCCAGTGCCTGCTCAGGGCCTTCCACCACCAGCTCTCAGTTGAAGTTCTCCATGGGGACTCATAGGCAGGGACAGGAGCAGCTGCCCTGCGAGAGGACATGGGGGCTGTGCGGGGCCAGCAGGGGGGAACAGCCCCGTTGGGTGCTTGGATCGGAGGAAGCAAAGGTCCTGTGCTGCGCAGTGAGGGGGGTGGGGTTAGAAGAGGTGAATTACCGCAAACTGAGAATAGGTGCTGGCAACAGAACTAACGCTGTGGTTACGCTGGGCAGGGACTGTGGGGGTGCACCCACCGCTCAGGGTGGTTCCATCCAGCTGGGACATGTTTTCCTTGTTGCGCTCCCTCAGCCTGGGTCGGGGGGGCTTCGCTCCTGCACGGCTGGGGGTCCGGGCCCGGCCAAACTGTGGGAGGAGGTGACAGTTATGGGACGCAGAAATTGAGCAGAGGCTGCAGAGCTGCAGCAGCTTCACTACCCCTCACTCTGCAGAGCCAGAGCACTGTCAGGCTCCAGGAGCTCTCCAGAGTCTGAGGTCCAGTTCTGGTCCCTGAAACATACAGCATAGAATCACAGAATCCTGGAATGGTTCGGGTGGGAAGAGATTTTAAAGCCCATCTCGTTCTGTCCCCCTGCCATGGGCAAGAATGCCACACACCAGGGTCCTCAGGCCCTGTCCAGCAGCACACATCTTGAAGGTCCCCCAAGCTGCAGGCTCAGCACCAAGGAACAGAAGTACACTATAACTCTGAGCTGGAGGAAGATTTTCTGCCACTCTCCTCCTCCTTCAGGTCCCAGAAGTACCCCAGCAGGATGGCGGTAGCCCCACAGAGCAGACTGTGGACAAACAGGGGTTTCTGTCCCCCTGGAGCTCAGCAGGGGAGGCAGCAAATGATGAGGTGACAGCAAGAAGAGCTGCACCATCTCAGCTCACCCATCCCTTCCAGCTCTGGGCAGGGACTCCCCCAGGGCCCCTCACCTTCTTCCCAGAGGGTGGCAGCCGAGATGTGGGCGAGTGGGAGATGGTTCCCCCAAAGGCTGAGCGCACGGTGCTGTTGGGAGTGGCGCTGGCGATGGAGGTGCCGTGGAGCTGAGGAGAAAGCAGAGCACGTGTCACATAGGACATCTTCCCGTGGGACTGCAGCACCCTGACCCCTCCCCACAGCTCCCACAGGGCCGAGGCCAGCCCAAGGCTGTGCTCCAGCCCAGGGAGAGCTCAGCTCCAGGCAGAACCCCAGCCCATCACACTGCTCTGCAGAACAGTTTACCTTGCTTACTTTGGCAGGTGTGTGGGGGCTGAGCATGCGCCGCTTAATGGGTGTCCGTGGGGTGCTGCCGTAGAGCATCTCTGTCTCCATTTGCCGGCTCTTCTTCAGGTGCTGTGGGAGACACCTGCACTTACACCTAAGCCCCACGGAGCTGGTGCACCTGTGCGACACTGCCAGTGGGCACTGCCTGCTGACAGCCTGGCACGACCACACTGCAGGAATTCCATCAGAGATGGACAGGTATGCAGAGCCAAGTGTCACCGCTGGCACAGCTGGGGTCAGAAAGGGGCTCAGCCCACATGGATGTGACAGCAGTGGGCACCAGCCCCACTTCCAGGGCTTCCAGGCTGGGAATGAGCAGGCAGAGCCCAGGGCAGTGGCTGGGGCCCAGCATGGACACCCCTGAACTGGCGACCTTAGGCATGAGCCAGGGACACTCCCAGGCAGCAACCAGCACGCTCAGCTCTGTACTCACCCGCTCCTGCTTCTCCTTCTCCTTCTCCAGACGGTACAGCTGCCACTGCTCTGACACGTACTCCATGAACTGCTGCCCCTTCACCAGGAAAGCTCCCTCAAACTCCTGCTCCCAGGTCTGAACCTTTCTCTCCAACTCCTCCTGCAGCTGATCAGGACACGAGGGCAGTGTAGGGGCTGCCCTGAACGCAGGTGTCCCCACACCCCAGGATCCTTTTTCCTCTGTCACTGGGACCACAGGTCCTTCCCCAGGGCTGGACCTACCCTGGACAGCGTCTTCTGCAGCTTTGCTCGCTGCTTCTCCTCCTTCAGCAGGTTTCCTCCACGATTGGTGAAGCGACTGGGGTCAGTTGCTTTACTCTGGTAGAGAAGGGGGGTCAGGAGAGACACAAATACACCACCCAGTCCCCTCAGCCTCATGTGGTGAAGGCCCCAGAGGAGGCAGCCCTTCACAAACACCCCAGCACATCCCTGCACTGGCCCACAGCGACTTCCCAGAGCCTCCCTGCTCCTTCCCAAAGCACTCTGCCCACAGCTGCAGAGGTAAACATTGACCCATGAGCCAACCTGCCTGCACAATACCTCCAGCTCCAGGAACAGCTTCCAGTTCTCCTCCCACTTCTGAACAGCCTCAAACAGATCTTTGTGTGTTTCATAGTAGATCTTCATCTTGCCCACCTCAGCGTCATGCAGCTCAAGCAGGGTCTCTGTGTAATCCTCTGGAAGAGCACAACAGCCTGGTCAGGGTGCTGCTGGAACCCCTGGGATCCCTCCCCAAAACTGTCTGGCCAGCCAGCACCCACCATCGTAGAAAGGGCTGAAGCCTTCCCTCTGCTCCTGGCTGTAGAAGCATTTGTCCCAGTAGTCAGCCAGCTCCACCCGGATTGCTTGGATCACAGACTTCATGTTCTGCAGCTTCAGCTCCTCCAGGTGGTCCACTTCCAGCTGCAACTGCCCCCGGGAGCAGAGCACAGGTCAGGGAGGAAGGTGGGGAGAACAGGATTCACCTTCTGCATGAGCCACTTTCTAGAACAAGGCAGCTGAAAGCATCAACCTCCAGCTCCTCCCTCCATGAAGGCAGAATTTGGCCTGCCCCCTCACCCCTGACTGAGCAAACAAGAGCACGAGAGGAACTGCTGCCCGAGCCCTCCCACCATGAGTGCAGCAAGGCTCTTACAGCTCTCCTGGTTTTGACTCTGGACCCAGCCAGGTGCACGGCTGAGGACTCTCTCTCCTCCTCTGGGATCTGCAGCCTTTCCCAAAGCGCGATGATCCTGGCGCGCAGCTCCGCGCACACGGCCTCATTCAGGGCCCGCCGGGCTTCCAGCTGGAGGGAGGGGAGCAGGGGGTCAGCACAGCCTTCAGCTCTGCTGCACCCGCAAGGTCACACACTTGGTACACGAGATCTCCTCAGGCCCCCTGGACAGGGTGTTCTAACACACGGTCTTGCCCAAAGCCTAGCGGTTGCTCTTACATCATGACAGCAGCTGCTGCCAGGACACACAGCAGCCCCCAGCGCTGCCTCAGAGCCTGACGTACCTGTTGCAGCAGGTTCTGGAGGGCCACGATGTTGTCCTCGGACAAGCAGAACGCCTCCTCATCCTCACACACCACATCCCGCTCAAAGCTGGTGTCTGGGGTATGGTCCAGCTCCTCCATGAGCAGAATGATCTGACGCTTGTTGCTGACAAATTCTTCCCGCCTTTGCTCCTGGGGTGAGGGCAGCGTCAGGAACCAGGGGTCCCTCATGGGCCCCTCAGCGACCCCCTCACCCTCCAGGCTCACCTTCAGGGAGTTGAGGGAGGCCACATGGCGCCGGTAGCGGTCCAGGTCCTCCAGGCTGGGCACAGTCCCACTGTCAATGCTGAACAGAGATGTGCACAGGATGTCACACAGGTCTCGGTCCTGTTCCTGCAGGGCCTTGAGCTCCTGCTTCCGGTCCCGCTTCTGCTTCTGCAGCACCTCCACACGTGTGCGCAGGTTCTTCTCCATCTGCAGGATGGTACTTTCCTCCTCTGTCTGCAAGAGGCCAAAAACATGCTTTGTTCCACACCTGGCTCATGCTTTAGGCTTCTCAAACAAAGACAAGGGCCACAAGGCCTGGCTCTGAGCAAGATGTTCCCCGGGAAGGTGCAAGAACATCAGCAACACACAAAACGAGGCGCTGGAGAACACCACACAACCACCCACCAATGCCTGGCCTGTAAGGAGCCACAAAGCCCTCGGCTCTACTGAGCCCTTGGAAAAGCAGTTTTGAATAGGTATTTGCCTTGTGAGCTCTGGCCTCTGGAGACACCCAGGCAGAGGCCAGGCAGCAGCACTGCTGCCAGCAGGATCCCAGATCTCACCTCAAAGGGGCCCAGCTGGAGCTCCCTGCACAGGGTGTCCAGCTCCTTCCGACACAGAGCAATGCTCTTCAGGAGCCGCTCCTTCAGGCTTTCCTCCTCGGCCACCATCATGTCCAGGAGGCTCTGCGGCACAGGTGTGGTTAGAGGCAGGGTGAGGAATGGCGAGCGGGCAGGGCACATGCAGGCAGAGCAGGTAGGGCAGCGGGACCACCACCACTGGAGACCCTCTGCCGGGCCCAGGCGAGGGGTGGGCAGTGTGGGGAGCCCAGCGGGATGGGTCTGCACAGGGCGAGGGCAGAGGCACGGAAACAGCCGGGGAGGGACCCCCGGGGGCTCCCAGCAGACCTGGCCGTCCCCATCCTGGGGCCCCGAGAGCAGTCCCGGGTGGGCTCGCTCCGAGCTGCTCGGGTCCCGGGCCGAGGGGCTCCCGCTGCAGCGGCAGCAGGTGCGCGGCTCAGCAGAGCTCCGGTGATCGCACCCACCCCGGGATCCCCGCCCCGCCCCGCCCCGCACCTTGATGTGCTTCTTGACCACGTCAGTGCGCTCCAGGCGCTGCTCCTCGGGAATACCGATCTCCTCCCAGATGTCCCGCAGCGCCGCCATGGCCCGGTTCAGGCAGGACGCGGCCTCGGCCGCCAGCACCTCGCTGAGGATACCGCGGGCCGTCAGCGGCCAGGGACTGGCTCAGGGCCCCAGCGCCCACCCCGGCTGCCGCCGCCGCCGTCCGTCCCGGCGAGACATCCCGCCCCGGTTCCCGGCGCTTTCGCCCAACCGTGCCCCCCAGCCCTGGTTCCCGGTTCCCCCGGTCCCCGTTCCCGGTCCCCCCAGCCCCCGGTCCCCGTTCCCGGTTCCCCTGTTCCCGGTCCCGGTCCCCGCTCCCGCACCTTTTCCTCATCGCTCCGCGCTGCGCTGCCGCCGCTCCGCCGATTCGAACTCCCCTCCCGGCCGCGCTGATTGGCTGCTGCGTCACCGAGGCCCCGCCCACAACCGCCACCAGGGCCGCGCCCCACTCGCCCGCCTGCACTTCCGCCCCGCCCCAAGCCGCCCCGCAGCCAATGGTAGCGGAGAGCCTTCGGCGCTTCCAGCCAATCCGGAGCACGACCGCCGCGGTCCGGCCGCGTCTAACGGCGCCGCCGCGCGCTCCCGCTGTGGCAGCGGCTCCGTGCCCGCGCACGGGCGCGCGCGCTCCCCGCCCCGGGCGTTGTCTGCGCGTCCCCGCGCACGCGCCGGGGGTTTCACCGCGCCCCGCCCGCATCGCCCCCGCTTTCAGCGCCGCACAGTTTGCCCGGGCAGCGCTGCCGCCAGCATCCCCATCACACACACACCCCGGGCCGGCTCGTTGTCACAGAGATGTTTACTGGCACGGCTCCCTCGGCCCCTCCGGGGCTCAGGCCTTGGCCTCAATCATGGCCTCCATCATGCGGGCGCTGTTGGTGATGGCCGTGGTCAGGAAGATGAACTTGCAGCCTGCAGGAGAGGCCCGTCCGTGCCCCAGCAGTGCTCTGGGGGAGCACGGACACTCCCAGCCCTGTCCCCACCCATTTTCCAGGAGAGCCGTGTACCTCGCCACCCTCCTGCCCATCAGCTTCAGCCAGTGCTGGTCCCAGAGCACAGACCCTGCTCGGCTGCATGCTGTAATGGCAGGATCCCCAGGCTCCTGCCTGCTCCCTGCCCATCCCAAGCTGCTCTTACCTCTCTCCTTCCCCAGGAAGCGGAGAGCCGCAATTTCAGAGAAGGTGCAGCCCCCCAGGAAGACAGCAAGGACAACTCGTTGGGAGTCCCAGGCAGGGCTGTCCTCTACAGCACTGTCTGGATAGGGAAGAGTGCTATAGGATGTGCCAGCCGCCAGCCCCACTGAGCCCAGCTCACCCCTAGCACTACCTGAGACAGAGAATTCGTTGCCATTGAGCAGCCGCACGACCTCCTCCAGGCCCTGCCAGCCCCGGCGCTCCAGCACCTGAGGGATAGGCAGGGGTGTCAGGCTGGGTGCTGCACTGCTCAGGAGGCTCAGAGCAGCAGATGAACACCATCAGCCCATAGCCCTGAGCCTGACTCTCCAAAAGGAGGCAGGGGCTCGAGGGAATGTGCCCGGTTCTCTCCAGTGGCAGATGAGCTCACCTGCTCAATGATCTTGCAGCTCAGGGGCACATAAGCCCCACCGAAAACATATGCCATGTCCCGAGGCATTTTGAGATCATACTCGCCATCCAGCCGAGGGATCTGCAGGGACAGGTGACACCTGGGGTATGGGACCAGGCTGTTTGGGGCCTCACCCCCTCCCCCCAGAGGTGCAGGGGAAGGAGGGATAGATGCTTGGGGCACGGCTCTGGGTGGGCTGTGCAGCAGGGGCCAGGGACAGAAATGTCACCTTGCCAGCACCCTAGGATGCACCTCTCATTACCTCAGGACGGAGGACACAGGGCTGCCTGCCCATTGCCACTGCTGTGTTTGAAGGAGGCAAGGAAAGCCCCAGCCCTGCACCACACCCACAGGGCTCAGGGCAGAGTGGGAAGCTGGCAGTGGCCCCAGGGAGAAGCCCCCAGGCTGCCTGCAGCAGCTGCAGCAGCTCCGGCCCTGAGCTGTGTGCCCCCGAGCTGCTGAGCCTGAAGCCTGGGCACAGGCACAGGCTAAGCAGAGCGCTCTGCTCTGTGGGCACTGTGGCCAGCCAGCACTCCTTGAGGACGTACCAACCCCAGCTTCTTGCTTATGGCTCGGAAATTACTCTTCCTGGCCAAAGAATTAAATGCATCTGTGATCTTTCCTGGAAAACATGACAAGGAGAAACATCTTAAAAGGCTCTGTATGAATCCCAAACTCAGGATGGAAGAGCTGTGTGCTCTGGAGAGTGGCCGTGGTGGCTGCCAGCCCTGGTGCCCCCACAGCAGAGCCCCCTGCTCTGCCTGCAGCACCATCGCTGGAGACACGCTTGGTGCCTGCAGCCCACGTTTACCAAGTGCTTCCAGTCAGATCTGAGGCAGCAGCTCCTTCCCAGGTTCCCAGGGACGTGGGGCGGTGGGCTGGCTCACCTGCAGCACGGTCTGTCACCAGCTTGCTGACTTTGCTCTCCATGGCCGTCAGGGTCTCCCCGGCTGACTGCTCCGTCAGCAGCCCGATGCGCTTCAGGTTGTGGAAGGTCAGCAAGTGCTCGGGCCCATAGCTCTGGGAATGGGGCAGCCAGATCAGTGTGGAGCCCTGCCTGCGAGCACGGCAAGCAGACAGGGTGGCCCCTCTGTGGGGAGGCACAGGCTGCTCAGAGCCCCGTGACAGGCACAGGGCAGGGGCAGGTAGAGCCTAGGGCTCACGTGGAGCCTGGGGAGGCAGAGTCTGTCCTGTAGAGACAGCCTGGGCATGCTGGGCTCATGAAGAGCCAGCACCTCATGGCCAGAACCACAGAAGGGGAAGCCCCATCTGACACAGCTCTTGCTCTGCAGTGGCTCCCTGGGTCCCTCACCTGCAGGTACTGGGTTTTCAGGGAGCGGTAGTCCTTGGGGATGAGACCTGTGGGGAACACCAGGTGAGCCCTGAGCCAGGGCTGGGACTCAGAGCCACCACTCTGGCCAGCACAGCTGGGCACTCACCATTTTCCGTGATGGACAGGAGGCACATAAGGCGCAGGCTCTCGATGGGGGACACCTGTGGGGAGCAGGCGATGAGCTGGGGCAGAATGGGGCAGAATGGGGCAGTGGAGCACGCATCCCCACGGTCTCACCTGCCGGTCAATGTGCTCTTCAATGAAGCTGGTGGTCTCACGGATGTCAAAGCCCTCCAACAGTGCTGTGGCAGGGGCAGAGGCAGTGTCACCCCAGGGCTCTTGCCAGCCCCCTGAGCTGGGGTCTGAGCTCTGGGCTCAGCTGCCCTCCTAAAGCCCCAGGGAATGAGGCCCTCACCCCACCACACAGAGAGTGCAGCCTGACCCTGCTAGGATCTTGAGACACCCCCAAAAAAAGGGACTGGGAGGATGATGGCCACACAGGGAACACCCAGGTGTGCAGCTGCCTGGGCGTGGCGCAAGCGAGGCCATGGGTCTAACTGGGACAGGGGGAGGCACAGATAAGGGCACGGAGCAGCACTCACAGTGTTCAGCCTTGATGGTCTCTTGGAAGTCCTGCTTGGTCTTCTTCTTCATGATAGACTCACAGGCACCAATATCTACACAACCAAGAGACACAGTGGCTTTGGAGGGGAAAGGCTCTGCAGGCACTAGCACACACCAATGGCTCCTGCCCTGCCCCTCCTTGGCACATCCACAGCCCCCCGACCCCCTGCTTTCCCTGGAGCTTCAGCACTTGCTGTGCAGCCAAGGGCCCCTCCCTCCCCTCAGGCTCCTACGCAGACTCAGCAGGCGATGCTCCTGCTTCAGTCCCTTCAGCTCCTGGGACACGAAGTCTTTCATCTGCTTGATGTCCATGCCCCGGCGCCGCTGCAGGAGGGAGAGCATGGGGGTGGTGGCCTGGCCGCAGTGGGACAGTGCCACAGGCATCCCGCACGCTGGGGTGACACTCACATCATACTGCGCCTGCAGGTTTCGCGACTTCTGGCTCAGGAAGCCAAACACGCTGGAGAAGTGCTCGTTCCGAATCTGGCTGAACACCTGGGGAAGCATCGCAGCTGTCAGGGCCTGGCCAGCTGCAGCCCTGGAGACACAGACCCCAGGGCCAATGCTCCCCAGCAACCTGTGCCCCAGAACACTGGCTGGCGGCACAGCAGCCTCTGTTGGTGCATCCCTCTGACCCAGGCCACACCATAATCTGAGAAATGCTCCTTACGGATCAGCCTTGATGAACAGCACCTGGACGGAGCTGATCTCCAGCTTAGCAGAAACCCTCTCTGTTCCCAGGAACTAGTACTGTCTAACGAGCTCCTGTTTTTTAATGAACAGCCTGGGAAACTTATTTTTGTAACCTGAATAAAAACCCAAGCAGAGTAGTATTTTCATTATCAAATTCCATAGTTAGTTACCAACCTGAATTGTGGCCAGGATGGAAAATCACTATGAACCTGGTGACTCAGCAGGAGGGTCTTCCATACTCCTTTCTATCCTTACCCTTTCCTATCCTTTTCATTCCCCCCTTATTCCCCACCTCCACCTCAATATTTTTGGGTTGATTTTGGTTTGGATTGATTGATTTGGAATTTTTGTTTGCTTTTTGTCTGTGTGCTTTAACCATTTAAAACTTTGCCAACAAATTATGTCATGCTGCAGCTCTTATATTAAACCTGTTTTTCTGACATCTTTGCTGATACACTTAAAGTTGCTTTCCTTAAGTGACTTTAAAACACTCATTTGTGACACAGCCTTGCATGCAGGGATTCTGACAGCTTCAGAAGCGGAGCTGCACCTGCAGACCAGGTTCCTCTGGCCTCTGTGCCCAAACCCATTCTCTGGGGACCCAGCAACTCCCAGCCACTCCTGCTCAGGCTTAGGGGAGGGAATGGTCCACTCTATGTCTCCTCCCACCAAGGGGACTTCCCTGAGGCTTGTGAGGACTCACTTTGTCCTGGGAATTGAGCAGCACCTTAATACTCTTGTCAGAAGAGGTGACATCTGGCCCAAAATCCACGCTTCCTGGAGGGGAAAGTGAAGAGCTGCTTTGTCCCAAACACAGCAACATTCCCACATGCACGAGCCTTGCTACAAGAGGCAGCAGAGGCAAGGGAAGCCAGCCCAGGCACTTGGTCAGAGTGAGGGCTGTCTCTGTGGATGGCCTCCAGCAGCACCCCACACTGGGACTGTCCCTGTGGCAATGCCAGGCACAAACCCTGCAGATGCTGGCCAGCTGCATGCAGAGCCCGGTGCTGCCCTGTTGCCATCCCCTGTCACCTACCACACTTGATGCGGAAGGTATCGTCCACGAGCCCCTCGTAGACCACCTGGGAGCACAGTGCTGTCACGTAGTCCATGTCTGCAAGGAGAGCCAGAGCCAGGCTGCCCTCCCGCTCCTCCTGCCACCCCACACAGGCCTTCCCTGCCCCTCTGGGAGACGTGCTGCCCAAACTGCTCCCCCCGGCTGCTGGCCCTGCCCCAGCCCACCTCTGTCCATGAGGAAGACATGTCCAATCTCAGGCTTCCTGCCCTGGCCTTCGCTCTCGCTCTCCTCCTCCAAGTCCCGCCACAGCTCGTAGCTCATCTGTGAGGGGCAGAGGGTGCCAGGGCGGGGGAGCAGCACCAGGCTCCCACCAAGGGCCACGCCACACTGTGGGGCTGACGACCAAGGCCAGGCACAAACGCTCCCCCCTCCAGGGCACAGGGGGCTCCATCACACCCCAGTGAGCAGCAGCCACCACTCTGCTGCCCACCTTGACACACAGGACCCCCCAAACACCTGCCCAGGAGGAGGCATAACACGGTGCCACCTGTGTGGTGACGTGCTGCCACCCAGCTGATGGGGACCCGCACCCTTGATGGGGACCCAATGGACCCCCAGTGCCAGCCACACCTTGGCACAGCGGCCGATGCCGTAAGTCTTCCCGAAAGGTCCATACAGGGAGTTCAGCAACTGCAGGGCTCTGGCAACAGGGTTGATCCAGCGATGATCTCCCTCCTGTGGGACAGGGAGTGAGTGTGGGCAGCTGGCTGGGAAGGACCGCCACAGCAGGGGATTGGGCTGGGGACGGAGCAGGCCCTGTGCTGGGAGCTTCCAGGAGGTAAACGATAGGATGCCCCGAAGCTGCTCAGCAGGGAACAGCCACTCCCCAACAAAAGTCACCCCTAGGGAGCAGACAGGGCCTGAAGCACAGGCTACGTCACACACCTGCACAGCACCTTGTCCCCAACCCCACTGTGAAGCACAGGGCACAGGATGGGCTGTCACCCCCCCCCAGTGTGCCACTGACCAGGAAGTAGTCACGGAAGAACTCAGGCAGCTCCATGCTGATGATGTCTTCATCCAGGGGCAGCAGGTAGAAGGACCATTCATCACAGGTGACATCTGGGTTTGGGACAGGGTTACAAGGACAGTTACACAGCCTCAGGCAGCAAGAGCCCCAAGAATCACAGGAGCCCAAAACAAGGCATGTGGAGCTCCAGACAGGATGGGTGGCAGGACCCTCTCTCCTCTCCCCAGGCGGAAGAGAGGGGCCGATGCTGTGGCAGGCAGACTCCTGCCTGCAGGCCAAGAGCCAGCCTCGAGAGAACTCATGTTGCCTGCCCACCTTCCTGTCCCTGCCCACACAGGGATCCCAGCACTGCGATTTAACTGGGATCCTGTGGGGTCAGCTACCCTGAGCCAGCACTGCAGCTTCACTCACCACCGAAGACCCCCTCTTCCTCCAGCACCATCTCGCAAGCATAGAACTGGAAAGGAAGGGGAGACCCTCAGGGCCAGGCACGCTCTGAGCAGGAAAAGCTCTGGAGATGCCCCCTTCTTTCCCAAGTGTTGCAAAACTTGAATGTAATTAAACATTTCTGGGTTAGAAACTAAGAACTTTCGGTGCCCACAGAGGGGGTGGAAGATGCGAAGGCCAGGCAGGCACAGGGTGACAGCGGAACTGAGCAGCACCATGGGTCTCACTGACCTTCTGGGGGCTGAAGATGATCTTGTATTTCCTGCTCCTCCCTGACATCTTGTCAGCGTTGACAATATCTGTGGACAGCCCGCACAGACCCTGCAGAGCTGCCCACCCTGCCAGGCACAGCTGCCCTCGGCCCGTGCTCCCTCAGGGCGATGGCGCAGCGCACCGGGCCCAGGTGATGGCACCTGCCGCTGGGGCCGCACTCACCGGCGATGAACCTCATCGTCCTGACCCGCGGCCGCACCAGGAAGCAGAACCTGCATCACAGGGGAGAGCGAGGGGCTC
This sequence comes from Acanthiza pusilla, assembly GCA_036630365.1. Taxonomy (NCBI): domain Eukaryota; kingdom Metazoa; phylum Chordata; class Aves; order Passeriformes; family Acanthizidae; genus Acanthiza; species Acanthiza pusilla. The sequence continues at coordinate 20,337,700 of JAXCHO010000004.1, read as the reverse complement.
CTTGCAGCCGTCCCTGCCTGCCGCGGGCCCTCCTCCCCGCAGCTCCGCTCGGGCACCCGCAGCTCAGCAGCTCCAGCTCTGCGCCGGGCAGCGCCGCGCCGGGCACTCACTGGTCGCTGGCGCCGGGTGCCGGCCGCGTCTCCACCTTGTACAGCTTGTCCACGTCGTGCTGCTGTGGGGACAGGGTGGGCTCGGCGCGGGCTCGGGCGGGCGGGGCCGCGGGCAGGGGCGGCCGGGGCCGAGCGAGCGGAGCCGCAGTACCTTCAGGATGGACACGTTGGCGATGCGGTCCAGGGGGCTCATCAGGTCGGCCTCGATGAACAAGTCCTTCTTGCCGGGGAGCTGCGGGCAGGTAGGCATGGGCCGCCGCCCACCGGCTGCCCCTCCCGGGCCGACCCTCACTCCCGACCCCCAACCCCAGGGACGGCACCGATCCCACCGATTCCCTACGCCCGCCCCGGCACGGGATCCCTCCCCCGGGCGGCCCCCGGACCTGCTCGAGTAGGTAGACGAGCTGGTCCCGAGCCAGCCGCTTCAAGATACCGAAGTCCGGCGGCTCGGGCGCGTCGCGCCGCCCGGCGAGCGCCATGGCGGGGCCGGACCGGCGCCCGGAACGCCCGAGCGCGGACGCGGCGCGCCCGGAACGGAAACGCGCGGTACACAGAGAGCCAGGGACGCCGAGCGCCGCGCACGTTTATTGGCGGAGCGGGCGCGGCCCGCAGCTCACGTGGGCACGCCGCGCTCCTCGAACAGGCGCTGCAGCGCCCCCTCCAGGGCCGCGCTGGTCCCGCGCAGCCCCGACACCACGCGCGCCGCCCAGCGGAAGTACTCCTGCACGCGCTCCGCCGACCACCCTGCGGGGACACACGTGACGTCACTTCCGGCTCGCCGCATCGAGAGCAGCACCCCCTCCCTCACACACCCACACCCCCCCCCCCCCAGGCCCGGGGCGACCTCAGCGGGACCTGGGCACCTCTGTCCCTCCGCACAGCCAAGGGACCAGCCGTGCTGCGGGCTGCGATCGGCCGGGCTCGTCCCCGTCCCCGTCCCCGCGCTGCCGGTGCCGCCGGCGCGGGCGGTACCTTGCGGGGTGCAGCGGTTCAGGTCCCGCAGGTTGTACAGCTTGTCGGCCAGCTTGACCAGCTTGGCGCGGCGGCTGCAGCCAGCGGCTCGTTCCACCTGCAGCCGCTTCCGCTCTGCCTTCGGCAACTTCTTGTCGTCCGTCACCTCCTCCACCACGCGCCGCACCTCTACCCCGAACCACTCCTCGATCTCGGAGAACGTGGTGTCCGTGTCCTCCACGGTGTCGTGCAGGAGGGCGGCCTGCGGCGAGGAGGGCACGAGGGGGACTGCAGGGCTCCGGGCCAAGCAACGGGGAACGGGCAGGGAAGGGCAGGGCGTTACCTGCAGCACCACTATGTCCGTCACGCCGGCCTCATGCGCCAGGATCCTGGCGACGCCTGCAGGGAGAGTGGAAAGGTGGCAGGTGGCACAGGAAGACAAGCAGCTCCGGGCCAAGACAGTGGCTCCCGAGGGAGACGCGGCAGCTGCGCTGCACGGTGGGCAGGGAGGTTTCCCCGAGATCCTGGGCAGGGGAAAACCCACAAGCACATCCTGCGCGGTGTACCCTCAGGCTAGGCAGGCAGGAAGGTCCCAGGGGCAGGAAGGTGGGTGCTGTCCCCAAGCCCGGCAAGTGGGACTGTGACAAGAGGGGCCCCTGAGCAGCTCCCGTGGGCACCGTCCACAGCAGAAAAACAGTGTGGGGGGAGCCCCCACAGCCAAACACACGGGTGGGGCAGGGGCGAGGGCTGCAGCGCTCCAGGGACTCTGCTGCAATCAGGCTGAAGAACATGGTACGGGAGAAGGGACACGCCTCTCTCCAGGGGCCAAGGTGAGGGGCTCCCGGGGGGTGGCGACCCTCCGGGGGCAGGAAGGGTCCAAGAGCAAACGGTGCTCTGGGAGAGCGGGGCCGCGGGGGTCTCCCGCGAGCGGGACGCGGTGCCGGCGGCTTTCCGCACCGATGGGGTGATTGATGTAGGGAGTGCCCTCGGGATCCTTCCGCCGCTGGTCCTTGTGTTTCCTTGCCGCAAAGTCGGCCGCCTCCAGCAGCCGCGCCACCTCGGAGCCCATCCCCGCCGCCGCGGAACCCAGGGCCGGCTCCTCGGAGCCCATGGCCGCCACCTCGGAATGCACTGCCGGCTCCTCGGAGCCCATCCCCGCAGCCTCGGAGACCGTGCCCGGCGGGACGGAAGCAGCGCAGGCGGAGGCGGGTCCCAACACCGTTTATTGCGCGCCGGGCCCCGGCCCGCCCCAGCCCCGCGGCAGCCTGTACAACAGTGTCCCGTCGGGAGCGCGCACCTCGCGCCCGTGCCCCGCTCTCCGTTCCGCCCCCGCTGCCGTGGCGGCGGCGCTCTGCGCGCGCTGGTCCTGTCGCAGGCGGCGGCGCGGTGAGGGGCAGCCGCGGCTCCGCAGCACCCGCCGCACCACGTCGGTGCTGACGCCAAACCCCTGGGCCAGGCGCTCCAACGGCCATTCCTCGGGCTGCTCCTGCCGCAGGAACCTGCGGGCATGGGCACGGTCACCGGGGCGGTCACTGGGCGCGGCGCGGCCCGCCCGGTCTCGCGCTCACCGCAGCTGCTCCATCGCCTGCCAGGTCAGGACGCGATCGGGGGCTCCGCGACCCCCGCCCAGCTCCCGCCGCAGCCGCTCCATCCGCGCTGCCGCCCGCCGCCGCCGCGCCCTGCGGGGGACACACGTGAGCGCCCGGGACAGCACAGGCCCCGGCTACGGGCTGACCGCTCCGCACCTCTCCGTCTCCTCCAGCGCCGGGTCCGGCGGCTCCGGGTCCCCGGGCCACGTCGCCGCCGCCGCCCGCCGCGGGGCCCCGGCGAGGAGCGGCGGGACCGTCCGCAGCGCGCGTTGGAGCAGCACCGCCATGGCCCGGAACAGGCCCAGGAACGGGCGGGGTCGGCGGGGGAGGCGGCCCCGGCGGTGGAAGCGTGGGTCCGACGGGTCCAGAGCGAGGCGGCCCCGGGAGGGCTTCGCTGCAGGCAGTGGGGGGCGCACAGACACGAACGCGGGCAGGGCACGGGCAGGCACAAGGACCAGTCACTGTTTCTGGCTGAGGTGAAACTAGCTGGGGCGGGTGGCCAGAGCCATGCTGGGCCCAGGCTCTGCTCAGGGGTCTCGGCAGCCAACCTATCCAGCAGTCCTGGTTCTCTTGCAAGCACAGATGGGAGGAAGGCTGAGCCTTGGCCATGTTACCTGTGCTTTTCGTGCTGTGAGTGTGTGAGGCACTGGCATGGTGTAAGGTGCTGGCATGGTGTGACACGCTGGCACGGCAAGGCTCTGCCATGGTGTGAGGCATGTGCATGCTGCACATGAACGGCAGTGGTGAGGGGAAGCTCCTGCTCCACAGCACCGCTGAAGATGCCATTGCCTGCGGCCTGCCCTGGGCTGGCTGGGGAGGCCGGGGGACAGCTGCCTCCATGGGAGAATGACAGACCACCAGCATCACCTGGAACAGCACAAACAGACGTGGGTCTGTGCAGAGCCAGCAGCTCTGCAGGTCAGCAGCCCCCCACTGCCCTTCCCAGTGGAACTTGATCCTGGCAGCCCCTCCTCTGCCACCCCCCCTCCCCTGGTCCTAAGGCTGCAAAGTGGATGAAGCCGATGCCAGGGAGCCGGGCAGGGCTGGGCAAGAATGGAGGGTGAGAGCAGGGGCCGGGAGCAGTGTGGTGGGAGTGAGGCCTGGGAAAAGGCTGGGGCTGTACTGTGTCACCATATCCCCTCTGATCCCCAGCAGCTAACGCACCCCTTTGACCTTCCTGGCTTCTCACATTCCCCTCTGCCTGCACATCAACCCTTTTTCCTGGGAAACCACCCATGGTTCTTCCCTATCCCTGCAAATGGGGTGCTGCAAGTCTCAGACAGAGACTTCCAGCAGTTACCAGTGCCCCAAGCAGAGCATGGTGACCCTTCTGCCATGTCCCTGCATCCCTGAGAGCTCCATCCAGCCCACCCATTCCTCCCACCCTGGCCAGGTGAGGTGTATCCATAGGAAGGTGATGTGTACTTACAGCCTTCCACCTGGTTTCCAGCACCACGGAGCTGCTGGTCTCTCAGCTGCCACCCTTTGGGGTGGGCAGAGGGCTGGGTGACTGCTCCCCGGCCCCTCAGCCAGCCCCCACCCAGCGCCCGGTGGCCCTCGTGCCGCACGTGGTAGAGGATGCTCCGGCCTTGAACACAGAGCGTGTCCATGTTGTTGGGATCTGGGCCTGGGATGTTCAGCGGCAGGGCCTCGGCTCTGGGGCTGTGTATGACCCTGTGTCCCAAGGGCTGAGTGGGGACTCCCAGGAATGAGATAAGCATCATTAAGTTGTGGGTGTCTTGGTCCCCGAGGACATCCCAGGGAAACTGCAGCTGGAAGGAGGGAAAGAAAATGGCCATGACTTAGTTCTGTAGGTCTTGGCAGGAGATGAGAAGGAAAAGTCTTCTCTAGTCATGCACAGGTGCTCACTAAAGCATCACCCCACACTTTGTCACCAGGTATGCCCCCACCACCATTCCAGACTCACATCACCCTGGAGGCATGGCAGCTGATCCACCTGCAGCGGAACCAGGACCCCCATCCTGCCCCACCAAAGATGCTCAGCGCCCAATTCACTTCTTGCTATCCTTCTGCCCTGGCTGTGTGGGGTGGCTCTGGGCAACCGCATTACCTGGTTCTGGAGGGTGCAGGATCCCTGGGTGTCAGCTGTGGGGAGCAGCCGGGAAAGCTGGTCGATGATGCCCAGGTCTCGGATCAGCTTCTTACGCTGCAGCAGAGCATTCACTCTCCTCCTCTCCTCATGTTCCACGATGTTCTGGGGCTCCATGGAGTTGTACTGCGCCTTGGCAAAGAAACACCTGAGCTATAGCAAAGCTGAAGCTGGGATAATGTACAGGTGAGACAAAGCCATGATCTGCTCCAGCCCTGGGGACAGTGGCAGTCTCAGGGTGGGACAGAGATCCCAGTGAGAGCCACAGTGGGAAGGGACAACACTGGTGCTTGTAAGTACTGCCAACACAAGTTGTCGAATCTAAACTTCATGCAGAGAGTCAGACCTGGAACTTCTGCTCGATAGGAGCACCCATTGCCCAGCATAGCTCCCAGAGCTATGTCAGTGGCTTGGAGAGCCCATGGACAATGCTGACACTGAGGTACCTTTCTATCCCACATCTTGGTGCGTCTGGTGAGGTTGGTTGTAGGAGCTGTGCTTTTATTTTGGATCCTCCCTATTTTCTTCTTCTTGGTGGAAGCTTCCAGCTTTTCATTTTTCAGGCGAATCTCTTCCAGGTGCTGCCTGACACAGAACGGCAGAGTCACTCAGTGGCTCAGAGCCACCATAGCAAAAGACTATAGGGCAGCCTTCGACCTGAGGACATTTACTGCAGGCTGAAGTTCTGTATGAATAGCCCATAATAGAAGTGTGCCAATAGATGGGACAGGGATGCTTGTAAAGAGATTTTTAAAGAGAGAAATGCCCTTGGATTAGGCTGTGCCTGCCAAAAGGGAGGGGAACATTTGGGAAATGGTGTCTCCAGGGTCCAAAAGTCAATGGACTACTCCCCTTGCGTCTCTGGGGTTCATCCAAAAGGAGCTGCCTTGCTGTGGTGCCAGAGCATGTGCAAGCTCATTCCCTTCCCTCCCCCTCCTACCTTTCCCACTTTCTTACACCTGCCAAGCAGCAGAATTGCTCCTCAGGAGGGATCAGAAGCAAGGGATTTCCATGCCACCTGTGAGAAGTGGGTTTCCACAGGAGCAGTGTACCTGGCATGCTCTTCTCGTGCCTTGGATGCTACCGTTTCCTGGAAGAGGGACCTGCCCTTCTGGAAGAATGGCTCGTACTTCTCTGTTCCAGGTGCTGGGTAGATGCGCCGGAAGCCACCCAGGTGCTCGTTCTCATAGGTCTCAGCCTGTGCCAGCCACGCAGCCTGGTTGCTCTCCTGCTCCTTGCGCCTGCAGCAGGAGCAAGGACAGGGAGCTGTGGAGGGAGGCTCTGGGCCAGGCAGAGCACAGGGCTGATATGCTCAGCATGTCCTGGGGTGGTCCCAGGACTCTTGATGGAGCTGGAGAGAGCCCCGCCTTGCCTGCAAGGCAGCAGGCTCACTGAACACAGGCTTGAGAAAGGACATGCAGACAGAGGAAGGGGAACCCTCAGCCCTGGAAAGGACCCCTGTCCTGGAGAAGGGCCCATGTCCCGGCAACTCTCAGTTCCTGAGACAGGGCTGTGGTCCCTCATGTGAGCATCCCTGCCAGCCCAGGATGCTGGCATTGCCCATCCCCAGCAAAAGACATGACAAGCAGGTACAGCTTGGAGAGAGCTCTGTCAGGGTCCAGAGCACCAAGTGTCACAGATCTCCTGGCACCCAGAGAGGAGCCCTGGCTCCTCCCTGCAGGATGCAGATAGCTTGGGAGAGCTCAGAGGCTGCACAATGCCATGGGCTCTGGGAGTTTCCACCAGCCAGCCCTCGTGTTATCCTGCTCTGTCGTGCCCTGTCTCTGCTCACTAGGGACCTGCAGCACTGTGGGGGAACAGCAATACCTGGACTCACGGGAAGTCTGGATGGCCTGAAGGAGCCGTTCCTTTACCCGCCGCTTGTCTTCCTCCAGCACCTTCTTTCTGTCGCAGGCATGCACGTTGATCAGGTTGAAGGTGTCACACAGAAGGGCATCCTTCACTTCATGGTCTAGCTGAGAATCTGTGTTGAAGCTCGGAGAGTGGTTCACCTGCCAAAACAAGCAAGTAACCTAACCTGGCACTCCAGCTCCCAGTCCATGGCCCCAGCCACACCCCACACTGTCCATGGATGCTCTTCCCTGTGTCAGAGACAGGGAACAGGAGGCCACATGCAGCACTCTTCTGCAGTGTGGTGCCCACTTGTGCTACAGGTCACCTGGATCCCACAGCAGGGGCAGGCAGGGGGCAGCTGTCACAAATTCAGGGTGCTCACAGGACAAGGAGTCTGAAGGCTTGGGAAACTCCCTGTTAGAGGGTGTGCAGGAAATGGGTTCTCTTGGATCCTGCTCACAGTAGGGTGCCTGGCTTCACAGCCTGGTTAATTCTGTGAGCAAGGTGGCTTGTTTCAAATCGAACAAGCCCCATTCATCCCAAGCCCCCTGTCCTTGTGACTCCCTCAGCTCTGAGCTCTCCACTCCATCCTCACCTCCAGCAGCCATGGCTTCAGCCTTCTATCCAGCAAAATGTCAAAGCCCAGGATCTCAAAGCAGGCACAACCAGTCGTGTGATTGGGAAAGCAGCTCTGATAGTGGTGTTTCACCACAGCGTGAGCCGAAATCAGCGTTTTTATGACAATATCATCAATATCTGCCCAGAGTTTTGTTGTGTCGTAGCTGTGCTCTGCCATCCAGGCATTCAGAGTGGACAGCTTCCTGCATGGGGGACAGGAGGTGGTAAGGGGTCAGTTGTGTCACCCCAGCAAAGCTGAGGTAAACAAGAGTTCCCAGGCAGGGTTCTTGCAGTGCCCAGACATGCCAGTACCTCTTGCTGCCCATCGTGTCATCCTTGACGAAGTTCTCATTGCGTTTGTTGATTGCATAATTGGTCAGATGCATGCAGATGTCACCCTGGAAGGGGACCACAAGAGACATCTGTTCACTCTGAACCACTAAGCAAGAGCAGAAACAGCCCCACCAGACACTCCCATGTTCTTTTCTGCATGAAGCATGGGCAGAGTAGGAATGGTGTGGAACTGAGCACACTCATCAGGGCCAGAAGCAGGACATGCTGTCCAGACACCAAGGGGGCTTCATTCTGCAGGTTTTCAAAACCTGATGGGGTGAGACCCCAAGAAACCAGATCTGAATTTATTGTTGACCAAGTTTTGAGCAAGAGGTTGGAGACCTTCCAAGGTTCCATCCAAGAAAACATCTCCATGATTCTGTGGTAATGCCAGTAAACAGCCTGATTGTGGGGCCTTGGGGTAAATTTATTATCCCTCCTGAGATACCTCTTGTGAGGAGGAGGAAGGGGTGTAGAGGGAGAAGAGGAAAGCAGCAAGATGGGACTCCTGAAACCCCCACTACCTGCCTTTTCAAGGGCTGGAATGCCCCCAGGACAAGGTAAGGACTGACACCTAACAGATACTATAAGAGTTTTTTTGAAACTTCCTTTTTACCAGGTTTCTGCTGCTGCGATCGATGTACCTCATGGTGGCAAACCGGGCCAGGCCCTCCTTGTAGAGAAAAATCCTCAGTGGGTTGCAGGACGTGACCAGCACGTAGATGCGCATGTCAAACTTGAAGCCATCAATGAGAAAGGGCTGTGAGGAAAGAGGCAGGAGCAAGGGTGAGGTGAGGAACAGCTCCATCTGCCTGTGCTGCTCAGCAGAGAGGGGCAAGCTTTGTCAGTGTCCCCAGTGTGCTGCAGACACACCCATACCTCCAGCAGACCTGAGGAGACACAGGGAACATGGGGGATGCTGGCAGAGTGAGGAGGCAGGAATCCTAACCCGGTGTTCCGGGACTGTCACAGTACCTCAGAGATGTACTGCTGACAGATCATGCGTTCCCCGTGCTTGATCTCCTCTGGGTGGTGGGTTATAAAGATCCCTCTTCCCTGGCAGCTGTTGTCGGGCTTGCAGATGAATATTCTTGTTTTCCTTGTGGATCTGTAGGCATGGAAATCTCCGTAGCTGTGCAAGGAAGGGGTGACTATCACCAGCTGCAAAAAACACCCCTCTGAACTCTCCCCTAACAGCTGAGTACTGAAACCAAGGGGCTGCAGGCCAGCACACACTGAACTTCTGCAGGGGGAAATACAATGCCCATTCCTAATCTACGGAAGTCACAGATTGGTCCCTGTGTGACCTGACCCAGCTCTCCGCATCCCACCTTTTCCTTGCACACATCTCCATCTGTACTGGGAAGTCTGCAGAAGAGGTCACCATGGTGCACGCCAGAGCAAGTAAGATTGGGCTCTGGTGCCCAGAGAGAGCAGGCGTGCAGCCTCCCCTTCCCTGTATCACCCCCGTCCCCACAGCGCTGCTCCATGCCACTCACTCGGCTGGCAGGCACCATGTGCGGGGGAAGATGCTGTACTCCTTGGGGAAGAGCCGGAGCATGCGGTTCAGGTTGCGAGCCAGCAGGTCCTTACGACACAGCTCGATCATGCCTGGGAAGTGGTTGATTTTCTGAAAGTGGGGCAGAAAAACCCAGATCAGTGGAGGCCCTGCAGGGATGGATCCTCCCAGCCCCGAGGAGAGCCTGTGTGTGGAGAATCAGCAGCGAGTGGGAAGCCAGGCCTGTGGCTGCCTTGAACTGCTGCTGAGGGGTGAGACTCGCTGCTTTATCTGAGCTTCACTAGTGATTTATCTGCCCATACCATCTCAGCCCTGGAGCACCGTAAGAGCCATTTATCATCGAGGACCATTTATTTCACAGTGCATTACAGGGCTGGAATGCTCCTGCTCCCACCACAGCTGCCAAATGCTGCCGGTGACACCAAGCAGGGACATGACTTAAAGAAAGGCATCTGACATTGTGTCCTAGAGCCGAGGCACAGTGGCGCATGACACTGCTTTAGATGCTTCTGTTTCACTCTGTCACATGCTGTTCTATAGACAGCCTTGTGTCACCCTCCTCCCTGAGAAATTCCTCCTGGGCAGCCAATTATTTTACCTGGAACCGTTTCATTTCCATGAGGCGGTCCAAAGAGACCAAGCTGTCCGTCCAGTACACGGTCCACTCCTCATTTTCTCCTGCTTCCTTCAGCCCGCACTGCTGCGCCGCCCGCCGCACTGTGCCAAGGCAAGTGGTGACAGGGGCCAGGCAGGGGAGCCATGTACAGGGACTGATAAACCCCCAAAATAACCAGCGATGGAATGTGAAACAAATCTCTGGGCTGAGGAGCCACATACAGGAACAGACACCCCCGAAAATAACGAGGGATGGAGTACGGAACAGTTGCCCTCTCAGAGGTATAAGGTATATATACCCTTGGGAGGTGTCAGGAACACCAGTTTTATCCAGCCAACCCCCCAAGCCTCTGGCTGCAGGTGCTCTGGGAGCTCTTAACCCTCTAATTCCACCTGTCCGGAGGTGCCAAGGCCCGTCAACAGCAGGACTGAACATGCCATGGGTCTTATATCTCACAGGCAGATACAAATCTTGGGACGGTGTGAATTTTAACTCCCAAATTAAAGGTCTTTTGGCAGCAGAAGACAGTTCTGTGGCAAAAGGTCTCTGCTGGGATGGCTCATGCTAGTGCCAAGTATGAATACAGCAGGGCTGGGGGGTGATGGGGGTCCATGCACACCAAGATCCCTTAGCAAAGTAGATTAGTAACACCCCTCAAGGGCCAGGACTTTGTTCTTCCAAGATCCAGCTTGTGGAAGGAAAGAAGAGTGGACCAGCTCCCTGGGGTCACCATGGATGAACATGGGTGGACAGCACAGGGAGAGAGGTTCCAGGTACAGATCCTGCCTGTTCCACTACCAACTTTACCTTAAACAGCAGAGAACCCTCAGATCCTGTCTCCAAGCCCAGGGACCCCCTTGCACTGTACTTGATGGAACCCTTCTCATCCATTTTAGCTGACAGCTGGCAAATGCAAGTGTGGGGGGATGTCGAGGGCTCACACTGCTTTTGCACATTTTAAATCAGGGGAAATCTCAATCCAAAGTGTGACAAGCTTCCCACTAACACAGGTACCCTGTGCCAGTGACTGGCAGCAGTAAATAAACCAGTGGGAACTGGGTGCCAGCGCTGCTCCTGGCTGTGCAGGCACCTGGGGAAGCCTGCAGGGACCCCACAGCCCCTCTGACTTACCACTCTCGTACTTGCAGCCACTCAGGTTGATGGAGGGGACACTGGAATAGAGAGAGATGACAGCAGCTCAGCGAGGCACCAGGCACGGGACAGAGTGGGGACACAGCCCCAATCTCTCATACACACACAGGGCACACCGGGCAGTCCGACCCAGCCAGCCCGGCTTCGGTACAGCCCTGAGGAGACGGCCAGGCTGGTCCTGAGCACACAGCCGTTCCTGGGTGTCACATAGGGGATCGTTGGGGCAATGTCAGGGGAACGTTATTTATTTTGGGTCAGCGGGGCCCCGGACCGGCTCCCGAGGGCTGGGGAGCGTCGGGACACTGGCTGGGCACTGTCCCGCGGGGATCAGCGGGGCCGGGGCACGGCTGGGCTGTCCCCGGGACCGCTCGGGTGTGGGGGCAGCGGGAGGCGCCCCCGGGAGTGGCTGGATAGGCTCCTTCCGGGCCTTGCCGGAGGCTGTGGCCCCCCACTCGCCTGCGCTTCCTCCGCGGCTCGGGTCCGGCGGGGGCAGCGGGACGGTCCGGGGGGGCCGCAGCAACGGCCGCCTTCTCGCCCGGAGGGGTTGCCGGGGGAGGGTCCGGGCCCACGTCCCCCCCGCCGCCGCCACCGCCCGCCGCCGCCATCGCGCCGCTCCCGGGCCCGCCGCGTTCCCATGGCGACCGGGCCATAGAGACGTGGGTGCCGCCAGCCAGAGCGGCCCCGCGAGGTCACGTGACAGTCAGTTCCGCATCCTCCACAGCGCAGCGGCCCCTGCCGGCGGAGGCCGCACCGCCGGTGCCATCAGCTCGGCAGCAGCCGCGCCAGCTCCCCGCCCAGCCGCAGCAGCTCGGGCTCGGGCAGCAGCTGCTGGCGGATGGCGCTCAGGGCCTGCGCCTCGGTCATGTCCCGGTACAGCGGCTCGGAGGGCAGCGGCAGCACCCCCGCCAGCTCGCACAACGCCACGGCGAAGGGTTCACCCGCCTTGGGGCCGAAGCGGGGCGGGCGCGCCCACAGCAGCACCCGCAGCCCTCGGCCGCCTCCGGCCCCGGGCCCCGCCGGCGGGTCGCCCCGCATGGCCAGCACGTTGCAGGCCAGCCCGGCGCCGCCCAGGTGCTCCGCCGCCCGGCACACGGCCCGCGACACCGGTTCCAGCGCCGTGGGGCCGGCGGCGAAGAAGAGGAAGGCGGGGGCCGGTCCGGCGCGGAGCAGCCCCAGGCGCGGCCCCAGCGGCTCGGCCGGCGCCTCCTCCAGCGGCAGCGGGCGGCCCAGGTAGAGCCCGTGGAGGTGCAGGTGGTTCACCGAGGCGCCGCCGCCCAGCCCGTTGAAGCCCACGCAGAATCCCGGGTGAGCGCTGAGCAGCGCCGCCTCCAGCGCCCCGCGCAGCGCCGGGGCCGTGAGCGCCTGCGGCAGCCGCCGTGCCGGCTCGGGCAGCAGGAGGACGTGTCCCCGCTCCAGCGGGCTGGCGTTGATGGCCACCAGCAGCGGCTCGGGTGGCGGCCCCGGGCCCCCGGTGCGGCGCAGGCGGAACAGCAGCTCGGCGGGGCGCAGCCGGGTGAAGTTGAAGGCGCCGGGGTCGAAGGGGTCCCGGAGGCTGCGGACGGGCTGCGGCGGGCGGCGCTCGGCGCTGCGCTGCTCGTTCAGCTGCGCCACGAGGCGCACGGGGCCGGGCAGGACGCGGGTGGGCAGCGGTCCCAGCCGGTACCGGAACAGCCCCCGCTCCATACGGTCGCTCCAGCCCGCCTGCAGCACCCGGTCGAACCGGGAGGGCGCGGAGTCCGGATCGTCCCACCCGGCTGCCTGCAGCACAAAGTCCTCCTCGCAGTACACGAACTCCTCGGGGCTCGGCTCGCCCACCTCCCCTCCCGCCGCCGTCTCCGCCATTGCCGGTGCGCGGCAAGCACAGCCGCAGGCCCAACACGCCGGCGCGGGCGGGCGAGGCTACGTATGAGTGCGGGCGCGTTTTCCCCGCCCCGGGGCGGGCTGTTGTCACGGCGGTGAGTGAGTGACGGGAGTCGGGAAGCGGCGCCATGGGCGGCTCGGCCAGCTTGTTGCCGCGGGACGCGCTGGGCGAGTACCAGGTACCCACACCGGCGCCGCGGAAGACGGGCGCTGCAGTGCGGGGCACGGGAGGGCGGTGCGGCCCCGAGGCCAAGGAACGCACGGCTGGGGTGCCCTGGGTCAGGCCTTGGCCTCTGTGCCGGTGCTGACCCGTGCTCTTTCCGCAGGAGCTGACGTTCCTGAGCAAGCAGGAGATCTTGCTGTAAGTACCGCCGGGCGGAACGCCGTGAGTGGGGCGGGATGGAGGCGCGGACCCTGCCCCTCGCCGTGCCCCTGACGCCAGCCCGGTCCCGCGGGGCTTAGCCTCTGCCGCGGGGCACGGAGAGCTCCGGCCCTGCCCCGGGGCTCCCGTTCCGCCGAGGCCGAGCCGCCCAGCTGAGCCGGGAGGTGCCGGCGGCACTCCCCGGCAGCGGCGTGTCACGGGGCGAAGGTCCGCGGGTGCCGCTGGCGGCGCGGGCCGGGCCAGGGACCAGCGGGGTACAGGCTGGGGGCCGGCCCGAGCCCGCGGTGCTCCCTCTGAAGCCCCGGACCTCGGGGTGGGCAGCAGCCAGATCGGCTCCTCTCCTGGTCCGGGGAGCAGCTGCGGGACCCGCGGCCGACACGCTCCGGCCCGGCCAAGCTGGCAGGAGCTGTGGCAACACGCCACCGAGCCCCAGGAAGCGCTGCTGGTGCGGCCGGTGCCCAGAGGAGCTGCTGCCACCCCGCTCGCACCACAGAGCCGCTCTTTTTCTTGCCTCTTAAGTGCCTACAAGAGGTTCAGTGAACTGCTGCCAAAGGAGGAGAGGGAGAACACTTGCTCCGCACGGGTTCCCAAGAGCCACATCCTGATGCTGCCTGAGCTGCGGGTATGGTGCCTGGCAGACACGGGACACTGCTGCTCCTAGGTCAGGGGTGTGTTTGGGCAGCACCACATGTACCCAGCATGGCCGTGCTGTGCCAGTGCTCTGTCCTCAGCTGTGCCAACAAAGAGCTTGCTTATCTCCGCTGAGCAACTGAGGATCCCAGGGATCCCTGCTGTGCCATGGAGGATTCCAAGGATCCCTGCTGTGGAGGGTCCTGGGGATTTCTGCTGTGCCACAAAGGATCCTGCAGATCCCTGCTGCAAAGGGCTGCGTCCTGGGAGGCACAGGACAGGTTTGGCTGTGCCATGGGTGATGGAGTGGTGGCAGTGGGGCACCTGCTCACCTTCTGGAGCAGCAGCCAGAGCCAGTGCGTGCCTGATGAAGCCATCACAGCCCAGCCCTGCCTGAGCCATTCCCGTGTCTACAGGCAAACCCCTTCCAGCACCGGATCTGCCACGTGTTCTCAACCTCAGAGACCGGCGATGACAGCATGTCGTTTGAAGACTTCCTTGATATGCTGAGTGTCTTCAGTGACTCTGCCACCTCTGACATCAAATCCCACTATGCCTTCCGCATCTTTGGTAAGGCTGGGGACGGGTGCTGTGTTCTGGGATCCCTGCACCTTGGGGAAGCGAGAGTGGGGTGATGAATCAATGTTCAGGAGGGCTGGCGGTGCTCTCGGAGCAACCAAGGGGATGGTGGCTTTAGGGACTCCCTGTGGGAACAGCTGGCTTGGCATGGTGAGGTGCATGGAGTGGTGCAGCGCCAGTGCTTGTGACTCTCTGCGGTCACTGTGGCCCTGCCAAAACCTACCTTTTCTCTCCTTACAGACTTTGATGATGATGGAACTCTGGACAGGAAGGACCTGGAACAACTGGTGAACTGCCTGACAGGGCAGGGTGAGGAGTCCCGGCTGAGCGGCGCAGAGATGGAGCAGCTCATCCAAAATGTGAGGCACGGTAGCCAGGGCAGGGGCACTGCACGGCCCCAGGCACAGAGCTCACCGCTTGCCTTCCCCAACAGATCCTGGAGGAGTCTGACATCGACAAGGACGGCACCATCAACCTCTCTGAGTTCCAGCACGTTGTCTCTCGCTCCCCGGACTTTGCCAGGTGTGGTGGTCTCCAGGGGCTGTGTGAGGGTTCATCACACTGATTGCTGAGCTGGCACTGGGGCAGAGATAGTGGCGGCAGGCGGGCAGGGCTGTCCTGTGCCAAGTCTGCGGTAATGGCAGAGGGAACTGCATCCCATGCTGGCTCTGCATCCCAGGCTGGCTCTGCGGAGCCTCTCCCACACAGGGATGCTGGTCCCTGCAGTGCTGGGTGCTTGTAAACCCTTTGTGTGACTGAGCAAGCAGGTGCCAAACCTGTCATGTCTCTTGCAGCTCCTTCAAGATTGTCCTGTGAGCCCCGTGGGTGTCCAGCAGCACTCGTCCAGTTCTTCCAGCACTCCTCCAGTTCCTGCAGCTCTTTGTGGGCTCAGCCATTTCCTCTTTCAGGCGGTGCAGGCCCGGCCCCTCACTGGCCCAGCCATGCTGCAATGCTGTGGGCAGGAACCCTCCTGCTCCCTTCTCAGGTACCTGCTTGGCAGCAGGGGGTCCCAGGAATCTGCCTCTCCTGCAGCCCCTCTGCTCTCCCAGCACTAGAGTTTGAATCCTTATGCATTCCAAGGGCAGCTCTGCAGGTGAGGGAAGAGTTGCTCCTGCTTGGGGCCACTCTAGACCAGCACAGCCCCTCTGCCCCCAGGAGAAATTCCTATGTTGTGCCTTCCAGCAGCAGGCAGGGAGCTGCCTCCCCTGCCAGCCTCTTCCTGCCTCTCCTGTATTTCTGGGAGCCTCCCTGCTGCAACATGGATCAATTTCTCTGAGCCATACTGTGGCTCACTCAAACGTGATCTTCTGAGCAATAACCAAAACATGGATAATTTTTCATGAGCAATAACGAAACGGGGGTGCTTTCTCTGAGCAGTGACCCAAGTGTCACTGTATGGGTGCCACCGCACAGCAAAACTGTCCCCCAAGGCTGTGCTCAGAGCCTGCTCTCCTCCTCCTCCAGCCTCTCTGTCTCTGCCCCTTTTCTGGCTCCAGCCCAGCAGCTGCACTGCCACCCTGGCCTCTTCCTCCCCCAGTCCCTGTGAGGACACAATTAAAGGGCTCTGGTTTCACCCTTGCTCTTTGCTGCCTTTGTCCGTCTGTGGGACGGGTGCCACGAGGATGTTGGGGACATGGGCTCCTGCCAGGCCCTGCTGCCTGCGCGCCAGCTGCCTCTCCGGGGGACAGGTTCCGCGTTCTGCTCCACGGCAGCCCTTTCCGTGGGCCACCTCCTTCCCTCCCTCCTCCACACTGGGATTGTGCTGGGCAGCACAAAGAGCTCGAAGCTCAGGGCAGAGGCACCAAGGGAAATCCTGGGCAGGCAAGCGGTACCATCAGTGTGGGCAGCACCAGGGTCCTTTGTGCTTGTTCAGGCATTGTGTCTGCCCTGGCCTGCAGCCAGCAGCTCTGCCAGGACCGGTGTGGGGCTGGGGTCCGGCTGGCTCACCGGAGCCCCCACGCTGACGGCTCTCAGGGCTCTGGCATGGCTGTTTCTCATGCAGTGGCTCCTGCTCCTGGCGCTGCCAGCCCTTCCAGCTTGCTGCCCCATGGTGCTGGCAGTATCTGCCCGCCAAGGCCTGTGCCCCTGCAGCCCCAGGGCTGTGTCTGCTGGCAGCTCACCAGCCAACGCCTCCAGTGGCTTTTTTGATGTCCCAGAACAGGCTGTGCAGGAAGTTCAACGCACGGGTCCAGCTGGGAG
Organism: Acanthiza pusilla; assembly: GCA_036630365.1. Taxonomy (NCBI): domain Eukaryota; kingdom Metazoa; phylum Chordata; class Aves; order Passeriformes; family Acanthizidae; genus Acanthiza; species Acanthiza pusilla. The sequence goes on along the minus strand of JAXCHO010000004.1, from coordinate 20,321,198 downwards.
CAAGGCAGTGATGGTCCCTCGGGGGGATCCTGCTGGGACATGCCAGCTCTGTGTGGAGCTCACCACTTCCCCCAGCCCTGTCCTGGCACTGTCGGTGCTTCCCAGGTGTGTGAGGACTCACAAGCAGCACTGCACCGCAATCCCAGTCCTGGCCCTAGGCCACCACGGAGTCAGGTCCTGCTGGCAAAGTGTCTAAGGTCTGCCCACAGCAGAGTGGGATGGGGACAAGGACCTGCTGCTCTCTGCACAGGCACTGGGTCCCACATGCAGCACAACACTGGGGTCTTGTGAAGGGGACTGTCACAGCCTCTCTCCTGCTGGGGACTGCCCTCCTCCCAGCCCCAGGCACCAAATTTTCTTGCTCCTGGTCACCTCTGCCTTCTCTCGTTTCTCACAGTGCCAGGATGGCATCATCCCATTGCTCTGTGCTCCCCCACCACAGGACCTACCCACTCTGCCACAGCACAAGCCTCCAGGCACGGCCCCAGGACAGCCAAGGGCTGCCCAAGTGACAGCTGCCAGCAGGTCACAGGGACCATGGCCACAGTCCCAGGCAGTGTCCCAGCACAGGCACACAGCCTCTGCCCCTGCAGGGCCCTGTGTGCCCTGGCCCAACACTCGGCCAAGAGCATGAGGAGGGCACTCCGCAGGTCTGATGGCCAGCACAGTGCTCCAGCCCCACTGAAGCCATGGGCAGATCTTCCTCTGACTGCAGTGAGAGCCAGACGTGGCTCCTCTCCGTGGGGCCAGCTGGGAGGGTTCTGCCCTAAGAAGGCACTCAGCCCTGCCACACACACACGTCCGAAGGACTTTATATAAAAACAACAGACGTTTCTGCACACGCACATGGGGCCACGGGGGTGTCCCTGCCCACCCAGCGCGTGGGGAGCTGCTCCCGGCTCCCCTTCCCCAGACACAATTCACATTTTCCACATATTAAAAACAAACCAAGCACAGACACACAGCACATGCTGCGGGGCCGGCACCGTCCAGCCGCACACGTGGTCCTGGGTCCCACAGCGGGACATCACAGTGAGTTGGGGCACGAGGGGTCTGCGGCCACCCCCTCCTGCCCTCTGCATAGAGGGGGTCAGGGCCCCATGGAGCTGGGGCGGCACCAGCAGCCTGAGCCAGGAGCCATGTCTAACCCTGCAGAAGGGACACTGGGCTGGAACAGTCCTGCAAGTCCCTGGAAGGCATGTGGCACCCCTCACACCCACAGCCACCAGTACCAAGGTGAAGCCCAGGGAGCCCCCGGGGGTCCAGACCCCACCGGCCAGTGGGTGCTGCCGCAGGGTGCAGGTGCCAGGCTCTGGGCATGCACACACAGACAACACAGACCCTGCTGCGGTGCACGGTCCGGCAAGGCTCAGCAGAGCAGAGGCAGTCGTGGGCGAGGGCTTGGCTCTCAGCCCCATCACACCACTGAGTCCTGGATCTCAGAGCCCAGGCGCACCCGAGGTCTTTGGCAGGCAGGAGACACCTCCACAAAGCTGTCCCGGACGTGGAGAGGCCTCTTCTCTGACTCAGAGAAGGTACGTGGGGGGCCTGGGGGCTCGTGCACGGGTGTACTCACAATGTAGTTGTCCTGCAGGGCCTGGTAGCCCTTGTGCTCAGGAGCCGTGCTGGGCAGGCTGCTGCCATTCAGAGGCAGGCTCTCCACTGGCTTGCGGGGTGGCTTCTGGTGCCTGTTAGGGTCACTGGGCTCCAGCAAGGCCTTCATGCCGTCACGGTGCCGGTGCAGGACAAAGAGGGCCAGCACGAGGACGGCAGCAGCAAAGAGCACACACATCACCAGGAACTCAGTCCAGTAGGTCTTGCCGTCCAGCCGTGCCGCAGCACTGCCCACCGCCGAGGTGCTCCGGGATGTGCTGACCGTCTCCAGGGCATCGCGGCCAGCAGCCACCTTCCTGCCAGAGTCCGGTGACCCACGGGCTGGCTCTTGCAGGCTCACACAGTAGCTGGCCATCAGCTTGCGGAATCCCTCCTCCAGCGACCAGCACTCGTAGGTGCCTGCACGCTCAGGGCTGCCCACCAGGATGAGGGCCCCATCAGGCAGCACCAGGTAGGAGGCATTGACAGGAGCCCCGTCGTGCAGCCAGCGCCGCGAGGCCAGGTTGGAGAGCAGCCGGCAAGGCAGCGGCCGCACCGCGTTGGGCGGCAGCTGGATCCGCTGGCACGGGGCGCCTGAGGCTGCAGATAGAATCCACAGGGGCATCAGGGAGGGGACACCAGCTGTGGGCAGGGGGCTGATGGGAGTGTGGTGGGGCAGGAGTCTGGGATGTGTCGGGGCCCCCCGGACATGCACTCAGCAGCACCAGGAGGAGCTCACCTGGGGGCAGGAGGATGCGGGGACGGGGCTGAGAGGCATTGGCCAGACAGAGCCGCTCGGTGTCAGCATCCTCGATGTCCTGAGCCCAGAGCCTGGGAAGAGAGTGAGGGCAGGGCAATGGGGTGTTGTGGGGGGCAGGGGGATGGAGGAGGGTGCAGCACTTACTGTGGGCGTGCTGGAGGGTGTGAGGTGACCCTGCGGCAGGCACCCTGGCTCCAGGCGCAGAAGGGGTCCCGTGCCAGCACACATTCCCCACAGCTGCGGTATAGGCTGCAGTTGGCAAAGGGCACCTGGGCCACTGCTGTGTAGGTGGCTGCATAGACAAGGCCCTGTAGGAGGGGACACAGTGGGTAACAGTGAGGTTGGCTCCTGCACACCTCTGCCTTCCTAGATCTCTGTCCCCCAGCCCACAAACAGGACCTGCCCCAAGCAGGCTGAGCCCCCAGTGCCCCCCCTTGCCCCCGCTCCTGCCTGGTTCTGGTCCAGCAGGAGCTGGAGAATGGGCTGCCCAGCCGGGAAGAGGCGGATCTCCTCAATGATGTGCACGCCGTGGTTGACCCGCACAGCCTTGTGTAGCCGCCCGTCGTCTGCAATCAGAGGGGTCGTGCTGAACGGGGCCGGGTGCATGGCACACACCCTGCCCCGTCAGCGCCCACCTGCACCCACCTGTGCCCAGGAAGAGGACATCGTAGGTGCCGTGCAGGCCCTGCGCGCGGTGCACGCCGATCTGCTGGTAGCGCTGGTGGCTCTGCAGCAGCAGTGGCTGGCTGCGCACAGGGCTGTCCATCAGGAAGTGGTCCTTGATAAAGTTCAGCACCCGATCCGGCATCTGCAGCGACGAGTTGATCTTCAGGTGCCGTGTGTGGCTGGTAATGCACTGCAGGGAGAGGAAGGGACTGAGCAGGTTTTGGGAAGTGGGCAGATGCCACACTGCGGCAGCCGCCAGGACCAAGCGCGCAACGGGGGCCGTGCTGCGTCCTGTGCTCGGGCGGCGCCAATGGGGCACCTACCATGCCTGGCCGAGGCTCTGGCACGGGGCCGGTGTCTGTGTACCACTGCTGCGTTTCACGGTTCACTTCCTTGTAGAGCCCGCTGAAGGCACGCTGCACGCTGCGCATGGGAAAGGCACAGACGGCCGAGCTGCCCAGCCCACCCTTGTTCCTGGAGGGGAGAGGCAGAGCCCACGGCAAGATCAGGCCCGGGCTCTGCTGAGCCCCCTGTGCTGCCCTGGGTCCCCAGCACTCACCACTGCGAGGTGAAGACACCGTAGAAGAGCGTCTCCCTCCAGCGCAGCTCGCCCGGGGTGAGCACAAAGATGTCTTGCAGCACGTTGAAGGGGAACCCATCCTCAGGGTGTGAGCAGAGCAGCTGTGCCTTCAGGAAGGTTGTCCAGCGCCGCTGCAGCACACGCTCCCCGCCCTGGTCCCCCTGCGTGGCACAGGGGTCAGGGTGCGATGCTATGGCTGTGACCACGGGGAACCCCAGGGGCTGAGCGAACGGAGCATGGGTCCAGGCACCAAGGGCTGGAGATGCGCAGGATGGTCCCACATCCCCCCAGCCCCAGCAGTGAGTTACACCCCAGGCACAGCCCCCACGCACCCCTGCTGCCTTATGCCCACCTTGCACACGCGCGCAATGCGGGAGACGATGGTGTTCTCAAAATAATCAAACTCCTTCCCAGTCTCACTGAAGAAGAAGTAGACCTTGTCGTCGTCGCCCTCGGGGTTGCCAGCAGGGAGGCTCTCCCGCAGGTAGGCTGAGCCCACGAACGCTGGGTCTAGGGGCACAGGGACATTCAGCACCGCTGGCCCTGTCCCTCGCCTCCCACACCGTGGGGGACAGGGACCCGACCGGCCGTGCCAGCCCCAGCACCCACCCTGCAGCCAGTTGAGGGAGTTCTCGGTCTTGAGGGCAATGCGGCTCTCCTGGCTGCGAGAGATGGTCGGCTCGTTGCCCTGAAAGTTGCTGACGGTCCCAGCATAGAGCTCGCCGTCTGCCAAAGACATATTCCCGCTGGGACCCGCCACGTGCCACCAGCACAGCCCTGCTTCCTGCCGGGGTCTGTGATAGCCTGGCCTTGGCTCAGCTCGGCTGGTCAGACGCAGGAGGGGGGTCAGACGCAGGAGGGGGGAGCACAGGGAGGAGGGCAAAGGTCCCAGGGCACTGCAGGGACAGTGAGGGCGCCAGGGTGGCACAGGGAGGGCAAGAGTCCTGAGGCAGCGCAGGGAGGAAGGGTGAGGGTCCCAGGCTGTCGTGCCTTACCGACCATGACAGCTGTGGAGCGGTACTCCGGGTCAAAGGGGCAGCGTCCCTTCCCGTCCTCCAATATCACCTTCCCTGACGCATCCCGCTCTAGGCTGAAGTGCTGCACATTCTGCAGCAGGATGAGGCTGTGAGCCAGAAGGACCCATCCCAGTGCCCAGGACCCCACTGCAGGGCCCTGATGGTGTGGGGGGACCTGCAGGGGATCCTGTTCCTGTACTCACAATGTACGCGCAGGCCGGGCTAAAGGCGCAGGTCCCACAGGTGTACAGGTGGGTGCTGTTCAGCTGCAGCAGCAGCTTGATGTAGTTGTGACAGTCCCTCTGTGGGGTCAGAGTACCCAGCTCAGCCCTCAGCTCAGCTATCTCACCTGTACCCACCCTGCGCTGCCCACTCCCACCACAGCCCGTGATGCCTGCTGGCAATGGGGCTCACCTGGGGGTCCTTGCCCTTGAACACACACTGCCTCTTCTTCTCCTCATCTGCACTCCACAGCAGCTGTGGAGAAGGCACAGTTAGTGGGAGCGCCCCCGCCCCTTGCTGGTAACACACACCTTCCTTGGGCTTGTCCACAGCAACCACATCCTCCCCACCTCAAACCTCCTGCTCTGGGGCAGCTGCTCCTGAAGGCATGGTGGCTCACACAGACCCAAAATGCTGGCGGGGAGGGGATCCCCTGCACTCCAGCTGGTTGAGTGCCCCCTCCCTCCCCAAGTGCCCGGCCCATCCCTGGGCTCACCCTACGAACAGGGAAACCGGGCTGGAAGTTGCTGGTGTTGAGGGTGAGGAGCAGTTCCCGCGCCCCCAGGTAGAGAGTGCCACCGTCCAGGCTCAGCAAGAGGGCTGTGTAGTTGGACACACCAGGTGCCTCGAAGCGCCGCACCACTCTCTCGGCTGAGTCTGTGGGGTAAGAGTGACAGGCATCAGCCTCGTGCTGGCACCTGACCCCCAGGACCCTTCACCATGGCTGCTCCTGGCCCCTCTGGCCAGCACCTTGGCCGTGCTGCCCACCCGAAGCAGCCAAGGCCAGATCCAGCTCTGCCCACACTGCCAGACATATGTGGCACCACACACACTGCAGCGAACTGTGCAGGGCAGGGACAGTGCCCGAGGGCAGCCACGAGGCACTGCCGTGTCCTGGCCCTGGGGACGCCACAACAGACCTGCCTAGCACTGGGACAGCTGCCCAGCCACACACAGCCCCAGGGCTCAGCCCTGCAGCGTAGGAGGTTCAGCCCAGCCTAGGCCCACAGGGACCCCAACCTCGCAGCAGGGAGAAATGAGTGCTGGGAGTATCTTCCTGCCCCAGCCCACAGGGCTCAGCCTCTGCCGGACACAGCGCTCAGCCCAGTGCTGTCCACCCTGGCCCGTGGGGCTCAGCCCGTGCCGGACACGGGGCAGTGGCCGTGCTGAGTCAGGGAGCATCTGTCCTGATCCGTCTCATCCCATCCCGTCCTGTCCTGTGTGGGTGGCCTGGCCCCGGAAGCCCTTCCTCTCCTCCTACCGCTGCTCTGAATCAGATGGGCCTGGCTGCGTGAGCAGGACACGTCGGGCTGACTCACGCTGCCAACTCCCTGACCCCTGACACTCTGGGGATTCCCTGACCGCCCCCAACCCCTTACCTGCTCCCAGAGCCCCCCAGGACAGCCCCGGAGCTCCTCCCAGGCCCTGCCTGCTGAGAGGCAGTGTGAGGGCTCAAGGAGCTGTGGGGCAGTGGTGCTGTGGGGTGGGACCCCTGGCTCTCTCCTCCCATTGCTCCACAAACCCCACATGCCTCTAGATGGGACAGAACCTTCCCCACTCCGGGGGGCTCAGCTTCTCCTTCCCCAGCACCAGCCCAGCTCTCCCACAGTGGTGCAGAGAGGAGGAAGCCAATGCCCCAGGGCTCCCCTGTGAGGGGTCCTGCACCCCAGGGGTGGGGTGATGCCGCCGGTGGTGGGCATGGCCGTGGAGGGGCAGCAGGGCCCCTGTGCCCCGCAGAGCTGTGCTGGCATGGGGAGCGAGCTGCTGGTGTGGCTGCCAGAGACCTGTCAGGACACGACCTGCTTCTTCCAGACAAACCTGCTGCAGGCACATCCAGTGCTCCCAGGGGAGCAGCTCCCAGCTCCTCCCTCCCGCCAACCACAGCCCCATGTGGCCGCGCTCCATGGGAGCCACCACGGGGCACACACCAGCCACCGGCCCATGCTCCCTGCCCAGCTCCTCCCGCATCGCTGGGGTCCAGGCCAGGATCCCCAGGCAGTGCCCATGGCTGCAGCCCCACAGCTTCCACAGCTCCACAGGTGTGCAGAGCGCGGGCAGAACCGGTCTGTGCAGGCAGGGCCGGGCAGCGTGGCCAAACACAGCACAGCACGGCATGGCACGATGCCAAGCTGGTCATCTCACTGGGTCCCAGCCTCCTGTCCAGCTCAGCGGGTCCCACATCTGCTGGTGCCACCACGGCCGTGGCCGTTGGCCATGGGAGCACGTGATGGGGCCACATCTACACCAGAGAGCCGCAGCGTGCTGAGCCAGGGAGTGCTCCCAGCTGCCCAAACCATGGCACCCTCCCAGGCCAGCCAGCACAGGGCAGGATGGGCTTTGCTGGCCAGCAGCAGCTGGATCCAGCCACCTTCTGGCAGCACAGCCAGCCCGGACACCCGTGGGCGGCTCCCCCACATGGCACAGCTGCCACAGCTGAGCCCAAGGAGCATGTCCCACTGCTCACCCACCCTGTGCCAGCTGCTGGGGGGCTCTGCAGGGCAGGAGGGGGGCTACAACCAGCTCCCCCACTCGTGACGGCTCTGCCTGGCTGAGCACCCTCCTGGATGTCCTTCCCTGGCCCCTGCCCAGTGCAGCCCCCAGCACTCTGGGGCCATGTGGCTGACGAGTGGCAGCAGTAGGGCTCAGAGCTGTCCCGAGCCAAGCACTGCACAGCAAGGGGCCGTGCCACGTCCCCCACTCCCCAGCGACACGCTGAGCAGGAAGGGAGCCCATGGGCAGAGTCCCCGGGCCGGCTCAGAGCACGGGGGACACCACTGCCCTGCGTGCGGAGGCACAAGTGCCCCTGTGTGCCCCAGACACGCCCACCCCCGTGCGGGTCTGGACCCAGGGGTGCGTGACGCTACACCCGCAGCATCCCCGGGGCTGTGCCCCATCTTCGCTCCGTGTTCCTCTGACAGGGGGTTCCCCGTGTCCAGGGGAGCTGGCGGGGCTTGCAGCCCCGGCACTGTCACACGGCGTTCCCACGCGGCGTGGAGAGCCCGGGGGGACGCGGGACCCTCCGCCGCCCTGGAGCCCTCGGCAGGGGCTGACCTCCCTTCTCCGGTGTCGGCGGACCCTCAACCACCGCAGGTCGCGGACACTCACCGTAGGGCAGGCTGACCCGCGGGACAGGCTCCGAAGCCGTCGAGAGCAGCAGCGCCGCCAGGACCGGCAGCAGCGGCCGCGCCGCCATCCCGGACCGAGCCGCGGGGCTCCGCCGCGGCCGCGAAGCCGCCCGGGCGCTACAGACCTGCGGGGAGAGAAGGGGCTCAGCTCCTTGGTACGGCACGGCACGGCACGGCACGGCACGGCCCCGCCGATCGCCCAGCACCGCCCCCGCCCGCCCCGGCCCCGGGGCTGCCCGCCCGCCGCTCGGCACCAGGCGGAGCAGCCACGCACGGAGCCCCGCCCTAGCGGACCGGACCGAACCGGACCGGACCGAGCCTTACCGATCTACCCCGAGCCGTACCGAGCCGTACCGATCCGCTCCAGCTGCCCCAGCCCCGCCGGTGCCCCCGGCGAGGTGGGCCGCTCGGAAGAGGAGGCGGACGGTTCCCCGCCGGTACCGCCCCCACCCCGCCCCAGAGGGACTCGGCCCCAGCCCCCGCCCCGCGGCCGTCACGGTCCGGAGGGGACGGGGCTTTGTCCCTGGCGCTAGCGGCAGCCGGGGGCTCCCTGCATCCTCCTCCATCCCCGCGGCAGGGAAAACCGGTGGGCCCGGGGTCCCGGGAGGTGGTCCGGCAGGAGCTGGCTGGGAGTACCTGGCTGTCCCCGGAAAGGCTGTCCCGGGGGTGTCTGTCTGTCCCGGGAACAGCTCGGCCCCATGGCTGCTACCAGAGCTGCCCGCTAGCCCCTCAGCTCGCGCTGTGCCCCATGGCCACTCTGCTGTGACTGGGGGCTCTGCCCGGCACAGCCCAGCGCTCCCTGCCCTCCCCTGGGAGCGATGGGGTGCCACGGGGTGCCTGTGCCAGCCTCACCACGGGCCAGCACCGGTGTCCACACAGGCGGCACCCGGCACAGGTGACACATCCCTGCCAGCCTCTGTGCCGATCCCAAGGGTCCCGGTGTGGCCGCCAAGCAGACAGTGCTGGGCAAGACCTCTGCCTGGCCCTCGGTGGGCTCTGTCCCTGGCCGGGGTGCGGGAAGGGCTCACAGCTCCCACAGCCCTCGGAGCACTGCCCACCTGGCCAGCAGCTCCCACACCAACAGTTATTAAGGAAAACTCCTTGTATTGCCATGGCAACAGGGGGACAGAGGGATGGGGTCTGGGGATTCCCCTGCAGCAGGCAGTTCTTCTGGGGCCAGGGTACCCAGCTGCCCTCCCAATGTGGGGCAGAACTTCCCAATCCTTGGTAGGTCCTAGCCCGGGACCCCAATAGTAGGACCCACTGTGAGCCCCCTGCCCAGGAGAAACGCTCCCCACACTCCCAGGACAATTGTATCCACACTCCTTGGATGTCTGTGCCCACACTCTTGGCACAGCTGTGCCCACACTCCCACACTCTGCCCGCTTGGCACTGCCGGACAGTGCCCACTCAGGCCATACCTGATGTCCAGGGGCTGGGGCTGGGGGGTGCCCCTCTGCCCCACCTCGACCTTGCTCCCTTCCTGTCCCCACTGCTCCCGCTGTGCTTGACGGAGCCCAACGTTCCTTCCCTGGCCTGGGACAGCCCCACAGCTCCACCCCAGCCTTATCAGCACCCTTTGCCCGGGAAGTGCCACAGACAGACAGGACTCTGCGTCACCAAGCCAAGCACATCACCCTGAATGGGACGGGAGCAGACACTCACCCTGCAGCCATGGCCCCCTGCCCCATGCCACCTCACGGCATCTTGGGGGGCCCCAGGGACCTGGCTGTCACCTGTGCACGGCTGTGGGAGTGTTGTGTCAACACCCCCGTGTGATGGCACGCAGCGAGGACGGGAGCCCCGGTGGGGAGGGCAGCTGCTCTGGGGTGGGCAGGAAGGGCAGGAGCAGGAGGGAGGGGAAGGGGCAGGCAGGGAGGAAAAGGAGGGCAGGAGCAGGCAGGGAGGGAGGGCAAGAACAGGCAGCAGAACCAGGCCAGAGCCTGCGCCTTTAAGTGCTGCTCCAGCGCTGCTGGCAGGCAGTGCTGTTTACGCCAAACTCCCATTTATCTCCCGTCCTGCCCACACAGCTGCCAGCGGGGCAGCGCCGGGGGCACCCGCAGCACCCTGCCCTGCTCTGCACCCGCGCAGGCCTGTGCCTGCTCCACGCCCTGTTGCAGGCACTGGCACGCACAGTGCGGTGGCTGTGCCACCCTCCCCGCCCGCTGCTGGCAATGGGGAAACCGCTCTGGGTGTCCGGGCAGCACCAAAACCTGTGGCCTGGGGTCAGCAGGCAGGTGGGGAGGTGGTTTCTACACCAAATTCCCACACCAGCACCCGCCACCCTATTCCTGCTGGCAGTGGGTGTCTGGGAAGGTGGTGATGGAGCTGCGTGCTGCTGCTGCCTGCAGAGAACGGGGACAGGGCTGTGTGTGCCTCAACTGCTGCTGCTGCCCACGAGCTCCCACCTTCCCCCGCAGCCTGCCCAGCATGGCTGGCAGCGCGGGCATGGCCCCTGCTCAGAGACCCACAGCCGGCTCGCACACAGCCCACACAGCCGGGCTCTCCCCACCTTCCGGGCCTCACACGCCCCCGGCTCGGCTGGCTGCTGGGAGCTGCCAGACAGCACCCGGCAGTCCCTGCTCTCAGCCACGCACACGCACCGTATGCGAGCACGCGTGCATGCACACCTGCAGCGCGGCTGCCGGCCCTGCACAGTCACACAGATGCTCCAGCCCCAGCTGCTCAGCGACTGCGGGTCGCACTGGAGAGGATAGCCGGCAGCATGGCCACAGCTGGAGCATGGCGCAGGCACACAGCTCCGCTTCGCTGCGTCCCGGCAGCCTCCTGGGAGGGGCCTCAAGCAGGACGAGGGGCTGAGGCAGCCTCTGGCCCGCAGCCTAACACGGCTTCCCGACTGAGCCCCGGGGCATCCCCCACTCCATGTGCATCCCCCAGTCCATGTGCACCGGCTGTGACATCCTGCTGAGCCAAGGGCCTCCCATGGGACCAAGCCAGGCTGCACCTAAACCTCTGGCCCACCCTCAGCTGGGACCATAATGCCAGGGCCTCCAGGCTGGGGTGCCAGTGCTGTCTGACGATGGCACACAGCCAGCCCCCTACTGCCTCACAGCATCCCCTTCCCGCTGGCAGGGTGCTGCAGGGGACCTGCACCCAGGGCACTGGGCACCCCACAACATATGCCTATTTCATTGCTCCCGTTGCTCCTGCAGGATCTCACACTCAGTTTTTGGGACCACAGGGTATCCCCACAGTCCAGCTGACCCCCGGGATGCCAGTACCTGCCTGTACCCTCGCACTGCCTGCCTGGGGGGCTGCAAGGTACACAGGGTGGTGCCCTGTGCCCCCACTCCTTGTTGGGCAGCCCTGGCACAGGGCAGGGAAGAGCCAGCAGGAACCCCAGCCAGTGAGCACCCCTGGGGGCAGCGAGGTGACAGGCTCTGAGCACAGGAATATTGGCTCCCTGGAGTGAAGGAATGGGGGGTCGTGGCTCAGGGATGGGTGCCCACTTCCCAGCCAGTCCTTACTCTGGGCAGAGCCCAAACCAGCACTGGTCTCCTCAGCCCCACGTCACCCTTGGTCCTGTGGCACCCTTGCTCCCCTTGCCCCAGTGGTCCCTGGGGTCAGAGCGGGTGCCAGCCTCCCCAGCAGCCCCAGGCCCAGCTGCAGCAGGGCCCATGGGGTGACCCAAAAGCCCATGGGACCCTGACCCTCCCTGTGCCCCAAGACCAGGGGCTGCCTGGCACCAACACCTCCTCAGGTGCTGTGGCCACATGTCTGGGACACACACCATGTGTGCACCCTGCACATCACACACATGGGACGCGCTACACACACGCATGTCCAAGTCCTGAGCACGCACTGACATGCCTCCCTGTGAGCAGCCTGTGACGCCCGTCCTGAGCGCCGTGCGTGCGCTTCTGCACCCTTGGCCGAGCTTTGGCGTACGCGCACCCGGCACATGTAAACACACGCAGCGAGGTCACGGGGTGTTCACGCCCTGGGCGGCAAACACGTCTGGGAACAGGCTGTGGGAACGGCCCCGGTGTGCCTGCAGCCTGCACACGCACACACACACACACAAGCACACCTGCACACACACACACAAGCACACCTACACATGCACACACACACACATGCACACACACAAGCACATGCACACGCATGCACACACACATACATACATACACAAGCACACACACACAAGCACACCTGCACACGCGCACACACACACACACACACACACAAGCACACCTGCACATGCACACACACACAGACACTAGCACACTTGTACATGCACACACACACAGACACTAGCACACTTGTACATGCACACACACGTGTACACAGGCAGACTCACCAACACACACAGAGGCAAACTCACACAGGCACACCCAGGTGCACAGTCACACGAACACCGATGCACACACGCTGTCACACACACGCACATTCTCACACTCACATGCACTCCCAGCCCCTCCGCAACCCCCCGCGCCCATGGGGCCCTCCATGCCCGTGCACACGCCGCCCCTTGCACAGCCCCTGTGCGCGCACCCGCGCAGCCGCCCGTGCACGCCCCTTGCACACTCGCTTCTCTCGCTCGCACGCACCCCGTGCCCGTGCCCCTGCCCGTGCCCGTGCCCGTGCCCGGTGCCAGTGCCCCCCGCTGCTCACCCGCTCGGCGGCTCCGAAGCGCGGCGGGAGCCGCCGGCAGCGGGGGCGGCTCCGGGGTGTTTCCCGCCCCCCCCGGTGGTGCGAGGCGGTGCGGGGGCGGCTCCGGGGGGCTCCGCCCGCAGCACAACAAAGGGCCGCCCCGCCTCTCCCCGCCCCACCCCGGCCCCGCCACCGCCGCTGGCCCCGCCACCGCCACCGCGCCGGGGGCCCCGGGGGACAGGGGCTGGGGGCGGCTGCTCGTGGCTGGGGAGTCGTCCCCAGTTCTGGAGAGCGCGAACCGGAGGGGCTTGTCTCTGTCCCCAGCAGTTTCTGGGATGACGCCGGCCCCAATGGGGTCATGCTGCGTGTCTCAGCCCCCACCCCAGGACACTGAGGGGCTCCCAGCATCATGGGACTATTGGGGAGCATGGTTTGGGGGGCAGCACCCACTGGGGGCCCTTCCACGGGTAGCCATGGGGACACCCGGTGCCCGTGCACATGGCACCAGGCATCGTGATGAGATCCTTGCAATAGCCAGCTCTGGAAGTTTTGGGGTAACTCACGAGTCTGGGCACCTCACGGTGACATGTGGCTCTGTGGGGTTCAGGGATACCACAGCCATGGGTGTCCCTGCAGTGGCACACTTGGAGCCGGTGGCTGGCAGCTGGGTGCCAGCAGTACCCGTGAGGGATCATGAGTACCCAAACTCTGGCTGTGCTGGGCAGGCAGCAGTCCCCACAGGGGTCCCGGGCACGGTCATGCTGGCAGCCCCAGGAGGTCGGAGGCCAGCAGCTCTGGGCAGTGCTGGGGGGTCTTGCATTCGAGGGCAGCACAAGGAAACACGGCCCCTGTCAGCCCCTCGGTTCCCCCTCCTCGGCCAGACACAGCCCCCCCACCATGTCCTTGTTCATGCTCTGGCTGGCCCCCAAACCTGCGGGACCTGTCACTCCCTGAGCTCCCGGCCCCAGAGCCAGGCCTGCCACCACTGTGGTCTCGCCAGGGCAGCAACACTGGGGACACTGGAGTGGCACAGCCGGGGCGGGTGGCTGGGCATCGGCCAGGGATGAACGGGTGGTGCCTTTGTTTGGGGCGTCCCTGGGCCCGTGCCACACGGCCGCTCTTGTCCTTTCCTTGCGGGGGACTGCTGCCGCGCTGGCCTGACCTCGCCGTGCCAGCGCCGCGGTCACTGGGCGGCTCCAACCGCGGGGCCAGGGCAAGGGCAGCCAGGGGGGCAGCGGCGGCGGCGGCCAGGCTGCCCCGGAGCGGTGCTGGCGCACGGCCGCGGGGCTGCCGGCAGCACGGGGTGCCACAGGGTGGGCGCTGCGAGCGGGGACGCCCAGGACTTCGGACCCCTGGATGCTGACCCCTCCCCGCCCCCGCCGCTGCGGTCCCGCGGCTCCTGCTCTGGTTAATGTTAAAGCCAAGCAGACGTCAACGACTGCCGCAGCTCCCTCAGCCCCTCCGCCGGAGGCTGCCAGCTCCAGGGCTGTTTTTCCTCCTGGAGCAGGATCTGCCCGTCCCATGTGGCTAAAAAAAGCCATCGGCTTGGCTGGGACAGCGGGACAACAAATTCCCAGCCCAAGCAGCCTCCTGGCAACCCTGGCATAGTCCATGCACCTTTTCGGGGCGCCCCTGGTGTGCATCACCCCTGTCGTCGTCGTCGTCGTCCTCCTCCTCCTCCCCACGCGGGGCCAGGCGAGGTGAAGGTCCCTGGTGAAACAGTGGCAGCTGCCCTTGTCCTGCTGGATCCAGCTGCCGAGTCACGCGACAGCCGTGAACAGGGACACTGGCTTCCATCTAGGGACAAGCTATGCCCGCATGTCCCCAACCCCAGTGTACCCACCCCCCAATTTCACACGCGATTTTGCAGTCAGGTTTGGTCCCAGTTCTACGAGGATTTTTACAGCTGAGTTTGATCCTGAGGAAGTCTGATGCTGGTTCCACGAGGGGTTTTCAAATGGGTCTGGTCCCGGTGGGTGGGGCCATTCCCAGTTCCACGATGGATTTTAAAGGCGGGACTGATCCCCAGGTTTCATTCCCGGTCCCGTGCAAGGTTTTGCAGCTGGGTGTGGTCCCAGGGGGCTTTGTTCCCTGTTCCACGAGGAGATTTACAACCGGATCAGGTCCCGGGGAGTTTGGTCCCTGATCCCTGTGGGGTCTGGCAATCGAACCAGGCTCCATGGGGGTTTGGTCCCGATCCCACACAGGGTTTTCCAGCTGGATCTGGTCCTGGGCAGCCTAGTCCCGATTCCACACACGATTTTACAGCCGAGTTCGATCCCAGGTGGCTTCGGTCCCGCTTCTACGTGAGGTTTGGCCACCTATACATAACCCCGATGCATCCAGGGATGCAACATCCCTCCGATGGGAATGGGACCGCTGCGGATCGCGGTTATCCTGTGCTTTGGCATGGGGGCGGGATGCAACAACAGCCCGAAGCCCACCGCGGGACCCCTCGCAGGCCCCTCCGGAGCCCTGGCAGGGCCCCACGGGGTGAGGCGGGGCTGTGTCCCGCCCCGGGGCGGAGAGAACCGCCCTCTCGTGTCCGCCCTGTCGTGTCCGCCCACGCCATGGCCGCCCGTTACCTCCGCGCTGCCCCGGCGCTCAGCCGCCTGCCCCGCTGCTCGCTGCCCGCCGCCGGCGAGGGGCAGCGCCGGCACTGTGAGTGGGGGGACCTTGGGGGGCTGCGGGGGGAAGCCCTTGTGTGCTCAGGGCTGCGCACGCCACGGGGGGTGTGCTCCGGACCCACGGGGGGGGCGCGGCTCGGATTCTTTCGGGGGGCGGTGTCTGAAATCGGATCCCGACTCCCGCTCACTGGCGGTCCGCGGGGATTTGCGAGCCCACCTCGGGTTTTGTCGCTAGGTCGGGTTCTGGGGGGTTTGGTCCCTGTCCCACGAGGGGTTTTACAGATGAGTTGGTCCCAAGGGGATTCGGTCCCGGTTCCACGTGGCGTTTTGCGCTCCAGCTCGTACCTGCTCTGAGCCTGCTGGTGGGCTTCGTTCCCGGCCCCCGACCAACGCAGGGTTTAGCCCCCAGGAGGGTCCACTCCTGCTCCTGAGTTTTGCTGCCTGGCAGTGCTCAGGTCCCAGTCAGGGTGGGTCACCTCTGCTCTGGGTACCGCGTGAGGTTTTTTAACACAGCCTGAAGCACAGCCAGGTTTGGCACCTAGAGGGGTTTAGTCCTGGTCCAGGATCCACACAGGGATTTGCACCGCGGTTTGTACCTTGGTCTAGCTCCAGGGGGCTGCAACTGCTCCTGGTTCTGGTCCCATTCTTGATCTCACTGAGGCATTGCAGCCTGGCTCTCGCACGGGAATGAGAGGAATGTGTCCCTGTCCCTGTCCCCTTCACAAGGCAGGTTTTGCACTCTGGTACCCACCCCAGCAGTGGCCCCAGTAACTGGCCCAGACCCCAGTGGGGCTTGCCCCTGACTTGTACCTGTCCCTGAGCCAGGGTGGCACCCACACCTGGCTGGAGGGAGCTGTGTAGTCCCCACAGGATGCCCTGGCCCCACACCAGGGTGTGGAGCTGTGGGACCAGGGGTGCACCCCTAAAAACCCCTCCTCCACTGCTCTCCAGATGCTGACAAGAGGATCAAGGTGGCAAACCCGGTGGTGGAGATGGACGGGGATGAGATGACGCGAATCATTTGGGCCTTCATTAAGGAGAAGGTGACGGGGTCCTGCCCCAGGAACGGGCGGGTGTGCCACAAGTGGAGCTGGAGGGTTGTACGGGGAGCAGGTGATCCCTGTGCTGCCCTCTGTCCCTTCCTCCTCCCTCTATCCCTCTGTCTGCAGAAAGCAGGCAGTAAAATCAGCACAGCTACTGAACAAACCTTTTAGAGAGGCAGTCCTGGGCAGGGGGAGCTCTCCCATGCAGGGAGGCCTATTCAAGGCAGGGGGGACCATCCTGGCCAGCGGAATCATCTTGGGCAGGCAGCCAGGCAGGGCCGGCATGGGTGCCAGGGCTGGCATGGGTGCCAGGGCTGGCCATGGCCATCGTGCTGCTCCTGGGGCACCCTGCACTGTCCCCCAACTCTGACACTCTCCTGGCCCTTCAGCTCATCCTGCCCAATGTGGATGTCCAGCTGAAATACTTCGACCTGGGGCTGCCACACCGGGACAAGACAGATGACCAGGTCACCATTGACTCAGCACTGGCCACCCAGAAGTACAGCGTGGCTGTCAAGTGTGCCACCATCACGCCCGACGAAGCCAGGGTGGAAGGTGGGCAGGGCTGAGGGGCTGAGCTCCCACCCACAGTGGGGGCTGCTGGCAGCTCCATGTGGTTTGTTCACGGCCCCGTGGGGTCAGCAGTGCGTCCCCACTGCCGGATCAGGTTTCTGATTGGTTGGAGGCTGCACCATACTCAGTGCTGTGCCCCTCTCCCCACCCTGAGGAGCTTGTGGGCGCTGTGGGGACCCCACGGGCCTGCGGGTGAGGATACACTCACCTCTGCCTTGTGCCAGTCATGATCTCCTGCTGGCTGTCCCTCTCCTTGGCCAGCTGTGCAGCAGGGTCTGGGAGCAGCGGGTGGAGCTGGGCGCTGGCAGGAGCCATGTGCCTCAGGGGGGTTGAGGGGTCCTTCAGGGATCCCACCTCTCCATGCCCCACAGAGTTCAAGCTGAAGAAGATGTGGAAGAGCCCCAATGGCACCATCCGGAACATCCTGGGGGGGACGGTGTTCCGGGAGCCCATCATCTGCAAGAACATCCCTCGCCTGGTTCCCGGCTGGACCAAGCCCATCACCATTGGCCGCCATGCCCACGGTGACCAGGTGAGCCGGCGCAGGGGCCGCGGGTGTGGGGCTGACCTGCAACTCCCTCAGTCCCTGCCTGACGCTCTGCCCGGCCCCCCACAGTACAAAGCCACCGACTTTGTGGTGAACAAGTCCGGGACATTCAAGATGGTCTTCACGCCAAAGGACGGCAGCGGGTCCAAGGAGTGGGAGGTGTTCAATTTCCCTGGCGGCGGTGTGGGCATGGGCATGTACAACACGGATGAGGTACTGCTGGGGCTCGAGGGGTGCCTGCAGGGCACTGTGCCTTGCCACCCTGCCTGCCAGGCTGAGGGACAGGATCCTGTGAGGTTCCCATGCTTCCCTTGCAGTCCATCTCTGGCTTTGCACACAGCTGTTTCCAGTACGCTGTCCAGAAGAAGTGGCCGCTCTACCTGAGCACTAAGAACACCATCCTCAAGGCCTATGATGGGCGCTTCAAGGACATCTTCCAGGAGATCTATGATAAGTATGGACCTGGGGGGACTCTGGGCTGTTGATGGGGCTGTCCTGGGGTGCTGGCAGTGAGACCCAGCTGGGGTGGGCATGGCTGACCCCTGGCCCGGGCTCCCAGGCACTACAAGACGGAGTTCGACAAGCTGAAGATCTGGTACGAGCACCGGCTCATCGATGACATGGTTGCCCAGATGCTGAAATCCTCCGGCGGCTTTGTCTGGGCCTGCAAGAACTACGATGGGGACGTCCAGTCAGACATCCTGGCCCAAGGTGGGGCAGGGTGGGGTGGGGTGGACTCTGCATCATCACCCCCGGGAGCTGTCCTGACCCCTGTCCCACCGCAGGGTTCGGCTCCCTGGGGCTGATGACCTCCGTCCTGGTGTGTCCGGATGGGAAGACCATCGAGGCCGAGGCTGCCCATGGCACTGTCACCCGCCACTACCGCGAGCACCAGAAGGTGGGCGTGCTCTGCTGCTGTGAGCTGCCTGTGCTGGGTTGCCCACGGTGCAGTGCCCACACCAGACAGCTGACCACTCTCTCCGCACAGGGACGACCCACCAGCACCAACCCCATCGCCAGCATCTTCGCCTGGACACGTGGCCTGGAGCACCGGGGCAAGCTGGACAGTAACCCTGACCTCATCAAGTGAGCAGGGTGGGATGGGGGCCCCAGGTGACAGTCCCTGCCAGCAGCTGCTCCAGTCGCAGTGGTGGCAGAGCCCATGGCAGCAGCTGTGCTGGAGCCACAGTGCTGCCATCCTCAGGTTTGCGCAGACGCTGGAGAAGGTTTGTGTGGACACGGTGGAGAGCGGCACGATGACGAAGGACCTCGCTGGCTGCATCCACGGCCTCGCCAAGTACGGGTGGCTCTCAGGGCAGGGCGGGAGGCAGCCACCTGACCCAGGACAACGTGGCCGCACAGGGCAGAGGGCAGAATAACCCTGTGGGGTGGCCACAAGGACAGCATAGTGACCACAAGGACAAGCTGGCCCTGTGGGGCAGCCACAAGGGTAGGAAAGTGATGAGGAGCTGGCTGTGTGCAGTGACCACAGCTGGCTGCTGGCTTCTGGACAGTCCCTCGGGTGTCTGTTCATGGCTCATGGGGATGGGCAGGGGTTGCATCCTGTCCTCAGGGCTGTGCTGCCTGTGGGTGGAGGTAGGCAGGGACCCTGACCAACTTCTCTCTGTTCTCCCCAGTGTGAAGCTGAATGAGCACTTTGTGAATACCACCGACTTCCTCGATGCCATCAAGAACAACCTGGACAAGGCTCTGGGCAAGAAATAGGGGACAGCCTCCCTGCCTCCGTGATGGATGGGCTGGGAAGGGCCAAGTTCCCATCCAGCTCCCCAGCACAGCTCAGGAACACTTGAATCATTTTTCTAAAGTTTTCTTACGAGTGTTTTTAAAGCCTTTGTAGCAGGGTGTGTAGGGCGGGGGGTGGGGGGGGTGTGTGTGTGTCCTGTCCTGATTCATGTACCCTGTAACTGAGTGGTGCCATTAAATACCTGCCCAGCCACAGCACATGACACAGCACAGCTCTGTAGTGCGGGCTGGGGGCAGCCAGACCCCTCAGCTCAGCCTGGCCAGCCTGGGGGGCTCTGCGCTCCGGCATTGTGGCACTGCCTCACGATAGCATTGGGGGTCCGCAGTCCTGCCCTGCTGAGGGAGGTCGGGGCTGGCCAAGGCCATCTCCATTCTGCCCCAGGCTCGATGATGGTGTGAGGAAGGGGTGGGGGGCAGGGATGGAGGGCACACTGCCTGGTGAGGGATGGAGTGGTGCCACACCCAGAACCTCCCTGGGGCTTTTGGGGCTGGGGCAGATGGTGCTCAGCCCCAGGGACAGGGCTGCTGACAGAAAGTGTGGGGTGGGTGTGGGATCAGGACAGGCATCCCAGACCCTGTGCCCTGGCTGGGCCCCCGGGCTGATGTCTGCCAGGACCCCACCCAGCTCTGGGCACACTTGGGGGGCGATGCTGTGGGTGCTGCGAGTCCTCTGCCCCACGGCAGGGAGAGAGAAGAGCCCAGACAGTGTTCCCAGACCCAGCAGTGCCCCAGCTGCTTCCCTGCCAAACCCCTGGGCACGGAGGAGGCAAATCCCCACCCCAGGCTGCCCCTGTGAGTCTTTCCTTAGAGCCCCAGAGCAGCTGCAGGGCAAGGAAGGCTGCCAGTCCTGAGTCGGGGGCTGTGCCCAGGACCCTGCTCAGGTTCTTCAGCCCCTCGCACGCCCTCTCCCCACACAGACCACACAGCTTACACAGGTTTACAAAGCACATTGGTTGAAGGGAACTGAACTCAGTGAAAAGATAGATCCAACCACGCGGCACATCTGAAAAAAAATAAATTACTTTCAAAATACCATCATTTTCTGGGGCTGGACTGGGTTTGCTTCCCCCGGATCCACTGCAGGCTGCAGCTCCAGACCCAGAGCTATGGGCACTGACTGTGCCCTGAGCTTCTATGAAAATACTCTGTTCTGTGTCCCATGGGCTGGCACAGAGAGCCCCGGGGTGAGTGGGAAATGCAAACCCACCTCCTGCAGGCAGGGGCTTCTGCCTGCCAGGGGGTCAGGGGAACCCCTGTGCAGCCAAGGGGGGACCCAGGAGGTAGAATAATTAGTGATGCTGATCATCTTGCTCCACTGCAGCCCCTTCCACCCTCACTCATTTAGTGATCTGCTGGGCCATGCCTCCCCTCCCTGCAGCTTCAAGTCACCAGATGCAGGGGCAGGCAGGGGCAGGCAGCAACAGAGCCAAGGCAGGTCAAGCAAAGGCTTCTTTTGGACATCCCTGTGTTCCCCAAGCCCAGTGGAAGCCATCCCTCCAGCTCTGCAGGGCCTGGCTGGGTGCTGCAGCCTCTCTCAACCCCTCCAGGCCCCCACAGCCCCACCGCCCTTGGCTACAACATGTTGTAGTAGGCCATCTCCTTCATGGCCTGCTCGGCCAGCGTGTGCTCGTCCGGGGGGTTGCCCACAGCCTCGTAGCTGTAAGAGTTCTCCTCCTCGAAGTCATCCATCTCCTGCTGCCCATCCAGCTCGGCGTGGTCAGTCCCAGCCAGTTCCATCATGGCATCTAGGAGTCAGCACAGGACACACAGTGATGGACCTGGGGGAGGGCTGGGGCCAGCAGCTCCCCCCTCCCTGGATTTGGAGTGCAAAACTCCCTGGGAGCCACAGCCCAGCTCGATCTGGGCCGTTTGTGGGGGCAGCCCTTGGGTAAGGAGACCTGAGCTTGCTGCAGCCACCATGGCACAGCCCAGCCCCTGGTGCCACGGATGCTGCTGGGGGCAGTCACGGTGCCCAGCCCGCGCCGCAGACTCACCTTGGCTGTCCAGGCTGATGTCCATCACCCCGTGCTTGACCTTCATGTGCCGGCTGAGGTTGCCCTTCAGGTTGAACTTGCTGGAGCAGTAGGGGCACTTGAAGGGCTTGCTGCCGGCGTGCAGGTGCATGTGCCCCAGCAGGTTGTACATGCGGTTGAAGGACTTGCCGCAGACCTGCCGGCAGCGTGCCCATGGTCAGCCCCCCAAGCTGCCAAAGGGTCAGCAGAGCAGACCCCAGGGTCCCCTGTGGCTCCCCCCAAGAGCAATGGGGCTGCCGCCCTCCCGGAGTCCCTCGTGGCTCCTGCCAGGAACAATGGGGCTCCCTCCCTCCTCCCGCTCTGTGTGAGGCCTTGGGGATGCAGCGCTGATGCTGCTGCTGCTAGGAGCTCCAGAGCATCCAGCACTGGTCAGAGAGAGGCACTGCTTGTCATTCCAGCAGCAGCACTGCTCCCATCACAGCTTGGAGCAGATATTCCATGCCCAAATGAGCAGGGGAGGCATCACAGAGCTGCTTCCATGCCCAAGGGCTCAGCTTGGCCAGATTCCTGGGGGCACAGCACAGCTGGACCTGGGCTTCCCCATCCCCAGCTCCCTCAGCCCCCCAGCCCCACCGGTACCTTGCACTTGAATGGCTTCACGGGCGAGTGCACGATCATGTGCGTCTTGAGCGTCTGCTTCTGCACAAAGGTCTTGAAGCAAATGTGGCACTGGTAGGGCCGGACGCTGGTGTGGATCAGCATGTGCCGCTTCATGTTGGCCTGCAGCGTGAACTCCCGCCCGCACACCTCGCACTTGAACTCCTTCACGCCCTGCCGGGGGGGAGAGCTGTGGGCTGGGGGGGAGCTTGGGCAGACCCCCAGGTGCTGGGGACACACAAGCAGTGCCAAGAATGGAGCAGGAACCCCATGGGCAAGGGATGGGACTCTTGTGCTGAGTCCCAGGGGTGTATCTGAGAGCCCAGCCTGGCCTGAGCCCAGCAGCATGCAGTGGCTCTGTGTGGGGGCTGGACAGGCTCTGCTGGTGGAGCTGAGTGCCAGCTCTGCACTGGGGCTCGGCCCAATTGCTCCCCATTAAAGAACCCCTGGGAAGGGCAAACACCCACAGACAGTCTGCCTAGAGGGGCTGTGACAGCTCCTGGACAGGGCCCCCAGGTTACCCTGCAGCAGGTTTAGAATTCTCTCCCTGAGGAAGGGAAACCCAGAAGGGCAGGGGCTGGGCGCCAGGGACCCCCTCACTGTGTGTCAGTGACCATAGTGACCACAGGTGCTACTGCCCACCAGCACCTCCCATCTCCTCCCAGGACTGGGGGCACTGGGACACTCCTGTCTGCCAGCACCCACATCCAGAGCTGGCACATCCCCTCTGGGCATGATGAGGGCAGCACCCCAGAGGACCCATAGCCCCTACCTTGTGCGTGAGCGAGTGCTGCTTGAGGTGGTGGATCTGGCTGAACTCCATCCCACACTCGGTGCAGACAAAGGGCCGGACGTTCTGGTGCTTCAGCATGTGGTTCTGCAGCTGGCTGCGGTAGTGGAAGGACTTGCTGCACTCCAGGCACTGGTAGAGCGTGGGGCCCTGATGCGTGGCCAGGTGCCGCTTCAGCTGGGTGAGCGTGGAGAAGTCCAGCCCGCACTCCACGCACACGTGGCAGCGCCCGCTCTCGTGCTTCACCTCGTGCGCCTTCAGCTCGCTGGGGTAGGCGAAGCCACGGCCACAGAAGCGGCAGCTGTAGGGCTTGATGTCGGTGTGCAGCAGCATGTGCCGCTTCAAGTGGCTGGTCTGGGTGAAGGCTTTGCTGCACACACCGCACTTGTGGGGCCGAGTGCCCTGGTGGGTCAGCAGGTGGGTCTGCAGGTGGCTGGGCTGCTTGAACAGCTTGTTGCAGTGTGGGCAGGAGTGGGGCTTGATGCCGTTGTGGCCCAGGATGTGGGTCACCAGGTTGTACTTGGAGGTGTAGGACTTCTCACACATGCGGCACTGCCAGCGCTTCTGGCGGTCCCCTGCCTCCACCAGGTAGGAGTCATCGATCTGCACGTTGATGTCCAGCCGGTCCAGCTGAGCCTTCCTGCTGTGCTCGCTGGTGCCGCCGGCCGCCTCCAGCTCCCCCGGCTCCTGCCAGCCACAGCCCTGCTCGCTCTTCACCTGCTCGGGGGATGCGGGCGCAGGGCCCTCCGCTTCGTCAGGGGACGGGGCGCCCACATCAAAGGTGCCCACGGTTTGCGGGGCGCCCGCAGGGCTGCCGGCCAGGTCACCGCCCCTGCGCCGGCGCTCGGTGCCCTCCAGCTCCCGATGCCGGCGCAGGTGCCGCAGGCGTCGGGGCTTCCTGCTGAAGGTGCCCAGATCGATCATCTTCATGGCACCACTCTGCACCGCCGGCTCCTGGCCGGGCTCTGGGGGCTGGGGCAGATGGCCAGGCTGCCCCTCGCCCTCCTTGTCCCCAGGGATGGATGCGCTGTAGGCTGGCTCAGCCTCCACCTCTGCCTTCTCACTCTTGACCTTGGGCACCAGCCTCACTGGCGGCCTCTTCCTCCTCCGAGCATGCTTCTCCAGGGAGGACTCTGCCTCCAGGGTGTCCTCGTCCTGTCCGTCCCCAGGCACCTGCTCCTCATCCTCAGGCTCCCCAGGCTCCATGGTGGCATTGTCCGGCTGCTCCCCGGCCAGCCCCGGGAAGAAGCCAGCAGGGCTGATGGTGGCCCCGAGCAGCTCATTGTCAGACACCAGGCCCAGGACCGCAGCCTGTGCCAGGGACAGCACCACCACTGCGTCCGTCTGCGTGCCGCACTCGCTGAACCGATCCATGTCTCGCTGCCGACCTACGGCGTCATGGCTGAGGAGGGAGAGACACGGCCGTGAGCCCTGGCACCCCACCACACCCTGTGCTGCAGGGGCTCATTCTGCTGTCGCTTCTTTCCTCAGCGCTGTCCCAAGTGAACCCCAGACTGACATGTGGGTGCAGCGTGGGTCCCCAGCACCACAGAACCCAGGACGCAGGGACAGAGGGGCCCCGGGGGTTTCCACTGCAGGGAGGAGCAGGGAAGCTCGGATCTGTGCCCACTGTCAGCCTCTCTGGATGGGCTATTAGTCCCTGGGGCTGGGGCTTGGCTGCTTGCATGCCCTCGAGCTCCTGGAAGTGACTCCCTGGAACAAGTGCCATACAGTTTGGGAACTGGTCAGAGCTCAGCATGGCTCTGAGCTCTGACAGGAACAGCAACAGCACAGGGAGCATGAGGGATGGGGCTCAGACCCACCGGCACCATCAGCACACAGTCAGCCTGCCCAGCAGGGCCCCGGCACAGGCAGAGGCTGTGCTGGGCTCAGCACTGGGGGCTGGCACCCTCACCCTGGGGGTCCCAGCACCACCACAGCATCCTCCCCCCCAGCAGTCAGCGAGGACAGGCAGGGATGTGCCTGAAGAGCTGCTGCTTCCTCCCGCTGAAGAGTGTTCTCCTAAATACAATTATTCCTGCAGCTACAACAAAGAAATCCTGTGGGGGAGGCAAAGCAGGGATAAATTCTGAGCCAGATCCTGTCACAGTCCCAGGAGAACCTGCCCCGCATGAGGAGATCGTGGGATGAACCTCCACTCTGGAGCAGGGAAATCCCACAGTGCCTGGGCACCACCCCTGCAGCCAGGTCAGCTACAGGGACACTGAGCACGTTTGGGGACATTGGCCCCTCTGCTGCAGGCTGCTGCCTGCTCCTGCCACCCCCTGCACGGTCCTAGGCATACCCTCATGCCAGCACTGTGCCCACCCAAACACCAGCCACAGCACATGGGGTGGGGAAGAGGATGGGATGGTGGTGATGGGGAAGGTGAAGAACCAGCGTGAGAGCAGGAAAAGACAGAGGAGGGGAGCAACACCAACCGCAGGGGCTTGGCTGCCTGCAGACATCAAGGTACCGATCCCTCCTCAGCTCCCTCCCCGTGCTGTGCCAGCCCCGGGCTGGCACTGGCCACAGCACTGGTGACCCTTGGCCCCGGCTCAGACACACCCGGGGAGGGGACCCTGCCCAGGGGATGCTGCGGGAGGAATGTCTCAGCCAAGGACCCCCTCTGCCCCGGCACCCCTTCCCTGCCTGAGCACCCCGGAGAGGCGGGGGACAGGATCAGGGCCTGGGGGGACAGGAATGGAGGGGAAGGGCGTCTTCTTCAGGCTGCAGGAGGAGATGGAGAGGAAGAGGATGGGGTGGGAGGAGGAGGGGGAGGAAGGGGATAAGGGGAGGACTAGTGCGGAGGCAGCGAAACAAAGCAGGGAGTGGGGGAGGGCGGCGGCGGGAAGAGGAGGAGGGCTGGGAGGAAGAAGAGGGAGCGGTAAGGGAGGTGGCTGCCGCCGTGCCCTGAACAGCTCCGGGGCTGTCCCCCGCCGGCTGGGACCCCCTTCCTGTGGGGCTCCATGGGGCCCCTGAACTGCCACTGCAGGCAGAGGAGAAGGACATGGGAGAGGGGCCCAGCTGCTCTCCCCATGTCCCCAGCATGGCAGAGGGGTCAGTGGCCCCCCAGCATGGCAGAGGGGTCAGCAGGACCACAGCATGGCAGAGGGGTCAGTGGCCCCCCAGCATGGCAGAGGGGAGAGTGGGACCCCCAGCATGGCAGAGGGGAGAGTGGGACCCCCAGCATGGCAGAGGGGTCAGGGGTCCCCCAGCATGGCAGAGGGGTCAGTGGGCCCCCAGCATGGCAGAGGGGTCAGTGGGACCCCCAGCATGGCAGAGGGGTCAGTGGGCCCCCAGCATGTGCTGGGGCTCTGCTCCCCAAAACAAGCACCACGAGGCAAGGCAAGACCAACACACTCACATGTTCCCCAAACCACTACCAGGGAGCCTTACAACCACCTCAAACCAAAGGCTTTTAGGGGAAAGTAGATGTATTCCTACTCTGGGCACTGGGAGAGAGGATGAGCTCTCCTCCTCGGCAGGAAAAGCAAAGCCTTGTGCTGCACAAACCTCTCCGCACTTGTCTCCATCGCACACACGCGCCCCGGGACGCGGCACAGAGGATCTGCTGTCCCAGGCCACGCCGGAGCTGCAGCTGCACAAACACCGCACAGGGAAGCAGGAACAGGGCAGAGGCAGCTGTTTCACTTCCCGCTCTCATTTCCCTGTTCACGCCTCGGGACTCGCCGAGGCAGCTGGAAACACCATTTTCCAACACACAAAATTGAGGCGGGGTCACACATTTCAGGTCCCCCAGGAAACGCCCAACTCCCCGGCAGAGCACTGCCAGCACCTGTGTGCTCCACGGGAGCAGCTCCCAGCCTCGCTCAAGCAGCCAAAACAGTGGCCCCGGGTCCACTGCTGTGCCGGAGCGCAGTCCTGCCACAGCCGCGCTCAGGGGAGCAGGCGATGCCCAGGGCTGGAGCAAGCAGAGCTCCCGAACGCCGTGCAGACTCCTGTCCCTGATCCCAACAGTGACACAAGCACCTCCTCCAGCTCCTGCTCCTCCCCAGCCTAAGCCTCCAGACCTGTGGCTGCACCACAGGCTTTCAGCCACCGAGCTCAGGCTCCCTGCGCAGTGCTGCGGCTGGGAACCAAAGCCTCCTCCAGGCCTTACTAACCCTGAGTGTTCAAGTCCAAGTCTGGGCCAGGGTCGGGTCCCTCTGGCTCATTTCCCGACGCAGACCCTCACCCACCCACCCCTTTCCCAGGCAGGGCAGTCACAGACACCCCTGCCAATGTCCCCTCTGCCAGTGGCGTGTACCAAGCTCCCAGTCTGCTCACCCACTCTCCTCATCGCTGTTCTCCCCTCTCCAACACTGCAGGATGGATGCACCTGGCGCCAGCAGTGGTGGCTGCTGTCCTTGATCCTTGGGGTTGTGAAATTTGGATTTCTTTCATCGTTTCTCCTCCCGCCCCAAGGTTTAGTTTTGATGCAATCTCTCCTCCCATCTTTCCCAACACATCCGGGAAGATCCAGGCTCTGCCCTGGCACACCCTGCCCTCCCTGGCCCTGGCTGCCCCCCTAGAGCCTCTACCAGCTCCTCAGTCACCACCTGGTCTTTTAAAGTAGTTCTTTTTTTCATGGCTTTCACTTCTTTGTGCTACTTTACTTCTATTTTCTTCTCTTGCTCCATCATTAGCCCCCCAAATACTCACTTCTCCCTGGGTCCCTCTGGCAGCAGCATCTGCACAACAGGCTCTCCACTCCCAGCACATTCCCTGCTGGACTCTTCCAGCCGCCAAGCTAAGAGCTGTGTCTGTGGACACATTTCCCTTCCCTTTTCTCTTTTACTTCCCTTCGTTTCACCTGCCTGTCCTATCACTTGTGCCACCACCCCACCCTCTGCCAGTGCCACCACTCTAGAGACAAGAGCGTCACAAAAAATTACATCTGGACCACAGAAGCCTCACCACTGCACCCACAGGTTTGCCTGTAACACCTGAGACCCAAATTGGGGTGAGCTAATGAAATGCCCACACCCTCCGAGCTGTCCAAGCCACAGCCCCACAGAGGAGCAGCTCTGGGAGGGACCATGGCCCCACTGTCCTGGCATCACCGAGGCATTAGTGACCCTTGTTCCAGCTCCCCTCACCAGCCCAGAGGCCAGCAGCATTCACCCAGCCCTTCCTGCAGGTTGTACACACCTGGTACCAAATCCAGGTATCCAAAATCCACAGGGTCTGGGGGACTGATTTACTCCTCAGCTCTCCCAAGGAGCAGTGACCCCCACCAGCCACGCAGGAGACACCCCCGTGCTGCCATTGCTCCCTCTCAGCTCAGCTCGTCAGGGTGAGTGCAGCCACCTGAGCAAGTGCCAGAGCCCAGGTGGTACCAGGAGCAGCTCAAGCCACCTGCGCAGGTTCCCAGGCTGCCTGACGAGCCTGGTGCCACATGAAAGATGACATCCAGGACTTGTTCCTGGCCATCCCCTTTGCAGGACCCACATCGTGAGACAACTCTTGCAGGACCTTTTGCAAAATCCTGTGCAGGACCCCCATGGCAGGAACATTTGCAGGACCCTGTGTGGGACCCCCATTGCAGGGCTCTCTGTGGGGCCCTTCTCACACCCCCTGCTCCCAGGGCCCCGAGGGTCCCGGGAGGTTCCCCTGACACAGACGTGGTGGAGCAGACCTCAGGGAAAAAGCTCCCAAGGCACAAGATCAAGGCCCAGGACAAAGTGGGACCCTGGGCATGGGGGGGGTCTCACTGGGGGAGGAGGCAGTAAAACTTTTCAAGACTTTTTACCAGAAAATGGCTGATAATGGATCTGGTATTTGTGAGAAAACCTTCAATACTGTTTTCCTTTCTTTCTCAAAAGCAGCCTTCATTTAAATTTAATAAAGGGGAAAACAGGCTTTCATCTTGCCTGCAGATTTCACATAAAGCTGCTCAACCCCCCACAATTCCAAACATAAAAATGCTGTTTTTCTGAAAATCACAACTAAAATTATTCCTAAGCCTGACCCAGTGTGTCTGTCCTGCACCAGCCCAAGGATTTGGGGGTTACCTTGGCTGCACTGCCTGGCCCTGGCTCTGTGCTGGTGGTGTGTGTCAGGGGCTGACCCACAGAGTGGCTCCAGACACTGTGGCAGAACCGAAACTGGCACTTCTTGCCCCAGAACTGACCCCATGCAGAGGAACTGCTGTAAAAATGAGCCAAAGCTCTGAGAAATGGGCAGGAGCCATGCGGGGCCAGGCGCTGCTGCCACAGAAAACAAATACGTGTTTAAATTCAGTCGGTGTCTCCACACTAGATACTGGCAAACTACATTTTTAAAAGAAA
Source organism: Acanthiza pusilla (assembly GCA_036630365.1). Classification (NCBI taxonomy): domain Eukaryota; kingdom Metazoa; phylum Chordata; class Aves; order Passeriformes; family Acanthizidae; genus Acanthiza; species Acanthiza pusilla. The sequence continues at coordinate 20,292,355 of JAXCHO010000004.1, read as the reverse complement.
ACTTTTTTTTTTTTTAAGGAAAACTTCCCTAGAAAAAAGAAACCTCCACTGTCAGCAGATCAGAGAGCAGCCGCTCCCTGCAATCTCCAACCGGTGACAGACGTGACATCACGTGTGTCACTGAAGTGCTTCTGGGTGGAGGAAGAGTCGTCTTTGGGGGCTTTGGCTTCACAAAACAAAGGACACGACCTGGGATTTGCAGCAGGATGTTGCTAATATTTTTAATAAGAGCAGGTAGAAAACCAAGTCAGGGAAAGTGAGGCCCTGGGACAGACAAGGGCTCAGGGAGGAGCAGGTGTCACCAGAGCACACCAAACCCTCCCCAGGCCTCTCCACGGGTGCTTCCCCTGAACATATTCCACGGGATTGGGGTATTCTCACCCTGACCACTGTGCCCATCAGACAGAGGTAAATATTTACCCCTTTGAAGATGTACCACAGTCATTGGCAAACTCCGACTGGGACGGAAAAGGGAATGCCTTTCAAATAACCAGAGGCTGCCTGTGCTGCAGAGCAGAAGTGCTTGGAGCGCAGAGCTGCCTGGTTCCTCCATTATCAGCCCAGGGGCATGGGATCCACCAGCGGCAACTGGGGACAGCAGCAAGGGCTGTGGCTGCTCGGTGCAGAGGGACAGAGCTGCCATGCCAAATGCTCTTCCCAGCACACAGGCACCTGTGCTGAGTTGTGACATCCCACTCCTGCTGGAAATCTCCTCCTGAGACTGAGGCTCTATCCCCCTGTTCCTCCATCCTCCATCTCTTTTCTCCTCCATCCCTCCAGTCTCCAACCCTCCATCCCTCACTTCTCTATCCCTCTGTTACTCTGTTCCTCTGTCCCTCCATCCCTCTGCCCCTCCATCCTGCCAGCCTCCATCCCTCTGTTCCTCCATCCCTCGCTCCCCACCCCCAGTATCCTCTGCTCCTCCATCCCTCCAGTTGCTCCCTCATTCTTCCCGTTTCCCTAGCAACGCCCATCTCGCGCCGAGATCTGTCCCCTCTCTCCCTCTTATCTTTCTCCTCTCTCTTTCATCTCTCTCCTAATCTCCCTCCCCATTCTGAACCTCTGTCCTTTGCTTCCTTTCTCTCTCTCTCCCTTTTCATCTCCTCCAATGCCTTCTCTATCTCGGGGTTACAATTATTTGAATCTCACTTTAAAGAAATGATCTATTTAATTAACCACTGGCCCCTGGCCCCGCTCCCGCCCTCCCGCAGCCGCTCTGCCTGGCACGGGACCCCTGCCACACCCCAAAGTGCCTCTTGGCCGAGGACGATGGGGTGACAGTGCCCTGCCATGCTTTCTCCAGCACCTGACAGCCCTGACCTCCACCACGTGACCCTCTCGTCCAGTCTGGACTGTTCCCAAAAAAGGCTGGACTAGGTGTCCCTAGAGGTCCCTCCAAATCTGGGATTCCATGACTCCGTGATCCTAACGCAGCCAGCACGAAGCCAGCAGCTCCTGTGCCACGGATCACCCTCAAATTCTATGTTATATCGAAATAAGGGGAGACTAAAATCCATGGGGAAAAGGTGTTTGCTGAATATCAGAGTCCTGATCGCATCCATTTAACCATGGGGTAATGGAAAGGTGGGAGGCTGCTCCAGGCTCTGGGGCAGTGGGAAGGAGCAGGGAGCCTGGCTCTGACTCGGGGTCACTTCCACGGGACCCTCCTGGGGCACAGCCAGGAGCCCAGTGGCGCAGGCCTGTGGCCACCAGCGCTGTCCCTGCTCTGGGGAGGTCTCTTTTGGGAACTCCTGCTCAGGGATGGGCCAAGCAAATGCTGGAGCTGCCATTCTGCTCTAGCCACGGGGTGGAAAACCTGTGCTCTCTGAGCAGTCAAAGATGCATCAAAACTGCACCAAAACCTCACCAAAGCTGTACCAAAACCACACCAAAGCCACCGATGGCTCATGCCCAGAGTGATGCCTGGGCAGGGAGCGTTTTGGGACGGGGATTCTTCTTGGCCCCACCAAGGAGCTCCTGTTGCCCAGGAGGCACAGGGCACATCATCTCCTCCCCAGAAAACCAAACCCATCACACTCCAGGCCTGATTTTCCAGCCGTCCTGCCCTCACAGCCCTTCCTGGAGCATGGCACCAGGAGAGCTGTGACAGTGAGCTGAGCTGCTGGTGGCACCTGGAGCAGGGACACTGGGACCAGCGACACTGGGACCAGCCTCGTCTGCTGAGTGAGGGGCTTTCCTCAGACCCACTGCAGTCACCAGGGCCATATGGATGTCAATGAGACCCTTTCTGTCATTCCTCTGCAGAAGGGTCCGAACCCTGGCCCCCTGTATCCCTGAGATCCGAGTGCAGAGACTGACCACAGCCAATGCACACCCTGCACAGCAGGCACCATTCTGATGCCATTCTGTCCTGGCACATCCCACGCTGCCCCATGGGCTCTCTGTGTGAGCACCCCATTCCCCTTTGGAGCGAACATGGCCTCTCTATCCCCAGCCACGCGCAGGTATGTGTTGCAGGGGAGAGGTCCAGGATCTGCCTTTAGAGCTCATGGTCACATCATCCCTTAAAATGCTGCTGCTCTCGAGCCCCAGTGGCAGGAAAAGCCTTTCAATGAGGTACCTGGCGTGGGGTGAGCCAAGGCAGAGGGGCTGGGCTGGCTGGACCCCTCTGGCAGCACGAGCCCCCAGAGCCTAGCGCAGGCAGCACTGACCCCAGAGCCCCCGGGGCTCCACGGGTTTGTCACTGGGTTGGGACTGGCAGCACACGCGGCACTGCCAGGAGCAGGGAAGGCTCCCAGCCCTGCTGCTGTCCCAGCCTGGCTTCAAAGGCTCCACACAGAACCCTCGCTCTGCCTTGAAAAACAATTTTTGCTTTTAAATGAAATAAACAGGGAAAGAAAAGACTTTCAAGTTCCTCCTTGCTGCAACGGCTTCTCCCCAGCACAGTCCCTTTCCTCTCCGAAAATAGCCGAGCTATTCAAAAGAGATGCAAGAAGAAAAAAAGGAACTGAATAGAGGAAAAGGGAAAGAAAAAAATGGAGCCCCAAGGGGGTGGAGAAAAACAGAATGAAAAGACAGCAAAAGTAAAGAAAAGGGATGAAAAATAAAGGAGGGGGAAGAGAGAGACAGACAGAGGAGCTTTGAAAAGAAAGAATGCTGCCAGCCTGAATACAGGGAGCAGGAAAAAAGGGCCCTGAAAAGAAAGAGCCGGCTGGAATGACCTCTCATTCAGGGCTGTGCCAATCACCGCCGCGATGGAAATCCTTTCTTCTTCCCTGCATTCTCTCTCTTTCCAGCGGGGGCAGAGGGAAGAGGAAGAAAGGGGAGCTAATTCTCAGCATAGCAGAAAATAAATCTGCTCTTTGCGAAGTCCCTGAAAGGCGCCGAGGCACCGGCAAACCCTCTCCCAGCACTGACACAGGCAGATGGGGACAGAAAGGAAATGGGACTGAGCAATGCTGGGCCAGACCACCTTCACCACCTCGCCATTCCTCTGGAAAATGAGGGAGCGAACACCCCAAGCAAATAAATCTGTAGGAACAAGTGTGGATTCAGGCCAACCCCCAAACCTTGCAGTGACAGATGAGGGATGGCTGCGGCAGAGGCAACCCAGGGCTGATCCTGGGCTAGGTCCTGCAGGGAGCAGGGGCGAAGGGTGGGTGCAGCTCCCTTCACCCTGCAAGCCTCAACCCCCCCAGCACCCACCCTGGCCTGGAGAGACCCAACAGGGCTTTTACCTGGGTCTGGGAGTCCCAGCACCAACCCGGTTCATTCAGCATCTTCAGCAGTGGCAGGGATTAACAGACCCTTGTGCTTATGGACCAAACAGCCCAAACAACCCCAAAATGAACCAAAGTGCAGCGGGAGAGCAGCACTGGGGTGTGGGACAAAGGGAGGTGACACACAGGGGGAAGAAAACACTGGAGATGGACCACCAGGACACCAGATCCTCTGCAGCAGAGGCAACAGGCACCCTGGGGTGCTGTAGAGCCCATGTGGCATCACTCCTGCTAGACACAGCTCTGCTCAGCATCCCCGGGTCTGGGGTTAATCATAAACTGCCAGGACCTCGGGGCAGAGCCATAAATGTAGCCGGAGGTCTGAGGAAAAAACGCACAGGCAGGAGGAGTTCAGGCACCCTGGTGTGTGTGACCCAGCTGGCTGTAAAAGGGGAAAACCAACTCAAAACGGTGCAAATGGGAGGTGTGTGTCACCCCAAAGGGAACAAGCTGCCTGGCGGCATGTGAGACAGCTGCTCAGGTGCAAGGACTAAGGCAAGATCCCCACAGTGGGAAGGGGCTCACTTAAGGGTCTTACTTTCCAGAGCATTGTTGCCCTTACCCTTGGGAACAATTTTAGTCCAGCTCTGATGCTCCCATGAGTGGGACCTGTCTGTTCTGCAGGACGGTGGCTCCTGGGCCTGGCTGTCCCTCTCTCCCAGGGCTCTGTCCTGCGCTGGACTGCAAGGACAGGGAAATGGAAACACGGGGCCAGCCCAGAGCCACTCCTGGCACCAGCGATGTCCCACCAAAGCTAAAGGCAGTGAGGAAGGTGAACACCCCAGACCACACATGATTCTGCTGACAGGTTCAGTCTTCCCATGTGCTGAGCATTGGGCAGCATCCCCTGAGTCCCTGCACCCCCGCAGATGTCACCCTCACTGTCACCGCCAGCGCTGAGGCACACAGGGGCAGGAGCCTCAGCACAGCCCAGCACGGCACACACAGCTCCTGCTGCTGTCCTACAGCAAAGGAGTCTCAGCGCCCTGCAGGGCTGGGTGAGACGTTAATCATAGCTGAGGGGTTCTAATTTGAGTGTGATAATTAATACTCGACCGGATAATCTTCCGCATGTAAGTCTGCAGGTCCTGCAGCCGCTCCCTGCTCTGCGGCTGGGCAGGGGCAGGAGCTGCCCTGGGGATGGTGAGGGGCTGCAGGGCAGGGGTCTCTCCATGCTGTGTCTGCTCTGTCAGCTCCAGACTGTGAGGCTGTTCTGCCGTGGGGAAACCGCCCCTGTGTGCCACAGCCCCCAGGACATCCCTGAGCACAGCACAGACAAGTGTGGCCTGCCTCAGTGATGGGGAAGGTCCCGGGGAGTGAAGCACAGCTGAACCAGCACAGGGGACACTGACCTGCAGCTCTGTGGCTCGGGAATCACCTCCAGCACAAGGAACCCATGGCAGAACTCAGCCCACACCGCCCAGTCACACACACAGTGAGTGTGAGCCATTTCCTACAGACCACCGGTGAAGGGAGGGGAGGGAACTGGAGCTTTCCACCCGGGGCAGGAAGAGGTATGGACAGAAGCTGGGGAGCACTGAGTCCCCTCCTACCCACCTGGGAATGCCCCACACCCAATTTTCCAATGACACGGCCCTTCAACGTGTCCCACCATTACAGGAACAAACACAGCTGCACAGCTCCCAGTGCCACTTCTACTTTCAGATCCCCAAGGTGGGAAAAGTTTCGGATCCTTTTCTGGGCAGCTGACAGGTCAGGGATGAGTGCTTTAGGCTGGGCTGGACAGATGGAGCAGGAACACTGGACAAAGGTCCCTGCTGGCGGCAGTTCATGAATTCCCAGCTCAGGACTGACCCAAGCCAGGTGTGGAAGACACGGTGTCCCCATGTGGCCCAAAGCCAGCTGTGCTCGCTGCCCCCACAGCACCAGCCTGCCTGTGTGGCCATGTCTTTGAGACCCAAAGCAGCAGAGGACTCGGCTGCTTTTCCTGGGGGAAGGCAGAGCTGTCTGCTCTGGGAGTGCTGTGCTGGCTGCTCGCTGCTGCCAGGTCACAGGGCCAGGGCAAAACGCAATCCCCGCTTACTGCACGTGTGTTTTTGTGTGTCATCACGCTGTGAGAGCTCCTGCAGTGCTCCTGACTCTGGGCAGAGGCCAGGATTTTATACCAAAATACACATATTTATCTTTTGAAACGGAGTCGAAAGAGCGGGGTCTGGCACCGCTGTCCAGAGTGTGTCGCAGTGGTTGGACAGTGGACACGGACACAGCCTGGCACACCGGGAGCTGGCTGGGAGCAACGCCCAGGGCCCTGCAGCTCATGGCTGTCCCATTCCTGAAAATGGAGCCAATGCTGGATGAACCTGCGCTGGGAGCTGCCGTGAGCACTGGGGGATGGATCACCTGCCTGGAGTAAAGTGCTCCGGTGGGGCTGGTCAGGGGAATCAGGGAGATGCAGTGGGCAAATCCTGCTCGTGAGCGGGAGGGTGTGGATATTTGCACTATTTACTCATCCTAATTAATATTTCCCAAGGTCTCAGTGAGGCTGGGCTGTCTCTGCCTTGGTTCTGGCAGCCCTGGCTCGCCCTGGGCTCTGCACCACTTCCCCTTCCCGTTTTCATCCTGATCTGCACAACCTCTGTACTTTGTGCCCTTCCTTCTCACAGCCAGAAAGTGCCATAAACACACACAATATTCAGCTGTTGAAATAATTTCCTTGTATGTGTCCCTTGTTGATAATCACAAAACCAAACCAAACCCCTGGAGCCCCCATAAATCAGGGCTAGCTCTCGGCAGTTGCGCTCAGCAATGGCCCAGCCTGGCTCTGCTGGTGCGGAGCAGCCAAGGTGCAGATGGGGATGGGTGGGAAGGGATTCAGAGGAGAGACTCAGTGCTCTGACGGACGAGGCTCATCCAGCTCTGCCCACGGTTCTGCCTCCAAGCAAACGCTTTCTGTCCAGAGGGCACCTCTGGCCGCAGGTCAGAGCTCCTCTGGGAGGCATTAGCTCCCAGGGGCTGTTGCCCCCTCAGCCATGGGCACACGTGAGCTGGGGTTGGAACCATGGGATCACTAAGGCTGAAAAGCCCTCCGAGATCACTGAGCCCAACCATTCCCCAGCACTGCCAAGGCCACCGCCAAACCATGTCCCCAAGTGCCACGTCCACACAGCATTTGAGCGCTTCCCGGGCTGGTGACTTTGTGCACAGTGAGCACAGAGTGGCCACGGCAAGGACAAACTGATGGCTCTGGAGCAAATCCAGGAGCAGAGCCAGGAGGGCAGGTCAGCCTGTGCCTGGGAAGGGCAACTCTCAGCTGCTCAACAAATGAACAAAGAATTGATGGGCATGGAGCAGGGAGGTGCTTGAGTTGGGAGTTTAAGATGCCTACATTTTGGATAGCAGAGGGCTCAGGACTCAGAGCAGAAAGTCCTTTGTGAGGAAGGAGAGCCTCACAATCCCTGTGGATGGACTGGGAAGGGAAGCAGCTCTCTGGAACATCCATTCTAACCACAAAAACAATTTTCCCCAACAGCAGCCACCAGCCAGGCCAGTCCTGGGCATCCCCAGTCCACCCAGCCAGTACTGGATGTCCCTGATTCTCCTGGCTGGTCTGGGATGTCCCTGATCCGCCTGGTCACATGCAGCATCTTTTGGGGAGGATGGGATGAGCAGGCCAGGCTGCCCTGAGGATTCTGTGATCTCAGAGGTCCTTTCCAACCAAAATGATTCCGTGGTTCAAAGGAGAAGTTCTCCCTTGAGATCAGCCCATCATGGGTTGGACACAGGGCTCAAGAGAAACCTCCCAGTTTTTCTCCAGCTTGTTCCTGGATTCCCAGTCCTGAGCCCAGAGGAACTGGCACCTGCCCAGTCCCCAGTTTAGCCCCCAAGCCAGGGGCTGGTGCTGCAGGACATTGGGAGGGCCCTGGGATAGTGGGTGTGGGAACAGACGGATGGTGAGGGAAGGGAAAAGCTACCAGGGAGCACACCAGAATTAAAACTTGAAAGCGAAAGCAGGGGAGAGACAGAACTGGTTAAACTGGGATAACGTGGTGAGGGACAGGGTGCCAGGAGAGACGCAGAGAGAGGAGAATGGCCCGACACTACAGAGAATGGGCATGAGATGATACTGCTGCTGAGAAACAGGAAAGATAAATTTAGAGGCAGTGGTGAGCACTCTTCCTCTGGAAGCTCTGCCTGTCCTTCCTCCCCCTCCTCTCCTTCTCCAGGTCACCCCCAGCACAGGCGGGATGCAGGCTCCAGCCTGGTGTGGCTCTGATGGCCGGGGGCCAGTCCCAGCTGTGCCCAGGGAGGGACCCTGGCCCTGCCAAGGGCTGACTGGAGAGCGAAGGCTCCCTGCAGAGCATGAGCAGCCCCTCACCATCCACCCCAGTGCCGTTCATGGCAGTCCCCAGGAAATTCCTGCTCCCCAGCCGCAGCTCCAAGCACAGCGTGTCGGGGTGTGTGCTGCCCAGGCACCAATGCAGGTCCCCATGCACAAGGAGTGGAAGTCAAACAATGAGCATGTCTGCCTCTGCTTCCTCCTCCCAGCCTGCTCTTCCCGAACGGATGCAGGGTGATACTGCCCAGAATGGCCTGGCGGGGCTTGCTCTCTGCCAGACCCAGACTGGCTCAGCGTCTGGAGAGGAGGCAGCTCTTGGAGCTCCTTCCAGCACCTAAAGGGGCTCCAAGAGAGCTGGAGATGGACTTTGGACAAGGATCTGGAGTGCCAGGAAAAGAAGGAATGGTGTCAGACTGACAGAGGGCAGGCAATTGTCACAGGTTGCCCAGAGAAGCTGGGGCTGCCCCATCCCTGGAAGTTTTCAAGGTCCATTTGGGTGGGGCTTGGAGCAACCTGGTGTTGAAGCTCCAGGGCCATGAGATGCACCTTGATCTGCCAGACCTCCCTGCCTTGCACAGCTATGGTGCTCCTCAGCACCCCATTACCCTTGGGTTATCCCCGGAGCCAGTCTGGAGAAGATTCATGTGAACTTCTGCAAGTTTGTCTTTGCTTTGCACAACAGAGCACCCGGACACTGGTCACTTCTCCTTTAGCTAAAATCTGTCACACTCTGCAAGGAACATTGTCCAAACACTCTGAGAACCAGGAGGTGACAGCACAGGGACACCATGAAGCCAACCACAGGTGTTGACATATTGTACCTGTTAATTTTCATTAGAAATACTCAACTGGTACTCAAATGACAGATAGACAGCTGTGAGGAAAGGCCAGGAAAAGTCAAAAACATGTTTCTCCCCTTTAATTTAAAGTTTCGGAAAGAAAGTCCATCATTGCTTGTTCCCTCAGTGGGGAGAGCCCTGTTCCTCTGCTGAAGCTCAAGCTGGGCGAGCAGAACAGCCTCTCTGGTGCCTAAATACAGACCCCAAACACATAAATACAGACCTTCCTCCATGGCTTAGCAAGAGCACCTCCTTCCTGACTGACATCCCACATTTCACTGTGCTTTGGGCAGAAATTGGGATTTAGGGAAAGCCATGCTGGGCACGGGCTGTGCTGGGTCTTCTCCCACCCCAACCCCACTGCGAACCGCAGTGACTTGCCAGGACGAGGGAGGAGAGTGTGCTCAGGGCTGAGGAGAAAATGTGGGACAGAGGAACAAAGGGAAAATGCTTGTCACTGATGTGGGCCCTGTCCCCAAGGTCAAGCCCTGTGGGAAGGGCTCAGCGGGGACAGTGACTCAGCCTGAGGACTCTGGCCACAGGCATCACAAAGGATGGGAATGGGCACTGCTGGCACATCGCATCCCAGCTGTCCTGCAGTGTTCTTCCAGCCCCACCGCACCACCACCGTAGCACACGTGCCCTGAACAGGCATTTGGGGCATTCCAGGAGCTGGCACCTGAGCCCAGACAGGTGGGCTCTGTGAGCCAGGGACATAATGGGGCTTGGGAAACCAAATCTGGGAGCAGGTGGCAGAGGGAAGAGGCAGCAAATCCTGCAGGAAGCCCCTTGGCTACCCCTCATCCCCACACTGGTTCTGGCCTGGCCGACTGCAGGGACATGCCCAGAGACTGGGCTTGAGCAGAGGCTGAGCCGGAGCTGATTTCTCCATAAGCAATAGGTGTAAAATAAAGGAGCACAGGCAGGCTCTCTCTCAGGGGTTGTGATGCTGGCATGTTCCTGGCAGTACAAACACATTGCTTTGTCGATTCCTCAGCATTCCCAGCTGCAGAGTAGAGCAGGGCAGTGCCTGTGCTCCTCCCTGTCCACACTGCGATCCCCAAACTAGTTGGTCAGTTAAAATGGCCCAATAAAACTGTCTGAAACAAACACTTTCTCAGGTTTTAAACCAAACCCACAATGCCAACATGACGAGCTGTGACCCAGGCCACTGGAGATGCTCCCCTCCTGCTGCTGCAGGGACCCATGTCTGACCCTACAAGTCACCCCCAAGTTTGGGTGGGAATGTGTCCTGGGGTGTAGCAGAGCTTCAGCTCCTGTTTCCCATTTTGGAGGGATACAGTGTGACCCATAAAGAGGGCACTGACAAAAAGCTGCTTGCAGGAGAGGAGCTGGGCCCAAGCGGGCTCCATGGCTGCTTCTGCAGTGAGGACATTGACACCCAGGGTGGCAGCAGGGGATGGTCACTGCCTGGCCAGAGCTGCCCCAGCTGCTACTCCCCACGGCCAGACAGGGATCAGGCACCCCCGGTGCCTGCCAGTGATTTCTCAGGGTCCCTGTGAGATCCATGCCTGGAGTCTCCCTCCAACCCAAGATGCATTTGTTCAGTCCTGTGGCCAGCCCTGAACACCCACAGGATCCAGCTGTACCATGTGGGGACCACTCGATCCATAGCTCGGTGGGGCCAGTTCCAAGCTGGGACAGAGGAGCTACCAAGGCAAGGCCGGGAGCAGGGTGTGGGGAGTAGGAGCGTGGCATGGGATGCAGGATCAGGGTGTGGGATGTGGGAGTCTGGTCGAGCTGCAGGCTTTGGACCTGGTGGGGGCTTCAGGCTCCAGCCCCAGGGGGAACTGGGCTTTGGAGCTGGGGTGGGTCAGGCTCCAGTCCAGGAGAGGTCAGGCTCTGAGCTGCCCCCATTCCCCCAGGTCATCCTCCTCTTCCTACATGGCTGCTCACAAGAAAATTCCTAATGCTTGATTAATTAATTAATTGTAACTAATTTATCCACTGCACACTGTTATGACCCGAGCTCTGGAGGGCTTTCACACAGGTCCCCTCGGTCCCTTGCTGGGGCGCAGCAAGCAAAGCCCCCCAGCCCTCACGGTGTCCTCATGGAGCACCGGGAGGTCCCACACCGGCAAATCCCAGAGTATTCCGGGGCCGAAGGTGAAGCGGAACCTGCCTGGAGTGGCACCAGCCCACAGAGTCACCCGCCCCACTCCCCGCTGCATTTCACTGCCCCCGAGCACTTTGCCGCTGCCAGCATGGGGACCCCACCCGGGACCCTATCGCCGGCCGGTCCCAAACACCAGGAAACTCCCAAACTTCGGGCACGGCGCGCAGGGACCGCCCGGCTCCCGCCACGACCCTCAGGGCCGCGGGGTCGGGGCACCCCCCGGTGCCGCCCGAGCCCGGAGCCCCCGAGCATCCCTGCCACGCGCGGCACCGCCGCGGGGTCCCTCCCTGCGCGGCTCCCCCCGCCCGCAACAGGTCAGGGCCCCCGCCCCGCGCCCTCCCCGCAACTTTCCGCAGGAGAAAGTTTGCGCGCGGCCACGGAGAAAGTTCTCGGGGGGTTCATGGGGAGGGGCGGCCCCCGCACGAAACTGGGATCCCCCCGTCCTCTCCTGCGCTCCCGGTCCCTCCCGCCGCCATCGCTCCCGTCTCCGTCGCGCGGGGCAGGAAGGCGGCGACATCCCGGTGTCCCCGCTGTTGTACCCCCCGTTGGAAGCGGGGGAGGGGTGGGTGGGCTTTAGGGGCACGGGGAGGGGGCCGGTGAGGACTCACCGGCGGCTCCACGGGGCGGCGGCGGCGGCTCCGGGCCCGGCGCTGGGTGCGCAGGAAGGAAGAAGGAGGGAATGAGGCAGGGCTGACGTGAAGGGATGCAAAGCAGCTCCTCCTAACTCGCCCGCCCTTCATCTTCCTCCCCCTCCTCAACTTGCCCGACCACCGCGAACCGCCCCCCCCCGGTTCAGCAGCATCCTCCACCGGAGCCGAGGCCGCCCTCGGTACCAGTTTGGGGGGTAAGAAGTGGGGGGAATGAGGGTGGGAGTGGTCGATGAGGACCCTATGCCCACACTGTCCCTGCATGATGTCCCCTCCAGCAGCACAGGGGTCATTTTCTATTTCATCTTCATTTTGAGGGATTGTGACCCCATGGAATGATGTTGAGGGGGGGACAACCTTCTCAAGGGACCCATATCCCAGCTGGGCATCGCTCTCCTCCTCTGTGGTGGTGGGAAAGGTCATGTGCCCCCCAGAAAGCTTGTAGGGATTGATGGCAAGGACCCATCTCTCCCCAAAAATGGGATGAGAGGAATTAGGGATGTTACAGGAACTGGAGGGGTTTGGGGGGGGGGGGATGCTGCTCACCCGACACAAAGAGGTGGAGGGAGAGGCCAGGGTGTGCAGGGGCAGGGTGGCAGGAGGTGGCCAGTTCCCAAAGGAAGGAAGTGAGATGGGATGTGGTGCAGGAAAGGGAGCAGGTGGTCCAGGAATTGGAGGATTTGGGAGGGGAGGTGCTGTTGGCTCCCCAAGAAGGTGGAGGGAGAGGTTGTGCTCTGTGTCTGTGGGGATGTGGCAGCAGGAGGCAGGCAGTTGGACCCCAAAGGGAGGGATGGAGATGAGATGAGGTGTGGGAAGGAGAGTGGGTGGCAACAGCCAAGGATCTGCGGGCGCAGGCTCTGGCTCCCATCAGGAGGAGGAGAGGACCAGGAGGAGGATGAGGAGGATGAGGGTCTCCTCCCCATGGAAGAAGGAGCGTGCAGAGGCAGCCGGGATTTTACTGGTGTGTCGGGAGATTCTCATCTCCATGGAAGCAGGTGGCGCCGGCCGGACTAATCGCAGTAGAGTTTGTCTCCACACGCAGCCCTTTGTCTGGGCTTACTTCTGCTTTTCTGTTGGTTTTTTTTTTGTGTGTGTATGTGTTCTGGGTGAAAACTGAGCTCCCTGCTGTCCCCGCTGCCACTGCCGGTGCTCACATGCCCCACGTCTGTCTGGGGACTGCCCCGCATCCCGTCACGTCCCTGCTGCTGCCTGCCGGCCCAGCCTGGAGCCTTCTGGACTCGACCGGCGTCATCGGTCCCCAAACTGCCACTGCCCTCCCCACATTTCCAGCCCGGCCTCGCCCCGCACGTGGCTCTGCCTGCACAAATATTTGCCAATACTGACGGGGAGAGACGAGGCACAGGGAGATTCACTCTTTGAATTCCCGTGGGTGCCTCAGTCAGGGGGTACGCCTGCACCTGGCACCTGGCAGCGCACACAACAGGCCGCGGCCCGAGCGGGGTACGGAGCGGGGCACGGAGCAGGGCACGGGGCAGGACACAGGGCGGGACACGAACAGGGAACAAAGCAGGGCGCAGAGCGGGATACAGAGGGGGGAACGGGGCGGGACACAGAGTGGGTGCACAGCGGGACCTGAGCGGGACCCGAGCGGGACCCGAGCGGCACCGGAGCGGCACCGGAGCGGCACTGGAGCGGCACCGGAGCGGCACCGGAGCGGCACTGGAGCGGCACCGGAGCGGCACGGGAGCAGCTCGACCGAGCTCGGCCCCGGCACCGCCGGCTCTGAGGGAGCAGCTGCCCGTCCGCCTCAGCCAATCAGGATGCGGATTCAGGAGGCTGCTGCCTCAGCCAATCAGAACGCGGATTCAGGAGGCTGCTGCCTCAGCCAATCAGAACGTGCAGGCTCGGGGCTGAAGCCGCCTCAGCCAATCAGGACGCGCGGTCTCGCGCCCTGGTCACTCCGCGGCTCTTCCCTTTCCCTGTCCCCGTTCCCCCCTGCCCACCGCGGCGCGCACTGACCCTTCTCTCCCCGTTCTCGATGTCCCCCGACGTGCCCGGCGGTTCCGCCGGCCCCGAGGAACCGTGTCCGTGCCCCCCGGGTAAGAGCCCGTGGCTAGCCCCCGGTGCCACGCGGGATTGCCCCGCCCTTTTGTCACACTCCCCAGCAGAGGGCGTTAGTGCTGGTCCTGGCCGGTGTGTACCCGCGCTGGGGGCGAGCGGCACCGGGCAGGGGCCGGTGAGCTCTGACCCCGCCGCTGCCCACGCGCAAGCCCCCGCCGGGCCGGCAGAGCCGTTGGCCCTTTAAGAGAGGGCGTGGCCTAACTCCTGCCCCCGCCCCTGCGCGCGGCTCCGGTGCCGGCGGTGCTGGTGCGCCCCCTCGCGGCGCGCGGGGAGCAGCGGCGGGTCCCGGTGGGTCCCGGTGGGTCCCGGTGGGTCCCGGCGCGGGCGGCAGCGGCCGGATCCCGGCTTTTGATCTGCCCGTCCTGCTCCGCCGGGCTGCGAGGAACGGCCGTAGCCCCTCGGCGCAGGCCCCGGTGCAGCCGCGCAGTCCCGGGGAGCCCCCGCCCAGGATAGGCTTCGGTCATCCACCCGAGCCCTGTTCCCGCGCCCCCGCGGCTCCGCAGGGTCACCGCGGGGCTCAGCCCACCGGAGCCGGGCCGAGGCGCCGCCGCCGCTGCACTTCCGGGGCGGCCGGGGGGCTTCCTGCGGTGGGTGTGCGGCCCGGTGCTGCTCCCGGCGCTGCTCCCGGCGCTGCTCCCGGCGCTGCTCCCGGTGCTGCTCCCGGCGCTGCTCCCGGTGCTGCTCCCGGCGCTGCTCCCGGTGCTGCTCCCGGTGCTGCTCCCGGCGCTGCTCCCGGCGCTGCTCCCGGTGCTGCTCCCGGCGCTGCTCCCGGCGCTGCCCCCGGTGCTGCGCCCGGTGCTGCTCCCGGTGCTGCTCCCGGCGCTGCTCCCGGTGCTGCTCCCGGTGCTGCTCCCGGCGCTGCCCCCGGTGCTGCTCCCGGTGCTGCTCCCGGCCCGGCCCGGCCCGACGCGCCGCCGGCATGATCAACGCCATCCTGGTGTTCAACAACCACGGGAAGCCGAGGCTTGTCCGCTTCTACCAGCACCTGGTGCGCGATCGGGACCGGGGCCGGGACCGGGCCGGGGCCGCCGGTGGGGCTGCGGCTGCGTGTGCCTGAACCGCTCCGGGACCGGGACCGGGACCGGGACCGGGACCAGTGCGGGGCTGGGGCCGCCGTGGGGCTCGATGGGGCGGGGGGGCCCGGGAGCAGGGCCGGTCCCTGCCAGGTGGGGAAGCACTGCCGCTGCCGTGGTCGCGTCCTTCAGGATGCTCCGGGTCACCCGTGGGTGGCACCGGGGGTGGCCCTTCACCCGAAACCGCGGGCTCCCGGCCTCCCTGGGTCAGCAGGGGACAGCAGGGGACAGCAGGGGACAGCAGGGCACGTGGGTCCCGTGGATGGGAAGCGCATCCATGGGTGCCCACCCACCCTCTCCTGCAGGCAGAAGAGGTCCAGCAGCAGATCATCCGCGACACCTTCCACCTGGTGCTGAAGCGGGATGACCACATCTGCAACTTCCTGGAGTGCGGCAGGTACTGGCCAGCGAGGGGCCGTGCCAGGCTGTCCCCTCGCGCTGCCTAGGGCCTGGCTGTCCCCCCAGAGCCCTTCAGCTCTCCGCATGTCCCCACAGCCTGTTCGGCGGCTCCGACTACAAGCTGATCTACCGGCACTACGCCACGCTGTACTTCGTGTTCTGCGTGGACTCCTCGGAGAGCGAGCTGGGCATCCTGGACCTCATCCAGGTGCGTCCCTGCAGGGCCCTGTTCCCCGGGCACAGCCCAGCCCTGACACCATTCAGGGGCATTTCATGCCCGTGGCATCCCTGTGCCAGCCCTTCTGAAAGGCCTGAGAAGCTCAGGGCCATAGTGGGGAGAGGGGCCACACGTACTCCCTGAGCTTCTGCACGGCTTCTTCACCTGGGAGCAGCAGGGGAAGTCAATCTATGTGAATGTCTTTTAAAAATGGAAGCATAGAATCATTTAGGCTGGAAAAGTCCCTTAGGAGCATGACGTCATTAATCCTAGAATCGTGGAATCCCAGGTTGGAAGCGACCTCAGGGATTGTCTGGTCCAACCTTTCTTGGCAAAGCACATCCTAGACAAGGCCCAGCACCCCAGCACCTGAAAAGTGTCTGGTGTTGGGGAATCCCCCACTTCCCCTGGGAGATTACTCAATGGCCATTTTCTCTGGAAAAAGAATTTCCTCTTGTGCCTTACTGGAATCTTCCCAAGAGGAACTTGTACCCATATTTCTGTTTCTTTCCATGTGACTCCTTGTATGAAGGGAGTTTCCAGCTTTGTAGCCACCCGTTAAACCCCAGGACACGGGGGGAAGGTCCCCCTGAGCCTCCTTTTCTCCAGACTTAGCCCCCTCTGCTCCCTCAGGCACTCCTTGTACTCCAGACCTGTCCCCAGCTCCGTTCCCTGCCCTGGACACGCTCCAGCCCCTCCAGAGCTCTCTTGTTGGGGGGGCTCAGAGCTGCCCCCAGCACTGGAGGTGCCCCAGCAGTGCCAGCTCAGGGGACAGGCACTGCCCTGGGGCTGTGCCCGCACTGGGGCTGGCACAAGCCAGGTGCCATTGGCCTCCTGCCCACCTGGGGACACCTGGGCTCATGTTCAGCCACAGTCACCAGCATCCCTAAGTCCTTTTCCAGCTTTCCAGTCACTCTTTCCCATGCCTGGAGTGTTCCATGGGGTTGGTGAGACATCTTGCCTGGTTTCTGTGCTGACCATCCCTTCTGCTGCCGCAGGTGTTTGTGGAGACGCTGGACAAGTGCTTTGAGAATGTCTGTGAACTGGACCTCATCTTCCACATGGACAAGGTGGGTGGTGGGCTCTGGGCTGCTTCAGAGCCTGCATTTCTTGGGCTGGGGCTCGCCAGGAGACTGTGGGGATGGCAGGGGTCACTTTGGGAGGGACTGAGATCCTGTGAGGGAAGCTTTCAGCCTGTGCTCTTTGAAAGCCACGCACGTGGTGACCTCCTGACGAGAGGCTGGCGTGCTCCGAGCCCACGGGGGAGCTGTCCCCAGCCGTGGGGCTGCCCCAGTTCCGGGTGACCACGGCCTTGCGATGGATCTGTGCTCCACGGCCAGCCCTGGTGGCGCTGGGCAGGCTCTGGCCTGGCGCTGGGACATTCTGCTCTGCTCCAAGCTGTGACACCCGTGGGAGCGTTAACGTTTTACTACAGCTGCAGGGAGAAAAAAAGGAAGGAACAATGGCTGCAGGGAAAAAAAGGAAGGAACAATGGGAGTGTTTGGAATCCAAAGTGCTGGGTAAACTTCGGTTTGAGCCACACCCTGTAATGCTTCCCCTTGAGCTGGACCGAGTCCCTGGGCGAAACCCATCCCCTTTGATCATCTCCTGGGTCACGAGGCTGAAGATAGCTGGGAATAGATACCCAGGAATAGGCTTGGAGCAGGGAGAGGCTTGGCTGAGGGTGCTGGGCTTGAGTTGCTGTTGATCAAGATTTTCTTGCTTTGCTGAAGACAAAAGTATGTCAACAAAAAAGAGCAGTGGAAAAAAAATGTGTAAAATGCTCCCTTTCTGTTGGTGATTCCAACTGGGAAACTGGCAGGGAAGGGGACTGAGCAGGTCTGGTCGGTCTCTGCATTGCCAGCTGCTGAGGTCAGGCTTTGGTTTCACTGTTTTCCCGCCTGTAAACTTCCCAAAATGCCACAACATTATTATCTTATCAGCAAAAGTGTTCATCAAAGCATTTATCACAGGAGGCAGGAGGGCTGAGCGGCTGTGGGAGAAGTGTTGGCAGCTGCCCAGGTCACCTTTGCCCACAGCTGGGGGAGGATATGTTCCTGGGTGCTGATCTGTGGTGTGACCAGGAGCCAGCAGCTTTTCACTCAGCCTTACTCCATCCTTACACGCAGATTTACGCTCAGTTTACGCTGGGCCTTACAGCCAGCCTGCAGCCCTCAGTGCCTGTCAGCTTTGCCAGCAGCAGCAGGGTCACCCTCCTCTGACCTCTCCTGCCTGGAGGGATACGGGATTCGGGGGGTTCTGATGGTGGAGACCCCAGCTCGGTCACCACAGGCTCTCTGAGCCCTGTTTACTTCCCATCTGATGCTCCTGCTGCTTCCCAGCTTGGACTCGAGTCTTGGCCACTATCAGTTAGTCCTCCGGTCTCTTTCTATATTTGGCACGTGTTTATCTCTCGGATGTGCTCGTGTTCCTGTGCTTCCAGGAGTTTGGTTGCAGAAGGACGGTGTTTGGGGTGCTGGGAATGCACTGGTGAGTCCTGCCAGGCCCTGGCTGCCCCTGTTGGATGCCCAGGCAGGGCTGTGAATGTCTCCCGGGGCAGGGGCTGGCCGTGTGTGTCCCCCTCTGAGCAGGAGCTGGCAGGGGGTCAGGTGCACGTTTGGCTGCATTCTGTGATTTCTCTCATTGGCTTGAGATCCACCTGGCACTGCCTGCAGCACAAGGGCCATGGGAGCAGAGCTGCGGCGGGTCTGGGGTCCTACTTCTGCCATGGGCTGATGGGGGGACACATTGATCAGACCCCAGTGACACCAGCACTTTTACTGTCACCTGTGGGAGCCCCTGTCACAAGGGGAGGCTCAGGGTGGGCTATGCCCAGCTCCCAGTCATGCTTCCCACCTTGGAGGGGAGCGTGAGCTGCACTCAGCAGCTGTGTGGTCCCAGAGGGGACATGGATTGCTCAGGAAGTGCTGTGCCTTGGCTTGGAAAACAAAGCTTGCTCAGGATTTCTGTCCTGTTGGTTTTGAGCCAACTTGGGCCGAAGCCAGATCTTGAAGGAATGTTTCCTGATGCTCCCAGATACTTTCGGGCTGTGGGAGCTACTCGCTCCAGCTGCTTCAGCATGCACTGAAGGATGGGCTGGGCCGTGGGGTGGGGGTTCCAGGGCTGTGGGGGTCCCAGGAGTGCCTGGGGCTCACCCAGTGCCACCTGTGGCTCACCCTGTGCCGTGCTGATCCCACACACCTTGTGCTGCTCCAGGCACTGTTGGAGTGGGACAGGACCTGTGGGAGCCCTGGCTGGATCACTTCACTCTTGTCTGGGATCACCTCACAGAGCTGGGATTCCCCCTCAGAGCAGGTTGTCTCCTCGTCTTTACTCTCCCCAGGATTGTCCTGACAGCATTTTTCACAAGGTGTTTGCAAGTGCAGCCTGGCCCTGGGAAGCCATAAAACAATCCCATGACCTGACCGTGCTCCTGCACAGCCTCTTTTACGGAAGTAATTGGGACCCATAAATCCGTTATCTGAGCTGGGAGCTCCTCGGGAGCTGCTGACTGCTGGGAATGCCAGGCCGAGCCAGGCGCCGGAGCCGAGGGTGGCTGTAGCCGCCGGCCCAGCCTGGCTGCCGCCGCGGGCTGGGTGCAGTTTCTGGGGTTGCAGCTCAGGAGTGTCCCTCTCCCTGCTCTGGCTGCACGGTTCCACTGCCCTCCCTTGCTGTTCATCTTTGGACTTGAGGGATGCCAGGAAAGGAGCAGACTCTTGGCAGTTCCGTGCGTTTTGTGTGCCTGTGTCACAGTCTCGACCTTCCTAAGTGACAGTGGAGAAGCTGGGCTCTGGCCTGGCTTTCTGAGAAGGAGCTTCTCCTGGGGAGAAGTGTCGTGCCCAGTGAGGTCCCTGCTGCCTGCTGGGGTCCCCTGTGGGACACATTCCTGCTGTGACCTGGCTTGTGGCCCGGGAGGGATCAAACTTCACTGGATGTGTTGGAGGTGGCACAGTCAGGCTGGGATGGGTTGCATCTGGCTGCTCCGGGCGCTGCCCTATGCCCTGAGGGTGGGTGGGTGTCATCTGGGTGGGGATACAGGTGGTAAACAGGGCTTTGGGGCTCCCATGCCAAGGACCTTGGCCACCCTTTCGCTCTCCGGGCAGCTGAGGAGGGGCCGAAGTTGGATTTGTGTCCCTTGGGGAAATGCTGGGCCCTGACGCACATCCACACCAGCCCTGCAGCAGCTGCCAGGCCCTCAGCGGTTCCCTCCATCTCTTCCTCCTTGGCAGGTCCACCACATCCTGCAGGAGATGGTGATCGGTGGGATGGTGCTGGAGACCAATATGAATGAGATTGTGGCGCAGGTGGAGGCCCAGGGCAAGCTGGAGAAGGCAGAGGTGAGCGGTGATGCTGCGGCTCTGCCCCACAGGAGCTGCAGACCCTGTGCTGAGGGGCTGTGGCCCATGGGGTCTGGGGTGGGCATGTGGAGGTATCCAGGGCATTCCCAGTCTGCCCACGTGAGCCCTTGGGTTGGGGCTGGGGACATCCCTGCCCCGTGGTGCTGTTCAGGGGCGCAGGGAGCTGCCAGAGTGTGGAAGTGGTTATTCCATCAAGGTTAATGACTTCAGGCTGTAAAAGGTTTATTGTCCTGTTTGCACTGTCACTGGGAAGATGTGGCTGTGGAGAGGCTGCGGGGCAGTGGTCACGGTTCTTCTGTCCCCAGGGAGGCCTCTCGGCTGCTCCTTCCCGCGCTGTGTCGGCCGTGAAGAACATCAACCTGCCCGAGATCCCCCGCAACATCAACATCGGGGACATCAACATCAAAGTGCCCAACCTGTCACAGTTCATGTGAGCAGCCCATGGTGGGGGCTGCCCGCTGAGCAGAGCTGGGGTCCCCGGCTCCTCCTGGGGCTCTGCCCACGCGGCACACAGGAGCTGGTGGTGCCGGTGTGCCCAGGCTGGCTGAGGGCAGGGAGCAGGGACAGGGCTCAGAGAACGGGCAGGGGGGACCCTCACCCTGGACCTGGGCTCCGTTCTGCTCTCTGGTCCCCCAAGAAGGAGGGTGCCCTTCCTTCCCCTCCCTCCCTGCGGACATGCAGCCTCTCCTTGCTGTGGGAAGAGCTGGCTCCTGCCTCTCCGTGATTCTTGAGATTCCCAGTGGTGACAATGTGTCTGTAGTGACGGCTCCATCAGGAGCTGCAGGTTGTCTCCTCCATCCTCCCTGCCCTCGTCCTGCTGTCTGTGATGGGCCCCAGCTGGGTGGGGGTCACTCATGGGAGCTGCTGTGTGCCCTGGGGACAGTGTGAGGGGAACCTGCTGGCGTGGGGAGGTGGCAGCGAGAGGATGGGAGCTGGGTGCCGTGGGGGACAGGCAGGTGGTAGCCTGCAGGGTCGGGCCCAGCTGGGTCTGCTGGAGTGTGTCCCTGTGTCCCAATAAAAGCCCCCTGAACCCGTGTCTGTGTCTGCTGTGGGTGCTGCTGCGTGGGGAGGGCCTGGGGGCTCTGGGCAGCTCTGGGGCAGCTGCAGCCCAGGGGTGGGAAAGGGGGCCCTGGGCGTGCCAGGGGAGGGCAGGGCGCTTAGGGCAGGGCCCTGGCTGCACCCTGTGCTCCTGGAGCAGGTGCAGGGAGGGTGATGGCCCTGCTCGGGCTGTGACAGCAGCGTCCCAAGCTTTGGGCCTTTGGTGGCAGGTCACCCCTTGCCAGTTCCTGCCCTCTCCCTGCTGCAGAGCATCCTGGCAGGGCAGCTGTGAGCTCCGACAGCTCTGTGGGTGTGTGGGAGCTGTGGGGCTGGGGTCTCCTGAGAGCGGGCAGGAGCAGGGCTGGTCCTGGGGGTCACAGTGACCCTGAGGGGCTGTCAGCCGTGTGCCCCACGCCCGTAGCTCCACCGCCCTTGGCTCCTCCGTGGCTCCATCTGGCCACCAGCCCCTGGGGCTGGCCAGGGGCTCTTCCTCTGCTCCCCAGCTGTGCTCCGGGTTCTGCCTCCACTTCCCCTGGCAGGGAAACCGTGACTCTGCCTGGAAGGAATTTCCCCTCCCTGCAGCTTAACCCTTCCCCAGCTGGCCACTGGCCACATCAGCGCTCCTGGAGGTCAGGGAGCTGGGCAACCTGCTGTGTCCTCTTGTGCGCTGGCCCTCCTCTGCCTCCTCCTCTTCCTCTTCCTCCTCCTCCTCTTGTAGGTGTCTGCGAAGGGTACAGGTGAGCCGTGATGTCCGGGCCGTGTCCTGGGGCTGGGACTCGGGGTCTGGCAGCACTGAGACGGTTGGAGAGGAACGCTCTGGCTCACGCCATGGCGAGGGAGCTGGCGAGGTGCTGGCCACCTGCTCTGGCCACGCCGGGGGTTCGGGGGTCGGCTGCCACGGGCAGTGCCTGTGTCCGGCCCCACGCCACCGCACCCCACGGCCGCTGCACGGTGTGTCCGACCGCAGGTGCTTCCTCCGCACCTCCCGTAGCGCCTCCGGTAACTGCCCCGGCCCCGTTGCCCCGTCCCACGTCTCGCCAGAGCCTCAGCCCTGCAGCTCTGCGGGACGTGGGAGGCTCGGGACCGGGACCGGGACCGGGACCGGGACCGGGACCGGGACCGGGACCGGGACCGTGCTTGGGCCGGCGAAGCCCCTCTGCCGCTGCCGACTGTTACCTCTTCCCAAGCCCTGGTTCACGCTGGGATGAGCGGGGGTGAAGCCCTAGCCCTAGCCCTAGCCCTAGCCTGCCATTTCCCGTCCCGGGGAGCTCCAGCCCCGGCCCGGGGGCGGTGCGCCCCGCGGGAGCTCTGAGTGCCCGGCGCCGGTGCTGACCCCGCGCTGTGCCACACGGGCTGCCCTGGGGGGTCACCAGACCTCCCACAGCCCCGAGCGGGCCGGGGGTACAGCATGTGCAGGGCTTAGAGGGCAGGGGCGCTCCCCTCCGAGCCGCTGCACGGTCCGGAGATGGACACGGGGCTCATCCTGGGGTGGCTCTCGGTCCCCCGCCCGCTGCCCGCCGCAGCTGTGCTGTGCGGTGGCACCCATGGGTGCCGGGCTTTGCTGGGTCAGCTCTGCCTGCGGGAGCGTGTTCCCAAATCCACGCCCCTCCCCAGCACCCTTTCCCCTCGGAACTCCCTCCTCGCCCTGTCCCAGTGTGGGGGGGCCATGCCGGGGGTTCTCCCCCCTCGCTGCCCCGGGCCGTGCCCCCCGCCCCGCCGGCCGGCAAACATGAGGTTAAGGGGGCGAGAGCTCCGGGTTCCTGCCCTGGAGCTTTGGAGGAAACTTTCCTCCCCCTGGAGCCGAGAGCGCGGAGCTGAGCCGGAGAGTTGGGCGCAGGCAGGAGGACAGGCAGAGGGACGCGTGGGGCGCAGGGAGGGCGCAGGAAGAGGGAACAGGGCGGGCAGGACCCCCTGCCCCTAGCTGAGCGCAGGAAGGTGAGGGGGGACTCTGCCGCTGCGCAGACTCCGGGGACGTTCGCACCCCAAGCCGGGGGTCCGCGGGGTGCGTTGGAGCGGACCAAGAGGGGGAAGGGCCGTGGGGATGTGTGGGGACCGGCGGGAGCTGTGGGGCTGCCAGTGGGGTTCGCATACATGGGGGTTATGGAGCCCATACATAATGGGTGGACTTGGGGGGCTCTGTGGGGGTGCGTGGCGGCGTGGAGGGCTCTGGGGGTTGCCAGGCTGTGGGATGTGTGAGGACAGAGCCTCAAGGGCCCCACGTGGGTGACGCCCAACATCTGTGCCACCTGTGGGATGTGGGATGCCACTGGCTGGGCGCCAGTGAGGGGGCTTCTGGGGGTGGGGACAGGATCCTGCAGGCGCTGGGGGAGTAGGGGTGTGGGTGCCGTGTCTTGCCCCAGTGCTGCCCCCCGTTAACTCCAGCCTGCCCCTCCCTAGGCGAGCCCGTGGGGGCTGCCTGCGTGCTGTGCCCGAGGGGCTGTGGGAGGGCCAGCAGGGCCGTTGTGTGGGGTGGAGGGCAGACTGCCTGGCACCCTCCCAGCCAGCTGTGGCCCCTGGTCCTGTGGGGGACTGTCCCCAAAGCCGTAGCCTTTGGCCAGAGCCAGGGTGGGGATGGAGACGAGGGAGCCAGCAGTGGCCTCTGGGCCAGGGGATGGCTGTGCCAAACAGGGAATGCCAGGGACTCCGTCAGCATCCGAAGTGATTTGTGCCAGGCACGGTGGCCCCAGCGGGTGCAGCTGGGTGCTGTCAGGGACAGGGCAGGGTTCCCTGGGGACACCACTCACCTTGTCCTGTTTTGCCCTTTGCCCCAGCTGTGGCTCCTGGCAGCACCTGCTCCTATCTCCCTACGAAGAGATCGATCAGATCTTGGGAACAGGATATTCCCAGTCAACCTCCCCACCCTAGCCTGGGTGGGGACCTCACATGTGCCCACTGGGGTAGGCTCACCATGATGGAGTTTGGCCCCAGTGCCTCTGAGTTCATGACCCTGGACTTTGAGAGGGCTGTGGGCAGGGTGAGCTCCTCCCGGGTGTTTGCCCCCCCACCTCTGCCACTGCCAGACCCCTGTGCTGCACCCCACACCCCCTACTTTCCCTGGTGTGGGGACAGCCTGTGAACTGTGCCCCTCGCAGGCAGGGGCAGCCTGGACCCTCTGACAGTGGCTCAAAGCCTGTCACTCGAGGGTAAACAAGGTGACACTGAGACTGCATCTGGGCTTGGCTGATGGGGACACACGCTGGGCCCTGCAGCATGGTGGGGATGTGGCTGCTGGCTGCAACCACCCACTCTGTCCCTCCTTTTGCAGGGCCAGGCCAGTGCTGGGGAAGGACGGGGGGCCAGGCCCGCAGCCTGCACCCTCCCCCCGATGGTGCGACCCCCCAGCCAGCTCTGCCTCTGCAGCAGCGGCGCTGGGCATTGGTGCTCCCGCCAGGCTGGTGGGCGGGTGGGTGGAAAGCTCATCCCAGGGTCTGTCACCGCCCTGAGCCCCATGGCCATTTAATCCTTCACCCATTAACTTGGACTAATAAACCTCGTGGGAGCGAGAGGCTAAAAGCCGTGCCTGCGCCAGTGCCGCGTCTGCCAGTGCCACTCCTGCTGCCCACCATGGCGGGTGGCTTTTACATCAGCAAGGGCGTGGGCATCGTGGCCATCGTGCTGGGCCTGGGGGCCGTGGCCACCATCATCGCACTCTCGGTGGTGTATGCCCAGGAAAAGAACAAGGGCACATCAGATGTGGGCATCAACAGCACAGCTGGCCCCAGCACCACCGCCACCACCGCCGCCCCCAACAACCCCTGGAACCGGTGGAGGCTGCCAGCCACGCTGAAGCCGGAGAGCTATGAGGTGACCCTGCAGCCCTTCCTGACGCCAGACGCCAACAACATGTACATCTTCAAGGGCAACAGCAGTGTGGTCTTCGTCTGCGTGGAAGCCACCGACCTCATCCTCATCCACAGCAACAAGCTGAACTACACCATGCAGGGCTCCTTCCATGCCACATTGCAGGCGGCGGGCGGTGGCAGTGCCCCTGCCATCTCCCGCACCTGGCTGGAGACCCCCACGCAGTACCTGGTAGTGCAGCTGGCCACCCCCCTGGAGCAGGGCAAGCGGTACCGCCTGTTCAGCAGCTTCACTGGGGAGCTGGCTGATGATCTGGCTGGCTTCTATCGCAGCGAGTACACTGACGAGTCCGGCAAGAAGTAGGTGGAGGGCCAGGGTCAGGGTGGAGGCCACAAGGCTGGCATGATGTGGTGGGAAGGGGAATGGGGGGCACAGGGCTGGCACAGCATGGTGGAGGGCATGGGCTGGCTTTGGGGCTCCTCTCCCACCAGGACAATGGGATGGCTGTGTGGAGCCTCTGTGCTCTTGCATCCTCCTGCTGCCCCAGTGGGGATGGGAGCAGGGGGACTGGGGGCTGCAGCCTCTGCAGGGACCCCCAGGGCTGACGGGGTTGGCTCGCAGGCAGGTGGTGGCCACCACGCAGATGCAGGCGGCTGATGCACGAAAAGCTTTCCCCTGCTTCGATGAGCCGGCCATGAAAGCCAACTTCACAGTGACGCTGATCCACCCCTCCATCTATGAGGCCATTTCCAACATGCCTGCCACGGGTGAGTGGGGCGGGGGACCCTATTGGGGGGCTGGGGGCCTGGCAGGTCTGTGGGATGACCCTCTGATCTCCACAGGCACCAGGCAGCAGACAATCGATGGGGAGTCCTGGAATGTAACTGAGTTCGACACCACCCCCAGGATGTCCACGTACCTTCTGGCCTTCATTGTCAGCCCGTTCACCCACGTGCGGAATGACACGGGGAAGACACTGGTAGGATGGGGTGGGGTGCCCCCCCTGCCTGCCTGGGTGGCTGGGCCTGGGCCACTGCTGAGCCCTGCATCCCTCCTCTCCAGATTCGGATCTGGGGCCGCCCCAAGGCCATCGAGGAGGGCCAGGGCAACTACGCGCTCAACGTCACTGGCCCCATCCTCAGCTTCTTTGAGGACCATTACAACACGCCCTACCCACTCCCGAAATCCGGTGGGTGCTGTGGGGCTCCTGGGGCACTGGGTTGAGGTGCCTGCTGCAGAAGGGGCAGATGCTCCAGCACCCTGTCCGGTGGGCAGGGCACTGATGGGACCCCTCCATCCCCAGACCAGGTTGGCCTCCCTGATTTCAATGCTGGTGCGATGGAGAACTGGGGGCTGGTGACCTACCGGGAGAACTCGCTGCTCTTTGATGATGAATACTCCTCCATTAGCAACAAGGAGCGGGTGGTGACTGTCATCGCCCATGAGCTGGCACACCAGGTACGTGCTACACCCACCCGCCCTCTCCCCTGGCTGATGGCTGCCAGCTGAGGCCATGCTATGCCCTCTGCAGTGGTTTGGGAATTTGGTGACGCTGCGGTGGTGGAACGACCTGTGGCTCAATGAGGGCTTTGCCTCATACGTGGAGTACCTGGGCGCTGACTCGGCTGAGCCCTCCTGGAACATTGTGAGTGCCAGGGACGATGGCCGTGGGGACAGGCAGGGGACCAGGCACCCCAGGGGCTGCCCTGGTGCCAGGGGGCACACGCAGGGCTGAGGCGGGTGCTGTTGCTCCCTCTGCAGAAAGACCTGATGGTGCTGAATGAGGTGCACGCAGTGATGGCGACCGACGCCCTGGCCAGCTCCCACCCGCTCTCCTTCCGCGAGGAAGAGATCAACACCCCGGCCCAGATCAGTGAAGTCTTTGACAGCATTGCCTACAGCAAGGTGTGCACAGGGTCCCTGGGGTGAGGATGGGCTCTGGGGTGTCCCTTGGCTCTCTGACCTGCTGTCCCTGCAGGGAGCGTCGGTGCTGCGGATGCTCTCGGAATTCCTCAGTGAGGATATCTTCAAGGAAGGGCTGCAGGTGAGGTGCTGCTGGTGCTGGGGGGAAGCAAGCCCGGTGTGGGGTGGGTATCCCATGGTAGGGGCCTTCCTGGGTGCTCTAGGGGTGTCCCACACCCCAGACTTGCCCCTGCCCCCTCACCTCTCCTGCTGCTCTCCCACAGTCCTACCTCCACACCTTCGCCTACAACAACACTGTCTACGCCGACCTCTGGGTCCATCTGCAAGAGGTAGGAGGGAGCTGGTGCTCCTGCAGCATCCCCAGCCCTGGCTCTGGGGGCTGCCTGGTGTGACAGGGTCCCACGTGCTGGGTAAGGGGTGCGGCGCTGGCCAAGCCCCACGCTGCCCTTGCCCGTGCCCCTGGTGACCCTGGCGCTGCTGTCCCTGCAGGCGGTGGAGAAGAACAATGTCGATCTGCCTGACAGCATCAGCAACATCATGGATCGCTGGACGCTGCAGATGGGCTTCCCCGTGGTGACTGTTGACACCCGCACCGGCACCGTCAGCCAGGCCCACTTTCTGCTGGACCCTGACTCCCCTGTGGACAGACCCTCCGTCTTCAAGTGAGTGCGGTGGGAGCTGACTGGGAACTGGGGGGTCAGGGGATGAGGGCCAGTCCCCCCACCTGTCTGTTCCTGGCACAGCTACACCTGGATCATCCCCATCTCCTGGACAACAGCCAACAGCGCTGGCAGCAACAGATACTGGCTGACCAAAGTCACAGGTACGGTGTGTCCCGGCTGTGAGTGGGGGTCTTGCTGCCCTGGCACAGGGCTGAGGGCAGTGGCGGTGGGGCTGAGCCTGGGTCTCCCTGCTGGGTAGGGGTGCAGCTCTGGCAGAGCCTCCTGTCCCCTTCCCAGACACCAAGAATGAATTCAAGGTCAGCAGCCCCAACTGGCTCCTGCTGAACCTCAATGCCACTGGGTACTTCCGTGTCAACTACAACCAGGAGAACTGGAATCAGCTCCTCCGCCAGCTCAACAGTAGCCATGAGGTACACGGGGCGCTCAAGGCTGTGGCGTGCAGCCCCACTCCACACACCCTGTAACCCGCTCAGGCTGCCTTGAGATGCTGACTTTGCTCTCTCAGGTCTTCCCTGTGATCAACCGTGCCCAGATCATCGACGATGCCTTCAACCTGGCCAGGTGAGCCCTGCCAGATGGTCTGGGTGCCGCTGGGGAGAGGCGCTGGGTGGGGTGGGTCCCCTGGAGTGGGCAGTGATAATGGGGCTGGGGAGGTGACGCTGCCCTCACCCCTGACAGGGCCAAATACATCAATGTGACCTTGGCCCTGAGGACAACACAGTTCCTGAGCAAGGAGAGAGAATACATGCCCTGGCAGGCAGCGCTCAACAACCTCCAGTACTTCCAGCAGATGTTTGACCGCAGTGAGGTCTTTGGGCCCATGTCGGTGAGTGGTGCCACCCCCCCGTGCTGGGGGTGAGGGACCAGGGCTGTCCCCACAGTGGTGTGGGGGCTGCTCCCAGTGCCACTGGGCACTGACTCCTTCTTGCCCCCAGAAATACATGAAGCAGCAGGTGACCCCTCTCTTCGAGTACTACAAGAACATCACCAGTAACTGGCAAACTCTCCCCACTGGCCTCATGGACCAGTGAGTACCGCGGCTCTGGAGCTAGGCTGGGTCCCTGGGGTCTCCCTGACCACACTGGGGAGAGGGCATGGCCCTGCCTCCAGCCAGCACCAGCTGGTGGGTGCCCCGTGCTGAGCCCCAGCCCTCACGGCCTCTCTCCCCCCAGGTACAACGAGGTCAATGCCATCAGCACAGCCTGCTCCTATGGCGTCACTGAGTGCCAGCAGCTGGCCACCAACTACTTCAACGAGTGGAAGAAAAATGCCACCAAGAACCCGTGAGTCCTCAGGAGCCCTGGTACTCTGTGTGTGGTCAGGCTGGGCACGGTGAGGGGCTCCTGGCACTGATGGCTCTTACCCCAACAGGGTCCCCCCAAACCTGCGCTCAGCCATCTACTGCAACATTGTGGCCTCGGGCGGGGAGGAGGCCTGGGATTTTCTCTGGGCAAGGTTCCAGGAAGCCCATGTGGTGTCGGAGGCCGACAAGCTCCGCACGGCACTCTCCTGCAGCCCCCACCCCTGGATCCTCAAACGGTGAGTGTGGGGGTGTGTCCCCACCAGCCCATCACCCACATCCCATCCGCTGCCCCTGCTGGCCCCTCACCCCCGCATCATGCCCCTCCAGGTACCTGGAGTACACCCTCGACCCCACAAAGATCCGGAAGCAGGATGCCACCTCCACAATCAACAGCATTGCCAGCAATGTTGTGGGGCAGCCCCTGGCCTGGGACTTCATCCGTGGCAACTGGAAGACGCTTTTCAGCCAGTGAGCACTGCAGGGGACTGGGGACACCCCTGTCTGCCATGCCCCTTGGGGGTGGCACTGTCCCTTCCCCTGTCCCCTCACCTGTGGCTCTGTGGGACCCCTGGCTCAGCACACTTCTGCTCTCCCAGGTATGGGGGCGGATCCTTCTCTTTCTCCAACCTGATTCTGTCTGTGACCCGGCGCTTTTCTTCAGAGTTTGAGCTGCAGCAGGTGAGGTTGGACCCTGGCAGGGGCCAGGGGACCAGGGGCCCCAGCCTTGGCAGAGCTGCCCTTTGCCGGTAGCCCTTGAGAAGGGATTTTCATGCCCCTTGTGTGCCCAGGGGTCCAAGAGGCTTCTGTCCCTGTCCCTGGGGGCCTGCTGGGGTGGTGCCAGAGACTCCCAGGGGCTGTTGGGGTGCCCGTGGGGGCTGTTGGGGTGCTGCATGGGCTGCTGGAGGCTGTTGGGGTGCCCATGGGGGCTGTTGGGGTGCTGCATGGGCTGCTGGAGGCTGTTGGGGTGCTCCTGGATGCTGCTGAGATGGTGCTGTGGCCTTCCAAAGGCTGTCAGGGTGCTACTGTGGCTGTCAGGATGATGTTGGGTGGTGTTGGGGGCCGCTGGAGTGGTGCTGGGAGCTGCTGGGATCTGCCAGGGACAGTCCCCTGCCCGCTCCAGCCGCATCTCTGCCCGGCAGCTGGAGCAGTTCAAGGAGGACAACCAGGACATCGGGTTTGGGTCGGGGACGCGGGCGCTGGAGCAGGCGCTGGAGCGGACCCGCGCCAACATCAACTGGGTGAAGCAGAACCAGGCAACGGTGCTGGAGTGGTTCGAGAGCGCGAGTAGATAACGGGCGCCTGCACTCCCGCGGCCGCCAGGATGGACCCTCATGCACTCCCGACTCCTCTCACACCATCCTCGCAGCCCCCAGGCCTCTGCGCCCCCAGCCCCGCACTGCCAGAGGGGCCTGGTGCCGGGATAATGGGCACTGTGAACATGGGGACTTGGGGGGGAGGTCAGGCTGATGCAGCTCTGGGGGTGTAAATAAAGACTTGGAGTTTCCATGGGCGCCTGGGTGCTGGGGTCCCTGCTGTGGAGACTGCACCAAGCCGGGAAGGAAGCGCCCGGGACCCTGCAGCAGGCAGGGCTGGGGCAGGGCCGGGGCTGAGCCCCCCGGGCTGTTAGGAGCTTGGTGCTAAGTGGCTCTGGAGGCTGCGCTGACGCCAGCCCCGGCCCCTCTGTCTGACAGCTGCGTGTGAGCTCTCCTGCTGGGCCCGGCTCGGGGGGCTCCCTGCCCGCTCCCTGCACACTGGCACCAGGACCCCTCTGCCTTGCCCCGCTCTGGGCAGGGCCTGCAGGGTCGGGGCAGGGGCCATGGGGGTGGCTGTGACAGGTAGGAGTCCCTCATGGGCTACCCCAGACCCTGAAGGGGTGGGGCTGTCCTTGGGCACAGGGAAGGGACAGGACCCTCAGGCAGGTGAGAGCTGGGGTCAGTGGGGCTGGGAACGCCCCAGGTGGTGGGACCCTCTGCCACCCCAGCCCTGGACACGTCTGGGCTGTGGGACAGGCTGGGAGTGGACACAGCCCCTGGCCCGGGGCAGCACCTGGCTCTGTGTGTGGGGTGCCAGGCTGAGGGATGCTCCCAGTCCTGCCCGCGCTGCGGTGCAGCCAGCAGGTCCCACAGCACGGAGCAGGGGTGCAGCGCTGCACGGCAGCTTTAATGAGGACCCGGGTGTCTGTCCCATCCTGCACAGCTCTGCGGCATGGCCATGCCACTGACCCATGGCCAGGCCACTGCCCCACTGCCATGCCACCGTGCCCGTGTGGTCTCTGTGCAGATCAGGGGTGCAGATCAGCTCCAGTCCCCACAGTGCTGCACTGGGATGCAGCTGGGCAGGCGAGGCCGTGGCAGGAGCTGGGAAGATGAGCCTGTCCGGGGCTGAGGCACTGCTGAGCTGTGTGAGGTGAGTGGCAGTGGGACACCCCACCTTGCACCCCCCACCCAGCCCACGAGGATCGTCCTCCACCCCAGCCCAGGGACTGCAGGAGCAGGGGCTGAGCTGGGGAGGGGCTTTGGGTACCTGGTGGTGTGCGGGCAGCTGGGAGCCATGCGTGGGGGTCCTGGGGTGCCCTGTGTCCGTCAGTCCTGCCCTGGGAGGCTCCAAGCAGGAGGAGGAAGCCGTCCTATTACCCATGGCAGTGGCATGTCTGTGGGGAGGCTCCAGTGCAATGTAGCTGGGCATCCTCTGAAGCTCTGGGGGATCCCTGCAGCAGGGATGTACGGGGATGATCCCCAGGTCTCTAGCCCCATCTCTGCACCCCCAAGCACCCCTGGGGGAGTGCCCGCAGAGGTGACTCCCCAGCCCCCATCCCCATCCCGGGGCAGAGGTGACAGTGGGGCCCCAGCAGGGCGGAGAGGTGGGCGATGCAGCGAGTGGCGAGGCGCAGGGTCTCGATCTTGGTGAGGCTCTGCCCGGCGGGCGCCAGCGCGGGCGGCAGGTAGTGCCGCAGCCGCATCCGCAGCTTCTCCCGCTCGCTGGCGCTCTGCCGCGGGACCCCCGGGCCGCCCCCGCCCCGCAGCCGCTGTCTGCCCCGAGGGGGACGCAGCGACGCCCCGGGGGACTCTGCCGAAGGGACCGGGGACGCAGTGTTGTGTCTGGCAATGGTTGGAAGCTGCTCTGCTGGCCGCGTCTGGGGGTAACCCCGGCTTTATTCGGGCCGGGGGTGCGGGGCGATGCCTCTGAGCCCATTTGGAGGTGTCGAACCCCCCGAGCCTCCCCCCGCTCCGGCCGGGCGGCAGGAGCCTGGGAATGCCGGTCCCATTTGCAGAGGTGTCAGATCTGACTCCTTTGGTCCTTAATTGGCCCTGCCGGCGCTGGGAAGTGTGTGGGGACCCATTCACACGGCCGTGAGAGATGCTAACGTGCCGCCAGCCGCGCATCGCTCCGCACCACCGCACCGCCTCCCCTGCACCGCACAGCCTCCCCTGCACCGCACCGCCTCCCCTGCACCGCACCGCCTCCCCTGCACCGCACCGCCTCCCCTGCACCGCACAGCCTCCCCCCGCACCGCACAGCCTCCCCCTGCACCGCACCGCCTCCCCTGCACCGCACCGCCTCCCCCTGCACCGCACCGCTCCGCACCACCGCACCGCCTCCCCTGCACCGCACCGCCTCCCCCTGCACCGCACAGCCTCCCCTGCACCGCACAGCCTCCCCTGCACCGCACCGCCTCCCCTGCACCGCACCGCCTCCCCTGCACCGCACCGCCTCCCCTTGCACCGCACAGCCTCCCCTGCACCGCACCGCCTCCCCTGCACCGCACAGCCTCCCCTGCACCGCACCGCCTCCCCTGCACCGCACCTCCCCGCACAGCGATCTGCTGCCGGCACCCGGCACTTGAGCTGCCAATGCCGGGTCCCCGAGCCGCCAGCCCTGGCACCCAGCGGGGTCCCCACAGATCTCTGTCCAGCTCCCAGCCCCTGGTCCGGGGGTACTGTGTGGGCTCTGGCTCAGACTGACGGCCCTAAGGGGCAGGAGGTGTGGGGAGCGCAGGGCGCTTGGGTGGGGGGCCGGGGTGCTCCCTTCCCAGCGGTATCCTCGCACTGGCCGTGTTTCTGTGTCCCCGGTCCGATGGGATGCAGCCCCGGACGGCTCCAGATGAGCTGAGGCACCTGTGGACCCGCAAGGCTGTGCCCCCGCTTGGGCTGGGGCTCCCTGTGCTGCTGCAGGTTGGGGTGCTCCGTGGTGGGTGCCAAGCCCTTGAGGGTGCTGGGGCCAGGGGACCCTCCGTGCAGGAGGGCTGAGGGGCAGGAGGGGGGCACCGTTTGCCAGGTGCTTGGTAGCACTGAGCCCTGCACCGGACACAGCCCTGGGCAAAGACCCTGTGATCTGTGCCCATCACAGACAGAGGGACAGCCATGACCACCGTAAACCACGCAGGGGTCTGACCCGGGAGGTGATGGAGCAGGGATGGCGGGTCCCAAGTGGACAGGGAGATGTCCTTGGAGGGTCCCAGCAGGGCCAGGGACCTCTCAGCAGAAGGGCTGGGGGCTCCTGGGGGCACAGCCTGAGCTAGGCAGGGGCTGAACTCTGCTGTGGTGCCACGTTGCCCCATGGCCCTGCACCCTGCTCCACTGTTACAGGCTGAAATGATGGGGGGCACCCCATTCCCTGCAGGCTGAGGGCCTGCGGGGTATCCTGCTGTCACCAAAAGTTGGGAATAAAACGCTCTAACATGGTAAATTCAGTATTAGAAAGTAGCATTACTTTATTTAGGTGCTGGGGGTGCAGGGGATATCTCCTCCTACTACACACACCACAGCTGGCTAACAGACTAGCTTAAATCTTGGTAACTTATTTATTAAATTTCCCAAAACTCATACAATGTAGGTTAAACATTCACACAAATTCTTTTGCATATTTATATCGCTTTTCAGAGCTTATTTACAGAAGAGTAGTGGTCTTTTGAGGGTCTCTGGTGGTCATCTGGGGAACATCTCATTCCTCAAATTATCTGGTTTTGGTCATAGGCCTCCAAAAAAAGTTTCTTCTCTTTGAATACACCCCAGCTCTGTGGTCTGGCCAAGCTACAGCTTCTTACCAGCCTTCCTCAGGCCCACAGTCTTTAAGGCTAAGATAACCACTTGCACACATTAATACAGGACTAAGCACTGTTTGCTGAAGCTAAAGGAATTCCCAAGACTTAAACACTATTTGTTACACTTAAAGATTTTCCCAGCACTGCAGGGGCCCTGACCCCACGGCCGGTGTTGCCCCAGCCCAGCCATACTCCAGCACTTGTCCAAACAGGGAGGTGGGAAGCGGCTGCGGCGGGTGCAGAACTCATTACCCGGGAGCTCATCAGCTAATGAGACCCAGGAGGGGGCCGGGCAGCGAGGAAGGGGCCGTGCCCAGGCTGGGCCGTGGGGTGCAGATCTCCTGCCAGACACCCCTGCACCCCCAGAGTGGGGCCGGGTGTTGGAATGGGGCTGGTACTGGTGGCCTCCGATCGGCTGGGTCAGTGCTGGGCACTGCTCAGATGAGCACACACGGTTTGGGGGGTCCTGTGCCCCCAGCTGTGCCCCCTCAGCTGTGCCCCCCTCCTTTGAGGGGATCCCGTGCCCCTCATGTTCCCCTGGTTTGGGGGGCATGTCCTGCACCCTGCGGTACCACTGGGCACTGCACACCCGGTTCGGGGGTCCTTTGCCTCCAGCTGTACCCCCAGGCCAGGCTGTGCACAGTCGGTCTGGGGGCCCGGGCCCGTGCCCGTGCCCGAGTCCGTGTCCCCTCGCTCCCTGATGGATTTTCCGTCCCTCGGCGGGGCCGTTTCCCGGGAAACCTTCGCACCCGCCGGCCTCGACACCTGCGGGTCCTGGGAACGCGGCGGGAGGGCTCCTCCCAGCCCGGACCCTGGCCCTCGGCACCCGCCGCCCCTGGGGGTTCCCTGCCGCTGCCAGCGCCGGGCAGCCCCGCGGGGCCCGAGCTCACGGGGGCGGTGGGCGACCGTCAGCCCCGAACCGGGTGCAGGGGGTCCCACAAAGCCACAGGGGCAGACCTCTGGCTGGGGTCATGCTGCCCATGGGGGAGGCACAGGGACACGCCGCTGGGTGGACAGACTCACTGCAAACCCCACTGCAGCCCCGTCAGAGCCCCACTCACCCCCACTGCACCCCCACTGCAGACCCTGCTGCACCCCTGCTGCAGACCCTGCTGCAGACCCTGCTGCAGCTCCCCCCCACCCCCAAACAGACCTACGGAGACCTCAGGGCAGCTCCCATGTGGGTCCCAGCCCTGTGTCCAGCCCAGCGCAGGGGCGAGGGGCAGCACCGAGCAGCCTCACACCTCTGGGGTGAAATTTGTCACCCCGTGTTCACAGCCGCGGCACCCGGCCCCCCCAAGCCCCCCGGCCTTTGAAGTGCTGCTGCTGCAGCCACGAAGGTGCATCTTCACACCTCGGGGCCGGCATAAAGCCGGGGCAGCCGGGAGGCTCCGGCACACAGCCGCCAGCCCCCGGCCCTGCCATGGCGCACTCCGCAGCCCGCGGCCACACGCTGCCCGCCACCGCCCCGCTGCACGACTGGGGTGACGGCGGACCTGCGGATCCCCTCGGCTACAGCAGCAGCTCGCCCGCAGCATCGCCGGACTCGTGCGGCCTCGCGTCCCCCGCCGCCGCTCGGGGACCCTGCCGCGGGCACGCCGCCCCCCGCCCCAGGGGCAGGCAGCGGCTGCGGGGCGGGGGCGGCCCGGGGGTCCCGCGGCAGAGCGCCAGCGAGCGGGAGAAGCTGCGGATGCGGCGGCTGGCGCAGGCCCTGCTGCGGCTGCGGCACTACCTGCCGCCCGCCCTGGCGCCCGCCGGGCAGAGCCTCACCAAGATCGAGACCCTGCGCCTCGCCACCCGCTACATCGCCCACCTCTCCGCCCTGCTGGGGCTCGGCCGGGGGGCGCCGGCCCCCCGACACTGTCCCCTCTGCCCCCGGGGCCTGGGGTGCTGCCAGGACACGGACCCCCGTGATGCCTCCCTCCCTGGCGCTGCGGGCTGGGGGTCGCCACCCATGGCGGTGACGCCCCTGGAGCTGCACGGGGCTCCCGGCATGGGGACGGCGGCCTGGGGGTCACCTCTCTGCAGCCCTGCTGCGGGCACTCCCCCAGAGGTGCTTGGGGGTCCGGAGGTGGGGTTAGACACCTGGGAGTCACCCTCCTACATGCATGTGACAGGGACCCTTCCAGATGCACTTGGGGGTCCCAACATCGGGATGGAGACCTGGGGATCTCCCCCCCACATCCCTGCAACTGGGATCGCTCCAGAGGTGCTTGGAGTTTCCAACATCGAGATGGAGACCTGGGGGTCCCCTCCCTACCTCCCTGCAGTGGGGACCTCCTCGGAGCTGAACAAGGCTGTCACCTCTGCTGCATCCCCCTGGCTGACCCCTCCTCACTGTGCAGGGGCTGGGGCCCCGCCGGATCTGCCTGGTGACCCTCTCCTGGACATGGGACTGGCGCTGTCAGAGTTTGTGGGCACAGGGACAGTCACCCAGGTACGTGCTGATGTGGATTGGGGTGACCTTGCGCATGGGGCTGTCAAGGGGCAGGGATCGACCCCCGTTGGGGCAGCCTCAGAGTCCTCTTGGTGTGGGGCAGTGCAGGAACAGGTTTTGGGGTAACAACAGCCTTGTCTGGAGTAGGGAATGGAGATGTGAGTGGGTGAGGTAGGTCCCCCAGCCTGCTCCACCCTTCCTGGTGCTTCCCTCCCTCGTGTTTGTGGGGCTCCTTTTAGTGGGGACAGAACAGAGTCTGTTGTCCTGCTTGTCCCTGGCCAGGAGACCTTCTAGTGGGTGTGCTGTCACCCCCACAACCCCAGCCCTGCCTGGACCTCTGACTGGCTGCTTACCCTCTCACTTCTGCTCCCCAGGACCTCTCTGCAGATCTGCTCTCGCTGCTGGAAGCTCTGGTCCCACCACAGCCCCAGCATTGACGCGGACGAGTCCCTGGGCCTGCAGCACCCACTGCCCTGTGATGCCTCTCTGGACAGCCGCAGCTTGGGGACACGTGCAGCCCTTGGGACAGCTGCAGGAGCAAGCTGCCCCGTCGGAGCCTGGAGCCGTGCTGGACGCGCCGGGTGGCGGTGGCTGGATGTGAATAAACCCTTGTGCCCTGTCCGTGTGTCAGTGTGGCTGTTCCAGGAGCTGGGCATGGGATGGGGTTGGGCATGCCTAGGGGTCCGGTGGGAATGGGGTCCTGTGTGCCCCACAGGGTGTCCTGGCTGGGCTGCAGGGCTGGGGGCTGTGGGGCAGCCAGGCACTGTCTGGGAGAGCAACTTGGGGGGATATCAACAGAGATACTCCCCTTGCCCTGGGGCCTGACCCGGCTAGGGTGGGGTGAGGACCCTCCAGATCCAGCCCTCCCACCTCACAGCTCTGGGGCTGTGGGAGCTCCCCAGTGCAGAGTGAAATGGGTGGATTTGGGGTCCAGCTTTGTGTGGAGACAGGGCTGGAGATCCTGCCTGGAGCAAAGTGTGGGGGCTTGTGATGGGGACCCTATGTCCCCAGCCCCCATGGTGGCTCCCTGAAGTCTGGGGTCCCCATTAGCAGGAGGGTGTCAGGACCTGGCAGCCATGTGCTAATGTGTCATGGGAATATCTCCCCAACTTTGGGGTCTGGGGTGAAGGGCGGGGGTTTAATGAACCCCATGGAGTGTGAAAGGACTCTCTAATGAGGTTAATTCCCTCTGCTGGGGTGGAGGTGGGGGGTGACAGGATGGGACAAAAGCCTTTGAGGTGTAAAGCAGTCCCCTCCCCTGGCCTCCCCTAGGCTGCAACCCCTGCTCTGCAGCCAGGGCTGAGGGGACCTGGGCATGTGCTCCAGCCATGGGGACACTGCCATGGGGACGACCACAGCCTGGGGGAGCAGCTGGCAGTCACAGCGCTGGGAGGTCTCTGGGCCCCCCAAATGCTGCACCTCAACATGAGGATCTCTCGTGTGCCCTGACACCTGGCCCTGGCAGCAGCAGTGACAGGCCTGGGGGGCATGGGCAGCATCCCCCACAGGCTGGGGGCTGGAGCAGGGCCCTCCCCTGGGCTGGGGGCTCCCTCCCACAGATGTGGGGCATGTCCCACTGTCCATTCGTGTGCGTGAGCACCACGCACACTTACGTGTGTGTCCAGGTGCTGTGGGTGGCAGGGGAAGGACCGTGCTGTTCCGAGCCGCTGGCTACGTCAAGGACCATTCAGAGCTGCCAAGGGCGCCCACGCCACAGCATCTGCGGCAGCAGCTGCAGGTGCTGGTGCTCGGCGGTACCTGCCCGGTACCTGCCCCGCTCCCCTCGTGCCCCAGAGCAGATGCAGGAGCTCTCAGCACAGAGCCTCGGCAGTGCGTGAGCATTGGCCCTGCCATGGCCTGGCTGGGGAATGCCGGGCAGGACACCCCGGACGGAGGTGAGGTGGGGGGGTGGGGTGCCTGGTCTTCTGGGTGTTACTGTTGGGCTGGGGGGTCACCATCGCAGGCAAGATCAGGAGGATACTCTGGGCAGGGAGGGGGGCACAGCAGTAGTGGCCTGGGGTGGGGGGCGTGTTGGGGTCAGCTGCCATCATCTTCCTCTGCCCTGCTTGGTGCCAGGGACCTCTGTAGCTCTGGGGGCATGGAGGGGCTCTGGGGGCTGCAGGAGGCTCTTGGGTAGCAGACAAGGACGGAAGACAGGGAACTGGGCTCAGGAATGTGGTGCTGGCACTGGGCCCTGGCAGGGGGCTCTAGCAGACAGGACCCACCATGCCGAGTGTGGCCTGCTCCCCCCAGAGCCCCCCCTCAGGGCTGCCACCGCCCCTTTGCCTACTGTGGCAGGTAGGGGCCATCCAGACCCGGGCCCTGCAGTGGGAAACACCAGCGCAGAGCCCCCCACCATGGTGCCCCCCGGGTGGGGCTGCACCTGGAGCCACTCCAACGACAACGGCGAGGAGCCCCTGCGGCTGCCCACCTTCTCTGCCGCCGCCCAGGTGCGCGTGGCTGTCACCTTCGCCCTCTTCGCTGTCTCGGCCGTCTGCAACCTAGCGGTGCTGCGGGCAGTGGGGGGCCGGGGCAGCGGCCGGCGCCCCCACATCCGCCTGCTGCTGCGGCACCTGGCTGCCGCGGACCTGCTGGTCACTGTGGTGGTGATGCCGCTGGACGCGGTCTGGAACATCACGCTGCAGTGGCGGGCGGGTGACCTGGCCTGCCGCCTGCTCATGTACCTGCGGCTGCTGGCCATGTACGCCTCTGCCTTCGTCACCGTGGTCATCAGCCTGGACCGGCAGGCTGCCATCCTGCGCCCACTGGCCATCGCCCGCGCCCGCGCCCGCAACCGTGCCATGCTGCACGTGGCCTGGATCCTCAGCGCGGGGCTGGCAGTGCCACAGGTACAGACCCCGGGGACCCTCTGGCCCCAGGCCATGACAGACCCCCACCCAGCCCTTGGTTCCCAGGGCTCTGGGGACACTGTCCGGGCTCACTGCCAGGGCTGGTGCCACTGTGCGACCTCCAGGGTGGGGATGGAGAGCTCTGCGGGATGGGGATGGAGAGGCTGTAGCAGTGATCCCCCTCCATCCAGCTCTGCCCACTGCCTGGGGTGCCCCCAGGCCCCCGTCACTGGGGAGCAGAGCCAGTGCAGGGGTGATGACAGGTCCCACCCCATGGGCTGGGTCTGTCCCTGTGGGTCCAGGGGTCCCTGCCTCGGGAGGCGCAAACCCCCATCCCCGCCATGCCACCTCTCATCTCCAGCTGTTCCTGTTCCACACTGTCACCCTGCGCCCCCCGCACAACTTCACCCAGTGCACCACGCGCGGCAGCTTCCCCCAGCCCTGGCACGAGACCCTCTACAACATGGTGGGCTTTGCCTGCCTCTTCCTGCTGCCGCTGCTCATCATGGTCTGCTGCTACGCCCGCATCCTGCTGGAGATCTCCCGCCGCATGGGCTCCGGCCTCTGTGAGTGCCTGACACCGTGGGGCACAGCGCCATGCCCGGGGGAAGGCCTGGCTGGAGCTCCGTAGGGAGCCCCCAGCCTACCCCCAGGACATGGGGTCCCTGGCCAAGCCCCATTTTCCCCTCATGGGCTGTGCCCCTCCAGTCTCCTCACAGGACGCGTCCCTGCGGTGCTCCAGGAACAACATCCCACGGGCGCGGCTGCGGATGCTGCGGATGAGCCTGGTCATCGTCTCCTCCTTCATCCTCTGCTGGACCCCCTACTACCTGCTGGGGCTCTGGCACTGGTTCTGTCCCCGTGCCATGGAGAAGAGGGTCTCGCCAGCCCTCACCCATATCCTCTTCATCTTTGGGCTCTTCAACGCGTGCCTGGACCCCATCACCTATGGGCTCTTCACCATACCCCTCAGGGGGGGCTGGGGCTGCCCATGCGGGCACAGCCCCCCGGCCCAGCCACCCTCCCCAGCCACTGGCTCCTTCCGCTGCTCAGCCTCCTCCCTGCCACCCAAGCGGGGAGTCCTGGGGGTGCGGAGGTCCCGAGGGGCTGCCAGGGACGCCTCCTGTCACAGCAGCTCCCTGTGAGACTGGCACGGGCTGCCCGGGACAGGGGGGCTGGCAGCAGGATGACATCAGCACAGGTCCAGCGGGGAAGGAGTCACTGCCAATCTCTTCCCCAACCCTGAAGTGTCTCTGTGGGCTTGGGGCTGCTGGGGGTGCCCTTTCCCTTCTCTGTGCCCTGCACAGCAATAAAGTGTCCTATGGCCACCTCTTGTCCCTCCTGTGTCCCCCAGCTGGGAGCTGAGCTGCCATCTCCAGAGCCAGCACCCTGACCCACTGGGGTCACAGCTGCCCCTGTCCCTGTCCCCACCATGGGTGGCTCAAGAGTCCCCAGGAAGGGGCAGATCCAAGGCCATCCACAGCCTGCTCAGGACGGGCGCTTCCTTTCCTGCTCATGCCCCCAGGGCTCTGGGTCCCAGTGAGTGCAGGGCCACTCCCTGCCAGCCAGCGCTGGGCTGGTGGCAGTCCCAGGGTGCTGCTGATGTCGGCTCTGCTCCAAACAGGAGCTCCTGGCTCCTGCCCAAGGCTGTTGGGAGGCACACAGGACCAGTACTCCCGCCCGCGGCAGCTGCCCAAGGCCAGCGCTCACGGCAGAGCTGGCACTGCTGCTGGGGCCTGGAGAGGTGGGAGAGGGCGGTGGGTGCCCGGGCCCCACATTCCCTCCAGCACCAGGAGTGACGTCAGAGTGAGGGACAGCCCAGAACTGCCCCGGCTTCCCCCAGCCTCAGAGAAGGGACTACGGAGCTGGGCTCTGCCTGGGGGCCCCCACTCTTCTGTGGATGGTCACTGGGTTCCCTTGGCTCCTCAGTCCCCTCTGCCCAGTGGGAACCCCACCAAAATGCACTGACAGTGCGGCCTCATGCTGGGGCACAGACAGGAACACTGCTCCTGCTGAGGGGTCTCTCTGGTTCCAGCTGGAGTGGGCAGCGGGGCAAGGCAGGAGAGCAGGCAGAAGCTGTGCCCAAAAACGGCAGTGCCAGCCATGCTTGCAGGGATTTATTTGAGAGTGGCAAAGGAAAAGTCTGGTGGAGTTGCTTCAGCTCTGGAAAATGATCTCACACCTGCTTGAGGGCTGCAGGGCCAGCACACTAGTGACTCCGGGGGTCTTGCACAGGGGGGTCACCCCAGGCTCTTGTGGGGGTCTCCATTTTGTGGGGCTCCAGGGAATGAGGGGCTGCAGTCCCAGGTGTGTGGGGGTGCTCCATGCTTCTGGGGCAGGGACGGGGCTTCCTTGGCATGTGTCCACAGCGTGGGGTGGGATGTGTGAGGGGCAGAGTCTCAGGCATGGACTCATGTGAGTATGAAAACACCACCTGGTAGTGGCACACCATTTGCTGCCAGCCTGAGAAATGCTGCGAGGGGAGGAGCCATAGAGCCGCAGGACTGCCCAGCAAAAAACCTCCCCTTGCTAGGTGCTGCTGCTGCTGCTGTGAGCACCCTGCCCGCCCCAGGGTAACCGGGGTGCAGATGGAGACCCCAGCACACAGGCAGCTCTCCTCGGGCTGATGGCACTGGGCGGGTGCCCCATTCCCTCGGTGGCTGCCCAGGGCTCTGAGGGGCAGCGCGTGGCCATCGCAGTCACATTGGGCTCTGAGGGTGCCCCAGCGTCGATGCTGGTGCTGGTCCAGGGCACCCACCTGCCTCCCAGTGGAGCCAGAGAACAGGGACAGGGCGGCCAGGTGAGGGGACAGGGTGGCAGGTCGAGCGACGGCAAGTGGGACATGATGCTGGGGGATGCCTGTACTTGGGTGACCATGTCCACCCGGCTCAGCAATGTCACGTCACCCCTGCTCCCACACCCCCGCCTGCCCACGGCACAGATCCGAGGCAAAGTGCGACCCCAGGGCCACAGCCGTCCCACTCCCTGCTCCACTTGGGCGCAGACATACTGGCTCTAGGTGCCAGCTCCACCGCTGCTGGGTCTCTTCTCAGTGAAGAAGCTCTTGAGCAGCATCACCTGCCCGATGCTGACCACGAAGAGGATGAGCGTTTCCCCCACTGACCAGTATGAGACACGGCCATTGAGCTCCTCGGCTCTGCTCCGGTCCTGCGCCTCCCGCAGCCGGTAGTGGGTCTGGGAGTCGATCACCGCGTTCAGCATCTCGTGGATGGTGACACAGGCAGATTCCAGCTGGGGGACAAGGACAAGGGCATCCTGTCACTTCTGACATGGCACAGCTGAGGGAGCCCAGGACTGTGCCAGGGCACCCAAGAGCAGGACAGCAGTGCCTGTGTTGTAGGTCCTCTGCCAGAACCCATCCAGGGCAGCTCCCCACTGAGACAGAGCTGAGAGCTGCACCAGGGCACTGGGATGCCCAACGCAGAGGCTCACACTGAGGGATGGAATGGCTGATGCAATTCCCTCACACAGGGTGGACACAGACTGCTGCAGATCGGGGAGCCAGAGCCAGCACAGCCCCCCTGTCCCAGGCAGAGGATGTGGTGTGTGGTGGGGCCGTTGGCTGGTGGTTGGCACTTCTGCATCCAGCAGAGGAAGATGGGGACAAGCCCCAACTGCCATCTTGCGAGGCTGATTGTGACATGTGGCAGGACCCTCCCTCCCTCCCTCCTTTCCTCCTGGGACCCACCTGTGTCAGGGCAGTGACGCGGTTGTTCATGTCGGGCAGGATGGGCGGCTCATCGCCCACCTGGAAGTCGAAGTAGACAATTTTGTGAGAGAAGGTGGAGAACTCATTGCTGAAACAGAAGGTGTAGACACCCTTGAGCTCGGTGTGGTGTGAGAAGCTGTCATACTGCTTCTTGGTCTCCTGATAGATGGTCTTGCCGTTGGGGTCCTCCACATAGCAGTCCACGTCATAGTGTCCTCCACTGATCACCTACGCAGGGAAATGTACCTCAGACGGTGGCACCTGCCAAGCAACGTGGCAAGGGCCCCCTGACCCTGCCCAGCCCCACAGCTGTGTGAGAGGCCAGCGGGCACCATGCCCATGGGATGGGGCCCAGGCCAGGGGAGCCCTGGGGAAGCTGTGCACCACTGTGCCAGCAGCTCAGGTGGGGTGCCCACAGTTCAGGTGGGGTGCCTGGAGACAGGGACAGCCCTCATGGCCAGGTCAGGGGCTCCCATGGCTGCTGTGGGCACATCCCAGACCTGTCTGTCAGGTGGACACTGCCGGGCATGGGGCTGGGGTTGGGAACAACTCCTAGTGCAGCATGGAGGGACCCGGGGTGCGCATGGGAGGAGGGAACTGCAGCCCTGCCTGGGGCTCTGCAGGACACAGGGGTGGGAGTGTGGGCAGGGCCATGGGCAGGGGCATAGGCAGAGGCCATAGCACCCACACGGGCAGGGGTGTGGGCACGGGGGCACAGGCAGGCACATGGGCACGGCAGGACATGGGCAGGGGCACATGGATGGGGGACAAACGGGGCGCGGGCAGAGGGGGAGCTGGCAGGGGAATGGGCAGGGAGTGCAGGCAGGAAGCGCGCAGGGCTGCAGGCAGACAGGCAGGGCAGTACCTGATAGTCGAGGGTGAATTTGATGCCGCTCTCCAGCTCCTGGTGGAAGCAGCGCTGGGCGCTGTCGGGCAGCTCCAGCGTCAGCTCCGTCCCGCCGGCCCCCAGCGCGCCCAGCAGCGCGGCCAGGCACAGCGACCGCACCGCCACACGCACCGCGACACGCACCGCGCCCGGCATCGCGACACGCACCGCGCCCGGCACCGCGACACGCACGGCCACCGGCACCGCGACACGCACGGCCACCGGCACCGCGACACGCACGGCGCCCCGCACGGCCACCGGCGCCCGCCCCCGCACCGCCCCCCTGACGTGGCGCTTCCGCTGCGAACAGGGCGGGGCGGCGGCGGCACCTCCGGCCCCGGGGCGGGCACCGGCGGGGTCCCGGGAGCGTTCCGGGCATCGCCGGTACCGTGCGAGCCCGCCGGCATCTCCGGGCCGAGCGCGCCGGGAGCCCCGGTGTCCCCTCGGCCCTCCAGGGGACCCCCGGCCGGGAGGCTGGTGTCGGGTCCACGCGAGATCAGCCTCCGTCCAAAGCTGAGCGCTTTATTAACGCAGCGATCGTGCAAAAGTCTCCGCAGGGCCGCGGCGTCACCCCGACACCTGCCCCTGCACCCCTACACACACACACACAGTCTCGTAAA
This sequence comes from Acanthiza pusilla, assembly GCA_036630365.1. Lineage (NCBI taxonomy): Eukaryota > Metazoa > Chordata > Aves > Passeriformes > Acanthizidae > Acanthiza > Acanthiza pusilla. Next base: position 20,248,255 of record JAXCHO010000004.1, on the reverse strand, counting down.
TAAACGCATTCGTGGAGTCGCGGCATCTGTCGCTCCGCGGCACACGGCACACGGTGCGTGGGGTCAGGTTGGGGCTGGGAGGGCTCCCCGCGCGGGACAGGAGCAGAGCGGGGTCTCGGCTGTGGCGCAGTGCCTGCGACTCTCGCCGGGATGAACCCCTGGGGTCAGCCCGTGCCACCACCGGTGACTCAGATGGGACCGTCCTGCCCGGGGATTCAGCGCTCCCTGAATTCAAAGCTCGGCGTGGTGGGCAATGAACCCCTTGAAGTTCGGGTGCTGCAGAGACGAGACAAGCCCATCCCGGCCCACAGCCAAAGAGGCTGCGGCGGTGCCGGCTGAGCTCAGCCGCCGGATCTCTGGAGCGCTCGGAGATCTCGGAGGTGGAGGATTGTCTCCCTCTCCCGCTTCGGGAGCGCACCGACAAGTCCCGCGGCTGGAGGCGTGCTCCCGCTCCTCCAGCCCCGCAGTACTGAGCCTCTTCCCCTCCTGGAAGGCACTTCATGAACGCCTCGGCCCCAGAGGTCACCGCCGGGGGCTCCGGGAGGGGATTCGGTGAGAGAACAAGTGGGATGGAAGAAAACCGGGTTGTAACTAGTGAGGAATAAGTGAACTGCGGGCGGGATCCTTGGCACAGAGCTCGTTGATCTGGGGTGGTCTGGGATCGATCTCCCGGGTGGTCGCTCCCGATTCAGCCCCTGGGCTCAGGGCTGACCCCCCTGGCCACCAGTGTGTCCCCGGAGGCAGTGCCCACTCTGTGTGGGAACCATCGCGTTTCTGCAGGGACAGCACAGCTTTGGCCATCTCCCTCTGAACAAACGGCGACATGGCTACTGCGCCACAACCTCCTCAAAATCGGAGAGGTGCCGCATCTGCTCTGCCTGCATGGAGTGTCTGCGGAGGAGCTTCCTGTGGGCTCTCAGATCGCCCCGCCTGGGGGAGCTGGGTGCGAGGGGCACCAGGGGCTTCAGCCCAGCAGCCAGCGGGGAGGGGGCCTTGCTGGAGCCAACGTCAGGAACTGGGGGGTTGGGGTTCACGTTCAGGGGGGGCAGATATCCCGGCCTTGTGTGGGAGATGTGGTCCAGCAGGAGGGTCCCGGATCCTCGCCTCTCCAGCAAGCTGGGCGGCCGTCGCCGGCCAGTGCTGGGTGATGTGCTGGTGCTGCTCGAGGGAGACTCACAGGAGCCATCCAGCAAGGCCAGGTGGGAACTGCTCAGCTTCCTTCTCTCTGATGGCCCCTTCCCCACCTCGGTGACCTGGCAGTCTCCGTTGTGTTCAGTGCCCAGCCTCCACCAGTGTGGGGTGTCCATCCCTGCAGCTGAGCTGGTGGCCAGGCTGGTGCTCTCCGGCTCCTCTGGGACCGTGATGCTGCGGGGCAGGCGTGGGTGGGTGCCTGGGCTCTTCTCGTGAGTGGCTTTCCATGCCAGTGGACCCAGTGCCTGCTCATCCACTAGGGGAAAGAGAGAGGGGTCTTTGCCCTTGCTGCTGCTGCTCCGGGTGAGGGAGGGCTTTCTGGAGAGCGAGAGGTCGCCGATGCCCATGACGACCTCATGGTCAGTGCAGACTTGAGTGTCATCATGGTGTGTGGAGGCTGCCAGCACCGAGGGTGCCACCAGACCCCACGGTTCTGACCGCAGTCGCTTCAGCCGGGGCAGGTGGGCTCTCCGGGCAGTGCCAGCTCTCTGGCCTGGGGAGGGTGGCTCAGTGTCCCCTGTATTCCCGGGGTGTGAAGGCTGTGGGGTGAGAATGCTGCTCTCCTTCTCGGCAGGGGAAGGTGCTGAGATGGGACTTTTCAGGTAAGCACTGGGGGCGGCTGTGCCCTCCTTGAGGGGAGCCCTCTCTTTGAACTCCAGTGCAGGGGCAACATTCAGGTACTGCTTGGCAGTCTTGGTGCCAGAGGCTGATGTGTCCATGGTGATGATGATCACCTCCTTCCCCTTGGCTCTGCAGGCATTCAGGAGGTGCTGCAGCACAGCCTTGTCCTCAGCATTGATGGCGTGGACCAGCGCTGAGGCTCCCGAGTGGTCCTCCAGGCTGGGGTCTGCCCCACTCTCCAGCAGCAGGGACACCACGTCCCCTCCAGCCCCGCGGATGCAGGCATGCATGAGGGCTGTTTTCCCAGACTTGTCCTGGATGTTGGGGTCAGCTCTGTTGTCCAGCAGGTACTTTACCATCTTGGCCTTGTGGATGCTCTGCTGGTCAACGTGCGTGGTGATGCAGGCCACCATCAGGGCGGTCTCCCCCTTCTCATTGCTCTCGTTGATGTAAGCCCCCCCTTCCAGCAGTAGCCGGGTCAGCCGGAGCCGGCCGAGCCACACGGCCTTCAGGAGGGAGTTGCCCCCCAGCTCCAGCTCTGTCACCTCATCCATGGCCTGGCTGCTACTTCCTGCTGGTGGATGACAGTGGTGGCCAGTGTCTGTGGGGGGAATCATAGAGAAGAGGTGAGCCTTGCTCCTTTGTCCCTGCCTGCCTGGGATGCCATGCTCTGGGCACTGCCCCACATCCCACTGTCCCTCTGGCCATGTCCACCCACCTTGTGCAGACTGCTGCCCGAATGCTTTGGTTTCCCCAGGAGATCAGAGAGTTTCTGATGGTCTCCCCCAGCCTGCTATGTCTGGGGGTCCATGACATGAAGCCCACTGCAGACTGTGTGAGCTTCCCCCATGGCTTCCTGGGCTAGAGCTGGGATCTCTGCTTCCTCACTTCTGGAGGGAAGGAGAAACAGCCACAGTCATGCTGTCTGCTGTGTTTCTACTGCCCCCTGCTTCCACTGCCCCACGGAGCCCCACTCCCTGCTCCCACTGCCACTCACTGCTGCTGCCTCCCACTCCCTGTCCACTCCTCAGAGTGTTCCTGGAGCCCTGAGCAGCCAGTGCCCCCGCAGTGCCCCTGGAGTGGGCACAAGCCTCCCGGCCCTTCCCACCCCCGTGCCCTCCGTGGGGGTCCTGCAGCCCCCGGACCTGCGGTCAGTGCTCGCATTGCCCCCAGCCCCTCCCAAATGCGCCGATGGTACCGATCCTGCCCGTGAGCTCCCCGCGGCCCCTTCCCTTGGGGACCCTCAGACCGGGGGCAGACCCGAGCGTCGGTTCTCCCCACTCCCGCCGCGGCCGGTGTCCCCCGCGCCCCTCCACACCGCGGCCATCCCGCTGCTCTCCCGCCACCGCCCCCGGCTGCGGTGGCGATGCTGGGGCGCGGCTGCTGCCCCCGGGCCGCTACCTGCTGCCCGGTGCCCGTGTCGGTGTCCGCTGCCGCTGTTCGGTGTTGGTGCCGCTGCCCTGTGCCCTGTGCCGAGGCTGGTGCCGGTGCCGGTGCCAGTGCCGATGGCTGGTGCGGTGCGCGCTTGTCGGTGCCGGTGCCGGTGCCCGGTGCCGGTGCCGGTGCCGGTGCCGGTGCCGGTGCCGATGGTTGGTGCCGGTGCCGGTGCCGCTGCCCGGTGCCGCTGCCCGGTGCCGGTGCCGGTGCCGCTGCCCGGGGCTGCGCGAGGAGGAGGGCGCGGGGGGCGGCGCGTCCGCCCTCGGGTGGGTGCGGGGAGCGGCGGCGCGGGGGTGTCCGTGTGCTGGGGGCTGCACGGTCCGTGTCCCTGCCGCGGGGGGAGCGTGTCTGTGTGCGAGGGGACCGCGAGCGTGGCGGTGTGAGGAGAGTGCCTGCGCCCACCCGTGCGGGGCTGTGAGTGTCCTGCTCCTGGGGCTCCCCAGACCCCAAACCGCCCTGAGCCCACAGCTGTCCCCACTTGGAGCAGGGGGGATTAGGGCCCCCTAAGCCCACTCTGATGTTAATGACTCCGTGGTTTGAACGCACATCTGGGAGAGCCTGAGGGCACGCCTGGGGCGTGGGAGAAGCTGAGGTCGCTGTGTCTGCTCCCTGGGCAGTGCTGCCCCCAGTGCCAGGGCAATGTGCCTGGGCCAGCAGCAGCGTGCTGCCTCTCTGACCCTCCTTTGTCCCCAGATCTCACATCTGGGCAAGAACCTGCTTCCCAGCGGCTTTCTCCACTTTCCTCGGTGGCTCTTTCGGAGCAGTCCCAGCAGAAAGAGAGAATTGGAAGGAACACGGAAATGGTCACAGATGCCCCTGACCACCACCCTAACCCCCATGGTTCTGTATTTCTGCAGACCATTGCAGCTGTGAGGATGTTTGTCATCACACCCTCTGGATTGCATTAACATTTTCGGAAATTTCTCTTGTGATTAATAAAATATAATCTAATATTGCAGCGCTCTTCATCCAGAGATGATGATGACAATGAGAATCAGAGCCGGCAGAGAAATTAAGTCGGTCTTATTACATTAGGGAGCATTTGGCAAACCTTATGGCAGGTTCCTCCTGACTCTGCAGTACCTGCCTAAACTGGGCATAAACCCCTCCTAAATGTGCTTATCTGTCCATTTTCTGATGCGTGAGCACACCAGTTTGCTTGTAGAAAAGAAACACCTTAATTCCTAAAAGCAAAATATTATAAACACCTTAATAAAATAAATGTCTTAATAAACTCCTGAAACCCACAAATTTAGTACAGACAAGCTGTGGTGGCAGGAGGACCCCAGGCTGCCTGGCAATGGGACCTGTTCCAGCACCAGAGGAAGCCACCGCGTCCCCCAGTCCAGGGGGATCTGCTCGGCTCCCAGGGCACCCCAGGATGGGTCAAGGGTGGCGACAAGAAGAGAGGAGGTGATTGTGGGGAAAGAGGGAAGGTCCTGGGTCCCCTGTGATTGCAATTAGGAGAATGTTGGAAGTCAGGGTTGGGGAGCTGACACCCCCACTCACAAGTGCCCCTTCCTCCTCTGTCCCCCTTGCTGCTCCCAAGGGTTGTCACCCTGTGTTGGAGCCCTGGCTGGCTAGTCCTGGCTGGAAAGCAGGGAAGACCTGCCCTTGAAGATGTTAAAACCTGAGAATTACCTGAGAATTCCCTTTCCTGCTCCACCGGTCCAGACTCACTGGCTTCCAGGAGTCCGTGGGGTGGGAGATGCCGCAGCAGGGAGGGAGCATGGCGATGCCAGCTCCGTTCTGCCAGTCCTGGGAGCTGGACCCTGTGCGGAGCGGAGCAGGAGCGGCCCCGCCTGCCGGCAGAGGGCCTCGGGTCTGCCCCAGCCGTGCCCGGGCTTTGCAGAGCCAATGCGCCCATCTGTCTTCATCCTCGTCTTCCTCGCCAGAATCTATGCCATCCCTGAGGATGCCATGGCAACGGGGCCGCAGGGATGGCTGCTGGAGAAGCTGCAGCTCTGTGCAGGGCTCTGAGCCATGGGTTTGATCCCAGCAGTGCCCGTGCAGCTCTGGGGGCAGCAGGATGGGGCGCAGACATGGTCAGTTTGGGACAAGGCTGGGACGAGGTGGCTTTGAGGTGGCTGGGTGCCGCCACGGGGTGCTGTGCCCAGACGGAGCAGCTCTGGCAGGGTGTGGAGGCCTGGGCAGTGGCTGGAGGTCCTGCTAGTGACAGCAGTGCCCTGTGGCATGGGTGGTACTGGTGCCAGGAATCCTCACCTGGGGAGGGGCTTCTTTCCCCTGGCAGGACAGAGAGAGGCAGAGGTGACAGAACGGTGTCACTGAAGAGAACATCAGAGATGTTGAGTGCTTTGTGGGGCCACCGCAGCACTATCTGACCTAGCTGAGCCTCCAGGCAGTTGTGACCCCTTTGTTAGAGCCTGCTGAGTTTATGGTTAGAGTCCGGCCCAGCCCGGGAAGGAGGAGCTGCCTTCTGGGGCTGTAATGGGGCTGTCTCGTCGGTGTGGGGTGTGGCTGTGGTCCTCGGGGCATTCGAGGAGGCTGCAGTGATGCCTTGGAGGGCTGACATATTGGGAGCAGGGACAGGATGGTGAGGGGCCATCGACTCCAAGTTCTCTGAGCCCTGGAGGAGCTGCAGCCCCAAGCTGAGCGGAGCTGGGTCTGTCTGCTGGGGCAGGGCTTGTCCCAATGCACCCCCCCTGGTGCCTTTGGATCCCCACCTCAGGCGGGATGCCACTGCAGCCTCGCCAAGGGCTGATCCAGCCCATCTCCCCAGAGGCACCCGGGGCTGGCAGGTTCTATTTTGGGTGCTTTGCCGAGGGCTGTATGAGCCGCTCCTGCCAGCTCATGCCTGCACGGCAGCCGTCTCACCGTTCACAGCCGCACTCCTGGGGGCTGAGCGCGGCCATGGGGGAGCTCAGCATTCTGGAGGCACCGCTGGCTCTGCTGCTGCTGCTGCCTGGGGACAGCTGAGGTTCCTGGACCTGCAGGACACAGTGGGGCTGCTCTGGGTACAGGGGGTCCCAGCCCACCAGAGTTTGGCCCCAGCCATGCCCCTCCTGGGGTTCCACGGAGGAGATGGTCCAGCCATGCCCACAGCACCTTGTTTTCCCCTCAGAGCTGAGCAGAGCTGGAGCCTGGCTCAGGTTTGCACCCACTGTAATTGGGACCCTGATTTCTCCTGCTGGAAAAAAGGGTATGCCAGAGATTAATCAGCTAAAATCCATTATGTTAGTGTCAGCTCTGCTGCTGCAGCCTCCCGTGGCCATGCAGTGCTGCATGGTGCCGCTCCGTGTCCCCTCTGGTCCCTGGCTTTGGCCGGACTGTTGAGCTGGCCACAGTGAGACATTGCCCAGCACAGCGGCGCCTTGGCCAGGCTGGGGAAGCAGCAGCTCACCCCAACGTGGGGCACCAGGACTGATGGATGGAGCAGGGGGCTGTGTGACCCCACGCCCTGTGGCTTGCCAAGGGCACAGGGAGCTGGCGCAGCTCTCTGGGACCAGAGGGGGTGTCCAAGGGACCTGAAGGGGGTGATGCAGTGGGTGATGCACAGGTGATGCAGTGAGTGATGCAGTGAGTGATGATGCAGCAGGTGATAACAGTGGGTGATGCAGCGGGCGATGGAGTGGATGATACCATGGGTGATGCAGTGGGTGATGTAGAGCTTCTGGAAGGGACTGCATCACCCAAAAGCAGCTGCATCATCACGGGGAGCGGCTCTGATGTCTCTATAGCAACCGTGGGGTAAAAATAGTGCAGCAGCTTTAGGGAGCTGTCAGGGCCTGGCAGGGATTGCTGCTGGGATGGGTGCGTGGGGAGCAGGGGCTCAGCAGGGAGCAGGGCTCAGCGTGGAGCAGGGCTCATGGTGCTGCCGAGAGCTCTGCCCTGCCAGGGCTGCCCTGGGACCTTCGACAGCCGAGGGGAGGAGGGGACAGGGCGTGGGGCTCTGGGTGAGGGGCTCAGGACATGGGGGGCAGCAGGTAAGCACAGCAGCACAGAGCCCCCGGCTGCTTCTGCACTGGCTCCCTGCCCGTGCCCTCACCCTGTCCTGGCTCCTGAAGGGACGGTGACCGCTGTTCACACCCCAGGGTCTGAGGGTGACCAAGTGCGAAGGATTCCCTGTGCCCCCACCACAGCTGCACTCTCACTGCCGTCGTGGTGAACTCGGATCCAAGGCTGATCTGCGTCAGACCAGCAGCTCTGTAGCTGCACCAGCCACTGTGAGCCTCACAGGTGGCCGTGCCTGCTGTCCCCTCCTTGAGCTGGACACTTCCATGCTGAGGCATGAACAAAGTTTCAGCCTTTCCTGTAAGTGGGAGGGTTTGGAGATGGGTGGGATGGGGATCTCTCCGGACTCTGCTCCACAGTGTGGGGGTTGGCTTGACTCTGACTCTAACAAATTGTGGAAAGGTCCAAAAATAAGATGGTGGCTGTGTGACTGAGCAGCCAGAGCTCTCCTTGAGCTCCCGGTCAGCTGCTCCCTCTCGGGTCACTGTGGCGTTTGCTCTATTGCTGCTGTCCCTTGGACGCTGAGCACGGGGCTCTGGGGAGCTGGGTGGTTGTGGGACGGGGCAGGGTGCAGGTGATGGGCTCTGGGGATGTGTGGGGCTCTGAATTATCCTCCCTCACTGGGAGCAGGGCTGGGAGCTGTCCTGGTGCACAGAGGGGCAGGGGGTAGCATTTCTCTCCCTGTCCTCACCCTCTGCTTCCTGTGTCCCTGTGTCCACCACCAGACCCCTCTCCTCTCCTTCGCCTCTCCTCTCCCCCGGTCCTGCAGTTGCTGTTGCCTTGACAACACATCCCTCTCCCTGCACTCCTCCATGCTTTTCCCTCTGTGATCTGCACATTTTTGCACCTCCACGGTGAGTTTTTCACCTGGATGTGCTCCGGAGGGGCAGCAGAGAACCTCTTAGACTGAAAGGCTGGAAATGCCCTTAATGCCAGGGTGGAAATCACCAGATCCTGGCAGGAGGGAATATCTGTGGGCGGCGGCAGAAGATGAGGCCACTTGTGCTGTAATGGGTGAATCACTGAATCCCAGAATGGTTTGGGTTGGAAGGGACCTTAAAGCTCCTCTCATTCCAGCCCCTGCCATGTGCAGGGACACCTTCCACTGTCCCAGGTTGCTCCAAACCCTGTCCAGCCTGGCCTTGGACACTTCCAGGGATGGGGCAGCCACAGTTTCCTGGGCAGGCATAGAAGAGATGGAGGGACAATGCAATCTGTGTGATTATTTACCAATTTAGATGAGAGTGTGTGGGGCTGGGGCAGGGAGAAAAAATGCTTGGACTCCCTGGGCGCTGTGTTTCTTGCATGTGGCAATGGGCAATAAATTCCGTGTGGTTTTGGGGGTCTTTTTTTGGGTTTTCTGGTTTTTGGATTGGTGATTCCCTGCTCTCAGCTCCTGGAATTAATGCTGCAGATCTGATCCTGTCCGATGTGTGCCATGGGATGGGGATGCAGACTGAGGCACTCACCCAGCACTCTCCTGTATTTTCTCAATATTATTAAACTAAGTTTTATAAATATTCATGGCAAGAAAATCAATGCAAAAATATTCCATTCTCTCATTTTGCTTGTTTAATTTTAGAAACTCGTTTTCTCTCGAGAAGCCATTACGATGCTCTTTGGGTTGTGTTTCCTCCTAGTCCTGATGAATCCCCACAGGGAACAGCAACAGGGAGATGTCAGTGCCTGGTCCCTGGGAGTGACAGAGGTGTAGGGCTCCAGATCGAATAGGAGATAAAGCCCAGGATCTGGGCAGCTCAATATTGACTCAGCCAAAGCCGAGGGATGAAATGTCTTCAGCCTGGAGAAGAGAAGGCTCTGGGGAGACCTCAGAGCCCCTGCCAGTGCCTAAAGGGGCTCCAAGAGAACTGGAGAGGGACTGGGGACAAGGGTCTGGAGGGACAGGACACAGGGAATGGCTTTCCCCTGCTGGAGGGCAGGGATAGATGGGATATTGGGAAGGGATTTTTCTCTGTGAGGGTGGTGAGGCTCTGGCACAGGTTTCCCAGAGCAGCTGTGGCTGTCCCATCCCCGGGAGTGTCCAAGGCCAGGCTGGACAGGGCTTGGAGCAGCCTGGGACAGTGGAGGGTGTCCCTGCCCACGGCAGGGGGTGGAACAAGATGAGTTTTAAGGTCTCTCTCAACCCAAAGCACTTTGTAGCCTCTGCCACCACCGTGACACAGAGCGTGCTGCACCCGTGGCTGCTGGCAGGTGAGGAGAGGCGCGGAGCGGAGGCAGGAGAAGATCCGAGTTTGCACTCCTCGGAGTGCGTGTCGGAAGAGAACTGATCGGTATTTAATGACAGAGCAGTGCAATAACCTGCAATTAGCTCTGCGCAGTGCCTGTGGGGGCGGCACTCCCCGGCAGCGCCGGGGTGAGGCAGGGCTGGCAGGGACAGGGACACGAAGGACAGCGGAATGCGCTGGGGCCGCAGCACACGCGTGTCCCGCAGCATTCCCTCACCCTGTGCCGGGCTCCGGGGGCTTGGCCCCGGCTGCCCCAAGGGCTGCGTCGACTTTTTAATATCTCTGCTGAGTGAAATTTCCTGGTGCGGCTTTCATGTCCACTGGGACACTTATGAAATATCCGGATTCTGTTTTTTTCTGAAGAAGTGGAATTTCCTATTCATGACTTTAATATCGGGGCTACGTGCTCAGGGCGAGGAGCGGCTGCGCGGCAGCAGCACCGGGGCTGGCTCAGCCATCGCCCCCCCGTCCCCACTGCCCCCGGCCGCCCGTCCTGGCCCGGCTCCCCGCGGCCGGGGCTGGGCTGGGGCCGGCGCGGGGAATTCGGCTGCCTCAGGAGTTTTCCGGTGTCGCTAAGCTGTCTTTTCATGGCTGATCACCCCACCTGCCACGGGGGAAAGCCAAATACACACTGACAATCCGCCCGCGGCTGTTTGCAGAGGGATCAGATGAGGTCCCGGCCCCCCGCTGAACCTCTCATGCAGAAGCGGCTGTGAGAATGCAGAACTCACATCTGGGGCTCCTGGAGGCTCCAGGCGCTCACCCCATCCATTTCAGGGTTCCCGGTAGCTCCAGGCACTCACCCCAGCCAGTTTGGGGCTCCTGGAAGCTTCTGGTGCCCCCCACAGAAGACCCCCCCGTACCAAAGGATGTCATGAGCACTTCAGTTTTGTCCCTGGACCAGCTCACAGCGGATGGTAGGGAGGACCCTCCTCTTCCCTCACTTCATGTTGTGGGTCCTCCACCACCTCCACACCTCCCTGGGCAACGGGAACAGCCGGAGGGGCTGTGGGGGCTGTGTGTAGAGCACTGCTCTGCCCCTCCGGCTCAGGGGAGGGCTGGGCTGGGGGGCAGTCCCGGGACCCCCAAGTGCTCTGAACCCACTGGTGCCAGCCCACTGGGTTGTCTGCCCAGAGCTGTGGTGTGGGGCATCACATCCTGCCCCCTTGACCTGTGTCTGGAGTCACTGGCGGGGGGAAAAAGCCATCGACGGGGGGTGACAGAGCCTGTCCCAAATACTGCCACTTCCCTCCCTGCTCCAAGAGGATGCTCAGGTTCCATGGCTGGATCCCCGGCCGTGGCCAAGGGAGCTGTGGGGCCACTGGCAGTCGCGGGGAGCACCCAGGGCACAGCCCAGCTCTCCCCAAAGCGCTGCAGTGGGAGAAGGGAGCCCGTGCCTGGCACACAATAACGTGGCCGCCAGCGGTGCCACACTGGGGGCCCAGACTGCGACATTGGGGCTGCACCTCTGAGTCAGTGTCAGGGGCTGGTCCCGGGGTTGGGATGGGGCCAAGCTCAGGAGCAGGAGGATCTTCGTTTGGGGGTGCATCCCCTCCCCAGGCCGGCCTGTGCATGCAGTGCCTGACATGGAGCTGCTCCTCCTCTTTAGCTCCTGCCCTGATGTCTGCGCCTGGAAATCAAGGGGATTTGGGACAGCCACCCCTGAGACGCTCTGGGATCCCCCTCCAGCCTTTGCCAAGCAGCAGGGTGTGCAGGGAGCTGCAGGGGCTTCTGAGTCCCCGTGGGGGTGGCAATGTTTTGGGGAGCCCTGGGGGGCTACAGTAGTCGGTGGCTATGGTCATGTGGGGCCAGGGCAGCCCGGGGGCATGGGCCGTGTGGCTGTGGGTTTCGGCCAGGCCAGGCTGTGTCCCCTGTGGGAAGAAACCTTCCTGTGCTGGTGCTGGCTCTTTGCTCTCCATCCAGCCCCAGATCCATTCAACCCAGAACACCAGTGCTGAGACACTGCAAAATGCTTTAGTGGAGGCAGGAGGGATCTGAGTGATGGGAATAGCTGGAAAACTGGGAAAGAGGATGGACATGTGAAGGGATTCCCGGGTGCTCTAGAGCATCAGTTTGTCTTGCAGGGGCAGCCCCTGTGGGACCCCTGACACCCCCAGGCTCAGCAGGACATGAGCTGTACCGCGGCAGCACCCCAAGCTGGATGGAGCCGAGCAGACACTCCCTTACCTCATCCTGGGGTTCACTGCCCTTGTCCCTCTGGGGTGTCCATCATTGCCTTCATCTGCTGTGGCTGGAGATGGCCAGCAGGAACTCACCTTAAAAATCAGGGAAATGTTGGGAATAAACAGCATTTAATGGGAACAATTCCAGGCACGGGAAAGCACAGTTTTACACTAATTTCTTAGTTTTATAATTACTCTTTACATTGATCCTGAAGAATTCCCAGCTAACTCCACTGAAACACAAGAAAACAGTAATACATTAAAAATAATTTCAAGACCTTTTCCGAAAAGATGTGCTTTCCTGCTGGAGACCTGTTGCAGATGCTGAAAGGGAAAGTCCTGGAGTGACGGGACCTGCCAGGTTTTAGTGAAAAAAGATACTTCTGTCTCCCCTGCATTTGCTTTTCCATCGGTTTATCCTGAGCCAACATCTGGAGACGCACAGGCACAGATGCCTGCCGCAGCTGGAGCCGGGATAGCCCGGGGGCCACCAGGGGCCGGCTCGTCAGGACGGTCGCTCGTGTCACTCGCATACCCTTATCAGTTCTCCGTCCAACAGTTACAGTGAAGAAGCTGGGCTGGAAAAGTGATAAGGACACGAGAGTGGCCTCAGGAGACGCTCCCCCAGGAGCTGTGGGATATAAGCCACAGGAAGCCAGGCGGTGCGGTAATGGGGGGATAGAGCTGGGGTGTCACCGGGTGCCTCTTCTCCCGGTCGGCGCTGTCTGCGGGCTGCGGGGCGGCGGCGGCGGGAGGCGTCGCGGGGACCTCGGGGTGCCGCAGCCCAGCCTGCCTGCGCTGCCCGCAGCGAGTGACCCGCGCCCCTGGGCTCCCTGTGCTCCAGCCCCCCGGACACTCCCCATTCACAACTTTCATAACTCAGTCCCCTCCCTGCGGGGAGGGACCGTCCCCATGGGCCGCGCGCCCGCGGGGCTGAGCCGGCACCGGGCCGGCGGGGCGCGGGTGGGACCTGCCCGCCGCGGATTAAGCTGTATAAATCGCGGGGGTGCAGCCGGGCGGATTCGTCTGACGCTGCAGAAAGGCATCCACAGCCGCCACGGTCCCCGGCCCACCGCTGCCGCCGCGCCGTGGGGCTGGGGCTGGGGTGCCCCGCCGCTGAAAGGCAGGAAAACCCCATCGTGGGGTCTGGCACCACTGCTCCTGCTCCATCTGCCCACAGAGCTGTTTGGGCCCCTGTGCCAGTGGTGACACCCCATTCTGTGCCCCAGGGCAGCTCCTCCTGTGTCACCATGCTCCCCCAGTGTCCTCCACATCTCTCCTCAGTGGTTCCTTGCATCATATGCTCAAGGAGAGAGGCTGAGCCTGGTCCGTCCTGGTCAGTCATGGGCACTCCGTGCCACGCACTGCAGCCAAGGATATCTGGGGGCCATGACCAGCCCGGGTCACCAGCACCTTCACTCCTGAGCACCCTAACCCTGCTGTTTTCAGCTTCAGTGCAGCCGGAGCACTGGAGCTGAAAACAGTAGGGTTGAGCCAAGAAATCCTGATCTCCGCTCCTGTCTTGGGCGTGTGTGAGCCTGCTGTGGCATTGGGCCGCTCTGTGCAGGCGTTAGCGAGCGGCGGGGACGGTCCCACGCCAGGCGCGTGAGGGACTTGGGCTGGGCCAGAGATTCTCCTGGTGTGAGTCAGTGGCACACGAACCTCCGCAGCGCTCCGGGGTGGTGCCAGGCAGGCTGTCCCTGCTCAACCGCCCCACGGCCAGGGACCTGCTGTCCTTCGCTCATGGATGTACAAAGGCTTTGGCAGCAGCGAAGAGAAGGGTGGAGGTTGTAAAGCAGCTGTCGATACCAGTGCCTTGTGTTGATCCAGGTGCCCCATGTCCTCCCTGACCTCCTCCCAACATCTTCTTCCCCCCTCACTCACTGCTCCTGGGGCTTTGCCACCCTTTCCCGAGCATGGAATGAGCACAGGGTGACATTTCAGGTGGAAATAGACTATTTGTTTCCAAACAAAAGCATCTCCATAGTTCCTGTTGGAGGAGAGTGAGCTGTGGGACTCCTGCATGTGCAGGACATCAAGGCAAGGCCTGTGTTCCCTGTGGCCGTGGGCTCTGGGTGGCTGTGGCTGCAATTCCTTCTGGTTTTGGTCCAGGTTTGTTTGCTGCTCGAAGGACCAAAGAGGGTGTTGGGGCCAGTACACCTGGCACCTGGTGCAGGGTGGCAGCTGGAGCCACTTGCTGTCCCTCAGCCTCTCGGCCATTTTTGGGGGGCTCATGTGATGCCATCACCTTGGGGAGCATCAGCCATCCTGTGGGAAGAGCGTGGAGGTCTCCATCCTGGCTCCCTCAGGGATGGACACTGCCCAAGTGCCCGGGGTCCCGTGAAGCACTTCTGCATTTGCCGCGAGCTCCTGGCATCAGGCAGGGTTCATGCCAGACCCTGCACACACATCCTGCAGATTCGGGAGCTTCCCCTTGCTCCGGCTGCCCTCCCCATGGAAAGCACTGCTGGGCATATTTCGCTGACCTGAGTTACCCAAACCCTGCCGGGCTGTGTGCCTGGAGACCCTTGCTCCCAGCTGGGACTGCCCCAAAGGGCACCATGGCCTCCCTGGCTCCAGCTGTGCGGAATTTGGGCTGTTGGATGAGGCTGCATCCTGCATCTGCCTTGGCTGGAAGGGACAAACTGCCCCATCAAAAACATCTGTGAGGAGAGCAGGGGGAGAGGAGACAGATGTTTCCCTGCATGGACCTGTGGAGCCTGGGGTGCCAGGGATTCCGGGGAGGAGCACCCAGTGCCTGCACACCCCAGCTGCTCTGCTGGGGACCATGTCCTGCTGTCAGCCTGCTGCCACCAGACAATTCCCTCAACGTGGTGGCGATGGCACTGTGGTGCAGAGCAGGACTGGAAGTCCTGTTATCCTGGATCGGGTCAAGCTGGATCAATGACACCTCCACAGGTGCCTGTGTGGGGTGCAGTCTGTGCCCGTGAGCACGAGTGCCAGGAGTGACATCCTGTCCCCACAGTGTTCCCAGGGTCTTTCCTGGACAGCAAGGGGGATGTGACCACCCATCACTGTGCTCCCCATGTCCCCCAGGGCTGGGACACTGTCCTTTGCCCCTTGACCTGGGATCTGCCCAGGTCACCAGAGCCACCCCACAGGGTAGGAGAGATGGGGTGATGATGATAATCATGTCCCCTCTGTTTTGGACAGTGGGAGAGAGGGGAGTGCAGCAAACCAGGGCAACACCAAAGGGCTGTAAGAGCATCCCGCTAGTGCAGGGGGTCCATGTCCAATGAGCACCCCCTGCCCAAGCTTCCCTGCCCAAGGAGCACCCCCTGCTTAAGCCAGGGCACAGCCACAGCCCTTCTCCTCCCAGCTCTGATGAGTCTCAGGCAGTTTTGGAAGAACCTTATGTTCCAGGGAGCGGCCCCTGTCCTGCAGCATCGCTGGTGGGTCTCAGGGTGCTCCCACCTGCCCCAGCATTGCTGAGTCCTTCCCAGCCCGGTGGGAACAGCAGCAGCCAGACAGGGCCCGCGGGGCTGGCTGCGGCCAGAGCCAAGGCTTTGATGTCCCTGAGCGGCTACTGGACAAGCACAAAAACACGGCGCAGCCCCAGGTCCCATGTTGGTTTTGGTGATTATGTAGCTGAGCGGCTCCCGGGATGTGAACATTCAGTCCAGAGTAAACAAGGCCAGCTCCCAAAATGGACTTCTTGGCACAGGCTGCTCGTTCCCGTGATGGCAGAGGGGCTGCTGCCCCCAAAGCAGGGCAGGAATGGGGCTTGGGGGCTGGGCAGGTGGGGCTACGATATCCCATCAAGTCCCAGATCTGCAGGGCTGGGACTGTCCCATCATGTCCCGGCTCTGTGGCAGTCATGAGGGGCTGGTGCCTTGGGTGCCAAGCGAACGTCTGCCGCTGCTGCTCCCATCAGCAGGTTTATTTGTGCTGCCTGTCCCCCACATACCTCTGTTATTAAAGCGTGAGTGCTCTCCCGCTGCCCTTGGAGAGTGGGGGGAGGGCTGGGGGGGCGGGGAAATCCCCCTGAGGTGGGAGGAAATTGCAAATACCTCCGAACACATCCCTCTCGCAGCGCTCTCGGCTCAGAGCAGCCGAATGGAACCCCTGAGGGTATGGACGGCCCTGGCGTGCCCCACCAGCTCCGCAGGCTGCAGCAGCCTCCCGTGCTGTGGGCATTTGGGGATGAAGCTCCCCGAAACTCCAGCTTAGGTCTGTACTCCACTGCTCGGAAGGGACCTCACAGACTACCTCGTTCCAGCCCCTGACAAGGTCAGGGTCTCACCCAAAGCTTCCACGAGACCAGGTTGCTCCAAGCCCTGTCCGACCTAGCCTTAGACGCTTCCAGGGAAGGGGAAGCCTCAGCTTCTCCCCTGGAGAGGTGCTGGGGGTCGGTGGCTGAGTGCAGGGTGCGGGCGCCCATGGTAGCGATGGCGCTGCACTGCTTCCCGCAGCCACTGGATGTCACCTGCAATATGGGCTGTGCGCAGCCGGCCCCGCACGGCTCTGACTCCGCACGGCTGTGACACCGCACGGCTCTGACACCGCACAGCCCTGACCCCACACCGCACAGCTCTGACACTGCACGGCTGTGACACCGCACGGCTCTGACCCCTTACAGCTCTGACCCCATACAGCTCTGACACCGCACAGCTCTGACCCCACACCGCACAGCTCTGACACTGCACGACTGTGACACCGCACGGCTCTGACACCGCACGGCTCTGACCCCATACAGCTCTGACAGCACATGGCTCTGACACCGCACAGCCCTGACCCCATACAGCTCTGACCCCATACAGCTCTGACACCGCACAGCTCTGACACCGCACGGCTCTGACCCCACACAGCTCTCACACCGCACATCTCGGTGCTCCTCTCGCTGCTCTTGGCACCACACTCACTTCACGAGGCTCGGCTCCTGCTCGACTGGCCCTGGCTTGGAACTGCCTCTCCGTTCCCACTGACAGGTTTCCCATTTGACGCCCCATTTGGGGTTTCCCATTTGGGGTCCCACACCCTCTGCCAGCCCTAGGGCAGGCGGTGGCATTTCCCAGGGCTCTGCCCCGGTGGCTCGGGGGGCTGTTTGCACGTGGGGTGAGTGAGAACTACAACATCACTGACTCTGCAACGCACTGGCTGGGAGTACAATGTGCTTGCATTTGGCATTTTTTTCCCCTAGAGAGAATATTATTCCTTATTAAGGTTCATTTTCCCATCCACACTGTTCTGCTGTGGTGGGATGTTGCCTTTTAATACTCAGGGTTAGGAATTGCAAGAGAATCAGAGAATCCTGGAATGGTTTGGTTTGGAAAGGACTTCACAGACTGCCTCTTTCCACCCCTGCCATGGGCAGTGACACCTTCCACTATCCCAGGTTGCTCCAAGACCCATCCAGCCTGGCCTTGGACACTTTCAGGGTTGGGACAGCCACAGCTGCTCTGGGCAAGCTGTGCAGGGCCTCTCACCCTTACAGGAAAGAAATTCACCCCAAGATCTGACCCAAACCTGTCCGTGTCCTGCTGGTTGCCAGCCCAGTGTCATCCCAGCCAGGTACCCACCAGCCTGAGGGGGCAGAGCTGATGCACCCCCTAAAGCCACACTATCACTGCTGCTTGCTTTTCCCCAGCTCAACCGGAACAAGCGGAATGCTGCTCCTGACGGGTTTCCAGCACGACCGAGGGAAACGCTGGCTCAGCACAGCCGGGGGTTCCCCGCGGCCGGCGCGGAGCTGCGGCTTGGGCAGGGCGCGGAGGGGCAGCGGCGGCCGCGCAGAACGCGCTCCGGGAGCACGGAGAGCTCCTCCCCAGGCTCCTGCAGCAGATGCTGTGCGAGGGGAGGGAGCGAAGCTGGTACCACGATCCTTGTGGGAGACAGGACCGGCGCTGAGCCGGCGCTGAGCTGCGCGGTGAGATGCAGGCGGAGCCAGAGCCAAGTGCTGCAGCGGAAAGTGCTGGGATTTGGGAAAACATGTTTTTTCCATAACCTCCTACTCAGCTGTTGCAGGAGGAGGATGAGGAGCTGCAGCGTGCCCAGCACTCTAACTGCCCCTCTCCCCAGCCAGCCTGAGCATCGTGACTGCAGAGGGGTCTGCTCCGGGAACATCCAGAGAAAAAGAAATGAGGAGCCCCTGTCCCTGCGCTCGGAGCCTTGTTCCTGTGCTCGGAGCCCTGTCCCTGCGCTCAGAGCCCTGCGCCAGCACCCATAGCCCCCTGCCCTGTTCCCGGAGTCCCCTCCCAGCACAGCCCTGTGGTGTTTGCCACGGGCAGGCGTCACCAGCACTGTCCCAGCCTCCTCCCTGACGTGAGTGTCAGGACATCCTCCGCATTTCTGGGCTTTCCAGAAGAATGGAAATTGAATAAAGGATCAAAGGTCAGTGAGCAGGAGAGCGGAGTATTTCTGGAAAGCCCGGGAGCGGCGATTGCTCACAGCCTGGCGCACATGGCCGGCGCTGGCTGGGCATGGCTGGGCTGGCAGCGGGAGGGTGACGGCCGAGGGGTGCCCCACACCGTGGATGGCAACCCCACTCGCTGTGGGGACAGTCCTGGGTCACACAGGGGTCATCCCCAGCCTCAGGTGGGCATTCAGAAAGTGAGGTACAACCTGCTGGAGCAAGTCCAGGTGAGGCCATGGAGCTGCTCCGAAAGCTGGAGCCCCTCTGCTCCAGAGCCAGGCTGGGAGAGATGGGGGTGTTCACCTGGAGAAGAGAAGGCTCTGGGGAGACCTCAGAGCCCCTGCCAGTGCCTAAAGGGGCTCCAGGAGAGCTGGAGAGGGACTGGGGACAAGGGTCTGGAGGGACAGGACACAGGGAATGGCTTTCCCCTGCTGGAGGGCAGGGATAGATGGGATGTTGGGAAGGGATTTTTCTCTGTGAAGGTGGTGAGACTCTGGCACAGGTTTCCCAGAGCAGCTGTGGCTGTCCCATCCCCGGGAGTCTCCAAGGCCAGGCTGAACAGGGCTTGGAGCAGCCTGGGACAGCAGAAGGTGTCCCTGCCATGGCAGGGGTGGAATGGGATGGTCTGTGAGAGCTCTTCCAACCAAACCGTTCTGGGGTTCTGTGATACAGAGACTGTTTTCCCCTCTCCTGACAGCTCGGTGTGTCTCTAACAGGCAGTGCCAGTGTGCAGTTGTGCTGCAGGTGTCTCTGGAGCAGAGTTAAGTGAGTGCTCCTGCACTTTTCTAATTACAAACTGGATTAAAGTAGGGTCTGATATTCTATAGGATAAAAGAACATCTTGGCACTGGATCCACATCACGAGAACCTGGTGCAGTCAGACTCTGTAATTCCTCTTTTCAGAGATGCTCCTTGGCTCGTGAGTCACTCAGACTCCATTTCCCAGTCAAAGCCCCTTGTGCCCCTGCCCCCAGGACAAACAGTGCCAGTCCCTCCGACTGGGCACGGGGCTTGGCCAGTGTCACCATCCAGCACAGGGTGACCGTAGGGCCAGCCCTCCCCCAGCCCATTGCACCCCTGGTCCCCTGAGGCTGCAGGGACTCCGGCTGCGCGTGGGCTCAGCCCACGGGCACTTCTCCTCAGTAGCTTCGGCGGGGGACGGGCTCCTCCTCTTTCCTCATTCCCATTTATTTTTGGCTCCCAAGTTGTCATAAATCATTTGAGCTCAACAGTTTTTAAAATTTGAACTCCAAACAGCTATTTAAAGATTTGACAGGATGCAAGAGTGTATTAAGAGCTTATTTTTAGAGGCTTTCTTAGGGTGAGAGGCTCACTCAGCATCACTTGCTCCCCAGTGACGGACTGGGACCAGCATGGGAACCCCACTGAGCACCGTGGAGCTGTCAGGGGGCCATGTCCTGGGTGGGGGCACGGCAAGACCTCATTTCTCAGTGCCAAGAGGAGCCAAGCAGGCACAGAGTGCCCAATTACCAGCGTCTCGGGATCAGACATTGCAAAGCAAAATAGATTTGATTTGAAATGGCTTTGAATGTGCCACTGTTCAAAGTTCCTGTGATTAATACAGCAATTAATTAGCATGTCGAAGGTTTTAAAACTTTTGTTAATTAGAGGTTGACGTTACTGTGTATCCCAGTGCTTCGGGATGGAGGAATCTTCCCGAGCAATGCGCTCTCTCCATGTACTGCTCCATTCTGACCTTGTGCACATGGATTCTCCTTCCAGCATGCACCAGTTCCGGTGACCTCACACATTTTATTCCCTTGTTTTATTTTATTTTATTTTGTTTTGTTTTATTTTATTTTATTTTATTTTATTTTATTTTATTTTATTTTATTTTATTTTATTTTATTTTATTTTATTTTATTTTATTTTATTTTATTTTATCCTATCAGAATTATTGTTCTGATCGGGGCTAATTTTTTGGCTTGCACTTAATTAGTTATAATTCAGAGGTTTTCATAAGTCACACAGTGCACATGCTGAAGTGCTAATGAGGCATTTCCATGCTGAATCACCAACTAATGATTTACCACGATGATTTTGTTATTAAATCCGCAACCCCTGGCTCCGGCGAGCAGTGCTGGGAGACGCCTGTTTGCTAATACACGGAGACAGTGGAATGCAAGCAGAAAATATTATGAACTCGTCATCAGAGCGCTGACATATTGATGTGGCACCTGCACCTGCCTGCAGGGTTTTCCAAAAAACGCCGGTGAAGAAGCCTGACAGATTGGTTATTCGCAGATCCAGGCTGCTTGTTTAACGCACTGCAGCCAAGCTCCCGCACACCCGCGGATGTGGGAGTGTGCGGAGAACACGCCGGCTGTGGGAGCGGGGAGGGAACCGCGGGTGCTCATCCCCCACGGACCCCCGAATGCCAGCCTGACCCACGGTGAGAGGGGCTCACAGGGCTGGCCCAAATCCCAGCCTGACCCACGGTGAGAGGGGCTCACAGGGCTGGCCCCGCACCGCCCTCCCTCCCCACCGTGCGATTTCCAGGCACGAGGGTGACTGAGCCCACCGTGGCACCCAAGGACATGCCAGTGCCCAAGTGCTGCCAGGTGCCTGAGGGCATCGTGCCGTGCAGGTGCATCCTGCCCGGCTGAGGGAATGGCCAGGGAATGCTCCCACAGCTCTTGGCCTGTGCCAGGGTGGCCTGTGCATCACATTGGTGATGGAGCAGGGGCTGGGGGCTCAGCCAGGATGGTGGGGTGGGCAGAGGGTTCCTTATCCCCGGGGTGCTGCCCAGACTGTGGACAGGGTAGGTGAACCACATTTCCCAGTGCCTTCCCGATGCCGCCGTGCAGGAGCAGCTCCTCAGATGCCAGGGCTGTTTCCCACCGGCAACAGCACAGAGATGATGCCACTTGTCTCTTTATCTCTTCCCTGTTGCTGCTGCTCCTTTGACAGGCTGAGGGCGAGTGCTGCTCCCAGGACGGGCGCCGGGAGCCAGAGCCATTTTACAGGCTGCAGCACAGCTGGTGCCTGGCGCCGAGCTCCTGCTGCCGCGTGCCGTGGGAAGGTGAGCGAGATGGAATTTTTAACCAATTCACTCGGTGACATTCACATGCCGCAGCCCAGTGGTTTCTGCTTGTGGAAACATCTCCACGGGGGATCAGGGAAGTGATGCATTTAGAGGGATTCTAGCAAGAAATTGCAAAAATGCCTCCCTGGGGCTGAGGTAAAGGGTTGTTAGTGGTGGTGTTTATTCATGAGCAGAGCCAGCCAGGGAAGGATGAATCTTGGAATTGCTCTGGGAACAGAGTGGAGAGGTGCATCGTTTTTCATCCCTGCTCCACCTGCACTGACAGTTCCATGTCCGGGGGAGAGGTGGTCCCGTCCCAGGGGGCTGAGAAGGGTGGAGAAGTTTCCTTAGAGTGACATGAGCGCTGAGACCAGGCAGATATTTTGGTTGCTGCAAGAATCCATGTGTGCCAGGGAAGTTTGTAAATGGATGGACAGGGAAGATTCTGATTAAAGACCCCTTTCAGAGCCAGCTGCTCTAGGTGGTGAGAGGG
This sequence comes from Acanthiza pusilla, assembly GCA_036630365.1. Lineage (NCBI taxonomy): Eukaryota > Metazoa > Chordata > Aves > Passeriformes > Acanthizidae > Acanthiza > Acanthiza pusilla. The sequence continues at coordinate 20,226,693 of JAXCHO010000004.1, read as the reverse complement.
AGTATTTTGTGGATCAGTAGTGCTCTGGTTTGGGCAAAAGGGCAAAGTGACAGAGCCCTGTCATTGTCCCTGGATTGTGTATGAAGTGGCTCTGTAGGTGAATAAATCTCTGAATCCCAGAATAGTTTGGGCTGGAAAGGACCTTAAAGCTCCTCTCATTCCACCCCTGCCATGGCAGGGACACGTCCCACTATCCCAGGCTGCTCCAAGCCCTGTCCAGCCTGGCCTGGGACACTGCCAGGGATCCAGGGAAAGCCACCTGGGCTGCTCTGGGCACCTGTGCCAGGGCCTGCCACCCTCACAGGGAAGAATTTCTTCCCAATATGCCATCTATTTCTGCCCTCTGGGAATGGGAAGTGATTCCCTCTTGTCCTGGTGCTCCAGACCATTGCTCCAATTCTCTCTCCAGCTCTCCTGTGCTTTTCCAGTCCATGGATCTTTGGAGGGCAGCGGCTGTGCCCGATATGCCTGTGGCTTGAGCTGCTCTTCTCCTGCCCCGGCACCTCCAGACACATGTTTACCTTCTGTTTTGGGAGAACTTTGTCCCTGTTTTTTCTGTTGCTGTGATCCTGGAACTGGGGCAGCTCCCAGGCCTGTGCTGCCTGCCAAACCTGGGTTCTGCAGTGGCTTTGGTGGGACCCTGAACCTCGTGGTGACTTTGGTGGGACCATGAGCGTGGTGGTGGCTTTGGGGTGCCCCCATGGCGCATTAACCCTTTCCCACAGCCCGCGCAGCCTGACAGCGCTGGCACCCCGCGTGCTGCCGCGGCAGGGCAGGGTGCGCGGAGAGCACAGCAGGAATGCAGAATGAGATGAGATGTGACAGCCCATCTTCCTGGGAACATCGATGTAATCTGCACCAGAATGTGCTCAGCCAGCTGGAATCGCCGTCAGCCGGAGCTCAGCCGGAGCTCAGCGCCCGGGCGGGACCCGCCGCCCCGGGGCACCCCGGAGGTGTGGGGCGCGGGGTGCGCCCCGAGCGCGGTGCCCGCCCCGTGAGCGGTGCCCGGCTGCCCTCCCGCGCCCGGGCCAGGCGCTGGCAATGCTCCCCGCGCCGAGCTCGGGGCTGGGGCTCCAGCGGGCCCCGGCCCGGCTCCTGTCACCCCCGAGAGCAGGCGGGGCACGGCCGGGGCTGAGCGCAGAGCGCACAAACACAAACTCGGCGCGCTCCGACAGGGGGGTATTGCTGCCCCGAGCTCTCTGCAGAGACCCATGGGTCCCAGCGCGTCCTGCCACGCACCGCAGGGTGGGTGGGCGCTGATGGATGGACCCACCGGGCTGATCTGGGTCAGGGCTTCCCATCTCCAGCCGCAGGAGCATCTCCAGCGGCTGCGGGGGGAATGGGCTGGCAGGCAGCGCACAGTGAGACAGGCAACGGGCAAGCAGCTCTGCCTGCAGGGCTGGGCTGCCAGGGACTGCTCCCAAGTGTCACTGAACTCCTCAGCGTGTGATCCTGTCGGCTCAGGGACAATCCTGGCCTGTGAGCCTGGGCACTGTCCCAGCAGAATTGCTCAGGGCTTGGCTGCAGTTCTTGTTCAGACACATGGTGTGAGTTTTCATCCACAACAGAGAATCTGTGGCTACCCCTGGATCCCTGGCAGTGTCCAAGGCCAGGTTGGACAGGGCTTGGAGCAACCTGGACTAGTGGAAGGTGTCCCTGCCCATGGCAGGGGGTGGAACAAGATGAGCTTTAAGGTCCCTTTTAACTCGAGCCAATCTGGGATTTGATGAAACTTCCCAGGCGTTAACGCTGTAACCTGGGGGTGGAAAGGCTGGGGGCAGCTGAAGGAGAAAAGCCATTCGTGGCCCCACCAGGCTGCTGGGGAAGGCTGCTGAGAGCACGATGGGGCCTTTGTGTCTCCTGTGCCAGCACTTGTGAGAGAAGGATGTAAAGAGCAGTGGGGAAGTGGACGTGAGTCACCATGGCAACTGGGATGGAAACATCATCAAAATGTGTCAAATGAGGGGAATTACAAAAAATAGAAGCCCGGTATGGTGTGGGCAAACATTGCAGCTTCACAGGGCTGCTCCTGACAGCACCTCGGCAGCCTCCCTGTGCTGTGGTCGTGGTGCCACCACCGGCTCCAAGCCGTGCTGTCACTTGGGGCATCCCCAGGCCCCCAGAGCACCCAAGAGTGCATCCCGGTCCCTCTGGATCAGCTGGGCAGCCTCCAGCTCCTCAGCAGCACACAGACACGAGTCCTGCATTTTCAGCTCCAGTGAGGGCAGGGCCGGGCACAGACATGTCCGGCACCTCAGCTGGCACCTGTCACCTCTGTGCGAACCCCCCTCTACAACTAATTAATTTGTAATAATAAGCCATGTGCTTGTTTCCAGCTGTTTGGTTTTTTCCTAAGTTAATGAATTTGTAAACTATTTGTGCTATTTTATCTGTCACTTAAGCTCCTAGGATTTGTAATTTTAACGCATGACATCAGTTAATCACAATTCTCTTCCAGCAACAGTTTTAATTAAAACCACTTTCCCTTTTTTTTTTTTTTTTTTTTGCTAATTCAGTGCTGTCACTGAGGGCTGCAAATGAGATCACAGGCTGGTAGCTGTTGTTGCTGCTGTTTTATATTCTCCACTGATGTTGGGAAGTGGGGAGGAGCAGGGATGGAGCAGGGATGGAGCAGGACCCCACCGGGGCTGCCATCCAATGGGCGTGGGACCCAGAATGGCACTGGGGCTGGAACATCCCAGCGAGGAGTCTGAGCATTCTGGCACTGCCATTCCCAGCTAGTGGGAAGAGCCTTTACCCACAGCTCCGTTTTCCAGTTGTTTCCTAACTGCGCCAGGAGCAATCTGCTGCTCTGCAGTGACCTTGCCCTGGCCCAAGGAATCCAATGTAGGAGCAGGAGCAGCTTTGTCAAATCATGAGCTGTAATCGCCTGAACTTCACGGCCGACATCACATGCTGCTCATTACAGACGCTCCTGAATTCCCAAATCCATCCCCAAAACAAACAGCTCCGACACCTGATCTGGTATTCAGATTCACCAGCACTCCCTGCTCTGACAAGTTGCTAACGAGCTTCCCCCAGCAGCCAAGAGCCGGGACGAGCCCTGACAGCCGCTGCTGAATCCGCAGTGATGCCGGGATCCAAACGCGGATCCAAACCCGCATCCAAATCGGGATCCATGGCAGCCTTGTGGTGACGGGGACAAGCTATATATGGTCTCCTCAGCGAGTGGCTGGGGGTGTGCATCAGCTCTGGTGCTCTCAGCCCACCGCAGACCGAGTCCCACCGGTGCCGCGTCCTGCCGCGTTCCTGCTGCTCCTTCCCGGGGCGCGGCCGGGGGTCTCAGTCTGCTGCTCCCCCGGGGTGGGGAGGCACCACTCAGCCTCCCGGATCCCTGTGCGCTGAGCCTGGAGCAGATGTGCTGCAGATCTGCCCGTGGGCCGCTGGGCTGCCCCTTCTCCCCTCCCGCGGGTGTCACCCTCCAAGCAGGACATCCTGGCCGGTCACCCTCCCTCCTGCACAGCTGCTGGGAGCAGGTGGGGCTTGTCTCCCCATGAGCAGCTCCCGTCCTCTGGCAGCTCTTTTGAGCCCCTCACAGAGCTCGGGACCCTCCCTGTGTGCTTGAGGCCACAGCGGAACTCGGTGCCTTGTGGTGCCAGGGCTGCCAGGCTGTCCCTGTGCCTTTGTCCCCAGCGTGTCCTGGGAAGAGCAGTGGCCAGGGACGACAGACACTCCTGGAATCATCCTCCTCGACAGGAGCTGGGGTTGGCTCCGTCCATCGTGGGCACATTCAGGACATTTTAAGGTCCTGTTGCCCCACACTGCTAACAGTGTGATCACCCATTCAGCTGCCCTTGTCCCAGGCTCTCTTTTCCAGTGGATATTTAATTTTTCTTCACACTTGGCAGATTAATTTGTTGGGGTTTTAAAAAAATCTCCTTTTTTTTCTAAACGGCATTTTAGTTATCCAAGGTGCAGTGCTGCTGAGGTCAGATTTATACCTCCCCCAGTCCTGTTCCTGGCCTGGTGTTCCTGCTAATTGTGTGCACACCCAGGGATGGGTCCAACGGGTGGCATTTGGCATCCAGAACATTTTTAACTTGGAAAATGGGAAAAAAATCAAGCGATGACAAGCGTATTTATTTGTGCAGCCAATGCTGCCAACGGCTGGGGTTTAGAGGCGTATTTTTGCCATTTACTGAAGTCAGATGGAACAGAGAGGCTGAATCCAACGTGGTGACACCTCCGACGGCTTGGAAGGGCTCCTTCAGCTGCAGCAAAGCTCAGCAGGTTTGACATTTGAAACTCCCTCATTCCACTGCCAGGCAAAACCTAGGGCCTTTGCACTGTATTTTTCCTGCTGTTCCTCAGTGCAAGAATTCCTGCTTTTTCTGGTTTCATACCATTATGAGCACACCCGCTTAGGAAAAAAATAAAATTCTGCTGTAATGATGAAATTGGCTTTGGAATAGCAGAAATCTGGCTTGTCTGTGTGGTGCCAGGCTCTGGGGAGCTCTTGGATACCAGGGCTGCAGTCATTGTGTCACTGTACTGAACACAAAACCACCAGGAAAGTGCGATATTAAAGGATTGTTTGATGTTCGACTTTTCAGGATTAATTCCTGAACTAAACAACAATCCCTGAGGTGCTGCTGCAGGCAGGAGGAAGCTCTCCCCTGCATATTTTCCCACCCTTCTGCACTGCTTCAGCTCCCCAGAATCTGCTGCTGGAGGGGATGGGGATTTGTCCCCCCTCTTCAAACCCAGCAGCTGGGGACACTCGCTCCCCCGGGTCCCTTCCCACTGGCACAGAACTGCCTCTCATGGGTTCATCCTGGGACAGGGAATGCAGGAAGGATGCAGCAGGGGGAGGAATGCAGTGGAAGGGATTCAGTGGAAGGAATGCAGCAGGAAGGATGCAGCAGGAGGGGTGCAGCAGGAGGGATGCAGCAGGAGGGGTGCAGCAGGAGGGATGCAGCAGGAGGGGTGCAGCAGGAGGGATGCAGCAGGAGGGATGCAGCAGGAGGGATGCAGCAGGAGGGATGCATCCTGCCACCCTCTTCTGCATCCCACCCTGCCATCGGCTCCACCCTCCAGCCACTTGGCCTGGGCTCCTCTTCCTGGGGCTGAGACAGGCCCTGCCAGGGGCTGCATGAGGCTGATGGTACCAGTGGAGAACCCTGGGATGGGGATCAGTGGGTAGAACAGCTCCAAGCTGGGAAGCCAAGGGGTGAGAGCTGAAGGCTCATTAGCCCTCATTAGCCCTCATTAGCAATGGACTCCCAGGTGCATGAGGGGCATCACACCAGGCACAGGCAGCATTGCTGTGGGTGTTTCTGGGTCATTTTTAAGGGAGCAAACGCTGCCCCGTGTGTGCAGTGGGGGCTCTGGGTCCTTGGCCGTGCTTGGGGGCAGGTGATGCTGCTGCACAGGCACCACCTAGGCCAGGAGCTGGGAATTCCCAGGGGAACCTCTCTGCAGCTCCAGCTGTGCATGGAAGATGCTCAGGAACACCAGGACCCCTCTGGGAAGTGCTCTCCGCTGCAGCCTGTCTGGGGCCAGGTGAGCTCCGCGCTGCGTGTGCTGCAGAGAATGCTTGTGCTGGGCATGGCTGATGCGGTGAGGCAGCTGGAATGTGCTCCCAGGTGATGCCAGCACCTGCCCTGAGCCGACACCCCGCGGCACCTGCCGCTGTCCTGTTTTGGTGGTTTTGATAAGCAAGTTAGAGGGAAGCAGGTCACTGCTGCTGAAGGCTCCTGCGTTACATAAACGCTGGTGGAGTGACCCAGGTTGTGCAAGAGCCTGGCTTGTCTGAACGTGAGCTGTGGCTTGGAGAAGTACGAAGGCAGGGACCTGGAAACAGGTCAGTTTAGGTGAGCTGTGAGGAAGGAATCATTCCCTGTGAGGTTGGTGAGACCCTGGCACAGGTTGCCCAGAGAAGCTGTGGCTGCCCCATCCCAGAGCTGTTTGAGCCCAGGCTGGATGAGGCTTGGAGCACCCTGGGATAGTGGAAGGGGTCCGTGCCTGTGGGAGAGGGTGGAATGAGATGGGCTGCAACGTCCCTTCCCATTCTGTGGTTCTGTGAAACAAAGCTGCCTTGTCGCAGGATGCTCTGGAAAGCATCCCTCGGCAGGGAATTCCAGGCACACCTGGAATCGCTCTGGGTGCTGTGGCTGACAAGAGCGCAGCTCTGTGTGTGTGAGGAGCGTGGACACGCTGCGGGAGGGTCTGGCCTGCCCGTGGGGAGCAGGTCTGGCTTTGTGTGCCTGTGCCAGGGAAGGATGCCTGAGAGCAGGAAGGGTCTTGGGACAGACCCATGGAATCTCCGGTGGCACCGTGGGAGCTGGAATGGGACTCCTGCAGGGGCTGGCTGTGGGTGCCAGCGAGAGAAGCAGGGAGGGAGGAGTGCCGCTGGCTGCGCTGGATCCGAGCAGGCTCTGCTCTCCCGGAGCCGCATTTCGCTGCCGCGGGTGCTAACTAGGTCAGGCAGGACGAGCCGTACCTGTCCCTGCGGCAGCGCTCGGCGCTGCACCGGCGCTGGGCTGCCCCGGGACACGGCCAAGGGCAGCTGCTGGTGCCTCCCGTGGGCTGCAGCAGCCGTGGGGCAGCTCCGGAGCAGGACCAGAGGCTGGGGGCTCTGCCTGTGCTCTGTGTGAGCCCTGCGGCAGAGCCCTCGGGGGCTGCAGAGCCCCGGGGACCCTTGGAAAACCTTCGGTGCCTCCGTTGTGCCTGCCCGTGCGCAGGGAGGCAGTGAGCAGATCCCCTACAGCCTCTTCCTCCTCTCAGGGCTGAGCAACACTCTTGCTAAAAACAGGAATTCTGCTATTTTAAATACCAGCCTGCGGGATGATTCAGTGTCTGCTCAGGCAGACACGAGGCAATGAGGATGTTGGTCTTCAAGCCTTATTTCAGAGGGAAACCTCTTCCCTCTGTGCTGGGTGTCCCCAGAAACGCGGTGAGACGGAAAACCCCAGGACATGGGGCAGGGTCCGGTGGCTCCCCTGAGCTGGGAGTCCAAGCCACAGCTTTCCACGAAGTGGAGAACGTGCTGACCCCTGCGCAGGATCACCTCTCCAAACCTTCTTGGTCAATGGTCTGCAGAGCCTCCAGTGTCCCTGCAGCTCTGACAGCTTCCTGTACCTTTGAAGCTCGATCTTCCCTGCTGAATTTTCATCCTCTTGCTGCTTTTCCTTGCTCTGAGTCTCCAGCACGTCCTCCTCCAGGTGGGGAGGTGAAGGTGCTGGGGTGCCCCAGCCCTGGTCCCTGACCCCCCTGCTTTCCATCCCAGGGTGAAATCCTCCCTCCAGCTACTGCCAGGGCTCTTACATGGATAATGTCACCGGGAGGAGTAGGATTTAGTAGAAAATTCCCTCTTTCAGACGTGATTGATTTGGATTCCCCCCAGTCCCGGTTTCCAGGCACCAGTGGCTGCTGGAAACGCTCTCCTGGCGACAGAAAATCCATGGGAAAGCAGGCAGCTTGATGAAGTATTCATGGGGATTTTTATCACTGGCTTTTACCCACTGCAGGAAAGTCAGCTTTATTTTTAGTGAGTGATGGATCCAGCAGCAACACAGGAAAAATACTCCATCTCCTTTCGAGCTGCATGGGAGGCTTTAGAGAGGGCCTGTGCCTGGGAACGGGAATTAAACAAACCATCTCCTTCGTGTTTCCTGGCTAGTTCTGGGATCATTAAGCACCTGAACGAGGCTGTGACTGATCTTTGCTGCCCCGAGTGCTGCAGCCCACGACTCCCACCAGACCCAGGCTCTGGCAGCGCCGATTCCCATGCCCACAGTGCTCCCATTGGCTCCCTAATCCCCAACCTGCCTCTGTCCCAGAGAGCGCAGGAGAATGAATCACAGCTGATTAATTTGCCTCATCCAGAAGAATCTCCCTGAATTAGCAAATGTTTTGTTTTATTTGTTTCTGTAATGGACAGGAAAACATCCCTCAGTGCCCAGCAGCCACACCCACGGTGGTGCCAGCCCTGCCAGTGTGACCCCAGGGGTCCCAGTGTCACTGAGTCCTGACAGGACACTCACATCTGGCTTCAAATGATCTTAAAACATATTCCCAAGCCTTCCAAGCTCGGCCACTGCCTTGCCGGGGTTTTCCCACTGCCTTTCCCCCACAGCCACTGCTTGCTGCCCGGCTGGTGCCGAGATGTGCTCTGTCAGCAGCAGATGTTTAATCTGTTTAAAAATAAATCCATCACTCTCCTGTGACTGATGGGAATCTGTTACAGCAAATCCCTCAGTATCGTGGAACCCAGCCGTGGTGCCAAACTTCAGCACTTTCTTCCTGCTGGGCTCCGGGGAAGGGCTGGGGTCGCTCAGCTTGGCTCTGGGGCAGCTCTGGGGCTCACCATTCCCTGCCTGTGTTTGTGCTCATTTACTGGCACGGCCACAGGTAACACCCGCAGGGACAGAGAGACCTGGGGCCTCTCCTTGCTCTGACAGGGATGACCTCTGAGACCTCGGGCAAATCGCTGTCACTGCGAGGGTGAGGAGCTGTGCTGCCTAAGGCTCGCCAAGGAAAACGAATGAGAAGGGTCTCCCACATCCATGAGTGACCAGCTCTGTCCAGGTACCAAAGAAACCCCAAAAAGTCTCTAAGGGACAATAAAAATGTGTAGAATTTCCTCCAGAGAAACGAGGGCAGTGCCAAGGGGTGAAGTGGGACCAGGGCAACGAGGACAGCGCTTCTTCCTGGGAAGGTGAACTGGGGAGCAGGGTGGCGTCTCTGGCTCCCCTCTAATTAAACAAATTAATGAGAGTTAACAAGGGGCTGAGAGTGCTGGGGGAATGTCGGTGCTTTCACCACCTGTCTGTGGCCAGGGCACTGTGTGTTGTGGGCAGGAGAGCTGCTGGGGTCTGTCCCCCCAGCCCCTGGGGACTGTCCCCCAGCCCCCGAGGCTGAGGGGATCCTGCCTGGGCAGGGAGATGTCTCCAGTGGAGAAGTGGAATTTCCCCAATTTACTCCCTGCCAAGGAGGGAGCAGGATCTCCTGCTGGGCTCCCCACACACTGTGGCTGATGATGAAGGTGATGCTGCTGACCCTGGGGTGCTTCCCTGGCTCTTGGGACTCTCCTGGCAGGGGATTGGAACTGGATGGTCTTTAAGGTCACCTGACCCGAACCATTTGGTGATTCTGTGATCTCTGGGGCTGCAGCTCCTCATTCTCAGGATTGCAGGGGTTTGTTCAGCTCCTTTCCCAGGAGCAGCTGGCTGCTGTGGCAGAGCAGCACCCACAGCGTTGTCACCCTGTGTAACCACTGTGTCTGGTTGCTCCTGGGGCAGCTGCCAGGCAAGCCAGCTCCATGGGGCTGTGGCTCCTGCCTGGGAGCCCTGGTTGTGTCCCGAGGGATGTGGGATGACCTTGCTGTGGCCGTGGGCAGCCCCACTGCGCCCTTGGGGTGGATAATCCCAGTGCCCGTAAGCAGCTCATGCTGGGAGCCACTGGAGCCTTTGCCCCGCAGCAGGCGGGGCAGGAACTGGCTTGGTGAATGACACCGTGTGCTGCCCACAGCCTCCTGCGTCACCTGGTGTGAGTGTCACCTGCAGTCAGGGCCTATCTCACCCCCAAACCGAGTCCTGTGGCTTCTGCAGCTCCTAAGGCCATCACCTCACAGCAGATGTCAGAGGGCATTGTTGTCTTCCCGACTGGCTGGTACAAAGACAGGGAGAAAGGTTTTCTTGGTAACAGTAAGGAGTGAGTCAGTTCCAGAGATGTGGATATTAAATCCTTAATTAACGATAGATTTAGGTGTGCAAGAACCCAGCAGGGCTCTCCCCAGGAGCAGCAGCAGTTGTAGCACTGGTCACTCTCCCCGAGGCTAATCCCGGCGGCCCTGGGGATTACCTGCTCGGACACGGCGCGTCCAGCCCCAGGAGAGACTGTCTGAGGTGATCCAGCCGTGCCCCCAGCACCTTCCACTTGGGCATGCACACCCAGCCTGGAGCCAGGTGAGAGTCAGACTCGGGGAGCGGGGATGGATGTGCCTGACGATGCCTCACACCTGTAGGGACAGGGAATGGCTTTAAAATCCCGAGGGCTCCGCACGCAGGGGCGTTCAGTGCTGCTTGCCTGTCAGGTGGCAAACACCATGTGCCACAGCAGGGACCTTGGCCTATAGAGCACAGCACCACATGCTTATAGAACACCCCTCTTGGCTACAACGCCTTCTGAGGGCTTGTAAAACACAGCAGTGCCTAAAAATACCCGATTGCCAAATCCCTGCCGTGGGTGCGCTCTCAAGGCACCTGCAGCACCCAGGTGGCCCAGCGTGGGGATGCTCCAGGCACATCGCCTGCACTGGTGGAGCTCCCATCCCCATCCTCACTCCCTCGTGCCCCCAGTGCCCTCCCCGTCCCCACTTGGTGCCCAGCACCAGCCCCGGTGCTGGCTGTGGCTCTGCAGGGCAGCCCTGGTCCCTGTGCAGGACACAGCCCATGGCAGTGGCATGTGCTCTCCATGGAGACAGAAAGGGTTCAGCAGACCTGGCCATGGGCATCCTCCTGCAGCCCTGGGGCAGTGCTTGGGGGGCACAGGGGCTCAGGGTGCTGCAGAGACAGTGGGGTGCTTGGTGTCTCCCCCTCTGCCTGCCCCTGCCCTGGAACAGAGATGATTGCTCTCTGTGCCCGGGTGGTGTTGCTGGGCTGGGCAGGTGCTGTGCCACTGTCCCAGTGGAGCAAGGTGGCACAGGGACAGCTGTGGCCAGCTGGGCTGCGTACACCCATCAGAGACCCACAGCGCTGGTGACAGCGGCAGGCAGGCTGTCCCCATGGCAAGAGAGGCTGCCCATCACGGTCAGTGCTGCTCAGAGATGCTCTGCTGGAGCAGGCAGGGGTCACCCCAATGCCACGGAAAGGCACATCTGACACTCCGAACGCTGCTGTGCCTTGTGCTGTCTCACCCCAATGCCAGGGCGAAGGACCCCAGCAAACCCTGGCTCGATGCAATGTGGGGAAGCAATTCTTCCCCTGCAGCTCTCAGGTGAGGATGCTGGCACCCCAGCCAGGAGCTAGGAGCGGTGCCAGAGCCCTCTCCATGGGCTCAGGAGGGAGTGAGAGCTGCTGGCATAAATTACCAGGCTGTCATCCTTGGTGCTGAGATTCCCAGGGAATAGCTTAGTGGTTCAAAGGGCTGCTGAAACAATTTTGCATCGCATGATCACAGTCCCGGAGCTCTGACATTAAAAAATGTCAACAGTGAGGTGATTTCTGCAGTGGGGCTGCCTGTGGCCCTGGGGCCTGGGCACAGCCAGCCCTTCCTGGGCCCAGCCAGAGGGTTTGGTGCCAAGTGATAAATTGGCCTAATGAATTCGTGGGCTCCTTGTGCTGGTGAGGAGCCCTCAGGTAGACATCCCTGTGCCCCCCAGCACTGCATGCAAACAGCACTTGAGCCTGCTCAGCTCCAGTGGGACTCGAGGGGTGGGAAGTGACACCCATGCTGGTGGTGACGCTGGTGGCACTTGTCCAGGCTGGCATGCTGAGGATGCAGCTGCCAGCCTCAGCGAGTGTCCCCCGCCCTGCCCTGGCTGCACCACCAGATTTTGTTTTAGCCTCAAGGTGAGGCACTGTGTTGGGTGAGAGCACCGAGAGACTCGTCCTGTGCCACAATGGACGAGTCAGGGTCCTGACTGAGCCCCGAACATGCTGTAGGTGTCACCTCCCCACTCCTTCGCCTCGTCCCTGCCGGTTCAGTTCATCACTGAGTATTCAGAGGTGTCTGCTGGTGACTGTCCCCCTCCCAGAGCTCCCCCTTAGCCTCCCCTGTCCTGAGCAGCATCCCAGGCCCCTGGCCCTCGGGTGCTGCTGCAGTCCCTGCTCCCACTGCCTGTGGATCTGTCAGGCTGTGCATGGGATGGCAGCCCGCAGGAGCCACCTCCGTATTTGTTAAACACTTCAGTGAAGAGCAAAGAAACCACAGCAACTGAAGCCCTTGGAACCCTGGTGATCTTTGCTCTGGACAAACTCCCTGCCCCATGGCCAGCACAGAGGCTGACTCTCCTGGCTCTCCGCAGTGTGATGAACACTTCCCTCCGCTGCTGGACCAGGAGGGTCACACTGCGAACACCTCCCCATTGGCTGGTGCCACGTCACCTGCAGGAAACAAACCTCCCTTTGTTCCAGGAATCAAACTTTCCAAGGCTTGAGCTTTGAAAGCTGCCAGTGATGTTTCCATCACCCTCTGTATCTTCCAAAGTGAGTCTGAGCTGAACCAGCAAAGTCCAGCTGCTGTGCCTGGTACCAACCCCAGCAGAGCCCAAGGCTGCCTGTCCCCAGTGCCAGGACCACTGCTGTCCTTAGGACCGTGGGACCCTCACCCCGTGGGCAGTGGGCACAGTGGGCATGTCCCTGGGCACACTTCATCCCCAGGTACACCATGTCCCCCAGCGCACTGCACCTCCGGGCACAGCCCCACATCTGGCCGGAGGGGTTAGTAGCTCCCAGGGCATCAGGCAGCTGCCATCCAACATGGGGATTACTGGCAACGCCAGCTTCTCAGCAATTATTTAATCCAGGATGTTGCAAACTTCTGCAAAGGGTCTCTTCCTGTGCCACTGCACTGTTCCATACGTGACAGGTTTGGCACAGGGAGCACCTTCTGCTCTGTGCTGGGACCCATCTCTCACCGCAAGCAGAGGCTGCAGCCATGAAATGGGATGTAGGACTTCACTGATGAGGCTGGAGAAATGGAAAAGGAGAGAGCCTTGGCAATGGAGGGGAGCTGGCTGTGCTGCTGGGAAAGGCCTGGAGCTGCAAACCTGGCTGCAGCTGGGCACAGGGGCACACTCAGCCGGGGACAGAAGTGGGAGGACAGGGGGCACGGGGGGAGCCGGGGCAGTGGGTGGCCCCATTCCCGCTCTGCTCCTCTCTGGCACTGCCCCAGCGCCCAGCAGGCCTCAGGCTGTGTCCCTTGAGGTGGTGATGGGTGCCTGTTCCAGCAGTACCCAGGCCAAGCAGCTCCATCCTGGCAATGCCTGCACCCTTCCCAATTCCAGCCTGTTCCCTCCTGTTCCCATGGCAACCTGTGACCTCACTGGGTTCCTTGGAGCTCTGCCAGCATTTTCAGCAGAAATAAAGCCAATGATCAGGGCTGTCCTGCTGTCCTCCCTGTCCGTAGGGGGTATGTCATGCTCGGGGCTCAGGTCAGGGCTGGCTCCTCGGCTGCAGGGCTGACGTGCCATATTGCAGACACCTCAGGTCGCACACCAGGTGTCCATCACTGTGGCATCTGGCTGACCCAGCACTCCTGCCTGTGTGTAGGATCCCCCGGGGTACAGGGGGCACCAGGGCACTGCCTTCCCTGCACAGCCTTCAGCTGTGGCCACTGCCCATTTTCCATGCGCTGTTTTCCCTGTGCCCATTTTCCCTGCGCCCAGCTTTCCCTGTGCCGTTTTCCCTGTGCCCAGTTTCCCCCTGCTCGGCAGAGCACACAAGGCCAGGATGGAGAAGAGGGATCAAGAGTGAGACAAATGGAAATAAACGGACAAACTGGTCCCTCTGCCCAGCCTGATGGTGCCAGTTATCTCGAGGTGTTCCCTTGCCTAAGGGTCCATTTTGGCCTGGGATCTACTTCCACGGGGCTTCCACCTGGCCTGGGGTCCCTCCTGGCCTGAGGCTCTGGCTGTTTCTGGGCGTCCCATGTGCCATGTGGTCTCTCTTGGTCTTGGAGCTCTGTGGGTCTGTCTGGAGGTGTCTCTTGGCTCTGGCTGTGCCTGGGGGGGCGTCCCTCTCGGCCCGGGGCTGCAGCTATGGATAGGATTCCGTGCCGGCCCGCGGGTCCCGCATGCCTGGGGCTCCCCCTCGCTCTGGGGGTCTCTCTCGGTGCGGTGCTCCCTCGCGGCGCGGCGCGGAGCGGTGGCGGCGCTGGCGGTGACCGTGCTGGCGGCGGCCCCGGCATCCCGCGGCCCGGGGGCGGCCCGAGCGAGCGCAGCGCGGCGCGACCACCCCCGCAGCCGGCGGCACGGAAGGAGGCAGGGAAGGAGGGCCGCGGCTCCGCTCGGCTCGGCGCGACTCCGCTCGGCGCTGACGGTCCCCGGTGCCGCCGCCGTCACTCGCCCCGCCCGTCCGCGGCTCTGCGCGGCGGGTGCGGGACGCGGCGCTCACCGGCACAGCCGGGGCCGGGGGCTCAGCGGGGCCGGGGGCTCGGCGGGGCCGGGCCGCGGGATGAGCGCCCGGCGGCTCCCCGGGGGCAGCGGGGGCCGCTGATGCTGCGGGGACCGCGGGGTCTGCGGGGGCGGCGGGGGTGGCTCGGCGCGGCCCCGCCCGCGGCGGGGGCCATGTGAGCGCGGTGCCGGCAGGATGCAGAAGGGGATGCGGCTCAATGACGGGCACGTCGCCCACCTGGGGCTGCTGGCGAAGAAGGACGGGGCCCGGCGCGGGTACCTGAGCAAGCGGAGCGCCGACAACACGAAATGGCACACCAAGTGGTTCGCGCTGCTCCAGAACATGCTCTTCTACTTCGAAACCGACTCCAGCTCTCGGCCCTCGGGGCTCTACCTGCTCGAGGGCTGCGTCTGCGACCGCGCGCCCTCCCCCAAGCCCCCCCTCTCGGCTAAGGACTCCTTGGAGAAGCAGGTGGGCGACACGGGGGACCCCGCGGAGGGGGAGGGAGGATGCCCCGCGAGGGTCCGGGCCCCGCAGCCGCGGAGCTTCCGGTGCCCGTGACCTACCCCACGAGTGACCGCGCTCTGGGGGTGACGATAGACCGGTCTGTGCCGGGGAAGGGGGATGCTTCCCGGGGCTGCGGTGCCGGAGCAGCGGGTGGGCTCATTGTGGGGGTGTCGGGCTCTGTCCGGAGCACCCCTACGCCCCCTCCCATCTAATTAACAGCCGGTAATTAGCGCGGGGCTGCGGGGCGCCTCCCAGCGGCCGCGCTTGGCGCTGCGGAGCCCCGCGCGTCCCCCGGCCCGGGGGCTCGGGGCCGCGGCCCCGGCGGGCGGGGGTCCCCGGGGTTCCCAGGGGCGGCACCAGCTGCGCGGCCTCGCTGGTGCCCACACCCCTGTGCCCCCTTCTGTGCCCCCGCGGTTTGCCAGGCGACTCCCCCGGCCCAGCGCTGTGAGAAGCCCGCGGTGGGTGCGTGGTGCTCGGCGGGGGAGCGCAGGGCTTTGCTTTCAGGCACATTTCACCGCGTTCCCCCTCACCACGTGTGCGGTTTGCACCTCCATCCCCACCCCGGCGTGGGGACGAGCAGAGTGCGGGTCTGCTGAGCCCCCGAGCTGGCGCTGGGCTTCAGTGCCCTTTGCCACTGCTGATGTCTGCGTGTGATCAGCGCAGGAGCACCAAAGCCCTTGCGAGGCCCTGGGAAAATCCAGGTCTCCCCCAGCCCCAGGGCTGCTGTGGTCCCAGGCGTGAGGACCACAGTCCCGACGGGCTCGGGGGTGGGTTTATCCCCCCCGAATGTGCCTTTCCCGACTGGGCAGCGTGTCCTGGAGCAGCACGGCATGGACGCTGGCAGCCCCTGGCATGCTTGTCTGGGGTGGTTTGCCGGAGTTGGGATGCGCCGTAGCAGCCAAGAGAGATGGGATGGTGCCGGGTGGGGGGAGCAGGGCTAGCTTCCGGGTGGGGGCAAATCCCCATCCAGCGCTTCCCGCCCCCTCCAGCCTCATTAGCGGGGACAGGAGCCAGCTGAATTCACGCTCTGACCGCGGTGTGCGGGGCACGGCCCTGTGCCCTGGGGGTGCCCTGGCTCGGTGGCACCGGGGGCCCTCAGCGGGAGCAGCGAGGGGGTCCCGGCAGCACCGGGCCGGGCTGGGCACGTACCGGAGGCACCGCGCGTTTTGGGTCCAGCTCTGCAGGGCTTGCATAATTACTGCCTGAGCAGGCTCTGGGGAGGCGGTGGAGTGCTGCCGGCGGACTGTGGCATGGGCCCAGGGACACCCCCGGGCACCCCAGGGCACGGGGCAGCCTGGGAGGAAATCAGACCCTTAATTCTGGCTATTCCTGGGATTGGAAAATCCTGCCGAGAGAACCAGGCACGCAGTACCACTGCTCCCTGGCACATCCCCTCCCTCCTGGCTAGGAGCACGGGAATATTTCCCTGTGCAGAGGAAAATACTGTGGTTTTGCCCAGCTGGGGCTCCTCACAGCCTGGCTGTGGGGTGCAGCACCTTAGGGGTTGTGGCAGCAAGGGGTGGTTGTCACTGCTGTCCCTTCAGTAACAGATTTTGTGGGCTCCTGGTTCAGCTTCCATGAAGTTTACCAGCCAGGTTGCAATCAAGCTTCCTGGCCAGCTTGGAGTCAAGCTGGGAATCAAAGCTCTGGGTCCTCGTGTTTGTGCAGGAGGGATTTTCCACCATGCAAACACTACGGGGAGGATGTCACATCCCCTTTCCTGTTCAAAATGTATCCAGAGGGTTGATCCTTGCAGTAAGTGAGGGGCTGCTGTCACAGGGAGCTCCTGCCATGGCAAATATTTCCCCTGCTGCTGCTCCGCGTGGATTTGCCGCGGTTCAGCGCCTGGCTTGTAATTCTGTGTAATTCCTTAGGCCAAATGGGACTGGAAGCCGGAGCGCTGGATGCCCGCTGCTCTGCAAGCTAATTAATGGCCCAGGGATGAAATAAGCGGCGAATATTGATGGTGCAGATCCGCAGCCTGGCTGAGGCGGGAGGAGCGGGTGGCACGCAGGGCTGGGAAGGGTCCGTGCTCCCCACGCTGGGGAAAGCCTCGGCTTCAGGCTCACCTGATGGCCAGCTGTCCCCAGCATCCTCCAAAGGGAAGGTGCTGAGGAAATTTCTAGCATTGCCCGCGATCCCAATTAATTGTGTTCTGAGGGTATTTATCTATCCGTGCAGTTGCAGCTGGAGCTCTGAGGACAGTGTTCCCTGCAGCAGAGGAGCTCCAGGTTTGGATTCCTTCCTTGCTGGAGTGGAGCCTGAAAGGCTCCAAGTTCTCTGCAAAGGAGAAATTTTAAGAGGTGGTGCTTTCAAACCCTCTCTTTCAATGTGCACATATTTTGCTTTGGGTTTGTTTTTCTTTTTTTTCCCTGGAACACAGTGAATTTTAGCATTGGCATATGTGAGAATAAGGGAGCAAAAACATTTGGAAAACTGGAACACCAAACAGGGATTTTCCGCCTATGGAAACTTTGTTTTCTGCTTTTGTTATGTTTTTCCACAAATGAGTTTTCCTTCCAACCAGTTGGATGTGGAAGCTATTTTCCTGCTGGGTGAGGTCATGCTGTGGCCCAGGGAAGGGTCTGTAGGGTCAGAGTGGGACTGGGAGGCTGTGGCCTGGGGAAGGGTCTGTAGGGTCAGAGTGGGACTGGGGAGGCTGTGGCCTGGCTGCTCTGGGCAGAGGTGCCAGCGGTGCTGGGATGAGCCAGGGGTGGGGAGGTGAGCCCCCCTTTTGTGCTGCTGTGGTGTCTGGGCCATGGCACACCTGGCCCTGCTGTGCCAGGCCCCCCGAGGGTGACGGTGCTGGGATGTGCTTTCACGTGGTCACATCTCCCCTCCCAGTCCCTGTGTGTCCGGAGGGGTGGGCAGGATGGGGGTGCCCCAGGGGGGAGGGATGGAGGTGCCCCCAAGGTGAGATCTCGGCAGAGGAGCTGAGCAGCCGCAGGGTCCAGAGCTGATCCAACCCCAACCCCAAGGACTGGAAGGCCCCAGCACTGGGTGAGGGCTCTCCTTTGCACCTCAGTTGGACAGCAGGAATCACAGCCGGGTTTGCTCCAGGGATCCAGCCTGGAGCTGGATTTAGAATCACAGAACCACTGAGGCTGGAAAAGCCCTCTGAGGCCCTTCAGTCCAACCATTCCCCCAGCATCACCGAGGCTGCCACCGCTCCATGTCCCCAAGTGCCGCATCCACACAGCGTTTGAACATTTCCAGGAACGGGGACGTCCCCACTGCCCTGGGCAGCCAGGGCCAGTTTCCAGAGCTGTGTCCTGGTGCCGTGGGTTGTTCCTAGGCAGGAGCCCTCAGACAGAGCCAGCGTGGTGCTGAGTCAGGCAGTGCCCCGTGCGGAGCCCTTGGCTCCAGGCTCTGCAGCTCCGCGGCTGAGCTGTGTTCCCCCAGCTGGGGCTGCCCATGGATGGGGATTCTCTTCCCCGTCTCCAGAGTGTTTTCTAGGGATGGAGCCACAGAGCACTGAGAACACCCTGTCCTGTGGCCCCATTCCTGTGACCCTCGGAGTGCTGAGGGGACTGGAGCTGGGAATATTTGGATGCCTTGGGGACTTGAGCAGCCCCTGCCATCCTGGCAGCTCCACTTTCCCCAGAGCCAAGCCCCAGGCCCTGCTGGTGGAGCCATTCCTGGCAGGGGGAGAGCTTGGGCAGCGCTCTGGGGGTGCAGAGTAGGATCTATCCATGCTTGGGGTTCACCTGGGGATCCCCAAAGAGCTGTGGAGGGTGGCCAGAGGGGACAGATCCCATCTGTGGGCAGGGTTGAGCAGGTCACCCACGGACGCTCTGAGCAGGGCAGCTCCCAAGCTATTCCCAACTTCAGGATTGATGTCCCAGGCACTTGATCCCCAAATCCCAGCCTTGGCCACAAGTCCATGAGCATCAGCTATCTGGGGCAGTGAGAATTCTACCTGAATGTAATTCCATGCAATCGGATTTTTTTGAGACTATGTATCATAGTTTGTGGACTTAAACCTGAACTATTCGTCAGCACTGGGGTAGCACTGGGTTCTTAATTAATTAGTGTATTGAGTGATGCCATGTGGGGATTTTTGAGAGAGGCTGGTGCTCATGGTGTTGGTTCTGGTGATGCCTGCATGCCTGCCTGCCAGAATCATCAGACAAAATCAGGGGAAAATTGATTTGTTTTAATTATTTTATGAATATTTCTGCCCATGACTCCAGCGCCTGCACCACACAGGTGATGTTCACCTCTAGTATCTATTTCCGAATATCCTGACAGCCCATGTGGAAACAAAGGAGGGAAATTGCAGCCTCTGGGATATTTTTTCTTATTGTCAGCATGGAAATGAGCTGCTGGAGCATCCAACTCTGAGGTCCTGTTTTCCCAGAGCACATAGTATGTAGGTCAGGGATGTTAAAAGCTGCCATGGCTGGCTGTGGATTTTTAGACTCATCCATCCAGAGCAGGAAAATTCTCCTCCTCTTGCCCTTTGTGTCAGCTGGAATAACCATCAGCTTCACAAGCAGGCGGATGTGGATCTGCCCACTCCGGGAGGACGGAGGGCAGGCAGCTCTGAGGGATGGTGGGGGCATCGCTGCGCGGGGTGAGGATCCCTGTGATGGCACAACAAAGCCAGGAAAGGATGGCAGTCACTGCTTTGGCCTTGCTGGGGGTCCCTTGTGGTGCCCCCACTGTCACACATTCGGTGACCAGCGTGGGGAGAGCCCCTGCCCCCAGCCACAGCCTCCCGAGGGGTCTGGTGGGTTGCTCAGGCTGAAACAATGCCCTTCTGCAAATTCTAAAAAATTCTGTGCAGAGTCTTTCGGCACATCAGGGCCTCGGTAATGTGTGTGTCCCCATCCCTGTCCCTGTCCCCCCTGCCCCCAGCCCAGCAGCAGGGAGGGCCTGCGAGGAGCCTGGCGATGGTCACAGGGCTCTGGGTGGCCCGGGGAAGCGGGTGACTGTCACCGGCGGGGTCACGGGGCTCAGGGTGCCCCTGGAGGTGCTGCAATGCTTCCCATGGTGACCTGGAACGCTCCCGCATCATTATTTCGGGCAGAATTGCTGTGTCCCCTGAGGTTTCCCGAGGGAAATCCCTGAGGCCTGGGGATCTGCGCATCCCACAGAGCTGGGGTCCAGGGCTGCGTATCCTCAGTGCCAGACAGCCACGCGTCCCACGAGCCGGGGATGTGCCTCCCTCGGCGGGGGCTCAGGAGGCACCATGGAAACAGGGGTGGCTGGAACGTGGGACTTCCTCAAGGAGCCGCATCTGCTTATTTGGCAGGAGCAGAGGGAGGGGGTTGGGATGAGGGGGGTCCGGTCCCGGGGCTGGCAGTTGCGAGTTCATAAATGAACAAAAATTGGGTGTAAGGAGAAGCAAAGTGATGCTGTGGGTAACTTGTGCCCTGCTCTGGGCAGCACAAACTGCCCCAGGGACGCTGGGCTGGGGCAGTGATGGAGCTGGGAGCTCATCGTGATGCTTCCAGCGCTCTGCCTGGTGCCATGAGCGGCTGCTCCTGTGCTGCCCTGTCCATGGGTCTGGTCCCATCCGTGGCTCTGGTCCTGTCCGTGGGTCTGATGCTCAGTCCGTGCCCCAGCGAGTGCTGCGGGAAGCGCTCCCGGGCTGTTGGTGCGATGTGTCACTGTGATGGCAGAGAGGGATCATCGTTTAGGCGGAGATAAAAGGTGGTGGGAGTTTTATTATTCAAATATAAAATAACTTCCTCCTTCCCAGCACGCTGCACTTCCTGGGAATTGTGTGGGGATGCACTGGAGCGACACATGGAGCCTGCAGGAGCAGGTTTGGATCACAGGAGCGGCTGTGGGGACTGAGGGTCCTGCCTGCAGCCCTGCACTGGGGGGCTTGCACCCATCATCATCGGCTCTGCTGCCCATGGCCTTGGAACTGCCATGGACAAAACCTTCAGGAGTTTTTGGGTTTAGGCTGGAGGGGCCAGGAGCTGTCTGACAAAACCTGCGTGTCGGGCACTCCCACTGATGTGCTGGGAGGTGCCTCGAGCAGGTGAAGAGGGGCAGGGACAGTGGGGCAGGGTGGGCACCTGTGCAGGGTACCTGCTCCAGGTGCCTGCCTCAGTTCCTGTCCTGGGCTCTGCATTGTTTTAACCTCTGACAAGCCCCGAATGCGCTGCTGTCCCAGGGCGCTGGGGAAGGTCGGGTTGCTCTGAGCCAGGCTGTGCTGTGCTGTCAGTGTGGGTGGCACTGGGGGCTGCTGGGGGCACCAGGGCCTGGAAGGTCTCCCTCACACCTCGTTGGTGTTTAGTGGGGGCATTTCCACACTTGCCAGCCTGATGAGATCTTGATGCAGGGGGGTTGGGTGAGCTCCGAGGGTGTCACCCCGAGAGCTGAGCCCTGGGTGGGCACGGGCTGGGGGTGCTGGGTCTGTCTGTGCTGCTGCACCGGCTGTGCCCCATCTCCCCATCGTCCTGGACTCACCCAGAGCCTCCTGCACCCGTCTGGGGGCTCTTCTCCCCAGCACCCCTGGGCCTGACCAGGGCTGGGAAGGAAAGAGCATTGTGGTGCCCATCGGTGTTTTCATGTGTCCTGCCAGGCTGCTGCTCCTTGGGCTAGAAGCAGTTTTACCTGTGAGTTCAGGTTCTCGTTAAGCCCAGCAGAGGAGCAGATGATGTCAGGATGAGCTCGTTCCAGTGGGTTTGGTTTAGCCCAGTTATTCCGGGCAGTATCCAGCACTGCAGCGTGGTACCTGTTTCCTTGGAGACTGCAGGGAAGCAGAGGAGCGGCACAAACCCGGCGGCGGTGGCACCGCACACAATTAGCACAAACACTGGAAATGTCAAGGGAGGCTAAAAATAGCCCCGCGCCGCGGCCACCCCCCCGGAGCCCCCGGGAGCGGCGCACGAGGGACCGGGCTCGGCTCGGCCTCACCTCCCGGGCGCTGCAGGCTCTGGTGTGTGCCCCAGGGGCTCGCTGCCCACACGGACAGGGATGCCGCAGGGATCCGGGAATCCAGGCTGGAAAAGACCTCTGAGATCATTGGGTCCAGCCATGAATCTGTTGATGCAGGCAGGGATCATAGGATCCTTAAGGGTGGAAAAGGTCTCCAAGACATCAGCCTATGGATGCAGGCAAGGATCATAGCATCGTGGAATCATTAAACTTAGAAAAACCCCTAAGACCATCAGGTCCAAGCTTTAAGCTGTGGGTGCAGGTCAGGATGCAGGTCCATCTCAGCATCCTTGCTGCCCTGCCCATTTCCCAGGTGAGGGAATCCCCAGGGCAGCTGCTGCAGGCTCAGGACTGCAGCTCCCTGGGCTCGGGTGGGTTCGGTGGTTTCGGTTTTCCTGAGGCCAGGTCTCTGCCCAGCGGGATTTCCCCTCAGAACGTTTTCCTCGCCGGTGGCCTGGCTGCGCTGAGGGCAGGACGTTGTGGCCGGGCTGCTGGTGTTTCCAAACGCGGTTTTCTTCACTGACCCAGCCCGTGGTGGGTGGGGAAGTGCTCTCTGCGGGCTCCGTGTGCAGTGTAACCCTAACCCCTGTGCTCGCCCCCGCAGCACTACTTCACCGTTAACTTCAACCATGAGAACCAGAAGACCCTGGAGCTGAGGACCGAGGATGCCAAGGACTGTGACGAGTGGGTGGCAGCCATAGCTCACGCCAGGTGTGCCCTGCGCCCGCGCGGGTCTGGGGTCGAGGTGAAACCGTGCTGAGGGTGGCTGGGGCAGGCAGGATGGCACTGAGCTGGGCACTGCCAGCAGGCAGAGCAGGACACCTCTGCTCCCCAGCCACACGTTGGGGACCCTCGTGCTGAGCGGGGCTGTGTTCAGTTGTCCCCCTTGTCCCCATCCCAGTCCCATTCTACCAGCAACCCTGGCAGGGTGACACTGCCTGTCTCAGCCTGGAGCCAGAGGGATGCCCAATCCACCCTCAGGCTCAAAGCCCATCGGGAAGGGATTCACCAGGAATAGCAAACCTGGTCAGGAAGGGGTTTGTCCAGGCTCCTGTCTGTGTGCTGTGGGAGAGCTGGCATAGCCCACCTGCCCTGGAGAGCAGTCAGGAGCCAGCTCTGTGCCGGTGCCTCTCTGGGGAAGGAACGTTCTGGGTTGGCAGCGAGGTGTGGGATAAGGTGCGAGCTGTGTGCAGGGAATGGGAGAAGCACCATCCCCTGCAGCCCCTGCCAGGAGCAGGGCTTTCTAGGAGCTTGTGCCACACACGTCCTTCTTCTTCTTAAACTCTTGGAATGTGGCAGGTGACAGAGGTTTGGGGGTCTTTTTGGCTCCTGTAATGTCATTAACGTTTGCTCTGTCCTTTCTGTTTGCCCCTTGTGGGTACCTGTATCCTCCCCCACGGGCCCTGTCCGAGCAGCAGCATTCCCAGCTGCAGGAACTGCCCCTGGCTCGTTCCCCTGCCGGGAGGAGCCCTTGCCAGAGCGCAGCCCCCGGCGCTGGGGAGCACTCGGGGGCGCGGGGCAGGCTCCGCGGGGGTGGGATGCTCACGGCCGTGTCTCTGCAGCTACAGGAACCTGGCGACAGAGCACGAGGCGCTGATGCAGAAGTACCTCCATCTCCTGCAGATCGTGGAGACGGAGAAGACTGTTGCCAAGCAACTCCGGCAGCAGATCGAGGACGGGGAGATCGAGATCGAGCGCCTCAAGGCCGAGGTGAAGCGCCCGGCGCTGCCCCGGGGTGCAGTGACGCTCCTGGGGTGACCTGTGGGCGGGCGGGTGGCATCCCCTGCGGGCGGGGGCCGGGGGTGGCACCGCTGGTGTGGTTCTGCTTCTTTTAGTGACACCGGGCTGGCCCTTCTCCTGCAGGAGGGGCGAGGCCATCGCCTCCCGTGGGGATTTTCCTGCCAGGAGGTGCAGCAAGTGGCTGTGGCTGTGGCTGTGGCTGTGGCAGTGGCTGTGGCAGCGGCAGTGGCTGTGGCAGTGGCTGTGGCAGTGGCAGTGGCTCTGGCTGTGGCTGTGGCTGTGGCAGTGGCTGTGGCAGTGGCAGTGGCTGTGGCTGTGGCTGTGGCTGTGGCAGTGGCTGTGGCAGTGGCAGTGGCTGTGGCCGTGGCAGTGGCTGTGGCAGTGGCTGTGGCAGTGGCTGTGGCAGTGTGTGTGGCTGTGGCTGTGGCAGTGGCAGTGGCTGTGGCTGTGGCAGTGGCTGTGGCTGTGGCTGTGGCAGTGGCAGTGGCAGTGCCACCCCGGCACTGTGTGTGGGGTGTGAGAGCATCACTGTGAGATGCTCCCCAGAGCCAGGGGGCTGCTGCGGCAGGGATTCACCCCAGCGAGGAGCCCCGGGGAGTGGTCCTTGCCTCTCGTGAGCGAGGAAAAGTCGCTGTGTCACAGAACCCCAGCGTGGTTTGGGTTGGAGGGGATCCCACAGACCATCCTGTCCCACCCTCTCCGTGTCCTCCTCTGGAATCACTCCAGCAGTCCCTCTGATGTGGGACCCCAGGGCCGGGGGCAGCTCTGCGGGGCAGAGGGGATGTCACCCCCCGGGACCCCCGGGGATGCTGTGCTCCGTGCGGGGAGCACACGGGGGCCGCTGGGAGCGATCGGTGCCATCAGCGCGTGTCCCAGAGCAGCTCCCCTCGGATGGGGGTGGCAGGGGTGACACGAGGCCGGCACGGCAGACAGCGGCAAGGTGCGCAGATGACTCAGCAGACGGTGCCGAGGGACACGCGTGTCCCCGAGGCCCCTGGGAGGAGGAGATGGCGGCAGTGGGGGCTGCTCCTCAGCGCGGGGATGAGAGGGGGGCTGCTCTGCGGCACAGGGGGTGCTCGGCACAGGGGCAGTGCCCAGCGGTGAGGGCGATGCCTGGTGCCGTGGGGGATCCTCTGTGGCACAGGGGCAGTGCTCAGCGGCGAGGGCGATGCCTGGTGCCGTGGGGGATCCTCTGTGGCACAGGGGCAGTGCTCAGCGGCGAGGGCAATGCCTGGTGCCGTGGGGGATCCTCTGTGGCACAGGGGCAGTGCTCAGCGGCGAGGGCGATGCCTGGTGCCGTGGGGGATCCTCTGTGGCACAGGGGCAGTGCTCAGCGGCGAGGGCAATGCCTGGTGCCGTGGGGGATCCTCTGTGGCACAGGGGCAGTGCTCAGCGCTGAGGGCGATGCCTGGTGCCGTGGGCGATGCTCGCTGGCAGAGGGGGTGCTCGCAGTGGGGGTGTCCCCTGTTTCCTGGCCCTCCCCGACCCCCGGGGACCTGCAGGTGGCTGCTGGCACTGCTGGTGGGCGGTGGGGCACCCCGGGGCCCCCCAGAGCCAGTGCTGCTGCCAGTCCCTCCTCGTGCCTGGCAGGGGTGGGCAGTGGCATCGGGGTGGAGGCAGCCAGGATTGGCTTGGCAGGGCTGAAACCTCGACCCCATATCACTCAGAACCTCAAAACTGCCCCGGAAGAGGCCTCTGAAGAGGCAGTGAGGGCAGGAGTGGTTTAGCCTGTCCTAATTGTGGGCTTTTCCTTAAATTTTGAATTTTTGTGTTAAAATGTTCAGGTCAAGAGCAACCCCTGACCATGTGTTGGGATGCACTGAAGCTTGTTTTAGTCTTGTGGGGCTGCGGAGCCACAAGCCTTTCCCAGGAGTGCTGGAATTGTGCTCTTTCTGCTTTCTGGCAGAACAGATCAGCCCTAAAACCACCCTGGCTGCAGACCGTGCCCCCCACTCGGGGGCAGCTCTCCTGGGACCGTGATCCTGTCCCCAGGTCTGCTCCAGCCTCCAAGCTGGGGTGACCCCCACCCCCTGAGGGACAGGGGCAGGAGTTGGGTCCAGGGAGGTGGGAGATACTGTGAGCCCTGAATGAGCTGAGCACAGCTGCAGCTCCCCTCCCCAGGCTCAGGGACTCTGCTGTCACCTCGGCTGCTTTGGGGCTTTTCACTCTTCCCCATGCTTTGAAGCAGGGATCACATTATCAGCTCCTACTTTAATGTGCAAATTTTGCTCACTCAATTAAAAAACAAAACAAAACAGAACAAAATAAAACCATGGCGCTGGCAAAGCCCTTCCATGGGTCCCTCCGTCCTGGCGGGGGCTGCTTTGGTGCCCACAAAACCTTCAGTGCAGGGGCTGTGGAGGGGATTCTGGGGACCGAGGGCTCCCTGGGAGAGCACACAGAAAGCAAAAAGCTCTAAAATCTCCTCTAAAATCTGATCCGTACAGTGAAATGGGGTGAAACAGATGTGTAGAAGGTGGATCAGTGATCATGAGCCTGTGGCCACCAGCTCTGGTGTGTTCCTGTTTTTTTCCAGACACCAAACCCCACCTTTTTTACTCCTTTCTGTCCAAAATGGGACATTCCCCCCTGCCCCAAAAATCCTCTTTCCAAGCTGTTTTCTTCTGCTCTTTTCTATAAAATCAAAATTCAGCTCATATTTTCCTGATTTCCCACGTTCTCATGGCACATGTGCTGCTTTCTTGCCTTTCCCTGTCACTTTCCAAGTGGTTTTGGCCGTGGGGGCCGGGACACGCGGCGAGCAGAGGAGGGAGAGAAGGTGCAGGGAGAAGCAGTGAAACCAAAACCCAAACGGGAGCTGCTGGCTCTGATCCCACTGTGTGGGGAGCACGCCTGGGAGGCTGCTCCCGCCTGCACATTTTGGGGTGCAAATGCTCGAGATTTTTCTGCCGTTTTCTCTCCAAGTTGTGTTTATTGACTTGCTGTAAGGCTTTTTTGGGAAGCAGGGATGGGGTTCGGGTTGGGTGGACAGGATTTCCAGGTCCCGGTCCTGGCAGTGTGTTCAGGGGTGCTGAGGAGTCGGTGGCAGCTTGAGGAGCCCTGACAGCTTTTCTAGATTTCATCTGCTTTGTCCACTGATTGAGTCCCCATCCCTGGAGGGATTTAAAAGCCCTGTGGATGTGGCACTTGGGGACAATAATGGGTTAGTGGTGGTCTTGGCAGTGTTGTGATTGGGTGGACTGGATGATCTCAGAGGGCTTTTCCAGACTGAGGTGCCCTGTGGGGCTGTGAGTCTGTGATCCCCCTTAAGGCACACGCGGCACGAGGTGTCCCTGTGTCTGTCCTTAAGCCAGAGGGTCGTGCCACTCCCCGGCACAGCGACAGCCCGGGATGCCCTCAGTCCCCAGGATGCCCTCGGCCCCTGGGGATGCCCTTGGCCCCTGGGGGTGCCCTCGGTCCCCAGGATGCCCTCAGTCCCAGGATGCCCTCGGTCCCCGGGATGCCCTCGGCCCCTGAGATGCCCTCAGTCCCCAGGATGCCCTCGGCCCCGGGATGCCCTCGGTCCCCAGGATGCCCTCGGCCCTGGGATGCCCTCGGCCCCCCTGGCCGTGCCGGACAGCCGCTCACCCCTGTGCCCACAGATTGCGTCCCTGCTCAAGGACCATGAGCGCATCCAGGCCAGCCAGAGCAGCGCACCCAGTGACGATGACAGCGACATCAAGAAGATCAAGAAGGTGGGTGGTGGCGAGGGCTGGCACGCGGGGGTTCCAGCAGGCACAGCAGACGCGCTCCCTGGGGGGCTGAGGGAGGTGTCTGAGCAGGTGCCTCTTCCAGAAGGGCTTTTAGGAGGAAAATGTGCTGTGCCCAACTGGGAGCCCACGTGTTGGCAGGGCCCTCCCAGCACTCCCCAGAGCACGAGGCATCCCTGGCAGGGCTGTCTCCTGCACCACCAGCCCCTCTGACTTCTGCTGCCATGGCTGAGGTCGCAGGTTTTATTTTGGCAGAGGAAAAGCCATCACCCTAGCAGCATTCCCACAGGGAGCAATGGCTGGCCCTGGGCATGCCCCGTACTGGGACCCGAGCGCTGGGCACAGAGTGGGACGTGCTGCGGGTGCCGAGTCACACAGGGAAGGGATCTGAAACCTCATCTTGTTCCAGCCCCTGCCCTGAGCAGGGACACTTTCCACTATCCCAGGGTGCTCCAAGCCCCATCCAACCTGGCCTTGAACACTTCAGGGTTGGGGCAGCCACAGCTCCTCTGGGCAGCCTGTGCCAGGTGCTTAAATGAATTGTTGGATTCCCAGCCTGGAGGGCTCAGAGCAGCACCAGGAAAAGGCAGCGGCACACACACAGCTCGGTAGAGAGCCAGGGAACCTCCCAGCTGAGCGAGGGCTGCTGCCTGCCCCCGTCCTGTCCCTGACTCAGCTGCTGCTCCCTCAGGTGCAGAGCTTCCTGCGGGGCTGGCTGTGCCGGAGGAAGTGGAAGACCATCATCCAGGACTACATCAGGTCCCCGCACGCTGACAGCATGCGCAAGAGGAACCAGGTGGTGTTCAGCATGCTGGAGGCCGAGGCCGAGTACGTCCAGCAGCTCCACATCCTCGTCAACAACTTCCTGCGGCCGCTGCGCATGGCCGCCAGCTCCAAGAAGCCGCCCATCACGCATGACGATGTCAGCAGCATTTTCCTCAACAGGTGAGCTCCATCCTGGGCTCCGGGAGCTCTGTGGCTGCCCGGCAGCTTGGGACGCTCGCTACCCTCCCTGGGCCCTGGGTGCTCAGCGCCAGGGCTCCCTGGGAGTCTGCAGCTCCATCACTCCCTGTGCCTCCAGGAACCCTCTGCGCCGCCTTGAGCAGCTGTCCCCAGCCAGCCCGAGGGCTGCCCTGCTCCCCCTGTGCTGCGGATTTTGTCTAATTCCTCACTGTTTGCCTCTTGTTCATCTTTCTGTTCTTGGCTTGGCTTAGTCCTGTCTTGGTCCCTCTTCCAGCGAAACGATCATGTTTTTGCACCAAATCTTCTACCAAGGCCTGAAGGCGCGGATCTCCAGCTGGCCCACGCTGGTGCTGGGTGAGTGCTGCTGCCTCCTCCTCCTCCACCTCCTGCTGCTCCTTCTCCTGCAGCTCCACGGGTGTTTGCCAGCCAGCAGCAGAGCACATTGCACACCACGTCCCTGCGTGGTCACGTCAGTCACAGAGTAAAAAATCCCAGGGCAACCGAATCCTGCTGCTCCGTTCTGCCGGGCAGTGGGAGGTGGGACTGGACCGTGCCCAGGGAGACCACCAGACCCTCTGTAAACTCAAACTGGGCAGAGCTGGGGGGGCACGAGGAGCAGGCGATCTCGGGGCTGCCCTGGGTGGGTGAGGGGGACCAGAGGGCTGTGGCAGCCCCCGGGCGTGGGCTGAAGCATCCCACCCACGTGCCCTGCTCTGCCTGCAGCTGACCTGTTTGACATCCTGCTGCCCATGCTGAACATCTACCAGGAGTTCGTGCGGAACCACCAGTACAGCCTGCAGATCCTGGCCCACTGCAAGCAGAACCGCGACTTCGACAAGCTGCTCAAGCACTACGAGGCCAAGCCTGACTGTGAGGAGAGGACCCTGGAGACCTTCCTCACCTACCCCATGTTCCAGGTGACCACTGGAGCCAGGCTCAGCCCCAGGGATGCGAGGGAAAGGGGATGGACAATGCAAACCCCATCCCCACAGCTGGCATGGTATGGTGGGGAGGCAAAGCCTGGGGAAGGTGGCCTGGGGCTGGTGCCACGGTGCTCCTGGGACCTGCTCGGGCCATCAGTGTGGGAGGACTCTGGATGCTGCTGGCTGGCCCCACAGCTCTGGGACAGGGCACAGCAGAGCCTTGGGCACAGCCCTGCATTGTTCCCTCTTCATTCAGCTTCGGCACGAGGAGCTTTGAAGCTTGAACCTCTCAGGTCAGGGTGTCCCTGGCCATGGTGTCCCCAGCCATGGCAGGAGCAGCCCAGGCTGGGCCCCTGCTGTCCCCAGTGCCCCCCTGACCTCGGCTGTGCTCCCTCGTGCCGCAGATCCCCAGGTACATCCTGACGCTGCACGAGCTGCTGGCTCACACCCCCCACGAGCACGTGGAGAGGAACAGCCTGGATTACGCCAAGTCCAAGCTGGAAGAGCTGTCCAGGTGAGAGCTGCTGATCCACCCCTGGGGCTCCATGGCTCCTGGCTGCTTCTGGCCAGAGGCAATGTGTGCCAGGGCTCCTGGGTGATGAGGCGAGGGCTTTGGAGGCTGGGGTGGCTTTGAGGGTCTGGTCTGTCCTCTGTTCAGGGCTGGCAGGGCTGGCGGGGCTGCCCATGGGAAGGTGGAGTGCCTCCGAGATCTCCACAGGAGCACCTGGGAATTGGCCATAATTCCCTGGCTTTTATCCTCTCCTTCCCCAGCCCATGGATTGTCCTAGGGGTCAGTGCCAAACCCACCAGCACTCTTTAAGTGCTGCGAAGAGTTTCCATCTCTTTTCCCACTCCTTGAGGAGCAGGAGTGTCAGAGGGGGCTGGTGGTGGGGGGATCTCTGTGCCCTATGTCTGAATTTTGTGATTTCCAAGCAGTCACATTTCAATATCTAGTGCAGGCAGATGTACAGATCACCTCTGGAGCTCCTGGCAGTGTCTGGGTGGATACTGCAGTAATTCCCTCGATATTCCTTCAGTTTTTGTTTTACCTGGCGCAGCCCCACCATATGTCCAAAGGGGTTGGGAAAACTTGTGCAGATCCCATCCCAGCTCCAATTTTCTCCTCTCTCTCCCTCAGGATAATGCATGACGAAGTGAGCGAGACTGAAAATATTCGGAAAAACTTGGCAATAGAGAGGATGATCATTGAGGGGTGTGAGATCCTGCTGGACACCAGCCAGACCTTCGTCAGACAAGGTCCGTGTCAGTGCTGACATCCCTCCCCTCTGGTGAACGTGAGCCCCATGTCCCTGTCCCTGTCCTGTGTGCAATTTTAAAATGTAACTCAGTTCTGAGCTTTTACTGGTCTGAAATACATCACATTTGGCAGCTTTGGCACCTTTGGGCAGTTTTGTCACTGCATTTTCCCACATTGTGGTGCAGGATGTGCATTTTGGCTGTTACTGAGCTCCCGGTCCTGGTGGAGTGCCCTGGGATGGGGGACAGGGTGGGCTGGGGGCCATGGCTGGTGCCCCCCAGCCGCTGGGCAGCCATAACCGGGGTGGCTGGTCCCAGCCCTGGCTCTTGGGGACACGCTCGGTGCCCTGTGGCACTGCCCCGATGGCAGCGCTGATGGCATGTCCCCCGCAGGGTCCCTGATCCAGGTGCCCATGTCGGAGAAGGGGAAGATCACGCGCGGGCGGCTGGGCTCGCTGTCGCTCCGGAAGGAGGGCGAGCGGCAGTGCTTCCTCTTCTCCAAGCACCTCATCATCTGCACCCGCGGCTCCGGGGGCAAGCTGCACCTCACCAAGGTGAGGGGGCCGGGGAGCCCCGCCAGGGGTGGCTGCTGCTCTCTGGCCGTGGGGACAGGCCGGAGGGTGGCCTGGCTGTGCTCCGAGCTGGCCAGCCTCTGGGTGACAGAGGGAGCACCTTGCCCTCCCCTGGCGCAGCCCCGGGGCTGCTGGACTGGGAGCTGGTGGCCACATGGGTTTGTCTCACATGGCCCTGTCGGGGCTGAGTCACGGGAGAGACAAGAAACTACAAGATCTTGATAAAAGAATTCACCCTGATCCGCAGCAGAAACCTTGACAATCTGTTCTGGAAGAAACTGGAATTACAGCCTGGGCTATCTGGCTCCTCTGGGCGCTCCCCGGGCTCCTGTGTTTATTTGGGGAAGTTTGGCAGTTAATTGAGCAAGAATCTTACAGAAATTGCTTGTTAGCAGCATTAAATTATCAGTTTGAAGAATTACAGTCCATGGCAAAGAGCTGATAATTGCAACAACAGACTTTGTGAAAATTAAATTTAAAGCTCCTATTAAATAATTTATAAACAAATTAGTTGATCAGTTCGACAAGGAAAATCCAGAGATCCCAGCGGGCACAGCTTTTTTTCCCAGTGAAAGCAGGAGCTGCGCTGGGCACAGCTGGGTGTCCCCTCCCTCCCCTGGCTGTGTGCGCCCCTGGGGACACCAAGCTGTCCCATCCCTGGGGTGGGGGACAAGGGATCCCCAGCCCGCAGGGTCCCAGTGCTGAGCCCCCTTGCCCCTTGCAGAACGGAGTGATCTCTCTCATCGACTGCACGCTGGTGGAGGAGCCCGAGAGCACCGACGAGGACGGTACGTGCTGGGGGCTGGGTGGATAAATTCAGGTGCCAATAGATTCAAGAATCCGCAACTGAGGTTTAATTAGATTAATTATTTACTGTGAATCAAGCAGACCCGCACTTAGACAGACCTGACCTTCCTGGGGCAGCCAATAAGCCACAGAAAGCTGAATAAACCCTCCCCAAAACCTGACTAAAGCCCTTGCTGGGGGAAAGGGGCTGGGAAAGGCTTTCCCAATCACTGTGTGGGGTTTTTCTGTTCCAAAGCCAAAACATCAGGACAAGACATCGACCACCTTGACTTCAAAATCGTGGTGGAGCCGAAAGATTCCTCGTCTTTCACCGTCATCCTCGTGGCCTCGTCCAGGCAGGAGAAGGCTGCGTGGACCAGTGACATCAGCCAGGTAGGAGCCAGCGGGGTCGGGGTGTGGAGCTCTCGGGATGAGGATGCCATGGGATCCCTGCTGGGCTGTGCATGGCTTTGGGCTCCCAGGTTAACCTGTGTGAGTGCAGCCCCACTGCCTGCCCCGGGGCTTGGTTTGCACCCCAGGAGCTTTCCTGGAACCCTTGGTGTGTCGGGACCTGCCGTGGGCTGGGGTCTCGCTCAGGTGGAGCACTGAGCCCTGGGCACCCACCCGGGGGAGGCTCCTGGGGGCTCACTGGGAGCTCACCCAGAGCCACTGCCATTGTGGTGTCTGGTGCCTGGAGGAGGAGGAGCAGGAGAAAGGTGACACAGGCACAGCAGGGTCTGTCCCATCACTGCCATCTCGGCCTGGGGTGGGGGCTCCTCCTCTGACTCGGACACGTGGCACAATATCCACCTGCTCTTCATTTGCTTTCTGCAAATGGCTCTGAAGATATTTCTCCCAGGCGGGAGGAAGGGGCAGAGCTCCTGGTTCAGCAGGGGTTGTCCCCTGCCACCTCTGCTGGGCCGTGTCCTTGCGGGGTCTCCCGTCGGAGGTGGGGATGTGTCTGGTCTGGAAAAAGCCAAGCCCTGACTTCCCCCACCTCCCACCTGTGTCTCTGCAGTGTGTGGACAACATCCGCTGCAATGGCCTGATGATGAACGCCTTCGAGGAGAACTCCAAGGTCACCGTCCCCCAGATGATCAAGTGAGTGTGGAGAGGGCCAGGACACAGCTCCTGTGACAGCCAAACGCTGCCAGGAGCCTCGGGACCGCTGTGACTTCCATGGCATGGAGAGTTTAGAGAAGAATTACAGTAGTCAAGAAAGGGTAAAGGTGCCCGAAGTGAGAGGCTCTGGTCCCTGCGGTGTTGGGGTACAAGGGCTGTGCTGGGACACGTGTGGGACCAGGGGGGCTGTCCCAGCCGGTGGGACAGGGCAGCATGGGGGTGTCCCTGCCCATTCCGTGCTGCCGGGCAGGGGAAGGGGCTTGGTTTCTGTGCACCTGGGGATGGCCCCTCCACATCGCTCTGCCTGCTGAGCACCCCACCCACCCCAGGGCGCGGGTTTCCCCCGGGAGCATTCCCACCTGCATTTTCCATGGGGACACCCAGCACGAACAAGGCTCCTTCCTGCACCGCTTTCCATGGTCTCTTGGTTTCGTTCCAGGCTGGAACCACAGATATCTTGTTTCTCTGCAGGTCTGATGCCAGCTTGTATTGTGATGATGTTGACATTAGGTTCAGTAAAACGATGAATTCCTGCAAGGTCCTGCAGATCCGCTATGCCAGTGTGGAGCGGCTGCTGGAGAGGCTGACGGACCTGCGCTTCCTGAGCATCGACTTCCTCAACACGTTCCTGCATTCCTACCGCGTCTTCACCACCGCCCTCGTCGTGCTCGACAAGCTCATCACCATCTACAAGAAGCCGATCAGTGCCATCCCGGCACGGTGAGGCTGCGGTGCTGCCCCAGCACCTGTCCCGTCCCTGGGCTGGGGCATCTGCCACTGCTCCTCATCCCCTCTCTGTCCCCAGTCTCTGCCCCCCTGCCCTGCCTGGCCCCGACGCTGCCCCAGGGCCTGTCCTGTCTCAAAGGAGTGCTGGGGTCTGGGGGCACTGTAGCACCACTGCTCCATCCCCTGCCTCAGTCTCTGTGCCCCAGACCTGCCCAGGGCTGGTGCCGCCCTGGGACTGTGTCACCTGCTCCCCATGAGCTGTGACACCCCTGAACAGGGGAAGGAGACGAACCTGAGCTCTGCAGGTGTCCCTGCTCCTGGAAGGGCCAAGCGCTGGCTGCAGGGGGCTGGGGGCTCGTGGTGGCTCTGCCATAGCTGGGGGATGCTCCAGGGTCCCAGCGCCAAGGGGGGATGCCCCAGGGTCCCAGCGCCAAGGGGGGATGCCCCAGGGTCCCAGCGCCATGGGGGGATGCCCCAGGGTCCCAGTGCCATGGGGGGATGCCCCAGGGTCCCAGCGCCATGGGGGGATGCCCACAACTTCCCAGGCAAGGCAGGTGCCAGCTCAGCCCCTCCCTTGTGTCCCCAAGGTCCCTGGAGCTCCTGTTTGCAAACAGCCAGAACAACAAGCTGCTCTATGGGGAGCCCCCCAAGTCCCCCAGGGCCAACCGCAAGTTCTCGTCGCCGCCGCCGCTGTCCATCACCAAGTCGTCGTCCCCCAGCCGCCGCAGGAAGCTGTCCCTCAACATCCCCATCATCACGGGGGGCAAGGCGCTGGACCTGGCGGCGCTGAGCTGCTCCTCCAACGGCTACGCCGGCGTGTACTCCTCCATGGCCCCCTTCAGCAAGACCACTCTGGACATCAACAAGCTCTACGTGTCCAGTAGCTATCCCAATAAAATCCCAGATGAAGGAGAAGCGGCCTCAGACAAACAAGAGGAGTCACTGCCAGGCAAGCAAAGTGAGTCCCTGTGGGTTTGGGAATGGGAGGCTCTGGCCTGGAGGGGCCACTTTAGGTGCATGCACGGAGAGCTTCTGCCTCCTGAAAACTCAGTAATTTCTAATAACAAAACAAAAAACCCACCATCCAACCTCCCCACCTCAGAGAAAAACCCATTCCAAAATATCCCTGAGAAACCGCAAGACTCTGTACCTTTCCTATATACAGTGGCTGCATCCGGAGCTGGAATGGGTCAGACTTCAGGAAAGTTGGGAAGAGCTAAAATGTGGCTGTATTTGTGGGCAGCAGGTGTAAAGTGGTTCCCTGTCCTTCCAGGCTCAGAGGTGTCTGTCCGGGAAGAGTCGGACACCGATCCCAACCACAGCGATGAAGCAGAAGCTGAAACTTCCCCAACGAAATCTCCGACGACTCCCAAGTCCATCAAGTGCAAAAATTCATCAGGTAACGAGTGAGCCGAGGCCTGTCCTGGTCTGGGGATGCCCAAGTGTCGGGGGCTGTGTGGGGACCACAGGGACGTTGGATTTCTTCTCCCGCAGATTTCTCGCTGTTTTCCTACAACAACGGCGTGGTCATGACGTCCTGCCGGGACCTTGACAGCACCCGCAGCGCCCTGTCCGCCACCTCCGCCTTCGCCATCGCCACCGCGGGGGCCAACGAGGGGACTCCCACCAAGGAGAAGTACCGCAGGATGTCCCTTGCCAGCGCAGGTAGCTGCTCCGAGGGAGTGCTTTTGGGTGCCCATTTCCACTGTTCCCAGATGGGTTTCCCTCCAGGCACGCC
Source organism: Acanthiza pusilla (assembly GCA_036630365.1). Classification (NCBI taxonomy): domain Eukaryota; kingdom Metazoa; phylum Chordata; class Aves; order Passeriformes; family Acanthizidae; genus Acanthiza; species Acanthiza pusilla. The sequence goes on along the minus strand of JAXCHO010000004.1, from coordinate 20,191,674 downwards.
CTGGCTGGGAAGAGCCGTGCTGGGGGAGCCCAGAGGCCCCAGAGCCCCCAAAGTCCCCAGAGCCCCCAAAGTCCCCAGAGCCCCCAGAGCCCAGCGCCTGCCCCAGGCCATGTCCCAGGAGCGTGGGCATGGCACTGCCCAAGGGCTGTGCATGCTGCAGGTGTCCCCAGGTGTCCCACTGCTGCCTGACACAGCAGCCCAGGGGTGCCCAGGAACGGGGGATGCTCCTTTGGCAGCCCCAGAGCAGCTCTGAGCCGTTCCCAAGGGAGCTGTGCTGTGCTAAGGGCTGCTGGCAGTTTCAGGCTTCCCGACTGACCAGCGGAACGGAGACAAGGAGTTTGTGATCCGGAGAGCGGCCACCAACCGTGTCCTCAACGTGCTGCGGCACTGGGTGTCCAAACACTCGCAGGTGGGTGGGGGGCTCCTTCCCTCCCTCCCTCCCTCCCTCCCTCCCTCCCTGGCACTGGGAATTCAGCAGCGTGCCGTGCCGGGTGGCTCAGCCAAACTCCAGCTGAGGAGGCAATTTGGCATTTAGGTTTTAATGCAGCAAAGAAGAGTCCATGGGAGGAGCAGGGAGCTGGGATCCCCCCCAGGGGAACAGGGGTCACAGTTTGCACAGTCAGGGTGCAGAGCAGGGAGCTGGGTCCGCAGTCATGCCCTGGCTGGGTGCAGAGGCAGGAGAGTCTCTGGGTTTGGTGCCTGTTGGGGGTCTCAGGATGGGGTCAGGGCTCGGGCCCGGGAGCTGTCCCTGCTGCCCTGTCCCTCCCTGCGCTGGTGACAGGGGCAGTGGGAGCGGTGCCATCGTGGCTGTCACTGGGGAGTCACGCAGCTCTCCCGGGCCAGGTGATGCCGATGCCATGGTGCTGAGGGAGCCTGTGCCTTCCGGGCTGGCTCCCGTGCGCTGGGGTATTGCCAAGAAGAGGCAGCCCCTGCCCCAGCTGGGTTGGGGGCAGCTCTGCTGGGATAGATGTCACTCCCAGCTCAGTAACTCCATGGCTGTGCTGGCCTCGGCAGGACTTCGAGACCAACGAGGAGCTGAAGTTCCGAGTGATCGGCTTCCTGGAGGAGGTCATCCATGACCCTGAGCTCCTGACCCAGGAGAGGAAAGCGGCTGCCAACATCATAAGGTGAAGGGCTGTGGGCAGGAGGTGGCTTTTCCTGGACACCGTGCCAGCTGCTGGCTGTTCCTGCTCTCCCCTGGGGTCACAGCAGGCACGAGGGCTCCAGGAGGGACTGTGCCAGGGCTTGGGAGGTGCCGGGAAGGAGGACAAGGAGGTGGGTGGGTGGTAGTGGCTGTAGTCAGCCACCAGGACCTGGTGGGTGTGATCCTGAGTGCATGGCTGAGGTTCAGTGCTGAGCTCAGGGGGTGCGTGGCCCTCGCTGCTGTTGGGTCTGGGGTGGCACTGAGCTCCCGTGGCCGAGCAGGGTGGCTCTGGCCACCAGCGTGTGCCCCATGCTGAGGGCAGGGCACTTGCCTTGCAGCAGGGCTGGCACGTGGGGCCGTGTGCCCTCAGCTGAGGTGTGTTTTTCTCTTTAAAATGAGAAATAGGACCCAAGGGTTCTTATGGAACACAGGCCAAGTGTTTCATCTGCGCAAATCCTCGGAGCTGCGCTGCCCTGTTGGAGCTGTGTGGGTCTGGTGGCTTCCCAGAAGTAATCCTGTCTTTCCATGCCACAGGACCTTGACACAGGAGGATCCAGGAGACAACCAGATAACCCTGGAGGAGGTTGTGCAGATGGTAAATAGCCCTTCCCTCCCTCCCTCCCTGCCCTGGTGGCTCGAGGCGGTGGAAGGGGAGCAGCCAAAGGTCCTGGTGCTCTGCACACCCAGCTCGGGGCAGTGAGTCTCCAAGGCTGTGCCAGGGGTGCAGCTGCAGAGCAGGGAAAGGCTTTCTGGGGAGGGGCCAGCTGTGAGCACAGCTGGATCTGCTACAGGCAACACTGAACTAGCCCACAGGCACATTATTCCCCCCGCAGTCAGCAGAGTGGCTGGAGAGGGCACAGACACCTGCCTGCTGCTGCCTGTGCCTGCCGGAGGGACGGGGAAAGCCCCGGGGGCTCCTGTCCTGTCCTCCGTGTCCCCAAACCTGCTCCAGTTGCAGGGGATGGGCTCTGGCCATCAGCATCAGTGCTGCTCCCCAGGAAGAGAGCTCTGGGAATTGAGGACCTCCAGGGTGGCTGCAGAGCACTTGCTGCCTTCCTGCACTGAAGAAAACCCAGCCCACATCTGTTCCCAGAAGAATGCAAGAGCCACTTGAAACTGGCCTGGTGCACCTGAAACACCCAAGATTCTGTCCCCTGGCTCTGCCAGTGTCTTCTGGGGGGGCAGTCCCCCCCTGGGCTTTGTTTGAACTGTTGCCCATAAGTGTGTTTGGGAAATTTCCTCAGAAGAGGAGAGAACAAATGCCCAGAGGGCTCTGCTCTGCCCCTCAGCTGAGCAGAAGGACCTGCGGTCAAGGCGTGGTGGGAACACGAGGGTGCCCTGGGTTTGGGGTGTGCAGTGTAAGCAGGGGGTGTGCTGTGCTGACCCTTGGCTGGTACCTCCCGCAGTCCCCTGCCCTGTGTGAGTGCCACTGGTGTCACCTGCCCGCCCTGGGCTCGGCAGGGTGCGCCCCACAGCCGCACCCCCGAGTGCCCCTGCAGCCTCTCCAGGGGCCCTGGAGCTGTGCAGGAGCCGAGCTGGTGTTTGTTCCCCGAGCTTGTGCAATGCCCATCCCAAGCGGTTGTGCAATGGGCTCTTGCCTTGTGCTGGGCCCTTGTGTGGGGTGGTGTTGATTTTGGGGGGTTCTTGTGTCATCGGGGCTGTTTGGGGTTTATTTGGGTGGGGTGTCAGCCGGGTTTGTTTTTTTAGCAGCTGATCTTTTCCCAGAAGGCGGCAGGGATGGAGGTGTTGCAGGGAGTGTCACCAGCCTTGTCCTGTGCTGTTTTGGGGGCAGTTGTGGGGTGTGTCGCGTGCTGGCCTGAGCCGTGACCGAGGCTCAGGTCTCAGTGACAATGGCTTTGTGACTGGTTTGAGGGCAGGCTCTGGTTAATGACTCCATGAAGGTCTGCACCTCAGGCTCTTCCTGTCACCCTGGGTGGCTCCACCGGGGGACAGCCCAAGTGTCCCCGTGCCTGCAAGTGCTGCTTGGCTAGGGCCAGGCGGTGGGGACAGGGGACATCCCTGCTCCCCTGCTTTTCTGGAAATCCCGTGGAAGAGCCATCTTGGCCCCTGGATAGGGGCAGTGGTGCTCCAGCGGGGATCCCTGTGTTAATTAAACAGCCAGAAGGCTGCAGATTAAATCCGTGGGGCTCGCAAGGCTGGGAGGAGCCAGGGCACGGTGTGGGGTGCAGAGCCCCTGGACCAGCACGGCACTGCACACCCTGGCGCTGCTGGTGAAAAGCCTTTGCTTGGGAGCCCAGCCTTGGCTTTGGCTTTGTGCTCCTGACGAGTGGAAGTTGTCACTGTGCTCCTGCCCCGTGAGCCCCATTGCTCCTCTGTCCCACAGGCCGAGGGCGTCAAAGCAGAACCATTTGAGAACCATTCAGCCCTGGAGATCGCGGAACAGCTGACACTGCTGGATCACCTGGTCTTCAAGAAGATCCCGTACGAGTGAGTGATCCACGTGGGTGAGGAAAGGTGGCTCTGGTCACCCAGGGCCCCACGGGCAGCCCGGCTGGGCTGACTCCAGAGAGTGCAAAGCCTTCCCGGGCTTTGCCAGTAGCCCAGACTTGGCTCAAGCACAGATTTGAGTCCTGATCCCGTGGCTTCTTTGCCGGCATCCCCAAGGGAATTGGCTCAGGGAGACCCTCCCTCAACCATCGCACCTTCAACCACGTCCATGGGGTCTCTTTCTGGCAGCGTGGGGGGCAAAGACCCCAGGATCTCCATCCTGTGCAGATGCAGTGGAGCTTGCAGGGCTTGGGTATCCCATAAAATTGGGAAATAAAAGTTCACCTGGCCACTGTGGTTTGCAGAGAGTTCTTCGGGCAAGGCTGGATGAAGCTGGAGAAGAATGAGAGGACTCCTTACATCATGAAGAACACCAAGCACTTCAATGATGTAGGTGCAGCTGCAGGGCACAGGGGGATGGGCACAGGGGAGGCAGCTCAGCCCCCTGCCCCAGGGCCTGGGGTGTGTGAGGGTCACCTGTCCCACAGGCCCTACCTGCCTCGGGGACCCAGGGCAGGTGGAGAAACCCCTGGTGCAGTTTCCTTCTGGGGCTGCTGCAGCGCAGGGAAATCTAAAAACTGCTGCGAGGCTGGAGGACACGGAGCTGTGCCCAAAATCATCCTAAAGCTCAGGCTGGGTGCTGTGTCTCCCCAAGGTCAGTAACCTGATCGCGTCGGAGATCATCCGCAACGAGGAGATCAACGCGCGGGTCAGCGCCATCGAGAAGTGGGTGGCGGTGGCCGACATCTGCCGCTGCCTGCACAACTACAACGCCGTGCTGGAGATCACCTCCTCCCTCAACCGCAGTGCCATCTTCCGCCTCAAGAAAACCTGGCTCAAGGTCTCCAAGCAGGTAGGGGTGACCCCTCCTGGGGCGGTGGGGGTTTGGAGGGATGGTGCAGGGGCAGCATGAGACAGGCATTGAAAAAGACTTAGAAAATGGAGAAAGGTGTTGCAGGGTGTTCTCAGGAGGGAGGTGGTGTGTGGGCAGGCAGACCCTGCCTTGGAGTCGGGTTTATTCATGGAATCACAGGATTGTTTGGGTTGGAAAAGCCCTCTGAGACCATGGAGTCCAAGTGTTCCCTCTGCATTGCCAAGGCCACCAACCCCTGTCCCCAAGCACCACATCCACGCATCTGCTAAATCCCTGCATTGACTCCACTGCCCTGGGCAGCTGTGCAAGGGCTGGACAGCCCTTTCCATTGAGAAATTTTCCCAGTATCCAATCTAAACCTCTCCTGGCACAGCTCCTTTCTGCTTGTCCCACCACTTGTTACCTGTGAGAAGAGATTGGCCCCACCCTGCAAAGTCAGAGGTGCAGTTAAACCTTTCCCAGAGAGCCCCCGTACCTGCACACACACAGAGCCTCTCTGACTGGTTTCCTGGGCTCCTCGGACCTGTTGTGGATGAGCAGGATGAATTCCTGCTGGAGCTATGTGGGACAGGAGCAGCTGGCACCTCCTGGTGCGGGGCCAGACGGAGCTGAGCCAGCACCACTGTGGCTCCTCCCAGCCAGGAGCAGTCATTTTTCCTTTAAAATGATAAACTTCCGAATGAAAACACGTGCTGGTGAGGACAGAGGTGGGAGCAGCCCTGTGGCTCTGCAAGCTGCACCCCCCGGCCGCAGGGAGCAGGGTTCTTCCAGGGCCCTGCCGAGCAGCACTTTGGTTTCTTGCAGACGAAGGCTCTGATTGATAAGCTCCAGAAGCTGGTGTCGTCGGAGGGCAGGTTCAAGAACCTGAGGGAGGCACTGAAAAAGTGAGTGAATGGTGCTTCTCCTCCTCTCCCATGGCTGCTGCTTGCTGCTCTGGGGGGACCTGGTGCTCCCAGCATCACTCAGAGCCTGCACTAAAGCCCCTGTGCTGCACTCAGCTGTGTCCTGCTGAGCCAGCACAGGGGCTGGCAAAGCAATCCCCAGGACTGAGCTGCTCCTTTGTGCAGCTCTGGAAAGGTGGGAATAAAAGGGACTGCAAAGGAAAAAATCACTGCCAGACACCTGGGAACACTTTTCCCTGACACTATCATAGAATAACCAAATCCCAGAATGGTTTGGGTTGGAAGGGACCTTAAAGCTCATCTTGGTCCATACCCCTCTGTGGGCAGGGACACCTTCCACTAGACCAGGTTTCCCATGGAAGCTTCTAAAGGTCTTCCTGCCCTCAGCTCACCTCCTGCATCCCCTGGCTTTGTGAGGGGCACAGCCACAGGTCCTGCTTGTCCTGCCGAGCTGGTGGGGATGAGGCCCAGGAGACCAGCAGCCTTTCCTGGGAGAGCCTTCCTGTATGAGAGAGAATCCTTCCAATTCTGCTGACTGCAGAGTTCCCCCCTGCTCTCCTACCCCGCCCCAAGCTCCAAAGTGAGGCAGTTTTCTTACTCATTTCTTTCTGGTTTGCTCCTGAAGTTGTGACCCTCCGTGTGTCCCCTACCTGGGCATGTACCTGACTGACCTGGCGTTCATCGAGGAGGGCACCCCGAACTACACCGAGGATGGCCTGGTGAACTTCTCCAAAATGAGGATGGTGAGTGCTCCAGCCCCTGGTGTGGGCGTGCAGGGCCAGGCTGGGGTGACGTGGCTGTGGCCAGGTCTGTGTCCCCTCAGCCTTCACCTGTACAGCACCAGGCAGCCACGTGTGTCCCCTGCACACACCTGGGGCTGTTCCTAACGTCTGGAAGGGACAAAAAGGCCCTTTGCATTGTGCTGTGCTGCCCCTGCTCTCCCGGGCGTGGGGACAGGCTCTCCGGGCGATGACTGAGCCATGAGCACCTCCTGTGTTTTATCCCTGGACAGATCTCACACATCATAAGGGAGATCCGCCAGTTCCAGCAAACCTCCTACAAGATCGAGCACCAGCCAAAGGTATGGCCTTGTCCCCAGAGCCACAGGCATGCTCCGCTCCTCATCTCCCTCTCCTGTCACAGCATCAAAGCCTCCAATTCCTGCAGCTCCATGCTGAGTGGTGGCTGTGCCTGGCTGGAGGCTGGTGGAGGGGGGCAGGGGGTGGAGGGAAGCTGCGGGGGCTCCAGCAGACTCCCCCCGTGACCCCCAGGCAGCTGCAGCACATGGCTTGCTGCAGAGGGCAGCTTCAATGGACGGGACAGCCGTCAGGCCAGGCTCAGAGTGCTCCCAGGGCTGCACCCTGGACGTGCTGAGAAACAGCTATTTAGGGGCAGCACCCCCTCCCCAGGGAGCAGAGTGTGTTCCACCACTCCCACCACCAGGACCAGCTGGCCTCTGCCTCACGGTGGTCCCCAACATGTGATGTGCTAAAAGGTCTCTGCCCCGCTCTGCCGCAGGAGCCTCGTTTATCAGGGTGTGGGTGCTTCAGGTCTCAGGGGTTTGGGTGCCCCTTGGCTGTGTTTGTGCTCTCCCAGTCCGCGAATGGCTCCGCTCCGATTTCCAGGTGACGCAGTACCTGCTGGACCACTCGTTTGTGATGGACGAGGAAACCCTTTACGAAGCTTCTCTGCGAATAGAGCCCAAACTGCCTTCCTGAGCGCGGCGGTGGCCGCCCGTGTACACTCGCTATACCATACTGTACATACCCGTTCGTTCCGTTGGACGCCCTGGAGTGACTCCCACGTCTGTGCTTCTCCGAGCAATCCGCCCCCGCCCCAGGCCGCACTAGACCTCGCGTAGGATTTCCCGCCCTGGTTAAGGTTTAACGCATCGACACTTCGCTGGAGTCCCGGGTTCTTTTCGATGATGTTACTTTTGTCATTTGTTCCTCCTGGTGGGGCTGGTGGTCGGGCAGCTGAGTCCCTGTGTCCCCGTGGGGCAGGTGAGCCCTGTGTCCTGTGGGGCAGGTGAGCCCTGTGTCCCCGTGGGGCAGGTGAGCCCTGTGTCCCATGAGGCAGGTGAGCCCCGTGTCCCATGGGGCAGGTGAGCCCTGTGTCCCCGTGGGGCAGGTGAGCCCTGTGTCCCATGAGGCAGGTGAGCCCCGTGTCCCATGGGGCAGGTGAGCCCTGTGTCCCATGAGGCAGGTGAGCCCCGTGTCCCATGGGGCAGGTGAGCCCTGTGTCCCCGTGGGGCAGGTGAGCCCTGTGTCCTGTGGGGCAGGTGAGCCCTGTGTCCCCGTGGGGCAGGTGAGCCCTGTGTCCCCGTGGGGCCGGTGAGCCCTGTGTCCCCACGGGGCTCTGGGGCAGCACAGAGCAGCTCTCACTCGGACAGTGCTGGCACTTACATCCCGTGGCAGATTCTGTAAGGTGGGAGAAGGGAACACATTAAAGGTTGTCCCTTGGTGTGAGCTGCCCTCTCTGTGTGTGCCACCCTGCTGGCTGGGCACGGGGGGCCCTGGCTGCTGCCCCAGCCCCTCCGAAGTCGGGAAGATGGAAGCATCCCCTCGCCTCTCCTCGCTGCATCCAGCTCCTGTTGATATGCTGTAGGTCCGTGCCCTTGTGCCCACTCTGAGTATCATGACGTAGAGTTAGAGATGACGAGTGTTTTTATTACATCTACTGTAATCCTGGCTAACCACCCGCTAGCAGGATATAGTAATGTAGTGCTTATTCTGTGAATAGTACCTGGGTTTTTTACATTGTACAGTCCCTGACACGGTTCCCCGGCAGTGGCAGGCATGCTCCACTCACACAACACTTGCTGTAAGCAATACCTCGTGGTATGGGAATTCTCTTTCAAGCCCTAAAACTATTTCAACTTACAGCTTGTTTGGGAAAAATATTTCCATTTTTTTTGTAAAAATATATGTTTCCTGATTACCTCTTGCTAATAAATCTATTCTATCTCAGGGTGAACCGAGGTTTGTGATAGTTTTCCGGGCGGGATGACGCCAGACCCGCCGGGGCACGGGCCACGCCCACCGCTGGGAGGGGCGGCCCCGCCCAGTGCCATAGCCCCGCCCAGTGCCATAGCCCCGCCCAGTGCCATAGCCCCGCCCAGTGCCCCGCCCAATGTCGCAGCCCCGCCCAGTACCATAGCCCCGCCCAGTGCCCCGCCCAATGTCGCAGCCCCGCCCAGTGCCATAGCCCCGCCCAGTGCCATAGCCCCGCCCAGTGCCATAGCCCCGCCCAGTGCCATAGCCCCGCCCAGTGCCATAGCCACGCCCAGTGCCATAGCCCCGCCCAGTGCCATAGCCCCGCCCAGTGCCATAGCCCCGCCCAGTGCCCCGCCCAATGTCGCAGCCCCGCCCAGTTCCATAGCTCCGCCCAGTGCCCCTCCCAGTGTATCGGCCCCGCCCAATGCCGCAGCCCCGCCCTGTGCCCCGCCCCGCCCCTGCCCCGCCCACCCGCCCCTTGTCCCGCCCCCTGGCACGGACTCGGCCTATTTCGGCTCCGTTCGGCGCGGCTTGGCCCCGATCGGCTCCGCTCGGTGCCGTCCGTCCCGGTTCTGTTCCGTTCGCTCCGCTCCGGCCCGGCTCGGCCCGGCCATGGGCTGGCCCGTGCTGCTGACCGCGGCCGCGCTGCTGGCCCCCGCCGCCGCCTGGGAGAGCTTGGCCGAAGGTACAGGGGCACCGGGAGGGCAGGAGGCGACTTGGCATGGCCTGGCCTGGGCCGGCACGGCTCGGCTCGGCTCGGCTGGGTCCCGCTCGGTCCGGGCTCGGGCCGGCCTGGCCACCCGTGCGCTGCCCGGTGCGGGGCGGAGGCGGCGGCGGAGTGGCTCCGGTGCCGCCGCTGACGCTCCCGTTCTCTCGTGCAGAGGAGCATCTCTTCAAGGCCTGGATGGTGCAGGTGAGGCTCGGGAGGCCGGGCCGGGGGTCCCCGGGGCGGCGGCACTCGGGGGTGCCCTGACCCGCGGTGTCCCCGCAGAACAACCGGCGGTACGGCGCGGACGAGTACCCGCGCAGGCTGCGCATCTTCCTGGACAACAAGCGGCGCATCGAGGAGCACAACGCCGGCAACCACAGCTTCCAGAGTACGAGCTCCGAGTCCTGCCCGGCCACGGCTGTGCCGGCTCTGAGCGCGGGGCCTCCTTGAGCAAAGTGTCCCCTTTCTCCCCATTCTAGTGGGCCTGAACCAATTCTCGGATCTGACCTTCGCGGAGTTTAAAAAACTGTACCTGTGGAGTGAGCCCCAGGTAAGTGCTGGGAGTGTGGCTGGGCAGGAAAGGAGGGGTCCCGGTGGACCCTGTGAGTGGCGCTTGTGCAGTGACCCACACCGGGAGCTGGGCCAGCACCCATTGCTGTGCTGCCTGCAATCCACTTCGATAAGGTCACGTCCTGTGCCACCAGCAGCGGGGTAAGAGCAAGGTGAGCCCTCTTCCTCACCCTCATGGCTTTGAGCTGCCTTGACCCTGACTCTAGCCAAGCTGTCATTTCTGCTGTCAGCTCCCTGAGCAGCCAGGGCGCTGCAGCCAGGGTCACAGGCTGGTGGTGCCCTCCAGGGCTGGCCCCTGGCTCCCTGCAGCAGTGGCCAGTGTGTGCGGGCTGGTCACCAACCCCCAGCCCGGGGAGGGTGGCTGTCATGGGCCACTGGCCTGGCAGCTCACCACAGTCCTCCTGCCTCACTTGCAGAACTGCTCAGCCACCAAGGGGAACTTCCTGCGCAGCTCTGGGCCGTATCCCGACTCCATCGACTGGAGGAAGAAGGGAAATTTTGTGACACCTGTGAAGAACCAGGTGAGGAGTGTGTGATATGCCCAGAGCAGGGCAGGAGAGGGACTGATGGCTGCTGTGCCTGAGGAACAGTGCTGGGTGCCTGTGCCACAGGGAGCTCCCCTGGAGCTGCTCCGTGCCTGCCCTGGCCAGGGGCTGAGCAGAAGGCCATGCCCAGCTGCCAGTGGGCAGTGGAGGCTCTGCTCTCCTGCCATACCCTTCTGCCCCAGCGTTTTTGGGAGGCTGGTGAGCCTGCAGCACATTCTGGAGCCGTTCCTCTCCCGTTCCTAATACAGGGTGCCTGTGGGAGCTGCTGGACCTTCTCCACCACGGGCTGTTTGGAGTCTGCTATTGCCATTGCCACGGGAAAGCTGCTCTCTCTGGTAAAAGATTTTCCTGGGCTTGGGCAGAGCCCTTTTTGGAGCAGAATGAACCCAGAGGGGCTGGAGGCTGCTGGGAGCAGGCATGGGGAAAGAAGCTGTGCTTGGCCTTGCCAGCCAGCTGGGGCCTTGCTGCAGGCAGCACATTGGGACACTGTTGATTTTTCAGCTCCCAGAGGATTTATGTGCCTGAAGAACTAGAAAGACAGTAGCCACTTACACAACTTCACAGAATGACTGAGGGCTGGGTGTGTTAAAAACAAACCTGACCTTTGAAAGAAATCTCAGCCAGTGCTACTGTCAGGGGAACAGATTCCTGGCAGGCGTGAGGAGGAATGCCTCTGGCAGCTCAGGCATTCCTGGCTGCTGTCTCCAGGTCTTCCTTGTCCACTTCCCTGGGACTTAGAACCATTTCCAGTGACTCCCAGTGGGTGAACTGGTTGCTGCATGGGTAAACCAGTGCTGTGGTTGTTGTTACAGCCAGGTGCACAGATAAACCAGCTCTCAGTTCCTGCCACGTGGTTGCTTTTTGTGTCATTTACGCTAAGTGCAGGTGTGGAATAATCACTGACTCAAAACCCTTCTCTGCAGGCGGAGCAGCAGTTGGTTGATTGTGCCCAGGCCTTTAACAACCACGGCTGCAGTGGGTAAGTCAGAGAGGGTCAGAAAGAACAGAAATTAGAGTATCTTATGTTCTGTGATTGACAGCCTTCCTCAAGATCTAGTGTCTAGTGTAGGATCCTTCCACATCACGGAATGTCTTTTGTCCTCCCTTGGCTGCAACATGTCAGGGGAAGCAATTTTGGATTTGGTTGCTTGTTTTAGTTTCACCCTCCCTAGAGGTCAGGATGTTTCACTAAATCTCTGGCATTTCCCAACTTCTGTTGTTCCTCATTTGCTAGTTTTTATCTGAGACCTTCTTCACATGTCTCGTGACACAGCAGCCACAGGCTGGGCTCTGATGGGCTCTGGGAGAGCAAGGGCATTTCTGGCTGTTCTTCTGCCCCTGTGTCATGTGTGTCTCACGGCACCCTGAAAAACCCACAGAAACCTTCGCTTCCCCTTTGAGAAGTTCCTTCTGGCATTGCTAGAAAAGACAGAATCGAGCTTTCTGACAACTTCTGTTTGCTGTGAGATAAGCAGATGCTCAGAGCTGAGCAAAGCCACTCTTGGTCCTTATTTGTCTTGCAACTCCTCCTTAGGCGTTCCTGCAGTAGGACTCCCTGATTATGCTCTTTTCTTCCCTCCTGAGATGTGCTTCTGGCAGGTGGCCAGGGAAGGGAGCAGCTGCTTGCTGGAGATGTGGGTCCCTCATCCCCCCCAGCCAGGCTGGGCAGAGGGCACCAAAAAGCGCTTTTCAGCATGTGGGGCTGGTGCTGTGTGCGGCAGGTGATCTCATGCCATCAGGGCTCCTGGTGTTCTTGTCCAGGGATTTGGCACCTGGAGAATGAGGTCTGACCATGCCACAGAGTGGAGCGCCAGGCCTGAACCCCAGGCAGGGAGATGCTGCAGGAGCAGAATGGAGTTTGTGCCTTTGGAGGCTCTGGGGTAGACACTGCCCTTCCTTGTCTCCCTGGCTGGTGGGAATGGTCAGCAGAGGGGGCAATGTTGATGGCTTTGCTCTGCAGTGTTACCATCCAAATTCATCGTGACCGTCCTAATTAATTGCTCCCATCCTAAGTGAGCTGTGTTCTGGCTGTGTTGTCTTGCAGGGGCCTGCCAAGCCAAGCCTTCGAGTACATCCTGTACAACAAAGGGCTCATGGGGGAGGACAGTTACCCGTACCGGGCCAAGGTATTCCCTGTGCAACCCAGGCCATTGCAGCAGAGCAGGGCCCGGTGCAGGCTCCCACAGCTCCTCTCTGTCCCCACAGAACGGCACCTGCAAGTTCCAGCCGGAGAAAGCCATTGCCTTTGTCAAGGATGTCATCAATATCACGCAGGTGAGGCCTCGAGGGCTGCGTTTCCAAACTTCCAGGGCTGTGCCAAGGTGCTGGGGTGCCCCAAGGCGTGCTGGGCTCTGCAGCTGGAGCTCCAGCCTGTGTGCTCCCGGGAGAGAAGGAGCTGCGGTGCACCCTCCTGCTCTCTTGCATACCTTTTGGAAGGTGGCACCAAGGAAGTGCTGCAGCCAAACACGGGCACTGGGTTCCTGCCTGCTTCCCACAGTGGGTGCACCTCCCGGCTGGGACAAAGTCCCGGTTCTCATCTTACAGCTCAGCACTTGATCCCTTGCCTGCATGCAGGAAGCCAGGGCTATCCATCCCCCTGTGCCCTGCTGGAGCTGGACTGGTCCCAGCACAGCCAGGAGGTGATGGATGGCTCTGGATCCTCTCTTGCAGTATGACGAGGACGGCATGGTGGAAGCTGTGGGGAAGCACAACCCAGTGAGCTTTGCCTTTGAGGTGACGAGTAACTTCATGCACTACAGGAAAGGAGTGTATTCCAAGTGAGTGTGTGAACCTGGCAGGTGAGGGTGAGGGGAAGCTGCAGGGCTGGAATCACATGCATCCCTGTTTCTACTGCTGGATGCAGGAACACTGGACTGCATTCTCACATTTCCTTTTAAATAGAAAACAGAAAAGAGTAAATGGAGCCTTGATTTACTGGTTCCCCAGTAGGAGGGAGAAAGTGCAGCACAGGGTGGAGGGGCTGCTTGCTAGGAACCTGTCCAGCCTGGAGACCAGAGTGTGGTGGAATGAAGGTCAGTGGGTCAGGGAGCTTGGGAGACTCTCTGCAGCTCACCACAGGGCTGGTGGGGCTTGTCCCAGGGCTGATCTGTGTCTGAGCTGGGATCGTGGCAGGCTCAGCCCAGCTGTGGGAGCTGAACACGTCTGGTTGCTTAGGGCAAACCCCAGCCAAAGTGGATTTTCCATGGTAATAGGGGAGCTCCCCGGTGGCAGAGCTCAGAGGGGTTGGTGGTGAGAAGCGTGGCTGCCCTCACACTGCCCTGCACCTCAGCTGGCACCTCCAGGTTGTGCTTTTGGAGAGGGTCCATTGCTGCTCTCCGCAGGACAGGTTCTGCAGCACCTCACCTCAGTCCTGACAGGTGCTCTCCTGGACAGGTAGGAGGAACAGCAGAGAGGAAAAAACAGTTAGGAACGTGAAGTGACCCAGTGAGTCTTGAGTGCAGTGTCAGCTCCATGGCCAGGGCAAAAAGCCACTTAAAAGTCTGGTCATTGTACATCGGAAAGATGAGAGCTGACTGGCAGGACAGATGCTGTGAGCCCAGGAAGGGGAAAGTGCATGTTTGGAGAAATAGGAAAATGCTTTGGAGTAATGAACCCTCACTCACATAGAACTGCAGGGAAAATGAAAGGGAGGGTCTGAACCTGAGGGACCTGCCCCAGGGAGATCTTGGGAAGGAGCAGGCGGTGGTTCCAGTGGCTTTGCTGAACCAATAGCCAGTGATGCAGGTAAGTGCCAGCCCCGGGCAGGTGTGGGCTGCGAGGGCAGGGACATGGTCTGAAGAACATGCCAGGAGCAGTTATCCTGTGGATTTACAGTCTAAGGAGGATTTAAAGTCAGAGTGCATAGAATAATTGATGCTCCAGTGCTTTCAGCCCTGAGCAGCTGTTACATTGAAAAACAGAAAATCTGAGGTGGAGATTATTGATCTTTTCCTGTGCTGCAGTTTGAAAATGTGTAAAAATAGACGCTCTCGAGGTGGGAGCATGTACCATGCGCTGTCTTGTTTCACACCACAGGCAGCAGCTTTCAGCAAGTGCAGTTTAAAAGCTGCAAATTTAGAGGAAACACATATTTAGACCCAAGAGCTTGCTGTTCCTGAGCAAAAAATGGAACAGTGCCCTTGAACTTCGGGGCAGTACAAACCATCACTGGGAGGCACTAAGAGCTGCTGGCTTCCATTGGGAAAATTCCTTTGCTCAGCGTTTTCACTGTAGCTCATCTTGGTGGGCCAGGAGCTCCAAAGTCCATGGTGTCCCTAATTCCAGACATGGCTGGTAATTTCAGAGTGGGAAAACACAGCAGTGTCTCCTTTCCTTGGCTTCCCTCCCGACTCTCCACAGCTGGGAGTTCAGAGCATCCTGTAGTTCTGCTTGCAGAGTGCAGCCAAGACTGCTGGCCTGACTAATCCCTGACTAATTACAGGCTGCTTTCCACACAACACATCTGTGTTATTTTCCTGCAGCCCACGCTGTGAGCACACCCCTGACAAGGTGAACCATGCCGTCCTGGCCGTGGGCTATGGAGAGGAGAATGGGACTCCTTACTGGATCGTCAAGAACTCCTGGGGCCGGCTGTGGGGCATGCAGGGGTAAGGGGGTCCTGGTGCCCACCGCGCTCTGCCTGTACCTGATGAAAAACACCGAGTGCTGGGATTCCACCTGCCCTCAGCCCCAGACCACCCTTACGCTCTCCAGCTGAAATTTGGCAGCTGGGAAGGCACATGGAGGATCATCCCAGTCTGGGTGGTGACATGGCTCACAAAATCAGTCCTGGGGTGACTGGTCAGAGCAGAGCCTTGGAGCAGTGGAGCTGTTGTGGTCCCCAGGGGCTCGGCCAGCATGTCCAGAGCTGCTGGTTTGCCTGGCTCCTCTCCCCTGGTCACACAGCTGGGGGAGAACAGGTTGTGCCAGGAGTGAGTGTCCAGCTTCACAAGTGTGTCCAGCAGCAGGTGCAATTCTTGGGAGTCAGGTGGTAATTCTCTAATTCAGGGTGTAAGGGGGCAAGGACTGGCATTGCCTGGAAAGCTGTGGGCAGTTCCAGCCCTGTCACAGGGGCCTGTTCCACCTCTGCTCCTTGGGCTGGTACGAGGAAGGGGCTGGCACAGAGGGAGCAGTTGAATCCCAGACTGGTCTGAGTTGGAAGGGACCTTAGAGCGCATTGTTTTCCACTCCCTGCTACAAGCAGGGACACCTTCCACTATCCCAGGGTGCTCCAAGCCCATCCAACCTGGCCTTGGACACTGCCAGGGATCCAGGGGCAGCCACAGCTTCTCTGGGCACCTGTGCCAGGGCCTGCCACCCTCACCTGCCATGCTGGCTCTGCTGGAGGGGGGCATGCTCACTCACACCCATTTCTCTCTTTTTCAGGTATTTCCTCATTGAACGAGGCAAGAACATGTGTGGTCTTGCTGCTTGTGCCTCTTACCCTATTCCTCAGGTGTAGGAGGGCAGTGCAGGCCAGGGACAGGGCAGCAGGGCTGGAGTGACAGATCGCATTCCAATTTCTGAGTGCTGAAATGACGAAAGGGAGAACAAGGTGCACCGCCCGCCTGCTGAAAGCTGTTACCTGCAGGCAGCTTCCTTGGCTCGCACACACCTCCAGCAGCGAGACCTGTGCCTCTCTTCAGCCGCACACAGCCGTGCTCCTGTGCCCGTGCCAGGTTCCCTCCTCCTGCTGCCAGCGCCTGTGCCCAGGTGTGCCTCATCCACCTGTCCCGACCTGGCACACCTGGGGGAGCAGCAGGGGCCACTTGGGTGCTGGGGAACCACACAGGCACCGATTTGGGGCACACAGAGCTCCCCCCGTCCTTCAGGTGGCTTTTTTGCAATCACCAGGTGTAAATTTTACCAATTTTTAAATTTTCTTTGAAGGCGATTTCCCTGTTCTCTAAAGGAAGGATGAGTGCTGTGATTTGTACACTTTATCTATTTTCACAAAATGTCTACTATTTTTTGTATTAAAAATTAGGGTATTTTAATGCACACAGAGAAGAAACGGGTGATTTTTCTTTCACCCATCAATGAAGACGCGAGAACCTCGGTGCTGACTGTGAGCAGGCGCTGGGGAAACGAAGCCCCGTGTGAGCAGAGGCACGGCTGTGTTCCTCCACGCTGGAATCTGCCACTGACAATAAAGCTGCCTCGTCACCGGAACGCTGTGTTGTGAGCTCTGAGCGGCGGCGCTGAGGGGCTGCGACCTCCCGCCGCCGTGCAGCGCGCCCCGGGACGCCGTGGAGCACCAAGCGCTGCCCGGGGCGGCGGAGCGGGGCGGTGGAGCGGGGCACGGGCGGAGCGCGGCTGTGGAGCGGGGCTGTGGAGCGGGGCACGGGAGGAGCGCGGCTGTGGAGCGGGTTCCGGAGCGGGGCACGGGCGGAGCGGGGCTATGGAGCGGGGCTGTGGAGCGGGGCACGGGCGGAGCGGGGCGGTGGAGCCGGCTCCGGAGCGGGGCACGGGCGGAGCGGGGCTGTGGAGCGGGGCACGGGCGGAGCGGGGCTGTGGAGCGGGGCACGGGCGGAGCGGGGCTGTGGAGCGGGGCACGGGCGGAGCGGGGCTGTGGAGCGGGGCTGTGGAGCGGGGTTTTGGAGCGGGGCTGTGGAGCGGGGCTGTGGAGCGGGCTCCGGAGCGGGGCACAGGCGGAGCAGGGCTGTGGAGCGGGGTTTTGGAGCGGGGTTTTGGAGCGGGCTCCGGAGCGGGGCTGTGGAGCGGGGCTGCGGAGCGGGCTCCGGAGCGAGGCACAGGCGGGCGCGGCCTGAGGACAGCGCCGCCATCTTCCGGGAAGGGGCGGGGGGAACGTGCGCGTGCTCCGCCATAGGTCCCTCCTCTGGCGTCACTTCCGCCCTGCCGCTTCCGTCCAATGCGGGGCCGAGGGAGTAGTTGGCGCCGAATGCAAAGCGCGCGCAGGGGGGGCGGGACGGCGCCCGCGCGCAGAGCGCCCCCTGGCGGCGGGGCGGCCGGCGATGGCGGCCGTGCCGCAGAACAACCTGCGGGAGCAGCTGCGGCGGCACTCGGCCCGCGGGGCCCTGCGCGCCCCGGCGCCGCCGCGGGACCGCCCGCCGTGAGTACCGGGGCTGGGGAGCGGGGCGCGGCGGCGGCAGCGCCCGGCACGTGACGGGCATCTCGTCTCGTTGCAGGGGCTTCACCTTCAAGAAGGCGCCGCGGGGCCTCGCTGCCGCCTCGGTGCTGAGAGACAAGGACGTGAACACCTCCCTGGCCGCGCCCGCCTCGGCCCTCCCGGACAGCAGGGCTCCGTCATGGGGCTGTGCTCCCCCCCGCAGCCCCGGCCCCCAGCCGGCCTGTGCCCCCTCGGCCGCCGCGGCTCCCGGGGTTCCCGGGGCGAGGGCGGGCAGTGCCGCTCCCGCCGGCAGGGCCGGCCCCGGGGCTGCCGCTGGCCCCGCTATCACCATCGGCGATGAGTGGGATGACATCGACGACTTCGACCTGTCGGGAATTGAAAAGAAGTTCTCCCGGCCGCCCGTGCTGTCGCCCAGGGGGCCGCGAGCCCCCCGCAGGGATCCCCCGCGGCCGAGCCCCCGGCCGAGCCCCCCGGACCCTCCCGGCAGCGCGGGGGAGGCCGCGCCCGAGGCCGAGCAGCGGCCGTGCTCACAGCAGTCCCTGATCTGCCTGGACGACTCGGCTCCCTGCGGTGGGACCGCGGCTGCGGGGGACGGCGTTTGCGAGGAGTCGCCTGCTGACCTCCTGGGTGCGGACAGCGCCGGGGCTCGCCCAGGTGAGGGCTGTTGAAGGTACCGCAGAGCTGCAGAAAATCGGTGTTTGGCGCTGAGGGCTTGGCTGGTCGGGAATCAGAGGGAGCTGCGTGCTCCTGACAGCAGCCCTGGATTTCATTTAGGTTCCTGCGTTTCCTTTTGGGTACCCCCAGCCTGGAAGCAGTGCAAGTGTTCTGCAGGTGCAGGAGTGGCAGCTGCTCATGTACTGGAGTTGTAAGACTTCCCACATGGCATTCCTGAAATGATCAATTATTTATAAGGGCTGGGGAGAGAAAAACAGTTTTAAAATTAATACGGAAAAAACATAAAGTCATCTTATACCGAAATGGAATATTAAAACAGAAAAAATTGGTCTCTCTCCATTTTTAACACAAATGTAATAAGCACCATAAAAGAACTCTCATCCCTCAATTATGATCACAAAATCCTGCCTGCCATTGCTTTGGCAGCTCTGTCCCATGGAACTGCTCTATTTTACATTCCTTACTTGCTGTGTTTTGAAATTTCGGACCTTTGTTTGGGAAATTAACATGTTTATGCAGCTGAATATCATCAAAGAATGTTCTGGGATGCTGCCCTTAAACTGAATGGTGAAAAGATTTGTGAATTGTATTTCAGTCCTTAGTATTTTGTTGTCTTTTCCTTTCTCTGTGAAATTAATTTTAATAAGTTAATTATATTGACCTTTCCTGGTAGGATTTGTCTTTTAAGACACAATTCATGTACATTTACCTTCCAGTTCCAGTACAGGGACTGTGCCTGCTGATGAGTCTGCACTCTTTTAAAGCTAGGATTTAAAATAGGAGCTTTTTATCGAAATAGGTTTTTATATAAATATTTCTTATAGAAAACCATTACAGAAGAATTGACCTCTTTGATGTTTCGCTTCTGCCAGGGACAGGTGACTGCATGTTTACCTGTATCACTTTTCCACTTAAATGAGGGTTTGTGGGGTTTTGTCCGTCTGTTTTGGGGGGGGAAAGGGAGCAGTAAGTTTTGTCCTTTAAAAGTCAGAAAGCGTATCAAACGAGTGTTTTGAAATCTGGCTGCCAATTTTCCGCCTCTTCTGTTTGTAGTGGGCTGAGTGTACAGTGTTCCCTGGCAATGTGAATCCACTTCTCTTGCAGCTGCTGGTGCTGAAGGCGGTCAGGACCAGGAGCCCTGGAGGGCTGGGAACAGCCCCTCCAAAGTGGATGAGGTCACCGGGCCATGGGCAGGTGCTGAGCTTGAGGAGGATGACCTGGACATCATCCCTCCCTCCCCCGAGGAGCAGCTGCCTCCCTTCTCCCCTTCTGTGCCAAGTGTCAGGTAATCAGACTTCACTGCTAAAACCATCTGTCTGTTGCACGATTAGAAAAGTACCAAAAAAGACCTGAAACTCCTGCTTGTTAAAAAGGTACAGATTGAGTTTGTGTCTCTTTGCTGCTTGGCAGGTTAATGGTTGGCAGCTGCAATAAGTGTTTTATCAAATACTAATTTTATGGCTGATGTTTTAGGTGGCTTTCACTTCAGAAAAAAAGCAGAATTACTTTTGTAGTTGGATGGGAGACAATTACTGGGGCAAGATTCTAGACATTGGTACACAGGATGAGTGACTGCTCTGCTCTTGGGTTCTACTTGGGCCTTCGGGAATTTATATTTTACATACATCTTAAATCCCGTTGTTCTGTGGAAATGCCTCAACTTACAGATATCTGTATTTCCATGGGTTTTTCTTTTGGTGTTACCAGTATTTTCAGAGACTCTCCTATTGATGGAAGATGCACCGCTGGCAGCTCCGAGGCCAAGCAGGAGAAGGTTCCCACAACACATCCTGGAGGTGATCCCAGTGCAGGGGATTCAGGTGCATAAAATGTTTTGGTATTTCATATTTCCAATTTTGGGGATAGTTTGCAACTATTTGTTATCCTGTGTAATCCAAGAGCGTCAACTAACAGATGGAGAATTAACATCTATAACTGGAGAATTGACATAAATAGGTGGATTATAGACAGATGATAAAAGACAAGGGCAAAAATACGTAGATTTGTTGAGTTCCTGCACACAGAAACAGTTTCTTTACGCAAATGGACTAAAAATATATTGGAAGTAACTTATTTAGACTGACTTACTGCAATGTACTGTCCTCTGGGAGAGTGGTATCCTCTTGACACACATTCTAAAGCAAATGACTGTGCTGAACTCGCTCCCCGTGCCAGGTGAAGCTGTGCCCGTGGCCCGGCAGCTGTACGGAGTCATGGAGGCCATCTGCGAGCTGGTGGATGCCATCCCCCTGCAGGAGCTGCAGGCCCTGGGCTGTGCCAGAGCCCTGCTCCAGCACAGGGACCTCAGGTAGGCTCAACAGCTCTGTGTGCAGCAGGGAGCTGCCTGCAGGTGTCCCCAGCACTCTGGAGAACCAGGCAGGAGGGGCTTTGCAAAGCTTGAAATTACTGAGGGAAGGAGCAAAATACCCCAAACTGCTGCCAGTGTTAGTGGTCCCCGTGTTTTGCAAGATGGAAGGATCCAGTTCCACAGTCAGTCTGAGGAGGTGCCTGGCACCAGTGCTTCTGGAGAGACAGGTGATGTGATGTGACCTGCCAGGTGTCCTCCTCGGTTCTTGTGCCACAGGCCTTCGCTTGGAATTGTCTCCCCTCTTGCTGACTGCAGGGATCGTGATTTCTCCTAATATCCCTGAACCTGTCGTCTTCCAATATAATTATTGCTACCACAACCTGCTGCTTTGCCTCCTGTGTCATCTGATGGCACAATACATGGAGAAAGTATTAGGAGTTGGGATTTTGTTTAGATTTTTCCTCGACTGGGACTATAAGCTTCTGTAAAAGTTCTCAATGCAACAACTTATTTTATTTCTCATTGCTGTAGTTAGACATAGTCTTTAGAAAGTACCTTAAAACATTATTTGGTTCAGGTGTATTTTTAACTTCAGGTTTTGCCTCTAAGGATTTATTTTTTTATGTTCTACCTTGCCTGGATCTGTTCCTTGCTTTTAGGAATTCTTTTATGTCTGTAGAGATGATGTCATAATTTTGTCCTTACTTTCTTCTGGTGATATTCTCTATTCCCTAGATTTGTTTGAAATAATTTTCAAACATGGTGGGTGACTCAGAACACGATGGAACCACCATATGCTAATATGTTTAATAGCTGTGAGACAAAACTGTTTAATGAATGTTGTACGACTCGGTAAATCATTGCTTGTGACTAAATATATATTTTTTCCTTCTTTCCCTTGTCATCTCTCCCAGGAGAAAATTGCTGGCTAATTCTGTCAGTTTGAACCAAAATGGCATAAACACCACTTTTCCTAGAAGCTGGAAATCTCCCATGGGGCAGGGCCCTCATGCCCGTCTCAGTGCTGGTGCAGGTCCTGGTCCAAGCTGGAGCTTCAGTTCTGACAGGAATTCCCCCAAATCCACAAACCTCCCATCAGTGCTTTCTGTCCATTCCAGCAACTTTTCTGCCAAAACAAATCAAACCTTGGACACGTCTTGTGCTTCAAAGCAAAGTGTTGAGGAGATCTCCTGCCCGGGAACTGCAGAAGTGCCTCTTCCCAAGGGAAGTGTCAGGGAGGGAGGCTCCCTGAGGCTCAGCCTCCAGTCCTGCGACAGCAGCTGGGACAAAAGTCCGGGAATGAGGAATGGGAGCCATCCCCTGATCAGCACAGCCCTGAGGGCTCGGAGCACAGCCCCCACTGCCAGTCCTGCAGGGAGCAGCTTCGGTACAAATGATCCCGACTTCGACCTGGATCCCTTTGACATCGAGGACTTTGATGACGACTGGGAGAGCTCGGTGGCTGTTTCAGCCCCTGAGGCACCGTCCACGCCGGTGTGTCAGCCCGTCAGGGAAGGGCCTCCCACCAAATCCCTCCTGTCCAAGATTATGTCCAGAGCCAAAGGGTCGGCTGTGGGGTCCAATCCGGCTGCTCTGAAGCCAGGCTCCCTGATGGCAACGAAGAGCCACCCGGGTAAATTATATGAGGATTATTGGGTTTTTCCTTTTTAAAATTCTTATTTACTTATTTTTAAATCTAAGACTAAGTAACTACTACAGTTCATATCAATGTGTTTTGTTTTTGTGGAATTTTCTTTTAATTCCTTTTTGCAAAATTATCTTGGGTTTTTTTCCCTCCAGATGATGCCAGATTTGAATATTCCCTTCCTGTGCAGGTTTCAGGCTGCTGGAAGATGAAGCTGCTAAAATTGGAAATGAGGGTGTTTCTGTGTTTTAGTTAAATAATGATTCTGCAGTTTTTAATTCAAAGCTGTTCAATGGTGTTCACTGCAAAATGTTCTAAAATGGGTTTTGTGGGAGCAAACTCAAACCCCCTGGGGCAGGGTTGGTCAGTGTCATTTCGGGTTAATGTAGGAACATGTTGGCGAAAGGGGAGGTGAAAATCAGAGCCACAGAAAGGTTTAGGGTGGAGGAGATCTTAAAAACCACCTCGTTCCACCCCCTGCCATGGGCAGGGACATCTTCCACTATCCCAGGCTGCTCCAAGCCCTGTCCAGCCTGGCCTTGGACACTGCCAGGGATGGGGCAGCTTCAGCTGCTGTGGGCAATCTGTGCCAGGGCCTTCCCACCCTCACAGCGAGCAATTTCTCCCATAACTTGATGTCGTAACTTACTCTGAGTACATTTTTTTGTCTCCTAGATCCAGTGGTTCATAACCCTGCACTGGAGCGTTTCAGGGGTATGAAATTCCTGCATTCTGAAGAAATGATGAATATATTTCACAAAAAGTTTGGATTGCACTGTTTCCGGACAAACCAGCTGGAGGCCATCAATGCTGCTCTGCTGGGGGAGGATTGTTTCATCCTCATGCCCACAGGTGCGTGCCCCGACAGCACAGGGTGCAGGCCTGCAGCTCCTTTTGCTAGCTCTGGGACAAGCTTTTCTCTTCCCCTGTGCCCTTGTGCTGCTGGAATTCTGTGGCTGCAGCATTTCAGGAGTATTGTTGCAGGGGGATATTTTGAGTGAGGGGATTGAATTTCTGCCTTCCATAGTAATTCACAAGGTAACTCTTTCTTATCCTACAGGCGTCACTTTGTGGCAGGCATTGATAGAAATGTATTGTTTCCAAAAGTGCTGTAAAATAAAAAGAAAGAAATAGGCCTCCATCCCTTTTCTCCTGATATCCAGCACTTGCTGTGTTGTCTCGTCCTCACAGGAGGTGGGAAAAGCTTGTGCTACCAGTTACCAGCCTGTGTCTCTGCTGGGGTCACTATCGTTATCTCTCCACTGAGGTCGCTGATCATCGATCAGGTTCAGAAGCTGAAGACTTTAGATGTAAGTTCCAGCAGCTTTATTCAGTGAAACTGCAGGTAACTGGATTAGAAATCTGAAATTTTACAGCAAATCTCGTGTCTCTCGAATATCAACTGCATAAATTGATTAGATGGACACTGTGAATGGCACAGAAAGTTGCCTGGGAAGATCTAAATTGGATGAACTCGGATGTCTTGGCAGTGTGACTGCTGGATTTATTGCTGCTCCTGTGTGTTGGATGTCAGAGCTGTGTTTTGCAGAGCAGATGCTGGTTCTGAGGTCCTGAGAATTGTATTTACTCACCTAAATGGAGCAGCCTGACTCTGCAGGGGGAATGAGCACTAGGAGTTCCTGAGTTGGGGGCGTTCTGGAGGTGCAAAACATCTTTGGAAACATGATACACAGAGCAGAAGTGCAGGTGCAGGAGATCACAGGATCCCAGGGTGGTTTGGGCTGGAGGGGATCTTAAAGTTCATCTTGTTCCACCCGTCACCATGGGCAGGGGCACCTTCCCCATGCCCAGAGCACTCAGATGTGTTCCCAAATGTGCATTCCCAAGGCTGACTGCTTAGGAGCTGCTTTGTAATGGGAAGTAGAGCTACATTTGGAGGTTCTTCTGTTTTGAAAATATTAAAACTCAATATATATATTTATATATTGTTTATACAGATTGCTGCAACATACCTGACTGGTGACAGAACAGATGCTGATGCCTCAAAAATATACATGCAGTTGTCAAAGAAAGACCCTGTCATAAAGCTGCTGTATGTCACCCCTGAGAAGGTCTGTACTTCAGTTGTAAAACCATGGGGGCTACGAGAGGGGGATTGCTGTGAGGTGTTGAAACACTGCACTCGGAGTAGGCTTCTGGAGAGAAAAATGTTAGACAGTTTTAGATAATTCAGTAAGAATCTATACAGGAGTAGCTAATTTCAGTCAATAATTAGCCAAGAATGAGAACTGAGTATATCTGTACAATGTAACTTCTTAAAACAAACTCCTATGCCCACCTATTTCAATCTATCTTGCTACACAGTAGTGTTAATCACTGTCCAGCAGCTACCAAATCCAGGCTGCTCTGAACGAGGAGCCTCGGGATAGGTGACCCCGGAACCTCGTGGGAATCCCACAGCAGCTGCTTGGTAAAAGTGCAGCTGACTGGCTGCATCTCTGTGCCTTGGGGATTCACCTGTGCAGTGCAGGTTAATTTTGCAGTGTAGGACAGTTGTTTCTGTATTCCCAGTCAGCCAGGTGACACTTTTAGCCCAGGTATTTTGTTTCCCAATGCCACTGGTGGTGTGTCCCAGGTGTGTGCCAGCAACCGACTGATGTCTGCCCTGGAGAACCTCTATGACAGGAAGCTCTTGGCACGTTTTGTCATTGATGAGGCCCACTGTGTCAGCCAGGTAAAGCCTCCACTTGTTTTTAGGAATGCCAAAAGATTCTGTTGGAGCATTTTACTCAGCTACACTTAAAATTTGTTTTTCACCCAGTGGGGCCACGACTTCCGACAAGACTACAAGCGCCTGAACATGCTCCGCAGGAAGTTCCACTCTGTGCCCATGATGGCTCTCACTGCCACTGCCAACCCCCGCGTGCAGAAGGACATCCTGAATCAGCTTGAGATGCTGAAACCACAAGTGTGAGTTGCTCTGCAGGTTCCTGAAACTGTTTGTGCCACAGAAATTTTGAGTGGAAAACTTAGTAAAGTAAAAAAAGCTTCACAGGCCTTTGTGAAATCCTTGTGTAGCTGTATCTGATGAAATTAAATACAGGCATGGAATTTAATAGGATGTATATGTAAAATATTAAAGTAAGAACTAAAAACTTGCCAAACCCTTCTTTGCATGATGAAGGAAGCTGTTTAACACCATAACTCTACCCATAAGGCTGACAAGCACCATAAACTGTCACATTTCAGGTTTACAATGAGCTTCAACAGACATAACTTGAAATATGATGTGTTGCCCAAGAAGCCAAAGAAGGTGGCGATGGATTGCTTGGAATGGATTAAAAAATATCATCCCCGTGAGTATTGAGCAGCACAGTGCTCACAGGCCTTCTCATGAACCACTTCTCAAGGCAGCAAAAGCTTTTATAATGCTGTAATAATGATATAGGAAAAGCAAGTTGGAGGTAAAGTGATGTTATTGAAAATGGGAGTCAGATTTATGTGCATTCTAAAGATAAGAATTCAAGTTAAGATGGAAAAGTAAATTATGGTGATGCTCTTGAGTAACCTTTCTGGAGCCTGCCAGCGCTTTTGGCATCATGTCTTCAGAGCACAAAGGTCACGCAATATCTTAATTGTTTAATTGTGTTGGTCTGCTTATCTGTAGTTCTCCTTGAAGATATCTTCAGAGATTCCCATCTTTCTAGGCTCACTTTGGAGTCCTGCAGCTCCTGCTGCTGCAACTGGACTACACCAAGCTCTCCTCACAGCTTCTCTGGTGCTGTACCCTCAGAGAGCATTGACTGAACTGCTCCTAACTCTTGAATTATATAGTTTTTGCTTATATATTCTAAATCCTGAGATTGCACAATACTGATAAGGAAGACATTTCTTTATTCCACCTCACCAAAAGCCCCAAAAGTTTGGGTAGGAAAAGCTATCAAGACCATCTGATATTAATAAAATAAATTTTATAGTTAAGTAGTTATTTCCTTACTCCTACCTTTATTCCAATAGAGAGAGGTTGGTGTCTGCTTGTCAGGTTTGATTGTTGAGCAAGTGAAAGGGAATAAAGCTGTATTATAGCTCAAATTTCTTTTCCCATCTCTTTGCAGATGACTCTGGAATAATCTATTGCCTTTCCCGGCACGAATGTGACACCACAGCAGCCATCCTGCAGAAGGAGGGGCTGGCTGCCCTGGCCTACCATGCTGGCCTCACTGATTCCAACAGGGATCTCGTGCAGCAGAAGTGGGTTAATCAGGAAGGATGCCAGGTAATGAAAACTGGGAGGAGAAGTGAAGAGAATTTGGGTACTTTTATCCCTCTTGGCCTGGAAAATGAAAGGGAAGTTGTGCAGTATCACCAGATGTCTGCAGTACTGAGTAACTGATCCTGACAGACCTGCTGGGGCACAGTAGCCACCTTTTATTGGGAATTTTATCCCAATAAAGGGATAAGAGGGGAGGTGCTGCTATTTTGTACTCATTCAGCACTGTTACAAGTGACATTCTGGGTCCTCCAGGTTTCCTAATCCAGGTGACTTGTCTGCTTTCCATGCAGTGCTGCAAGAATGATTTCCATAACTTGTGTCTAGAGCATTATAATCTCCTTCCCAGGTGATATGTGCAACCATTGCCTTTGGAATGGGCATTGACAAACCTGACGTGCGCTACGTTATCCACGCATCCCTTCCCAAATCCATAGAAGGTTACTACCAGGAGTCTGGCAGAGCTGGGCGGGACGGAGAGATGTCTCACTGCCTGCTCTTCTACAGCTACAGTGATGTGACCAGGCTGAGAAGGCTCATCCTGAGTGAGTTCTGCTCTGGGAACTTGGAGATGACATTACAGCAGTCACATTGTCACTAGTCTCATTTAGCCTGTGTTACTTCTCTTTTACAAGTGCCATGGATAATTCAGTATTGCAAAGAGGGGAGAACTGGGAATACTCACCTGGATGGTTTTCATTCAGGTGGCAGGAGCAGGATTTTTATCACTTGTACTTAATTTTAGTCAGAACCACTTTGCTTCACAGAATCATGGAATTGCTGAGGTTGGAAAAAGCTTTAAGATCATCAAGTCTAGCTGTCAGACCAACTCCAGCCCCCTATTGACCACTAAAGCATGTCCTCAAGTGCCACATTCACATGTTTTTTGAATACTTCCAAGGATGGTGACTCCATCCAGGGCATCCTGTGCCAGGGCTTTGCTATCCTTTCCATGAAGAAACTGTTCTTGATATCTAATCTAAACCTCTCCTGACTCAATTTCAGGCCACTTCCTCTCATCCTGTCACACATACCCTTCTCTTGACTCTTGTAATTCTAGGCTTATTTCCCTTCCCATTTTCTAGAACTTCAGAGATAAAATCTGTTCTACATCAGTTCTGTACTAACCCACTCATCTTTTTTTAAGCAAAGCCAATATTGTGTTTTGGCTGGCAGTCCATGAAAACGCAGAGGTGCAGCTCTAACAAACACCACGGAATTTGCTGTGTTTCAGTGGAGAAGGATGGGAACAGCCACACGAGGCAGACCCACTTCAACAACCTGTACAGCATGGTGCACTACTGCGAGAACGTGGTGGAGTGCCGCCGCGTCCAGCTGCTCGCCTACTTTGGGGAAACCAATTTCAACCCCACCTTCTGCAAAGATCACCCAGAAGTCATTTGTGATAACTGCAGTAGAAAGAAGGTAAACCCCACGGGTTTTACTTGCAGTGGTGTTAAACTGATTTTGTATTTAGTTGCGTTAAAAGTGGTTACATGACCTTTGGGAAGGCAAATGGAGAAAAGGAATAAATGTCCTATATTTTTGTGATGCTTCCAGTTATTTTCAGGGTTTAACCATGGGCTTGTGATGCTCCTGTTCCTGTCAGAGGTACAGCAGGAGCTAATAGCAGATGCACTGCAATGGCTGTGGGGAAGTCCCTTCAGTTCCTGTTCTGATGTTTTCATGCATGCCAAAGCAGCATGGAGGCCACGTTAGGTGTGCACTGCTGGAAGTGGCCCAAACTTTGTGGTTATGCAAACTTAGCGGTAGGAGCGGAAGGGAAGGCAGCTGTGGAGGCAGGCAGGGAAGGGATCCTGGTGAGTTTTGTACCTGTGGATATTGCTTCTCAGCCCCATGTTTGAAGCATTCCCTTATAGCTGTGATGGGAACCAAACTTGACCAGGATAATGCATATTCAATCTCATTTTAATGCATTTTGGAAGTGTGGGTTCTAGAGCATGGCAGGCTAATTACAAGAGTGCTTTCCAAATGATTTACCTTGATTCCTAGTATTTACCTAACAATCTTGCACCTCACTCTACATAAATAACACCATGGAGATTATATACAATCAGTTGGACTGGTTTTGTGTTATCACATCCACAATCCCTGTGACTGTATCACTGTAGGTTACTAACGAGGAAATCACTGTTTATTTGGAACAAACTCACTTCACAGCTGAGAAAAGCTCAATAATGAAAACTGAGGTTGTCAACTTGGGTTAGGGCAGAAACACCTAATGGCATGTCCTAATCGAATGTGATTTAACAGGATTATAAATCAAGGAATGTGACTGAGGATGTGAAGAACATCGTGCGGTTTGTACGAGAGCACTGCGGGCAAGTGGGGCGGATGAATGGCAAGAGGAATCCAGGCTCTGGCAGGTACACCCTGAACATGATGGTGGACATTTTCTTAGGTGAGTCTGCTCTCCCAGAAACTCCTGAATAATCTGGTGCACAGAGCTCTGATCGGGAATCAGGAGGGTTGTGCAATGCCAGCAGGCAGTTAAAAGAACATGTATTTTGCAAAATTAATCTTCCCAAGAATCTCTTGTTGGTAAGTGATCCAAAATAAGTGAAACTGAAGATTTAATCCATTTCAGGTTGCTATAGTGATAATATAACTGATTTACTGGTGCTTAAACACTTTTTAAAATGTGAATAGACTGCCTTGGGAATCTCCCACAGGTCTGTAAACGCACACGAATATGGGCCTTGTGATCATGGGCTCATCCTG
Source organism: Acanthiza pusilla (assembly GCA_036630365.1). Classification (NCBI taxonomy): domain Eukaryota; kingdom Metazoa; phylum Chordata; class Aves; order Passeriformes; family Acanthizidae; genus Acanthiza; species Acanthiza pusilla. The sequence goes on along the minus strand of JAXCHO010000004.1, from coordinate 20,162,735 downwards.
TGCTTTCTGTTGCACAGGTTCAACGAGTGCCAAGATTCAGTCTGGAATATTTGGGAAGGGGGCTGCCTATTCCAGGCACAATGCTGAAAGGCTGTTTAGAAAACTGGTCCTGGACAGGATCCTGGATGAGGATTTGTACATCACAGCTAATGACCAGGCAGTGGCGTATGTCATTCTCGGAGAGAGAGCTCAGGCTGTGCTGGATGGGTCACTACAGGTGTGTAACTATTTCATTTCTTGAAGGCATCGTTTTAAGGAAGGTGCTGCAGTTTTCATGTAGCATATCCCTTTGGGTTGCTTAAACAACTTTGCCTCCAGCTGAACTAACCTCTGCTAGATGCATGGAACGGAATCCAACACGTGTCATTCCTAGTCCAGTATTCCAGTAATAATGTTGTGGGGCAAAAAGTGAGTTTGAGAGGCTTGGAGAGGTTTAAATCTTTCTCTTCTTCCCCACCCATCTGATTCCTGCTTGCCAGTGAAGAAAAGTTCTGACTCCCACAGAAAGCTGGTTAGGACGGAAAGAAGGACTAGAACACCCTTCTGCATTTTCTACTCCGTTTTTTTCCTAGCCATTGGTGAGATCTGATGGAAGATGCACTTCAGGAAGGTCATGGGACAGTCCCAGGTTGCTTGAGGCAGTGCCTTCTCTGCATTAGAGCTGTGTTTGAAGCAGGGCAGACCCCTCAACATCACCCCAGTGACCTCTGTTTGAAGCCATCTGGGAACTCGGCTCTCGGGAGGTTTTCCTTCTCTCTAAACTCTGCCCGCTCTTTGTAGAAGAAACTTGGGGGTGGTTGAGTAGCCTGTAAAAAAATTATTTTAAAAATGTATGCTGGGTAAACAGCTTTTTTTGGTCCATCAAAGGATGCTTTCTGTTTCCTGTGCTGTGTTCCTGCAGTCAAGGTGTGCAGAAACTCCCTGACAGGAGTTATGGATGGCTCATTTTAACAGGTGGAGTTCCACGAGACAGAGAGTGCCAGTGCCATCAGAAGGCAAAAGGCTTCCATGGCAAAGATGTCCCAGCGGGAAGAGATGGTTAAACAGTGCCTCAGTGAACTTACAGACACGTGCAAAACGCTGGGCAAAGTCTTTGATGTGCATTACTTCAATATTTTCAGTACTTCTACACTAAAGAAAATAGCAGGTAAGGTCAGGTTTCTCTGAAGTCCTCCAGGGCTTCTGCATAGAGGAGCATGGAAAGGAATTAATTTCCTTCGGGGTATCTTTTTATGAAGTTATTTGACATGTCTGAGGGGTATTTCGTTATGTTACAGAAACCTTGTCCTCAGACGTGGAGGTTTTGCTGCAGATCGATGGTGTCACAGAAGACAAACTGGAGAAATATGGTGCAGAAATAATTAAAGTGATGGATAAATACTCAGAACACTCCATCCCAGGTGTGCTTTGTACCTCAAATGTACTTCCTATTCGGTGCCCTTCTCTTCTCCTCTAGCACGTTTGATTCAAAAATGACCTTGTTTTAATCACAAATAACCAATTCTTACAGATAATAATTCCAAAAGGGAGCAGTCACTTTCAGAACATACCAAAGTCTTTGCTACCTTCCCACTAGCTAAATTCAGGGTATCTCCAAAAGCCTGGGGATGGGGCAGTGCAGAGGAGGTGTGGAACAGCCAGGACACATGATTTGATACCATCAGTGTGTTCTGGTGACAGTCTGAGTGGCCCAGGTGATACCTTGATTCAGTTTTACCTCTGCCTGTCTGCAGAAGACGCTGCCTGCCCTGGTGCAGACACAGCCACGGGGAGCACCGGCTCCCTGGGGAGCGATGGAGAAGCAGAGGACACAGGTACAACCTCCAGCTATTTTGGCAATAACACAAACCAAAGGAGAAAAAGGAAACGGCTGCCGAACTCCAGGGACTCTAAGAGGAAGAAGACGAGTGCTGGTGGCAGCCAGCAGTTTCGCTCCAGAGGGTACGTGCCTGTGTCACTTGTCACTTCTCTTTGCCCACGTCAGCATGGTGATGATCCCAGCATTGCAGTTCTCCCCCTGTCTTAAGTATGGGCTTAAATAGTGGTAAAAATTATCCAGGTGCCTGGTAAGAACTGCTCTGTTGTGCTTTTCTGCATGTTAGGTTTAAAAAACTGGTGAGGAATGATATTTAACAGCTGTCCTCACACTTGACTGCCACAAGCTAAGCAGGCACACTAAATTTCAGTGTTCTGCCGTAGCCAGCATTACCAGGCTGACCAGATTCCTTGCTTGAAATCATAAAGAGGTCTTAAAACTTTGAACATTTGGTGGAATATTTGAACTTGTAGCATTTGTAGCAAATGGCTTTTCCCAGCTCAGCAGGTTTTGTCCCACCCTTGGCACTTTCCACTGGCTGGAATATCTGTCATTAACTGCTGCTGACTCTGAAGTGTCACTTGCTGTTGCTGCTCACCCTTGGGCACATCCCAGAGCAACAGCTCTACTGTGTGCATTTAAGAAGTACTTTTGCAGCCATGTGTGCTAAAAAAAAAAAAAATACAAAATGAGTGTCTAGTCCTCTAGAAAACGGAGTGGTGGTGCCTGTGTGAGTGCAAGCCGGTGCAGGGAAGACAGGGCAGGTGACACAGGTGTGTCACACACACCTTCTCTTTGATTTTTGCAGTGGCTACAGTAGGTACAGAAGGACCAAGAAGCTGCCGAGCTCGAAGGCTCCGTCTTCCTCAGGTGCCAGCTCTGTGTCCTGCAGCATTGGTGCTACACAGGGAGCTGCTGGGAAGCTGGGCATGATGGCACTGCCCAAACCCAAATCCAGGAGCTTCCTTCAGCCTTCATATTCCATATTGTAACTGGGAAATGCAATTTACTGCGTGAAAGCAAGTCCCCCAGATGGAATCATTGTTTATTAAATTTTTGTTTCATTTGCTGCTGCTGAACCTTCTGGGACTTGTGTATTTGTAGAGTACAAAAGCTCACATTAAATAAATATTTTTTAACTTGTCAGTTTATTTGGGCTTTTCTACTTCTGAGTGGTTCTAGAAACCCTGCTCTGTTGGTGACACTCATGCCTGTGATCCTGCTTCACAGCCCCTCAGGGACACGCTTGGCAGCTCAGATCCGGGGAGCTGCATTGCCCGCGCTGTGTGTGCCTCTGTCCTTCTGCCTTGTTCCTGCCTCAGTGCTCCAGAGCTGGAGCGCTGGGCTGCTCCTCTGGAAAGGGCAGGCTGGCAAGCAAAAGGTAATGAGTGTTTTTAAGTTTCCCATTTGATTCCCCAGGTCCTGGAACTGGGAGTGCCCAGCCTTGCCCTGGGTGTGCTTTTTATCAGTGATTGTTTTTTCTTTGTAAGCCGTGATCTTGTCAGTGCCATGGCCCAGGGCCCGGGCTCTGCCCTTGGCTCCGCTGTCCTGCGGGGTGAGAGGAGCTGTGCCCGCAGGGCAGGGACGGCTCCTTCCCCTGCTTCACTGAGCCGAGCATTTCATCCGCTCTTCCTAGGCAACGAGTCCGGATGGTTGGGTTGGGAGGGACCGTAAAGCTCATCCCGTTCCACCCCCGCCATGGGCAGGGACACCTCCCACTGTCCCAGGCTGCTCCGAGCCCTGTCCAGCCTGGCCTTGGGCACTGCCAGGGATCCAGGGGCAGCCACAGCTTCTCCGGGCACTGCCAGGGCCTGCCGCCCTCAGGGAGCAATGTCTCCCCGCGCTCCCATCCACCCCCGGCCTCCTGCGGCGTGACCCCCGGCGCTGGCGCTCGGCGGGCGGTGCCGCGGGCGGAACGCGCTGAGGCGCTGAGGCGCTGAGGGAGGGCGGGCGCGGCCCGGGCCGCCCCTCCGCGGGCGGGAAGCGCCGCTCCGCCCCGCGCGCCATGGCGCTGTCCCAGCCCGGGCCGCGCGAACCCGAGGAGCCGTCACCGCACACCCGGCAGCCGCTGCAGGTCCGGGGCCGCGGGACGGCCGGGGCTGGGCGAGAGGGGCCGGGGGAGATGGGGACTGAGGTGGGAGGGGAGCCGGGCCCGGGAGGAGAGGGCAGCGGGGGGAGGCGGGGGTGGGAGGAGAGGTGCCAGGGGCCAAGGCCACCGGGGCCTGGCAGGAGAGGAGACCCGAGAGGAGCGGGGCTGTGAGGGGGGAAACTGGGGCCGGTGAGGAGCGGGCCGGCGGGCTCGGCGCCGTGGCGGGCAGGGTGCAGGGCCCGGCGGAACCGGGGATCCCTCCCGGGTCTCCGCCGAGCCACCTTCGCTCCCGCAGGAGTCACCGCAGCCGGGCCCCGCCGAGCCCCGTTCACCCCCGCAGGAGTCACCGCAGCCGGGCCCCGCCGAGCCCCCTTCGCTCCCGCAGGAGTCCTGTCCGTCGGGCCCCGCCGAGCCACCTTCGTTCCCGCAGGAGTCACTCCAGTCGGGCCCCGCCGAGCCCCGTTCACCCCTGCAGGAGTCACTCCAGCCGGGCCCCGCCGAGCCCCCTTCAGCCCCGCAAGAGTCACCCCAGTCGGGCCCCGCCGAGCCCCGTTCATCCCCGCAGGAGTCACTCCAGTCAGGCCCCGCCGAGCCCCCTTCGCCCCAACAGGAGTCCTGTCCGTCGGGCCCCGCCGAGCCCCGTTCACCCCCGCAGGAGTCACCCCAGCCGGGCCCCGCCGAGCCCCGTTCACCCCCGCAGGAGTCACTCCAGCCGGGCCCTGCCGAGCCCCGTTCACCCCCGCAGGAGTCACCCCAGCCGGGCCCTGCCGAGCCCCGTTCACCCCCGCAGGAGTCACTCCAGTCGGGCCCCGCCGAGCCCCGTTCACCCCCGCAGGAGTCACTCCAGTCGGGCCCCGCGGAGCCCCGGCCGAGCGCGGCCCCGGCCCCTGCCCCGGCCCCGGCCCCGGCCCCGGGGCGGCAGCTGCGGGTGCTGCTGACGCCGCTGCCCGCTGCAGCGTGGCCGCGGCCCCAGAAGCGGCTGCTGGGCCCCGCGGGGACCCGCGCCCCGCCCGGCAAGAAGCTGTGCCCGGAGCCCGGCCCCAGAGCCTCCCCCGGGTCCCCGCCTGGGCCCAGCTCGGCTGCCCGCGGTCAGGACGGGCTTTGGGATGCGGACAGTGACGGCAGCGACGGGGGAGACGCGGCTCCGGTGAGTTCCCGCCCCCGGTTATTATCTTTATAAAAGTTAAGTTTATAAGGTTTTTTTATCTTTACGTAGTTTTTTTTTTCCTTTTTAAACTCTGGCTGGCAGTGTCCAACTTCATTTTACTCCCTTTCACTGAAGTTTTAAGTTCTTTATTGAGTCTGTTCATTATTGTTTTCATTATAAAATGTGATAACACTTTTCACAGAGTTAATGCCAGTGTAAGTTCTGTAAAGCAGGCTGGACCCATGTGGACAGATTTTGGTGCTGATACATGACCACCCCAATTTGTATGGTTTTATGTTTGTTGCAAATATATCAAACCACTTTAAACTCATTTATCAGTTTAGAGATTCACTTCCCTGAGCCTGGGACCTCTCTTGCTGCCATGTAACTATGATGGAGAGTAACTGGCTTTTCTTTCTGCAGGATGGATACTCCCACTTATCAGCTTATGAAAGGAAAAGACTAAAGAACATTACAGAAAATGCTAAATTCTTTGCTGCTCTAAAGCTCCATGAGGTCTGTATAGTGTCTAAATAGCATCAAAATGCTCTTTTCAAGTGTCATAATTGTACTGTTATCCCTCCTGGTGTGAAACCCTTCCCTCACTGGGGCAGGTGTGTGAGGAAAGCCATGAAAATCACAGAATCCTGGAATGTTTGGAAAGAACCTTAAAGCTTCTCTCATTCGACCCCGTGCTGTGGGCAGGGATACATTCCACACACCAGGGTGCTCCAAGCCCCGTCCAGCCTGGCCTTGGACACTTCAGGGATGGGGCAACCACAGCTTCTCACTTTCTTCTTATTATAAATAATTGCCATAAGTTCATTGCAGCTTTGAGATTATTATATTTTGTACTGGTTAATCCTTTATGCTCATTATATATATAATTAATCTCTTTTTTCTCTTTAAGTCAGCTGCAAGACTTAACCAAATTGCAACGAAAAGGCAATCTCATGTCACCAAAAGGTAAAATAAAAGTTGGTGAGATTTATATCCTTGATCCTTCATTGTGGGATGAAAACGAATGTTGGGAAAAGATGTGGGAAAAAAAGAGAGGGCTTGAAGACATTTGGCAGTGCCGAAACAGTGCCAGGTCCAGCAGATAATGAGCTGAAACCCAGATAAAGAATAAGCTGTGTGATGGGAGGAGGTGGGAAAGGCTGGCTTGGCAGGTGAGTGGCAGGATGGATAATAAATGAGGAGAGCCGGGAAGGGAGGCGACAGTGGTGAATATATTAAAAGGAAAACAGAGGTGCGGGACCTGTGTGTGCATTGCAGAGTGCTCATGGTGTTGTTCCTCACTGTCACTGATGGGAAAAGCAGCCCTGTGCCTCCTGCAGTGGGCCAGGAGGGGCTGATGTCCCAGCTGTGCCCTTGGGTCTGTCCCTAAGTGCAGGGACTCATGTTCTGTAGCTGAAATGTTCTCATTGTTGCAGGCGCAAGCCTAAAAAGGTGGAGGATGAAACAACCCGGCGGAGATCCATGCGCCTGCTCAGAGTGGAGCCTCTGGACATTCCATTGTTGGAGACGTTTGCCCAGCCAGCAGTGGAGGAATATGTGAGATGGGGAAGGGCTGGAGGGGTGTGTGTGCACAGCAGCTCTCCAGTACCAGTGCTGGTGACACTGAGGGGTGGCATGGGCATTGTGAACCCTGAGCCAGTGGGGAGGTGGTGACACAGGGACAGTAAGGAAGGGTCAGTTGTGTCACCCCGAGCAGGTGCCACGGCCTCGCCACAAGCCAGGCAGTGCCCTGTGGCCCAGGCTGATAGCACGGGGAATTTGGGATCCACAGAAGGGTCCTGAGGTAAAACATTCCACGTCAACAGCCCGTGGAGCTGAGTAGCCTTAAATTCCAAAGTTTATTACTCTAGTTTTTATTTCACTGTAACTTCTGATTTGTTTTATTTTCTTGGGAAATATTTACTATCTCTTTGAAGCATGATGGAGCAACAAGTAAAAGTTACGTTGTTCTGAGAGGTGGGAATTTAAATCTTCCATGGAGCTTTATAGAATAGATTTGAATCTCTAATACAAGTCTTGCTGGAGTATCAGAAGAGGAAGAAACCCAGGGAGGCAGTTTGTCTGTGCTGCCAGTGAAATTATGTTTTTAATAGGGTTATGATATCACCTGTTTTTAGTGTGTATTTCCTGTCCTATTGTAGACATGTTCTCAAAATATCTGGTGTGGGGAAAGTATCAATTCACTCTGTTTGTGGTTTTAGTTGGTTTGCGTTACAAAAATTGCCAATGTCACCCTAGCCTCGAGTTCCAGTCGGACCTTTGCCCATGGTTCCAGAGGATCAGGAGGAGAACAGTAAATGGACAGAGGCCTTACTGAGCACATGGATGAGGATAAGTGAGGTATGATTAGTTTAATTAGTTACTTTTGGATAATGTAATTTCACTTGGGCTTTAATTCTGATAAATACCTTCTTTCTGTCTGTAGCTGAAAGTGGATGATGCTGACAGGGGCACACCTGACATAAAGAGGTAACATGAAAGCAGCAGCCAAAACTGGGTGTTGTCTGGCCCTCCTTCCTTCTCTAATGAACGTTTTGTGATGGTTGTTATTTTGGTTTTCCAGGTACCAGGAGAGCCTGAGCAGGATGGTGCTGAGCGAGGAGAACATCAGGAAGGTGGTGAAAGCCCGAGTGTGTTCCATGGCCATCCATCCTTCCGAAAGCACCATCCTGGTGGCAGCTGGAGACAAGCAGGGCCACATTGGCCTCTGGAATGTGGTGAGTGGTTGATGTGCTCCTCACCTGAACCAGGTGTGTGGTTCAGGACAGGTTCAGGTGGGCATAGCCTGGGGTGGCATTTTGTCAGGTTCATGAGGGTGTGGTAGGCTTTCTCCATTCTTTGGGATAATGTCAAATTTAGAGTTGCCAGAATGGCTTTCCCTTTTGCTCTCCCTTGTTTTTTTCTGAAGTTAGAGAGCAGAGACATCTTTGTGGAATGAATCAGAACCTGGTCAAAAATTACCTGTTCAGTTTCTTTTATGCAAAAAAATTATGCAAAATCTAGAAGAGAAAACACAGAAGATTCTGCTTTGATGCAGTTTGGGTCACTAATTCAGCTTGAGTTCTTGGTAACTCGGTGTGTCCATATTCTGGTGTAGATGGCACATGCAGTACAGCAACGAGCTCTGTGGGTGAAGATGAGCCAGGTGATGCTGTCCAGGCCCAGGGCTGCTGGCTGCAGTGGCACTAATTGCAGCAGGAAGGTGCAACTTTGCCTTTTTAGGGACCAGAAGCAGCCTCACTGTCTGTATTACCTGTGCTGGTGTCTCTGCTCATCCAGCACCTTCTAGGTCTTCCAAAAACCATTCAAAAACCAGGACATGGCTTTAAGAGTTGTAGTAATTAAAATAAATAACGATACTGATCTGCACCTATGTCTGTGGGGTCTGTTGTTTTGCAGAGCTGCAGGTCTGATGAAGGAGCCCACATGTTCATCCCCCACAACTTCCAGGTCAACTGCATGCACTTCTCTCCCTGCAACCCTGCTCAGCTGCTGTCCCTCAGCAATGACACTCTGCGCTGTGGCGATGTCACCAGGGCTGTCTTCGATGAGGTGAGGAGGTCTCCCTGTGGCACTGCTGGGAAGGTTTAGTCTGCTTGCACCAAGTCATTTGGTTGTTTTATTAGCAAGAAAGTTCAAGTTCTGTTTCCACAAGGACATGTGAATTAACCTTTAATTGACATCACAAAAATAGGGAGATGTTTCCTACTCACCAAAAGCCAGTGACAGCCTGGATTCTCCCAATTTCCAAGTTTACATTTCTGCACATGATTAAAAGTTTCTGCAGCACTGGAGAAGGGAAGGATATCCTTAATCCTTGCTCAGTGTGTGCTCAAGGCCAAGAGCCCTTTGATTGCTGGAACACAGAGGTGACAGTGCCTTTTAGGAGCTCCGACAGGGAGTTTGGAGTGTGCAGTTGCTGGTTTGGTTGGGATGGTTAATTATCTCCTAATTATTTCCCCTGTGGAAAGCATACCTGTTTCACAGAAGGGTTACCTGCATGGCTGGGTAAGGCTGTCACATGGGCTGCACTAGTGTTTTCAGTGAATTAAAAAGGGAGAGGATGAAGCCCACAGCCCAGGGAGTGTTTGAGTGTTAGGAACAACTGGGTGTTTCTGTTAGTTTTGGTGACATTTGACCTTCCTGGGCTCAGGTCTGCAGGAGTGAGGACAACTTCTCCTCCTTCGACTTCCTGGAAGAGAATGCCTCCACTGCCATAGTGGGACACTGGGACGGGAACGTGGCTGTTGTGGACAGAAGGACCCCGGGGGTGTCCTCGGAGCTCTCTGCGGACATTGGCTTCAGGAGGACACGGACAGTCCACGTGCACCCCGTGGACAAACAGTACTTCCTGGCGGCTGGCTCGGTGTACGTAGCCCAGATTGAGCTGGTTGTTTTTTCAGGGGGCTCTGTTCTGGGGGTGAGCAGTTTGTCAGCTTCAATGTACAGTCAAAGCTGTCTTGGTTCTTCTAGAAAACAAGTTTTCAGTCCCTAGCAGGATTTAAGATGGGATTTGCTTTGACTTCCCTTCACCTTTTGGAAATGGGGACAGATGGGCCCTGGTGGGCTTTGGCAGACAGAGGGACTTTATGGAAGACTGGTTGGGGTGGTTTTGGTGCTTCGAAAATCCCTTGGAGCCACCATTTGAGTGGATATTGAAGCTCTGAACCAGCTCCCTCACAGCCTGCCGTGGCTCTGGAGCTTTTTTGGTAAAGGAAGGATAATTACTGAGGTGTGTGTGGTACCTGTTGCAGGGATGTTTGTGTTTTCGACGTTCGGTACCTGAAGGCCAAGGGGAACAAGCCCCTGAGCTCTCTCAGGGGACACACCAAAAGTGTGGCCTCAGCCTATTTCTCACCTGTCACTGGGAGCAGGGTGGTGACGGTGTGTGCTGATGACAAGCTGAGGTAAGGCTGTGGAAGGAAGAATCCTCATGGAAAATACTAACTGTTTGGGTGGTTTATCATCATCATAATAATTATTATTTTTGTTGTTGTTATTATTATTACCTCTCCATATGACCCATCATTGAGAACCTTCTGTCTTTATCACTTTTAAAAAATTATTATAAAGATTTACTTGCATTAACATTTTTAATGTAGTTTTAAATTATATTTTTGGGTTGGTTGGTTTTTTTCTAATTCTCATTTTCGTGCAAGATATTTAACAGTAAAAATATACAGGTACTGTTAATCTTTTAAAAACAAACAAAATCAAAACCCACGAGAGCAGCCAGCCAAAGCCTGGCTGGTGAACACAAACACAAAATGCTCAGAAACTAAATCTGTTTGTAGCTGGTACTTGAAATAATGATGGTGTCAGCTCTTCTGTAACAGCCTACTGTTTCATCACTTAAGCTGCTGTGAGTTGCTTGTGTTAGAGGTTCTTTTTCTCCTGGTTTCTTTGTGAACATAATTTAGGTAATTACCTGATTTTGTTTAGGCTGGGCAGTTTTTGTCCTGGGGGGTGGGATCCCCAAATTTCATGGGGGTGAAGGAGCAAGTGGGATGCTGGCCAGCCTGGCCCTTGGGTTCTGCAGCCCCTCCTCCAGAGCTGCCACAAAGGGTGGGCTGCAGTTCCAGCTGAGAGCAAATCCACCAACACATCCAGTAATTCAAGCTGGGATGCTGTTGCCTGTGGCCAAGCTGGGTGTCTGTGCTGCTCCTTGAGTTCCCCACTCCTGGGTGGCCCAGGATCAGATCCTGCTCTGTGAGGGAAGGGCTGGTTTTTTAGCACAGGTGCCTTGTATTAATGTGCTGTTTCGTGCTCAGGGTCTATGACACCACGTCCTTGTCAACTGTCACATTGCTCAGCTCTGTCAGGTAAGGAGAGCACACCTGGGCTGAGGGCAGTGCCCTGGCCACTCCTGTGGGTCTGGAGAGACAGGACGAGGGGAAGTGGCTCCCCACTGCCAGAGGGCAGGGTTACGCTGGGTTTTGGGAAGGAATTCCTCCCTGTGAGGGGGCGAGGCCCTGGCACAGGTGCCCAGAGCAGCTGTGGCTGCCCCTGGATCCCTGGAAGTGTCCAAGGCCAGGCTGGATGGGGCTTGGGGCAGCCTGGGACAGTGGAATGGCAGGGGGTGACACTGGATGGCCTCTAAGGTCTCCCAACCCAAACCATTCTGGTACTCTTGTCCCATCCTGCATTGCAGGGCAGGGATCCACTGCAGGTATCGGAGCATTCCACCGTGAGTGCTGAAGGCTTAGAAGGCAAGGGAGCAAATAGGACATAAATGACGATTTAAAATGCTGGATTCATGAGGAGGAATGTTGCTCTTCTTCCCCTGCAGACACAACAGCAACACAGGCCGCTGGCTGAGCCGCTTCAGGGCCATCTGGGACCCCAAGCAGGAGCACTGCTTCCTGGTGGGCAGCATGGCACACCCCCGGCAGATCCAGGTCTTCCAGGACACGGGGAAGCTGCTGCACTCCTTCTGCAATGTGGAGTGCCTGGGCTCCGTGTGCTCCATCAACGTTGTGCACCCCAGCCAGAACATCCTGGTGGGGGGCAACTCCAGCGGCCGCCTTCATGTGTTCAAAGAGTAGAAGTGCCCTAGATTTGTATTTTGTAACTTCCTGCATTGACTTTGTTTATTCCGTATTAAGCAGTTCCCAAGCTAACTGTTGTTTCTCAGGACAGAAACGTACTTTTGAAAGTCTTAAAATAAATCGTTTAAACTACCTTTGGCACCTGTGTCTTCCATGGAAATAAAATTAATCCTGCTGAGCCCCCCAGGTCCCTCAGGCGCTGCTGGTGCTCCAGCCTCTTCCCCAGCTCTGTTCCCTTCCCTGGACACTCTCCAGCACCTCAGTATCTTTCTTGGCTTGAGGGGCCCAAAACTCCTGGGTGCATTTGTAAAATTGTGCTCCCACAGGACAGGGATGTGCAAGGGACTCACCTGCAGCTCTGGAACTTGCAGGGCCTGAAGCTGCTCCTCACTCCAGTAAGAAGCTGCTAAAAGACCAAATTTCTCACAGTTTGAGCTGAGTTTTCACTTGAGTAAAGAAAAATCAACCACTGAACAAAGCTCATCCCAACTCTGCTTTTCATGATATTTAAATATTTATTTAAATTTAAAAATACTTTTCATGGCACCAATGATTTTATGCTAACTAAGGTATTGGATATGTAGAAAAAGGTACATTTTGAAGGAAAAAAAGATGTAACTTACAGTATTTGGCACATGAAAGGTTAATCTCTAGGTTTTCTTTATGAAAACTAAGAAATTCACATTTTCAGGTATTTTACTGTCTACTGCTGAAAGATGCAGTATGCTAGGACAAGATTAATGGGTTTCTGATCTCAGAACCTATGGAAACAACATTTTGATAGAAAGACGGGTAAAACTAACAGGGCTTGAAACACGTGACAGGATCTGGGACGGACCGGAAAAACGTACAACGGAAAATCACCAATTCTCGTGGTTTTGCAGTAAAACGCGGGGTGACAACGGCAGAGGTGACCTGGGGCTGGCACAGAGCGTTACCCGAGGAAAGCCAAGGTGGAAGGTCCCAGGTGGGGTTCGGAGGATGTGTCCGAAAAGGATGGAGCACGGGATGGAGCTGTGCTGTCACACTTCACACAGAACATTGCAGTGAGGAGAGGAGGGGCAGAAGGAGGACGAGGAGGAGGAGGAGGAGGAGGAAGGACGACACTGCAGCGTTAACCCGGGGTGAAAAATGTCAGCATCGGGACAAGCACAACTGCATAGAAACATCAGCACTATGGGCTGAGGTAGGAACACTACACTAAGAGTTAATTTTGCTATGTTGCATAAAACAGGATTATCATGTAAAAAAAAAAAAATCGCTCCTTCACCTCCTGGAGCCTTCCTGGAGGGCTCCTGGAGCCTTCCTGGAGGGTTCCTGCCTTGCTCTGGAGCCAGGGCTGCACCCCAGCCCCTCCTCGGGCCTCGTGCTGTGAGCGGGTGGCCGCAGCCATGACCTGGGCAGGGGGGCCGTACCCCCCAACGGGACCTCTCCCCTTATTGCAGTGACACGAGCGCGTCTGGCCCAACGTCAGTGTCCCGCCCGGCGGTGCGTGGTGGATGCTCAGAGACAACACGGACATCAGGCTTTGTAAAACTGCAGTTATGGCCCCAGCTTACGGCAAAATCTCTCCCTGAGATGAAATTAAACTTGCTAAACTGTTTTTACCTTTTTTTTTTTTTTTTTTTTTTTTTTTCTGATATGTCCAACTTCTCACCCAAACCTAAGCAGAACTGGCTGTTATTGCTCCCTGTGGATGGGCTGCTGCTCCTGGTGACCGATGGTCCCGGTGTCGTCACCAGCGCGATGAGTCGGGTTTATTGACTTGCACTCAACAACAGTCGGGGCTAAAGGTGTCTGTTGGCTTCTTCGGTGTCACCTGCGCTCCTGAACTTGTGTCCTCTTGTGAAGAGTCCCAAAACCAGAGCTCCTTCTCTGTCCCAAACCCAGCAGGACTCGGCTGGCGTTGGGCTCCTGGCGTTTACTCTCAAACCATTTGCTCACTGGGAACCGCTCGGTACCGGCACCCACGGTCACCCCATCCATAAAGTAAAAAAAGATTGGATTAGATTTGATAACAAAATAGCATTTCCTTGTTAAAATAGACCTTGAAATGTCTCTTTTTCTTTTTTTGTTCTTTTTGCTTGTTTTTTTTTAAAAAACAGGTACAACGGGCGGAGGGTAAAGGTCTTCCCAATAAATCTGACACAGTCACGTAGAGCTCCGTGCCGGGCTTGGCCGCGTGTGCCCGGCGTCCCCTGGCCTCCATGCTCCCCTGCCCTCGGGAGCACCGATGCTTCAAGGCTTAAAAAAGTAGCGAAGGGACGAGTCCGCAGCAGGGCGAGGGCTCCGGATCGCTGGGCTTTGGGGGGCGGGGGGCACCGGGGCATCCCCGAGAGCGTCGCGGCTGTGTCACCTCGCAGGAGGCTCTGGTGGGCAGGGAGGGCTCTGCCAAGCGGTTCGCGGAGGGCGGTGGTGGCGGGCACAGTGCGGATTTAATACCGTAACAGTACACGAGTGTTAAATTAAACCTCAGTAGCACCATTGCTAAAGCTCCTGCGGCACGGCCCCGCCAGGCCCGGCTGCGGCACGGGCGCGGGGGCGGCGGAGCAGTGAATTCCCTCTGCTCGGTGCTTCCCAAGTCGTGCGCGTGGGGTCGGGACGGGAGAGCGGTGCGGGCTCCGGGGGTGGGAGCAGCGCGGCTGGGCACGGGGAGGAGGAGGCTCCGGGGGCTGCGCCACCCTCCTCTTCCTCCCGGAAAGCCGCCTCCTCGGCCGGCCGGGCTCGGGTCGGGAGGGGAGGGTTAGTGAGTGACCCCCGGCGGGTCCCGCGCGGGGACGGCGGCAGGTCCAGGCCCCCGTGGTGGCTCCTGCCTTCAGGTGTCAATGAGCAGGTTTACCACGGCGCGGAGCTTGCAGGCAAACCATCGCCTGAGGGGACAAAAGTATTGGTAATGGAACTGCTCGAACTCGGGGGTCTGGCGGATATCACGGAAAAAGGCAGTGTCAAGGTCGGACTCGGTAAGGACGATCAGGAGGAGGAGCAAAACAAAGAGGAGTCCAACTGTCACAAGGAGCAAACGGAGGACACTTAAAACAAACTTATTCACCTGTTGGGCCTGTGCCGGCCCCAGGCCGCCGGCGCCCGGGCACAGCGCCCGCAGCTCGCCCTCCGCCTCCGCCGCCGGCGTGCCCGCCTCCGACTCCTTCTCCTCCTCGATGCTGCACGGGGCGCCGTTGGCCTGGCGCGACAGCAGCATCAGCTCCAGGCTGTGCTCGGCCACGGGCGTGGGCAGCACGCTGTCCGCGGGGCTGTAGCTCTCGTCGGCGATCACGGCCACCCGCTCGCTGCTCTCGGCGCGGCCGCTCCGGCCCGGGCCCGCGAAGGCATCGCCGTGGGAGGCCGAGCGCACCGGGGTCGAGTGGGCACTGTCACGGAGGGACTCCAGACCTGCGGGGACAGCGGGAAGGGGCGTTCAGCGGGGGCGGGGGCTACCTCCCGCCAGCCGGGAGCCTCCCGCACTGCTCCGCCCCGGTGTGTCCCCGCCGCGGGGACAGGGCACGGCTGCCCTGGATTGCTGCTCCTTGTTGTTGTTGTTGTTGTTGTTGGTCCTTCGGGACCTGCAGTCCCTTCAGCGCGACTCGTGACTGCGGCGGTGGCACTCCAGCACCCGCCCGGCTTGTCACCGTCACGGACAGCCGCTGGCCGCTAGCCGGGACCGCGGCGGGCCCGGCCTTCACCGCAGGCAGTCGCATGTCCCCGCGGGCTGTAGCTGCCCTGAGGTGACGGTGACAGTCACCCTAGCAGCTGCCCACAGTGCTTGGGGCCCCTCTGCCTCTGGCAAGGCCAGCTGTAGCACTGCGGCACCGCAGGCTGCTGCCGGGGACAGCGGGACAGCGGGACACGGGGACAGCGGGACAGGGGGACGGCGGCAGGAATGAGCTGGGGAGCACAGCCATCGCGGTGGGGGGCACAGAGGGGTGGGAATTATGAGAGCCCAGCGTGGGAGGTGTGTGAAGAGGGGGTTGTGCTGGTCTGGGGGGATTGATGTGTCCCCATGACGTGCAGGAGACCCCTGCAGCATGGGCTACTCTGATTTCTAAAGATTCACCACAAGCCCAGTGTTTAACATCACTCACACACAAGCTGTGTGCCAGCCCCTTGTGCCAGTCCCCTGTGCCAGCCCCCAGTGCCTACCAGGCTGAGTTACAGTGCTTTGTGCTGACGAACTCCTGCCCCTACCAACATCTCCTCCAGATCCCCAAATTCCAAGAAACCACACACACACACGGGACTTGTTTCACGTAGCTGTGACGGGCAGTGGGGATAGGAACTCTGACATCACAGTGGCCCTAGCTCCAGGGAGGGTGTCTGAAGGTCATGGTGGGGACCAGCTGGTCCCCAGGGCCACTCTGAAGGCAGCTGGAGAGGGACAGGGCAGGACCTGTCCCCATGGGAAGAGCACAGTGCACCATAGCACCCTGGCATGTTGTCACCATGTGTCCTGGCCCCGCGCTGCAGAAGGGTAAAGGGCAGCACCTGGAGCTCATCCGGCCGCATTCCCGGGGATTTGCAGCCTCTCGGCTGTGAGCACTGCCTGGATGCCTCCAGCTCAGCCTGGTTCAGCACGAGTGCTGCGGCGGCACCAGGGCTCCCGCGCGGTGAGGAGGGAACACACTGTCACCCTGCCAGCTCTGTGCTCTCCCATCTCGTGGGGACATTCCCTGTGGCACTGCTGCATCCCGACATGGGGCACACTCACTGAGGGTGTCCTCCTGCTGATCACCACAATGAGAGCAGTGCTGGTCCCCCAGACCCAAACCCTCCTGCCATCTCCTTCCACAGGACTGACACCAGAAGCTAGAAAATCCTGGGAAGTCTGTGTCCAGCCCTGCCACCAGAGCTACTTTGTGGTAATAAGAACCCGGAGATCCAGCATCAGAGACCCCAGCCCACTGCCTGCCATGCATATCCTGCATCCCACATTCCTGCATCCCCCCTGCTCTGGGGCCGTGGCCACTGGCTGATTACGGGGACCACAGTCCATGGGGACCCCTGTGGACACTCCAGAAGCACCCAGACCCCGCGGCGCAGCATTACCTGGCTCAGATGGGTCCCCGGGGCCATACGGAGCATCGTGGCCAAGGCTGGGGACAGCCGGGAGCAGCGGCAGAATGCCCAGGGCCCGGGACAGCAGGCGCGGCCCCAGGGCCAGCACCCGGACCCGCACCTCGCGGCAGCAGTGGTTGATGAGCCACAGGTGGACACTGACCCTGGTTTTAATCTTGACCAGGCACTTCACCATGGTGGCCCGTGGCACAGGGACACGAGGAGCGCAGGGACAGCTCTGCAAGTGGCACTGCTCTCAGCCCCAGGGTCAGCACTATTTTGGGCACCCGCATTCCCACGGGACCGGGCTGAAGTGAGAGTGAGCAGAAGCAAAGGGGTGGTACCAGCTCGGGGTGATTTATGGTGGAAGGTGATTTAATGTTCTGGCTGCTCCACAACAGCACGTGGGGGAGAGGCTGTCACAAGTGACGGGGTGGCAGAGGTGACCCTGTCTGCTTCCGCCCCCAAAACTGGCACAGACACCAACCCTGGGATCCCCTGGTGGAATTAAATCCTGCCCCTTGGGGCAAACAGCCTCTGTCCCTGCCTGCAGTTCGGGACCAGGATCAGTGTGGCTGTGCCGGGGCAGGGTTGGCCCTGCAGCCCATCCAGGAGCAGGGAATGGCCATGTCACTGGGATTCGGACACTGCTGTCACCAGCAGCTACATGGCCCCCAGCATGTCCCCAGCCCCGTGGGGCAGCTCCACAGCTGCTCCCAGTGTTCTGCCCTTTGGCAGCCCTTGTTCCCAGTGCATCCTACTCCGACACAGCCCCAGGATGGAAAGAAGCTGCCTGCTGAAACACCAGCCTTGCTGAGGACAAGCCACTGGGGCTGTGGCCTCAGCTGGACATGTGTGCAGATGTGTGTGCATATGCATGTGTGTGTACGTGTGTGTTGTGTGTGCGCACATGTGTGTGTACACCTGTGTGCATGTGTGTGCCCATGTGTGTTTCTGTGTACGTGTTTGTGCATGTACGTGTGGGTGCATGTGTGTTTCTGTGTATGTGTGTGTTTCTCTGTGTGTGTGCACATGTGTGTTTCTGTGTACGTGTGTGTGTGCATGTGCCCACTTGTGTGTGCCCGTGTATGCATGCATGTGTGTGCGTATGCGTGCACATGTGTTTCTGTGCACGTGTGTTCCTGTGCACGTGTGTGTGTGCGTGTCACCACTCCCGAGCCCGGCGTGGCCGGCAGGGCAGTCCCGTGTCCTACCTTCCATGATGGAGATGTGGACGGCTCTCCGCCGGGTGCGGGGCACGCTGCTCAGCCGCGGGCCGTGTGTGATGGAGGGGCAGCTGCGGCTCGGCACCAGCCCGGCCCTGGGGACATGAGGGGACAGGATCAGAGCTGGGATGGTGCCAGCGCCCCCGGCAGCGCTCTGGTCGTGGTCCCACCCCGGGCACCCCTGCCAGGCTCTTACCGGTGAATCTCGGGGGGCTCCCTCTTGATCTTGGCGCTGGACTCCATCACCTCCTTGGCGACACGGCCGCTGCAGGGGGACAGGACCAGCAGAGGTGAGGACAAGAGCCCAGCCTGGTGACACCGTGTGCTGCCTGGTCCCCTCCCCACACGCCTTCCCAGGGTGTGCCCCACAGCTCCAGGGGAAAGCAGAAATGTTTGCTGGGAATAGGGGCGAAGGAGGAACGCGGAAAGGCTGGGCTGACACCTCTGCCACCACGTTTTGCTGCTGCTTCTGACAGAGGATGCTGCACGCCATGGGTCACCTGCCCTCAGCCGAGGTGGACACCACAGGGTCCTCCCGTGCCAGTGAGGAGGGTGCCAGCACTGGGCACTCCATGCTGGGGACACACTGCCGTGTCTCATCCTGCACATTTGAGGTCCCAGGTCCAGGCTGTCACTCCAGCAACTCAGTGCAGGAATTTAGGGATTGTGGTGATTTGTTTCACACCCTGTTGTTCTCAAACCCCAAATCCCCCACCGTCTCCCATCCTTGTCTCCTGTCCCTCCAAAGCTTCTCCAGTGAGGCTGGGGAGGGAGGTGGCAGCCGTGACACAGAGACAGCGGTGGAGGTGGCCTGGTGGGGGTCAGCGTTGCAATGGGGTGATCTCTGGAATGTCCCCAGTCTGCCGCAGCCCCAGACTGCTCCCCAAAGCCCTCCAAACGAGCACCCAAAGCAGCAGCTGCTCCTGCCGTCAGGGTTTACCTGTATCGGAACCGGCTCCCCTTGAAGAACAGGTTGCTGCTGCTCACCGTCCGCACCTGGCTCGACTTCTCCAACCTGCAACAGCACCAGGAGCCGTGTGAGCGTCCCACACTGCTGGCCAGGTGCTGGGAGCCAGCAGCAGCAGGGCAGGTGACAGGAGCAGAGCCCTCGAGCTGTGGAATGTCACCAGCGGTGGGTGGCACTGTCCGGCGGGGCACGAGCCCCTGCAGCCGTCACTGCCAGCACAGCTCATCCCTGCCGGCAGCAGGAGCACGTCCAGGATGGACTCATTGCCAGGGGAGGGGGCTCGGGCCACAGCTCCCAGTGGGACCCCAGGGCCAGCAGTGACACCCTCGTGCAGGACTGAAAGCCCCCATGGCCTGGGCACTGCAGGGTGACACACTCGGCCCCTCCTGGGTGCGTGGGCACTTGCCAGGGTGGGTGAAGCTGCCCAGGGGGACCATCCCATCTCCTCCCTGTCCCACAGGAGCTGATCCCTCACGCTGGGAGTGCCCAGCAGCACCTCAGCCCAGCCCGTGGTCCACCCGCCGGGTGCACAGCCCAGCGGTGATTCAGTGCCACGATTAATCACTGAGAGATTTGTAAAGCAATATTGCAATTTCATTTCATGTTCATGTAATGAGGAGCGAAACCTGCTGATTGCAGCTGCTGATTGCAGAATTCCCGGTGGGAATGCATCGCACGCTCTGTCTCGCAGCTTGCTGATTAAAATAAAACTCATTACGAAGCACAAAGCGGGCTGGGTTAAGCATGGCATGAGCAGGATGGTGCTGCTTGGCATTCCAGGCTTCATCCCAAATAATTAGTTATAATTTCCTGATGGAAGTTTGCTGAGGAGGGATGAGCACAGAGGTCCCCACCCAGGGGCACTGGTGCTTTTGGTGGCTGGTGGCTCTGCCAGGGCCACCAGGACGCGGTGCCACATGGCCAGTGAGTGACCCCAGTGCCTCAACAGAGCCCAAAGGCGGGCACCAACTCCCGGGAGCTGCAGGACATCCCACAGAGCAGCACTCACTTGTAGAAAGCCTGGTTCTCGATCCCACACTTCCAGAGGTGTTTGCAGGCTTCTGGTGTCGGGGCAAAATAGGTGAGAACAATTTTCTTCTCCTGAAGGAGAAAGACAGGGAGTCAGGGGGAGAACAGGGAGCAGTGCTCATCCCACAGACAAAAACTGGAGTAGGCAGAGCAGGAGAGTGGCACTGGCATGGGCAGATCCTGCTCTGGAGCCATTTGGGACACAGGGATTAGCCTGGCACAGCACCAGACAGATGTGCTTCAGTGCCAACACCACCACCCCAGCCCTTGGGAACAGCCAGGAACACAGCTTTCCACAAAAATTCCTGCTGATGGCTCCTGCGGGAGCCACCTGCAGCCAGAGGTGTTCAGCTGACGTTGAGGGATGACAGCAATGAATAAACCCTTGGGAATAATCCTGGGGGAAGGCATGGCCAGGAGCTGTGGGGGCCCTGGCACGGCCCAGGGGTAAGGGAGCCCCCAATGCTCACACCTGGGCACCAGCAGGAGCAGGGAGGTGACCCTGGCACTGCCATGGAGCTGCAGCCGCTGTCACCGTCCCCATGTCCCTGCCCTGCCAGGCCAGGGAGCCACACTCCTGGGAGCCCACCGCAGGAACGACCACACTGTGCCCAGGAAGTGCCACAGGAAGGGGAAGCACTCACCTCCTTCTGACTTACATACAGATAGAAAGTCTTCCCTTCGAATTTCATCTTGGTCACCTCGTTCCTGGAGGGACAAGGACAGGCGGGTGGGAGCTGAGCAGAGCCCCAGCAGCGCAGAGCCCACCCCCCCCGGCAGCTCCCGGTGCTCGGGATGGCATTGGGGCAGCTTCCAGAGCCTGTCCCCCATCCCGGGAGGTGCCAGAGGGTGCTGAGAGCAGCCCTGGCTCAGAAACCTGACCGGGAATGGGGGACAGCCTGGGCGGAGTGGGGGACAGCCTGGGGAGAATGGGGGACAGCCTGGGGGGAACAAGGGACAGCCTGGGGGAATGAGGGACAGCCCGGGGGAATGAGGGACAGCCCGGGGGGAGCGGGGGACAGCCTGGGGGGAACGGGGGACAGCCTGGGGGAAGCGGGGGACAGCCTGGGGAGAATGGGGGACAGCCTGGGGGAATGGGGGACAGCCTGGGGGAATGGGGGACAGCCTGGGGGGAACAAGGGACAGCCTGGGGGGAACAAGGGACAGCCTGGGGAGAATGGGGGACAGCCTGGGGGAATGGGGGACAGCCTGGGGGGAACAAGGGACAGTCTGGGGGGAATGGGGGACAGCCTGGGGGAACGGGGGACAGCCTGGGGGGAACAAGGGACAGTCTGGGGGGAATGGGGGACAGCCTGGGGGAACGGGGGACAGCCTGGGGGGAACAAGGGACAGTCTGGGGGGAACGGGGGACAGCCTGGGGGGAACAAGGGACAGTCTGGGGGGAATGGGGGACAGCCTGGGGGAAGCTGAGGGTCAGCAGGGGCTCATCCCGTGGACACCGGCCGGCAGCAATGCCAGCTGCCAGGGACATGCCAGCCAAGACTGGACATCCTGCAGTGACCCAGGGACAGCTGAGAAAGGCTCACAGGGGCCAGGGGCATTTGGGATGTGGCTGACAGGGACGATGAAGTTTAATGGGGAAAAATGTAGCGATAAGGAGCGTGGGGTAGCAGAGCTCTGGGTGACAGCACTGTTCCTTGCCCTCATCCCCGGCCATCCCTCACACACCGGGGGATACCCAAGGAGCAGTGGGAACTCACCACTTGATGAAGTGAACTCTCTTGTTTCCCTGCAGAACGACGAAGCCGAAGGGAGTGAAGGCCAAAAACGCCGCGTTCCCGGACACGTCCTGCAAGGCAACAGCCACGGCTCGTCAGGAGCTGCCCCTCGGCACAGCGGGGACAGTGCCCACCCCTCAGCCCCTCAGCCAGGACAGCAGCCACCCCACAGCTGGGGCAGTGGTCACCCCTCAGCCCCTCAGCCGGGCACTGCACCCACCACTGTGCCAGCCCTGCCAGCAGGAGGGGACAGTCATATGTTAGCATCGATATTAAATGCCATAGCGACATATATAGAATTTATGCTATTCACGTAATACCATGTTATAACTGTTGCAATTAATGTATATTTATATAGTATATATTGCAACTATACAACTCTAATGTATATTTATATAGCACATATTGCAACTATACTACTCTACATAACTATATATAGCTGTTATAGATACACACTATTTATTTAGTATATAGATACACACTACTTATTTAGTATATATAATTACTATAATATATAGTTTATGATAGTTATTTTTTATGCTGTCATAGAATCACAGAATCTCCTGAGCTGGAAGGGACCCACAAGGATCACTGACGTCCAAGTCCTAAATATATATATATTATATATAGCAATTAACCCAGAACACGATAACCCCCAGCTGTCCCTCCCTCCCTCGGAGCCCTGCCCAGCCATGCCCAGGGCGGCACCGAGCCAGTCCAAACCCACTAATTAGTGTCAGCACTTTAACCCAGTGCCAAGGACTCGGCTCCAGGCAAGCACTGGTGACCACACTGCGCAGGGAAAACCAGGGACAGGCTGAACTGAAAAATGGGAAACAGTTGTGGGTCAGCAGTAACCACTGGATTACTCCTGGGGGGTTTTGGCCAGCAGATACCCAGAGGGCTTTCGAGGGATGCTCAGAACAAAAGTCCATCTCAGCTGTCAGGGCTCAATGGCCGAAGGCAGAGAGTGCTGACCCTCAGCCCAACACCTGCACAGGGCAGGGGGAAGCCCAAACTCACCCCCTGGGGGCTCAGCCCTGCTGGCAGAGGAGGGACATTCCTGTGTCTGGAACCAGCCACAGCTCCGGCCCCGCGCTGCCCAAAGTGCTTTGGCTCTTTCCCAAACCTGGGAAAACCTCCAGGAAAGGAAGCAGAGTCTCAGCAGAGGGATGTGTCCTCCTGGGGGTAATAAATGGGGCACAGGACCCTACATGGGCTCAAAAAAAAGTGTAGACGTGGCACTCATGGTTAGTGGTGGCCTTGGCAGTGCTGGGGAAGGTTGGATTTGATTCTCTTGGAGGTCTTTCCAACCCAAACCATTCCATGGCTCTCTGGCCAGGCCAGAAATTCTGTGCATCAAGTGAAACAGAGGGACCCCTGCTAGTCACACACACACATTCCTTTAGGGATTTACGTATAAAACAGGTACCAGGGACAGCCCAGGACTTAGGTGAGCCTGGCTTAAGAAAGGAAGATCTTTGTGTTTGTATTTTGGGGAGAAAACAACTGTGAGAGCACCATGAAAAGTTCAAAGAGGATTGAGTCAAGGGACACTGAACTGAGGGTGTCTGGTGAGAGGAAACAACTCCTCATCCAAACTTTTCCACAATCCACTGGAGAAGAGAGAACAGAATCAGCTTCATTTAAGTGTGGTTTCCAGATCCTTTAAGCATATTAACAGCAGCTCTTAATGAATTAGGCAGAATTGTGCTGATAGACCTACAAGTGTGTATGTTTGTCCTTAGCTGTTAAAAGAACATCAATCAGTGTCACTCAAATACAATCAAAAGGTTCTTGGGGTTTAAAAGGAAGGCAATTTCCTGACTTCAGCAGCAAAGGTCACAAATGGGCAGCTGCTGCAAGACCACTTGTTTAGAGAGAATTCAGAGCAAAGTGACCTCTTGGGTGCTCAGAAAGTGCCCATAAACGGGGATTTCCCCCAGTTTAGTGCAGCTGTGTGTTTATGGGGCACAATGCAGGGAACCCCAGCACAGGCACTGCCTGAGACCAGAATTCTCTGCTCTATATCCACACCCATCTGCATGTGATGGGATTAGCAGGGCCCAGAGAGCCACACGCAGTGACATCCTCAGTCAATAAAGTGCATTTCCAGCGGCAAACTGGATTACAGCCTGGGCAGGGCAGGGTGATGGACAGAGAGATTAATGCCTGCTGCCTCCTCAGCCACGTCACTGACCTTGTTCTTGCCTCCCCAAGTCCTGCTCCAGCAGGAGAGGATCGGCCACCCTGCCACAGCTGTCTGCACTGAAAACACTTTCCTTTGGCTTCCCTGGATAGCCCTGGAAGGGTTCAGAGCCCTCCCCACCCCATTCTGCACTCACACTGGCCAGGGATGAGGCTGAGGCTGGAGAAGGCTGATGGCCCCGGCACAACCCCCTGACCACGTCCCCAGAGCCACCGGCAGGTGACAAAAACACTTGGGACAGTCCCTGGCACCTCTGCGGACCATCCCTGGCTGCAGAGAGGAATCCAACCCCAGCACCAGCCTAAGGAATTGGTTTGGGAACTCCTTTACCTTGCACGGGTGTGGGTCAACGCCGTAGGTCTCCAGAGTCTGGGCTTTCCTGAGAAAATTCAGCTCTGAAGTGGCTGGCGTCTGCCCACTGCAGGAGGGAAAATCAGGAAAAAAAGAAGTCAGGAAGGTGAAGGGGTTCTGTTAATGATGAAGCATTCCCAGCACATTCCCATTAGGTTTTCATGGGATCAGCAGGAGCCCAGCACTGAAGCCCAGCCCATGCTTTCCCACACTGA
Organism: Acanthiza pusilla; assembly: GCA_036630365.1. NCBI lineage: Eukaryota > Metazoa > Chordata > Aves > Passeriformes > Acanthizidae > Acanthiza > Acanthiza pusilla. The sequence continues at coordinate 20,138,329 of JAXCHO010000004.1, read as the reverse complement.
ACTGGCAGCACTGGGAAGGGTCAAAAGGCACCTCCCAAATTCAGGGATGAATTCCCTCCTTGCAGTGCATGCATCTCACTGGGGGGGAAGGAAAGGGGAGTCTGGGGGCAGAAGGCAGCAGCCCCCAGCCCAGAAGCTCTGATGGGTTTTTGGGAAGTTAAACACACCTCCCTCCCGAGCACCCTTAATCCCTTGGGACACAGCTCCGGAGGCACGGGCAGTGACACGGGACAGTGGGAGCTGCTGATGGTCCCTACAGCCCATGTCCCCTGAGCAGGGTGAGGGCAGGGGGGCTTTATGGGGCCTTGGTCACTGTCCCCATCTGAAGGTCCCCTGGGCTGTGTGGCTGAGGCAGGGGCAGGGTCCCAGCAGGATGTGACACACGTGGGGCGAGAGCTCAGCCCATGGTGTGAGAGAGGATCCCAAAAGTGCTCTGAGCATCGCCAACCCCTGCTGCTGCTGTACCTCAGCTCTGACTTGTGGATCTCCGCAATTTTCCTCTCCAGCTTCTCCGAGTGCTTGGGGAAGAACTGGAACTTGGAGCTGTAGCCTTCTGGGTGCTTCCCCGGGTCGTAGTCCCCGATCTCGGCTGGTGGGAGACAGATCCAGTTGGAAGAGCAGCCCAAGCAGAGCACAGAGAGCATCCCCACCCCGGCAGCACCCAGCCGGGCTCAGCACACCCCGGGAGTGCTGCTCCAGCCCCGCTGTGCTTCCCGCTGGGAGGGATCACTTGTCAGGCATTAACTGCATCCAGTTCATTTTGCTGCCTGTGTGGCAATCACCTGGCAGCAGATGGGCACTGCCCCAAAGTCATTAATTCTCAGGCTGCAGGAGCAGGCAGGAGCACAGGCAGGGGGACCGGGGCTGGATGAGCCCGGGGCTGCTCTCGGGGACACTGTGCCCCAGTGCAGGTGTGGCCGTGCAGGTGAGAGCCCAGCCCCCATCCCTCCCCAGCCCAGCCCGGGGGTGCCATCGGTGCTGCAGGTGCAGTGACCTGCCCGAAGTGCAATAATGGAACCAACACCGAGCAGGAAAAGCAAATTTCTGCAGTCACAAAGCGTTACCCTGCAGGATGTAGGCAGCCAGCAGCGCAGCATCCGACGTCTTGCACAGGAGCCGGCCGTGGTACAGATCCCGTTTGATCTGCAGGAAGACTAAGTACCTGGCGACAGGAGGAGAGTCCATTTATTAAGAAAATTTAAATTAAACCAACAGCCAATTCAGACATGGAATATCTGCCACCAGGCCCTTGCTCTGACATCTCTCTCCCAGCAGCTCCTTTACCACACCTGACAGGCCCTGGGCTGACCCTGGCCAGGGCTGGGGCTCAGACCCACACACCCCAGCCCTGCTCCAGGCACACGGTGCCTGCTTGACCCAAGGGCTGGGGGAGATCTCCATCAGCTTGGATCAGCCTGGATACCCACTGTGCTTGTTCACACAACTGCAGACCCCAGCCCAGCTGAGGTGCCCGATGCTCTGAGGGAGGTCTCATGATCTCTGCATTTCCCTGGATGTTCAGCCTCCCCATAATGCCATTTTCTCCTTCCCAGACTTTCTGTGTCCTTTCAGGCATCCGCATATGCACCACTTCCTTCCTCGCCATGGCCAGCATTGCATCACCCAGGGCGAGCTGCCTCCGGCACTCCCCATCCCTGCCTCTGTGCCCGGGGAAAAGACAAACTATGCTGGAAAAATTACATTTTCAAATAAATTTAAACCTCAGTAACATTTTGGGCTGAGTCATGTGGCGTTTGGAAAAACCTTTAGCTGGTAAAACATAAGTCATAGAGTGAAGGAGCAAAATGGAGCGCTCAGAAATGAATTTAAATAACCAGACTCGCACTCTGCAGTCCTCGGTCATGCCTCATTGCTCAAATCCGAGTTTATGATGAGGTAAACCATTAATTTTCACAGATAAAATATATTAAAGAGAAATCCTGGTATGAAAGTGGACTCAGTCCAGGAAAAAGTGAATATTAAGCCGAGCTTCCAGCTTGCAGGCACACCTCAAAGGGCAGCTGCATGGGGGCCTCAGCCTGGACCCATGGGGGAGAAAGGGCAGAGTTAGATAAGATTTTTGGAGGAAATTCTTCTCTGTATTCCACTCCCTGCCGTGGGCAGGGACACACCAGACGAGGTTTCTGCAGTGCCAGGACCTCACCAGTCTCACAGAGAAGATTCCCTTCCCCACATCCCATCCAGCCCTGCCTCTGGCAGGGGGGAGCCATTCCCCCTCGGCCTGTCACTGCAGACTCGTGTCCAAGGTCCCTCTCCAGATCCTGTGGAACCCTTTTAGGCCCTGGAGGAGGCTCTCAGATGTTCCTGCACAGAACCCTCCATGGAGGCTCCAGCCCAGCTGCCCCAGGGCTGCTGGAGATGCACAGCCTCGGCTTGTTTTCCTCAGCCGCAGCGATCGCTCTGCATGTGCTCCTCGTGTCCTTCCTCCTGGCAGGAAGAGCGGCATGAAGAGCCCCTAAAGATAGCAACTCGGGAGAGGAGCTGTCAGGTTCTGCATCGCAGCTTCTCACCCAGAGCGGCCGCGCTCCTTGCGTCAGCGGCACGCGGCTGCTGCTTCCCGGAGTGCCAGGGGACCTGCGGCACTCAAACCCTTCCCGACAGGCCGAGCGCAGCCAGGACACCCTGAGCGAGGGACGTGCTCGGGCACTGCACAAATGGCTGACTCTGGAGTGAGGAGGCTGAGCAGCAGCGACTGTGGTACAGAGCCTGTGCCGTGCCCGGAGAGCTCTGCCCGGAATGTGGGTTTGGAACCCATGGCACCCGAAGAGCGAGCCAGGGCTTTAATCATAGAGCTCAGGAATGGTTCAGTGGGAAAGGGCCTTAAAGTCCATCTTGTGCCACCCCCTGCCGTGGGCAGGGACACTTTTCACTGTCCCAGGCTGCTCCGAACCCCATCCAACCCGGCCTTGGACACTGCCAGGGATCCAGGGGCACCACAGCTTCCCTAGGCAGCCTGTCCCAGTGCCTCCCACCCTCAGCCTGTGCTCCCCACCAGCCATGGCAGCTCCAGGCCCTGACTCAGCACAGGGGGAGACTCCCGCGCTTTTCCCCCACAGAAGGAACGATCCCAAATCACCCAGGCTGGCTGGGAAATCCCAATGGCTTTTGCTCTTTCCTGGCTACAAAACAAAGCTTGCCCGAGTGCTCCTGCCTCAGCCAAGCCCCCACTGCCAGGGCTGGCAGCTCCCCCATGCCCCTGTCCTCACCTGGTGATCTCCTCCTTCAGCGCCGCGGGGTCCGTGGGGTAGAACTTGACGCGGAAGCACATGGTGAAGGGAGGCTGGGCTGCGGAGAGCAGGGACACCGTGTCACCAAAGGGCAGGCCTGCTCCCCTTCATCCCTGACCCACCTCACCTGACTCCAGCTCGAGCCAGGTGCTGCTGGGGGTCTCACCTGCCTGCCCTGCTCCCCCCAGACTGCCCTTGGTAAAGGAGGGGCAGCCAGGCATGGACACACTCCTCACTGCAGGGCCATGACAAGAGCAGATGTCCCTGATAAGGCCATGGGGAAGTGCCAGTGGCTCTACCCGCCTGCCACCCACCCCATTTCCACTCCAAACCTCACTTCCTCATCCCCAGCTCTCCTGCCCTGGTCTCCACAGAGGCTGGTGCCCTGTGCTGGCTGCAGCTGCTGTGGGGCTGGTCAGGGATAATCCTGCTCTCCACCCACCAGAACAGCTTTTGGGGGAACCTTTTCCTGGGAGAGGGGCTGGGAATTGACCCCAGAGGGGAAAGGCTGGAGAAAATGGGAGTGCATCTAAGATGGAAGGAGAACAGTGTGCCCAGAACACCTGCAACACTCACCGCGCATCTGCTTCACAACCGACTTGGTAAACTCCAGCCAGTGCTGAAAGGGAAAAGCAGGTAATTAAAGCCTGATGGCCATGACTTGATAAGGTGGGGATGAGGAAGAGAAAGGTTCTTGTCTGGGTGAGAAAAGCCACCTGAGTGTCAGGAAGGGAGCTGGGGGTGAGCAGGAGGCTCAGACTGCCCCGTCCCACAGCGAGGAGCAGCTCCGTGCCCAGCACTGGCAGCTCCCTGCTGCAGCCGTGGCAGGAGAGCCTTGGAACAGGAATTGGTTGTTCTGTGGCTTGTGTTGGTCCGTGGGGAGCACAACTGGGCTGCTCTCAACAGCTGTGAGCCCACAGCGATTCTCACTCGCAGCCTCAGGGCTCTCAGGGCACGGAGGGACTGGACACACTCCTGGCAGAGCTTGTTCTGCACCAGTCCTGTTTGAGCGCAGGGAAGGGGCAGGACTCATTCACAGCCTCGGCGGGGGCCGTGGGTCTGTGCCCCTTCCCCTGGCCCTGCTGCAGCTCCCGGGGTCAGCAGGACACGGATCCGTGCCGAGCTGGGTCAGGCCAGCTCCTGCCAGGCTCTGGCTCTGCGCTCCGCTCTTGTCTCACTCTCCATTGCCCGAGGCAATGCTCAAGTGTTTGGATTCCTGGCGCAGAGCTGTCAAACTGCCTGATCTCGGTGTTAAAACGTGAATCTGTGCTGGGGGTGGTCCAACAGCCCCGCTGCCAGGGCACCGCGCTCCCACTTCACAACAGCATCACAATCTCGCTCTGCAAACTCCAGGATGCTTCAGTCCTGCGGGGACCCCAGAGCGGGGACAGTCCCTCCGGCTCACACATCCCGGGGACTCTCGGGGAGCCGGAACACGGGGCTGCTGCTGCCAGAGCCCGGGTGCATCCCAGAGCCCTCCCTGCAGGTCCCCAGAGGGCCATGGGTAGATCTTGTCCCGTGGGCAAAGGGAGGACCTCGCCAGAGCCCCCAGAGACCCCGGGTCCAGCAGGAGGGCAGGGAAGAGCTGCTGGGGAGGAGCCCCTCAGCACTGCCTGGATGTGATTTTATTCCAGATCTTTGCCTCATACTCTGGTTTTCAGCTGCAGGGACAAGCCTGACTCCCTCTCCCAGCCCGGGCAGGGGGGCTCTCTCTCACCCTTTGCTTGTCGGGGTCCACAAATCGGATGCCGAAGTAATCCTTCTCCAGCAGGTTCAGGTGGTGGCACAGAAGGTCAAACAGGTACTGGCCCTTGGCATCTCTCTGCAGGACAAAGAGACTCAGTGACAGCACGGGGTGGGGGGGGGGGCAGAGCTTGGGGGAATGTGCGTTTGAAGGGTTTGGAACCTGTGAAGTGACACCAAGGACGGTGCGAGCCCCACACACCTCCCTCTGTGACATTTTCAGCTCGGGAACAAATGTCCCGTGACACCTGAGGGGCAGTTGGGTCATTTACACTCCATAAAAAATGATGAGAACCCCCAGGCCTATGTGGGAATGCCCCGATATCCCCCCAGGAGGAAGTTTCACACCTGAGGCAGCTGCGTAAGGGAGGATATTGCCCAGACAATGAGCATCATCCCACTGCAGGATCTGCTTATCGGCCTCTCTCCTTATCTGTCTCCCAGCCCAGCTTGTCGCCAAGCAAAGGTCGGTTTGGTGCCATCCCCCGGCTCTGGGTGCTCATTCCCTCTGCCCCGGGGCTGTCCTGATGCAGAGATTCGGTCACCGCATCCCCAAAACCTCTCCTCCTCTTCCTTCCCCTCTGCCGAGGGTTGCAAGGGTCCTCAGCTTTGGGAATGTCCATTGCCAGAGTCATTAACCCTTGACATCCCGGCTCTCCCGCAGGCAGGGCTCCCCCGGGATGGGCACCGCCGGCAGCTCTGCTGCGCTGGCAGGGCTGGCTCTGCCGCACATGGCGCATCTTGCGATCAAAGGCTGCTCCCGACAGCCGCAAGCACCGAGCACATCGCTCCCTGACACATACACGGAACGCGGGCGGTATCTGATCAAACAAGTGCGGTATCTGATCAAACAGGCGCTCAGCGCACAGACCGCGATGGGGAACCCCAGGGATGGCTTTAACCCGTTCCTGGCAGCAGCGCAGCCCCCGGGCAGGGCTGGCAGAGGGCTGGGCTGTGCCGGTCCGGGGCCAAGCCCTGCCCGGGGACAGCACATCTCCGCAGCGGCACCGGGAGATGGAGACACCGCACACACAAGTCAGGAGGGCCCTGGCGCTCTCCTGGAGGAGCCCTGGCTCTCAGCCTGGCACCCGGCCCGTGCCGGAGTCAATCACAGCAACCGAGGGTGGAAAGCCCTCCGAGACCGTGGAGTCCAACCGTGCCCAGCCCTGCCGAGCCTAACCCATCTCCTGAGTGCCACATCCACGGCTTTAAATCCCTCCAGGGATGGGGACTCCTTTCCAGGAAGGAATGTCCCCAATGTCCACCCTGAGCCTCCCCTGGCCCAGCCTGAGGCCGTTCCCTCTCCTCCTGTCTCTGTTCCCTGCCAGCACAGCCCGACCCCCCCGGCTGTCCCCTCCTGGCAGGAGCTGTGCAGAGCCACAAGGTCCCCCTGAGCCTCCTTTCCTCCAGACCCTTGTCCGACTCCATCACTCCTCTCTGGACACAGTCCAGCACCTCCAGGACTTTCTTGGAGCAATCCCTGGCGTTTTGGAGCTGCTGCTAAACCCCAGCGGCACAGCCCTGCTCCTGCCCACAGGGCCAGCACCATCCATCACCGTCACTGTCACCAGCACTGCCCGGCCCAGGACAGGGGCACAGGCAGGGAGGAATTACAACACCTGAATCCAAACCCCTTTCCCTGAGCCGGAGCAAGCTGCTTTCCTTTCCTGAGGTAAGACTCAATTGCACACTGAGCACTGAAGCAGCAGGACGGAGCCTGAGAAGAGGCAAATGGCAGCAGCGATTGGGAGCAGTGGGACAAGCCCCAGCCCTGTCACCTGTCGGGCACGGGATCAGCTTCCCGGCTCGGCTGGTACCTGCACTGGGAAGGTTGCACCTCTTCCCTCACAGGAAACTGCAATAAATGCTGGGTTTGTCCTCTTCCCCCAGAAAAGGCTACTCTGCAGGCTGCACTAAAGCGACATTTGGCAGAGACAAGGAGGTTAAAACAACTAATAACTGAAAATGCATAAATAAAGAATATCCTAAACCATTCCCAGTCAGACCCGAAGGACTGTCAGACCCACTGGGTGTAGGAGAAGGGCTGATTCCACATCCCCCCAGCACCCTGTGCCTCCTCACCTTCCAGAGCAAATTTCACAGGGATTTGCTCGAGGCTCCTCTCCCTTCCCCTGCCCCAAACCAGCAGGGAGCCTGCAGAATGCTTTCCTCTGCAATTTTCACGGAGAAATTGCAGGGAAGGACAAACCAGACACCCGCCAGTGCCTGGAATCTGGTGAAAGTGTGAAACCACGGATGGCATTACAGGGAAAACGCTCCCTCTTTGATCTCTCTAACTTGAATTAAACATATTCTAAATTAATCATTAGCAGAATGTCTTTCAGGAAATTATCTGAACTGCCTTTACAAATCACGACTTAAAAGAGCTCCCATTGCATAACACCGGCTTAAATATTCCATGTTTGGCTCTTTATATGTTCTTATAAAATGAGACTCCTGTCTGTCTGAAGGTTTTTGAGGTCAGCCTTCTGGGGTGCCCAGGTTGATGGGGAGACCACAGGCAGCTGCTGGCACACGCTGGGGTTCCACGTGCCAGGCTGGCACCAAGGGTTTGCTCCGAGCGCCAACACCTCCAAGGACTTTCAGTGTCTGAAGGTGCCCACAAGGAAACCAGAGAGGGACTCTGCCTCAGGAAGTGCAGTGACAGACAAGGGGGAATGAATTCCCACTGCCAGAGGGCAGGCTTAGACAGGATATTGGGAGGAAATTCCTCCCTGGGAGGGTGGGCAGGCCCTGGCACAGGTGCCCAGAGCAGCTGTGGCTGCCCCTGGATCCCTGGCAGTGTCCAAGGCCAGGTTGGAGCAGCCTGGGACAGTGAAGGTGTCCCTGCCCTGACAGGGGTGCAATGGGAGGAGATTTAAGGTTCCTTCCCACCCAAACCAGTGTGGGATTCAGTGATTCTGACTCAGAACTTACGAGCCCTTGAGGAGGTGCAGCCAAGCCGAGCGCCGTGCCAGACACATGTGGCTGCCGTAGGGCACCGTGTCACTGCTGTAAATCACAATGGAGCAGGACACGGAGTGTTTGGGGCAGGCTGGGGACAGCTGGGATCAGCAGTGACTCCTGACACACCAGCCCCGATTCCCTGCTCCGGCGGGAGCGGAGCGAGGCCGTGCTGCGGGCGGCAGGAGCTGCACCCTGGCACAGGCTGCAGTGGAGCTGCAGAGCTGCATGGTGGCACAGAATGCAGCAGAGCTCCATGGTGGCACAGGCTGCAGCGGAGCTGCATGGTGGCACAGGCTGCAGCGGAGCTGCATGGTGGCACAGGCTGCAGCGGAGCTGCACGGTGGCACAGGCTGCTGTGGAGATGCAGAGCTGCATGGTGGCACAGGCTGCAGTGGAGCTGCACGGTGGCACAGGCTGCTGTGGAGATGCAGAGCTGCATGGTGGCACAGGCTGCTGTGGAGCTGCAGAGCTCCATGGTGGCACAGGCTGCTGTGGAGCTGCTCTGTGTGCGGTGCCTCAGCTCCGTGCCCTGACGCACTATGGGGCAGTGCTGGAACCCCAGGCCGATGTCACTGCTCCTACCTGCTGCCCTGGCCAGCTCGGGGGCTGAGGGACAAACCCTGCCGAGGGGGACATTGCTGGGGACAGTGCTGGTGCCAGGGTACATTGCCACTCTGTCCTTGGCAAAGCCCTTTGGAGCTGTCCAGCCCCACAGACCTTCACAAGGCACCCCAGGAGCATCAACACATCAGCAACAGCTTCATCCTCAGACCCACTGCGCCCTGCTCGGGGGGAGATGAGCTCCTCAGGGAAGGAGCTCTTCCAGGAGTTTCATATCCCTTTTTCTGAGGGAAGCAGGGCAGCGCTGTGCTGGGTCCAGAGAGATCCTGCTGGGATTTTCCAGTGGCAAACACACCTGTGTGGTGAGGTGATGGGAGCCCCTGTGCCAAGGACGTGGGGTCTTGAGCATCCTCAGCTCCTCAGCTCTCAGTAAACTCCATTTGGGGTCCTGAGCTGCATCCCAGCACTGCCAGCCCAGCACCCCAGCCCCCTCCCAGTGCAGAGCAGCCAGGAGTGCTCACCAGCCCTGGGCAGGTCCGTGGGGTGAACCTGCAAAATGCTGAAATTCGGAATTGTTGCTGCCAGAGCCCTGCCCGATGTGCTGAAAGCAGAGCTGAGGCGATGGGCGCCTGCAGCTCTGTCAAACACAGCGTCCCCGGGGACTCCCAAACTTTCAGAAGATTAAAGTAACCTTGCATTCTTTGCTTTTCTAAGCTCCTCAGCCAAAATTAGGGTCATCCACAGACAGAAAAATAAACAGAAAAAAAAAAAAAAAAAAAAAAAAAAAAGAAGGAGAGAGAGAGATTTAAAAAGAGTAACTCATCTGGAAATGAATGAAGGGCTCAGCTCAGGCAGGAGCGTTCCCATCCTACCTCAGAGCTGAGAACTCGCTGGGGGCAGGGACAGCTTTGCGCTGCAGGATGAGCCCAGGGTCTGTCCCAAAGTCTTGGCTGCAGAGGTTGGTGGCACAGCCGTTTTTCAAACCATTTCCCACATGCCAGGAAGGTTCTTTCACTCCAGCTTCTCCATCAGGTGTCACACAGCACTAAAGCCAAAGCCACAGAAATGTCTTCACTTCCCACAGCAGCCCAAGCGCCGCAGCCACCCAAACCTGCCACGTCCCCCACGCCAGACCAGCACCGCCAGCCCCTCACTGTCCCCACGGTGCCAGAGCCCCAGCCCAGCACAGCATCTGCACTGCTGGGGCTCTAACGCCACATCTCCCCAGCTGCTCCCAGATTAAGCCCAGGATTTACAGAAGCAATAGAAGCAGCTGAAAGCAGCTCCTTCCTGCATTATTTGGGTTGGAAATCTCCTTGTGGGCTGCCCACTCGTCCCTGCTTTCTGAGCTTAGGAGGAGATTATTTTTTTAAAGGAAACTGTCAAAAAAAGTCTATTTTACAAAGTGAAGTTTAAGCTTAAGTCTCTTTGGCAGCAACATCTGAGCTGGGAGAGATCAAAGACCCTCCAGCTCCATTGCCAACATGAAGAGATTTTCACCAGCAATTTGACTGCAATATTGTGGTTTAAATGCTTCATTTTCCAAGTTCGGCATTGTGCTGTACGAGCCCAGGATTTATCATCCTCGGACAAAGTTAATGTTGGCTCTGCAGGCAGGGCCAAGTGCTCCTGACTCACAGCTCTCAGCCCTCTCAGTGAGCCTGTGCTGAGCTCTGGAACGAGGAAATGGGCAAAAATAGGCCTGAGGATATTCATTTGCAGGCAGGGAATGAGCAGCCCAGAGATCCGCGAGGACACCTGGAGCAGAGCGCTGCAGCCTCTGAAGGATGTGCTCCTGCACTGAGCCTCCCCCAGGGCCACGGAGGGGCTGCGGGGGCTGGAGACTCCCCCGAGCAGGGCAGGGGCTCCCAAGGGACAGGACAGGGCTCGGGGTGGTGATGTGGGGCAGGAGAAAGGTGCCCTGAGCTCCCAGGCTGAGCGGGATGGAGTTGGGTGGGAGGGGACCTTAGAGAGCAGCTCATCCCACCGTCCCAGGCTGCTCCCAGCCCTGTCCAGCCTGGCCTGGGACACTGCCAGGGATCCAGGGACAACCACAGCTGCTCTGGGCACCTGTGCCAGGGCCTGCCCCCCTCCCACGAACAATTCCTTCCCAATCTCCCATTGAATACTGGTGGTTTGAAGCAATTCCCCTTGTCCTACTGAGATGCCAAGAAAAGGAGCTCTGGGAGCCACAGGTGAAGCCAGAACTTCAGGGGCTTGCCCACCTGCCCACCAGAGTCCTGCCCACCTGAGGAGACTCAGAGGAAGGAGAAAGGGTTTTACATAACTCCAGTGTAATCCTGTTATATTTATAGCATATGCATTTCAGTATTAATTCCCTGTTATCTCTAATCCTTCCTCCTCGCTGACACAGTAATTTCTGTCTTCAAGACTTATCTGGGCGGTTTGATCCAGAAGTTTATGAAGCTCTTGAGGAGGAAAGTTCCTAATGAAGGGACCCACGGAGCCTTAAATTCCAGATTATTGATGCCACTCTTAATCCTCCGCAGGTTTTCAAACCTTTGACATGCTGGCGTATGCAGAAGGCTCTCCATGGCTCTCCATCATGGAATTTCAGCCACTGATGTCCTCGTTTAGCAAAGTCTGCAGCGGGGGGACAGCAGTTGAGCACACTTTTAAATCCATTAATAATCAGGGAGTTGTGCTTGGAGCACTTGCCAGGCTCTGGGGAGGTTTAATCTCCTTGTTTGATGAGTTTTCCTGACAGTTTCCAAGGGCTTTGGAAAACTTACTCTGTGCTTTCCCCTGAGCTTCCTCACCTCTCCCAGGACAGCAGGGCCCTCGCCCCTGCAGGATCCCAGCGCTGGTCAGCGCAGGCAGGACATCCCCAGCTCCAAACCACGCCCTGGACAAGCTCCTGGATCCTGCAGAGAGCCCTGACAGCTCTGCAGCGATCCAGACCTTCCCTCCCAGTGACTGATGACATGTCACCTCACATTCTGCTGCCACACAGCTTCTATGAATTACATTCAGAATTTATAAGTCTGTAATTGAGAGGCACTCTCCACAAAGCCAAATTGTTTTTTCCAATAACTCAAACTCCCTTTTTTCATTCACACAGGCTGGAGTGGCTCCATGTGGCTCTTGTTGAATTTGGCACTCCCCTGCCATTAGTATGCAAAAGACTCTCGGCACAACCAGCTCTGGTATGTATTGTTTAGAGGCCAACAAACGCTGTTCAGAGAGATCAGCACAATGAAAAGTCTCCTCAGGAAGTCAGACCTACCTGCTTCGTGGGAGAAAGGCTCTGCTCCTGCAGGTTGGGCTGTCTGGGGCAGGAGGGAATCAGAAACACTTTGGCAGCAGAGCTGGGAAGGGCTGAGCCCCAGGAGCGGCTGAGGGAGCTGGGAAAGGGCTCAGCCTGGAGAAAAGGGAATCAGGGGGACCTTGTGGCTCTGCACAGCTCCTGCCAGGAGGGGACAGCCGGGGGGGTCAGGCTGTGCTCCAGGGAACAGGGACAGGAGGAGAGGGAACGGCCTCAGGCTGGGCCAGGGGAGGCTCAGGGGAAATTGGGGAAAATTCCTTCCTGGAAAGGGTCGGGAAGCACTGAACAGCTGCCCAGGGCAGGGGTGGAGTCCCCATCCCCAGGGCATTTAAGGGACTGTAGATGTGGCACCTGGGGACATGGGTCAGGGTGGCCTTGGTGACCTCAGAGTTAATTTCCAACAACCCTGTGCCTCAGGGTCGGTGCCAGGCAGGGCTGTACCCGAGCTTTAGCACTCGTACCCACTGCGGGTGCAGGAGCTCCAGGGCCCGCTCAAGGTGCTAACCTTGGAGCAGAGCTCCGTGTCCCCCCAGGAGCCCAGGGCTGCCAGCCTGGCGCAGCATCTGCCACCCCAGCACAGCTGGGGCACACCTCTGGAACCAAGAGGCTGCTGGCAGGAGCCAGGACAGCCTCGGGGAGCTGTGCAGGCAGGGTGGGCTCACACCCTTCTGTTTCCACCCCTGCAACCCCCAGAGAGCTGCAAGAGCTGTTGGGAACACCCCTCGGGGCAGAGCTTTGCCAGGTTTGGGGCAATCGCCCTGTGGGACCTCTTGCAGACCGTGCAGGAATGAGCCCTGCGGTCTGTGCTCAGCACTGCTGCACACAGAGCCGAGCAGCAGAAAATAAACCAAAGGAAAACATAAATCCGTGCGTGCCCCTGGCACCCAGAGCAGCAGGCACCCCCGGCTCTTGGCAGCGCTCCTGCCGAGCGCTCACTTCCCTCCAGCAGCCGACTGCAGCACGGGGCTCAGGGGAGGGAAGAACGAAACTATAAATGCTTCATGAAAAATTTACCTCTCATGAAAGCGAAGTGCGGTGCTGGAAGAAGCACAGGGTGAGGGATGCACTGATGCCCAGGGAAGACACGGTCCAGCTCTTCCTTAGCCCTCCCTGGTCCTGACGGTGGTGGGACACGGCCACTGCCACAAACGTGTCCCCCAACGATCCCCGGGTCCCTGTGGCCACACTGGACCAGCCACCCTGGGCCACATCCTGGGTGTGGGGCTGGAGGGGTTGAGCAGCCCAGGGTGCCAGCAGGGTGGAATGAGCCATTTAATTTGCTTGTACTCCACAAGTGTCCCCAAGCCCTTGTGTTTGTGCTACAAAAGCCACTGGAATAATTCCATGTGAGCTGTCAGGCTGATGCCCTGAGCCAGCGGTGTCAGTCAGACCCTGAGCGAGCAGAAAAACCTCATGTGAGGAGTGCCCTGCGCCCAATGCCTCCAGCAGGACCAGTGCCAAGCATCGCAGCTTCCCCCAAATTATTTCCCAGAAAAGACAAGGATCTCTACAGGCTCCTGAATGGAGTGGGGGGCGTGGGGAGTGCTCAGCTCACACTTCCAGATTTAAAACCAGAGCCAAAATAAAACAATAAAAATAAGGGAAAATCCTGACTGTAAACACAAGGCAGACATTCAAAACCCCAATTCAGACTCAAAACTAAGAGCAGGTTCAAAAATAATTAATATCTCCATCTCCCAGAATTGCACTTCACGAATAAAGACCATCATGCACCAAGAGAGGAGCCTGAGCCTCACGGCTGAGGCAAAACAGCTTTCATTTGTGCTACGAGAATGACCATATGTGGAATCCTTCTGGGAGACTGCAATCAGTCAGATTAACATGATAATGAACTCTGATTTGCCCAGCCACGGCGAGATCTTTGTCCTGGGAGAAGTGGCACTGCTCCCTGAATATTAACAACCAGGACTTGGTTTTTTACAACCAGAGGCAGCACTGGCCTGCAAAGGGCTCGCCCTCGCAGGAGGTGACTTCCAGGGAGAGGCTGGCGAGCTGTTTTGAGGTGTAAATGATCCACACTAATAGAAGGGCAGAGAGCAGAAACTTCCCAATAAATCTGACAGTGCCTTGAGCAGCAGATGAGACACAGACAGTGCTGGGGGATGGAAATCTGCATGGCAGCAGCGTTGTTTTGTCAATAACACCGGGGATGGCATTAGATAACACACTGGGCACCGCACAGGGAGCACCTGCACAGGTGAGAGGGGAGAGGAGAGGCTGGGGGAGAATCTGCCTTGGGGAGAGCAGCCCCACAGGGCTGGAAAACCTTACACTGGAGAAAATGCTGCTGTACTCTTTCCTAAAAGGGGTCTGGGGAAGGCTGTGCCAGCCCCGGGGGGCTCTGGGCAGTCCCTCGGCGAGTGGGGAGGCTGTGGAACCAAGGATGCTGCGGAACCAAGGATGTTGCGGAGCTGGGGAGGCTGCCCAGAAATCTGCCACAGCAAGAGCCGGGCTGCTCCCTGCTCCCCTTCCCCCGAAGGGACACTCTGATCTGAGCTCAGGGGACAGGGATGGGCACAGGGGAGCCGTGCCCGGCTGCCAGCGCGTCCCCATCGCCACCAGCACCATGGCAGCCTGGCCCGAGGCAGCCAGGAAACTCACACAGGCACTGTGCACAGCCCTGGGACACGGAACGGGGAGCGGAGAGACCCTCAGGAAGGGCATGAACACAATTCAGGAATTGTATTCAAGGAATACAATTCAGCATCACCTCGGGGCACTGAGGGCCACGTCCCTGCGGGGACAGCTCAGCTCAGCCAGCCCACGGCAAGCCAGAGCTTGAGGGAAGGGGCACCGGCCCCGGCCCCGAGGGGCAGGAGGGGCTGCCCGGCACAGTGTCCCCTCCGCCCGCAGGGAGCTGAGCTGAGCGTCCCCAGCCGCCAGCCCGGGCCGGGAGCGAGCAGGGCACAGCAAGGGCTGATCACAGCCCGGCTCCTGCACTAAACGCTCGACAAGCTTGTTGAGCAGCTGGGTGTCGACTTCAGAGAGCCTGTGTTTTATTCATCACAAGGCCGAGGCAGAAGCACACTCAGATGGGAGCCTGGAACAGCGGCAGAGCCTGAACTGGTGTTCCACGGTGCCCATCCCATCCCTGTGGCTGCACAGGGCCCTGCCCTGCCCTGAGCTCCCGCCAGGAGCGGTGACAGGTGACAGGTGACCTGCCATGGCGCTGGCTGCCCCAAGCCCCCCTGACACCAGCCCAGCTCCAGCTCAGTGCACAAGACACCGACCAAGGCTTCTGCTGCCAGCAGCTCGTGGCATCACAGAGCCAGGGCGGCCAAGCTCAGTCCCACCCTGGGGACAGTCCCCTCTGGCCACACCCCACCTGTGCTGGCGCCCCTCACTCCATCGAGGGGCCCTAGGAGCCCTGGCTCACCCCTCAGCCACACAAAAAACCTCCAAAATCCAAGCCAAAAAGCCCCACTTTGCTTCCTAGATCACTCAGCGCCAACTTGTTTCGCCCCGTTTCCGAGCAGATTTTTCTCTCTTAATGAGGATTTAGGTTGAAAGAGAAGCTGACCTGGAACTGCAGAACGGTGCTGAGATCGCTCTCCCGCACATCACAGACCCTGCAAATCCACCAGGCCTTTTCTCATTTAAGGTTTCAGCCGCTCAGGTCCACACTGAGTATTTACAGCTGGCTGTGGGTTTGGGAAAAGGAAAGGAAGAAAAACTGCTGTGGCTGACGTGGGTTTATTTCTAAAGGCTGCTGTGCAGATATCGGGAGCAGGCACAAGGAGCGATGCATTTGTCATCTCAGCAAGGCCTTTGTTTTGCCGCTGGGTTTAACGTCTCAAAATACATATTCATTTAAATGCAAATGTCTGGTTTCACCTGGGACCCGACAAAAGCGCTGTGAAGTGAACGCTGACCTTTCCCGAGCCTCTCCATCACTCCCTGCCTCCCCCTGTACGTCAGAGCCTGCGAGGATGGCCAGGAGCGGTGACCTTGCTGGGAAGAAAGCAGCACCTGCCAGGAGCTGCCGAGCCACGGAACCCCGGAATGATCCTGGCTGGAAGGGACTGCACAGCCCCTGTCACCCCTGCTCCCCAGGGAGGCCTGGTGGCTCTCTGTGGGGACAGGAACAGGGGTCTGCAAGCTGCCATCCTGCTGAACCTGCACCCTGCTCGTCCCTGCACCCCCAGGACCCCCGAGCGACGAGCAGCCCTGGCCACGCCGACAGACAGTGCTGGAGAAGCGAGCCCGCGGTGCCAGCAGGGCCAGTCCAGCTGCAAAAGGATGGGGCTGTGCTCAGCTGTTCTATTTTTAAAGAAAAGCCCCCAAAAGGCCTCTGTCCTTGCAGTCACATGCCAGTGTCACACATGACCTTTCGGATTAACCCGAGAGAGCACAGAGCACTCTGCGGGTGCCGCGATTCGGGGATGCTGATGAGGGCTGACATCTCCCTGCAGCACCCACGGGACACGGCGCTGCCGCTCCGCGGGGAGCACGGCACACAATCCAGGCCCCCTGACTCTGAGCAGGAGACACTGCCCCCGGTGCCACCCCCGGGGTGTCCCCAGCTCCCCTCCTCAGCCAGAGGTGCCCGGGCAGCACAAGGCCACGGCTGAGCCCAGCCCAGCCCCTGCTGGGACCATCCTCTCACACCATCAGGAGCACACAGGGCTCTGGCAGCTAAAGCTCTGGATTTGGGCAGATCTGCAGTAACATCTGCAGCAAGGATGTGCCATCCTCCGTGGCAAACTCTTGGAGCAGCAGAAAGAAAACTGTTATTCCATCCATCTCCCAAGCTGTCCAGCAGGATCCAGCTACCCACAAAAAGCCAGGAGCAGGATTGCTTGCTTTGTTGGTTTTTTCAAACAGAAACGAGTGACCTTATTTCTGTGTTCTGTCCTGAGCGCTGCTGGCACATCCCTGCCTTGGCTGCAGCACAGTCCCTGGCAGGGGACACTGCAGCACTGGGGACTGTCCCCTGCTGCCAGGCACCAGGACACTTGTGGTCTGGGGGAAGATGCTGTTTCCAGCCCCAAAGGCTGTGTGAGCCCCAGCCCAGCCCAGGGGATGGGAGCTGTGGCTCGTCCCCAGCCCAGGCAGGGGGCACAGGGCCGAGTCCATCCTGGGTCACCCAGACCTTCCCCTTCCACCCCACAGCCACACGGGAAAGGCACGGAAAAGCTCGGGAAGGGAACAAGAGCCTCTCTGCACCTCCTGCACCCTCCCTGGTGGGTGAATCAGAGGAGCAGCCCACAAACCCAGCCCGGATTTCTGCCAGCAAAGCCATTTCCCACGTTGGGCTCCGTGAGTAAGCGATCCAACCCCGCAGGCAGAGCTTTCATCACTCTGAGCAGTGCCATTCCCCGGGAGCAGCACCCCCAACGCCGAACCCCGCGCGGCTTCCGAGGGCGGCGGAGCAGGAGCCAAATCCCAGCTGCCGCTGGAAAGCTGCCTTGATGTTAACGTGTTTACTTTCCATATCAAACCCGACAGAAGAAAGCGTTTCAGCTGCGCTCCACAGAAAATGTTTGACAAAGCACCACGGCTGGAGAGGAGCTGCTGGAGGGGTGGCTGTGCCTCCCCAGACACACCAGAGAGGAGCC
This sequence comes from Acanthiza pusilla, assembly GCA_036630365.1. Lineage (NCBI taxonomy): Eukaryota > Metazoa > Chordata > Aves > Passeriformes > Acanthizidae > Acanthiza > Acanthiza pusilla. The sequence goes on along the minus strand of JAXCHO010000004.1, from coordinate 20,120,945 downwards.
AGGAGTGTCCCCAAGGGAGGGGACCCCCCAGCCCCCATGACCATGTGCCAAGGCCACCCACAGCCACTGAAGCCAAGGAGGAACCCAGGGCAATGCCACACTGTGCTGGGTGAGCCTGCAGTGGCCAAGCAGGCCCATGGCCTGCAGGGGACAGAGCCACCAGCTCTGGGTGCTCTGGAGCCCCACGGAGCTCATTGTGAGCCCTCCCTGCATGGTGTGGGTGGTGGCTGAGGGGCAGGGGGACCAGCACAGCCCCCGTGCCCATTCCCTGCCATGGGGCAGGAGGCTGCAGCCGCAGCTGCTCCCTGACCAGCACATCAATTTATATTCCAATTAAAGATGCCCTCTCGGCCCCACCAACCCTGCTGGGCACAGCCCGACAGCGCCAGCACCGCAGCACATCCAAACCCAGCCCCTGTCAGTGTGGATCACCCCAAAACCTGCCCCTGCTGCAGCCAGGGAGGCACTGCCAGTGGGCACAGCCCAGGGCAAACAGAAGGGCTTTAACTCTCTCTGGACTTTCATTTTAAACTGAAATCCAAGACATTCTGGCCCCAAAAACCTCAGTGAATGACAGGGAGTGCTCCAGGGAGGCCCAAAACGCAGCCCCCCACCCTTTGTGGGGGTTGGGGTATTTTTGCTCATGGAAAGAATGTGGGAATTGCAGACAGACAGAGCACCAGCAGCCCCATCGAGCTCGGCCAGCTCATTTAAACAGACCCCAACAAGTCCAAATTCCTTCATCTCTATTAAAAATCAACTCCTGGCAATGCTAAAAATCAGAGACATGAAAAGAAACTGTCTGAATTCCACGTCTGTGTCCACGTCCCAGACAGCCACCCCAGCCAGAGCAGTGACACTGCTTTAAATGCTGCTTAGAGAGCATTTCATATTTAGAGATAAAAATAATCCACAGAAACATGGCCCAGGGCTCTCCCAGGGGCCCAGAAGCAGCTGAGCTTGTTCACAGCCTGAGTTTCGGGACAGATCCCCACTGACAGCAGCAGCTCCTGCCCTTGCTGCACCTCCCAGGATGGGGGGCAGCCATCCCCATCCCCACCCCAGAGGACCCCAGCACCCCTGCCCCCAGAGCAGCACAAGGGCTCTGCCCACTGACCCTCACCAGCCCCCGTTCCAGGGATTGCCCCCTCCCAGCAGGAGCGCTTTGGGGCACGGCCCCCCCGCCCGGTGTGCACTCAGAGCAAACCTTGATTACACGAGTCCGGCCAGGATTACCCGTGTTGATGGGGAAAGTCTTTGTTCCAGCCCAGATGGCCTCTAAGCTCCCCCGAGCCCGGATGAGCCCTGGGAGCGCAGAGCTTAGCGGAGGAGACTGCTGGAGCGCAGGGCAGGAGCTAACCGAGCATCCCAACAGGGAATTCTGCACTCCAGGCAGCCACCGCGCCCTGCGAGCACTGACCCTCCCTGTCCTGCTGCCCAGGGCACCCTGCCCGCTGTCCACAGGGCACACCTTCTGAGGAGCCGGTTGGGGTGGCTGTGAACTCAATATTCCCCGCAGAAAACCTTTGGAATGAGGTGGGAGCCCAGCAGGGATGGGCAGCTGGAGAGGGACTGGGGGCAGGACCTTGCCGGGAGGATTTACCTTGTCACGGGACACCAGGACTGGGTCACAGCAGTGTCCCATCCTGAGCACTGTCCCTGCTCCCAATGCCACAGCAGGTCCCAGCTCCTGAGGGGACATCTCCCATCCCTAAAGCCCAACTTCAAACCCCTGGTGGGACCTGTGTGGCAGCTCCTGGGCCCACCCTGTAACCTGGAGAGGTAAAAGGGTGAGCAAAGCCGGGAGAATCTGGTGCTGGGGATAACTGAACACTCAGACCTGTGAGTACGATGAAATAAAGGAGGTGAAGGTTGTAGAATCACAGAAATATTTATGTTGGAAAAGCCCTCCAAGAGCATCGAGTCCAACCCTTCCCCCGGTGCTGAGATGGAATTGAATGCTCTGGCTCCTCAGTTTATTTTAAAACAGAGGCCTGCAGAGGTAATAAAAATAATTACAGTAATGAAGTCATCGTGCCTGCACTATCACATCGGATTATCTCAGGGCTGACAGAAGATGAGTCCCTGAGGAAAAGTCTCCCTTTGCTCAGCGAGTCAGGAGTGCTGCCAGGACAGCACGGGCACCTCCAGGGTCAGCACAGCCCTTCCTCACTGCCAGGACAGCCCAGTCACCTCCAGGGTCAGCACAGCCCCTCCTCACTGCCAGGACAGCCCGGGCACCTCCAGGGTCAGCACAGCCCCTCGTCACTGCCAGGACAGCCTGAGGACCTCCAGGGTCAGCACAGCCCCTTGTCACTGCTGGGCTCCCTGCCACCATGGAAGCTCCACCAGAAGCATTCCTCTCCTCCCTGGAGATGGAGCCCATCGCTGTGGACAAAGGTCCCTCTCCCTGTGTCCCCCCTAGGACAGGGCTCCTGCCCCACATTCTGCAGAATGTCCTTTTCCAGCCTCCCTGCTGCTGGCAGCTCCTTGTCCCAGCTGTCACCAAGCCCAGAGCCTCTGGCTGCTCTTCAGGGGCACCGTGGTGGCTCTGTGGGGCTCCCCAGCCCCAGCCCCGTTCCTCTGCCCCAAACCAGGTGAGCTCCTCTGCCCCAAACCAGGTGAGCTCCTCTGCCCCAAACCAGCCCCGCTCCTCTGCCCCAAACCAGGTGAGCTCCTGCTCCCTCTGCTCCGCCGGGGACAAGGACAGGTGGGACAGCGCCTGCAGCACGGCTGGGCTGTGGGAGAGGAGCAATCCTGGGGCAGCACAGGAGCTGGGCCAGGCAGGGCTCCGGGCTGGGCTGAGCTGCTCCAGAGCACGGCAAGGAGGGAATGAGAGAGCCATGACTCAGCTCTGACCAAGCAGCTCCACATCCACGGGTGAGGGACGGGAGGGAGACAGGAGCCCTAACAAAGGGAAAACACCACAGAAATTCCTCTCCTTGAGGCAGAGGCAAGCAAGAGCATCTCAGAAGCTGCCCAGTATGGCTCCATCCTGGATGTCTTCACAAATGAGACATCTGAGCCCTCCCCAGAGGTTGTTTTCCTGAATTAAACCCTCTCCTGGCTGGGATCTGCAGAGCCCAGACCAGCAGCTGTGCCAGCAGTTGATTATGAATTTCCCCCACTGGAGCAGTCAAATACCTGAATTAAGTTCGGAAAGGCTCTGGGGAGACCCTTGAGAGCTGGAGAGGGACTGGGGACAAGGGATGGAGGGACAGGACACAGGGAATGGCTTCCCATGGCAGAAGGTAGGGATGGATGGGATATTGGGAAGGAATTGTTCCCTGGGAGGGTGGGCAGGCCCTGGCACAGGTGCCCAGGGAAGCTGTGGCTGCCCCTGGATCCCTGGCAGTGCCCAAGGCCAGGCTGGAGTAGCCTGGGACAGTGGGAGGTGTCCCTGTCTGGGACAAGAGGAGCTTTGAGGTTCCTTCCCATCCAAACCAGCCTGCAGGAAATCTGTAAAACTCCAATTCCAGCTAAGCTCAACTCCTCCCTCACTGTTAATTTCAAAGGATCGGCAGTCTCTGGTGCAGAGGTCCTTGCCCTGCCCAGCTGCCCTGTCCAGGGTGGGGAGAGGCAGCAGTGACACCCAGAGCTCCTTCCCCCTCCCACAGCACCTTGTACCACCGAGTGCATTTCCGATAATTCATGTTAAAAAGGCTCCTCAGCCCCCGGCAATATTTACCTCCCTTAATTAAAGATGGCAGCAATAAACATGAAATACGGACAAAAGGAGATTTTAATAAATGCTGCCTCAGGGAGCCCAGAGCCAGCCTGGAAATGCTTCATATCGCTGCTGCATTGTTATGGAATCCCAGCAATATATTGCCACATAATAGCAATATTAAAAATAATTATCATAAATTAGGCTCGGGTAGGCTGGGAGCCCCCAGGTTCCCACAGATTTTGGAGGAAAAGCCACGTGCCTGCCTCGTATCTGCTTCATCTGATGGGAGAACCAACCACCGGCATGTCCTTCCAACATAAATAACAATAAACATTTTCTGCCTCCCCTTCCCACTCTCAGTTGTGGATTCCAAGGTGGCCAAACCAGAAATAATTAGTTAGTATCTAATTAGTTTTCTCCTGCCCTGTGGAGCGAGGACACAGCTCCCAGTCAGCATCCAATGGCAGGATTCAAACATTTGCATTCAGGAAGACAAAACTCTTGGCAGCATCCAGGTTTAAGTATTTAAATTGGAATTTCTTTGGGACAGGGACCTTGAGCTCTTCAGGTTTATGCAGAAACTCATCTTATTTTATACCTCGACACTGGAAGGCTCCAAAAGTCTGACAGAAAACAGAATTCTGCCAAGAAATAAGGATGAGCGTCTGCATGGGCAATCCCAGCCCTCTGACCCCGGCCCGATGGAGGAGACGCTGATAGCAGAGAGCAGCACCAAAATTGGTGACAAATGAACCCTGTCAAATCTGTTTGAGCTTTTGATGAGTTTAAAAATTGATTAATAAAGGCAACGGTGCCAATTTAATAGATTTAGACTCTGGCAGACACTTAACCTGGTATCGCATGACATTTTGATTAAAAATTAGAATGATACAAGAGCGACATGACACGCACTAACAGGATTAAAAGCTGACTGCAACGCAATTAGGACGCTGCAACCGCTGGGTGGCTTAGCACCATCCTTGGGAAAACAGGTCCCATTCCCAAGATTTGCAGCAAAAAGTGACAAGAAGCCAAAGCAGCGCTGTGCAGTTGGCAGAGAGCACGGAGCAAGAAGGTGCCAGGTCACCGGCACAGAGAAACTGGAGTTGCGAACTAAAGCAAGCTAAAAATCAGCGTCCACGCTGTGGCTGCCCCTGGAATGTCCCAGGCCAGGCTGGACAGGGCTTGGAGCACCCTGGGACAGTGGAAAGTGTCCCTGCCATGGCAGGGGTGACACTGGATGGGCTTTAAGGGCCCTTCCCACCCAAACCACGCTGGGTTCCGCGATTTTCTGTCTGCCAAGGGAAGGGCACACAGCTGGGAATGGGAAGAATGCACATCCATCTTCCCCTAAATCAAAAACCCCACCTATACAGCAGACCTTCCCCTAAATCAAAAACCCCACCTGGACTCGCGAGAGGTGGGAATTCAAGCCAAAGAGGCTCTGCAGCACATCTCAGGGAGGTGCGATGTCCCAGCTCCTCATCTGAGAGAGAGGAGCTGACAGCAGGAGGGTGTGACAGAGCACAGACCGGGGGGTGACGGAGCACGGACCGGGGGGTGACGGAGCACAGACCGGGGGGTGACGGGGCACGGACCGGGGGGTGACGGGGCACGGACCGGGGGGTGACGGGGCACGGACCGGGGGGTGACGGGGCACGGACCGCGGGGTGACGGGGCACGGACCGCGGGGTGACAGAGCACGGACCGGGGGGTGACAGAGCACGGACCGGGGGGTGACAGGAGGAGGTGTCCCTGCTCACCACAGGCTGAGCCCACTGTGCAGGGGGAGGGCAGGAAAAGCTTGAAGTGACATTTACAGACTGAATTTCCCATCTACATCCCCATCAACAGCAAGACTTAAATGTTTTTAAATCCACATCCCAGCTCTGACACTCTCAGAGGAGTTGCCAACAGCTTTGGGCTCGCAGGATATTTACATCTGTGATAAAATTAAACAACAAAACCGAAATGTATCAGTTTGTCTCGACTAAAAGATTTACTACAGCTTCACTCCAGCTTCTGGGCCCAGCTTGGGGAGAGGAACACAAATTATTCCTCTGGTCTGCAAAGATTCCAACAGCAGCAGAGGCAAGCACAGCTGAAGAAGCCCTCCAGGTTTTTTAGGAGAAAGTATTAATTTTCTGTCATCTCTCAGAAATGCAGCACCTGGCACCTGCACCCCCAAGAGCTCCTCCAGACTCATCCGTGACGTTCAGGCAAAGGGCTTGAGCTGTGCTGGGACAAGGACAAGAACAAAGACCCCAAACAAGCACCCACAGCTGCAGAAACCAACATTCCTTCTTTTTCCTCCCCCTTGGGCCCCTGGAAACTCAGCTCTTCTGCAAAACCTTTGCCTCAGCAGCCTCACCCTGAGCCCAGGGACACCTCAGAGCAGATCCCAGCCCTGAGCCCTCATCCCAAACCAGGGCAGAGGGGGCAAAATACCCCACAATGTCCTGGGGACAAAGAGCTGCCACCCCACCCAGGAGTGCAGACTCACCACAGCCGTGTCCTGTCCTGTCCTGTCCACAGAGCCACTAGCCACAGGTCACAGCTCCCAGGGCTGCTCCTCTCCACAGTGACACATCCACAGGTCACAGCTCCCAGAGCTGCCCCTGCCCAGCTGCTCCCCATAACCCCACGGCCCCACCTCACCACCCTGGGGTCACCTGGGGCTCGTTAGCACCTCTGGCAGGAGCTAATTGCCATGGCAGGGCCACTTGTGATGGCTTTGGGACAGTGGGAGCAGGAAGAGCAAACCCAGGCCCTCCCAGCACCGTCAGTTCTCTGAGAGCCCTGCCCTGGTTTCTCTGGTGTGCCTCTCTGTCACCTCCTGTGTCCTCAGGGTGGCACAAGGGCCCCGTCCGTGCCCACTGCACACCCTGCCCGGGGCTTCACACAGCCATGGACTCACAGAGTCCTTTGTGTTGGGATCTCTGAGATCATCGTGTCCAACCATTTCCAGCCCTGTCCCCAAGTGCCACCTCCACACAGCTTCAGACCCTCCCAGCTCACGTCACAGCCGCAGGTTTGCAGGAACAGCCAGGGACCTGTTCTGCTCATCCTCCCTGCTCTGGGATGTTGTACAGAAATGTTATCATGGCTGTTCCTTTCCGGAGCTCCACGCTGTATAAACAGCATTAAACTGACTGCAGTAAGCTGATTAATTCCATCCTGGCTTTCTGCAAAGAGCCACAGACAACTCCAATTCCACCCAGACTCAGCTATTTTGAAGTCACCAGATAACTCTGACTTCTAATTTTATCTTTTCAATAAAATAAGCCAAAAAAGAGCCCCACAAAATGACAGGCATGCATTTCCAAGAGTGTGTGATAAACCAGGCCCGTGGCTTTTGGGGAACCTGAATTAGACAAAGAGACACAAAATCTCCATCTTTTCCCTGAGTAAATTCTTCCCACACCTTTAACACTTTCTGTTAAAGTAACACTCAGTCCTGCCAACGTTACACCAACGTCACCCCCGTGACCAGATCTGGTGATATTTTGGGGACTAACTCGGATTAAAGCCACATTTAACACCTGGTTTGTTCCCCAAATCCCTCTACCTCCTTCCACCTCAACTGAACTTGTAAAATCACAGTTCCCAGTCTTCCTTTTTAATTTTTTTTGGTTGTTTTGTGTAGTAGTCACTCCAGGCTGGATGAACAGCCTGGCTCCAGCAGCCGCCCCAGATCCCACCAGGTGCCTCAAAACACAAGTGCAAATTTAGGTAGGAAAAAAGGCCAAGGGTTTGCCCATTTTAGCATCAGGGACCGACACCCTGCTCACCCCTGGCCTTGTCACCACCCCCAAATCCACAGCAGTGCCCTTCCCGAGCTGGAGCCTGGAGCACCAACCAGGAGCACCAGGGCAGAGCTCCCAACGCTCGTCACGCCGATGCTTTTTGACTAATTACTGCTATAAAAAGCAAAAAGCTGTCAAAAAGAATTATTCAGCTTCTGCAAGAGTGAAACAGAGACACGTCTGAGAGGAAATGGTGCCCCTCCAGACTCCGGTGGTGCCTGCAAGGATTAACTCAACCCTTGCAGCACCTACTAGTGACGTTATTTACTGCACCCTTTCCAAAGTGCTCCAAGTGCAGGGAAATGAGACAGGAGGCAGCTCGTGGTACAGGAGAGGCTTGGGGAGGAGCAGTCCCCGCTGGAGGGGTTTGACTCCAAGGCTTCTGCTCTTAGAATCACAGGATGGTTTGGGTTGGGTGGGAGGCACCTTAGAGCTCATCCAGTGCCACCCCCGCCAGCGCAGGGACACCTCCCACTGCCCCAGGCTGCTCCAAGCCCTGTCCACCCTGGCCTGGGACACTGCCAGGGATCCAGGGGCAGCCACAGCTGCTCTGGGCACCTGTGCCAGGGCCTGCCACCCTCCCAGGGAATGATTTCTGCAGAATATCCAACCTAAGCCTGCCCTTGCTCAGTCTGAAGCCACTGCCCCTGGTCCCTCCAGGCTCCTGTCACTGTCAGGCTCAGTCCTGCTGCTCCCTGAGCCATCAGAGCTCGTCCTGCCCAAAGCCAGGGGCTGTGCCTGCTGTGAATGCCCAACAGGAGCCAGACCTTGTGGAGCTGGAGCCTCCCTGGCTCCTGCCCTGGCAGGATGAAGCCATGGAACGCACATGGCAATATGGAGATGCAGCGCTGTGGGCACCGCAGCTGCCCCAGATTCGGCGTGCGAGGATCGGGATGGACAGCCACGAGTGCTCCAGCATGAGTGTGACATCACGCACACAAGTGTCACATTGCTGCATGTCACAGGAGCCCTCCCCACTCCGGGAGCAGCAATCTGCTCCTGCCCGTCACACACAGCCTCACGCGGCCCCCGGGCCAGCCCGTGTGGGGCTGAGTTTGGCCCAAAATCGCTGCCCCCTCCTTCCCGGTGGGTGCCCGAGGGCTGCAGAGGGTTTGGTTTGCCGTGGCTCTGCACTGCTCTGCTCCCTCCATCCTCATCCTCCTCCTCCATCCTCCTCCATCCTCCATCCTCCTCCATCCTCCTCCATCCTCCTCCATCCTCTTCCTCCTCCATCCTCCATCCTCCTCCATCCTCCTCCGTCCTCATCCTCCATCCTCCTCCTCCTCGGCGTGGATGCAGCCCAGACCTGCCGTGGCAGCCCCTTGCTAAAATCAAAACCTCAAAACCAGATTCAGAGGGAGCAGCATGGGCAGAGTGACTCAGAAATCCCTCAAAAATACAGGAAGTAACCATCCATTAATTGCCCTGGGGGAAGAAACCACACCGAGCTCAGTTTTGGCTGAGCTGTTTCTGACCACACAATCTCTTTCATGTCATGGCCTCTTCCCCTTCTTCCACTGACTTGGGTTTCCAATTTGTTCACTCCAAAGCCTCTCTTCATGTTTGCATTTAAATTTTCACCTTCACTGATTTCCTGAGCTAAAAACCATAGGCTGAGCAGGGAGCTGAGAAATCCTGCACAGGCACATGGGGATGCACTGCTGGGCCACAGCTGGACCCAGCAGCGCCTGCCAGTGCTGCTCCCAGCTCTGGAATCAGCTTCCCGACGGCAGGAGCATCCCAGCACCCAGGGATCCATCCCATCCCCTTCCCTGTGCCAGTGAAGTGTCCAGGCCAGGCTGGGTGGGGCTTGGAGCCACCTGGGATGGTGGACAAAGGTCCCTCCTGCTGGGAAAACACCCACAGCAGCAATGATGCTCCTGCCCTTCGCTCTTTTCACTTCTCATCTATTCAATTTACCTAATCTATTATTTTTTCTTTGTGGTTTGGAAAGAAAATCTTTGGTGTGCTGTGCTGAAGGTTCTGTGAGCTCCTCTCTGTTCTCCAGCACAGAAAAAAATATTGCCACAAGATTTTGTTTTACACTGAGCTCTGTCATTCGGGTAATAAAGTGGATTGATTCCAAGGCTCAAGGCAGGCTCCTGGGCAGCTCCCTCAGGCACCAAACTACAGGACTCAGACAGTCAGGAATTCCTGCAAACAGGCATTAGTGGAAAATGCAGCACAGTCTTAGGCAGATGCTGTCAAAATTGGTAACTGGAAATACCCCCCCCAGAAGGGTCCCCCAGCCCCAGCCCTGCCCGAGGGATGCACAGAGACCTCCAGCCCTTGGAGAGGCTCCGTGGCCCCTCTGGACTCGCTCCAGGAGCTCCAGGTCCCTCCGGGGCTGGTCCAGGGCTGGGGCAGCTCCACAGGTGAGGTCTCACCTGAGGGGCAGAGGGACAGACCCCACACTGCTGCCCACGCTGGGGACTGGCCCAGGGCACAGGGGCAGCTCTGGGCAGCTGTCCCTGCTCACCCCTCCTGGATGGGTGCTGCAGGGCTCAGCCCAGCCCCGTGTGAGGCAGTGACAACCCCGGGGATGTGGCACAGAGTGGGGAATGGCCTGGAAGCAGCTGCCTGGCAGGGAGTGCGGAGCTCAGCCTCTCATCCATCAGAGCGCGAGCGAGAGGTGACACGGCCATCAGCTCTGAATGCCTTCACAGAGAGAAAATATCAGCTACTAAAGGGCTCTTCAATCAAGTGAAGAGAGGCAGCACAGACCCAGCCTCCCGGGGCTGGAGCAGACGCACTTGGATTAGAGACAAGATGCAGTTTTTAAAAACAAGAGCGATTAAATAGCGGAATAAACCGCTCTGGGGCTGGTGGATGCCGCAGCTCGCGGGGCCATCGAGAGGAGCTCTGCTCCAACCACAGCCCTGGGTGCCTCCACAGAGCCCCCACAGCCCCCAGAGCAGCAGCGAGGGGTCTGGGAGCCCAGACACCACCGGGATGGTCCCTGGCACGACACACATCCCGGGGCTGATACCTCCCTGCAGCTCAGCCCTGGGTTCAGTGTCCTGATCTGCACCGTAACTCTGAACGAGCTTCCACTGTGACACACTGCCCCAGCCCTGGGAAAGTCCACGGCCAGGCTGGACAGGGCTTGGAGCAGCCTGGGACAGTGGAAGGTGTCCCTGACCATGGCAGGGGATGGAACAGGATGAGCTTTAAGGTCCCTTCCAACCCAAACCACTCCGTGATTCCACGAGCACCCCTGGCACAGGTGGTGACGCACGTGGCCTCTGTGTAGACAGGTGGGGAGGAGGTGGCCTCAGGTACCCAGCCCTCTCCACCACCGATTTCCACGGACACAGAATTTTAAACAAAGCCAAATGATCCAATTTGCAGTAAATTTTCCCTCTGGAGCCAGCTCTTCATGCCCAGCAGGACGGTGGCACACTCCAGCATGGGTTTGCCTTGGGGAAGGGAATTCCAGTGCCAAAAACCACCGTGTGGGAAAGGAGGCAGGAACAATCGGGGCACTTTGGGAAATGGATGGACCGTGGCAGTCGGGGAAGGATTGCTGATGGTTTCAAATGCAAATACCCCGGCCCAGGATCCGAGGGAGCGTTAATGTGAGGAGCAGCTGGGAGCATCGCTGGAGGATGCCATCGCCATGGCAACGGGAGGAACACGCTACCACTCGGATCAAGGACACAATTTCACTGTCCAAGTGCCGAGGATTTTTTAGCCCAGTTTCTAGGGACTGCGTGTTAATAACAGTTGCATCCTATTTATCCTGGGCCTTTATTGTCTCTGTAATGAGCTCTCCAGGAAAACCTGGAGAGCGTTTCCTCGGAGGCGCCGCGCCAGAAACGCGACTCCGAGTTAAGTGGTTTGCTTCGCTGGCAATTCCCTCCCATGCCCACACGCTTTGAAATACAGAGCAGGCTGATTAACTATTAATAACAGGGCACTGGCAAACCACACATTCTGCCCCAGTTTGTGCCAGTTGTTCCACAGGCCCCTGGAGCTCTTGCCGTGGCTGTGGGGATGCTCCTCAGGCTGCCATGGGTGGGACACACGATGTGTGTCCTGTTGTGCCTTGTCCTGGCACTGCCTGATGTCCCAGAGCCGCACATTCCTGCAGTTTGGGCGAGGATCAGCTGAGGTGGATGGTGATGATGATGATGATGGCGATGGTGATGATGATGATGACAAATGACAGGGCACAGCTGTGTGTGCACACGAATCCACCCAGTGTTCCTCAAGGATAACGCCATTCCATGTGAGTAAAGCCTGGAATTACTTTCCAACTTACAGATGGCTGGACTCGGTGATCTTCGAGGTCCTTTCCCACAAAAATGATTCCATGATTCTATTAAATGCATTGATATAATTACCGTGCTGTTAAATTATTTCCTGTATAGATTGGCTGGCCCCAGTGAGGTCTGGCTCCAATAAATCCAATCCCCCGTCCCTTCAGCATCCCAGTGCCATTACAGCTGCTGCAATCTGCCATGGAACCAGGGGACACCAATGTGACCGTGTCCTGGAGCCCACAACAGCCCCGCGCAGGCAAAGGCAAGGGTTCAGCAGCGCTTTGGGAGCTCTGAACATCTGAGCACAGAAACAACGCTCACTCTGCCTTTGGATGGCATTTATTCAAGGTACTGAGCCATCTCCAGAACAAATTTTGTTGGACGAACATCACCAGTCCATCATGTCTTTGGTCTTTGAGCAGGAGTACAAATGCCACCCTGGAGCACTGACCGTGCCCATCCATGTTTGGAGGAGGGTCGCTGGTTCCTGGATGGGGCTGTCAGTTCTCCCTCCAGATCTGCTGCTCACAGCACCCAGCCTGCGTGGGGGCTCGGCTGGGAGGAGAGGGAAATGGGCGAAGGCACCCCCAGCTCAGCTCAGGACTGTGCTGCTGCTGAGCTGGGGATGCTTTCACCACATTTCCCTCCCTTCCGCCCAATCCTGGCTGAGCTGGAGCTGTGGCCACTCCGTGCTGTCACTTTAAATCCCATGGCTGCTGCAGCCCCGAGGACGAGGGATCAGCAGAGCAAACCCGCAGGCAGCAGGCACTGCCAAGCCCAGCTCTGCAGCCGCTCTCCCTCCGTGCAGCCTGGCTGCTCCCAAATCCTGCAATCCTCCACCTCTGCCAGGGCAGAGCCGCTCTCTCCAGGAAGAAATTCCTCCTGATGCCCAGTCAGTCTCCCCTGGCACAGCTTCAGGCTGTGTGCTTCTGTCCAGTCAGATTTCGGGTGTTCAGAGCAGCTCCCATCCCAGCAATCGCCAATTGCAGTGTGACTCTCCCAAGCAGCAGCTCTGGTTTCCATCCAGCATCTGCCGTGAGTGCTGTCCCTCCGTGGCATTCCCAGCTTCCCACTCCCCGAGCAGCCCACGCCGGCCACGGCAAACAACCCAGCCCTTCAAACACACACTGAAGTTTTCTTTTCTTCTTTAACCAACAACCACTGTCACCAAACCCCCTTTCTGCTTAATGCAGCTCTGCGTCAAAACACCTCCGAGGCAATTCGTTTATACCAGGAGAACTTCTGAGGCTGGAATTTTCCCTGATGGCACTGCTGGAAGGCTACAACAGCCCAGCAGGTCAGCGAGTTGAAAGCAGTATTTCATCTGGCAATTTATTCAAATAAATCTTTCAAAACATGAAATAAGCTATAAAGATGGAGACTGTCAAAGGCTGCAGTAGCCGAGCTCCTGAGCAGAATGACCAAGCAGGAGCAGCAGCCGTGGGATGCCAGCCCAGCTGCCTGGCAGGCTGATCCAGAGAGGGGCACGGGGTGCTCTGCGGGATAGCAGCGATGGGCTCAAGGCTGAAAAAGTGCTGTAGTTAATTACTGTATTACACGTGGAATGGCATGACCTGGGCACCCCAGAGATGTGTGGAAGCCACAGCTGCTCCTTGGCACCGGGTGGGGTTCAGAGGCTTCGAGCCCCCCAGGCCTGAGCTCAGCTGAGACAGCGCAGCCCCAGCCTGGGAGATGAGAGTGACCGAGGGGAATTCCAGCCCAAAGGAAGGTTCCCCTGCCATTGTCCTGGGGAAGGAGGGGCTAAAGCAAGTGGCCGGGCATGCTTTGGGGGAAGAAGAGCCCTTTGTGGTGTGCACACCGCGGGCATTGTCCACTGGCCCTCACAGCCGTGCCCGGGTCAGCGCTGGGCATCGAGAGCTGCCCCCGCTCGGGCGTCGACTTCTGCTGCCAACACTTACAGCCAGGCTGAGCTCCCTCCCTCATCCTCTGCTCTCTTCACCAGCTCCATCGAGGAAGAGAAGAGATGATGGGGACTGAGTAATCACAGAATCCTGGAATGGTTTGGGTTAGAAGGGACCTTAAAACTCACCTCATTCCACCCCTGCCATGGCAGGGACACCTCCCACTGTCCCAGGCTGCTCCAAGCCCTGTCCAGCCTGGCCTGGGACACTGCCAGGGATCCAGGGACAGCCACAGCTGCTCTGGGCACCTGTGCCAGGGCCTGCCCACTCTCCCAGGGAGGAATTTCTTCTCAATATCCCATCTAAGCCTGCCCTCTGTCAGGGAGCACACACAAACTTGTTAGTACTTATGTTGGGTTCACTCTGTAATTCCAAAAGTCTCAGCCTCATCCAAATCTGAAGGAAATGGTTTTGCTAAAACCAGCCAAGGCTGACCTGGATTGGGCTCCTGCTTCATCAGAAATGTTGAATTTTGGAGGAAAAGAGAGCAGGTAGTTGTATTTTGTGCTTGCGCTGCATCTCTGCCTGCTGCCGGGAAGCGAAGTGGCTGCTCAGGGAAATCCAGGAAACAAAGGTTAATCCAGCAGCTATGGTGCTGATGATGTTGTGAAGATTACAGACCTGCAGGGTCTGCGGGCTTGGCTCTTCTGTCATGGATATCCCAAAACTGAAACCTGCTTTGAAAATTCTGGAATTGTTACACCTTAGCCCCGGATCTCATTGTGGGGATCTGATGGCTCCAAACTGTTTCTGCAGTGTCTGCTGCAGCCCCACTCTCCAGGAGCTTCGGGACCTGCACATCCATGAGTCGGTGTCCCTCCTTCATCCCTTGCCTGTGGCAGGTCCCTGCAGGGCTGTCCCTGCTCCTGCTCCCCACGCTGCTCCCACAGCTCGGCATGGAATGGCACAGCTCCCTGAGCTGGGCAGAGCTTCCCTGTGCTGGGCACTGCTCCCTGAGCTGGGCACTGCTCCCTGAGCTGGGCAGAGCTTCCCTGAGCTGGGCAGAGCTTCCCTGAGCTGGGCAGAGCTTCCCTGAGCTGGGCAGAGCTTCCCTGAGCTGGGCAGAGCTTCCCTGTGCTGAGCACTGCTCCCTGAGCTGGGCACTGCTCCCTGAGCTGGGCAGAGCTTCCCTGCGCTGGGCACTGCTCCCTGAACTGGGCACAGCTTTCCTGTGCTGGGCACAGCTTCCCTGCGCTGGGCACAGCTTTCCTGTGCTGGGCAGAGCTTCCCTGCGCTGGGCACAGCTTCCTTATGCTGGGCACTGCACCCTGCGCTGGGCAGAGCTTCCCTATGCTGGGCAGAGCTTCCCTGTGCTGGGCACAGCTTCCCTATGCTGGGCAGAGCTTCCCTATGCTGGGCACAGCTTCCCTGTGCTGGGCAGAGCTTCCCTATGCTGGGCAGAGCTTCCCTGCGCTGGGCAGGCAGCTCTGCTGATGCCCATTAGCTCTAATGGGAAGCTACAGAGCCATTCCTTCCCATCAGAGCTAATGGGCACCGCAGGGATAACGCGGTTACCTCGGCCGAGCCACAGCGACTTCCCAGCAGCTCGAGAGCCAGCGGGGTCACGAGCCACGGCTTCATTCCCCGCGAGACAGGAGCCAAATTAGTCTGTCCATGGACTGGGAAAGCAGTTCATTAAAGCAGGATGATGCAGGATGAGCGGTGGGCATCCGCCTCGTGCCCCGGAGCACGGGGACACCAGAGCCTCAGCAGAGCAGCTCTGGGGCAGCCTGGCCAACCTCCCCATGGCACCGGCACTGCCAGGCCCCACAGCCTCCCACGGCTCAGAGCTGTGCAAGGCTCTGGCATTGGGACAATCCTCTGGTCAGCTGGAGGGAGGGATACAGGGAGGAGAGACATGCAGGGACCATTCTGCCTACTCTAGCATCCTGCTCCAGCATTTCACTCCAGCATTTCCCTCCAGCATTCTGCTCCAGCATTTCCCTCCAGCATCCTGCTCCAGCATTTCACTCCAGCATTTCCCTCCAGCATCCTGCTCCAGAATTTCACTCCAGCATTTCCCTCCAGCATCCTGCTCCAGAATTTCACTCCAGCATTTCACTCCAGCATTTCACTCCAGCATCCTGCTCCAGAATTTCACTCCATCATCCTGCTCCAGCATTTCACTCCAGTATCCCACTCCAGCATCCTGCTCCAGCATTTCACTCCAGCATTTCACTCCAGCATCCTGCTCCAGCATTTCACTCCAGCATTTCACTCCAGCATTTCACTCCGGTATCCCACTCCAGCATCCTGCTCTGCTGGATCAGTTCCTTCCCACTGCCCAGGCAGCTGAACGGAGACTGCATCTTCACTTATTCCACACATGATTCACATTCGCTCCCAGTTAAATCCCCGCGCCTACTGGGTCAGGAAAGGATTTTCACATTTCTCTCCCCTCACAAACACGGGACCACTTTCCATCCTCAGGATCAAGCCCAACCTGCTCTCTGCAACAGATTGCAAAGCCTAAATCCTGATTCTCCCCGAACATCTTGGATTCTGAACAGAAACTTGGTTGTTTCTGGGTCTGCTTTGAAGTCCGGGTTCCATAACGAAGCCGTTTGCAGCATGAGAATGAGGATTGTGTAACGATTTCTCCTGGAGATAACGGCTCTGCAGGAGCTGCCAGCCGGGAGCACTGGCACTGATGGAATTGGCAACGGAGGAGCCCAGCCTTGGGAATTTTTTTTGCAAGTGTTAGTATTTCATAATAAAGATTTTGATTTCTAATCCTAGAAAAATAAAGCAGCTGAAGAGGCTTGCAGGTCTGATTGGAGTTCGCAGCAGCCCGGCCTGGCCTGGAGGCTGGCACTGCTGCTTGGCAGGCTGAGCCCAAGTCTGCTCACATCCAGCATCCCGGGGGCACTGGGAAGAGATCCAGCATGAAAACCCAGGGAATGCTTGCTTCTTCTTCTCCACACACTCACCACCGTCATCCCCAGGAACGGGACTCTGCCCTCCCAGGCCTTTCCCCCTCCCCATTCCAGAAGCAAACCCAGGCCCCCACTTTCCCTTCCCCACATTATTTCCCTTTGCTGCCCCGCTTTGCCAAGCCCCTTTTGATTGTTTTTCCTGAGCTGTGCAAATGTCCCTTCCAGTGCCCTGGGTGCTGCTCCGTGCCCCTCCCGGGTGCGCCGTGCCTCGAGCGGGACTAATGAGCTGTGAGCTCTCTGCAGCTGGACACGAGCAGGGAGCAGCTCCTCGGAATGCTCCAACATTCCCTGCTCCAGGCCATCTGCAACTTTCTGGACTGCCGTCGCTGTTTTTGTCCTGTTTTTGGGATCAGCTGCCAGCCCAGCTGTGGCCACAACAAACCCCGGCCCAAACCACGCCAGAGCGGTGCCTGTGCCGGGAGTCCGGGGAGAAGTGTCCAGGGCTGTGCTGCCACCAGCAGTGCCAGGACCCTCTCCCTGGGGCAGAAAGATGGTCCTGGCACAGCCACCCCCGAGGGGCTCCATGGCAGGGGAGTGGGACTCGTGTCCCCCATGGATGATCAGCCTTGGCTCCCATGGGCTGGGGGAGTGCAGGGAGCCCATGGAGCTGTGCCCCTGGGGACACTCCCGGAGCAGAATAACCTCTGCACCCCTGTGCCACCGTGCCAGCAGTGCCATGTCTCCGAGGCGCACAGCCCCACGGCAGCGTGCCATTAAATATTGAAGCGTCTCGTTAAACATTGAGATCGCAGGTGACCTGGTGGCATCACCGGCGTCTGCCAGGGAGGAGAAAAACCACATCAGCGGCAGCTCTGCAGCTGCATGGCTGCCTGCAAACTGTCCTTGGTCCCAGTGCCGGGGGATCCGAGCTCCCCAGGTGCCCAGGCAGGCTGGAGTATGGAGCAGCACAGCCAGAGCCCTCCTCAGCCCCTCTGTGCCAGCACTGCCCCAGATGGCACTGCCCGTGCCTGGTCACAGCAAGTGGTGGCTGCGGTCCCTCAGTGCTGGGGCTCACGGGCACAAATGGCACCAATTTACCCTCGTCCCTCGGCGTGGGCAGGACGGGCAGGTGGCACCGCAGGTGTGGCAGCGATTCCTCGAAAGCTGACCGCCGGACGCCCACGGAGAGGGCACGGGGCCAAGGGCAGGGCAGGGCTGGCACCACGCACAGCCTGGGATGGCGCTCCCGGCTCCTGTGCCAGCAGCTCCAGCCGCTCTCCCTGCCAGCCCACCCCTCCTGCCCTTCCTGAGCGCCCTCCAGCCCCTGCTCCCCACAGCCCCTGCCTTGTCCAAAACCCCACACGGTCCAGAGCATCTTGGGTTTTATCCTTCCGGGGCTTTGGCCATGCCTCGCCCTCTGTCATGACATGAATCCTTCCCCATGAGGGTGGCAGGGCCTGGCACAGGTGCCCAGGGAAGCTGTGGCTGCCCCTGGATCCCTGGGAGTGTCCACGGCCAGGCTGGACATTGGGGCTTGGAGCAGCCTGGGACAGTGGGAGGTGTCCCCGCCATGGCAGGGTGGCACTGGATGGGTTTTAAGGTCCCTTCCCACCCAAACCATTCCATATTTCTGTGATTCCAGGACTCTATAAACACCATCTGATCGCAACAAGGAGCAGGACCATGGAGCAAATGCCAAGGGCTGTTTGTGCACCTGAATCCTCCTCAAACACAGTTAAATCTCTGGTGCCCTGTGGGACTGTTCTGTCTACATTTTAGAACGGCCCCTGGTTACTCCTGTGCTGGAAGCAAACCATCCCCAGCCCCTCAGGCTGTGGCCAGAGGAATTCCCTGTCCTGCTGTAACCCCACTAACGCTGCAGCATCCTCCTGGCACTCGGCTCTCCTTAGATCGGGAACTGCCACACACCCGGCTGGAAATGCCACCAGGCCGCTCTATTTAAATTGAATTTTTTATGTTTATGTTTTACCTCCCCTCTCTGTGCAGGCACTGCACTGAATCACCTCAGTTTGATTAATTCCTGGCTCGTTTGAAAGAGCCCATGAGCTGCAAAGACACATTCCCTGGGAAGCCTGTGGGGGCAAGGGCCACAGATCCACCATCCATTTGCACTCACAAATGCCTCATTTTTAATTGGGACACGCAGAATGATTAACTGAATTCCTATCCCCAAACCACCCCCGCGGAACTGGGGGTTCATCCTCCCCGGATTCCCACCTTTGGCCCACGGGAGGTGTCAGGAGCCTGTCACCACAATAAACTGGAGAATTCCTGTCAAGGACTTCAATCAGCAACTTAGAGCTCTCCAAGGGATGTTTATCACTCCAAGGCAAAGAAAACATTGCTCTCCCTGTCTTTACACCCAGTCTGGTGCTGAGGCAGACCCAACACCTCATGATCAGAGGCACCCAAAGCCAAGCAGGGCCTCTCCCCTCTCCGCTGCTCCAACGGCTGGCAGTAGCAGAGAAACAGGTCTGGCTCCACCACGATACAAAAAAATCTCCAGTGAATCCTGGATCCAATTAAAATTGTTTCAGGCTTAATGATTAGAGCTGCTGCTGGTGATGGACAAGTTTACTGCTGTGTTAACTCCTCATTTCAGACTGTCCCTTCGAAGGAAACCAGGGAGGGAGTGTTCCCTGCTCCAAGGAGCCCTGCTGGAGCACAGGTGAGAGCTCCAAACACTGCTGGGGCAGTGACAGCCCGCACCAGGGGACCTGCTGTCACTGCCAGGGGACACCCTGTGAACGGCAGGAGCGAGGGGCAATGCCCAGCCTTCCTGCAGGTTTCCAGCCCCCCAGCTGGAGCACAGGCTGCTGTAGCACTGCTGGGGGACAGGGGGACCCTGGCCCGCTCAGCTACTGGAAACACCCCGGGAAAATCGCTCAGCTGAAGCCTCCCAGAAAAATGGCTCTGCTGAAGCCTCCCAGAGCAGCCCAGCATCCCCCAGGGGCAGTGGCAGTACCAGTGACCCCTGGCAATGGGCAGGGGGGCAGAGCTGCCCCAACCCGCCGGACCACGTGTGACTCCAGCATTTCACTGCGCTCAGACGCCAGAGACGGGAGGAGGAGTGCTGGCTGAGCTCAGTGGGATGCGAGCACAGCTCTCAGGCTCTGTCCCAAGGGCCCACAAATGGCAGCAGTCTCCTCATCTCTCCTGCTCTTCCTGCTCACTCTGGTTTCTCCTTCCTCTCTTTGCTGCTCTTATATTTATCCGGGCTGACAGCTTTTTACCCTCCGGGAGCTCCTGAAAATGCAAATGCTTTGCCCAGGGTTCTTAAATCTTGACTATTCCACCGAGCCTGCAGGACCAGGCGTCACTGGGACCTGCAGCCACCCCAGCCCAGCCCAGCCCCACCAGGACCTCGGCCACTCACAGAAAACACCACAGCTGAGAGAGCCTGGCTGGGTTTGCTGCTGCTGCGGGCATCCCTCAGGGCTTTCTTCCCAAAATCTGCCCCTAAAGGTTTGCTGGGAAGGCTGGGTTGTGTGTCGTGGGTGGTGGCCCCAGATCTGCTGCTCAGGACACTGAAGGGGACAAGGGACCGAGCTGGAGGCCCAAGGGGAGCTGATCTGGAAGCGCTAATGGCCAGGGCAGAGGTCCTCTCCCTGCGTGTGCTGTGTTTATCTTCACTGGGAGTTCCACAGGTGGGAAAAGAGCACCTAGAATTCCAAATGGGATGTTGTTCTCTTTCACCTGTGTTTGCCTCTGGGAAGGAGAGCGGAGCAGGTCTGACCACACAGATTCATCCAGGGATCAGCTCTCGGGGTGGGCACGGGGCCGGGAGGGATCCCTGATCCCATCTCCCGTGTGCTTTCCCCCAGCAGTGCTGAGGACTCTGCATGGGGGTCCTGACCCCCCCACTCAACACACCCACCACGGGCAGGGGCCAGCAGAGCAGGGTGACCCAAGCCCCACCCAAGCTGCAGCCCCTCGGGACCTCCCCAGATGTCCCAGAACTGCCACAGGTCAGCTCCTGGCCGTAACAGGAGCTGTTAAAAATCTCACCTTAAAAACTCCACCTGGATGAGCTGCGTTACACCAGAGCTCAGAGCAGATCACAGCCAAATTCCACAAAAGGCTGTGGTTTATTCCACGGCCACACCAAAGCAGAGGCAGGGAAGCTCTCCCTGTCCCTCTCAGATCATCGTGCTCGCTGTCAGGCAGCGCTGGAGCCGTGCTGCTCCCGAGGCGCGGCCGAGCACCCCGGGAGCGCGCGAGGCTGGGCTATCATGTCTGTGATAACACTCCGTGTGCGCACAAGGCTCGGCGCCTCCAGTTTAATGTAGAAAAGGTTCTGCCTGTCTGTTCCACTCACATCAGAGCAGCCTTCACATGGGATTAGCACATCCCTGCTAAAGGAAAGGGATGCTTCGGGAGACCTGCGGGAAGACAAATGGAATTACACCGACGGGACACTCGTGGGCTTGGAGAAACCAGTGCAAGTTGCACTGATCTGTGTGCACTGCTTCTCTCCCAGCAGGCCCTGTCCCCATGGTACAAACCAGTGTGCAGCAGCCCCTGCCCTGCACGGGGAGCCAGAAATCCCTGGGGAACAGGGTCCCGGCAGGACAGGGGACATCCATCCATCCATCCATCCATCCATCCATCCATCCCTCCATCCATCCATCCATCCCTGTCCCTCCATCCATCCATCCATCCCTGTCCATCCATCCATCCATCCATCCATCCATCCATCCATCCATCCATCCATCCATCCATCCATCCATCCCTGTCCATCCCTCCATCCATCCATCCATCCATCCATCCATCCATCCATCCATCATCCCTCTCTCCCTCCCTCCCTCCCTGCACAGGTAACCACACTGCCTCAGAATGCCGAGCTCTCCCCAGCACGGCGCTGTGCCATGGCCCTGCAGAGCCCCAGCCCAGGTGTTACTCGCTCCATTAGGCTCCTGTGTGGCACAAATTGATGGATAAATGGCAGAGGAGGGTGGCCCTGTCACTCTGAGCCGCTGGGGAGCTCAGGTGGCTGCAGGGTCAGTGCAGATCTCGTGTCTGGAATATGCAGAGGAGATGGAGAGTGAAAACAGCCCTGCCTGGCAGCTGGAAGAGTTGGGATCTTCCCTCAGTCCAGGCTGCACTTTCCCTGCGAGCAAGGGGCTGTAACAGGCCGGACACAGAAACACTCCCAAACCACTCCTGTCTCCAGGCCCACTGCTCCCTGTCCCTCTCTCAGAGCTCCTGCAGCTGAGCACAGGAAATAGAGGCTCTGGGCTGTCAGAGACTGAATTCAAGCCTCACATTCTGCAGCCACCTTCAGAAACGCCCCCAGATTTTAGCAGGTGCCAAGGCAGACCCTTCATCGTGCCCAGGAGCACCACTGCTCAGTCATGGACAGGCCATGTCCTTGGCAGTGTCCCTTGGTGCACATGGGGACACAAATGCCACCAAAAGGGGCTGAGGATGGGGGAATCCACCGAGGAAAGAGCAGGAGCCTGCATGGCAGCACTGAGACTGTGCCTGGCACAGGAACACGGCAGAAGAGCATCTCCCCGAGGAGAGGAGCGTCACCCCGAGGAGAGGAGCATCACCCCGAGGAGAGCAGTGTCACCCAAGGGGAGCAGCGTCACCCCAAGGAGAGTTGCACCAACCCAAAGACCACAGCATCACCCCAGGCGCACGCAGAGGGGGCTGGCACAGACCCCTGGGAGCTCAGCATTCCTGGGCAGCACCTGTGGCACAGCAGGGTCTGGGGGCAGTGCAGCTCTGGGGCACAGCACCCCTGGCCCAGTGTCCTTGCACACCACAGCTGTGGGCAGGTTGTGTTTTTGAGGTCTGATGGAAACCAAAATGATAATTCAGGGAGGAAACGGCACTGTATGAAAAGCTTTCCAGTGCCCTCTCCAGCAGATGTGTTCATTGGTATTAATTACGGTGAAAATCCCACACCAGCCAGGGTGAGGGAGCACGGCATTAACCAATAAAAGACAAAGATGTGATGTCCTGGCCTGTGACCCCACGCTCTGGAACATGCACAGGCACCACCACGTGCCCCGAGGAGTGAGGACCACTCATCCCTCAGTGCAGGCTCTGCTCCTGCTGACACCCTGCTGCAGCTGCTCTCTGCCAGCGCAGACCCTCGGATTCATTGCAGTGATGATGTTTGCACTGCACAGGAGTGGCTGGGATGGCATGAAGGCATTGCTTGGCTCCCGACCAGGGATTCACACTCTGCTCGGTGCCTGCAGCAGCCTCGGGACAGCCTCATCCTCACACTGTGGGTCTGGGGGACCCTGCCCAGCCCCAGCCACAGGACTGCACTGAACACTGCTGTCACCATGGCCCTGCCCCTCAGGGTGTCAGTCTGTCCATCCCAGGGCTCCCATCCCATGGCCCTGCCCCTCAGGGTGTCGGTCTGTCCATCCCACAGTTCTCATCACCCCAGAGCTGCTGCAGGGGTGCTGAGGGCAGGGTCAGGGTCAGGGGCAGGGGCAGGGGCAGGGGCAGGGGCAGGGGCAGGGGCAGGGTCTGGCTGCTCTGCAGGGATGGCAGAGCTGAGGCTTCATCATCAGAGCTGCTGACCCACTCCCCATCCTCCCTCTGCCTCCATCCTCCCCGGCAGCCCTTCCCGAGGAACACCAGCTGCAGTGGGGCTGTTAATGCTGATCGCTGATATGGAATTTTGTGTCAAGGAAGGCTCTGCAGAATCCTCCCCAGTGCTGCCGTTCCAGGACAGGCAATGCAGGCTCTGCCGTGAGCCCAAAGGAGCAGCATGTGCAGTGCCACACGCGAGAGGTGACACCTCTGGTGCAAATTCCCCCATGTGGGATGGAAACCTGGCAGGCACAGCCCCTGCTGGGGCAGGACTCGGGGGTTTAGAGGAGCTCCTCACTGCTGCAGCCAGGCTTGGGGAGCACCCAGCAGGAGGAGGGAACACCTGCACAAAGCAGGAGCTGTGGCTGGACAGGCTTCTCCCGTGTCACACCTGGGGCTGGAGAGGTCACAGCCCACCTCAGCACACGGCAAGGGAGCTGCAGGGACATAAATCTGGCTGTAATTGGGGAAATACACGGCAGAGCGCGATAGAGAAAAGCCTCGGGATTACAGAGGCTCGGGAAGGCAGTGCTCGGGAGATCAGCCCCTCGGCCGCACAAAGGCAAATTGAGTCAGACAAAAGCGCTCTCATGGTTTATATTCTTAAGATGGTATCGAATTCGTTACGAAGATGGAACAGCGGGAGATGTAATTTACCTATTTCGTGCAAGCTCTGGATATTCTGCAACAGGGTAAATTGATTTACAGAGCTGGGAGGCAACACAGTGCTCCGAGGGATTATTTATTGACCCGGGGAGGGCACAGCCTCAGCGGGAATCGGTGAGTGCACCCTGCTCCGGCAGCCACCAAGAGCTGGGGACACGATGCCCAGGACAGCGGTGGCTTTTGGACAGCCTTGGGTAGGGCACAGCTTGGCAGGGGGTGGCATGTGGCACTTTCTCAGCCCAGACTATAATTCCTCTTATGATAACCCCCAGCTATGGAACCACACTTGAAAATAAGGCTTTGAAGAAATTAAATAGATTAAAACATTCTTTTACAACACATTCTTCCCTGTGACCGTGGTGAGGCCCTGGCACAGGGCAAGCTGCCTCCACCCTCACAGGGACGGATTCCTTCCCAAAATCCCATCTGTCCCTGCCCTCTGGCACTGGGAAGCCATCCCTGTGTCCTGTCCCTCCACCCCTTGTCCCAAATCGCTCTCCATCTCTCCTGTGTCTCCCTCGGCCCTGTGCCCTGGGATGGAGCACAGACCCATTTCTCACAAGCTCACTGTGTCAGCAGAACACGCCCTCTCCAGCTCTCTCCCACCGAAGGTAATTACCTTAAGAGCTCATTAGGACCACAGGATGTGCGGCTGCTGCCTGGAAATCGTGCTCTATTTTTATCCCACCAGAGTAAAAAGCGGCAGATTGACAAGAATTGTCCCTCTGGCAGGAGGGCAACTGGCTCCTTACAACTGATTTTTTTGCTAGAAAGTGAGTTCCTGTCCCTCCCAAGCAGGTGGGACATCCCTGCCCACCTGGCGCCAGGTCCAGCACTGCCAGCGGTGCTCTGGCACATCGTGCCACAGCCACAGCTGCGTGGGCAGGGAGGGGACAGTCCCCAGAGCCCAACCCCTGCTCGCCCAGCCAGCGCCCACAGGTGTCCTGCATCCCGCAGGACTATATCTCACAACAAGGAGCTCTCCAGGAACAGATTCCATGGATCCCTCCCAAATCCTGGCCATAAATCCATCCCACCACGCCTGGTCACTGCGGCCACCCCCAGAGCCGGGCAGGAGCTCTCCACAGTCTCTCCACAAGCCGGAACAGAGTGGGAGGATGTCAAATACTCTTAAAAAGTGTATGGATTGCAAGGCCATAAATATTTGAAGGGGCTGAGTGAATCTGTTCCATCGTTGTTCCAAGCTCCACTGCCCCTCAGCCCTTCCCGGCCGGGATGCCAATCCCTGTGGCCCTCTGGCTGTCCAAATAAAGACCACAGTAATTGCAGCACTTAGGGCAGAGTCTCTTCTGCCTCTGTGGTTTATCAGAGGATTTTTTTCCCAAGCACACCTGAAAGAAGCCATAAGCACTCCCCATGCCTGCTCGGTGCAAGGCTTCTTTCACGCCAGGCTGCTCACTTGGAAGAGTGCAGCAGCACCGTAATTCCTTTGCCTGGACACAGAAAACTCCGGGAATGGGAACTGCGCAGCTCCTGGAGGGACACTGGCACACCAACTGTCCCCCAGGGGAGGAGGATCCAGTTTGTGCGAGGGTGATAGATGAAACAGGCAAACCAAGCCCTCAGTAAGTACACAAATAACCCTTGGCACTGACTTTTGGGGTAAATAAACACACAGCTCTGCCCTGCCCTGGTGGCACAGTCCTGGGGAGCCCAGGAGGAGCCCAGGGGTTGGGATGAAGCTGGATCTGGCCTCACTGTGGTGGGTCACAGCCTCTCGCTGTCATTCCAGGGCTGGACATGGAGCCCCAGCACGATGTCCCCAGTGCAGCAGTGGGGCAGGGCATGAGGGCACCTCCCAGGCAGTGCCAGTGTCCCCTGCTGCCATCAGCCCTGCTCCTCTGTTCCCATGGCAATCCCTGGCCCTTCCAGCTGCACTCAGCGTTGGCTTCTCCCCCTCTCCATGGCAATCCATGGAACAAAGCAAAAGAAACCAATTAGGAGGTGTGTGCGGGGTCAGCCACCCCTTCAGCTGATTTACGGTGCCCCCAGCCCCGCAGGAGCCAAGGCTGGAGCCTTTCCGGGCAGGATTTTACTTTATCCACATCCCATGGAGGCTGCACAGGGTGTGAAGCACCAGCCCAGCCCAATCCTCCTCCCGAGCCTCCCCTGTGTCCCACAGGCACCACGGGCACTGAGCACTGCCATCGAGCACTGCCACCCGGCCACTGCCACCAAGCCACAGCCACTGCCACCAAGCCATGGCCACTGAGCCACTACCGCTGAGCCATGGCCACCACGCCACCGCCACCGAGCCACCGCCACTGAGCCATGGCCACCGAGCCACTGCCACCAAGCCACGGCCACCGAGCCACGGCCACCGAGCCATGGCCACCAAGCCACTGCCACCAAGCCATGGCCACTGAGCACTGCCACTGAGCCACGGCCACCGCTCCACTGCCACCGAGCCATGGCCACCGAGCCAGCACCACTGCAGAGTGCTCAAGGCCATGCCACTGGAGGTGCCCTTCTCCGCAGGGATGAGGAGCGGCAGACACACACACACACACACACAGAGGGAATGGAAGTCTCCTGTGAGAAGAGCAGCTAAACAAGAGGGAAAGAGCAGCTCCCTCGGTGCTCCTGCTGCTCCTGCTGTGTCTGCTCAGGACACACAGGACAGGCAGGGCCCATCAGCTCCTGGGCACTGAGATTAACCGTGTCCCAAAAACACGGCTTGGGAAGGGCCCAGCAGAGCTGGGAATTACACACCGCCCACAGGAGCTGCAAACTGAATCAGCCTAAACCGCCGCAGCCACCGCTCCCCATTACACTCAATCACACCCCGGAACAAAATTCCCTGTTAATTACAAAGCCCTATGGAAATAGGAGCGCTCTCCTCTCGCCGGCTCTGACAAAAGCCTCAGCCTGACTGCTGCCCTCCCAGCCTGTTTGCTCTGGGTTTATCCCATTCCAGAGGGCTTTGCCCAGGGGCCCATGTGCTCCTGCTGGCAGCGGGAAGTATCCTAGGGGCCAGGGAGGAGTCCCTGGCAGTGTCATTTACAGCGTTGGATTAATTTTGTGTTGACACCTTATTCACGTCCAGAGCAAAGCCCAGGTGTGAAGCTGGGGCTCCCAGCGAGGAGCAAGGCTCCATGCAGGGGCTGTGCCAGCTTCTGCTCCTGCTCCTGCCTGGAAAGGTGGCAGGGCACAGCCCTGCTGAGCTCCCCGGACAGCCCCGAGGACCCTTGGCTTCCTCCAAGCCCCACCGAAGCAGAAATCACAGCCAGGAAAGGCCCTGCCATGGGCTCCAGGAGCTGCTCCCAAGGAGTGGTGACAGGCTGGGGAATCATTCCCTGCTGGTTTGGGGTTTGTATCAGCACTGGCACAGCAGGAATGCTCCCAGCACCCATCACACCCCACTGCCCTGGCCCTGTCCCACTGTCCAACCCCAGCCCTCTCCTCTGCTCCTGCATTTCTGCTGCCCTCACATCTCTTCATTTCCAATGGCCCCAGGAGCTCCAGGTTTTCAGGTCCCAAAAACGTTCTGTTCTCATTCCATATTTCCTTTGGAAAGCCATTTTTACTTCAGAGCCAAAAACATTAGTCAGCAAACTATACTGAGCAAGGCTAATGAGAACTAGATCGATTCATAAAAAGTACCTGCTCAGCACCTTTATTATTATTTTTCAAACATAACTATCGGATTCCAGCTTTCTTTATTTCCCCCAGTCCCAATATGCTGCCCATTCCATGAGTTAAGAGATAGCTGCAATTGCTACAAATTACCTGATCTATATATTCTTAAAGCCTCTTTCCAGCTCCAGAATGGCTGACTCAATTTTTGTCATTTTTTTATTAAAGAAAAGTCCCCTACAGGCAGCTGGGTGGGTATTTCCTTTGGGATCCCAGCCTGTGTTCCAGGGTAAGAGCCAGCACGAAATAGCCACTGTAAAACCTCAGAGAAACGCAAGCCCCTCATCGATGTGACAGATATGCCACTATAATTAAAGTCTTTGGTAACAGACATTATGCAGCCAAAATATTCTATTTCCGGCCGCAGCATTGATCAGATCCTGACGACTCACATTAATGAGCTGAGGCTGTGGAAGCTGCTGCTAATTGTCATGGGGAAAAACACCTCATCTGTCTGGTGAGGCACCGGTGCCCGCTGGGGACAGACCCACCTGGATCCTCCTCCCACCCAGCCCTGGGCTTTGTCCCTGCGCACGAGTCCAGGGCTCGTGCTCTTCACTGCAGATTGGAAAGATTAAAATGTGTATGAACCTTGATTTCCAGTGAGCTGCTCAGTGCAGAGACCTGGCACTCCCAGGCAAGGAAAATGGGACTCAGCCCTCGCTTGGCTCCAGGGGATCGTGACCAGCCCGGAGCAGGGGGAGGTTCCCAGCTCAAACAGCCAAGGAAAGTCTGTTAAAATTATTATGGCAAAATTATTATGGCAAAATTATTATGATGAAACCATCAGGGTGCAGCCAGCCCGTGGCTCTGAGCCCTGCAGTGCCTGCACCTCTCCAGGAGGAATTTCCCAACCTTTCCATCTTCCCAACACAAAGTACATGGTAAAGAACCAGGCAGGTTTTCCATCTGCCCCCTCATCTGCAGAGGAGCCGTTTCCATTTACATCAACTTTCCTGGCCAGGACCAAAGACCGGACAGTTTGGGAAAACCACCACCGCCCGGTTTCCGAGAGGACTGGGATGGTCCATTAGTGGACACAGAGCTGATCCCGTGGCTTGAAGCACAGCCCTGCCACACCAGGAGGTTACATAAAACCAGCCCTGCCGCCGTGGTAGCGCGGCTCTGATGGGGATTGGCTGCGACAGCCGCTGACTTTGCTGAGGAAAATCAGATTTTCCTGGATTTCACCCCAGAGTCCCTCCCAGATAACAAGCTGGAGGAAGCACAATGGCATCTTGTATTCTGTGTGTGCAAAATTAACCAAGTTCCTCATGAAATTTCAGCTTCCAGGTCACTTCTGCAGACAAAGACATGACACCAGTGAAGGTGATGTGCTTGGAGGGTAATTAATGCCCACGTGTAATTAAGGGCAGAGCAGGGCCTGCAGCTTTAACAGGACAATGCCAGGAGGGACAAAGTGCCCAGCTGCTCCCAGGATCCCATCGGATCGCTGCTCCACAGTTACAGAAATCCTGGTTTTGTTTAGGAAAAAAGAGCTTTCCTCGGCAGGCACCTGAAGCGCATTCCCACAGCTGCCCTGGCCCTTCTGGGGACAACATCAGACTCAGGACCAGGCCTTGTTTGCAAAGAGAATTATCAAATCCTGTGATGGTTTGGGTTGGGAGCGACCTTACAGACCATCCCATTCCTCCCTGCCATGGGCAGGGACACCTCCCCCTGTCCCAGGCTGCTCCAGCCCCAATGTCCAGCCTGGGCTGGGACACTGCCAGGGATCCAGGGGCAGCCACAGCTGCTCTGGGCACCTGTGCCATGGCCTCAGTGTCCTCATGGGGAAGAATTCTTTCCCAATATCCCAACCGTCCCTGCCCTCTGGAAGGAAACACAATTCCAAATGTTTTCTTTCTGGAGAGGAAGGAGCTGATCTCCAGGATTTGGGCAGAAGAGCTGGCACATCTCCTGCCAGCACTGCTCACCTGGCTTCTGCCCCAGCACCCTCTGGCATCCTGACACAGCCCACGCAGGCAAACGCACTGCTGGGTGACACATTTAGTGAGATTTCATTTCATTTGGAGTTTTCTACTCTTATTTTCTAGGAGTGCCAGTGCTCCATGTGCTGACAGAGCTCGGCTCAGCGCGCTGGCAGTGCCAGGGACATTCCCTCTGCCATCCCGACCTGCTCAGCCCTCACAGCAACAAAAAGCTTTCGTGTTGTGAGTCCCGGCGAGCGCGTTCCCAGCCGGAGCTGGCGTGCTCCCGCCGCGCTGCCCTTCACGCTCCTCTTCCTCACTGAGCAAAGGAGCTCTGGCAGCCACAGGGCTCCTGCAGGGAGCTGCAACCTTGGGCTGCACTGCTCCATCCTGCGCGCTGCTGCCGCCCCGGGCACCCAGCCTGCCCTGGTTAAGGTGTTGTCGTGCTCTGGTGACAGCTCCAAAAATGCTCCAGTGTGGGCTCCTTCCTCTGCTGGCCGAGGACCCTGGGTTTGTCACTCTCCTGGGCCTGGGCAGCAGCTGGCACAGCTCTGCTGGCAAGGGCTGGGCCACGAGGAAAATGTCTCTCGGGATGACAAAAGTGACACATAAATTAGATTTTAGAGAGTGACCGAGTGCCACAGTGGATGTAACACTGATGGGAATGCAAGGGGAGAATGCACAGATCAGGATAGGATATATTTTCCTGAGTTCTGGAGCTCCCAATAGGCTGGTAGAAATCACCAAAAGGAAATAACTACGAATCCTGACAGAGGAAGGGATTTAGCCCCACTTTTGGAGCAGCCTGGGCCAGTGGAGGTGTCCCTGTCCATGGCAAGGGTTTGGCACAAGGTGAGCTTTCAGGTCCCTTCCAAACCATTTCCAATCCAAACCATTTCGTGATTCTACGATTCAATGATCTTTTCCAGTCATCCCCAGCCCTGGCATGACAAACCCATCCCAAGGCAACCCCAGTGTCCCTGCAGCCATCAGAACCTGTCCCTATGTCCCCTGAGCTGTGCAGGAGCCACAGTCCCTGCAGACACTCACTGTGGACACATCCACCTCACAGCAATTCCAGATCATCAATAAGAAATTGCTCCCATACCGCTGGAATAATTTACCCTGGAAACCTTTCAAAGAAAAGAATTTGACCTGAAACCTTATTTGCAGAGGCAACTCCAGCACTCATTGAGACCAAACAATAATTGGGTTTTCTGCCCCCAAACAAGAGGCTGACGGCAGTGGCAGCGTTCGGGGCTCTGCCCCAGCCCCAGGCTGACCCCAGGCTAACGAGGGATGGTCTGTTCTCACAAAACCCACGGCAAATTAACCCCAGCACGTCCCTCACAGCCAGCCCTGCTTGCTCCCAGCCTTCTCCAGTGGCACACGTCATTTCTAGCAGGTGACAGCAGGGCCACTCTGCCCCGGGAGGCAGCACAGGGATTTCAGGGGTGGCAGGGAGCCGCAGCTCCTGTGCTGGTGGAGCACACGTGTGCTCTGCTCTGCTCCGCTCTGCTCTGCAGCCAGCTCGGGGTCCCCACAGCCCTGCACAGCCCTGGCCCTGGCACAGGAGGAGCTGCCAGCCCAGGCAGGTGGAGGTGCTGAGGAAACCACAGGTCTGGGTTTTCCCCACTGACAAATTCCCTCCTCACATCACATGAGACAAAAATGAGCACAAGCCATCCTCGAACACGGAGGGCCCAGCAAGGAGCCACTCCTCAAGACCAGAGGCAAAACCCTGGCACAGGTGCCCAGAGGAGCTGTGGCTGCCCCTGGATCCCTGGCAGTGCCCAAGGCCAGGCTGGACAGGGCTTGGAGCAGCCTGGGGCAGTGGGAGCTGTCCCTGCCCTGGCAGGGGTGGCACTGGATGGGCTTTAGGGTCCCTTCTAACCCTCACCATTCCAGGGTCCTGTTCTGCCACACACCTGCAGAGGACCCTGCGTGAGCTGGGGGTGAGTTCCACAGACTGAGGGCACCTCCAGCAGGACCCTGCCACCACCACCGATGGCATCTCAGTGAGGACCTCGCTCCCCACACAGTCCTTGCCCACTCCATGCACAGCTTCCAGGAGAAGCCAGCTCCGAGGTTCCGGTGACAAAAGCAGGTCACAGAGGGGTCACAGGGCTGTCAGTGCCTCTGGTCCCACACAGGGCAAGCTAAGGCATCGTGTGGGTCCTGGCATTGCCAGCACGTGGCCACCAACGTCATCCCCGTGTCCACGATCCCTCTGGGCTGCCGAAGACTGACTCAAAAATTAAAAATAAGTGGGCTGCTCACAGCACTTTCAGTATTCCCCAGACACCTCAAAAAAAGCCTCCTGCTGCACATTACCTAATTCTGACATGACAGAAGGAGCAAATTCCTTTTTTCGTGGTGCTGTGGTACACATCTCTCTCCAACGGCATCTCTGTGTGTGTGCATGAGCACGTGGACAGCTGTATCTATATCTGACTCTATATCTATATTTGCCTTCAACATCTTCCACAGGAAAGTGATAAGCAAAGTAGTTCTGTCAGGAAATTGGCTCCTGAGAGGGGAATAGCCGGCGGGTTCACAGCAGGTAGCGTTGTAAAACAGGTACGAAAAGTGAACAGAAAACAGACATTTCGGCTGGCGGAGACAGAACAGCAATAGAAATATTTTCCACAGGTTTCCAAAACAACTTGGGGTTTTGCCTCCCGCTGAAATATGAGTCAATATTGTCCTCCATTTTCAGTGGACATTTAGTGGAGGTTTACCTTAGCTGCCTTCTGTATCTTTTGTATTTAAATTTATAGAGTTGGACATAAATTTGAGAGGAAAAAGAGATGAAATGCTCTGCTTTGACTGCCTTTTACCCTTCAAACTCATTGTGCATTTCAGGCAGTCTCCTCCCAAGCCTACAAAATGTATGGAGCTGCTGGAACCAGGGGCAAAGGAGCTGTGGCACCAGCACAGCTCAGAGACACAGCCCAGCCAGAAGGGTGGGCTCCTGCTGCAAACACGTTTCCAGGGCTGTGAATAAAAACATGGCTTTGGACAGCCAACGGCAAAGACTTGGTAATGCTTTCAGCTGCCCTGGGACCCTCAGCCTGGAACCTCAGCCAGGGACACTCAGCTGGGGACACTCAGCCTGGGACCCTCAGCCAGGGACACTCAGCTGGGGACACTCAGCCTGGGACCCTCAGCCAGGGACACTCAGCTGGGGACACTCAGCCAGGGACCCTCAGCCAGGGACACTCAGCTGGGGACACTCAGCCTGGGACCCTCAGCCAGGGACACTCAGCTGGGGACACTCAGCCTGGAACCTCAGCCAGGGACACTCAGCCAGGGACACTCAACCAGGAACCCTCAGCCGGGGACACTCAGCTGGGGACACTCAGCATGGGACACTCAGCCGGGGACACTCAGCCAGGGACCCTCAGCCGGGGACACTCAGCAAGGGACACTCAGCTGGGGACACTCAGCCGGGGACCCTCAGCTGGGGACACTCAGCTGGGGACACTCAGCCAGGGACACTCAGTTGCCACATGGCACATTTCTGACAGTGGGCTTGTCCCCACTCCCTGTCCCCAGCTCAGGCTCCAGCTGCGGAGGGCTGGGATGGCAGTGGGGCAGGCAGACAGCAGCAGCTCGGCACAGAGCCCTGCTCGTGGCACTCTGTGGCACAGGACACGTCACCTGCGCTCAGGGCGGCAGAGCGGAGCCCCCCCTGCGGAAGCAGCGGTCTCCTAACCTACTTCCCGGGAAAAGCAATTGAAAACTCTCAGAAGATAAAAAGATAATGAACAAATAACCTTCACTGCCACAAACCCCCAGGTTCCCCTTTGTGCTGCTGCCTGATATTAATGATCCTGTCAGGGCTCCTAAAGAACTTCGTGATCCAAGTGGGAAACGGGGGGTTCATCCCAGAGTGCAGACGAGAGCTCACTTGCATTTCTTCCCACCCTTACGCAAGGAAGTTCTTACATTCTGCATCTAAGAAACCATATATTTATTTTTTCACATCTCCGTGTTCCTGTTGATCTACTGGGGTTTGAAACAAAACACCACTGTCTTTTCAGGAAAATGCTTGATGCATTGAGCAGTGGCAAATCATTAATTATTTCAAGCCTTTTATGCCACCACTGACACCACAGTGAAGAATTTAAAACATTTCCTCAGACAAGCAGCTCACTCCCAGCAAACCACAGCGTTGCTGGGTGTTTCAGAGCTCGTTTCATCCCGCCAGCGCTGCGAGGAGCCTCGCCAGCAGCCTGCTCCATGTCCTTCCCGGAGACACGGAGCACGAGGGGTGAAACTTCAATTAAATCCACAGCTAGAGCAGACCCTCACCATGGAGATGAGCAGAATGCCTTCAGGAATGGCTGCCCCTCTCCGCCAGCCCCTGCTCCCCAGGGACACATCTCGGGACAGTGACACTCATGGGTGGGGTCCCCACAGCCACAGCTGGCACTCAGGGATGGAGCAGGGATGGCACTGCTGCCTTCTCACACCTGAGGGACCCCACACACGAACAACCACTGTTAGTGTCTCAAAAGGTTCCTCCATGGCCTGTGGTACTGCTGAATATCAGCTTCTCCCTGTCAAACCCCAACATCTCCATGTGCAGGCTGTGAGCTGCTGTCCCCGAGTCCTGGCAGGGCTGAGAGCACAGCTCTGCTCGCTGGCAGACATGCACTGACCCCGGGACCCAGCCCAGACCGACGCTGGGACAGCATCTTCTCCCAACCAGCAAACACCGGAATTCACAAAAACACCTTGCAGCAAAAGGTCCATGGAGGTGCTGGCACTGCTGCCCTGACCCATGGCACCCCAGTCCCTGTGCCCACGGCACTCCTGTCCCACCAACAGTGTCTGGGGAGCCCCAGGATGAGCCCCACACACTCTCTGCCTGCTTGGATGGGCTGCTCAGGAGTGAAAATTCGGGAAAAAAAGAGCAAGGATTCATCCCAGCTCAGACAATGAACTGCTCGCTCAACATGGGAATATGAACAAAGCCAACCTTGGATAATCAAATAAAAAGGGCTTTATTTAAAAGCAGAATGCTCAGGTATTATCTAGCAGCACCAAACCCCTACTCACACACCTTCACCAAGCACAGCCAGAGGTTAATTTTATGACAGGTTTAACCAATGCCATTATCTGAAATGTAAATAAAGCCCCTGAAAATCAGCTCTTCCTGCGAGTGCTGCCTCCTCGTCCCCAGCAGTGAAGCCAGCTGCCCTGTCAGACAGGCCACGCTCCAGGGAGGGCACAAAGCCCATCCCCACCGCCGCTGCCAGCGAGAGCACACGGGCACAGCAGCAAAGCCACAGACACAAACTTCCAGCCACAGCTCCCAGACGTGCGCCCGGATCCACAGCACTGCGTGTGAGAACCATGACTGGTGCTTTGGCCAGTTTCTCCGGATTTAAGCAAAAATAGAAAGACATAAATTACACCCAACAGGCGCAGAACCAGCCTGGGTGAGGAGACACTGTGGATCTCGGCAAGATGTGAAATCTCTGCGCTCGTGAGGGAATGACCTTCAAAACTCATTCAGCGCTCGCAGCCTGCGCGGTGACGGTTTCCTCACTTGCAAGACATTACACATTCCTGCTATGTTCTCCCTAATTTCGCATGGACTATAAATACTTGGCTTATAAGGCAGCATGAAAGCAAGCGAGAGCAAACATTTAAGTGGGGTAACCTTGCTTGTCAGGGTAACAGGAGCAAATTCTTCATCCCTCAGGTCATGCATGCTAAATACCAGGATTCCCTGTTTACTATGCTACACATAAAATACCAACCGGAATATGGGACCAAGTAGTATTTTCTCTTTAAAAAAACCGACATGCAAAATGACGACGCCTTGTCAAATTGTCTTAAGGGCAGAAAATCCAGATTTTTCTGAACTGCTCTGCCCACACTTTCTCTCCCAAAACTACAGTTTCCCATTTAATTTGTATTAAAAACAACCTCTGAGAGACGAATTAGTTTGGCTTATGCAAAATAAACTGGGCTGCTGTTAGAGCTGTTTACTGGGTCACACTTTACAACCCCGGTGGGGGAGGTGAGCGGGGACCGGCGTCGTTACCGCCATTCTTCAGTGGTATTTGCACAAATCACCCCATTTATCGATTTTAGACTGTTTAAGCCAAAATGACGGTGCCTCCCAAAGCCTGCAGCACCCTCGGTAACCGTCCTTCGGCATTATCACCAAAGCAGGTTTGTGCCCCTAAATGAAAGGATGTTCACCCCTCCTTGGCATCACAGGGCCGGGGGAGCTGGGGGCCCCGAGGCTGGACGGTGGGAGCTGTTGCTATTGACGTGTTGAGTCACCTTTACACAAAACTCTGCCCCGAATTTTCCATCGCCCACGGGCTGGGCTGGGGCCAGCCGCCTCCAGCAGCAATCCCCGCGCGTGCGGCTCCGCACAGGTTTTCGTGAGCTCCCTGGCAAGGATGATGCTGATGGCAGGAACGAAGCGCAGCAGCAGCGGGGCCAGGGGTGCTCCTCTCAGCCCCCGGCCACACGGTCCCGGTACCGGACTGGCCCCGGCGGAGCCCGGGAGTGCGTTTCCCTAGTTTTCAGCAATACGACATCCCACGACATCTGCGCGCTGAGCGATGCCCCTCGCAGCACTGGCAGCGTGGGGACACGGCGTGGGGGGCGACGGCGCCGAGCACGGGTCCTGGGGCCGGTCCCGGTCCCTGCCGGCGCGGGGGCGCAGGGGGCGGCGGATGCGCGCCCGTCCCCGCCGCTCCGGACGATTACAAAACCCGAGCGCTTGTCACGGCAATCCGGGCGCTAACGGGAGAGGCAGAGCGGGCACCGGCTGCGGCGGGGCCGGGAGGGTCTGTCCGCGCCCGCAGCATCCCCCGCGCACCCCTGCCCTGCAGCATCCCTGCCCCGCGGGTCCCCGCGCGTCCCTGCCCCGCTGCATCCCCCGTACTTCACTTCGCACCCACGTCCTCCCCGCGCTGCGCGCAGCCCCCGCGCCCGGCAGCGGAGGGCTCGCCCCGAGCGGCTCGGCGGGGCTCGGCCGCTGCTCCCCCGGCCCCGGGGCGGCCGTGCCGGGCTGCCCCTACCCCGCTCCGGCTCCGGGTGCTGCGGGCATCGCCGCGCCGGGGGCAGGCGGGCGGCTCTCCGCGCCATCCCCGCATCCCTCCGCGCCATCCCCGCACCCCTCCGCGGCGGGGGGGTCGCGGGCGGCGGGGCTCAGCCCCGGGGCTCTCCCCGCCGCCGGCAGCCGCGGCTCCGGTCGCCGCCCCAGAGCCGGGGGAGGCGGGCGGCGGGAGCGGGGGGGCCGCCTTTGTTGGCGGCGCGGGGCAGCACCGGGCCGCCCCCGCCGCTCCGCTCCGCTCCTTTTGTCTGCCGGGCCGGGCGGCAGCGCGGCGGCTGCGGGGGCAGCGCGGCCGCGGTGCCGGCGCCGCGGAGGCTGACCTGGATGGTGCAGGTGTACTCGCTGTCGTCCAGCAGCCGCACGGTGCAGTTGTACTCGCGGTCCAGGTTCCTGCTGCTGCCACTCATCCACCTGCTCAGCATCTTCCCGGGGCGCGGGGCGGCGGGCGCTGCCGGCGGAGCCGCGGCTCACATCCCGCTGCCGGCGCGGTGCGGGGCGGTGCGGGGCGGTGCGGGGCGGGGCTGTGGGCGCGCCCCCCGCCCGGCTCGGCCCGGCCCTGCCCCCGCTGCGGGCGGCGCGGCTCGGCGCGGAGCGGAGCGCGGTGCCCGTGCCCGGTGCCCGTGCCCTGCCCGGGCCGCGGCGCTCGGCGGGCGGGAGGAGGCTGGGCCCGGGGGTCGCCGGTGCCGGCTGCGGGGCCAATCTCGGCGCGGCGGCGGTGATGGGCTTCGCCGCAAACCAATGCGGCACGGGCGGCACGGCCCCGCCGCCTCCGCCGGGAGCCACGCGCGGGAGGGGAGCCGCGGGCGCGGAGGGGCGGCGGGGGAGCGGGGGGCGCACCGGGGGGCGCACCGGGGGCGCCGGGCACCCAGCGCTGCGGGGCTCCGCCGCAGGTGTCCTCGCCTCTGCCCGCTCCCTGCAGCCTGTGCCCACCGGGGGCTCCTCCACACCGGGGCAGCGGGTCACGATAGAGGGGCAGTCCCCGGTTTGGGCACCGCGGTGGCGCCGAGCATCGCCAGCCATGTCGGGCAGGGTCGGAGGCGTGGCAGAGGCTACCCGCACCCCAGAGCCCCTGGGCAGAGCGGGGGCTGCCCCAGCGATTCCGTGTCCCCAAGGACAGCAGGTGACCGGGCTTGACCCAGCAGGCCCACAGGTCCCTGCCAAAGCACCAGCCTGTACCCAGCTCTCGTCAGAACCCAATTTCATTTCTAGGCAGGTATTCCCATGGAGGGTTGGCAGCTGCTGTGGTCCTTCAAGCAGAGCAAGCCAAAGTGCCAACGTGGCACCCAGGACATGAGCTTCTCCCTTAGTGTTTATTTGTTATGGAAGGAAAGTTTTAAATCTCTGGTTCTTTGACAAAATGCACTCCAAGAGCCATCAGTGCTGATGGGATGCAGCTGGTGCTGCTCCAGGGAAGTGAAATACCTGGTGGCAGCACCAGCAGTGACAGGGGAGCGTGGGAATCCAGCCAGCACTGCTGCAGGTTTCTGCCTCCCGCCCCGGCCATTCCCTGCCCGGGTGTCACACTGCCCAGTGCCATCCCCAGGCCCCGCCGGGAGGGTCAGCAGTGCTCCCCCCACCCTGGCTCCACACACTGACAAATACCTAACCAAACAGGCTGCAGTGAGGGCCCGTGTTAAGCTGTGCCCAGTCCATCCCTCTGCACCACTGTGGGATGTTCCTGCTGCACCTTCCTGGCTCAGCTCCTCTCTGCCTGGCCTCTCCTCTTTGTCCCCTCCAGCTCAGGCTGCAGTGCAGCCCCCGTCCTCCCCCCAGGAGCACCAGTCTCCATGGACCACAGCTGTCCAGCTGCTCCCTACACTGTCTCTGCTCCAGCCTGGCTCATCCCCTGCCTTCCCAGTCAGAAAGATGGCTTGGAGCCATGTTCCTCACCTTTCCCAGCCACTCCCGCCAGCCCTTCCAGGTCACTCCAGGCTGCAGGGCAGCATCTCTCCCTGCTCTTCTTTCCAGCTCCCATAGGAAGCTCAGCTGCTCTCAGGCTGGTGGCTCTGCAGGCTCCCCTACCCCTGACCCCCATCCCTGCTGTGGGGAGCCATCTCCGGTGTGTGGGGCTGGGATCCTTTAGGATCCTGCTGTCCGAGGACTGTCTCGTGATGGGTGATGAGGGATGAGTCTCTCCCGGCCTGTGCTCCCATCCCCAGCCAGGCTGGACACAGCTCCGTGACCCTCGTGCCCACGGAGGGACCGCTGAGGACCAGGTTTGGCTATCTCAGTGTCCAAGAGGCAATTAATCCAAATGTCCAGTTAATGTAAAGGACAGAGCTGCAGCAGTGACAGCGGGAACACCCTGGGAAGGACATGATCCTGCAGAGAAAATGTCACCAGAGGCAGGCACTCGGCCTGTGTGGGATGTCTGTCGGGATCCTGCAGCTCCCAGGACCATGGGCCGTGGCCAGCACGTTGTCAGGGGCGTGATGCCGAGCCCGGAACAACAAGGGCGCTTTTCACAGCCACGGCCCCGCTCCTGAACCATCTGGGCACTTGTACAAAGATGCTTGTATTCACCAAAGTAGCTGCTACTTTGTCATGGATCCCACTCTGCATAAATTGTTCATCTGCCTCCCAGCTCCCCTCGCGAAGCAGCTGAGCTGCTGCTGAAGAATGGCTCCTCGGCGCTGGCAGGTGCTGCTTTCAGCGCGAGCAGCCGGGCCGAGCCAGCTGAGGGTTCGATGAGCAGCGCATTCACGGAGCCCGGCGGTGCCGAGCCTCTGCCTGGGCCACGGCTCCGCTGCCCCTCTGCTCCTCCACCCGGGGAGCAGCCTGTGGAGGGTCCAGTTTGCTGTGTTTGTTCCTTGCTGAGGCAGCTCGGGAGCCTCTCGGCTGAGCTCACCCCTCTGCTGCCTCTGCCTCGTCCTCGAAACAGGGAACATCGCTGGAGCCCGACAGCACGTTCCCCTCTCAAAACACCTGACAAGGTTTCCACAGAGCGTATCAAAGGCTGGCAGATGCCTTTATAAAAGTACTCTCTGTTTGCAGCTTTGATCGACAAGAATGCACTCTTCATGAGTAATGTCTTTTTCTTTCCTTTTTAATAATTAATACTGTAAATCCTACAAATCCTCACGATTTCGATTCTCTGCCACTTGCAGTTTTGAGCTAAAAAATCCAAAATGCGGCTTTCCAAATGTAAAGTGAATTCTTAGCTGTGTTTGTTTTCCAGCAGGTTAGATTTCACTGAGAGAGCTGCACAGGCTGCCCAGAGAAGCTGTGGCTGCCAGATCCCTTGGAATGTTCAAGCTCCTGGATGGGGCTTGGAGCAACCTGGGACAGTGGGAGGTGTCCCTGCCCATGGCAGGGGTTTGAATGAGATGAGATTTAAGGTCCATTCCAACCCAAACCAATCCAGGATTCCATTAGAAAATATCGCTCATTATTTATTCTCCACATAGCCCATGGATTTATCATCCATTACAGTTTGTCACCCACAGCAGCTGGAGCTCTGGGAGCAGAGCAGGGTGTGTGAGGAGGGGAGAACAGCCCCTGGGGCTGCCCAGGAAGGGCTGGAGCAGAGCCCAGGGCTGCCGAGTGCTGGCTCAGGGCCTGGCCAGAGACCCCAGGCAGCCCCCAGGGGCAAGGGATGGCTGTTCATCTTCCAGTTATGGAAACGTTGTAAGCAATGACTGCTTCCTGTGCTGAAGTGACCAAAGCACAGCCCTCTGCTCTCAGGGATGCTCCTTGTTGATGCAGGAGAGCCCTCTGCTCTCAGGGATGCTCCTTGTTGATGCAGGAGAGCCCTCTGCTCTCTCTGGACACATCCGGCCTCTCCCGGCGCCGGGAGCGAGGCTGTCAGCTCCGCTCTGCCTCTCAGCACGCACCTGCCTCTGAAATCACACCCCCCCTGTTCCCAGCAGCAGAGCTCCAGCACAGCGCCGGCCGGGGAGATGGCCGAGCGGGGTCAGCTCTCAGGGCTTGCTGTGGTTCAAGAGGTCAGCAGAGCTGTCTGCATTGCCATCAGCCTCCCTCAACAGCTGGAGTCAGCCCTGGGCAGCTCTCCAGGCTGCCTGGCACATCATTCACCGCCTCACGTTTGCTCTCAGCTTCCTGGGCACTGAGAGTTGATAGGAACAAAGCCCAAATTCTCCCTTATTCCTTAATTACTTTTTTTTTTTTTTTTTAAATAAAAATGTTTGGAGAAGAAGACTGGAGCTCTTCTTGAAAGAGTCTCACCTGGCTGCTGCAACCAGCCTCAGAGCTCCTTCCCTCAGAGATCCCCCTGGATCTGGAATAAATGTCTGTCACCTCTTCATGCAATATTTTCCTACAATAATGAATAATTATAACACTATGGCAACGGCGGAGGGACTCACCGCTGGCTCTGGGCCAGTTTCAGCACTGCAGGCTGGTTCCAGACGGGAGATCTTCCAGGGGGTGCAGCAGCAGGAGCACTGTGCCATCAGTTCGTGTTTGGGGAGTGTGGCAGCCTTTGGGGAGCGTTTGTGCATCCTCCACCCTCAGCCGATGGCCATGGGGAGCGTTTGGCCCTGCAGCTGGGCTGTCTCCTCCAGCCACACGAGGTCAAAAATGTGCAGTTGTTTGGGCTCAGAGGCTGCCCCTCAGACACAGAAAAGAAGGAGGCAAAGAATGGTGAGGAAAGGAGGAGACAAAGGGAGAGAGAAGGAGAAGGAGACGAGGCAGGAGGAGAGGTGGTGAGGATGAAGTGTCCGAGGGCCAGGAGTGAAAGGATGGCTGGAGCCATCTCTGCAAGCTCCCCATGTGCACCCACAGGGGATAAACTGGAGCATCAGCCTCCTGACTCCCAGGCATGTAAAATTTTAACCATAATTTGCAATTATAACCAGAGGATAAAATTTCAGCCTATTAGGAGGAGGTGGGAACCTGCAGGGCGATGCACATTAATTACTGCTTACATCCAGGGACAGGCTCATTAGACAGAGGCTCCTTCAGTTCCAGCACACAGTTTTGGCTCGAGGCAGATATTCAGTGAGTAATTATAGAGCCTGTGCTGCTGGGCAGGTCAGAGGAGCCGACCTCAGCCACCTCTTCACTCCCTGGAGCTGCAGGGATGAGAGAGGCTCTCGGGATGGGGAAGGGGAAGGGGCTGGGAAGAGCCCAGCCAGGGGCAGGGGCAAAGCTCAGGGCCTGCAGTGAGAGGACAAGGGAATGGCTTCCCAGAGCCAGAGGGCAGGGATAATGAATATGGGAAGGAATTGTTCCCTGGGAGGGGCGGGAGGTTGCTGTTCCTTGGCACAGGTGCCCAGAGAGGCTGTGGCTGCCCCTGGATCCCTGCAGTGCCCAATGCCAGGCTGGACATTGGGACTCAGAGCACCCTGGGACAGTGGGAGCTGTCCCTGCCATGGCAGGGGTGGCACTGGATGAGCCTTAAGCTGTCCCTTCTAGCCCAAACCCTTCCAGGATTCTATGATTCCACTATTGCAGCAAGTAACTTTTTAAAAGACTTGCAATTGCCTGTTTTTACTGTGAAACACAGCAGAGGCACTTAGGCCTGGCTGTGTGGCTGCTCAAGCCAGCAGTTCCCAGCAAACCTTCGCTGCAGTCCCTGTCCTGCAGCAGAGCCGATCAGGTGTGTCAGGAGGAGCTCTGCTCCGTGGGCTCCTGGCAGTGTCCCTTTGGGGCTCCTGCCTGTGCCTGCCTCCATGGGGCACAGTGTCCTCCTCCCCTGAGCCCCTGAGTCGCAATTGTACCCTTGCAGTCCCCAAAAAGGGCAAACTCAGCTCCCAGCCTCCTCGGGGGCTCACAGGGTAACGCTGGAAGATGCTCTCGGTGGTTTTGTGCCAGCAAGATAAGCTCTGGTTTATATTTAGGGAATGCGACTGGGGAATACTTCTGAATCCAGCTCAGAAATCCATTTAAAACATTCCTATAATTCTATTTACAGGCTGTTTCTGTAAATGTTATAACAGACAGGGAGGAGGGTATCTCTGTGTATCTCTGCCTCTGGGGACTCCACTGTGAACTGGGAGGCCATAAAAACACATTATTGGGGTCGTGTGTCCCCCAACGCACCCAGGGAAACTCTGTCATGACCCACACCCTGGCACCACAGCCAGGACTTGTGTTTCCTTTATTATTCTCCTGATATTCAGTGGCATTTTCCTGAAAGTCCCACTTCCCGCTCCTCATGACTGAAAAGTAATCACAGACTCTGTCAAAAAAAGAAATCTTTCTGTGCTGATTGCCAAAGAAGGCTGGAAAATGTGAGAGGCAGATGGCCCAGAGGGTGCTCAGCGGGGGTCACAGACGAGACAGCAGGAGAAGCAGCCCTGGGGTTTCACTCTCCAGCCCAGCTCTGCACCCCTGGCTCCTGATTTTCAGGCACGAGGCTTGGA
Organism: Acanthiza pusilla; assembly: GCA_036630365.1. NCBI lineage: Eukaryota > Metazoa > Chordata > Aves > Passeriformes > Acanthizidae > Acanthiza > Acanthiza pusilla. Next base: position 20,078,157 of record JAXCHO010000004.1, on the reverse strand, counting down.
TTTGCTAATGCTGTCCCTGCTGTGCGTGCACGAATCTCACTGTAAGTAAATACTTCATTTACAAGGATGCTTGAAGGACTTGGGCACATAATCCTACAAGATCTGGGTCCCCAGGGCTGCTCAGCCCTTCTGAAGCCCCATCCTCTAAAAGCCCATGGGAACCCTTGAGTGTGGGGGGCTTCTGTCCTCTGCCCCCAGCGCGGGGCTCCCTGGGCATCAGCAGCACCAGAACGCAGCAGGAGAGCCCTGCCAGCTCCAGCAGCGTCCAGAGAGGCCAAAACGAGTGGGAGGGTGACGGGAGGCCCCAGGCTCTGCAGGAACCCGGGTGGCATTTCACGGCAGGGGGAGGTGGCCACAGTGACAGCAGTGCTGGGGTGGGCACTGGGGACTGTCCAGCGCTGGCTTTGGAGCTGCTGGTCTGGGTCTGGAGCCCAGGTGGGCAGGGGAAGGTGAGCACATGTTCCAGGTCCTGTTGCACAGGATGTGACAGGAGGTCAGCGAGCGAGGACAGCACCAGGAGATGGGGCAGAGGGGGAAGGCACCAGGGGTGACTTCTCTAGTGACAAGACAGGAGGACATGGCCTCAAGCTGTGCCACAGGACGTTCAGGTTGGACATCAGGAGGAATTTCTTCACAAAAAAGGGTGGTCAGGCATTGGCAGGGGCTGCCCAGGGAGGTTTGGGGTGCCCATCCCTGGAGGTGACAAAGGAATTCCTGGAGGTGGCACTCAGAGCTCTGGGGACAAGGTGGGGATCAGCCACAGCTTGGACTCGGTGGGCTGGGAGGGCTTTCCCAGCCTCTGACTCTGGGATTCTGCGATTCTCACCTTAGCCAGAGAGGCCACCCCATGGTGAGACTCTTGGTGAGCCCTTGTGAAAAAACCAACGTGGATTCTGTGTTTGTCCCCACGGCAGAGGAGTGGCCACCGCCAGCCCCAGGTGCCCGAGGGCTGCTGGCCACGCTCCGAGCTGCCCCGGCCTCGAGCTGCACACAGAGAGCAGCCAAGCTGGCAGACTCCCCACCGAAAAACTGAGGCTCATCCTCTGGTGTCAGCTCGAGCTTGCTCCCCAGCCCCTGGGAGGGGACAGCAAGGGCCAAGTCCCTGGGAGCCCCCTGGGACACCTCTGTCCTTGAGGAGGGCAGGTGTCTGCCCGAGGTGCCTGAGCCTGCTCACAGCCCAGCCCAGCACTCTGCTCCTGCTGCTCTCTGGAAGAGCAGAAGGTTTGACAAGCCCTGGATTTAATTTGGATTTAATCTAAATGATCCTGGCATCTCTGCTTTGGACTCTGCCCGATGCTCCTCATGGACGGAGGGGCTCTCGCTCCAGCTTTGCTCAGCTTCCCCGGGGGTGAAAGACCCCCCAGGTCCCTGGCACACAGGACAGCGCCAGGGACAGTGGCAGGGCCCATGTCCCCATCCCCCTGGGTGGCAGGGGCGTTTTCTGTGGCTCTGGCACCAAGCAGGGCCAGGAACTCTTGCCCTGTGCTGCAAAGCGCTCCTGGTGCGGTGGCAGCAGCCACCTGCTCCTGCAGCCCCTGTGCCACTGCAGGCCACGGCTGTGCTGAGGGACAGGGGTGACAGTGCCACCCCAGCTCCCCCCCATGGCTTTGTTGAGGGACAGGGGTGACAGTGCCACCCCAGCTCCCTCCCATGGCTGCACTGAGGGACAGGGGTGACAGTGCCACCCCGGCTCCCTCCCAGCCCATGGGTCCCATCCTGCCCGCCCCGCTCCGGCCGAGCTGCGGTGGCTCTGCACGGTGACACATGGTGACACACGGTGACACACGGTGACACACGGTGACACTCGGTGACAGAACAGTGACAGAACAGTGACAGCACTGCCCCACTGCCCAGCCCCAGGATCAGACACTCATTTACCCCAGGAATCACTCCCCGCTCAGATCAGAGGGATGCTAAAGCAGTGTTTGCCACTGGAACTCGGGAAGCTCATCAGCCTCAGGCACCCCAAACCCCCAGAGCTCAGGCACCAGGGAAATGCATCTGCCTGGGGAGTGCAATGGGCATCGCTTTCCTTAACTTGCTTTTATTTTTCTCTTAAATATGTTTACAATTACTTTCCTCACAATATTTCTGGTAGAACCCTGTTGTCTGAAGCAAATGGACTCCCAGGGAGCTGTGACAGCCTCCAGTGCCTGGGTGGGATATTTACTGCTCTATTATCCTCATTCTGAATCCAGACTTTTGGGCAATCGCAGCCATGCGAGAATGCAAAGACAATAATTTGGGCATTGGCAGACACGTCACGAGGCTGCCACAGGGAGTGGATAATCGCCGGAATTTCGGAGGGACGGGCACTGACTGCGCATTTTGGGGGGGGGAGGTAAGAGATGTGAGAGCTGTGCAGGGCACCCTGGCAGGGCAGGGGTGCCCTGGGACGCTCTGTGTCCTTTGGTGACATCCTTTGGGTGGCATCCTTTGGTGACATCCTTTGGGTGATATCCTTTGGGTGACATCCCTTGGGTGACATCCTTTGGGTGACATCCTTTGGGTGACATCCCTTGGGTGACATCCTTTGGGTGACATCCTTTGGGTGACATCTTTTGGATGGCATCCTTTGGGTGACATCCTTTGGGTGGCATCCTTTGGGTGACATCCTTTGGGTGGCATCTTTTGGATGGCATCCTTTGGGTGACATCCTTTGGGTGACATCCTTTGGGTGACATCCTTTGGGTGGCATCTTTTGGATGGCATCCTTTGGGTGGCATCCTTTGGGTGACATCCCTTGGGTGACATCCTTTGGGTGGCATCCTTTGGTGACACGGACACAGCTGAGCGTTTCCAGGCAGGGGCAGGGGAGCCAGGCTGGGCACGCCAGGGGCACAGGCTGAGCCCCAGCTCTGCCAGCACCCAGCTCTGTGTCCCTGTGCCCTTTGGGAGCTCCTGGCCACGGAGCTGGCCTTCCTCAGAGCCTGAGGCTATCCAGGCACTCGCCCCTGGCCTGCCCCAGCACCTCAGACTCTCTGTGGATGACACCCTGGACAGCCAGCACAGAGATGGTGCCCCATGTCACCCAGGAAATGCCTCCTCTCCCCCCGACAGATGCTTTTTACAGGATAATGAACTAGAAGGAAAAAGAGGCTTTCCAAAGGGTTTTCCTCGTGGGAGAGGAGGGGGATGAAAGCCGTGGTGCTGCAGCAGGGCTGACGCCAGGCTGGGGTAACAAATTAAACCTTCCCTTCCTCGTAGGAAGCCCTGGGGTTTGGGCTTCTGCTTTGTTTGGATATGTTTTTCCCTTTGTGTAACACTACCCTTTATTTAGAGTCAATATGAAATACTCTCGTCCCTGTGGATTCCTGAGTGCTGTCTGGGAGCCAGAGCCTGTGCCGAGCTGCAGAAAAGAAATTAAAGAGTAGGGATGTGCATAGGAACTGCGAGAGTTCTGAAACTGAAAACACCCTGGTGGAAGCACATTTAGGAAAGCAATTGGCATCTGTGTAAACTGGAAGGAAAGCAGCCCCTTTAAATACATCACCCAACACAGGTATTAAATGGGCAAGTTCATCAGCCTAGGTCACATTTTTATCATGCTTCTGATGAGCTGAATTAGAAACAAAGAGATTGAGGAGAAAACAGAGAGAGAAGAAAACTGATGGAGAGGAAGAAGCCATTGGATGGAAGGGCTCAGGTCCACGCAGGGCTGAGTGTGGATAACCCAGGAGCGGTGGGATAACGGGAAGGGCTGTTCCAGAGCAGGGTGGGAGTGCTCTCTCCTGGCCCTGGGCAGGAGCAGAGGGCAGAGCCACAGGGCAAGGACACACATTCCCTGTGCCACCAGGGAGGTGTGGAACAGCCGAACATCTGAATCTGAGGGAGCTGACCCAGTGCTGTTGATTTTGGACACACCTTTGAATGCCAGGGAAAATCAGAAAGGAAGTGCTGATGCTGTAGTGAAAATCAAGCAGGTCGGCAGATTTCCAGAAAGGAAAAATAATGGAAAAACTGAGACAGAGCTAAGGGACAAAAATACGATTGTTGATAATACAGTTTTGTAGTTTTATAGACAGTCGATTCTGTCAAACCAATGTGCTTCTGCTCCTTGATAAGATCACAGGTCAGTGAAATGCACAGAGTCATGGAATCACCGAACCCTGGAATAGTTTGGGCTGGAAAGGACTGTAAGTCCCATCCAGTGCCACCTGTGCCAGGGCAGGGACACCTCCACTGTCCCAGGCTGCTCCAAGCCCTGTCCAGCCTGGCCTTGGGCACTGCCAGGGATCCAGGGGCAGCCACAGCTCCTCTGGGCACCTGTGCCAGGGCCTGCCATGCTCCCAGGGAGCAATTCCTTCCCAATATCCCATCCATCCCTGCCCTGTGGCAGTTTTGGTGCAGATGTGCCCTCACATGAGATCAGCCCCAGGCTGGAGGGTGAGGTGGCACTGGCACTGGCAGGGCTGTGCCATGCCCGTGGCACAGCACCAAGGGCACAGCACCATGGGCACAGCACCCTGGGGACAGCACCATGGGGACAGCACCATGGGCACAGCAGCACGGGCACAGCACCATGGGGACAGCACCACGGGGACAGCACCATGGGCACAGCACCATGGGCACAGCACCACGGGCACAGCACCACGGGCACAGCACCACGGGCACAGCACCATGGGGACAGCACCATGGGGACAGCAGCACAGGCACAGCACCACAGGCACAGCACCATGGGGACAGCACCATGGGGACAGCACCACGGGCACAGCAGCACAGGCACAGCACCATGGGCACAGCACCATGGGGACAGCAGCACAGGCACAGCACCATGGGCACAGCACCATGGGGACAGCACCATGGGGACAGCACCATGGGCACAACACCATGGGGACAGCACCATGGGCACAACACCATGGGCACAGCAGCACGGGCACAGCACCATGGGGACAGCACCATGGGCATGGCACCATGGGCACAGCACCATGGGCACAGCAGCACAAGCACAGCAGCACAGGCACAGCACCACGGGCACAGCCCGGCCTGCGGAGGGGCTCACCAGGGACTGGGGATAATTTTTTTCTAATCTGCAGATTGTTAGCAAATGCAAGATCACTGCTGATAAAACATATGGATGATTAAGAGCCTGGCAGGAGAGTCACTAACAAGGACGAGCAGCTGAGGCACACAGCGCTCTCAAACACTCCACTCATCCAAACAGAGAGCCTTTAATGAGCCTGGGAATAAAACTGGAGATGCAAGAGCAAGACCCTGGCCATGCCCAGGCACTGGGCCATGAGGAGGATGCTGGAGATTGCTCCTAGAAAGCCCTGGGAGAGCATGGGCGGAAAACAACGCTCTGGGGGCATCCCGGGTGCTCCTTGGCAAACAGAGCCACCAGCCAGAAGAGCAGGGCAGTGAATTTGCCCATGGAAAATTCAATTACCCAGTGTTTAGACTGACCCCGGAGATCTGCATTCAGGTTTGGTGTTTGAGTGCTTAACAGAGATGTGCAGCAAGTGCAGAGAGAATGAGTAAAATCCCTGAGAGGCTGCAAAAACACCCCACGAGCTCCATCTGCTTAACTTACATGGAATCCTGAGAGCTGCCTTTATTGAAGTGTGTAAATATCTTCATGGCAAGGAAAGCACCTGATGGTTAAAGGTGCTTTTATTTCACAAAGAAAGGCAGAGAAGCTGAGAGGGGAAGCACTGGGGGCTGGCAGGGCCAGACCACCCTTGGGAGCTGGAACTGGTGACTCCCCACACCCTAAAGTCCTGTCCTGCAAAATGTGTCCCACAGGAGCACAGCTCCTGCCCAAGGACCACCAGAGCCCGGAGATGAGCCTCCCCTGCTGATCCTCCCTGGCCCTGGGTCTGCAGCTGGTCTGGACCCTGCAAGCAGACCTTAAATGTGCTGCTTCAAAAGGCAGAGCGGCAAGATGAAAGGGAGAGCAGTTAAAAACGAGATAAAGGCTTGGAAAGCAAATAGCAATTAACCTTCCTGCTCTGAAATCCTGCCTTCCCAGAGCTTGGAACATTTACTGGGGGGGAGCAGCCCCTGCTGCGGCGGCACAGCCCTGGGGATGGGGCTGGGGGACACCGTGGGGGGACACCATGGGGGGCACAGCCCTGCCAGGATGGGACTGGGGGACACCATGGGTGACACAGCTCTGCCAGGATGGGGCTGGGGGACACCATGGGTGACACAGCCCTGATGGGATGGGGCTGGGGGACACCATGGGGGGCACAGCTCTGCTGGGATGGGGCTGGGGGACACCATGGGGGACACAGCCCTGCCAGGATGGGACTGGGGGACACCATGGGGGGCACAGCTCTGCTGGGATGGGGCTGGGGGACACCATGGGTGATACAGCCCTGCCGGGATGGGGCTGGGGGACACTGTGGGTGACACATCCCTGCTGGGATGGGGCTGGGGGACACCATGGATGGCACAGCCCTGCCGGGATGGGGGACAGGGCTCCGGGCCGGGCTGGGACACGAAGGCAGCTGGGACCAGCGGGATGGGAGTGCAGCCTCAGAACACCCTGGGAGGGATCCCATTCTCAGGGTCACTTCTCAGTGCTCTGCCCCCACTGTCCCTGCCCTGCCCGCCGGGCACAGAGAGCTGCAGCCAATTCCCTCTGCCCTGCACACACAGGGCACAGCCCCCGGCCCGAGACACCAGCAGGCCAGGGAAGGGCTGCCAGCATCCTTCAGGAGTGGGAATGCTCATAAATATGGAGTGGAAAGGAGCTCAGGCGATAGCAAAGCAGCTCGGCAGAGCCGTGCAGCTCCTGGCACAGCCATTGCCATGGTACCTGTCAGCAGCTCCGCATTGTTTCACACGTCCCACTGCTCTGAAAGGAGCTTTTTTAAGCAGCAGCGTTTGAAAACTGAGCAATGGAGATAAGTGTCGTGGCACCCGTAAACCCAGTGAACTCGGCGTGTTGGGGACCTGTGTTAACTCAGTGTATTCCAGAGTGCCCCCCGGGAACGCCGAACCGCACAAAGTCTGCTGCTGCTTTTATCACATCACAAATTATTCCAAAGCAAAGGGATCCCCTCTGACTCGGAGATTTGTAACAGTGGCAAAATGAGGTTTTCACTCCAAGAATGTGAGTTCCACCATCACCACAGTGCTGTGTCTGCCAGGCTCCCTCTGCCCCGGGGAGATCCCCGACTGTCCCAGGAGGTCACTGGGTACTGTGCAGGGTCCCAGAGCCGCTGGGGCTGGAAAAGCCCCCCCAGCCCATGGAGGCCAAGCTGTGCCCGAGCCCCCCCTTGTCCCCAGCCCAGAGCCCTGAGTGCCATGTCCAGCTGCTCCTTGGACACCTCCAGGGATGGGGACCTCACCACTGCCCTCGGCAGCCTCGTCCAATGTCTGATCACCCCTTCTGTGAAGAAATCCCTGCTGATGTCCAGCCTGAACCTCCCCTGGCACAGCTTGAGGCTTTTCCTCTTGTCCTGTCCCTGTTCCCTGGGAGCAGAGCCTGACCCCACCTGGCTATAGAGAATTAGAATAATTAGAATAAATAATTAGAATAATTGTAATAAGAGATTCCAATCAGGCCCATAAGAATTTTTACCATCAGCTTCTGACCCCTTGTCCCACTTATGCTGTGGCTGAGGCTGTCCCTGGAAGCCCAGAGCCACTCGGGGTGGTCGGAGCGGCAGGACCCCCGGGGCTGGGCTGGGCTGGGCTGGGCTGGGCTGGGGTCCCACGTCTGTCCCTCTCTGTCCGGGTGCCAGGAACGGCTGGCACACACTTCCAGAGCCACCACAGCCGCGTCAGTCCCAGCAGCTCTCAGAGCAACAACGTGCCAAGGGAAAAGGCAGGGTTCCCATGGGAACGGAAAGTGCTGACATTTCCAAACTAAAAAAAGAAAGAAGCAGCAAAGTACGTGCTCAGCAGGACGCTGTGGACATGGATGTGGGGGGATCTGTATTGTCTTTCCCCTCTCCTGGGCTCCAAAGTAAGACACTTCTGAAGCAGCTCACGGCAGAGCCCTGGCTCAGCTCAGAGCCACGAGGCAAAGTTCTGTTTACCTGCTCTGGGTGTTTTAGTTCAGGCCAATTGCCTGCAAGATTAATTTTTGTGTGGGGATGCATCGTGCAGCCTTCACCTGAAACCACATTAAAGGAGACGGAGCGTCCACGTGAACTCCTGCTGAGGCGTTTATCTCCCTCATGCAAAATGATTGAGATAAATAAGGCAAATTAAACTGCCATATCGTTGTAGCTAAATTATTTGTAATGGCACCATGAAATGTACTGGCTGCATGGTAATTAAGTGTCCTGGAGATTGGGGTGGGAAGATCTCTAGCTCAGAGAGATGTTTCTCTCTCTGTCAGATCGAAGTGACGTTAGCAGAGGATGGGGACGCTGGCGTTGCACACCCATCTCTGCGGCGCTGCCCCGGATGCAGCCGGTCCCTGCCAGGCTGGGAGAGCTGTGCCATCCCAGCGCTGCTCTGGGCACGGCTTTGCCGCTCAAAACCTGCACAGTGAGGCAGAGGAGCTGCTGAAGGTGTTGGTTGCTCACTCCTGCTCGCTCCAATCCGTCCCAGAGCACGGAGCCTGGCAGGGCAGAGGGGAGGCTGAGAGTCCAGGAGAGGCGGCTGTGAGTGCCTGGAAGGCAGCCTGAGGAAGGGAAACAAAAAGGCTTTACCAAATGTTTCTGACAGAATGAACAAAAATAGCAAATGATTAATGTCGTAGTTTAGGAATATCAAGAAGTGGCAGTTCTTGTGATCAGGGAGCAATTTCAGAGGGAAGGTTGTGCTGCCAACTGCGAGAGTGACCTGCAGGACCCAAAGGCTCCCACAACGAACTACAACTTACCCATTTGCAAATCCAAACACTGGGAAAAACACACTTAATATCCTGGAAACCAGAGGGGGATCTCCCAGGAAAAGGAAAAGAAAATTTGACTGAAGTGTCCAATTTTTTCCTTGAGGACCCACAGCATAGTTAAAACTCAGACCCTGAGACCTGTGGGGTCAGAATTTCAGCTTCAGAGCCAGCAGACTCCTGCCTGGAGCAGACTCCAGCCTGGAGCACACCCCCACACAATTTCAAGTCTGTTTCTCTGGATGTTGCACGTGAAAACACAAGTATTTTTAGGTACTTGTTCTCACAAAACATTCAGGAGTATTTCCACCCATTCTCTGTACTTTCTCTTGTACCCGTGCTGGCTCTGAGGCTGCTCCATCACGGTATTGCCTTCTGGAAGGCAGAGCCGCTCTGTTGAAGAAGCGGAAGAGGAGGGAGTGGTTTCCCAAGCAACAGTATCCAGGTGAGAGCAGGGCCGTCCCTCCTCATCCTCCTCGGTGGGCTCTGGGCACAGCCTGGGCTGCCAGGACCCTCTCCAGCTGCCAGGGAGATGCTGCAAGGGCAAATTACTCATGCACTGTGCGGTGGGAAAGGCTCGCCAGCCTGCGGGTGGCACCTGAGACTGCTGCTGTCACACAGGTGAGTGCACCCCTGGCTCGGACACCTGAGCATTGCTGAGCTCGGAGAGCCCGGCGGTGCCCGAGTGCTGCAGAGCTCTTCGTCAATCAGCTCCTGCCCCGCTCATGCTCCCACCGCCTGCCCTCCGGCTCGCCCGACTCCGAGACTCGAGCGGCAGCGCAGGTCTATCGGTGCCGCACGGAGCTGCGCCCGAAACAGCACCGGAGAGGGGCGGGGGCATCCCTGCCCTCCGTGCGCCCCGGCTGGACGGGCACGGCCCTGGGGCCGAGGGAGCCGGCGGGGCCCTGCAGAACCCCCCAGAGCAGGGCAGAGCCCGCAGCGGGGCAGCTCTGCAGCGGGGCAGAGCCTGCAGCGGGGCAGAGCATGCAGCGGGGCAGAGCCTGCAGCGGGGCAGAGCCTGCAGCGGGGCAGAGCCTGCAGCGGGGCAGAGCATGCAGCGGGGCAGAGCCTGCAGCGGGGCAGAGCATGCAGCGGGGCAGAGCCTGCAGCGGGGCAGAGCCTGCAGCGGGGCAGAGCATGCAGCGGGGCAGAGCCTGCAGCGGGGCAGAGCCTGCAGCGGGACAGCTCTGCAGCGGGGCAGAGCCAGCAGCAGAGCCTGCAGCGGGGCAGTTCTGCAGCAGGGCAGCCCTGCAGCAGAGCCTGCAGCGGGGCAGTTCTGCAGCGGGGCAGTTCTGCAGCAGGGCAGCCCTGCAGCAGAGCCTGCAGCGGGGCAGAGCCTGCAGCGGGGCAGAGCATGCAGCAGCACCTGCGGCGGGGCAGCTCTGCAGCAGGGCAGCCCTGCAGCGGGACAGCTCTGCAGCGGGGCAGCTCTCCGCAGGAACACCCCGCCGCTCCCCGCGCTCTCCCGCAGGACCTCCCCGCTCTCCGCAGCGGCTCCGCGGTGCCTCGGTGAGTCACAGAGAGGACACATTCCCTCCCCGCAGGGACTGACTCATGCCGAGCCCCGCGCACCGCTGGCCACCGAGAGAGCTGACCTGGGTGTCCCTGAGGAGGGGAGCAAACAGCAGGAATTCTGCGCTTCAGTGTGTCGGGGGCTCAGCAGTGTGAAGGGTAAAGCCCTTCGTGCTCATTTCACGTCCATTGGCGGTGGCACTCTGGTGGCACTCGGAGCAGGGAGCTCCAGGACTGCCCTGCCCTTTGGGGACAACATTCCCTCGGCCGTGCCAGGAGGCTCCAAGCAGAACCATCTGCTGGGACAGGCAGAGGCACCGAGCAGCCTCCTGCCCCTCGGACCCTCACCGTGACCGCTGGGCACCCCCGACACAGCAAAGCAATTTGTGACTGCCTTCGGGAAGGATTAGGGACAGTCCTGACACCCAGACACTGCCTGGTGATGGAGTTTCTGTCCCACTCCTGTGGGTTTTGGGGGCAGGAGGATGGAACCTCCTGCAGTCCCTGCCATGCTGCTGCTCGGGGTTCCCTTTGGGGCGGGCGAGTGCCTGGAGCAGCACATCTGCAGCGTGGCCAAAGGAAATGTTTGCCATGGATTTGATCGTGCTGGAGGAGACTGCAGGAGTTCTTTTGTCTTCATCCTTTGGATGCCCACACCAGCTGAGCAGGGGCTGCCCACTCTGGCAGCAGGTGAAGGGTGCCCTGCAGAGCATCCCTGAGGGACAGTCCCCTGGCTGCTTCCCTGGGCCACTCATTAAACCGCTGTCTCATTTGTTCGATTGGCTTAGTCTGTAACCCTCTGCTATTTCCAGAAGAACACCCGGAGCTGTTTTCTGCCATTGCTTTCATGGCTCAGGGGCCGAGTCTCCAATCTGGAGTTGGAGAAGCAAATCCACTCCTCCTTCAGGCGGCTGAGGACAATCTGTTGAAGACAAATTGTTGAAGGCAATCTGTTCTTCCCAAGGATGGCTTCCCAATGACAGGGCTCTGAAGACATGCTTGTCACTGGTGGTGTTTGCTCCACCATTGCATTTGTGTTGGAAAAAGCAGGAATTTAGGCAGGCCATGGGCATACAATCAGCCTCAGGAACAGACTGCAAATCCTGACTCAGTTCCCTTAACTGCAGTATGAATATTTTATAACAAGGCCAAAAAAAACCCTACGCAAAACTATATCAAACTATTTTAAATTCCTTCACACAAAACTGGCCACAAAGAGGATTATAAAGGCAATTCCCCCCTTAACTCCCTACATTCTGCTCCTCAGAGTTTAATGAACTGTGCTGTTCTAATGCACTTTTGAAGCACGTCATCCTCATTCTAACCACTGACCTTTTCCTAATGCCCTTCAGACATCCAACAAATAGGTTACATCTGTTCCTTCCAAAGCAAGGCAAGCCATGGAGAGCAGCATCTCCTGGGGTTTGGAGTGGCACAGCCTCATCTCGGCTGTCTGACACAACCTGTGAGGCACAGTGTGAGCCCTGAGCCACGTGAGCCGTTCTGCTGTGGCCGTGCCCAGCACAGGTAGCCCTGGGTGGTGGCACAGCTCCTGACGTGCTGTCCCCACCAGCTCTGGCCTTTGCTCTCCCCGTGCACGCTGGGGTGAGAGCTGGGGAGGTGGAAATCTGGACCTGGTGACCCACGAGAGGGCTGCAGGGACCCCCGCTGGAAACAGTTTCCCAAATCCCTGCCAGCCAGTTTATTTGCTCCCACGAGGAGAAAAACCTTCCTTTTGCAGCTTTGTGACTGAAAGCCCCTCAAAGGCTGCCTCCCCTGACTCGGGATGGAGCCGAACTCCGATGTGTCACTGCTCATCACTCACCATATGATTCGATGGCTGGGAACGCGCACGGCCAGGAACGAACCTGAGATGCCCTCTCCCTCGTGTGGCCTTTTGTTTTTCAAGGAAAGCTCTTGCAAAGGGTTACGATTATTTTTCCTCACTTTTACAGATGCATTAAACCGTTAATTACAGTCTAACAGAAACATGCAATGGGAGATGTTTGGTGCTTGTTTCATTCCATCAGCTGAAGGAATGAAAGCATTTACCAGTCCTGCTTTCACTCATGCTTGGATTTTTCTGGCATCATTTACCAGCATTAAAAAGCCATAAAAAAATCAAATAGACGCAAGAAGGGAATTAATTCTCTTCTCATTTGTCACTGGAGATTGGAAAACCCAGGTAAAGGTAAAAGAAAGTAAGATGCTTTTACAGTAGTGCTGTGTGTGGATCGGTGACTCCCAGGCCGTGTTTGACCCCTGCCAGGCCCACATGTCACGGTGGTCTCTGGGGTGACAGAGGCTGGGCTGAGCAGAGCTGAACCTCCCTGGGCGTTGCATGGTGCAGCAAGGGCAGCTCTCGTAGCCCACCCAGCTCTGGAGGTGGTGCTGCCCCACCTGCTCTTGGACGGACCTTGCTGAAGCCCACCAGGATTCTCTGTTTCTGTGCACTCCTAAGAGGCAGCCTGAGGAGATGCTGCCTGCCAAAGCCCCTGCTTCGTGTGTCGGGAGGCTTCAGATGCCTTGACTCTGCTGCCATGCCTGTCGTGGCCAGCAGAGGAAAACTCCAGCCTGGAGCTCGAGCCCTGGCTTTGTCTCATCACCACGCAGGGCTGTTGGTCGTGGTCCAAGCAAGGCAAGGACACACAGCCCAAGAGGCTGTGACAAACCTCGTCTGCAGGTCACAGAGGAGGCTGGAGCACAGATTTCCCCTCACGCACACAAACCCCACACATCCTGCAATTCTGCCAAATTCCATAAATGTGCAGTGACACAATGGTTACATCTGGGAGCTATTTCTGTAAAAAGCACGGAGCTGATGTGACCCTGTCTGCTCCAGAAACATGCTGGGTTGATGCACACAGCATCCACAGGCCATTCCGAAACGCCGTCCTTAAAAACAACTGAGATTCCATCTCAGTGTCACCAGAGCCGCAGGTTTCCTCGTGAGGAAAGGCTCTGGGTCCAGAGGGGACAGGTGATGCTCTGGCTCAGCCTGACTGGGATGGGCACTGAGGGCAGCCTGGCCCGAGTCTGCTCTATCCCTTCCATTGCCTCTCCATCAGATGCTCGCTGACTGTGAAAGTCAAATAAATACATTAATATTTATTCACATATGTAAAATTATTAATATAAATGGATATAGTGATTTTGTATAATAAATTCTGTATGTTATTTTATATTTACTATATTTTATATGAATGTAAATTAATATATTCACTTGCCAAGGAAGTCAATTCAGGGGGAATGAAGTGGGCTCAGCTGCTCACAGGATCAGGCCCATTAACAACAGCTTTATGCTATTTCCAGGAAATCAGTGTTTAGACAGGAAAGGTGCTCAGCCATGAAAAATGTGGACATTCTCACAAAGCTCATGCTCTGAGCAGTTTGTCGATATCGGCGGTGATGAGGTAAGAGAGGCAGAAGCAAAACCTGGGGTGTGGGAAATACAGAATCTACAGGTGCAGGGAGAGAAGGCAGCGGGCACTCAGCAGGGTTTGTCCCCAGGGACTCTGTAATTTGATTTACCCTCTGTGTGGTGCAGAGCAGGTCTGTCCCTGCCGGGCACGGCCACCTCTGTCCCCCCTCGGTGACAAACAAGGAGCTGACCCTGAGCACTCTGCTCAGCTCTGATCACAGGTGAGGAGCTCAGCACCAGAGGGACAGCTCTGCAAGAACCAACCTGTGATAAACACAAACAGTAAGATGCTGGAGGCGCAGACAGGGTGACAAGAGGGCAGGTGACAGGCAGTGTCCCACGGGAGCCCTGCAGTGCCCCGGGCACAGTCCCAGCCTGAATGCAACGCTCAGAGCTGCCTCTGCTCTCCCCTCCCAGAAGGCCTTGGCATCCTCAGTGGGACACAGTAATTAAGCTGACACAGACGAACACAACCCTTCTTCAAAGGGCTGGCAGATTGTTTGGGGATTTCTCCTGTAGCTGCACGGCTGCACTCAGGGGCAATATGAATATTGGAGAAGAAAAAAGGGAAAGGAGCAAGCAAGCAGAAGCGGGAATGGCAGTGAGTGAGGAAGCACAGGGCAGTGGGAAAGAGACAACGTGCAGAGAGATGAAACCAAGACAGGAGGAAAATGTGTTGTCTTTGCCCAGAGTGACGCAGAGAAAGGACTGAGGAGCACTCCCGGCCCTGCCCCTGCGCCAGCACAGACCTTCGGAGGAATGCAGCTGGCACCAGACCGGGCTGGGCTGGACTCTGAAGTCTCCACAAAGGCTGTGCCAAGGGCTGGAATGTGCAGATCCCGAGCTGTCCGCCCCAGGACCCTGCCTGCAGAAGAAACGAGAGCCATCGGTAGAAGAAACGAGAGCCACTGGGCACAAGCAGCCCTTGCTCGGGCTCCTGCCGTGGGGACTCTCTGGTCAGAGCTGTCACCTCCCGCCAGCACCCCAGGGACACCTCACAGCCCAAGGGGAGAGGCACCCACCCCCCTGCACCCTTTAACAGTGGGCTGGAAGTGAATGAGAGCAGCAGGAGCTGCTGCCTGGCGGCAGGGGCAGGCAGGGGAGGAAAACAGACCCGCTCCCACCCAGGGACAGATCCACTCCCACCCAGGGACAGATCTGCTCCCACCCAGGACAGATCCACTCCCACCCAGGGACAGATCCTCTCCCACCCAGAGACAGATCCTCTCCCACCCAGGGACAGATCCTCTCCCACCCAGGGACAGATCCTCTCCCACCCAGGACAGATCTGCTCAGACAGCAGGGCACTGCTGCTGTGTGCTGGGCTCGCTGAATCACACACATTCACTCATTTGTTTGTGGCCACGGTTTGCCTTGTTTCATCCATAACAACACATTCCCAGAAAAACACAAAGAAGGAAAAATCCTGTGAGGTAAGGAGCAAAAGAGAGATAAGTCTGATTAGGAAGACAACTATTAATAGCAATTATGCTTTAATTACTGTGCCTAATCTTTTGAACCAGCAGTTTCTAGCATGTCCTCTACCAAACAAAGAACTTAACTCTTCTGACTCTGTGTTCCTCGAGCTGTGGGAGGAAAAGGAGTGGATGTACTTCCAGTAGATTCACTAGCAGCTGGATCTAAAGTGGCTTTGGGGATATTTACATCAACTGTGCCTGAGAGCAGACGCCATGAGAAAGGCAGGAGCTGCTCTGTGTGGGCACAACGCTGCATGAGAGCACAAACAGCCCCAACACTTCTCTTGTCTTCACGGCTGGTTCTCCAAGGCAAGGAAATCATGCTCCGAGGTTGCTGCCATAGAACTCTGGGCATAAAAAAGGCACTGAAAAGGACATGAAACAGTCTAGACAGAGAGAAGCACTTCAATAGTGCTGGAAGGGAACGGGGCCGTGGCTCGGGGCCATGGCTCACACAGCACTGACGTTCTGCTGCCCAGCAAGGCAGGCACACAGCCCAGCCCAGCCCAGTCCAGCCTAGCCCAGTCCATCCCAACCCAGCCCAGCCCAGCCCAGCCCAGCCCAGCCCAGCCCAGCCCAGCCCAGCCCAGCCCAGCCCAGCCCAGGGTTGTGTGTGCTCTCTCTGCACTCTGACCCTCTCGGGGCAAAGGGGTGCATGGACAGAGCCCTGTCCAAGGGCCTTACCTCACTCTGAACCAGCACAAAACAGCCAAGAAGTCAAAAACCCCAATTTCATCAATCCCTGCAGGCCAGGGTCAGGTGTAGACTGAACCTGGAATGGTTTGGGTCAGAAGGGACCTTAAAGATCATCTGATTTCAGTCCTCACTAATGCTGGCAGCATTATCAGGCTTTAGCTGTCCCATGGGTAGGTACTGAAGGTGAGGATTCGCTTGTGGGACGAACACAACTAGACTGTGACTGCAACTACATAGATGTAAAGGTCCCAATTGAGAAACCACATTTTCCTGCATAATCTTCAATGTTCAATACCACTTGGGGGTATCTCAGGAGCCTTTCCCCACTATCTTTGGGGTAAATATTTTTGAAAGCAAACTTTAGTAGTGTTAATTTTTGAAAAATATTGAACTATAGCAAAAGCAATTTGGTAAAACCCCCCTAATAGTACATGCCAAAGCATTTTCCAGTCTTGCAGATGCTGGATTTTGGGTTGGTGCAAGGGGGTGTGTGCCTCTGTGTGTGTGTGTAATTGTCCTATTTTTTCTCCATAGAAAACTAATAAACAAGAAGTTTATTGTCTAATGCAAAAATGAATCTTTTTGTACATCTGAATAAACAGCTCTCCCAAGCACTGCGGAACAACTGACCTTTGCTTTGAAATTACGCACAAATCTAAATTAGACAGAAAGATTGGTCACTGAACATCAGAATTTCTACCAATAATTTGATTATCTGCCCCAAATCAAAGAGAGGCCCCAAGATGAAACTTGGCACAATGACACTGGAAGTTCCCACAGCGCAGTGGGCAGAACACAAAGCGTGCAGGGGTGAGCAGAGTCCATCTGTGTCAGCAGCTTCACCTGCAGAGAGCACGGCTCCTGGCGAGCCCGGGGCGCTGGGACACCCTGCGAGCTCACTGCCAGCAAACCCGGCAAGGTCAGAGCCACAGAGCTGTGCCCAAGGGCTGCCTGCAGTTCCACCCAGCCTCGGGAAGAAATTAATTTAAAAGGTGCTTGTCAGGAGAAAGGGATTCCTGCTGCCCTTCACCTGGCAGGGTAAGGTCCAGCTCAGAGGGCACACAAGGGCCCTGGGGTGACTGTGGGGTGACTGTGGGGTGACTGTGGGGTGACTATGGGGTGACTGGGGTGACTGTGGGGTGACTAGGGTAACTATGGGGTGACTGTGGGGTGACTGGGGGTGACTGGGGGCGCAGGGCAAAGCCAAGACCGAGCTGTCATTCTCCAGAACGGGAAGTGCCCACGGCCTGAGCTGGGCTCAGAGCACGGCAGGTCCCAGTACAAGGGTTTGCAGAGAAACTGGGAGGCTGGAACCAAGCTCAGAAAGGCCTGAGGACAGGCACATCACAGGGACAGTCCTACCTACACGCAAAACTGTCTCTAAGCAAACAGCTGAGAGTGTCTGCAGAGACAGAACAGCAATTCCGTGAGCAGCAGAACCAAAGACACTGATTCCAGAGCAGCGGTGTCCTGTCCCAGACACACCTCCTGAGAGGCCCCAGGGCTTCCTCACCCTCCGCTCGAGGGGACAATTACCCTGTGCCTGGCTGAGAACCATCACCCCTTTCTGGGTCTCAGATCCAGGTTTCCAGCCCTGCTCACTCTGCCACAGGCGCATGGGAGGCACAAGGGCTCCGGGAGGGAGCCGTGCAGGCAGCCAGATGGTGTGACTGCAGAGGTTCATCCTGGGGAAAAGTGGGCTAAAAATGTAGATCACTGTGACAGAGAGAGTCTTGAGGCACAGGCTTAAGAGTCTGCACTGAAACTGTCTGAGGATGACCTTTGTGAAGAGGTCTGCAGGAACAATTACTGCTCTCTGGGCCCCTGCTGTTTGCTCCTCCCTTTATCCAGGCAGGATCGTGCCCTCGGTGGCTGTTTTGGTTGAAGACACCTGAAGCTCCTCACAGGACCCTGCACAGCCCTGGCTGAGCACAGCCCTGCTCATCTTCACACACCCTGAGCACCAGGCTGCTGTGAGCTGAAGGGTTTGTTATTAAATCACTCACTCTGCAATAACTGAATTATCTAAGTTTTACTTGAACCAATTAACTGATATAATACATGGCTCTTGCTCTCTCAGATGAGGAGAAGCATCTTGCTTTCAGCTCATGCCTCACTGTGAAAGGGATTTTTTAAAACACTTTAATCTAATTAACTTGTTGAGACTGAGAATCTGTTGAAGGCGCTCAGGTGATGAGAATGGGATTGTTGCTGTGCGTGGTGCTAAGCAGGGAGAGAAATCTCTGTGAGGATGAGGGGGCTTGGAAAAATGATCCTCTTAGGACACAGGTGAAAGTCCAGGATATCTCGTTGGCTGACCTGCTGTCCTGCTAAAATGCAGCTGGAAAGGGAAAGCGAACAGAAGAAGCACTTTCCAAGCGCACTGGCTGCAGTCTCCTCCAGAGAGCTAAATAAAGCTAAATAAAGCTAAATAAAGCTAAACAAAGCTAAATAAAGGGATGCATGTGGCTGGGACCCCAGAAATCCAGCTAAAGCAGGGAAGTGAAGGATGCACATCCCTGTGCTCAGGCTGGCCCCAGCCCTTCCCCATCCCAAAACCATGGAAATACAGCATTCCCTCCATGGTTTCCCTGTTTTGCAGTGATGCAGCACAAAAGGAGTGTCCTGAGCATGGCTGTGTTGCCCACATGGGTGTTCCGAACTGGAACGTGCCCAACGTGCAGCTCGGCGCTGCAGAGCTCTGCAGGAGCAGGGAGCAGCATCCCCAGGAGCCCAGCGGGAGCCATCCCCACAGCCATGACCTTGCACTGCTTGTTTCGGGAAATTACAGGAGTGCAGGCAGGGATGAGCTCCCTGCAATCCACCAGCCTCGGACCATGGAGTAGCTGGGCCTGGAGACAGCCCTGCCTAGGGAAGGGATTGTGCCGACCCATCAGGCCAGGTGATAAGGAACACGGCTCCAGGGTGGTAAAGAACACCTGTATTGAATGCAAATGATCTCCCAGGGTTTCTATCCAGAAATTAATCAGAGGGACACTTCATGGATTAATTCTGGTTGGCCCTTGCAATGTGACTATAAATGTTATTGTAAAATAAAGGATGAGGTATTATGAATGATACTCTAAAGGAAATAAATAAAACAAGATGCAGATTAAGTTACACATTTGCCACTAATGTTTACAAACATGAACTGAATTTTCCAACCTACACACTCTGCTGATTTTAAATTAGGACAAAATAAAGGTTTTCTTCTATTCCTTCTCGTGGCGTTTGAGCTCCTGTGGCTGCACAGTGACACTGGAGCAGCCTGGCTGACACGGTCCCTGCTGGCGAGGACAACGAGCCATCGTTGGAGGCCAGCCCAGGGCTCTGGAGGAACACAGGTACGTGTGATTCCCTTGAACACTGTGACAGAGATATGGACAATCTGAAGTGACACTGAGGCTCGAAGACCACAAACTTCCACCCTGCCCACAGAACCATGGAGTCATGGAATGGTTTGGGTGGGAAGGGACCTCAAAGCTCATCTTGATGCACTCCCTGCCATGGGCAGGGACATCTTCCGTGAGATGTGTCCTCAGAGGTGACTTCACTCCCGCTCAGTCCAGTGCCTTGCAGAGGGGGAGAGGAAAGGAGAGGCATGAGGAGTGGTCACACCAAGTGCAGATGGAATTTTCGCTCCCCTGGGATTTGGAAACTCTGTTTGGATGCAGGGATGAGATGAGGGCATTGAGGGCATCTCAGTCTCTCAGCTGCTGCATAAGCAGATTAACTTTACGTGCAGCTGATCCATGGAGAAATGGATCGGCAGGAGTCCCTGACAGAGACAGATTTCTGCCCGACTCACATTCTGCTTGCTCACAGCAAACACGCTGGATGATGTTATTTACGTGACCTCTCTTCTCTTCCCCGACTTGCATCATTTCCCTACTCAGCCCCAGCCTGGGTCTCAGCCATCCCATTAAACGATGCCCATCACTAAAGCAGCCCTGACAGTCATTCCCTTCCTGATCCCTCTGTTCCCCCGGGAATGCTCTTGATGCCAACCACCATCCCATGGAAAAAGCATCTAGAAGGCAGAAAAGGAAACCAATTGCTGTGAAAAGCTCCATCACTGTGGTCTGAATGACAAGGTTGGGATCGGTCACAGGTTGGACTCAATGCTCTTGGAGGTAATTTCCAACCTCAGTGATGCTGGGATTCTGTGACACTGGTCTCCTGAGAGGGAAAGCAGCTGTGGCCACTGAGGATGTTCCCTATGCCCACCCACCCTCCTGTTCCCTCCCCCAGAGCCCCACACGGCAGCAGTGCTCCCAAGGACACCCCGGGATGAGGCAGCCTGGCTGCCTCCCAGGTATTTCTTTGTCTCATTCCCATGCAGTGTGAGAGCTTCCTGTGGTAATGGATTGTCTTCAGTGCCCTCCTGATGCTCAGGAGGTTTGAATCAGCTCCCCCTGAGCTGCCCGGCCAGAGCAGCTCCGCCGAGGCTCATGGAAATTTACTGCAGCATTCCACAGAGTTACTCCGGGCTTGCACCATGGAAGTGGGAGCACAATTGAACCCCTTGTTCTGCACATCTTGGCTCCGAGGCCTTAATTAGACTGAACATTAAAAAAATCGAGTGACGGGAGGGAAGCAATTTGGCACTTAGAGAACAACAAAAATTCTGTAGCGGGTGTGTGGCAGAGGACAAGGAGCAAAGGCAGTAACGGGAAGAACCACAGTCAGAGGGACAAGGAAACGTGAATCTTCTCTGGAAGCATTATTTAAATGATTTGTAACCTAAGGCAGCACATCAAGGCCTCTTCAGTTTTTGAGTGCCCTGGATGGACGCAGCACTTCAGGCCAGCTCTGACTTCCAAGGACACAAGCACTTCCCTGGACTTAATGGAACCATTTGCTCTTGAAAACATATCCCATTTCTGCCCTATGTCAGCTTTTCCTTAACCTGGCTCAATATTCCTTCTGTCTTTGCAGGAGCACCTACACAGTGTCTGCTTCCATTTCCTTTAAGACCAGAGCCCAGGATTTCACTGCAGTCATCCGTGGCTAACAGACCTGGGTGGGATTGGGAACTCACCTAGTCCACACTGAGGTACACACCTGCTACACTGTCCTGCTGAGGAAGGACCCAGCACATCCAGGTGTTTAGCTTCTGTAAACCCTGTCCCTGACCCACAGCCAGCAGTGAACTGGGACAATGCCCACACTGTCCCCTCTCGTCCCTCCTCTGCCCTGCACAGGCTGTCTGAGCTCTCAGAATTCTCTGGAAGGCTCCCAGAGAAGTCCCAGGGAAGATGATTGCTGTTTATGTGATGAGCATAATGGGAGTGGAGTTGGGTTCAGCTCCGTGCTGGAGAACCGTAAATATCCACTGTTCAATGGCTGCTGTTTCACTGACACCTAAATTAGATTAGAAATGCACACTTTATATATAATTGAAACTATGCTAATGTACAATGCACGCAAAGAGCTCTCCTAGTCCTCAGCTCGATCTGCTGCTTTTCCTACACTGAAATGTTAATTCCTCTTAGAGCAAAAAAGGAAATCTGCCCAAATTGTGACCAGGAGTTTATCATTCAAATCCCGGGGTTCTACTCTGAAGGCAGAAAAAAACACAGGAGATTCCCAAGTAGGATAAAAAGTGCTTTTTCAATCCAGGTATTGCAATAATAATTTGTTTTCTTTTTTCCTTCGGGACAAAGGATGATGCTCTTAAAATATATTTGGGAATGCAAAAGCGTGTTCCAAGCTCATGTCAGGGTTTGTCACACACACGCCAACAACCTCTGATGCTCAATTTGTGGCTTTCTTATTCTACAAGGAAAAAAACAACAAACCATCTAGGGCAGGAATCGTAACTCTGACCTAACCAGGGGCACAAGCAGCATGAGGAATCGGGCTATTGAGACAGTGCATTTCTGCGCTCACGTACAGAAATCATCATCACCTGCTTGCAACAAATTACTCGACCTTTTAGAGCTCTTCCCTCGGAATTGCCATTCCCAATTGTCTCCTGGAGCGAGTGGTAAACTGCAGCAGCCATTTGTGTGTAAGCTGGGAAAAGCAGGAGAATCAGCCGGGCTCCAGCACTGCTCCTCACGGCCCAGTGAGCTCTCATTGAATCTCTCAATCCTTAATAAGCATTTGGCCTTAATTGCTGATTTTATCGTAGCCCAGTACTTATGCCATAATTGATGAACATTGTTTGCAGCGCAGTTTTATGGCTCTGCCTTGCTCTAGTGCCTGTGCAATTGGATGTGCCGCTCCTCGCGTGGCACGGCGGTGCCTGGCACCATCTAGTGCTGGGATGCCCGGCTGGGGCACGGCACGGGCACCCGGCCCCAGATCCTGGAAGCACAGCATATCCTGACATGGACAGGACCCCAGGGATCACCGGATCCACCTCCTAAATCATCTCTGCGGGAAGCAGTCGGTGCTGGTCAGAGCAGTGCTCGGCAGCCGCAGTGAAAAATCCTCTCCAAACTCCTGATCAAACTGCCCTGGGCACGGCACAGAGCCCTGGGGACAGCAATGTGGGGAGGGGGCCACACAAGCCTCGTTGAGATTGACGACAAGAGGTTTAGGTGGAAATACTCAGAATATTCTTGGCTCCTGCAGGCTTCCTGAGGACTCAGCGATGGAGCACCTCTCCTAGGAGGAAAGGCTGACTGGGTGAAGTGCATTTCCCAGCCAGTCCCACTGGCCTGAGCTCTGAGCCCCAAAATATCCACCCCTCCTCGTGGAATCCTTTCACCCCCGAGCAGCAGAGTCCCTCAGCATGATGAGCTTTGACTCGTTCCTTTAATGTGAGTTTGGGGATATTTAATTATCAAAACAAAAACATTGGTTCCCAGCTGTGAATCCAGAGCGCAACCAGGACAAGGTGAGATTTTGTTCTGTGAAACTTTACATGAACCTTTATACATTATAACAAAACTGTTGGGGTTTTTGGTGCATGGAGCAGAAAATTCCCTGATGGAGCTGGGGATGCTTAAATGCCTTAAAATCTTGGCCTCAAGCTGTTATCAGATTTAGAATAGGCAGCAACAAACATAAAACTGCCACCATCCCAACCAGTTCAGAAATCAATTATTTTAGCAGCACTCACATTTTCAAATTAAGGTTTTTAAAAAGATGTTTCATGTAACCAATTCTCATTTATCATAAAGTGTCTCAATATAATACCATGCATCAGAAAGATTTTTTTTCATAAGAGATGTTTATTGGAGAATTCTCTACGACCTTTTCGACCCATGAAATGCAGTTACCTTAGAGCGATGGCAACTGGCATCATGTGGCAGCAGGAGTCTTTATTACAAGGCAACTCTGGAAATCAGAGTTGAGGAAGGGCTTCATTGTCCTGGAGCAAGTGAAAACACAGAATACCTGCCCTGGAATATCTGAATGTGGTACCATGACCATCATCATCGGGTCAGACATAGTGACAAAGTGAGGCCAGACATACATTTTTAAACGTTTTCTTTAAATTTCAAGGGCATGATCTGCAAATTGTATCATCCTGGACTCTCTCTAATTCCCCAGAATAAATCCAGTAACAGTCAGCGCCACATGGATATACTTGGTGTGACTTCCAGAGCAATCCCATACACTCCTGGAGGCAATGGCTGTATTTGTGTTGCCTAAAAAAATGTTTTAAAAATGCTTCCAACTAAGCTGTTCCAAGAATGTTATTGGCTGTAGTAGAGCCTCTGAAATCTGGCACAGCAACACCCCCTCAAGCTACAGAAGTCTTTTCTTTGTCCCAGGAAATCTCATGTATATTTAGCAGAGTTAAATTTAAATTATTATTTTCCTCCTCTGCTTGTGCTCCCCAGCAACAAAGAAACAGTAATTGAGGTGGATAACCACAACGTCAGACAACAGAACCACAACTCCCTGTGTTAAAATACTTGTCTGCACTCCGGCTGAGCTCCTTCCCAGCACACACAACCTTTCCTTTTGGGAGAAGGGAATCACCCACTCTGGGGCCACAGCTACCCCATCTCCAAGGATATTTTTCTTTTTGCCCCAGTTCTTGCTCCCCAGGCCACCTTGAACAGCTGCTCAGGGCTGCTGGCTGCAGCGCTGCTCCTCTGAAGCTCATCTCTTCCCAGGGAAATCCACAGCAATGCCTTTCCCTCCCTGCAACCATTCCTGTTAGAGGGAAAAGAGGCATTTTGATCCTCCACATCTGCACTGGGCATGCCCAGCCTGGTTTGCCTCCCCAGGAGCTCCGGGAGCCCTGAGCCGTCAGCTCCGCTCTGAAGCTCAGCTCAAAACCATTCCCAGGGCACCATTCACTCTTCATTCCCTCACAGACGCTTCCCTGCAAAAATCACTCCAAAATCAATGCTTTGCCTTTTCAGTGATTATCCACAATAACCTATGGGAGCTCCTGCCAGCAGCTGTGGTTTTATCCTTGCTGGAAATGTCATTTGCTGTTACAGGAATTCCACCAGCCCCTTGGAGCTGCTACTAAAAATGAAAACAAACCTTCTTCTGTGGAATACTATTGAGAGAGAGCACCTTTTTCCAAAATGCCAAACTGCACTGAGCCTCCCCAGCTGCTTCCCAGAACAGATGTGCTCCCTGCTCCCGGCCTGGGAAGCAGCTTTGAGCCAATCTCAGTTCCCTGGACACAGGTCTGCTCTTTGGGCTGGCATTTGGTGAGGCAATCCCAGATGTGCCTGGGTTTGTTTTCATAAGGCAGCATGTTCTAAGAGATTGATTCTGATACCTCACGCCAAAGCACTTATTGTCAGAAAGATTTCCAAACCTCAGGTGTCCATAAATAAACATAACCCCATTTCAGCTCTAAATTCCAGCTCTGACTCCATTCAGCTCCTCCTCCAGCTGCTCGAGTGCCATCCTCACCCTTCAGAGACACAGCAAACATTTTCCTTGGAAGTCAATGGGCCTAGATTGGCTTCTGCAGCCCAAGTTACACTTTATTAGGGAAGGGAAAGAGATGCTTCATTAGAGATGGGAAGGAGATGCTGAACCAGAGCGGAGCACTGGGGGCCACTCGTGGGTGCTCCTCGAATGTGCTGAAAAGGAAATAAATGATTTTTACTTTTCTTCCTGCAAATGAGCACCCAAAGTGTTCACAGACACAGCTCTGAGGTGAGGAGGGGCTGGACACTTGGCAGGACAAGAGTGCTTCAAGCACCAACCTCACCTCCAGCTGCAACAATCTCATTGCAATAAAACACCATCCCAGTGCCATCCCCTGCTAGAGCTGTTTTCCTACTTTTACTGGAGTTTTACAAATCTCCATGGAAATGCTGCTCATTTGGACAGTTGCTTGGCGCACCAACAGATGGAGTATGTTAATCAGTTTTTAAGGATATGCTAAAAGTCTGGGATAATTTGAGTTCTGTGTTCAGAATGTTTGCAAAAAACACGAATTTGTAATACATTTAAAAAAAAAGGTTTATTCTGCTACAGTGGAAGGAAACAGGATCCTAGAACCTTTAATCAGAGTCTTTTAAAATCACCAATTTTCTGTAATGCTGAATAGATTATTAAATCAGACTGTCTTCTTATCTTTGAGTTAAATTATGCACAAAAATAAATATGGCTAAATTTATCTTTAATTTTAAAACCTGCTCTGGATTCTGAAGGATCAAAATACTCAGCTGGAACAACGACTCTGATTTTTTATTGCTTTAACTGATAAGAGTGCCATGGCAGTAACAATACAACCCTGGTTCTAAATATACCACATGCGGGGCTCCTAAACTTTCCAAGTTCACAGCAGGAAAAAAGAAAGGAAAGCAAATAATCAGCAATTCTTTTGCAAAGTGGAATGTCTGAAGGGAAGAAGAAAATCAAATGTATATGATGGATTTCATCAGCAAGGTTGCCGTGTCCTAGGCTGTAACAGCACAAGGGTTGAACCAGCAGTTTTTGAGGGTCCTGTGCGTATTTTCTCCCTTGAAAAAGGCTCTCTCTGCTGCTTAAACTCCTCCTGCACCACCAGTTCTGACCATTCTTCCTTGGAAAATGCTAACACCTTCCAGAACCACTGTAATTTTATATTATCAAACCTTTGCACATTTTGATGGCATCCTGGTAATGCTAATAGAAAAGTCATTCAATTACATCAGTTTTTCTTCTCTGTGATGTAGAAAAAGGTCAGTAAATGCTGGCTGTGTTACTTCTTCTTGATTATCTTAATGAATATAAGAGTTTGCTATTTTATTACTATTCTTTTGTTAAATAAGCATTGTGTATATTAATCTGGTTAGTGGCAGACAAATGGAAAAGATGCATAGAAAGATCTGGAAGGTTTTGATACAACACCAAATAAATTTTCCTCTTTGGATCCTTCACTTTCTCCATGACAGGTACAGGGATCCAGACTTCTGCTTGCTCTGTGTTTCAGGATGAAACAATTGAGTGCTCCTGGGAGTGATCGCCCCATCCACACCAGACCGAGGGCAGAGAGGCCAAGGATCAGCCACGATCTTGTCAGAGGCTGAGCTGAACATGCCACAGGATCCATTATTCCAACACACAGTGTAAGAGTAGAGCCAGGGAGAGGAGCAGGAACGCCTTTCCAACCAGGAAAAGAACAGACTAGGACAGGATCACAGGGAGTGGAACACAGGTCAAATTAAATGGCAAATTAATTGGGAAAAGAAAACTCCCTGGTATTGCCTCAGTTCCCAGATGTGCAAAGGAAACCACAAAAAATGTGCAGGGACCAGTTCTGACCCGGAACTCTGAGGGGCTGGGAAATCAAACAAATTCCAACAGGAACAGCTGAAAGAGGAGAGGGAGAGACACCACTGAGCACTGTGTGGAGAGATTTTTGAGCTAACTCTTAAAGGCTGGTACAAAACCAAGTGTGTAAAACCCAGGTATAAATTGAATAAAATAAATGCAGGTCTAGTTCTGACCTCAAACCTGTCACATTTATGTTATATTTCAATTATTTAGACAAACATTTCCTGGCTCACAGTGGTTGGGTTAGCACAGAGTAAGTGCAGCCAGAAGGAACAAGCTGAACAGGGCAGATTTAAACCCTGGAACTATCCAGCTTCACAAGGAGGAAAATTAGCAGCGTTGGATTTGGAATGTGAATCTGCACTGCCATCTGCAGAGAGCAGGTTGGCAAATTAATGGGCTATCAGTGCAGCAGCAACCAAAGTGCTAAAGTGCAAATATTGGTATGTAAAGTATGGAATCAGGTGTGAAAGACAAAGCTGTGACATCATTGTCACAGCTGACATTCTGCACAATGCATGCTGTGTCTCAGGAAGGTATTTTATACTTTATTTCTCAAATATTGCTCTTTTTGCTTCTTTTAGGAGGAAAACTGATCTCTGTCCCACGTCCTCCCCACACCATTTGCAGCTGGTGGTGCTTGGATTGTGCCCAGGAGCTCAGTGTGAAACTCTGCAGCCTGAGGTGCAGCAGAACTGCTGCTGAATCGCATCACAGGAGCGAAGCCAAGCCCGAAGTGTCCTTGCGGGTGAACACACACACGCCTGGCTTTGCTGTGATCTCTCCCCTCACACGACGGAGCGGCCGCAGCCACGGCTGGAGCTGGTTCCGTGTTTCAGCCCAGCTCTGGGTCCCATGTCCCTGCGAGAACCAGCAGCACCGTGACACTGACGGGGTGTGAAGGAATCTGCCCTCACAGACAACGCGTTATCTGAGTGCTTCTTATAAAACAAATTATTTACTCCCCGCACTCCAAATCCTCCACTCCACTCTGAGGACACACTTTGTTCCCTGAGGGAACACCTCCCAGGTGTGGGGCTGAAGAGCCCACGATGCTCCTGCCCCAGAGTGGAGCCCCTCTGCTCTGGAGCCAGCCGGGGACAGCTGGGGGGGCTCACCTGGAGAAGGCTCCAGCGACACCTGAGAGCCCCTGGCAGGGCCTGAAGGGCTCCAGGAGAGCTGGAGAGGGGCTGGGGACAAGGCATGGAGGGACAGGACACAGGGAATGAATTCCCACTGCCAGAGGGCAGGGATGGATGGGATATTGGAAGGAATTCCTGGCTGCGAGGGTGGCGAGGCCCTGGCACAGGTGCCCAGAGGAGCTGTGGCTGCCCCTGGATCCCTGGAGGTGTCCAAGGCTAGACTGGACATTGGAGCTGACAGTGGAAAGTGTCCCTGGGGATGGCAGGGGACAACACAGGAAGGCTTCCAGTGTCCTTTAGCGCGACTCCCCCGCGGCCCCGACCCCCGCGTCCCCCCGGCACCCCCGCCCTGAGGGCAGGCTGGCCCAGCTATCGCGAGAGCTCGGCGGGCTGCTCTCGCGAGAGCGGAAGGGGCGGGCAGGGGCGGGGCGCCGCGGTGGCGGCTCGGCCGGTGGGTCCCGCACGGCCCGGCGGCGGCGGCGGCTCGGCCGGGGCTGGCGCTGGCACCGGCATTGGCACAGCCCTGCCGGGCACTGCCCGCTCCCCTCGGGCTCTCCACTCCCGCCATTCTCTCCCGGCTCCCATACCCAACCGCCCTCAGGGCCTCTTCCCTTCCCTCAGCCCCCCCCACCGCACCCCCCTCCCTAGGGACCCCTTAGTCCCCCCCGACTCATTCCCTCATCCCCCCTCAGGTCACCCCTTCCCCTCACATCCCCCGCCCCCTCAGGGCCCCCCTGAGCTCTCTCCCCGGTGCCCCTGAAGCGCTCGGCCTGCCCCATGGTGGGGTTCGGGGCGAACCGCCGGGGCGGCCGCCTGCCCTCGCTGGTGCTCGTGGCGCTGCTGGCCGTGATCGCCGTGCTCGCCTTCCACTGCTGGAACGCGGCGTCCCGCCAGGCCCTGCTGCGGGAGGAGCTGGCCGAGCTGCAGAGCCAGGCCCAGCGCACCGAGGTGGCGCGGGGCCGCCTGGAGCGGCGCAACTCCGATCTCCTGGGCAAGGTGGACTCGCACAGGAAGCAGCTGGAGCAGAAGGAGGCGGACTACAGCCACCTGAGCAGCCAGCTGCAGGCCAGGGACGGCCAGGTGAAGAGGTGCGAGGACGGCAAGGTAAGGGAGGGGCGGCGGGGGGTCCCGGTGCACTGTTAGTCCTCACCTGCCCAAGGTGCTCCCGCAGCCTCTGCAGTCCGGCAGTGAATCAAGGCCCCGAGGCGCAGGTTTGGTGCTGCTGGGACAACTGCAGCGTACTCAGGGTTTTGAAAACGTCCCCAACAAGAGCTGAAGATGTCCAGTGTGTGTGTGTGTGTGTGTGAACAATGAAAATCCCGAGAGATTGCTCATTTCCAGACGGCTGTTTCAGATTTACTTATTGTGTTTTAGCTTTCTGTCTCTGCTGAGATTACTTGATCTTTTGTGATCAGTCAAAAAAACAGACACAGCCGTAAAACTCCAGTTTCAAGGGAAAGTAAACCAGTGTGGTGTTCAGTAGCACCCTGAGCTTGCCTCTTGGAATGCCTGGTAGAGCACACTCTGATTTTTATGCTGCCAGCATGTACTTCAGGGAAAAAACCAAAACAACCGTACTGCTGACTAACGTGTCATTTTCCTTGGCTTGGAGGAGCCAAGCTCATAGAAAATTCAGCTGGCCCTTTCAGTGGGGGTGGCCCGGGGATTTCATTTGTTGGGCAAGATGAGTGAATGCCTCAACTTTCACTGTTCTGCTTTCATAACTGTCCTGAGCTGGGCAGTTCACAGGGTTCAGCACACAAGTCCTGCTCAGGGGGCATGCGGGGTGTATTAGCATGCAGGTCATCACTCTGCTCGTTGAACACTGTTCTCACAGTAGGATTTATGGAAATGTCACACTCTCCAGGGTTAGTGCTGGCTAGGTTTGTTTTTCTGGCCTTTTCTTATCACACATTCAATGAGCAGCCTCAGAAAATGCATTTAATTGTCCGAAAAAAAGCTGAATATGTACATGTCCTATTCCAGAGTTAGCCTTCTTCAAACTGCTTAAGTTTGTATTAAAGTTTCCTACTGAACCATTAAAATTAAGCCCTTTGTGTGTTCAGCAAACATATTTTTAATTTCTATTGTTGTTTTTCCTGAGATTGTAATAGAAAGTCCAATTGGATATGAAATGGATTCCATGATCTTTAAGGTGTTTTCCAGCCTCAATGAATCAGTGATTGTAAAGCATTTGGGGTTTAGCCAAGATACTTCCCCTTCTGTCTGCAAAAGGGCAGTCAGCTTGTTTGGTGTGTTAGTGTAACTGCCTGTGGGTGTAAAACTCCCCCGGCAGGATTCAGGTGAGCTATTGGGAACGATTCAAGAAGGATTTCTTCCTGGAAAGGGTGGTTAGGCATTGAAGCTGCCCAGGAATGTGGTGGAGTCCCCATGCCTGGAGGTGTCCAGGGAAGGACTAGAAGGCCTTGACGTGGCACTCAGTGCTCTGGGGGTGGTGACAAGGTGGGGATCAGCCACAGCTTGGACTTGATGGGCTGGGAGGGCTTTTCCAGCCTCAGGGATTCTGTGATCAGTTCCTGGGCTGCATGGCAAGGTGTGCTTTTAATGCAAGACATTTATATTTTGTTTGTTTTTTAGTCTGTGATGTGTTCCTGTAGGACACTAGGGGAGAAGATTTAGGTCTAAGTTGGGGGTGCAGCACTGGTCCCTGGGGCTGGGGCCTGCTCAGATGCATGGGGTACAAACACTGTGGTGTTCCCAGAGATCTGCCTGGGCCTTGGGTGCTCTGAGTGTGACACTGAACAGGGCAGAGCACCAGGGCAGCAGGAGAAACAGGCCTAATAAACCTCCCAAATTAAATTCGTTGTTAACTGCCTGCAGTGTGTGCCCTGTATGTCTTCCTTCTTTGTTCCAGAAGGTGCCAGTTAAGGCCGTGTGAGCTCGTTGCTTCTGAACATCCAGTCTCTTGTGTCTGAAATGTTCAGAGTGCCCTAAGAGGCCAGAATAGCAGGATTTTATCAAAAACCAGTCGCTGACCTTTTTTCCTCCCACGTAAGCCACTGTCTTTTCTGAGTGGCAACAGTGTTTATTTTTTTTCTAAAACCCTTTAATTGACTGCACTCTAAGTGACTATTACTTCTCTGAGAGCAGAAAATAAAGCTTTGTTTTAGAGAATTAATGTCACAAGGAAACAGTAGTAGATATAAAGTGTCTGACCAAAAAAAGCTTGAATGATAATTTTTTTCCTCTCAAAATAGAATTTGGAAAGTCTCTTTGACCAAAATGCTCTTTGCCTGTGATCTTAGTCCACTTGTGAAATGCAGGAGCTGAAATAAGACCCCAGCACTGGTATCGAGTGATCACAACAAATTCAGGCTCATCTGAAGATTCCGCTCTGCTGGTTGTCAGTGTCAGTTCTGCTTTGTGCTCCTTTGTCCTCAGCTGAGGTTCTTTGCCTTGTGGTCACATAAATCAAGTGCCTTTCCCAGTGCTGAGGCAACTCCAGTTTCTGCAGCAGCTTCCTCGTGGCTCAGGGATCTCTGGAGCCAAGGCCAAATCCTCGGCTCTCCTCTCCTCCCTGCCTGTGGAATGAGCCTGTCACACTGCACCAGGGTGTTTTGTGCTCTTGGGAGCAAATGCAGGAAGGCCTGCACTTGTATCTTGTGTGTAGAAAGAAACAGAAAAAGCATGAATTATTGGGAATTCTCCTGTCACCCTGCGGTGAGCTCCTGAGGGTCTGTTTAACCGTGGAACAAACAAGGAGTTCTCTTTTGGAGCTCTCTGTGAGAGGCAAGCAGGGGTAGTGCCTGCCCTGGAATGTGGACAGGTACTGCATCAGCTTCCTGAGTATTCCATGTTTTTTTTGCAGCGTGCCATTAGGTTTTGGGGTTTTTCCATGGCTTTGCACATCCGTTTGCAGTAAGTACAGTAAAACGCGTGGCTGGCAGGGATCTGTGGTGGAGAGGTTCCAGGTGGCAGGCGCCCAGCGTGCAGAGAGTACCTGTCATTCCATACCTGCTGCTGGCCATGCCAGGTGTGGAACACAGCCCTGCCCTTCCCTGCTGCCCAGAAATGCTTGGGATGAAGCTGTTTAGTCAAACATCCCTGGGAGCAGCTGGGTCTGTTCTCTGTTGCCAAAACTCGATAACTCCCCAGTTTGCAAAGCTGTAGCTTGACAGCAGCAATGTGGAGTTGTTACATGGCAAGACTCACAACACAGACACCATTGGAGGGTTGCCACATGTCCATGCACAGGATTTCTGTTTTTTTTTCCTTTGCAGGGCTCATTGGGCTACAGAGGGTTTATTTTCTCCATCCCAAATGCTTGGAAAGGCTCTGAGGAGCTCCTGAGAGCTCAGCAATACGAACAGGTCTAGACCAAAGGAGGACATGGCCCAGGAAGAACTGGACCTGCGCCATGGCTCATGGAGTGTGGGTTTTGCATGCGTAGGTGGAACAGATCCCATGAATCATAAAAAAGCTTCTTCCTTTTCTGTCCTTCAGATGAGGGACATTAGTTGTCAGCTGAGCTGGTTTGGATATAAATTCTGTCACTTCTCTCTGAAACTCAAAATCACCAAAATGAAAGATGGTGTGATGCAAGTGCTGCACGTTCCCATGCAGCTCCTGCTCACAGACAGGCGCATGGTTATGGGATGAGCAGGAGCCAGTGGGCAGAGTTGGTGTGTGAGGAATTCTGATAGACGAGGGTCTGAAAACAGGCTCTGCTACTTCCCAGGACCTCCTTTGTTTGTAGATTTATTGGGTTTTGGGGAAATAGCTGCATTAGAGTGGAAGACAGAAAAATGCGATTGTTGCCTGTGGTTTTGCAAAATAGGGGGAGATAATTATTCACTAACACAACAAATCGCTGTGTGTACCGACTCCTTCTGGCTGGTTGGAGGGGGAGCTGGCATGGTGAGTGCCCACTGGATGGAGAGACTTGGTGCTGACTTGTGTCTTCTGCTTCGCTGTGTGTCCCCACTGCAGGGCCAGGTGTGCTTTTGAGGTGAAGCTCTGCAAGGCCAACCCAGGCTGTCACTGATGGCGTCTTGCTTTGTACATCCTTTAAGGGGGCCTTGAATGCTTCGGTGGGTAGAGCACGAGGCACAGCTGCCTCTGACATGCCAGGAGACTCCTTGAGTGTCCCTGGGGGAGTAGTTTTGTCCCTGTTTCGGAGCACTGTGGTCAGGGGCTCAGATTACCGAAAGATCACATTCCTGGTGGAATTAATAAATGCTGACAGACTAACTGTGGAGCTGGACTTTTCGGTTATGTTCCAGGGTTTGGAAGAAATATGTTCAAGGCTGCTGTCTTTATTTCACTATTTTTTTTTCTGCTCTGTCCCTAATTTTCCAGTTCTGCTTGCTTTCTTTTTTTGGGAAAAGCCTTGTGAAGCAACACTGTGTCCTGTCACAGGTGGGAGCTGTGGTGGTGCCTCTCCATGCCCCAGGAGCATGCCCCTCTTGGCTTTTTTTCTGGGCATGGGACAGGATTTGCCTGCATTCCTGTGTGCCCTGCTGCCAGGGATGAGGCAGGATCCTGCAGGCTGGCACAGAAACTCTGAGCCCAAGGAACCTCTGCTGTGTGCTGGGAGCTGTCGGATGTGTGCTCCATGTACACTGTGTGCTGCAGAAAAGCACCATCTCTGCAGCTCCTGCATGGCTGGAATTCCAACTCAGGAATGCCTGATCATACCCACACGGGCCAAATGGATCAGCCTTGTAACAACAAAAACATGATGGGAAGTATATTTAAAGGAGGAATAATTTGATAAAAGGGAAGGCACAGGTTGGGGGAGGAAGTCCAAAAGTCAGGGCAGATGTGTTTTGGGTTTTTTTGACAGGAAATGGAGGTGACTGACTCAGACACTTCAGGGGCTGGGGGCGGAACTGAAGCAGCCCCGGTGTCTGTGTGTGTGTCTGTGTGTCCCTGTGCATGTCCCAGTGTGTCCTGGCTGAGTGGCAGTGCTGGCACTGCAGTGTGCTGTTCCCAGAGGTGATGCTGACCTTGTCACCCACGCGTGACAGCCCTGCTCAGCACCTTCCTGCAGTTACCCTTTGTGTCACCGTCAAGCTGCAAGGAAAACAGCCACAGCACCCGAGGTGCCTGAGGGCAGGAGGGGATTTTTACCCACTTTCTCAAGGTATTCCCCATGCAAATCTTTCTCTTCGTTCCTGCTGGTTTTTGTCTTTATGTAACAAGACAAAGCATCTTTACTTCAAGACTTTGTATACATGCATTTCTTACTTATTGTAACTATTTTTTTCCTTACTAAAAATACCAAATTAAAAGCTGTTGTAGAATTTTACTGGTGTGAGATTCCCTCTCAAAATAAAATGTGTGTTAGGATGTTAGATGGCAACACATAAAATATTTATTTGAATATAACAATTCTATATGTGATATACCTTAGGTAACAATTTGTTTTGCTGTTGTTGCTGTGTTTATTTTTATCCACTTGTGCTGTGACATTGGCTGCTTACAGTCCCTCCTGCAGTATCAGGATGCAGCATGTTTATTTTAGTCCGGACAATCTACTCTTTTGATATAAATATGTTCTGGAATTAAAATTTAAGCCCTTGTTAGCAAAGCCTGAACACAGTGTTTAGTTTGGTGATGTCACTTAGAGATCACTAAATACACATTGCTTAGATTTACAGGAACTTCGTGCACGTCACTCCGATAATCGTCTCCATACATTGGCTTTACAAAACAAGCAGACACACCTGAGTCTTCACAGCCCAAACCCTCCCCTTCCTGCTGGTCACCTGTATTTATCCAATCTTTTCTTCCTTCCAGATGAAGCTGCAGAACAACATCTCGTATCAGATGGCAGACATACATCGTCTAAAGGGTGAGTGCTTCATGGCCAAACTCATTTGGCAGGCTGAAGTTGTGCATTTTAACTGCCCAGGTGCTGCAGTTTGCAGTTTCAATGAAGGTTCTGGTGATGCTGGAACATCCCATAATGTGAAATCTTATTGTATTTTTTTTGTTACCTGGTGTGGGTAAGTGCAGAGTTGGCTCTCACTTTGCTGCAGAGTGAACATGTGTTCTGCCACTGCTGACTTACAAGACAGTAGAATCATTTCTATAGCCAAATACACAGCTAAGTAGAGTTTGATCAGAAGCACTCTGGTGGTTATGCAGGGTTAGAAAAGGTCCAGGAAACATCTCTGAAGTTCTGTACAGACACGATTCTAATGCCTGTGGTGTTGCTGTACTTAGAGTACTTCAGAGTGAGCCAGAACATGCTCAGATGTGAACATGCCTGCACACAACACGTGTGGTTTCTGCCTGCATCCGTGTAGCTGCAGCTTAAAATAGTAGGAAGCTTCATTATTTGTAGCCTGAGGAGCAGGGAGAACTTCTAGAGCAGTTGTGAAGACAGGAAATCTGTGTTGGCTTTATGGATAGCGGGAAGGTGCCTCCTTTTGTACACTTACTGCAGACAAGCAGTGTTTGAACATCCTGCCTTGAAATAACCTGGCAGCACTTTTGTGTTACTCAGAGTGACAGAATCTTTCAGGAAATTAAGGAGATTTCCAACAGATAAGTGAAACAACATTGTGCAAGGCTTCTGAATGCAAAGGGAAAGAAACATTTAGGGGGAATGGCATAGTATCAGAAGAACTTGTGTCTAATTCATGCTGCCATCTGGCATACATGAGTAAAGTGACATCTTCTTCAAATTGGTTTAAGAATCTTTATGTCTAGACAGGAAACTTGAGCAATTTCTTACTTAGCAGTATTGAAAATGGTATCTGCCATGGGGCGTTTTTTCTTACCTTTCTGTATTCATGTTGATTTTTGCTTTTTGCCATAGAACAACTGGCAGAGTTGCGGCAGGAGTTCATCCGCCAGGAAGATCAGCTGCATGAGTACAAGAAGAACAACACGTACCTGACAAGGAGGCTGGAATATGACAGGTATGTCCTCAGGAGTGTTGGTAGCTGCAGGTTGGTGTGTGATGGAGACCTGCATTTACTAAAAAGTGCTAATTACTCTTGTATCTACTAATCCTCAAATGCGAGTGTGCTCACTTGGCGATGCACCTGAGCTGACTATTTGACTTTCAGGTACTGTTCCTTTGTGGTGTTCTAGTCCTTCCCCCAACGTGAGATAGAAGCTAAGGAAAATCTTGACTTAATGGAATTGTTCTGCATTTTTAAGTTAATGTATTTTTTATTACATGGAGATTTAGTTCACAAACACGTGAAAGAGTTGGAAGGACACAGTCCTGTGTCTCCAGCGTTAATTGCTGCCTTTCTAGCAGTGTAATTTCATTTGTTTCGACTGAAGCTGAAAGCACCTTGTGTAGATTGCAATTTTATGTTGACTTCAGCCTTTTAAGTTGATGATGGAGAAACAGGGAGTACAAATACTCCTGCAGCTTTGAGGAGTGAGGAAGACTTAACACTTGGGAAAGCGTTTGAAACTTTCACACACATAAAGTGGTGTTTCTGTGCTGTGTTGAGCGTTTGTGGGGCATGGGAGTTTTGGTGATTGGGCTGAGGCCGTGGCTTGTTGGGGAAGTTGGGACGGCTGGCTGTGTATTCAGATTGTGTTATTTGAGTTGGGAGCAGTAACTGATAGTGGAAGTCGTGCACCTTCTCCATTGACAGCCAGGGGAGACACGTTGCTTTCCCAGTGGAATTAATATTTGCGGACAGATTAACTGTGGAGCTTGACCTTTTGGTTGCATTCCAGCTTCTGGAGGAAGTATATTCAAGGCCATTCTGTTTATTTTTCTGTTTTTTTCTGCTCTGTGCCTATTTTTTCCAGTTCTGCTTTCTTTCTGTATTCAGTCCGTTCCCACTCCATACACATGCCAACACCAGGTTTTTTGGACAGACCATTCTAGTTATATCTCAGGTTTGGCTTTTTGTGCCACTTCATATTTTTTCCCTTATTTTATTTGTAGGAGAGCAGATCCAACAAATGAAGTGTAACTAATGGTGTGTTTCTCCTCAAGCCTGCAGTGTGGGCAGCAGATCAAAGAAATGAGACTGCAGCATGAAGAGAACATCAAGAAATTAATGGACCAAATTGCACGGGAACAAAAGGTAATGCCAAGAAAGTTTGTGTTGAATGAGAAGAGCCCAAATCCTGCTGTTTGCCTCAGAGATGTGAGGGCCTGGGACATCTCTTCCCTGACGCTGTGCTCAGTGTCCCCCTGCAGCCCTAAGTGGGTGTTAGTGTAAGAAATCTTGCCTATTGTCTCACACAGTGGACTGAGCTTGAAGCTGAGGCCAAATTCTTTGCTCTGCTCCAGCCTTCCTCTATGATGTCATTGCTGAGGATTTCAGTCCTTGCCTGTAACATGGATATTGCTGTTCAGCTCTCCAGGGTGGGATCTGTGTTCTCACAGCCTTGCACAGGTTATTGCAGAGGGAGCCTGAGCTCTGCCGAGGCCTCGAGGTGCTAATGTGATGCAAATTGTGATGGTATTGAAATGGTATCTAGGGTGTGATTACAGCAACCAGGCTGCCAGTAGAGTTTGTGCCTCTCCTCCGAGCAGATGCTTAAAATTTAGTTTCCTTACTTTGTCCATAAACATCTCAAATAATAGGGCAGACTGAGAGCAGATTTCAGTCACATCTTGTCTCACAGTCTAGAATTGTTTCATGGCTCTGACCTGAGGGTTAAGGCTGATGTTACCTCAACCTGTTTGTGTTGTGCCTAACCTCTGTGTCTGGCAGTAGAAATGTCCTGCAGCTGTTTGTATTGAACGTTTTCTGTCCAGTTGTGTGTTCAGACCCGCAGCGTCCAGCTTTGTGCTCTTTGCTTTGGTGATCTTTGAGGTCATAAATGCACTGATGTTTAACCCAAAGTAATCTTGAATTTGAGGGTGTTTGTTTTGTAATTTCCAGGGAGGTGTTTAATGTTGTCTCCTTATTTGTTCTAACAGGCCACACAAAAAATTCAGTCCAGCAAGGACACTGCAGTCAGTCCCAGCAATGGTGAGCAGGCAGTACCTGAGCCGGTTGCAGAGGTGGAAGATAAAGACATAGTGAAGAATGAGGAGCCTTCAGAACATGTTGCAAATGGCAAAGGTATTTCCTTTTTTGGGCGTTTTTGATAGAGAATGGGCCAGTTGT
Source organism: Acanthiza pusilla (assembly GCA_036630365.1). NCBI lineage: Eukaryota > Metazoa > Chordata > Aves > Passeriformes > Acanthizidae > Acanthiza > Acanthiza pusilla. The sequence continues at coordinate 20,040,355 of JAXCHO010000004.1, read as the reverse complement.
GTTGCATCCTCTGCCAGCCTCCAGACTGTGCATTTCTCTGAAGTAGAAGAAGGAATTGTTTGGCTCGGATAACTTGATTAGCTGCAGTGATTGTTTTAAGTTAGAGCCTTCCACAAGAGAGAAATTCACTGTTCAGAGTGAAAGGTTAGTAAGGCAGAATATCCTTTTCTTGTCTTGCAGAGAAAATCAAACCAGGAGGAGATGCAGGCATGCCTGAAATAGAAGATAATGACCCTGCTAAAGCTGAAGATACTCCCACTGGTTAGGAGAAATACTCTTCCTTCTTTCACATTTGGGTCTTGGTGATGTACATGTTGTGTGTGAACACCATGTGGTTCATAGTGAGTGCAGACTTTTAAAATCTCTCTGTGCTAATAAAATTCAAGTGGGGTGTAAAATCAGATAATTTCTACTGTGCTTTAGAGGTTTGAATTCTCAAACCAGAATGTTTTAGATAACACCCCTCCTGCAATCGCAACTTTTATATTTTCATTAAGAAAACTATTAAAAAATAGGAGTTTACAGGATTGTTAGAGCAAGACCAGGTAAATAGTGTGTTTGTTTCGTGTTAATACTTTTGTCCCTGTGTTTTGTTTTAGCTTTAAAGAAGCCACTTATTTCAGCTCCTAAAAGCGAAGGTCATCAGTCTGTTATGAACCTTCCAACTGAACAGCCCCACGCTCCAAACCTGGCACCAGGTAAGATTCCTGCTAGCAGGGGCCAAGGCAATATTTTGGTTGCAAGAAGAAAACCAAGGATAAATTTCTGCAGGATCCAAGGTTGTGTTCTTACCTGGCTGAGGCACTTGGGCTGCTGTTATATGATCTCTTCTTGTACCCTCCACACCAATAATTTCTGAACCTTTTGACCAATTGCAGCTAAATTTGAGTTAGAAATTTCAAAGATAAGTGCTTCAGGATTCCTCCAGTGGACAGAGTAATTAAAATGAGTGTTCCTCCTTAGGGTACTAATTACAGCTGCACCATCCCCTCAGGGGCTGGTTGTTGATCTCTTGGTAGCCACAGTCAGATAAACCAATTTCCTGTCGCCTGCTCAGTGTCCTCCTGTCCCTGGGAACAGCTCACTTGAGGGTGATGTGGGGAAGGTTTAGGACGTGAGAGCTTAAAGTCCTGCACTGAAAGGGTTTGTAAGAATTGCAGTTAGAAGAAAGACAAACCCATAGAAAATAAACTTCATGCTCATATTACTTCACATTTTAACATTTTAGGTTTGCCCAGTGACAGTGATGGAAACGCTGACACTGCCAAGCAGATCCCTCCAAATTCTCTCCAGCACCTGAATTTTGAAGAAAACGTGGAAACCCAGAAAGACCACAAAATTGAGCCAGACCAGATAAAAATCCCAAAGAGCCGAGTTAGTGACTTGCAGAAGATTAAGCAAAGTAAGTTGGCCGATATCACACACTTCAATATATTTTAAAAATCCCTTCATTTTCTCTCTAAGTGCCTATGTGGAAAATAGGGACCACTGCAGAGGGTGGCTTTGGAGAGGAAGCCTGGGAAGGAATATATGTTCCTGGGTAAAAGATATGCTTTAATGTGTTATTTTTCACATGTATATTCAGTTATTTAAAAGAAAATTTCCTTATTGGGATTTAAGATGCTTTTGGAAATTACTGCACATTTAAATTGGTGAAGTCAGGACTTTGATACATGCAGGATGCTGAGTTGCTCACTGGACTACTTGACTTCAATATGCTCTTTTGGACTACATTGTAGGAATTCAGCCAAAACTGGGAAAACTTTGGTTGTTTCAATATCATTCGTGTAACTTTGTAACGGAGCAGGGACAGGTGTGTTACAAATTGTCAGGGAACCTGGGCAGGCCTGGCTTCCACTCTGTGTACCCTGAGGTGTGCAAGGCTCCTTATTTTATCAAAGGAGCTTCTGGAAGAAGCTTCTGGAGTGAGAGCGCTTCTCATTTCAGTTGTTGGGTTTTTTAGTGGATTGTCTCTCTTCCCTGTTCACGGATGAAATGATGGGGGAGTAGTTGTGTAGGCAGGAGCTGTTCATTGTGGAGGAGAGAAGAGTCTGGGGACACCTTAAGAGTCCCTAAAGGGCTCCAAGAGAGGTGGAGAAGGTCTTGGGACAAGGCCCTGGAGTGACAGGGCAAGGGGGAATGGCTTCCCACTGCCAGAGGACAGGGATAGGTGGGATATTGGGAAGGGCTTCTCTGAGAAGGAGGGGCAGGCCCTGGCACAGGGTGCCCAGAGAAGCTGTGGCTGCCCCTGGATCCCTGGAAGTGTCCAAGATCAGATTGGATGGGGCTTGGAGCAGCCTGGACAGTGGAGGGTGTCCCTGCCATGGCAGGGGTGGGACAGGGTGGGCTCACCAGACCTGTGCTCCCTGAGCTCAGTCTGTAGCCCATGTGGGCCTGCTGCATTTCCTGGGATCTCTTCCAACACATTTTAACCTTTCCTTCTGTCAACTTCAATTGGTTCAGTGCTTGTTTGTCACAGTATCTCTGGAGTATCCACAGGCTGTTTTTGCCGGAAGTTGGGTACATGCCTTGTCTTCCATGGCTCAGCTCAGGTTTAACAAGTGCAAACCTCACTGTCCTTTCTGGTGTTTGTATATAATGCAGTGTCAAAAATACCAACAGTAATAGCCAGGATCACTCAATTAGATATGAACAGGCAGTGAATAATGTATGGAACTTTGGATTTCTGAACAGATCATGTTTTTTTCTTGCTTGTTTTATGAAAATACCTGAAACTGATGTTTCTGTAAATTCAAGCTGCGCTAGGTGTAATACTGCTGCTTTTCCCCCCATACAGAGAAGCACCATGGTACTGCTTCTGTCCTGGTTTTTATATACACACTGTTTTAGGAAATAATTTCACACTTACATCTGTCCATTTTAAATCCTGATGTTGAAATCATTCTCCAGTTTTACTTCTTGGTTAGTTGCTTCCACTGGGAATCACCACCTGCCACGGCAGCCTTGGTGCCTGGTGTGTAAGGATTGTATCTCACTTTAATTCCCGTTTTTTCGTTTATACACAATCTTCCAGGGCTGTGACCTCTGCAGACTCAGAGCTGCTTCCCTCAAGCACTGGGCTGGAAGAGATCTCCCTGTATCCCATTAGACACCAGCTCTGAGCTGACATCACACCCTTAATGTCTCACTGTGTGCCTCAGTGATTGTCTGCTCATTACATATTTCCAGCTAATTCTCGTTTTTCTTGCGCATTGTTTCAGGATCTGAAACTATCCTTAACTTTTTGTTGGGAGATGAGAGTACTGGATTTGGAGCATTTTGAGAACTGTTAAAGCTTACCAGGAAAGCAGAGTGTAAAAGCCAGCTGGATGAGTTTCTGAGCTCCCTCCCGTGCTGGCAGGGCACACCCTGCAGGCACTGCCAGTCACCTGGGCAGGTCAGATGGCTCCGGGGTGTGCAAAATGCCAGGCCTCGGGAAAGTGGGTGCTAACGCTTCCACTGAGTGAGTGCTCTTGTGCTTTTTGAGAAACCTTGTGTCGGTGCCTGGCGGCAGACAAGGTGGAGCTGTTGGATGCTCACTCAAGCCCTCGCCGGCCCGTGTGGGACAGTCAGGTGTCAGAGGTCAAGTGCTGGGTGATGGAGCACATTCTTCCCGCATGGAGGTGCTCCATGAGCCTTGTTCAACCCTTGCCCAAGCCCTTTCCCCTCTGCCCCCCTTTCTCTCCAGCTGGAACTACCACAGACCCGACTGCCTCCACCTGCCATCTGCTCTTGTGTAGGATCTCCCTGTTTCTTTCCTCTCTGCTGCTGACTCACTCCTTTCCTACTCCACAGGCCGGTTCTTTGATGAGAATGAATCCCCTGTGGACCCGCAGCAGGGTTCTAAACTGGCAGATTATAATGGGGATGATGGGAACGTGGGTGAGTATGAGGCAGACAAACAGGCCGAGCTGGCTTACAATGAGGAAGAGGATGGTGATGGTGGAGAAGAAGACGTCCAAGGTGAGCTTGGGCCTTACCTCCATGCCATTGTGATAAATCCATGCTGAGTTACTTGTTGAATTTGTGTAAAGCCTCGCTGGTTTAGCTGATCACAAATTGCTCAGACACAACAAACAAGCTTGAAATTTGGTCTCACTCTCTGTGGGACAGCAACGATGCAAGAGTCTTGAGTGAGAGGGTTCTGGCACCTTACTGCCATTGCGTATAGCTCCTACTAGGAAAAGCAAGACTCTAAATTCCAGACATGGTTTTACCCAAACCCCCAGCTCTGGCCCCTGGCTGGGATGGCTTTGGGCCTTGACATTCCTAAATTGTCAAATAGAGGAATGTTATGGTTTGACTCCTGCTCTTGTCACACCTGCCTGGAGCTGGTGTGTAGTGGGGCCTTAGGTGGTGATTCCAGGTGTCACTTTGTGCATTATACACAGATTCAACAGGCTTGTGGTGTTCCTGCTAACCCACCTCGGAGCTCCTGATCCAGTGCTGCCTAACACCTGTGTGTGCATGGCCATTCCCTGTCCTGCATGCGGCTCCTGCATCACCTCCCTCGCTTGCCTCTGCCTGCCTTGTCTGCCTTCTCCATCCAGCTGTTTGGGGGATATTTGTGACAGGCCTACATGTCTGCAGGGCGACAGTGTTGTGTAAACATAGAGAGTATTTCCAGTTAAATGAAAGTGTAAAATAAAGAGGGGGGAAAAATAGGAAATGGGACAAAAATCCTACAGGCCACCTGACTTTGACCCTCATAACAAAAGTTGTATAAGTTATTAAGTTTTTAGCTGCAGGTTTTTCAGACACCGTATTTAATTGGCATCTAAGCAAAACAAATGGATAAAGCCAGTAAAAAGCAGCTGATTCTGTGGGCATGCAGCTCAGTGCACTGTCAGCAGGCCGGGCTGGGCTGGGAGTCTGAAACTCGTGAACTAGTGACAGAATAGGATGGACCAGAACCCGTGGTGATTAATTAACTTACTAATGAACTGCAGTGCCTGCTGCTCCAGCTGCAGCCTGTTCTGTGCCCCGTGTGCTCAGAACTTGCAGGGGGTTGTGTGTCACACCTGTCACTCTGTCGGGTGGTCCCAGGGCTGGCAGCTGCTCACCCAGGCTGGCAGCTGCTCACCCAGGCTGGCACTGCACAGAGGCACAGGGGGATGCAGAACAACCTGGTCCAGTGGAAAGCGTCCCTTCCCATGGCAGGGGATGGAACACGATGGGCTTGAAGGTCCCTTCCCACCCAAACCGTCCTGGGATTCTGTGACTCACAGTGTTTGTGTCCATGCTGGGGCCATGGGAGCCATGCTCCTGATGGTGCTGGGCTGTTGTGGGCCGGGAGTGCAGGTTGTCCCGTGTGTCCCTGAGCCCTGCAGACCCTGGCAGTCCTGTGGGTGGGGGTTTCATGGTTTAGTCCTGTTCCCCTCAGCCAGTGGTGGGTGCTGCCCAGCTCCTCGCTGCAGTAGTTCCTTGCCTGGCTTCAGGATGCAACTTTGGAAGTTGTAACTGCAGCTGAATCTGTGCTGGCTGGTGCCATCTAACTCACTCAGCCTGTGTGCTCTGGACAACCGTTTCTGTGAAGAAATGTTCCCGATATCCAACCTGAGCCTCCCCTGGCACAGCTTGAGGCCATTTCCCCTTGTCCTGTCCCTTGTTCCACGGGAGTGGAGCCTGATCCCCACCTGGCTGCACCCTCCTGTCAGGTGGCACTAGGTGGCTGCCACGTGGTGCAGGGATGCAGCACCCTGTCCCCATCCCACACAGCTCTCACTGCCCCTCAGAGCTCTGGGAGTCCCTGGCTCTGGGGGCCTTCACAGGGGAGCTGATGGCTCGGGCAGCAGGTGTGCCATGAACAGTTACAGTGACGTGGGCAACATTCCTCTAAGCCCCATTCCCCAGTACTTGGGAAAGGATGGGTGTGATCCAGCTGTAAGTGGTGGAAAAATACAGAGATTGTGCTTGTGTAACTTGCAATGTGAGTGGCATTTGAAAAAATAGAGCTCTGACTGACAGTGACCCCATAAAACCATTTCCCATCCAGGTGGGGTCCCTGCTCGGTCCCTGCTCTGGTCACTTGGAATTTGGACTTAGGGAAGATCCTTCTCCTGATGAACTCCTCTGTGTCTCTGTATAGACAGGCTGCATTGATAGTGGGTAGTAAAGGTTAAAGTCTGACTTCTGGAAGCTTCTTCCTGAGGGATGGTCTGAGCAGAGTGTGTTACTACCTCAGACCACATTTCCCAAGTGTTCTTCTGTTGTTCCATAATAACTTGTTGAATTGGTTTGAGCTCTGGTTTGAACCTGGCCAGTGGTGCTTCCAGGGGCAGCATTCCAGAAAAAGTGGCTGCTTCAGGGTTTATTCTGATTTGTCTGCAGGAAAGGGCAGAACTGTGGGGTTGGAGGGAGGGTGGTTGTAAATGTTTAGGGAGGGAAAAAAAGGAGAGAGAATCTCTGTCTAAAAACTGTCAGGAAAACATCACCTGGGTCTGCATCAGGCTGAACAAAGCCTGTGGCATGTGCCACAAAGCCACGGGATTCCACATGGTTTTTGTTGCCTCTAGCAATGTGCAGGCTTAGATTGAAATTATCCAGGGAAAATACCCAGTTTGGGGGATGTGCCTTGGGGCAGGGCAGCACCCAGCCTGGCTGGTTCCTTCCCTCAGGCTCCTGCTGAAGGGCAAGGGCATGTTTGAAAGTGGCAGATTCTAAAATGTGTTAGTGGTGGCTGGATGGTGGAGGGGGAGTAACTCCAGGTGCTATGGTGGCACTTTCTTGTGGGACAAAGCAGTGTCATGCAGGTGAACTCCAGCTTTTTGCTGCTGGAGGAGCCCCTCAGGCCCCTGCCTGGCTCCTGGGGTGGTGCGTGGCGGGTGTGAAGGTGTGGAGAGCTCCAGGCAGCTTGGCAGCCAGTGGAAGATGGGTGAACTCAACTTGGATTTCCTTTGCTGTGAACAAGTCTTTCCTGATATAAAGGTGTATAGCTCCAGGGTGCTGGAGAAGCTCATTAATTGGAAAAAATTGACGTTTTATCTTTTTTTCACTTTTTGGGGAAAGAAGGCCTTTGGTCTGGAAGGGGTCCGAGTGACTTCCCTGTGCTAGTCCCTGAGGCTCCCAGCCTCTGTGAAGCTGTACAGTGTCAGCTCTGGGAATGGGACCTCCTACAGGAGTTGGGCTTTAGTGGGGGAGTTTGAAAACTTGATAGGCAGTCTCAAAGCCCAGCAGCTGGTGTGACTGTGCTGCAGTGTCTGAAGTCAGGCAGGGTGTGAGGTGGGGCTGCCCACCTGGAGCGCTGACAGCCAGGCTGGGAGCACAGCCACACATCTGTCCCGGCCGACTCCATCCCATCTCCAGCCCCGGCCAGCTCGGTGCTGTGCCCTTTAGCAGCATGTCCTGGGGACCTGTACTTCGGTATTTTTTCAGTGATACATCAGATCTGATCTGAGCATTTTGATTGTAATCTAATTACCATCTGTAATTGCAGATGATGAGGAGCGAGACCTGCAGAATGACCTGGGGGACTACCGCAAGTCCCATCTCAGCGACGGGGTCCTGTAGGCCGTGGTCACAGAGAGCTCAACCCAGGAACCTGAGGTGCTGCAACACTGAACCAGTTTAACTCCAGTGTTTCCTACTTCCAAGGAAGCTGAGGATCAAGTGCCGACTGTGCTCAGCAGCAGGTGAATAGGACCTGTACATATGTACATATTTGTACCATTGCAGGTTGTATTAAACCATAACGGAGCCGGTTACTCAGCCTGGTCCTTACCTGAAATAATCTTCACACTTAAACCCGGTCTATAAACACAGGCTGAACTGTTTCTGCCGTTTAGAACACTTGGAACCTGGACAACTTGTACAGTTTGTACCTGATGTAACAAAGCCTCTGTGGAAGCCATGTACAGCCAAGGACTCCTTTTCTACAGTCCCACCTGTGTGGCAGAACGGCTGCTCCCGAGTGCTGGGCTTTGTACAGCAGGTGAGAATGGAACATCAGAAGGACTGGGAACTGAACAGTTCAGTAACGCTCCTTCCTCACTGCAGCCCAGCACCACATCCCACCGAACTCCTGTACAGTGACCACATCTTGTAGCTAGAGCTGGAAATCTATAGTAGGACTTGAATAATTTGATAATCCCAAAAAAGTTGTGCAACTAATAGCTTGATTTAAAAGGTATGTAAGATATAAATAGTTCGCAGCTTGTAGGAAATCTTTGTGTTAAGGAGAGCAAATGTGTGAGTGAGAGCCATGTGTCCAGCAGCTGTGTCAGTCCCTCGATGGAAGGTCCAGCCCTTACCCAGGTAAACACGCTGTGGGTGCTGGTGTGCTGTCCCAGAGTGTCCATCCCAGGTCCAGCCACTCCAGTTAATTTCCAGTTTGATCCCTTGATCCTGAACACCCATCATGTCCCACGGTTCGGTTTTCTCCATCAGATCTGTAAGTCAGACCCTTTTCTGTATTCTGTGTTCAAGCACTTTCAGAATTGATAGAGATGATTCCATTGCTCTGCAGTGGTGGGAACGAAGGGCATTGTCCCCCCTGCTCCCCAAGGGCTCCTGTGGACACAGGTTGTGGGCCCTGGTGAGGGTGATCGAACTCATCCCTGTGCTCAGGTGCTGGGCTGAAATAATGGGTCAGGTTTGCTCCTTGCCAGCTCAGTGAACCTCTTAAATAAAGTTCAATGCTTGTACAATTATGTTATGGGTTTTTAAGACAATTTATTACTACTTCAAGTGTCAATGGCAAAAAAAAAATCCCTGCAGTTTCTGCATTTAAAAAGTAAAGCTGCTGCTCAGTGTGGTGTCCCAGTTCCAGCTGAACCCCATGTTGTCTGAAGTGGTGCAGCATCACACAACACAGCTTGGGAAAACCCCCAAATTAAAGAGCTATTTCTGAAGTTTTGAGATTAAACCATTCTGTACTCACAGCTTCAGCTGCTTTTCCCTTCCCTGCCCATCAACAGGACCATCCCTCTTGTGCTCCTGTGCTGAAGCTGGGCAGCTCTTCCTTGCTGAATGGCCCTGGAATCTGGCCAGAGTTTCATTCCTGCACATTCCACTGTTCCTTCTTCCCCTGCATTGTCTGAGCATTCCAACAGGCTTGGGCCAGTTCTGTGCTTTCGAGCCATGACTTGAAGGTCTATTGGTAGATTCCAGTTTGAATCCTACAGAATTCCAACATGAGCAGTAGGCAGGTTAGTTCCAAGACCTCCTGGCCACGCACCTAACATGAAGACAAGTCCTGGGCTATCAGAATGGTTGCATACATTCCCTGTTGTTTGTTGGGAGGAGTTTGTCCATCCAGGCCCCAATATTCCCAATTTCTCCATGCACAGGCATCTCCCAAGCTATCCAGAACTCATCACCTGGCTGATGATTAAGTCTCTCGAGCCTTGTTCTTCCAGCTTTGGTAGCCATTTGTCCAACACTCCCCTTGGGCCACTGCTGGTGTGAGGTGTGCCAGGGTCTGCTCCATCCTGGAGGGGAAAAGGATCATTGCAGCATTCCTGCAGCTGTATGAAGATCCTCAGCTGAATTCAGTGTACCCATCTCCCCGATCAACATCTGTGTGTTCTGTTCTCTCATTGCTGAGGCCCATGGCAATGTCCCTGAGCAGCATCCTTGACGTGCCACAGAATGAAAGGCCAGGGTGCCCTCAGAAGGTCCCACCAGACTGATCCCTCCAGCTCTCCTGGAGCTGGTTCGCTCCTGTGAGGGAAGAACCTGGATCCTGCTGGCATTGTGGGAGGAGGAGGAGGAGGAGGAGGGCATGAGGAAAACGGCAGGCCTGAAGGAGAAACAGGAATGGGAAGGTGGGACTGGTGGGTGCAGGAAGCAGGAGGAGCACAAGGGGAGATGGCTCAGAAGCAGCTCTGACTAAGGCACTACAAACAGAAAACCAAGGAACACCACTCAAAACCAGGGATGGCTTCTCAAAAGAAAACCGACTTTTTTTTTTTTACTAAAGTGGAAGTTGTTTGACAGAACAATTCCCCTTAGGAGTAAAATTCTTTAAAGACTGGATCACTAAATAATGAAGGGAAAAGTGCCTGGTGACTTACATCAGAGTCCTTAAAAGGATTCCCACCAAGATCCATGGGCTACCCTTCAGCCAAATATTTTCCCAAAATACAGAGGCAACCCAGGTCCTGGGGGGCTAAAGGAAGGTAAGTCTAGGATGGCTTTGTGTACGTGGAAGAGCACGTGCTGAACTGAATGCAATAAATGCTGATCATGGTCTATCACACACCAGCCCACACCAATCCAGTGTAGAAACACCAATCCCTGCAGGTTTTTGGGCCCACAGCTGTCCCTGCAGCCAGGCTGTGCTGCACCCCTCGGGCTCTGAGCACCGAGAATGACAAACCAGCTCGGGTTTGTTTTGAAAATGCTGTTCTGACATCCCTGTGCCGCTTGTGTGGAGCCAGCTCCGGTTTCCATGGCAATGGCAGCACAGACAACGCTGACAGATCTCGAGCAGCTGCTTCCCTCCGCACCCGGCGAGACTGGGAATCGAAGCGGCTCTCACATTCCGGGGTCCACAGGAGAGATCCCACACAGGAGAGACCCTCTTCCCACCACAGCCCAGCCCGGAGTGTAACCAGCACGCCCAGGTAGCTCCAGCAGTGCACCCAGTCCTGGGTTTGAGGCTCTAGGTATAAATCCCTTTGGATCCACAAGGCAATGCATTTAAAACCAGGAGCAGGAAGCTGAGATTGGCTGCCAAGGCTGAGGGATGAGTGCAGGCAGTGAGAGAAATGCAGGCACCTCCACCCAACAGCCAGAGAACAACTCCAGTTACTCCAGCCAGTCCTAGCTGCCCAGTTTTGGAGGTTTGGCCTCTGCCAAAGCTTTCCCAAAGTCACATGGATCCCATAAAAACAATCACTGATGAACCCATTTTAATTTAAAAATGAGGAAAACCAAACTGATGGGCAGGATCTTGTCAAAAGGTGAAACCCAGTTCCGGATGAAACAATGTTTCAGCATTTTAACAGCCATGAAGATCTTAAAATACTGTGACAAAGTGACAAAGCCAAACAGACACAAGGTAATGGATTTTATTAAATGGATTTTATTTATTTATTTTATTTAATAAAATATGCATTTTCATATATAAACCCAGCAACAGTGGGAAATCCAAAGCCTGCAGGACAGAAGAGCTTGTGAGTGAGGGTTCTGGAGTAGAACATACAGAAAGTAGAAATGGTTTTCTTCTCCATAAGTATATTTACTGCCCCTGTTCACAGTTTGCACACCAGAGAAATCTGGATTGAACAGTGCTGCTTCACTTGGAGGTTTTGGACACCCTGAGCTCTCAGCAGGACCCATTTCACTGTTCACACACATCTCTGAAGAAATTCTCTATCTGAAAACTTTCTCCTTTATCCCTATTCAGGAGAATTTCTGCATGCTGTAAATCTGTCAGCTGCAATCCCTACTCCAGGAGATACCGAGCTTTCAGTAACCTGCGACCCAAGCATGGAACTTCCAGTTAAAGTAACCTGGGACCCTTCCCTGAGGAGACTGACCAAAATATTTGATAGGATCAAAAGTCTATCTATGATGAACTACAAAATGTGGGACTGGGCACTTTATAAGGAGGAGCAGTGTCCTGCTGTTCCAGCTGGCTCGAGGACTGAGGAGAGCAGATTTCTGCAGTTTAAATAAAACAGGAAAACAAACCCACAAAACCAACCAGGGCCATCTCTCCCTATTTATGAGAGTGCAGTGGAATTTTCAAGCCAGCCAGAAACAGAGTAATGATATTCATGCCTGAACTTCTTTATGCCAATATAGAAACCATAATACTCCAATTCCTCAACCTATATGAAGCCCCGCGTAGCCACACTGGGATTACTGGTATGGATAATCTACAGTTCAACTTCCCAAATCGGGGTTTGACCACTTGTGGCTGTGCATTTCCATCCCTGGAGGAATGTCTCATGCCACTCTCCAGCGCTGCACTGTGCCAGATCAAACACAAGGTTCATTCCCATGTGTTTCTGTGGGGATTGGGAGCAGATGAATCCCGGTTGCCATCAGCTGGAGTGTCTGCAGCGAGAACAGCGAGTCTGGAGCTGCTCCTGGACAGCCAGATTGGCTCCCAGACGCAGGGGATGGAGGAGCAGCACAGCCTGGGAGCTGCTTCTCTTTTTAATTCTGGTCACCTGTCCAATGGAATTGATTCCCTTCAGAAAGGCAGAAGAAACAGTGAACACTGGAAATGGGCAATAGTAAGATACAAACCCAAGACGACTCCTGAATTTGCTGAGAAGTGCCCGAGGCTGAAGTTAAACTGAAACTGGAATAAACCCCACTCAGCCCTGAGCAGCAGACACTGCAAACAGCTGGCCAGGACAGTGAACTCCCCCCACATCAGCTCTGCACAGGCAGGGAACTCACTCTGGAGCACATCGGTTTACATGATGTATAAACACAGAGCTAAGGGCTCAGCAAGGCTCAGGGGAAAGGGTTGAGAGGAAATCCTAAACCATGAGGAATGGCCTTCAAGGAGCAGTCAAGGATCCCCACTGCAGGAGTGGGCAGTGGTCTGACAACTGCACATTTCCCCTTCACTTTGTGAAGTGAAGCAAGCACGCTCCTCAAATGTCTCAGTGTGACTGGAGCCCAAATCCTCTGGCAGGGGGAAGCCCACTGCTGCCAACACAGCCTTTTCTTTGGCCCAAACACACATTCCGAGCTTGGAAGGCTCCATGTGTCAGCACAGGGTTTTTACACTTCACACACGGAGCTGAAGCTGTGCCCAGGTACAGGGATGTGCTCTCTGGGGAGAGCAAGGGACCTTTGAACTTGTCCCTGCACAGCAACACCATCAGCAAGATGATTTTCCATATTCCCTTTCCTGCCAGTCCAGCCCCCTCTCCCTAATTTGGCACCAGGGAACTGGAGGAGAGCAAAAGGCACTGTGAAAAACATATTTTGATATCCTGTAACATAGAAAAGGCCAGTTCTCATTGCCATAAAGATCAGATTGAACCCTGAGTCACACGTTTAATCTCTTCTCAATGTGTTTTTGGCCATGCTGGTGCTCACACAAATACCTGCTTGCTTTGAATCTTGCTGGATCATCTCCTCTGGCAGCTCGTTTCATTTTAATTACATGGCTTGAGAGAGTATTTCCACCCACCATTTCCCAAAACTCCCACTTTCTAAGTATCAGTGAATGTCCTTTTGGGCTCACAGTGTGAGACATCACACAGTTATCTTGCCATGCAAGTTCCTCCTAAGGGACTGCCAAACCATCTTAATGAGCCTTTAACGTGTCCAAACGAACCTTTTTCACAGCTGATCATTCACAAAACATTCACAACACATACTTGAATGCTCTAAAGGAATATGGTTACCAGTTCTGAACGAGGGCTGCACTGTTTCCTCTGCCTTCCTATGACCTCTTTTCTATGGTAAAATTAGCTTTATAGTGTCTTATGCTAAAGACAGACAAGTAGAGTCCTGTGACAGAATTCTAAAACAAATCTTGGCTTCACAGCAGCAGATGTGCTTCTGTTTAACAAGCCAATAAATATTTTAGGTGACTAGAGAGCGGGGACTTCCATAATCTGATCCACATTCAAAAGCTAAGCAGGGAGTCAACATGTACCAGGAAACACAACACTCGTGTGGGTTTCTCTACTGCTAAATTAGAGGATGCCAGCCACTCCTGTAAAAACCTTCCATTCTGGGCAATACCTTGACACGTTATCCTGTCCTAAAACAGTTGAACCTGAGAACTGAAGAGTTCTGTTAAAAAAGACTGGTAAGTAAAAGTGATCATCAAGAGAAAAATCAAGATATCCAAGTTCAGTAGCACTGAAATGAGAAATGTAACCTCACTACATCCTCCTATACTGCATGAGATGGCCAAGCTGCTTCATTAAGCCCTTCCAATAGTAAAGCATGCAGCATCCTCAGCATTTCACACACAAAGAAGCTGCCTAGAAAAAGAAGAGAAAGCGGAAATAAAAGTTCACACCAGACTCCACAGGCGACTTAAAACAGCAACCGAAACCACAAGCCAGCACTGCCCTGCGCTTTGGGAATGGCAGGGAGGGAGGGCGAGCCAGCAGGGCCGGGAGAGGCCGCGGAGCGTCCGGCGGTGCCCGCGGCAGCGCGGGGAGGGGCGGCCGGAGCCGCGACCGCCCGGGGCCGGGGCCGGGGCCGGGGCCGGGGCTGTGCCGCTCGCCCGTCCGTCCATCGCTCCGTCCGTCCTCCGGCCGCGGCGAGTCCTGCCCGGCGCTGCCTCCGCGGCCCGGGAGCGCCGGGACGAGCCGGGACGAGCCGGGACGCGCTCCCGCTCGCTCCCTGTCCCCTGTCCCCTGCCCGCTCGCGCCGCCGCCCGCGCGGTCCTTCAGAGCTGCCCTGTCCCCTCACCTCCGGGCGCGGCGGCTCAGCCCGGCCCGGCCCGGCCCGGCCCAGCTCAGCCCGGCTCGGAGCCAGGGCAGCGGAGCGGCCGCGCCTCCTCCGCTCAGGCACCGCGGCCGCGGGGCCCGGGGCGCCGCTGCCGGTACCGATCCCGGTACCGATCCCGGTACCGGTACCGATCCCGATCCCGATCCCGCCGGCTCCGGCGCCGCTCCCGCGCCAGGCCCCGCTCCCTCCTTCCCGGCCTGCCCCGGCCCGGCCCCCTCCCCCGGCCGGGCGCGCCTGCGCGGCGGCCCCGCTGCCATCCGGGTCCCTCGGTGCGGTGCAGCGGGTCGGTAGGCGGGAAATGGCGACTGAGCGCTGAGCGCCGAGCGCCCGGAGCGCGGAGCCGCCGCCGCCGCCAGCACCCTCCGCCCGCCCGCCGCCCGCCCTCCGCAGCGCGGCCCCGCGGCGCCGCTCCCCGGCCCCCGCTCCGCAGGTGAGTGACGCGGCGGACCCGCGGGGTCCCAGCCCGGGATCAGGTCGGGGCGCGGGGTGGCCGCTCCGAGTGACCGGCGGGATGTCCCCTCGGGGCCTGCCCGCGGCGGGCCCGCCGCCCGCGGCCGCACCGCGTCTGCCCCGCTCGGCCCCCGCGGCCGCCGCGGAGCCCCGGGCGAGCCCCGGCCGCAGCCCTGCCGGGCCGGCCCTGCCGCGGGGAGCGGCGGAGCGGTGTCACCCCGCCTGACACCCCCCGCCCGCCCCTCCAGGCCGAGGCCTGCGGCGGGTCCCGCCCGCCCGGCCCGTCCCGCGCCCCGGGGCCGGGCCGGAGCCGCAGCGCTGCGGGCGCATCGCGGGCCGTGCCCGTGCGGTCCCGCGCAGGACGCGCCTGTTGCTGATGTTGTTGTCGCCGCCGGGGCGGCAGCGCTGGACGCGCCTGTCACCGGCCCCGGGGGAGCGGCACGGGGCTGGCGGGGGCGGCCGCCCCGGTGGGTGCGGAGCTCCGGCGCTGCCCGGGCAGGGCTCCCGGCCGCGGCTCGGGGATGTCAGCGCGGCGGGGCGCGGGGACACCAACTTTGTCGCTGTCAGCGGTGGGGGCGGCGGCCGCGCCGGACCCGCCGGCACCGGGCAGGACCCCCGCCTTCCAGGGCCGTTATTGGCATTCCCGGTCCCTGCTGGGAACGCGGCGGAAGGAATTAGCATGCTGCATACCACATTGATTATCTGCTCGCTCGGTGTTACTGGAGAGCACTGTACAAGCCTGTTGCTCAATTTTATGGTACTTAAGAGCGCTCGAGAGGACAGCTCTGGCTCTTTCTGTGTGGCTTTTTGGGTGAGCTCTAGCCTAGGTCTGTCCAGGGTGCTTCTTTCTCCGTGGTGACAGTTGAGATGCTTTTTCTGGTCACAAGCCTATTGTTTCTGGGAGGGATTTTCCATCGCCTTCCAGGTGCTTATGGTGCACTTTTAAAAGTAATTTTGAGTTTGTCGTTATTGTCTTTGCCTTTCTTGATATGTTCCCACTGTTGGAGTAGTCCGTGAAGAGGATCTCTAAGTATAACTATTACTCTGTTGCCTTGGGCAAGTGACAACCTCTTTTGCCGTTTCTCCGTGAGTAAAATGGGGATAATAATACCTTGGAGAGTTGTTACAAGAAGTAGTTAATGTTTGTAGAGGACTTAAAAGACCTAAGTGTTATTAATTAAGCCCCATGACACATTAAGGTAAGAGTTAGCGAGCCAGGTTTGCACATGGATGAACTGAGGCAGGAAGAGATTATGATTTAGCCAGAGTAACGTCCTGGATCTGTGACAATAGCAGAAAACAAGTTGTAACTACTTCATGCTGTAGGCACAAGCGAGCCGTTCCGGATAACAGATAGGATTCCAAGATTACTTGCCCCTCCCTCACCCCCCTCCCAATTTCAGGCTTTTCTACTTTAGGAGGTTCTGCTTGTGTGACTTCCAGTTGACTGGATAGCTCCAAGGACACTTGTGGCTTGCCCACTTAAAAGTGTTTCAGCAGTTTTCATAACAAGATATATGTTCTAGGATGGGAGCCAAATCCCGACTTAAATTCCATGAAACATTCTCCTCTTTTCCCCTGAAAACATCGTGTGGAACTTAGTTAAGACTTGATCCTGTTCCAGTCAGTGCAGCATGCACCAAAGCTGACATTCCTGTTTCATCAAAGTTCTTTATTAAAGAAAAATTCCCCTGTCAGTCTGCCCTGGAGATTGAATGGGACAGTTGGATCATTTTTCTAAGGATGCAAACATTCCGTGTGTGCTGGGGCTCTCTGTGCATTTCATAACTGAAAGGTGATTTTCCCCCTCAGCCTTGCACTGCCAGCGTTGGCAATGCCCTCCCAGGGTGGTGGTTCCCCAGCACAAGGATGTGACACTGTCAGAGGCTCAGTAGCATTAAGCAGTTAAAAAAACAGAAAAAGTTGTCTGAATTCAAAGGGATACTGAGTCTTCACCTTCCCGGGTTTTTCCATACCACATTGGCTTTTCTTTGATCTCTTGTAATGCTGCGAAGTTGACACCAACAGAAATCGTGTTTGCAGGAGACTTTAGGAATCACATATGTTCTTTTGACAGATTTCTATGCACATATTTCATTCCTGTGGAAGAAACTTTTCCACAGGTGTAAGTGGAAGAATAACTTGGAACACTTGCACATTTTTGTAAAAACCATTCTGAAAGTCAAGCTGAACTATTTTGGCAAGAATTTGCAAGAAAAGCTTGAGCAGGGGGGTTGGACAAGAGAAACTCCAGAGTTCCCTTCCAACCTCAACCATTCTGGGAGTCTGTAAAAGCAGGATGCATGAAGTAAGACTGGAATTTGACAGAAATTTAAAATTCCTGTGTGTTTCTAGACATGTGTTTGCTCTGAGAGGAGCTTGAGGCTTCTTGCCCTTTTGGGACAGTAACTTGGGGTTCCAGAGCATCATTGTGATCCTTTCAGGATCACAGCTGAATATGTAATTGTGTGACCCTAGAACTGCCTTTTGCAGGTTCAGGGTGTGCAGCTGCTCCCTGTCCAAGCCCTGTACAAGCTGTGCCCCATCCATGTGTTTTCAGCCTGGTCTCCCTAGGGAAGCCAGCTCCCGGTTTGATGGGTTTTGGATTTGGTAATGTCAGCCTAGGACTGCTAAGAATATCCCAGATTTAAGGACTGCCCCCTCCCATATGCACTCCCTCTGTGACTGCATCCTTATTCCATACTTTCTTGGGAGTATTCCTCTCCACAGGTGCCTTTCCCATTCTTTACTGTGAGTAGATCAGATGTGATGATTCCTATTCCTCTGAGCCCAGAAAGTAAAGGACCAAGTCTGAATGACATCCCTTCATTTGCTGGCCCCTCAATCACTGGCACCACCTTTTGTGCATTTTGAACAGCAGGTTGTTGTTTGTCTGTTGGGCATGGGAAGTTCCTGGGGTGCTGCTCCAGCTCTGGGGCTCCCAGCACAGGAGGGACATGGAGCTGCTGGAGCGAGTCCAGAGGAGACCATCAGAGTGATCAGAGGGAGGGAGCAGCTGCTGTGGGGGAAGCCTGGGAGAATTGGCATTGTCAGCCTGCAGAAGAGAAGCTGCAGGGTGATCTAGCTGTGGCCTTCCAGGACCTGAAGGAGCCAACAGGAAATATGGAGAGACTATTTACAAGGGCCTGGAGTGACAGGACAAGGGGGAATGGATCAGGCTGATAGAGGACAGGGATAAATAGGATATTGGGGAAGAATTGTTCCCTGTGAGGGTGGGCAGGCCCTGGCACAGGTGCCCAGAGAAGCTGTGGCTGCCCCTGGATCCCTGGCAGTGCCCAAGGCCAGGCTGGACAGGGCTTGGAGCAGCCTGGGACAGTGGAGGTGTCCCTGCCGTGACAGGGGGTGGAACAGGATCCCTGTTAAGATCCCTCCCAACCCAGGCCATTCTATGATTCTGTGATTTGATGTTTGTACATCCCAATTAAATCTTCAGAAAATGCAAATACGGACCACAAGTGCAGAGTTGATTAATCAAATTCATGATGGGTTGTGATTTTCAGGGGGCAGAGTGTTGAAATGGAATCATTGCTGGCATCCTGGGAGGGGAGAACAAGCTCTCAGCAGCTGGTTCAAGAGGAGCTCTCCCAGGCAGGATGTGACAGTGCCAGCCCTGCCGAGAGCTCTGTCCCGGGGGAATTCCCTGGAGTGCCGTGGTAGCTGCGGTGAGGTGCAGCTCTTCAGTTGCTTGAGAGAAACTCCCATACACCCAGCTGCTTGAAAGCCTGTCTAACATGTTGTTTATGTGTTGAGGTGCCTAGATGGCCATTATTTAGTGTTTTAGAAAAATAAATATTTGACATTCACAGATGAAGACATTTTCAATAGCACTTGAAAAATTAAGTGGGAAATCATCCACATCTAAAGCAATCAGCTCAGGGGTTGGGTCGGAGCTTCCCAGTTGGCAGTCCTAACTTTTTCTAAATAGATTACTTCCCAATCAGATCAGTTTCAGTAATTACTTTGATTAAGGTCCTCTTAACTTCTTAAATGATAAGTTCTCTCATCGTATGCTGTGATCCAAGGAAAACCCTGGTCAGGACAATGTGCTGTAAGAAAACAGGCAGCTGAGCATCAGCCTGCAGTGTCCTTCCACCTCTGCTGGCCCTGCTCCGTGTGGGATCTGAGGAGATGCAGCCTTTGGGGCCTCAGTTTCCCTCTCTGATGGGTCAGTGTTTATGGTAATCCCGGGACCTGTGGCCAAGCCCAGGGGAAGGAAGTGTGCGCTGCAGGTGGATGGGATTAACTCATTGATCTCTGCTGCACTGGGACAGCCAAAACACAGCTCCCTGTGGGGGCAGCTTTCAGAGTCCAGCCCCACCAGTCAGGGTGCTGTGCATCCTGCTAAAAATAACCCTAAAGCCAGCTTGTGGGAAGTGCCTGTCTGTGCATTAGATCTGACGAGGATCCCCTGCCCACCAAGCGATGCTTCTGCTGGAACTACATAGAAAAGAGATGATAGAAGCAGAAGTTATCCCTAACAGTCCTAACCAGCCTGGATTCAGAATGCCTTTTTGGTGGGTGAGGAGTCTAGTTAGGAGGCATGAAACACCTCTAGTTCAGTGTTCATAGTATTTAGTGTAGCAATATAATTTAAAGTATAATACTGTCATGAAAATAAGTTTTACTAAAAGGAGCTGGTAACTCCACAGCATCTGGAAAATAAGCTATGGATACTTACTTAAAGGAGCACAACTATAAAAAATACATCCTCCTAGTCATTGCCAATATTCCAAGTGCAAGTAGGAGAAAAGAATTTAGGACTTTAAAGCATTTGGATTAGAAGTTGCCTGTAAATTAATTACCTTATATATATAAACAGAAGTGTTTGTGGCAGAATAGGGCAGGAAGGTGATGCTGCAGGGCACATTAACATCCTCAAAGCCTCAGAGGGAAGAGAAGGATCCTGTCCTTATTTAGGCTGTGTTTGGGAATAGCTAATTTAAGTTAATAAAGTAACAGGAACTCGAATCAAATCAGAACAGTTGTTCTGAGCAGTTTGGCCTGTGCTGCACCAATTCAGTCTAAATCATAACTCAGTTTACTCTAGGCCATTCTAACCCGTGATTGCTTTGATTCACCCTGTACTTTAGGAGGTGCTAATTAGAGGAAGGGAGGTAATTCAGTCTAAGGCTGAGGCTGTACCACAAGGGCTTCCCTGGCCCCACAGCACAGCCTGGTCAGTGGGGAGCCCCACGCAGGGGTTCCTTGGCTGCACCTCCCTCTGGGAGCCTCTCAGCCTGCGTGTCTCAGGGGAAAACCAGCATTTTCCTTTCTCCAGCGCAGGGTACTGCCCTGGGAAAGCTGCAGGTTTAGACCCAGCCTAGCACAGCTTTCCTCAGTCCGGGCAGAGCTTCAGGGGTGCTCTGTGTCCTCTGCTGGGCACAGAGGAGCTGCAGCCCTGGAGCAGAGCCCAGCAGAGGTGTGTGTGTTTCTTGCCCTGTGCTGGGATTTTGTAGTTCCCTGCAGGCTTTCCCTTCCCTGGTTTGCATCCAGGGGCTGCTGTGTTGGGAGTGTGCACTGTTCCCGGGAGGAGGGGGCTGGCGCCAGGGGACAGCTGGGACCTGTCCTTCGTCCTCGCTTCATTCTGCAGTGCCCCTTGCACAGGGCAGGACAGCACCTGAGATGCTTCTCTGTCCTCCCTTCCCTGGAAGCTTCTCTCGTGTCACTGGAGGAGCTCATTAGGTGCAGGAGGCTCCCTTTTGTTGGAATAATGCTTTGGGCTGGTGGGCGATGCCTGGATCCCAGTCCCTCACCTGGAGGGAGGCAGGGAGGTCCTGCAGGTGAGGCTGAGCTCCCTGTCCGGGCAGGGAGGGATGTGCCCAGCCCCGGGGCTGTGGCAGAGCTGGGAGATGATGGGCAGTGCTCAGGAGTGGAGAAAGAAAAACAGAGTAAGAGAGAGCTCCTGATCAGCTCTGTGGGCAGCAGTTCTGTGCTGGCGCTGGCCAAAGCAAAGCACAGTGTGAACTGAAGTTTTTAGGTTTGTTTTCAGTGGGGGAAAACTGTATACAAAAAGTAAAGGAAGTATTTAATAAATAGCAGGAATATCTACAAGAATGTTCGGGCTACATGCAGCATTGTGGATGTGGGATTTAACTGCAGTATATTTGATTGAATTACCTGGCATAGTTTGTCTGACACCTCAAGCTCGTGTCAAGACTAAGCAGTTGTAGTTAAATCAGTTAAAATACACTTGGAAAAGCTTGTTTATTTTGTTTATCAGGCCAGAACTGATAAATACTACAGAAGAAAATAAAGTTAGTGTAATCTTGATGTTTTTATGTGCTTAAAAATACAGATTTGGAAGAAACTTCTGAGGACTTCATTGTAGCTAAAATAATATTCCTAAACAACTGTAATAACTGGGTTTAGAGTCCTCTATTTTTGTGTTGCTTAGGGACTAGGAAGCTCATTGGTACTTTTAAGAGGAAGGTCTTTGAGAGCTCAGTTGGAAAAAGAGGCTGCAGAGATCCAGGTTCAGCTAAAGAGGTGTCAGACTTAATTGTTAGGTGTAATTACCTTGTCGGGCTTACTTGAAGATAATTCTCTTTTGATATTAGATTGCTTTATGATATACCTGAAAAGGTCTGATAATGTTCCATCTCAAAGATTAATAGTTAATATAAAAATGTCCTAAGTCAATTAACATAATAGGGTTCCAGACCATAAAATAGTTTAAGAGTAGAAAATAAACATTTGTCGTTGGTGGTATGTGCTTTCAAAACGAAACAATCCTTTCGGGGGGATTGCTCTGCTGCTTCTCTCTCGATGGATTTGCTGTCCCTGGGGCTGCAGGAGTGTGTGTGTCCTGTGCCTTTTGCCGGAGTCCGGGAGGCTCCGTGCCTGCCGATGGCTCGTGTTTGGCAGAATTGCCGGGGAAGGGCTCGTGTGTGTTCGACAGTTGGGTTTGGTTTTACACTGGGGAGCTGTGCTGATGATCCCTGCTGCTCTGTCGGGCACTGTCGGTGAGCGGTGCGAGGGACAGAGCCGGGACGGGCCCGGGGGTGACAGAGCCGGGGCGGGCCCGGGGGTGACAGAGCCGGGACAGGTCCGTGGATGACAGAGCCGGGACGGGCCCGGGGGTGACAGAGCCGGGACGGGCCCGGGGGGGACAGAGCTGGGGCGGGCCCGGGGGTGACAGAGCCGGGACGGGCCCGGGGGTGACAGAGCCGGGGCGGGCCCGGGGGTGACAGAGCCGGGGCGGGCCCGGGGGTGACAGAGCCGGGACGGGCCCGGGGGTGACAGAGCCGGGACGGGCCCGGGGGTGACAGAGCCGGGGCGGGCCCGGGGGTGACAGAGCCGGGACAGGTCCGGGGGTGACAGAGCCGGGACAGGTCCGGGGGTGACAGAGCCGGGACGGGCCCGGGGGTGACAGAGCCGGGACGGGCCCGGGGGTGACAGACCCGGGACAGGTCCGGGGGTGACAGAGCCGGGACAGGTCCGGCGGTGACAGACCCGGGACAGGTCCGGGGGTGACAGACCCGGGACAGGCCCGGCGGTGACAGCCGGGACGGGCCCGGGGGTGACAGACCCGGGACAGGTCCGGGGGTGACAGACCCGGGGATGCTCTCTGTGTTCCGGGCTGTCCCTCGGGCTCGGCCCGTCCTGCCGTGGCCCCGCTCGGAGCAGGGCGCTGGGGGTGGGCCAGGGGAGGGTTTGCCTCCCAGACCGGAGTGCCCAGCGGGGACGGGGCTCTCCCGAGCCCCCTGGCCCCGGCAGGAGACAGAGAGTGCCACAGCCCTGAGGAGTTTGTGCTAAACCCTGGGAGAGGAGGGAGGAGCCGCGCAGCGCAGAGAAGGGACAAACCCCGGTGAAAAGGCTGTGAAGGAGGGTTCAGAGCCCCCAGCCAGCCTCCACAGGATGGAGGCAAAGAACTGAGAATCTGCAGTGTTGTGCACAGGGTTTTGCCTGTGCTGCTCAGCTCTGCTGCCTCTGTGGCTGCACAGACACTCCTGCCCTGCTCCTGCACAGAGCTGTGCAATGGATGGGTGTTTAAACTCAGCTGGACAGGCTTTGCTTATCCTCTGTGCTCAAGGGGAATTAAAAAACCTAATTTCTGTTTTATGACATACATTATACCAAAAGGATGACGTGAGGAATTTTTTTCCTACTTTAATGTGCCAGTTTTTAAATATTCCAGAGGTGGGCTAGGCAAGGAGACAAGGTGGAATGTGCCTGTGTGTAGCCAGACTGGACATGGCCATCTTTTGCTTATTTGGGATGCTGAAAGGGTCTGTCTTTCCTCTGCAGGTGTGGATTTTCAGAAACCTTGTAGGAACTGAGTATATTTGAATTTCTGTCCCTCTGTGACATTGGGGTGATGCTGGTCCATGGGTTCTGCATTTCCAGGGAGCACTGACAGACACACAGACAGTTGCAATTGGATAAGCCTTATTTTCTCCAGGAAGAGCTGATCAATGTTTCTGTGCTGAAGGACAGAGCCCATCAAAGTCTGCAATGAGCAAATGAAAACCATGACAGAAAATACAGTTGCTTTAAAAATTTGTGACTAAACTTTTTCATTAAAATAATTTGCCAGGAAATAAAAGGCAAATTTGGGACCTGATCACACCAGCACAGCTGCCAGGCTCAGGGTTGTGCTGGAGCTGGAGCTGTGGCCCCACAGCAGCGTGGAGCAGTGACTGTGACTGTCCTTTCCCCTGCCAGGAGCTGTGTTTTTATCCCACCCTTGTTCCTGTGTGGACACAGCCTGAAGACACAGCTCACCAAGGGTCAGCGCAGTGCTTTGGGGCTGCAGGCTGTGGGGCTGGAAGGGATGCAGGGCCAGGAGGTGTGGGAATTAGAAAGTGTTCCTTCCACGTCCATTGCAACATTTCTACTCTTCTGCAGTTTTGCTAAGTTGTTTCTTCAGCGCTGCTAGTGTGGAGTGCTGTGTGTAGGGCACGGCACAAGGGTGACAGCTAACTTCTCTCAAGTATCTCTTTGGTATTTGAGGAAACTTGCAATCAAGTTGTTACTTAAGTTAATTCAGGTCTCCTCAGGATCTGGAAGATTTTCCCGAATTCTAATGTAGCAGCTTTGTACTGAGATACATTAACCACTGTCCAGACTAGTGTTGCTTTGGAGCGTGGCTCTTGCTTTCTTCATCATCGGGGTTTGTGATGGAGAGGCCAGGCTCTCTCCTAACACAGGGGAATGACTGGAAACAAATCCTGCAGCTCTCTAAGTTCTTGTTCTTGCTGATTCCTCTGGTTTGGGATCTCTCAACACAGATTTTTGCGCTGAGTGTGAGATCAGGGCACTCACCGTGCAGATTTCCTGCTGCAGCACACGAATCCATGGCACAGGTGCACAGCCTCCCTTTCCCATCCTGAAGTCCCTGAGACAGGAGCCTCCCAAAGCAAGGCATGAGCCAAACACTCTCTCCTCACTCGGCAGAGCAATCCCCTCCTGTTTGGGGAGCCAAATCTGCACTTCACAGCCAGAAAGTTGTTATTTCCTTACATGATGCACATTTCAGAGGGACAGAGATACATTAGACCAACCTGGAGGTGATTGTCTTCTGAAATAAATTAGTGAAATTCAGGATGAAACCAAGACTGGCAACATTACAGTGTGGATGCAGGGCAGTTTTACCCTACTAAATTTCTGTTGCCATTGGTAGCTTGTGCTTATTATACTTTGTTTTATTGGAATATTGACTAGAAACTTCCTATAACTTTCCACTGAGTAAGCAGTGAGGTTTGTTGGGTTTTTTTTCTTGTGGATTTTTCATACAAAATAAAACAGGAAAAAAAGAGAATGAAAATAAAATATATGAAATAGCTTCATTGTGTTGGAATCAGACAGGTCCCTGAAACTCATTTCAGGCATGTTTTTGAGACTGGATGAGTTTCAAGTTCATCATCTCTCAGTATTATGTTTTAAGGTTATATATAAAAACATAATATCACTCACAAATGAGTACAGCTGTTAAACCTTTAGAACTTAATTGCATGTCAGTTTTAACTCAGGTGTGTGCACAAATTAATCTCAGATTTGCAATTTTGTAAGAATGAAGTTTTCCATGCAGGAAAGAAGCCAGGATGGGCAGTGAAAGAGTCAGGATTAATTCAGCATGTATTCATAAGGGAAAATGATTCGTTTAAACTTTGTCTGGACACTGAGTAATACAAATCCTGACTGTGCTGGCATCTTCCCCATTTTTAACAACACAGTTGGTTGATGTTTTTATTTTAAATCAGGGAAACCAGGTGCGAGAAGAGCATGAAAACAGCCCCGTGCAAAGGGGAGAGCAGAGTTTAACCTCTTGTGAAAGGTTTTGAAGGGATACTGTGTACCAAGAAAAGTATTTCCCAGGGCAGTAAGAATCATATTATCATTTAAAGAGTCTTTATCCTGCAATAAAAATAGTCTGCTATTTTTAAGGCCAAGGGAGCAGCCAGAACCCTTATCTATCCCTTTAAAAGATAGCAACTTGACACAGTCCTGTGGGATACGTGATTGTGCTTGTGATCCCCCGGGAGGATTCAGGTGAAGTGGAGCAAGATCAGGTTTGCAGAAATTCCTGGATTCTCCTCACAAACACAGGAGTTACTCCGTGGCTTCCACCGTCCAACACAGACTTACTTGGGCTTATTAATCTGCTTGTTTCTGGCTTTTTAATTAAAAAGATAACTGATATGAATGAACTGAACAATTAGAACAAGTAACTCCTCAGGATTGTGTTTGTGGTCAGACAACATCCCGGAAGGTCTGTCCAGGAAGTGTTTGCAACCTGTCTGTGCCAGGCGCTGTACCGAGAGGGACTCGACTTCCATAAATAGGCTCCCCGTGTGCCTGGCACTGTGGATTAAATGTCCAGTGAGCCTGAGGACAGCTGGTCCCTCCCAGAATCCCAACAGGAGCGGTGCTGCTGCTGTGGGGTCTGTTACTGCTCGTCTAAAACTCTGTGCTGCAAACTTTCCTCTCCCAAGCTCTCAGGAGCCCCACAAGATCTGAAGGTGACTCATGAAATTCTCATCTTGGCAACACCAGAGATTGTAAATTGTGTCTTCTTCCTGCAGCAGGGTTTGGGGTTCTGCCCTGAGGTTTGCTTTGGTTACCCCAGCTCTCCGTGTTCCCTCCTTGCTTCGTGTGACACAGACTGGAGAGCCTGAATTAATTACCAGCGTGTACCCTCAGTGCAAAGGAAAAATATCTTGGCCAGGAGGGGATAAACTTTCAGTTCCAAATGCGTTCGGTATAATCAAAACAAAACCTTACTAGCAAAGCAATGGCAAAACAGAAATATGATGGCTAGAGCAGAAAAATAAAGGAACAGAAGATCTGTTTTCTGTTGAGGCCAATTACAAAAAGCTGCCATCCTTTGGCAAAATCCTTCTAAGGACATGTTTATTTTAGGGGACATACTCAAACTTTGGGAGAGCAGAAGTGAGCACAAGGTAGATTTCCTGAGGAACCAGGGTTTGAACAAGGCAACAGAAGACCAAGGATTTCAATCCTTCCGTGGATTTAGTGCCCTGGAAGGTGGGGAGGAGCAGAAAAGGGGGAGCTTTCAGTGAAGCAGGGAGAATTTAGAGCTACCTTTGCTAGTTGTAATTCCTTACTGTTGTTTTGATGGAACTTGTGGTTGCTTTATGCATTTATTCGGATTTCATAACCCAACACCAACATTTGAATAGTGCATGTTGTGTGATTTGCTGTTTTAATAAATCAGTGTCTTTTCATTTTGCTTTTACCTACCCCAGCCTAGCACCTCTTCCAGACTCCTTCGAGCCAGGGCTTCCTGGTTTACTGCTCTCTCAGTTCTGCAGTGGCAGAAAAACACACCTAAGGGTTGGAGAAGAGTGACAAGTAGTGCAGTGCATCGAGAAATATGAAATACATCCGCTGGAGTGACATGAAATTGCTGTGATTTTCTAGGGAAGGAGAATAAGTTGGTTAAAGAAAGGCCGAGAGTTGTCGAGGAGAAAGAGTCTCAACATCTCTGAACTAACAGAGGTATTTCCCTGAGGTGTGTGCAGTGCTTTGGGGCCTGCCTGGTGCAGGGCTTTACCTGTCAGAGCTTTCCTTGGTGCTCACACCACGGTTCCTGTGTGAGCCACGCTCCTCTGTCCCCACAGCCCTGCCAATGCCAGCGTGTCCCTTCCCTGTGGTGGCTCGGGGCTGTCCGGACAGCAGCACGGCTCTGTGTTTCCTGAAAACATCTCGAGCCCTGCGCGAGTGGATCCCAGCCAGCCCTGGGAGCGCAGCTCCTCCTTGGGATGTTTCCTCACCCTCAAATCTGGGTCACATCGCAGCCATGAAATGTGCTGACGAAACACCTCTGGTATTACTTGTTTGAAAGGGAACTGAACAAAATATTTTGTCTTGGTTCCTGTGTCTGTGCATCTGCAGTGATCCACATCTCGGCAGGGAGGTGTGTGTCACCTGGGCTGCTCGAGTGCCACACCACACCTGCCACTCTCCAATTCAAACCCCTCCGTTGTCACAGCTGCCAGATCTGGGGACAGATCACAGCTTTGTGCAGTTGGTCATGTCTCCATCTCTGTCTACACCATGCGCTGATGCTCAACGTGTAAAGAAAGGTAAAAATCAATTACTTTCTTGGCTTAGTGTAAACGTTTCAAGGAAAACCCCAGATAAATGAAATAGAAGTTTTTCACCTCCTGTGTTGCTGTCACCAAAGTCACACTCCTGACATGTTCAAGTTGTCGGAATCCTCTGGAGCTCCTGTGGTATGGAGGCTTGGAATAGATTGATTTCTGTGGTGGCAGTTCAGTGTTATTCCTCAGTGCCAAACTGAATGGAGAAATTGTTCAACACTATAATTTTAAATTTTCTTGTCACTTATCTCTTCTTATATTTCTTCGCCATTGTTCTTTTACCGTCTTCAACCTCTTCCTATATCAGAGAGCCCTAAACCCTGTAATTAGATGTGCCTCGCCTAATTTTCCTTTTAATAGTTTGGGGAAAAGTAGAGAAAACAGCAGAGTCATATGTGGTGGGAAATAAACCATCCCTAAGTGCAGATTCCATGGAGGTGTGCTCTTAGTTTGAAATGTGAGTCATTCACAGGAATTTCTTTCTTGTAAGTACAGTGTACCTGGGCTGTGGAATAACAACAGTACCCACAGGGTAGGGAGCCTGACACTTGGTGTGTGTGGACTCAGGAAAATTTTATTGCAGCCATGGCTCCTTCAGTTGCTGCTTTTTAAGGGCTCCTACGTTTTATTTTCCTGTCTCACTAATTATTGATTGGGTATTCCTTTTAGTCCCTCTTTGCCATGTAATTTTCTCTTGGAGAACGAGGTTTTTCCTTTTTTTCTCCACACTCTTTCTGGGTTTATTATAAGTGTAGAAGGAGTTGAAGAGAGAAGGGTTTTTGGGAGTTGATTTCCTTTGGCAAAACTCCCTGGCATGGTGGAGGTGGCAGTGCCAGCCCAGGCTCGGGTCCTTGGTCACCTGGCCATGCCATCGGGCCCGTCAGGGATGGCACATGCTGGGGAAATCCAAATCCTGCAGGTTTGAGGAAGGAAATTCTCCTACGTGTTTGGACTTGATTATTTTGACTGCGTTAAGTTCTGCAGCCTGGCTCAGGAAAGAGCCATGACTATAATTCAATAAAAACTCTCCTGCCAGCTGAGTGCAGTGCTGGAAAGCAAACTCCTGTCCTGAGAGGATTGCAGGTACCTGTTGCTAAGTCCATTAGAGATATTTGTAACCCCAGGCGTGATACCCAGGCTGTGCAGTGAGCCAAAGGAGTCCCTGGCAGGGGTGCACAGAGGAGCTGAGCATTCCCTGCTGGATAAATATGTACTCACCACTGACAAATACTAAATTGGTTTGTCTTTTGTCTGTCTGGTATTTGTTTCAGTTCTAGAAAAGTCAGGCAACTTGTACTGTAGCAAATTTGAAGTGATATTTTCATTTCCAAAATTGACTTTTGCTAGTGTCAGTCTCCTTTCCATGTTTTATGGTTTTCTTTAATTCCTTTTTGCACATGTTTGCTTATGTGGCCAATCAAGCAGTGTGGGCACAGCCCAGGGCAGTGCCTGTCCCCTGAGCTGGCACTGCCGGGGCACCTCCAGGGCTGGGGACAGCTCTGGGACCCTCCTGACCAGAGAGACCTGGAGGGGCTGGAGGTGTCCAGGGCAGGGAACGGAGCTGGGAAGGGCTGAGCCCCAGGAGCGGCTGAGGGAGCTGGGAAAGGGCTCAGCCTGGAGAAAAGGAGGCTCAGGGGGACCTTGTGGCTCTGCACAGCTCCTGCCAGGAGGGGACAGCCGGGGGGGTCGGGCTGTGCTCCAGGGAACAGGGACAGGAGGAGAGGGAACGGCCTCAGGCTGGGCCAGGGCAAGTTTAAGGTGGATATTAAGGAAAATTCATTCACTGAAAAGTTCTCCAGCCCTGGCACAGCTGCCCAGGGCAATGCTGGAGTCCCTTCCCTGGAGGGATTTAAGAGTCATGTGGATGTGGCTCTTGGGGACATGTGGCTCTTGGGGACATGGGCTATGGTGGCCTTCCAGTGCTGGGGATGGTTGAACTCAATGGCCTCAATGGTCTTGTCCGGGCTCAGTGGTTCCATGACATCACTGCAGACCCCAGAGGTCACAGAGGTCAGCTGGACTGGCGTGTTCCATGTGCTGTCCCCACACACACACAGAGACACACACACAGACACGGACAGACCCCTGCCCACCTCACTGCAGGGCTCGGGCTCACCATCAGCCCAGGGCCCGCCACGGTGAGTGCTCTGGGGACAGAACGGAGCCTCCAGGGACTGCCTTCCTTCCCTGCTGGGGCTCTGTGCCACCCAGCTCTCCAGAACCCTCCATCTCCATGGGCTATGCTGCCCAGCTCTCCAGAACCCTCCATCTCCTTGGGCTCTGTGCCACCCAGCTCCCCAGAATCCTCCATCTCCATGGGCTATGCTGCCCAGCTCTCCAGAACCCTCCATCTCCATGGGCTCTGTGCTGTCCAGCTGGGTCACCTGCTAATGCTCGGTTGCATTGCTCAGATGTCCACTGCTTCCCTTTACAAACTGATTTAATGGTGTAAAAATGAAGGAATTTCCCCTGCTAGCTCAGAGAGCAGGTCTGGCCTCTGATGAGGAGACAAGCTCTGGAGTGAGTGTGGGAAAGAGATGAGGAGGGAGCAGGAGCAAGGACATTGAGGGGCTGCAGTGTGTCCAGGCAAGGGTGACAGAGCTGGGGAAGGATCCGAAACATAAATCCTGTGAGGAGCGGCTGAGGGAGCTGGGGAAGGGCTCAGCCTGGAGCAAAGGAGGCTCAGGGGGACCTTGTGGCTCTGCACAGCTCCTGCCAGGAGGGGACAGCCGGGGGGGTCGGGCTGTGCTCCAGGGAACAGGGACAGGAGGAGAGGGAACGGCCTCAGGCTGGGCCAGGGGAGGCTCAGGGTGGGTATCAAGGAAAGTTTCTTCCTGGAAAGGCTGCCCAGCTGTGGCACAGCTGCCCAGCTGTTGGAGTCCCTGCTGATGTGGCACGTGGGGACATGGGTTATGGTGGCCTTGCAGTGCTGGGGATGGTTGGACTGAGCTGCCTCATGCTGCTGTATTGACCACTGATGGAAAATGCTGGGCTTGGACCTGTGGAAAATGACCCCCGTGTTTGCTGGCAGCGACAGTGAATATTCCGTGTGGTTATTCTGTGTAACACTGAGTTTCACCCTTGGCCATGGCCACCGAGTGCTTTCCTTGCTGAGTCTGACAGCAGTGTCAGTGCTTGGGCCATTCCTCGTGTGCTGCAGCACCTTTGTGTGAGACTGAGAGGTACCTGGGAACAAACACAGCTGTGTAACAGGTTTTGGACTGGTTTTCAAAAATATTATCAGTATTTCTCTGTCCGTGACTCATCCCAGTGCCACCATTGCCTTTTCTAAACAACATAGCTGTTGTGACATTACCTATATGTTAAATGTTGTAGGTTGTTTATTCTGTCTGTGCAGCAATCAGATCTACACTAAATGGACTCCAGAAAGGCAACTTACATGTTAAATGCTATATTTATTCTGTCTGTGCAGCAATCAGATCTACACTAAATGGACTCCAGAAAGGCAGGCACCGATTCCTGTCATGATAAGCATACCATTTTCTTTAAAAACCTGCTTTTTGTCATGATTTCAGCTGGGAAAGGCAAATTACTTTCTCACCAGTATTTCTGTGCATTACACCTCAGATGGATTTCTTGCTACTTAATTTTTCTGCTCCTGATCCATGATAAGAATGATTTTAAGCACGAGGTGTCCCCTTCAGACCGGCCCAGCTCTGGGCTCCAGGCAGCTGCAGAAGGCACATCCCAGCCCAGAGAACAGTGACACTGAGGCTCGGGTGTGACAATACCAGCAGCCCCCTTGGAGGCTGGAGATAAATGGGATACATTCCCTGGAATGGCCTTCTACTCTGCTTTAATAATACTGCCCTTGCATGAGTGTTCCTGAGGTCTAATGTGACTCCCAAACTCACCTGTATTGGAGCTCGGTTTGGGTTCCTTTGCAGAGCTGCTCTGTCGTCACCCACACTGAGTGCACAGGCTCAGGATTCCTTCTGTGAACGCTTGACAGGAATTTAGATTTGTGCCTCATCTCAGATTTAATGTGGAGACTTGCAGTGAGGTATTTTGAGGAACACAGAGAGGAAAGGGCTCCCTGGGTTAGAGAGTTCATTCATTTGGGGCTGGAGACAGCAGGCAACCTGCAATCAATCCTGTCATCGAGGTGGCTGACACCCTCCTGGCTGACAAGGTGTGATTGTTCCCAGGTAGGACTCGGTGACCTGAGAGGTTCCCTCCACCCTGAACAGCTCTGTCATTCTGGGCAGGTAGGCTTTTCCTCCCCTCCACCTGGATTACTGGAGGGTTCTGCCAGACCTCGTGGATGTGCTGGGTGCTGGCTCCGTGGCCAGATGACATCCATTTGTTCTCTGGCAGCGTGGTGCTGTCCCTGAAATAGCTCCTGTGCGCTGTGAGCGGCACCACCAGCGTTATGTAATCCTTGCATTCGCAACTGCAGCTTCATGCATTTCCTCAATGAGAGTATTCCTGGTTCTTCCTTTTATAGCTTTCCATGTGGTACCCATGAAGATGAGGCTGAGGACACGGAAAGCTTCGCAGCAGTCCAACCAGCTCCACACACAGCGGGCGCTGCGGGCCAAGCGGAAACACTCGGAGGTGGAGGAGCCCTTACCCGGCGGAGGGGGAAAACCACCCAAAAATGAGACCGGCCTCTTGTCTTCAATCAAAAAGTTCATTAAAGGAAGCACACCCAAGGTACGCCGCCTGGGGGCCCTTGCTTTGCTTTTGATTGGGTCATCATCACTTTAAATTGATTGAACACCAGTTCTGTTAAGAATTTATCATGTGGCAGAAGCAAAACATAAAGAATTGGAAGGCAACAAGTGCCTGT
This sequence comes from Acanthiza pusilla, assembly GCA_036630365.1. Lineage (NCBI taxonomy): Eukaryota > Metazoa > Chordata > Aves > Passeriformes > Acanthizidae > Acanthiza > Acanthiza pusilla. Next base: position 20,008,123 of record JAXCHO010000004.1, on the reverse strand, counting down.
GAGTTGTGTCAGGTAAAGCAGACTTTGAAACCCTTCGGGAGTCAACTGTGGACTTATTTAACAGTCCAGTAAATCACAGGATTTATTACCTGGTGTTCCTTTGTAAAAACGTCAAATAAATTCGGTACATTCTTAATTTCTATTTTAAGGATTCCTTGAATCCAAATTTGAGGAGTTACCAGTACTAACAACTTAGAAAAGCCACTCTGTAAGTGTAAACTTGTTGACTATTCCTGCCAGTTTTACTCAAAATTGTTCAGGAGTCATTTAATCAATGAAGGTCAAGCCTCACAAATCCCAGTGCCAATTGATGGAGCTGCTCAGTGATCCCTGCAGTGAGCACTGCCCTGCTTGGAGCATCACATCCAGATTGCTGGGGAAAAGTGAAATCTCACGTCTTGGTCCAGGCAGCAAGCTGAGCTTTGCTGATCTGCACAGGTGAACACCTGTAGCTTGTGTTCCATGGACATTTGAGGCTGAAAAATACATATACACGTATATATATAGATATAGATATAAAATCTTGATAGGCTGAGTGTAACCTTGCAATTGCTGCAGTGTTTTTTCTCTAAATGGAGGCCAGTTAAAAACCCCACATCATTCTGTCCCAGCCCTTCAGATACTGACATTGTGTAACTTCAAATTTGAAGGAAGAGTAGCCACGACATCATAAGTAATTTACAATGTATTCCAGGTCAGCTACATGATAAATAAAAACCTGATATAAATCAGAAGTATTTCCTGGGGTTTAAGCTAAGTGTTGAAACAATAACTTTGTAACAAGCTGAAGTTCAAATAATTTCAGCTAATGTAACAGTCTATTCTTGAATTGTTAAAAATGTGATGAAATTGAGTTTCAGGACTTGTTAAACCACAACAACCTGTCCTAGAAACAGTGAAGTACTAACGAAGAAATATCTCAGCAAAAATTAATGGTTAAGTCTACTTCCAATTTGTTTTACATTAAACTGTGATAACTGATCTATTGTACAATCAGCATCTGTATTGGATCTCAGCAGTGCAGCATTTTGGTTGCAAAACCTCTGCACCAGGGCACTCAAATCTAAGCAAAACATTTCTTGTCGAAATTTTTAGAGAAGGAAAATATATCTGATTTTCCTTTCCTGTGTCTCTTTAAATTTTGGTGAACTTCCTTCCTTCCCGTCTTCTCTTCCTCTTCCCGATGCCAAAATTACTTTGCATTCTGTTTTTTCTTGTCAGGTTTGTTGCCATGAAATGCCCTGATTTTTGTGCTGCTCCCTTCCATGTCCTCTGCTGTGCCAGGGGCTCTGCCAGCCTGGCTTCCAGAGCCTGCTGACCTCCCAGCTCGTCCTGGGGCTGCCGTGGCAGTGGCACCACTCTGGACACCCCAGAGTTTGCCCATGGGGAGGGAGAGTCTCAGCTCCACTGGGGTTCTGTGGGTTGGTGGCAGCCAATGTCCCCATGATGTGTCTGGGCACTTTCTGTCCTAGGCACAGGTCATTTACGTGGTCATGCCTTCAAATGTCTGCTGTTCCTCCCAGTGTCAGCTCAGGCCAGTCCTTAGCACATCCCTGGCCTCTGGAAACACCTAAATAAATGTTCATGTCCCTTATGGCACAGGTGTGATGGCACAGGTGAGAGGGGAGTGGCAGAATCCCGACAGATTGCTCTCTAAATACATGCAGTGGGGATATTTAATTCTGCATCTCTGCAGTAACATTTTCCATGGATAAACCCAGCAGCCCAGTAACATTTCATCCCATTTCACCTGAATTCCCTTCCCTGGGGCACCATGAGCACAGCAGTGTGAGCTTCCTGCCGAGCTGGATGCTCTTCTGCAGGATCAGAGGGATCTCCAGGGGCAGTGGTGTCTTCCTGATCCCATCAGCAAGTTTTCCTCATTTCACTGGGATTTTTGTAATCTCTCCACGCTTGTTCTCTATAGGGCAGAGTGAGAGCACACCTTATTCATGGAGGCCAAGGGACAGCTTTTCCAAGTGAATGAATTTCTCTGGTTGTTTTCTCCAAAATAACCTGGAAATGAGTTTCCTTAATGTTGATCAGTTTTATCTGTTTTCTCTCAGTATATGGATTATGGTCTACACAATATGACTAATTCTGTTGTTAGCAACCCGGTTGTTCTCACCGAGCTTATTGCTCAAGCAGGAGGTTTGGGGGATCAGTGGTGTTCTCCTGTCTTCTGCTGGGGCTGTCAATACCTCCCCAGGCTCGTATTTCCTTTAGCTGTTGTTACAGCAGGGACTTCAGATTAATTTTTCTAAATTTAGTAAATTTTCTATTTACTGTTTTTTTGGAGCATGCGAAGTATTTTCTCTTTTCTTTTTAAAGATGTGAAACTGCTGCTCCAGCAAGGTAATATTGTAATTCTAAAATTAAAATTTTAATTAATTTTTATATGGTCTGTGGCCTTGTTATTTATTTTGTTATTTAATTGGGTTGATTTTGCCTTGTCTCACACATTTCAGGGTACTCTCAATGACCATGCTTTGGATTTCAGATTTTTATTGAGTTGTAGTCGGTGTTCTGGGGGAAAAGGGGAAGAAATCTGTCAGAAATATGTGCCTGCACATAGAGCCATGCACAGAAAATGTACAAACTTTGCTTCTGTCTCATTCCCATGAGTGCTGCAGGGCAGAGCAGTCACTTACGTCCAGGTATGGAGAATCCTTGGATTTTTGACAGCTCAGTTTTGCCCTGTACTGTCTGATATGGATTGTCACATTTGATGTTGTTGGGCTGTTCACCTCCTGTGTATTTAACAGGCAGAGAATTCAAGTTTCAGGTCATTTTAGTTGCTTTGCCTCTGCATTTCCCAGCCTCTGCAGCACTGAAATATTTATAGATTGGCTGTAAGGACAACTTTTCTACTACAGGAGCTCCATATACAGTTTTCTTTTCCTATACTTTGGTTTAGTTTAAACTCATGTAAAAAAATCCAAGCTGGCCAGACACGTTGCATGTTCTGCATCTGGAACTGGAGCAGTAAAGGATCTTGGGTGAACTCTCTCCAGGAGATAACATTCTCTGGTCTGTTCCACAAAAAGAGGCACCGTTCAGTAGATTTCTTCTTTCCCTCTTTTCTATTTTAAGGAAGAAAGAGAAAACCCCACCAAAAGGAGTCGGATTGACCGGGACATCGATAACAACTTGATCACATCCACGCCCCAGACGGGAGAGAAGGCCAACAAACAGCCCTCGCGCGTGCGGCGGAAAAGTCAGCTGAACGGAGGTGGGTGAATCCTCACTGAACTGCAGTGCCGTGGCGATTCTGAAAGCTCCAGCTGTGCTCTGAGCCAGGCAGCTCTGCAGGGGGGAGGCTGTTGGGGTTCTCACTGACCTCAGGGAGAGCAGGGCTGGGCTAATCATGGCCAAACAGGATTTCCAGGAGTGTGAGCAGCACTGCAGTCATGCCCCAGACACAGCCAGCGGGTCTCTGTGAGAGCATTTGGGTCAGCAGCAGCTGCTTTGGATTTTTTTTTAGTTAAAAATTTAACTTTTTTTTTGTTTTTAATTATTATTCTGAAAGTCTCATCATAATTTGATTTAGCTCTTCTCCCATTTTCTCACAAATAAAAGTGAAGTGTGACTTCGCACCTCCTGACCTTTGTGGAAGTCACCAGGTGTCCTCAGATGCTGAAAGCACTTGTCAGACACATAGGCAATGCTGTTGGAATTGTAGGACACTTTGGATGGGAAGGGACTGCTTAAAGGTCACCTGGAGCAGTCCCCCTGCCCCTCTCCCAGCAGTGTGGATCCAGCTCGGAGTCAGACCTGCCTCTGGAGTTAGATCCAGCTGCTCAGAGCCTTGTCCAGGCAAGTTTTGTGTCTCTCTAAGGATGGAGATTCCCTGTTTCCTATGAAAATTCTTCTCTTGAGTATCGCTATTAATGACATGATAAAACTGTCAGTGATACTTAAAACATCATCTGTGATTCCAAATCCACCATTAAGAACCTGGGCTCTAAACTTCTTTTCTAAGGAAACTGTGAGGGTTTGAGGCCCTGGCACAGGTGCCCAGAGCAGCTGTGGCTGCCCCTGGATCCCTGGAATTGTCCCAGGCCAGGTTGGACAGGGCATGGAGCAGCCTGGGACAGTGGAAAGTGTCCCTGCCATGGCAGGGGTGGAACAGGATGAGCTTTAAGGTCCCTCCCCACCCAGCCCAAGCCATCTTGTGACTCTCTGGTGTCCTGGCTGCACACAGAGCACCCTGAGCCCCTGTCACTGTCACAGGGATGAAAGTTCTTTGTTAAAACATTCCCTGTTAGGGAGGGCTTGGAGGTGCAGCTGGCACAGCCCATGTTCAGACAGGAGCCAGAGCTGTGGAAGTCCTCGTGCAGCTCCATCAGGCTCAGCTGACAGGAGGGTCTCAGCTCGGGTGCACAAAATCCATTCACTGTCTCATATGGACAGACATCTCCGAGCCTGGGTGCTGTGGAGGAAATAATTCTCCTTCATCTCAGTCTCAGAACTGCCTTGGCCCATAGCTGTGAGATGGGGATTTGAGTTCTGGGATGTGCATACCTGTACCTAACAATCAGAGAAAACCCTCATTACATGTCAGATCTGGAACACGGATATTTATTTACTTCTGTCCTTTGTTATCTGTGATAAGAGCTGACAGTTCTTCCCCTGTGAGCTGTTTGTGCCTGTGTGAGTGTGTGGAGCAGCAAGGGATGGGCTCTGGAGCAGCAAACCATGGGCTCTGGAGCAGGAGAGGATGGGCTCTGGAGCAGCAAGGGATGGGCTCTGGAGCAGGAGAGGATGGGCTCTGGAGCAGGAAAGGATGGGCTCTGGAGCAGCAAGGGATGGGCTCTGGAGCAGCAAACCATGGGCTCTGGAGCAGGAAAGGATGGGCTCTGGAGCAGCAAACCGTGGACTCTGGAGCAGCTGGAGGCTCAGCAGGGAATCCTGACCCTTTCTCGTGCCTCCCTCTAGTGGAGTCCTGGCCCTGAGAGCTCTGTGCTCTGCCAGGGACTCTGCCTGCCTCCTGCCCAATGCACCAGCAGGGTTCACAGCTCTGCTGTTGGTGTGAGCAGGAGTGCTGCCTCACCTGGGGAGTGAAGCTTCAGACAGGGTTTAAAAAGGACACTTTGGGTTCCTGCTGGTCCACTCTCATGGACCCAGCTGAGCCATGAACCAGAGCTGACTCCCAGACTGCAAGTACTGACAGTAAAGGAAAAGATGCAACTGAAACCCAGCTGGGTGGTGTTAAAACTTATATTTTTTCTTTTCCAGAAGCTGGAAGTTATGAGATGACGAACCAACACGTAAAGCAAAATGGAAAATTGGAAGATAACCCTACCACAGGCAGTCCCCCACGAACAACGTTACTGGGAACCATCTTTTCTCCTGTTTTCAATTTTTTTTCACCAGCAAATAAAAATGGTATTATTCAAAAAGACAACATTCTTAAAGCTGAGAGTGATAGATTTTTGTATGAAACAGGTATTTTGAGTGGCAGTACACTTTTCATTCTGGTTTACAGACCAAGAGTTACTGCTGCCAGATAAAGGGCTCCTTAATTCTTAGATGGGTTGGTAACTAATGAAAGAAGCAATAAGCTTTTGAGCATTAGGAGTGTGTTTAGTGGTGCACCTTTAAGTTAAAAAAAAAAAAAAAGAAGGGGGGGGGGAAAGGATGACATTCCTTGTCCCAAACATATTTTAAAGTCATTTGTCATGGTCTTCAGTTTGGTTCTTATTTTTGTGACCTGATCAGTGCAGATATCTTTAATTACTGTGAGACTTTGTGTGTGAGGTCAATAATGAGTGTGAGCATTGTGCAGGGAGCTCAGGCTGAAGGTAACTGTGTTTGGGAATGTCCCTCAGGAACATCAGGCTCCGACTCCCCCGGGCAGGCCGTGGAGGCTGAGGAGATCGTGAAGCAGCTGGACATGGAGCAGGTGGACGAGATCACCACGAGCACGGCCACCTCCACCAACGGCGCCGCCTTCCCCGGGCAGCCCGTGCCCGTCAGGGCTGTCAACAACGGCCTGGGGGACACCGACGAGCCGGGGGACCGCGACCTGCCCCCGCTCACAGGTAAGGGACGGGGACAGGACCTGTGCCACGGGGGACAGGGAGTACAACACCTGTGCCGTGGGGCAGGGAGTACAACACCTGTGCCGTGGGGTGGGGAGGATGTGCTTGCAGGGAGTCCAGCCCCTGTGCTTGGCAGGAATTCCCATTTCACCTCCCCTTGGGTAAGGGACAGGCCAGGCCACCTGTGCCATGGGGGGCAGGGAGGGGGTGCTCCAGGGCAGTCCCAGCACCTGTGCCATGGGGCAGGAGTGGGTGCTGCAGGGAGTGCAACACCTGTGCCGTGGGGCAGGAGGATGTTCTTGCAGGGAGTACAACACCTGTGCCATGGGGCAGGAGGATGTTCTTGCAGGGAGTACAACACCTGTGCCATGGGGCAGGAGGATGTTCTTGCAGGGAGCACAACACCTGTGCCATGGGGGACAGGGAAGGGGAGCTCCAGGGCAGTCCCGGCACCAGCACTTGGCAGGAACTCCTGCTCCACCTTCCCTTAGGGTGTGCAAACTGCACTAATACTGATTTTTATGGCTGATAGACAAAGCTGCTTTATGCACCAAAGACACAGTTTTGGCAGGACTGATCTATTTGGTGTGACTCAGGTGGCCTCATAACGCTTCTTCCCATGGAAGCAGAGATTCCAGAAGAAAGGCATTTTTATTGATATTGAATATGCACACTCTGGACTTGCTGATCTCCAAAGAAAAATTGGCTACGTTTGATACCTTGTGTTAGACCCACGTGGTAAATGAGAAACACACAGATCCTACATTCATTTTCTCTATTTTCTTCAGAGGACAGATTTTTTTTGGCAAAAATTGTAGCCATAAAGTCCAGCTTCTGTGTGCATGGGCAGCATCAAATCTTTAACTAAACCCTCCCCAGACCCTCCAGGCTTTGGTAGAGGAGCTTTTAGCAGGGGGTGAATGTGCCCTCGGAGCAGAGGGGCTGCTCTGGACCCCGCAGGTCTGTCCCAGAGGGGACCCTGGCAGGGGACGTGGGGCTGCAGGCAGAGTTTGTCACTTGGCTCCTCCCTCGTGTCCCAAGTGCGAATTGTCACTTTAAAGAACTGCACTAATAAGACCAGCTCTTGTGGTTTTTTGTTTTATTTTTTGTTTTGGTCATTTTCATTGAATTTCAGCACCAGTATCTCCAGACAGTGGCTACTCATCAGCTCATGCAGAAGCCACCTATGAAGAGGACTGGGAAGTCTTCGATCCGTAAGTGCCATTGTTGATGCTGGAAATAGTAAATTTTTGGGGTACTGAATGAAGATATTTTTATTTAAATTGGATCATTTTTATGTTATGATAATGAACTCCAAAAGCTCTTAGCTTAAAAAGAAAAAAACATGTATGTTCATGTGGGGTTTATTTAAAGTTGTGTGCAGCCTTAAATATTTCAAATATGAAGTTGGGCTACAACATTGCAGTTCAATGAGGTACCTGCTTACAGCAAAATCTGTGTTCTTTTCAGATACTATTTCATCAAACACGTGCCCCCACTCACAGAAGAGCAGCTGAACAGAAAGCCAGCTCTCCCACTGAAAACCAGAAGCACACCAGAGTTCTCATTAGTTCTAGACTTGGTAAATATCCATATAAGCACAAACCAAAGCAGGGGGACGGAGCATTGCCCTTATTTTGTTTGTTGTGGAAATCAGTCATGTTTGGTTTAAACAAAAGGACTCTTGAATGTTGTATAATTTTAGTTTAAAATAGTTAAAAAATAATTAATTGTGGTAGGAATAGAATGTATGTTATATTTGTCAAATACTTACATCCTACTTTAAAAAAAAAGGCATTACAATTTTAACATGTCAAACAGAGAGTTATCTGTCCCCACAAAGCTTTCCTAAATCCAGTGTGGGAAAAATGAGGAGGAATAAATAGGAAAATTCAGCTACGAGTGTCTTTCATCAAGATGGATGAAAAATTAAACTTCTAATTTTTAGAACATTCTTATTCTTAAAAGGCATGAATCCACTTTTTGAAATACTCTTGTAAAATATATTTGTCTTGATTATGATTAGTTTCAGTGTCTCTGTTTTGAAAGTTGTTTCAGACCCTGCGAATGATGTTGTGATTTTATGAGCAGCATCAGTTGGCCTGTCCTGGTGTGATCGTAGGAATGAGAGGATTATTCACAATGAGAGATGCAGGCTGGAACTGAAAGAGAGGAGAGCCTACAAAATTAAAATATCTCCTTGTAATTACACCCCCAGCACATAATTTTAGTGAAAATTTTAAAAAATAACAAGAATAATGAAATGTTTAATTCATCCTAAGAATTTTCTTCAATCTTGACAGCACTTGCACAAAAGTGCATTTTCCATTCTAAACAAAGATGCCTTAAAATGAACATAAAATGCAGAAACATTTTCAACGTTTTTTCACACTCTTTCTTTTACCTAATTTTTTCTCCAGGATGAAACATTAGTGCACTGTAGTCTAAATGAATTAGAAGATGCTGCACTCACTTTTCCAGTTCTTTTTCAAGATGTCATTTACCAGGTAAAGAGAAAAACACGAAATTTTTTATATTTTGTGGGAATCCTTGCTGCGTGGAGTTGTTCTCAGCTTGTTTGAAGAGAGGGAAGCCACAGCCTGGCATTTTACACCTGTCTGGTGATAACTGCAGGTGTCAGATCTGGCAAGAAGTTTTGTATTCACTTCAGCTCTTCCCCTCTCCTTCCCCTCTGGTGGCTGGGCTGTGTTCACAACACATTTGTTCTGAGTCAGTTCATGCACTACAAATCCTTGTGGAGACTCACTGTGGTTCACAGGGAAACCCAGGCCTGTTCCCTGTTCCTGGGTGGCTGTTAGAGCCATAGTACAGCTGAAATCCCTGTGAGAGGCAGCTCCATATCCTCCCCGACATTCCAGGAGAGCTGCAGATGTTCCTCAGAGCTGCAGCTCCACGTGGGAGCTCTGTGAGCCTGGGGGAGCAGGAGCAGAGCTCGGCTGTTCCCCCCAGCCCCAGAGCTGCCCCTGCCATGGCCAGGGCTGCCCAGCACAGCCAACCCTCCCTGGGCCAGGCCTGCAGCTCTTCATGTGAGCCCAAACCCTGGGCTGGAGCCCAGGAGAGGCAGAGTCTCCTGCCTGGGGCTGCACGTGGCTGCAATTCCTTGCAGGGAGTGGATTCTCTGTGTGTGCAGCTCTGTGCTGCTGGTGGCTGGGTTTGCTCGGGCTGGGAGCTGCTGGTGTCACTGGGGTGTTGTTATACCAGAAATTGATGTTTGCTGTTTATTTCTGATGCTCATTTTGCCCTTCTTGGCACAAAGTGGCGTTCAGTGGGGAGGGTGGTGGCTGGGGGCTGGGAATGTTTGCTAAAGCTCTCTCTGCTGCAGGTGTATGTCCGGCTAAGGCCATTCTTCCGAGAGTTCCTGGAACGAATGTCTCAGATTTATGAGGTAAATTATTAGATACTACCTTTGAATTTCATTTTTAAATGTTACAATTTTTAAATTGTATCTACTTGTACCTCCAATGGTGACCTTTTCCCCTCACTCCCCAGATCATTCTGTTTACTGCTTCTAAGAAGGTGTATGCAGACAAGCTATTGAACATCCTGGACCCCAAAAAGCAGCTGGTCAGGTAAAACAGCATTGTGCATGACTTGTTGTGGGCAAACTGAGTCCCCAGCCTGACCCATGGGATGGATGGGACATGTTCTTACTGCAGTGTGTCCCTGACTGATTCCTTGTGGCTTTGTCAGGGCCGAGGGAGGGACAAACATGGACCAAAGTGATGGAATTGGTGCCTTGTGATAAAATAACCCCAGGCCAAAACCTGTACCTGCTCATCTCTGTTAGGTTGGCTCGTGGGAAATGACCTCTTGGGGGTCAGAAATGTGCTTTGGAATACACACTGCAAATAAAGGAAACAAAATGAGTATCTGATTACTTTTAAACTATTCAAACTTGTTGTAAAGTGTGACTTGTATAGCTTTTGCAATCAGCATGCTTTTAATTCTCATTCAATCACAAAATCATTTGTCTGTTAGTTTTTATTAGAGCTGGTTTGGTTTTCATTTCTCAGTGCTGAGCTTTATTGGGAAGTGTTTGGCTTTTGCAGTTCCTTAAGGCAGAAGGAAATTCCAGGGGTGAGATTCTGTCACTCTCACCTGGCAGGGGGCTGTACCTGGGAATGCTGAACCCAAACTGATTTCTGCTCAGGGATTTGCCCTGTGTGGGGTGTCCCGGGGCAGGGAACACCTCCTGGGGGTGTCAGAGCTGTGTGACTTCACTGCACAGCCTCTCTGCATCGTGCTGTGCGTTCTGCAGTGAAACTGGATTTGCTGCACACACAGGAAAGGCAGTGCTTTGTCCAGAGTTTCACTTGGAGCTGAGGGCACATCTGAACTCCTTTTCCTGACGTGCAGAAGGATGAACTGTCGCTAGCTGTACCCAGGGCCAGTCTTGCTGCTGTGCTGTGTGACACAGGATCCTGGGTGGCCTCGTGCCTCTGTGGCACTGTAAATGAGGCTTGGGAACACTTCCAGTCCTGAGCCCTGAGCCTGGCTGTGCCACCCCGGGGATGGTGCCTGGGAAGGCACTGGCACTCCAGACATGACTGTGGGCTGTGTCCCACATGCCAATCCTTTTCTGATCCAAATGTTCAGCACTGTGATTGCTCCTGAGTTGGGACAGGGAAGAGCCAGTGGCACTCACAGCCAGACAGGGTCCAGGGGCCAGCAGAGCTGTTCCTGCTCTGTGTGGGGTTGGTGTGGCTGAGCTGACTGTGTCCCAGCTCTGCCTGCAGCCCCAGGTGCCTGTCAGGCCCCACACGTGTGACTCACGCTCTATATATAAATGCTGAGGCTCATTTCCCTCCATGGCAACGTTGGGAACTCAGCTCCTGCATGGAATTAAGCACACTATGTACAGCTCCTGAGCACTCCGTTTAAAAATACAGGCAGCCTGCAAGGGGCTGCTCTGCAGCTGGGCTGGGCAACCCCAAATCTGCCTGCTTTACAATTTATAATTCTGTTGATTTGCTGTGAAATAGGAGTTTTATTCCTGCTGTTTTTTAATCAGAGTCCTTTCGGTCAATCCATCCGTTTCTTCTGTCATGAATTACACAGGAGCAGCCTAATGGGAAGGGAAGGAGTTGATGGGATGTTTTGGCCCTGAGGCTTTTCTTTGAAATGTGATAACTGAAATAGGTTAATTGCCAGCAGAGGTGTAAGAGAAAAGGATGCATTTCTTGTGACACTTTGTGTTCTGGCATGAGGCGGCACAGGGAGGCCCCGTTCTGTGAGGGCTGGGGCAGAATAAAGGGGTAATAAACCCCAGTAAACCCCAATAAACCCCAATAAAGTGGCTCTGTGCAGCACCTGTGGCTTGGCAGACCATTGGGGTGTTCTGGGTCCCTTTGCTGACCTGTCAGAAAAAAGAGCCTAAATAAATACAAACACCCACCCCCAGAGCTGGGTTAGTGCAAAATCACCTGAACTGGGCATTTTACCAGTAAAAAGCTCTAAAGAGACAGAAAAAGGGCACAATTCTCTAACAAGAGATTGGAAGAGAAAACGTTGGGTAATGCTTGGCAAACCCCGTGTTCCTGGTGCAGTGTGCATGTTGTCAGTGGTGTCGTTAATTAGTGTTTTCCTTTAATGACAGGCATCGACTCTTCCGTGAGCATTGTGTGTGTGTACAAGGGAATTACATCAAGGATTTGAACATCCTGGGCAGAGACCTCTCCAAAACCATCATCATCGACAATTCACCGCAAGCCTTTGCTTACCAGGTGAGGGCTGGGGCAGGAGACACCTTGGGGCAAAACTTCCTGAGGAGGACAGGGAAACCCCACACTGGGATTGCACTTTTTATGTAAATTTGGGGCTTACGTTTGTGTTAAAGTTTGCAAACCAAACTGTGGGAAAAATACTCATGAATCTGTAACTTGAAAACATTTTTCCCTTGAATGGTATTTCACAAGTCATATTTGTAGATAAATTAAGTATAAATTGTGTATTGATTTTTTTCTTATTTTAACTTTAGCTTTCCAATGGAATTCCTATAGAAAGCTGGTTCATGGATAAAAATGATAATGAACTCCTAAAGTTGATTCCATTTCTGGAGAAACTCGTAGAGCTGGTAAGTGTTTGCTTTCTGTGCCTTTTCCGGAAGCTGTCAGTGAGTTCCTTTAATATTGTCACCTATTGTGAGGTTTTCTGAGTCACTGAGGCTGAGGCTGATGAAGATCCAGGGATGTGTTCACACAGCAAAAAGGGACTTGTCACTGCTGACTGTGCTGAAATGCAGGGCTGTGGGACTGTGACATCAGTGTGAAGGAAATTGGGAATCTCTGAGCTTTCTGATGACGTAGTGCCTGTTGCTGGCTGTGCTGTGTGTCTTTATTCCTGAAAGGCAAATCAATCCCTCCTGAGCTGTTGCAGATGCTGTGGAGTTACTCTGTAAGTCTCTGGAATGCCACAATTCACGTTCTGTTAGAAGAGGGGTGTTAGACGAGGAGCCCTGCTCGGTGTGGATCCTGGCTGTGTTTATTCTCCTAAACCTGCCCTTTCCCCCACAGAACGAAGACGTCCGACCTCACATCAGAGACAGATTTCGCTTGCATGATTTGCTACCCCCCGATTAAAGCCTTTGCTCTCGCTGCCGAGGGGAGGAAATGCAGGACCCTGTTGGACTAATACAAAACATTGCCATTACTGTTGAAATTTTGCATTTTTGTACCCCGTCTTGCTTTTCTTATCTTTGGTGCCCAACAATGATCAAGGGTTACAGAAAGAGACTTTCTACACCTGAGGTTGCCGCCATCAGTACAATCCAGTACCCGCAGTAGGGAGGCTAGAACAGAAAAGTCTTTAGAACTAGTGCAACTCCAAGGAAATTTTTTATGTACAGGACATCTGCAGTTTATAAAGAAAATTCTGTTTCTGCCACCAGCAGTTTGACCTGTAGAAACACAGGATTTTATGATACAACAGAGATTGAAAACGGACTCGGATTTTCTCTCTGTTCGGTGCTCTAAGTGGGTTTGTAGCCACTTTTCTGTTACTTTTAAGATTCTCATTTCAACAGGAATGGCCAGTAAAAGTTGTTTTATTTTTCCTGTTAAGGTTTATAACCTTTTTACATTTTTGACCTGTATTAGATTAGAATTTCATTATGCATTCCTTTTAGTTGAGGCGCTTCATAGTTTTTCTGGAAATAGCCAAATTTTGTTAGTTTTTTATTAAACAGTTGGCTGGCCGTTTCCCTGCTTTGTCTGCCTGCATCCTGTATATTTGTTTAAAAATATTCTCTAGTTTTAGCCCACGTAAGTTTCATTTAGAAATGGGAAAAAAAAAAAAAAACCCCTGCATTTATATTTTCTTTCTGTAATATTCTACTGTAGTCGAAATCTTTTCAAAAATCAAGAGACTGGCTAGCTAAGACGAAGATACGAATTACTAATATTCCGACTATTCTAAACCATTGCGATGGCACGTACTCCGGGCAGAGCACAGCTGGCAGTGGCACCACGGACGGACAAGGAATACCTCAGCCTGTGCTGCGGGGAGCAGAGCAGCGTGGTCACCTGCAGGTGTGCCGAGGCCGTTCTGTCCCCGTTTGTGCGGCAGCGCTCGGGCAGGGCTCCGCGCGGGGCTGGGCTCGCTGGGACACTCCTGGCTCCGGTCAGCCCCTGGGGCCGGGGCTCCCTGCCATCCCACTGGTTTCCGAGGGAATGGCCCGGCCGTGGCTCCTAATGCAGCGCCCCGGAGGTGATATTTTTATAGCGGTGGGAAATCTTCTTTTCCGGAGGCTTTTTATGGAAGGTAGAATTTGTACAAGTTAGGAAGCTTTGCCTCTCGACTGCATTACCACGCCACAGGCTCGGACTGGTTTTGTGTAAAAGATGTCACAGAACGGCACTTTTTCTAAAGAGAAGTTTGCTATTTTGTATGCTTGATAAGAAAGTACAGTATTGGAAATTAAAGGTGGACAGCTGATAATTGAGAAGTATGTCAATTAATTTTTTATGTATATTACCTGTTTACTTGTACAATTTTATTGTACAAATTACATGCAGCTTCATTTTCAAATGAGTCCTTAAAATAAGGAAAATCTTTTTAGCAAAACATTTAATTTTTGTATTTTTGATTTTAAAAGGCATGAGTTATGTCAACTTTTTCCAGTGTATTAATGAAGATTTTAACTTTTCATCAGGTTGAGTGTTTTCTTACTATATTATCTGTTGTGTATGTAGCTAGCACATGGTGTCACTGAACTGTTAAAACTTAGCATGTAGAGCAAGCCTGTTTTGTGGAAAACCTTTATTCATTAAAAACAAAATCATCATGGCAGATTTTCTGCAAAAAAGTGAAAACATTTGCAATTCAGAATACTGATTTTTTTTGTATTTAAAGAAAGGTATTTTGCTTGCAGGAAAGAAATACTACAGATTCATTTTAATGAGAATCTTTTAAATGTATTTATCTTTAGGGCATCTGGGCATCTTTACGCTGTTTGTCTTATGTCTTTATTGAAATAAAATGTACAGAACATTACCTTTACATCTGCTTGGTGCAGCCGTGTCAGCTGGGCAGCCCCGGCCCCGGGGGTGCTGATGGAGAGGTGGATGGATGATTCTGGAGGGGCAGCTTGTGCTGGAGCTGCCCTTGCTTTGCCAGCTCTTTCTGTTCCTTGCGATGTAAGTCTGAGGGGTTTTGGTGTTCAGTGGTGAAGCTTTGCCTAACGGGGGTTCCTCCCAATTTCTCCACATCACAGAACTGCTGTCAAATCCTGGATCTGCCAGAATGAGCCCAGCGGTGTTCAGTTCGTGGCCTTTTCCAGCTGCAGTGGGATGTTCATCTGTTCAAATAACATCCTTATCCCCAGGTCCTCTGTGCCTCCAGCCATTCCAAAAGGCCTTCCAGAGAGGAGGAGACCAAAGCCATGTTGCACTTTCCTGCTGTGTCTGTGTTGTGCCCATCAGATCTGTGAGGGAAACCCGAAAGTAAACAAGGGGATTTAGTTCTACATCGGTGCACAACGGGAGTGACAGAGATTGCTTAGTAAACATATTAAATATTCATATTTTCCTGTGCTGCAAGCCTGGCGTTCGTCACTCTCAACTCTGCAGAGTCGTTCTGCCTCCTGCAAACGCTTCTGCTTTCATCCACAGGTTTTATTTCTGTTGTGTTCGTCTTGAGGGGAGTTCCCTGTTCCTGTGCCGAGGTCTGGATCAGGGTGTGTCCCCAAAACCACCCCCATGCCCTGGGGAGGCTCCGCCAGGTGTGTAACTGAGCCTTGAGTGTGCTCTGTGCCACTCGGGCAAGGCACCGAGCATTGATTCCCATTTTCTGTCCTTTTAGAAAGCACAGCATCCTATTTCCAAAGCTCTGGATGGGTTCCTTTGTGGTCTCCTGCTGGTCACGGTGACTGTGTGTGTGTTTTGCGTGTCCCTGTGGATTCTGTTCTAGGTTGGAGCGCCGTGGTTTGGCAGCACAGTGACGTCTCTCAGACCTTTGGTGGCTGTCCCTGTTCAGTTCTTTGTTTTCCCTGGATTTGTTCTGTAGCTGGAATGGCCCTCGCCATGGTGTCACTGCTTCCCCCACCTTGGATCCATTCCACTGCCATTCCTCATTGCTTTTGAATGTGTGGGGAAGCCTGAATGTCTCAAGGCTGGATTAGGAATCTCCCAAAGCACGAGCAGGGTCAGCCGCAGGCGACACCGTGAGGAGACAGATGAGCTTTGGGAAAGCCCTGAAATGTGGAATCAGAGCTCACAGGGGTGCCGTGAGTGACAAAAGCCCTTCCCAGCACATCGTCCCCTTTGCCAAATGCTGCTCTGTCACAGCTGGAGTTCCAGGGCACTCGTGGATGGTTGGATCGGTACAGCTGGAAAGCATCGAGCCTGAGGGCAAGAGGGACCAGCAGGAACTGAGGAGCAGGAAGAGGAGGAGGAGTGCCAATCCCACCAGCCCAGCGGTGGGACAGCAACGTGGGCCCATGGATTGTGGGATTTCCCCAGCGGGCTGGGCTGGGAGCCTTCTGCTGCTCTTTCCTTTCCTGGGTGCCATCCGGAGCTGCCTCCTCAGGCCAGGCACTGGTGAGCCTGTGCCAGGAGTGGATCCAGCTGGAAACAGCTCCAGGGAGCACGGGAAGGGCAGGAGGTGAGATTGCAGCCACGAGGGCTCTGGGACCAGAGCCGTTCTGCTGCTGTCAGTGGGAGTTGGGTGGGGGGCATGGGAGGACAATTGTTCTGCAAAAATCATTGTGGCATTCAGCTGGTTTGGCTGGAGAGTCACAGGGCCACAGGAGGACACCTGAGGATGCTCTCAAAGAGTTGGTCACACCAAGAGCACGAAATTCCAGCTTTGCATTGCAGGTTCTCAGTGCGGAAATCCTGCAGGAGTGCGCGAATGGCACAGGTGCAGCAGTGCCCAGGGAGAGCCAGACTGCTGGAAATAAAATGCCAAAAAACCCTGCTTGTTTGAAAGCAGCCAAGGATGTTCTGCTAAGGATGGACTTGGACAGACTGCAGCACATCCCAATTTCGGTTGTCCATGCAATGTGACACTGTTTCGCTTTATTGTTTTTGATACTTGCAAAAATGTCATTGATGGGGCCAAATCTTGTAAAATATGATTGGAAGAGAAGTCCTGTGCTATGGATTTTTGTTTCCTCTGCAATCATTTCTAGTCTATAGAAGCACAAAGATTTATATTAAATACTTATGCTCTGGATTCTGGTTTTATGATTTTTAGCTGATATCATCCTCCTTTGATACAGTTTTCTGTAAGTCAAGACATTGCTCCTGTCAGTTTTTAGCCTTGAAATGGAAGGGAAAAAATCATGTTTGTGTTTTACTGTCAAGGAGAAATTTAAATGCTCTATGTAAATCCTGAGAATTCCAAATTACGTATTCCACTATTAACATATTCCAAATTACTGCACAATTCCTGGCAGTTTTGTGATTATCCCCACAGCACCCTGAGTCTGTGAAACTGTGTCGACTTGCTGAGGGTATAACTTGTACATTGTTTGATCCATAGGTAAAGCTTTGTTGTTATATAAATAGTCTGGCAAATGGAGAACAGGAAAAGGATGATAAATTTGGAAGTCTCTTTTTTCTGTGTGTTTTTCCCAGACACGTGTGTGATTTATACAGGTGTGTACAGAGATCATGCATTTGTTACATGAAAGACAGGTTCTAAATTTATTACCTTCAGACAAAATCTATCTTCCTTTTCCTCAGATTCTCACAGAAACTGGGAGCTGGCGGTGAAGTGGGAGAAGTGAAAATTTCCAGCTTTTCTCTATTTGATGTTATAGGACAGAGGGGGAAGGAGAACCTCTGGTGTGGATAAAGCTGAGCGCTCCGGGCGCGGTGAGGAGCAGCGAGAGCACGGACAGTGCTTGTGCCCGGCCAGGACACGGCCCGGGACACACAGCCTGTGCCCAGCAGGGTACAGCCCGGGACACACAGCCTGTGCCCAGCCAGGATCCAGCCCGGGACACACAGCCTGTGCCCAGCCAGGATCCAGCCCGGGACACACAGCCTGTGCCCAGCCAGGACACAGCCCGGGACACACAGCCTGTGCCCAGCAGGGTACAGCCCGGGACACACAGCCTGTGCCCAGCCAGGACACAGCCCGGGACACAGCCTGTGCCCAGCAGGGTACAGCCCGGGACACACAGCCTGTGCCCAGCCAGGACACAGCCCGGGACACACAGCCTGTGCCCAGCAGGGTACAGCCCGGGACACACAGCCTGTGCCCAGCAGGGTACAGCCCGGGACACACAGCCTGTGCCCAGCAGGGTACAGCCCGGGACACACAGCCTGTGCCCAGCAGGGTACAGCCCGGGACACACAGCCTGTGCCCAGCCAGGACACAGCCCGGGACACACAGCCTGTGCCCAGCCAGGACACAGCCCGGGACACACAGCCTGTGCCCAGCCAGGACACAGCCCGGGACACACAGCCTGTGCCCAGCAGGGTACAGCCCGGGACACACAGCCTGTGCCCAGCAGGGTACAGCCCGGGACACACAGCCTGTGCCCAGCAGGGTACAGCCCGGGACACACAGCCTGTGCCCAGCAGGGTACAGCCCGGGACACACAGCCTGTGCCCAGCAGGGTACAGCCCGGGACACACAGCCTGTGCCCAGCCAGGACACGGCCCGGGACACACAGCCTGTGCCCAGCCAGGACACAGCCCGGGACACACAGCCTGTGCCCGGGGCGGGACGGGAGGAACGGCCGCGTGTGCCGAGCGGGGCCGGGCCCCGGGCCCCTCCCGGGCCGGAGCAGCGCCGGGGCAGCGCCGGGGCCGGGGCGGCTCCCGCGGCTGCGGCCCCGCGATAGCGCCGGGCGGGGCGGGGCGGGGCGTTGCCCCCGGGAGGGACCCGAGACCGCGATTCCCGGTCCCCGTGCCGATCTGGGTCCCGTTCCCATCCCGTTCCCATCCCGATCCCATCCCGCCCGCTCTCCGCTCCCGTCCCGCTCCCGTCCCGTTCCCGCCGCGGCGCTCGGGCTCCGCCCCGCGGGGGGCGTGGCCGGGGGCGGGGCAGGGGCAGTCCGCCGCCGTCCCGGCGTGCCCCGCGCGGCGCTGCCCCGCGGCCGCGGTCGGGGCAAGATGGCGGCGGAGGCGGCGGACTCGTGGGGTGGGTGCGGCGGGGCCGCGCGGCCCGGGGCGAGCGGGGGCCCCCCCGCGCCGCTCCTCGCCCCTCACCCGCGCTCCTCTCCCCACAGACGCCGACAGCTTCGAGGTGGTGGAGCCGGTGGCGAAGCGGCTGGTGCCGGGGGTGGCCGGGGACCGCTGGGCCGGCGAGGATGAGGAGGACGACGTGAAGGTGCGGCCGGGCGGGCCCCGCCGGGGCCTGGCGGCGCGGCGGCTCCGGGGCCCGGTGTGGGGGCGGCGGGGGCGGCGGGCCGGTGCCATATGGTGGCCGAGCGCGGGGCCGCGGGCCCAGACGGGGCCGGCGCTGGGGCAGGGGCGAGGGGCCCCGCCGGGCCGGGCGGGTTTGTGCGGCCCCGGGCCGGGTCGGGCCTCGGGGGACGGCGGGGCCGGGCCGGGCCCCGGGGGCGGCGGGGGCTCCTGGCCCTGCTGGGCCCCGGCGGCTCCGCCCGCGCGGCAGCGACGCCGGGGTCGGTCACGGTGACAAGTCCAAATGCCAAGAGAACCCGAGCCGGTCCCTGCCCGGAGCCGCTGTCTCTGCCCTGGGACTTGCAGGGAGGAAGGGTGACACAGACACTCTTGAAGTGTCACCTCCTGCTCTCTGGGGGATCAACCTGCTGCTTCCCAGCTGCTTCCCAGTCTTTAGGGCGCTTTCCCCTCGCTTTTTGTCGCTTTTCGGGCCCGTGGCTGTGAGTGGGGTGCGCTGGCTGAGGCGTCAGGACAGGTTTTAATGACGGCAGTGCTGTGTTGGTGCTTCTGCTGCTGACCAGAAACTTCTGTGCTCTACCAGCGCGTCTTTTCCACCTGATCTGCCTGCTTCTTCACACGCCATGAGGCAGGATCTTGCCGTGCTTCAGCGTGGTGTCTGCACGGAATTGGGATTAAAACATGTGGATGATCATTTCTGGTGCTTCTGAAGCAGAGCTCCCTTAAAGGCTGTTTGCTTCTGCTCGGCTCCAGCTGCCCTTGGCAGGGTGGTGGTGCCACAGAAACCTCCGTTTGCTCCGTGTTCGTATGGATAGTGCAGAGGGATGCCAGGGAATGCACAAGGAACATGCCAGATGGATTTCAAGGCCAGGTTGGACGGGGCTTGGAGCAGCCTGGTCTAGTGGAACATGTCTCTGCCCATGGCTGGGGGAAACTGGGTGGTCTGTCGGGTCCCTTCAAAACCCCAACCATCCCAGGATTCTGTGAGTAGAAGAAGTCAACTAAAAAAGACCTTTTTGTTTCCAATCCAGCCCTGGGACATTGTAACACTGAGAGAGCACTTGCGTTGATTTTGAGGACACTGTTGCCAGAATCTCTGAAAAACACCAGCAGTTATTCTTGGGGCTCAGGTGGAGCTCTTATAATCAGTATGGAAAAAGTAGTTCTCTTAAAACCCCCAAAGTTACCATATTTCTGTGAGTTACAAGCTGGCAATTTTTCTTCTTAAATTCAGCAATAGCCACAGCCCAGAGTGTCCCAGGTGTCACATTTGAGCAGCAGGACAGGACAGATATATGAACAGCAGCTCCAGGGCCTGGGAATGAGTGTGGACAGCGTGGAAGTGCACAGGGTGGGATTGGCAGAGGTGTGTGACTGACACCTCTGTGGCTGACACAGTGTGTGACTGACACCTCTGTGGCTGACACAGTGTGTGACTGACGCAGGTGACACCTGGAGCTCAGGCTCTCTGTGACCTTTGCTTTTCCTCCCTCCTTAGAAAGGGAGATGCCTTCCTGCTGGATAGAATGTGTCCAGGAGAACTGGACTGGAGTGGTTCTCCTGGAGACACCTGAGGGTTTTCTGGCTGTTCAATAATAATATTAGTATTTAATAATAATTATTAACAATATTTATAATAATATTAATACTATATTAATGTATTACATACTGTATATATTTTCTATCATAATATTATAATATTTAATGATAATAATTAATAACAAAAATTAATAATAATTCCTTGATAAAGGAACAGATATTCCCCATATGGAGTCATGGAATCCTGGAATGGTTTGGGTTGGAAGCGACCATAAAGTCATCTCATTCCAGCCCCTGCCATGGCAGGGACACCTCCCACTGTCCCAGGCTGCTCCAAGCCCTGTCCAGCCTGGCCTTGGACACTGCCAGGGATCCAGGGGCAGCCACAGCTGCTCTGGGCACCTGTGCCAGGGCCTCAGTGCCCTCCCAGCCAGCAATTCCTTCCCAATATCCCATCTAGCCCTGCCCTCTGGCAGTGGGAAGACATTTTACATCTTATACATAGTAAGGATGCAGCTTCTTAACTATTTCCGAGGGATTATGGATTTAGTGCTGGAGCTGCACCTGGAGAGGATCCAGCAAAGAAAGGTGGTTTCTTTTGGTTTATTTTCCTTTGATTTGCTCTTCTTGCTGAATTCCCAAGGGCCTGGAACAGGCTCTGCATCCCTCCGTGCGAGGGCCCACCGTGGGGAAATCCCCACGTGAGGGAAATGACGTGGTCTAAAGTAGCAGCGCAAAGCGTTTTCTGACCATGGCTTTCTTTAGGCATTTCACATTTTGGAATTTGCTTTGTATCTGCAGATCTGTATTTTGGAAGGTTTTTTAGTAATGAACTTGCAGTAACTGTTAATTTAGGAAACGTCAACTTCCCAGGTTTAAAATTAGCACCTTTGGTAACAAAACTCCTCTCAGTGTTCCCCAGCACACGTTTCCCAGAAGTCGGGCCTCCTGCCAAGGAATTTTCGTCTATTGACTCAGTGCTGGCAGAGGCCGAGCGGGGCAGTGCCTGCTCCCATCCCAGGGCTCGGTGTAGCTGCGAGCCAGTGCCCAGTCCCTGTCAGCTCCCAGTGAAGCTGTTTCAGGAGCCCTGGTGTAGTTAAGGAGGCAGGAGCAGTGTTGAAATGCTGTGGTATAAAGATGTTCTCTTGGAATGACTTTATCATTGCACAGATGCAGCGCTAAGGCTGTTGGCTCTTCCTCCAAGAGAGCTCTCTGGAGTTTGTAAACCCAGCAGGGCTGGCAGGACTTGGAATTCCCAGAGCTTGCAAACCAGGCCTGGCTGGTAGGACGGGGTGGGAGCACATCTCATGGCATGGAGTCCTTGCCCACGTGCCCTCTGCAAAGTCTCCCAGATCTCCCATGGATGAATCCCTTGTGGCGAGGCTGCCCTTGCTCTGGAGTTTGCACCTGATTCCTGGCCTGGCTGGGCTGGGCCAAGGCAGCTCCTCAGTGCTGAGGGGAGCTATTTAAGCAGTGGGTGTAACAAACCTAATTAGATGTGAGCTAAAATAATGCTGCTCCAAATTCAAGTCAGCTCCATGGAATGTGGAAGGGAAGCCGAGTCCCTCGCAAGTGCCAATTAAGCAGGGTGAGCTGGTAGATGGACTCAGTGTCTCCTTGCTTGGATCAGCACATCCCAGAGGAATGTGGGGCTTTGTGCCTGTGGTGTAGCCTCCCAGGAAATCCCTGCCTGGCTGGTGGGGCCCTGGGCACGACTGTTGTGAGGTGGGAATACCAAACTCCAGGACTGAGGGGTTTGATTTCACCTGTGACCATGTCCTCACAGGTGGTTTTAATGTGAACTGGGGCTTGTCCACTCAACCCTTGGAGCTTCCAAGCTGAGTCCAAACAGGCAACTAAAACTGGATTGCTGTTTCGAAATTAGAAACTATTTTTTCGTAGAGAGGCTTGTCCAGCTTGGCACAGGGTGGTGGTGGAGTCGCCATTCCTGGAAGTCGTGAAAAAATATATGGATGTGGCTCATGGGGACATGGGTTAGTGGTGAACAGGGGGTGGGGTTAGGCTTGATGATCTTAAAGGTCTTTTCCAACCTTAATGATTCCATGAAAACCTGGTCGAAACCGTGGTCTTGTGGCTGTTGGAAGTTGGAATTCCTGCCTAAGTCAGGGCTCCCTGCATCCTCCCCTGCTCCAACACGGCCTCATGTGCTGGTGTGTGGGCAGCAAATCAGGGTGGCTTTCCCCTGTGCCCTGCAGTTCCCCCTGCAGCCACGGAAATGCTTTTCCCAGCAGAGGAGAGGGTCCCTGGGAAGGAGCAGGTTCCTGGTGTGCTGTGGAAGGGAGAGCCTGTGCTGCTGTAACGTGGTTTCAGCTGGGCTGGGGGCTTCCAGCAGGGCTGTGTTGCGTCCACCCCTCGGTGACATTCTGTGTCTCCTAACACCAGAAATGAGAATAAAGTCCTGTTTGTGTGGGGGTTGTTTGGCTGTTCGTGACCTGGCCGCAGTAACTATTGACACAAACTGATTGTTTGACCAAAACCTGCCTTTTTCATGGTAAGAACTGGCCCCAGGCAGTGTGGACAGCCCCAAAAACCCTTGAGGTACAGCTCCCATGGCTCCCTCACTCCAACATGAGATCAGTGGGTTTGTGGGCATTGGCAGAGGTTACAGGTATCTGTAAAAGAATCTTAACTGTTTTGCAGGATAACTGGGATGATGAAGAGGAAGAGGAGGAGGTAAAGGAGACAGAGGTAAAACAAGGTGAGACTTTAAGGTAACCCCTGGCTCTGTGTCAGCATCAGAACAGACACTGGTGTAGTCTGGGGGTGTGTGAGGATCCAAACCTGAGCGGGGCTGGGGCTGGGGTTGGCTTTAACACAAGTGTCTTTGACTCTCTGTTCAGTCCCAGTAGCTGAGCTCAGTGTTTCTATGGTTGTGGGTGGGGAAACAAATCATCAGATCTCTGAGAGCTGTGTTTGTTGTTCCACCTTTTACAGAACCAAAAGTTTCAGAAAAAAAGAAAATAGCAGAAAAGATCAAAGAAAAAGAAAAGCTACAGAAGAAAAAGCAAGAGGAGCTTAAAAAAAGGGTAACTCCTGATTTCTTCTGGGTCACATAAAATTCAGAAGGCGGGTTGGATTGTTTTGGACATTGAGCAGGACCTGAAAAGGTCTTGATTCATCTGATAAACCAAACTTAGGTCTTGTGCGTGGTCCCATCTGGGGCTGGGAGCTGTAATTCCTGTGTAATTTAACCAGTGATTGGAACAGTGTTACCCCAGTTCCCTTGTGTGCAGCACATGATGGAACAGGAGTGGGAGTTTGGTCTTTCTTCCCATTCCTTGTGAAATGAACAATTTATTGACACTCCAGGGAATGGGTTCCAGGTTTTCTGTGCCCTGACTGACTCGAGGCAGTCGTGGGTGATTCAGTGGCCCTGGAGAGCACCATGTCTTTAATGTGCCACCTTCTCCCTGTGTTTTCCCTCCAGTTAGAGGCACCTGAGGAACAGAAGGAGCTCACACCAGAAGAACAGTTGGCAGACAAACTACGGCTAAAGAAGTTACAAGAGGAGTCGGACCTGGAGTTGGCAAAGGAAACCTTTGGTGAGTTAAAGCTGCAGGAAAGGAACCCCTGGGACCTGTGGGACCCTGCAAGGCTTGAGAAGGGTTTGGCTCTCAGCACATGGAGCTGGTGGCACGGAGAACAAGGAAATAGCAAAGATGCTGATGCACAGCAGCACTCCTCAAACATGGGAGCGTTTCCTTGATGATGGTGAATGATTCAGCTCATTGCTCAGGGGAGGCTGTGCTCAGTGAGTTGTCACAGAGCACAGTGCTTGGGGGTGCTCTGGATACAGCTGCAAAGAACTAGCTGAGTTCTGCACTGCAGAGCTTCAGGCAGGAATCATTCATTTGAGGGAAAAGGAGCTGCCTGGTGCAGGTTGTCCAGAGAACAGGAATAACTAGGTCAAATTTCTGAGTTTGACTCAGCTTCAGAAATTGTTGGAGAGAGATTTTGGACAAGGGCATGGAGTGACAGAACAAGGGGAATGGCTTCCCCCTGACAAAGGGCACGGGTAGGTGGGATATTGGGAAGGAGCTCCTTCTTGTGAGGGTGGGGAGGCCTGGCACAGGTGCCCAGAGCAGCTGTGCTTGCCCGTGGATCCCTGGAAGTGTCCAAAGCCGGATTGGACAGGGCTTGGAGCAGCCTGGGATAGTGGAAGGTGTCCCTGCCCATGGCAGGAAGTGGCACTGATGGTCTTTACGGTCCCTTCCAACCCAAACCATTCAGGGATTCTATGAAATCAGTGAGTTTTGCAGCAAACATCCTTCCTGCCAGGCCAGGGATGGGCCCTGCTGTGGCAGGAGCAGAGGTCAGGGAGGTGGGAGCTGGGTGGGGGCCAGGTCCCCTCCTGGGGCTCACAGCTCATGTTCTCTGACAGCCCTGTCTGTCCCTGCAGGTATAAATAACACTTGTGGAATAGATGCCATGAACCCCTCTTCAAAAGATGACTTCACGGAATTTGGGAAACTCCTCAAGGAGAAAATCACACAGTACGAGAAGTCGCTACATTACCCCGGGTTTTTGGAAGCGTTGCTTCGGGACGTCTGTATTTCCTGTAAGTGCAGACAGCCCCAGCACTGCTGCCAGAGCTGTGGTGGAGCTGAAGTGGAAAACATGCTGTGATAGTCAGAGTTCAGAGGGGATTGCTCTGTGTAGTTTGGACTAAATGAGGCACTGACCTGATTCCAATCCCACAGACTCCACTAAAGATCCTCTCCTCGTGGAAGAGTTGCTCTTTCTGCACATTGGTTAGTGTGCATATCTAAGAAGTGTGGATTTTTAGGCTGATACAAATCCTGCATGTTTTTCTTGAAGCCATTTCTAAAATAATAGTAAATTCTGAGGCAGATAATTTGAGTACCTCAGTTGGAGGGAAACTATTACAAAATTGAGTTCATGTAATTCTGGAAGTGCAGATTAACTGTTCTGGAATTCAGCATGTAACTATACAGAGAAGAAGTAATTGAAACTCCTTTTCCCACAGCCCTGGTGGCTGCAGAGCTTGCTGGGATCGTTCCCTGTCCTGTACCCAGCTGTCCTTCAGGGAGGGTAACTCGATCCCAGGCGGAGCCGGGCAAATCCATCATCCTGGGTGGCAGCTGGGAACTTCCATCTCTGATGGATTCCAGGGCTCCTAACGGGAGGGACTCAGCCTCTTGCACCATTTACTGATAATAATTTATTGTTAATCCAGTGCCCCTTTTGATACATTTTACTGTGTTCTGCTGTCTCCACATTGTACTGTTCAAATGTTTTAGTAAGACTCTTGGGTTCAGTAACTTCTGTTTGCAAGTTTTACCTTCTGCAACACTCAGGCTTCCAAGGGACCAGCTGGAATCCTCGTTGGGATTTTAAGGACCAGAATCACCCCCTCTGTGTTTTGCTGATTTAAATCAAGTAATTGCCCATAGTTACACTAATGCTTATTTCTAGTTTTAGAGACTGTTGATGTTATTTAACTGCCTTGTAAGAACAACATTGATAAGGAATCTCTTTTTTTTTTCCCATTTTTTCTCTGATGCAGTGGAGGTGGATGATTTGAAAAAGATCACAAACACTCTGACAGTATTATGCAGTGAAAAACAAAAACAAGAGAAGGTAAGTCTGGGGGTATTCCTCAGGGATCACAGCCCCTGCTCAGGGCTCCCCTGCATTGATTAGTTCCTTGTTGAGAGTCCAGGGGAAATAAGATGAAAGCAGAAGGTGAGCAGGCCTGTGGTGCAGGGAGCTGGGGACACCTGGGACTGGCACAGTTTTCTGAGGAAAGCAGAGGGGTGGGACTGCCCAGCGCCACTGCACTGACCCAGGCTGGGATAAGGACAGCGCTGGGCCTGTCCCAATAACCATCCTCATCCTCCTGCCACAGAATAAAGCCAAAAAGAAGAAAAAAGGAGTTGTGCCTGGCGGGGGGCTGAAGGCGACGATGAAAGATGACCTGGCCGATTACGGCGGCTACGACGGCGAGTACGTACAAGACTTTGAAGACTTCATGTGACATTTATCTCCCTTCTGTTGTCTTTCTGTTGCCCATAATCCCTTAAACATGTAGCACAACTTTTCTTCCTTTAAATTCTGCCAAATGCTACAATCAGAATTGCAGTATCTGTGTGCTGGGGGCTGGAGGTGCCGGGTCCGGGCGGAAGCTCCGGGCGGGGGTAGAATGGAGAAGGGCTGTAAATTGCAGTTAAAAACCCAAAATTCTGATAATGGGCACTGTTGCTATTTATAGTAACAGCCACTAAATTGGGAAGGAATTGGAATAAGGTGAAGGATTATAACCAGCACAGCTCCATGACATGGCCTTAACTGTCCCTGCTCCAGGGCCAGGGCTGAGCACGAGCAGTTTGCAGCAAGGGCAGGGTGTGCACGTAGAGTTCCAGTCGCTTTGTCTTGAGTTAGAGCTTGAGGATTTCAGTATTTTGGGAAGGGAACTGCTAACTTCAGTGTGGAATACTGCACCTGGGAGCGTGTCCCCTGGGACAGCCACTGCTCCATGGCCTGACACCTGAACAGCACCTGCTGGGGCAGAGCAAGGCAAAACCCACTTGTGTCTCGAGGATGAAGTTTAGTTCCATTCGTTTAAATCTCTACTAATGCAGCTGTCTGGGTTGGGTGTTCTTTAACAGTTAATTAATGGGTTAAGTGTAAAAAAAAAAAAAAAAAGAAAAAACCAAACCACATGACTTCCTTGGGGCTCTCCTGGGTTGTGGTGGGTCTCTCACAACTCGGCCGTTTTCTTTCATTAAAAACCAAACTTGCTTTGCAAACTGCAGCAGTTCCTACAGTTGGGCAAATTGTTATGTTAACAATTACAACATCTGCAATGTTTTATAAAGCAACTAATTTAATAAAAATCACTATTGAGGACTTCACCAGGCTGGCCTTGGAGCAGTTCTTTAGGGGCCTGAGAGGAAAAATACCTGAAGAGGGAGAGTTGCAGAGCTGAGCTGTGCTGGGGGTGTGCCCGTGGCTTGGGCCTGGAAAGCAATTTATATTTAATAACTGTAAAAATACATTTGCACTTGATTGTTTCTTTTACTCCAAGACAGCAGAATTAGGAATGTGCTGTTTAGAGCTGTACAGGACTTTAGAAATCAGACTGGACTCAAAGAACACGTTATCCTACTGTGTACCTGAAACCTTCACTGATTCTGCTTAACCCATCCCCTTGTCCTGGAGATTCTGCACACCTGTTTGAGCCTCTCTGGATACACTTCTGGGGTGCTCCCTCCCCATGCTGTTAATTTAAAGGGCTGCTGATCTCTCCTTCACCCCTACCTGGGCCAGTCAGTGTTTGCTGGTGACTCAAATTATTTATAAACAGTAAGATTTATTATATGAAAAACAGTTTTAGGTTAACACTGTCTCAGCATTTTAAATACTTACAACCCTGTCCAGTTTTCTGGAGTAATTTTTACAGAGCAGCAGAGCTCTGTGAGCAGGTCACTGATAAAATCTGCGTTGATCAGCACTGCTGTCTGTGCTGTGGGGCTGGAATTCAGTTGGCTAAGAGGTCGTTGAGGCAGCAGCCAGTCTGAGGGTCCTTCAGCAGCGAGTTCACCACGTCATAGAACTTGTGGTCATAGGCCAGCCTGTAGTAGGTGTAAATGTCCTCGCAGTGCGTGAGGAAGCGCTTCAGGTTCCGCAGGGCAGCATCAGCAGGGGGATGCTGTTTGACCCTGCAACAAGTGCACGTGGAACTGAGACACAAAAGCTTCCCAGGCCCTGGGACTCTTGCTCGGAGCCTGCAAGAGCTACATTTTCAACAAGAGGTTGTGCTCAACACCTACATTTGGATCTCCTGGTTGTTTAGTTTAAATTAGATTTACTCTGCCCAGCCCTGAGCTCCGTACTTGTCCAGCTCAAGAACAAGGCTGGATCAGAGCTACTCCCACGCTGTGCTCAGGAACCAAACCTACCAACAAATCCTTCCCCGTGAGGGTGGCAGGCCCTGGCACAGGTGCCCAGAGCAGCTGTGGCTGCCCCTGGATCCCTGGCAGTGTCCAAGGCCAGGCTGGACAGGGCTCGGAGCAGCCTGGGACAGTGGGAGGTGTCCCTGCCCATGGCAGGGGTGGCATGGGATGGGCTTTAAGCTCCCTTCCCACCCAAAGCATTTTGGGGTTCTGGAATCCTGTCTCAAGTCCCTGTCTGTGGGAGCTTACCCCGGAACAGGTTTAACAGTCTAACACTTCCCCTGCCCCTCAAGCAGTCTGTACAGGGAAAGCTGCAGTTTGCCCCCAGAGCCCCTCACTCACTTCTTGGCCACCTCCTCGAACAGGCCAGGCCGCAGCGGCCGCTGCTGCTTGAACTCCTCCAGGTACACAAAGTCCCCCCTGATGATCACCTGCTGGAACAGGACCTCAGCCCAGTCGGGCAGGAACTCGTAGGCCTCAGCCACGATGGCTGCCTGCAGGGAGAGCAGAACAGGGAATTGCACAGAACATTCCACAGGGAACTCAGCACTGCAGATCTTCTGTCTGACCCATCCCTTGCTGCTGTTTTGAGAGCAGCTGTGGTGCAGAGAAATGCAGGGTAACAAAGTGCTGTGAGTAACCTTCCCAGCCCCTAAAGAAGGATCCCTTCCATGATCCCAGGCTGCCCCAAGCCCCATCCAGCCTGGCCCAGGACACTGCCAGGGATCCAGAGACAGCCACAGCTTCTCCAGGCACTGTGCCAGGGCCTCACCCCCCTCAGAGGGAAGAATTCACTCCCAATATCCCATCTATCCATTGCCCCTTATCCTGTCCCTCCACCCCTTGGATACCACGGGATATAAAATTGGAACAACAGTCACAGGACACAGAGGCCATGGGAAGGAGCCGAGGGCTCGGGCACTGCTGTGACAAAGTCAGCTCCTGACAGAAGGGCCCTGAGGGAGCCCAGCTCACCTGGTAGAACCTGGGCAAGGCCAGGATGGCAGCGGGCAGCTCCTGCCTGCCCAGGTTGATGATCCTCGTGCTCTGCCCCAAGCCCAGGAAGTGCAGCTGGAGCGTGATGAGCCGCGTCAGGCGGCGGCAGCGCAGCGCCTGCCGCACACACGAGTCCTGGAACAGACAGGGGAGCCTCCTTGGGACATCCCTGAGCAGCCCTGAGGAGCTCGGAGCTGAGCCTTCACTCATTATAGTCCACGAGTGTTAAACAAAGCATCGTTCCCACAAATTCTTCCATTATAATGATGCCTGGTTTTAAACACCTTATTTGTTCCATCTTTGCTAATGAAGCTGCTCTGGAAGTGGGGAGCCCACCTGTAACCCCAGGGGCTCAAGCCTGAGCAGAGGCCAGCACAGCACACTCGGTACTGGTGCTACTGGTGCTACTGGGCTGCAGAGACAGAGACTCCTGCCAGGACCCTGCACAGCCTCCCGGGGCTGCTCCGTGTGTCTCCCAGCCCAGCCCACTCCTCACGTGCTCCCAGTGCTGCACACAAGTCATTCCATCTCACTTTACCTTGGAGTAACTTTCTGCTGCATCAAGGAAGAGAGTCAGAGCTTTCAGCAGCAGCTTCTTTAAATTTGCAATGTCCTGAAGAGACTCCTCTGAAACAGGGAAAAAGAAGGAATAACCAATTATTTTTAAAGGTGACTAAGTTACAAAAATCCCCCCTGGTGCCAAGTCTGTCCCTGGTGTTGTCCCAGAGAGCACTAACAGGCTAAACCAAATTTTTGTATTAAAAAAGCAGGAAGAAACACGCTGCCTGTTCAGTTAATGGATCAAAGCCATTGCTGGAGCCTGGTCGAATGATTGAAGACTAGAAAGGAACCCCAACCACACCCTTGTGGCAGATCCCAGCACTGGCAGTGGCAGATGCACTCAGAGATCCCTTGGCACAGCTCCCGCTGTAGCTGCTCTCGCAGCACTGGCTGTCCCTGGTGCCACAGCAGCTCCCCCAGAGCAGAGCTCACCCCATGGGACTCACACCTTGCCCAGACACAACCCCTGCACAGCCACTGTGTCACATCCCCAGACCTGGCTGTGTCCCTGTCTGCTCCACGAGAGGAACCACAGAACATTACATGGAAAGAGCCAAACTCTCAGCCCTCTGGAAGCACCCGGGGAATTGCTGAGGGCACGAGCCTGGCACGCAGGCAGTGGTGGATCCAGGGGTGTCAGGACACAGTCAAGGGACCCCCCTCCCCTCCCTGCCCCCATCCCTGCCCCGCTCACCCCAGGGCCGGCACTCGATGAGCTTGAGCTGGGTGCAGGCAGCAGCCTCGTGGTTCTGGCCGATCTCGCGGCACATGCTGAAGCACAGCGCGATCATGTTGTGCTTCTCGCTGTCCCCGGGCCGGCAGCGCTTGGTGTAGTCCAGCAGCGCTGCCTTCAGCGTCCCGCTCTGTGCACAGAGGGCACCCTGAGGGCCTGCCGGTGCCACCTCCCGCACCCACAGCCCACGCTGGCACCACGTTCCAAAAAGTCATCACTACACCCTAAAACCCATGGGCAGCACACCTGGGCTCAACTGGGTGTGAAAATCCAGCACCTGTGCATTTCTTTACATACAAATGTCAAAATGTGACAATTTGTTGCTTAATTTATTTATTTTAAACAAAACTATGAATATTTATGATCTTTAAAACTCCCATGGAACTTTAATTGGAAATAAAAACAAAGCAGGACATGAAAACTCTGACAGTGCCAAGTTTAAGTTTTGATGCTGCTCTCATTGTAGCCCTGAACTAATTAGAAAAAAGTGGTTCAACTAAAATGAAAATAATTTCTTTTATATATATATAAATATTAAAAAATATTATATTTTTATAGATATATAAATAATATATACAATATATATACTATATAATATATAGTATATATAGTATATATACTATAAATATAAATATACATATAAAATAGAAATATAAATATATAAAAATATCTATAAAATATAAAACTATAGCTATAAATAAAAATAAATAAATAAATAAATAAAAATATAAATATATATATATATAAATAACAAAATTATTTCTATGGAACTTGACTCTCAGTCCCTGCACTCAGGAAGTAAAATGCCCAGATAATGCCACCCTGTGTAAACAGCAGTTTCTGATGCAGCCACACAATTCTAGCACATTTGTCCCTCACGTACCTGGTCCAGATTCTTCCTCATGAGCACCTCGAAGTAGTGCTTCTGGTGCAGCAGCTCGAAGATGTAGGTCATCTCGTTGTACCTGCCAATGCCCGTGAGCAGGCGCACCTGTGGGCACCAGGGCACGTCAGGAGCTCCAGGGAACGCAGCAATCCCTGCCCAGGGCAGCCAGTGCCAGGGCTGGGCCAGGGACTCGAGCCACATCGGCTGGCCTGTGCTCCCCTGGAGCCACGGGGGTATCTGAACCACCCAAAACTGCCTCTTTGTCATGGTGAGGTGAAAGGGCACCGTTTTATCACATAAAAATAGGCACTGAAGCTTTTAGCACTGACACCATTCCATTGGGCACGGCACAGACTCCAGGAGTTCCTTCACAGCACGAATTAAAGATGCCCAAGAGTGCAGGGACACAGCACAGGGACACAGCGCAGGGACAGCGCAGGGACACAGCGCAGGGACAGCGCAGGGACACAGCCCAGTGACACAGCCCAGTGACATAGCCCACCACCTTTCATCGGCCACCAAATCACCACAGCCAGCCCCGGACGGGCACAGCCAGCCCCGGACGGGCACAGCCAGCCCTGGACGGGCACAGCCAGCCCCGGACGGGCACAGCCAGCCCCAGGAAAGCACAGCCAGCCCCGGACGGGCACAGCCAGCCCCGAACAGGCACAGCCAGCCCCAGGAAAGCACAGACAGCCCCGGATGGGCACAGCCAGCCCCGAACGGGCACAGCCAGCCCCGAACGGGCACAGCCAGCCCCGAACGGGCACAGCCAGCCCCAGACAGGCACAGCCAGCCCTGAACAGGCACAGCCAGCCCCAGACGGGCACAGCCAGCCCCAGACGGGCACAGCCAGCCCCGAACGGGCACAGCCAGCCCCGAACGGGCACAGCCAGCCCCGAACGGGCACAGCCAGCCCCGAACGGGCACAGCCAGCCCCGAACGGGCACAGCCAGCCCCAGACAGGCACAGCCAGCCCTGAACAGGCACAGCCAGCCCCAGACGGGCACAGCCAGCCCCAGACGGGCACAGCCAGCCCCAGACAGGCACAGCCAGCCCCAGACAGGCACAGCCAGCCCCAGACAGGCACAGCCAGCCCCGAACGGGCACAGCCAGCCCCGAACGGGCACAGCCAGCCCCGAACGGGCACAGCCAGCCCCGAACGGGCACAGCCAGCCCCGAACGGGCACAGCCAGCCCCGAACGGGCACAGCCAGCCCCGAACGGGCACAGCCAGCCCCAGGAAAGCACAGCCAGCCCTGGATGGGCACAGCCAGCCCCGAACGGGCACAGCCAGCCCCGGATGGGCACAGCCAGCCCCGGATGGGCACAGCCAGCCCTGGACGGGCACAGCCAGCCCTGGACGGGCACAGCCAGCCCCTGATGGGCACAGCCAGCCCCTGATGGGCACAGCCAGCCCCTGATGGGCACAGCCAGCCCCGGACAGTCCCCTGCCCCAGGCACTCACCACCAGCCCGTACTCCTCCTTGGGCGCCAGGTGCTCCTCGGTGAGCAGCCGTGCAGCCTGGAGCACGCGAGTGATGCCCTCCATGTGACACGTCAGGCTGAAGCAGCTGTGGGCCAGGATCAGCAGCTCTGTAACTGAGGAGCAGAAAAATTGGACATTTCAGTTCAGGGGCTGAGCAAGTGAATTATTGCCTCTCCCCAGAAGAGAAAACACAAAACACAAAACTCCCAACCTCCTCCACCAAAAGCTGACAAATGTATTAACACACCATCACTCCACTGCCTGCCAGCTCTGCATTTGGAAAAGGAAGGACACAAGTTTTGCATTTGCGTTTGAAAAAATTCAGTTTCTGTGAAGAATATGAACAAAGTCCCAATGCCTCTTCTGTAACAAACCACCACCACAGCTCAAGTCACTCCCTGACTGCATTTCCTGACTGCATTTCCCACCTCTTGCTTATCACAAAAAAAAAAAAATCTGTCTTTTGTTCGGAAGCTAAACTGACCCAACGCTTAAGCAGCACTGTTTTCTACTGTGCATAGCCTCAGCTCTACTAACCAAAAATCAAATCTGAGATCAGCAGCAGTGCCTTCCCCCTGCACCGCCTCTGTCCTTCCAGCTGTGATTTTAACCACGTCAGGCACACACACAGGTTACACCAGGCAGGATTTGCCATTTACTCACTGCATGACAGCTCCCCACAGGGCACAGAGGAGATTTTATCCAGCAACTTCATCCCCACCAAGGTGTGATCCTGGCACAGCTTGGCGAGCTGCAGGAATTCCTGGCTCTCCACCGCAGGATTCCAAACCTGCTTCTGTCCTGTGGCCAGAGAGGGAATTGTGTCATCGCTAATTGTGCAGGGGAGAACTACTATTATTCTTTATTATCAATTAATAAACCCCAAACAAACCAATCTGGTGTCATCCAGACTGACTAAGGACTTGGGACTACAGTCCTAAAGATACTTTGGATGTTATTGTTTAAATTTAACAATCAGCAAATACTTTTTTGCCAGTTCAGTCCAACAAAATCATACTGGATGACCTTACTGCTCTCCCTCGTTTCACAAAGGAAAAAAGAAAGGGGAAAACCTCCTGTCATTCTTTACACAGGGAAATGCACATGAGTTTTCCCAAGTCAGATGATGTGGGGCAGCAAAGACCACACTTAAAAATCCTTTAAAAAAAAATACTAAATTTATGTCCATAAAAATAAAACCTTAACTACTGCAACACCCCAGTGAACACAGAAATAACTACAAATGAACACTCATGTAAAACTTTACATAAGGCCCACAGTGCTGCCGGGCAGAGCTGCCCAACCACTCCTCAGGTCCCTGGAGCGCAAGGATCGCTCTCAGCCCCACCAGTGCCACCCCAGACAGAGCCCAGCCGCGGCTGTCGCACCTTTTCCGCGGGCAGAGGCCAGCAGCAGCTCGTGGGTGATGTGCTGTGCCAGCAGCGCTGCCACGGCCGCGGGCGGCAGCCCCTGGCAGGCGATGAAGGCCTGGGCCCTGCGGCGGCGCTCCGGCCCCCGGCACGCCAGGATGGCCCCCAGCACCTCCTGGGGGTCCCGCGCAGACACCTCCGCGAAGGAGCAGCTCAGTTCCTGGGGACACACGGGCACTCAGAGCATCCCCAAGCATCCCCGAGCATCCCCGAGCGTCCTAGAGCATCCCAGGGCATCCCTGAGCACCCCAGAGCATCCTTGGGCATCCCCGAGCATCCTTGAGCGCCCCAGAGCATCCCCGAGCATCCCCAAGCATCCCAGAGCCACAGCACAGCCCTAACTCTGGACTCCAGGTGGGGAGGGGCTCTGCATTCACAGCCTCACATCCCCGAGCATCCCTGAGCACCCCAGAGCATCCCTGAGCATCCCAGGGCATCCCTGAGCACCCCAGAGCATCCCCGAGCACCCCAGAGCATCCCAGAGCATCCCCGAGCACCCCAGAGCATCCCAGAGCGTCCCCGAGCGTCCCAGAGCGTCCCAGAGTATCCCAGAGCATCCCACAGCATCCCCGAGCACCCCAGAGCATCCCCGAGCCGCAGCACAGCCCTAACCCCGCGCTCCAGGTGGGGAGGGGCTCTGCATTCACAGCCTCACGTCCCAGAGCTGCACAGAGATCATTTCCTGAGCCAAAGATAAACCTCAGTGCTGCAAATACCCACAGAGGGACAGGAGCAGTTCCTCCCAAACAAAGAATTATGTTTTACTGCACAAATTTGATTAGGAGGCTCCTCCTCCACACACCACAGACTCTCAGTGAAAAAGGTAAATTAGTTTTCATGTTTGGAATGGGAGCTGGTGAGGCTCTGAAAATACTCTGCTGTAACATAACACACCTTTATAAAATTACAAACTTACTAAAAATGTACCTCAAAACCACACTGATTGACTCCTAATCCAAAAGTGTGGACATCCAGGTTGAGTTCAGTAGGATATGGATGGGATAAGAGGGACAGGGCAGCCTACGAATAATTCTCAGTAGCTCAAACCCAACGTACAAATATTTGAGGCACAAAAAATTCTGTAGGAAAATCTAAGAACCTCTGTGATAAAGATGATACCAACATTTTCAGCATGCTGCTGCTGTTTCATTCAGGAATAAAAAACTCTAAAAAAATCTAAAAATTCTAATAATTTGAAAACGACAGGCCAGCTGCCAAGGCAGGGCTGTGTCCCCTGACAGCAGCACTGGGGCTCCTGGCAGGGCTGGAGGTCAGGGAGTGCCACCAGTGGCACTGCCCAAAGCCCTGGGGACAAAGAGCCTCTGCTCTGAGGAAAGGCTGTCCCTGCACAGCTCCTCGGAGCCCCAGGCAGCTGCAATCCCTGAGCCTCAGCTCCCTGCAGCCCAAGGGAAAGCGCAGGGGGCAATGTGCTGGGGACACTGTGGGAAAGGCCATCAGAGCTGCAAGCTGAGCGGGGCTGGGCATCGAGCTCATCCCAGCCTCGTGCCCAGGACACCTCTGGCCTCGCTCCACACACAGGGTCAGGAACTGCACCCTCTGCAGCACCTGCAGGGCCCTTCACCCCTTGGTCACCCCTTGGTCCTGCCCTGCTGCCCAGGGCCTGCACCCCAGGCTTACCTTGGACAGCTCGTAGAGGCACAGCACCTGCCTGCAGTAGCCTCTGCCATGGACACATTCCTCTGCCAGAGCCTTCAGCGCTGCCACCACCGGGTCATTGTCACACGGAGCCCCCAGAGGGGTCCAGTCCTCCGAGCTGGATGCTGGGAAAAAAAAATAAATTCCTGTCTCATAAAGGCAGATAACTCCCTTACACCTGGACAAGGCTCCCGAATTTGGCAGCAATTTCATAATACCTTCTCAGCTCTTGATCCCTGTGTTTTTTTAAATTTTACATCTGTTTCAGGGTACAATGTAACAGAACCCAAATATCCTCAATAATATCTCAGATATAAAATTTCTAAGCATAAGATTGTGTAATTGTTCAGCAGCCTTTCTGATGACTTACGATTCATTTCTGCTCTTTTGTGTCTATTCAGCTTTACACATCAGAATTAGAAAGTGATGTTCCAGCTGAAGCTTTCTCACTCAGACTTCACAGACATGCAGAGAACTTTACAGATAAACATCCTCAGCCTTAGCCATGCTACTAACAAGAAACACTAAACCCTTTATAATGCACAAAGAAGTCAGAAAAATATATTAATGAAAGCATTTCCTTGCTTCAGCTACAGAAAAAAAAATAGTAGAGTGTGTTTTCTAAAAGCAGGAAAGGGATGAAGCCCAGGGCTGCTTTACTGGGCCAGAATTGAGAACTATAAAAAATGAAAGGTGCAGGACCCATGGAAGCTGTACCCAGAACGCCCTGCCTGGAGCACAGTGTGCACCGCAAGGCTTCAAATTCCTTTCAGGAGAGCATTTGTGAACCAAGGAGAGAAACCCACGGCAGCAAGAGCTCCATTTCTGCAGGGGTTTGGGGAAAGGCAAAGAGAGGCCTGGAGGTGTCCCTGCCAGGGGTCACGAGTTACTCACTGCTGGGGGCTCTGCCTGGCGCTGCGCTGCCCTCGGCTGTCCCCGTGGCAGCTGCCCCCACGGTGGCTGTCCTCACGGTGGCTGTCCTCACGGTGGCTGTCCCCATGGTGGCTGTCCCCGTGGTGGCTGTCCCCGTGGTGGCCATCCTCGCAGCAGCTGTCCCCGCGCTGGCTGTCCCCACTGTGGCTGTCCTCGTGGTGGCTGTCCCCACGGTGACTGTACCCATGGTGGCTGTCCCCACAGCAGCTGTCCCCGTGGTGGCTGTTCCCGCGGCAGCTGTCCCTGCTGAGGCTGTCCCCGCGGTGGCTGTCCCTGCTGAGGCTGTCCCTGCTGTGGCTGTCCCCACAGTGGCTGTCCCCGCAGTGGCTGTCCCCGCAGTGGCTGTCCCCGCAGTGGCCACCAGCAGAGCCTGCAGCTCCGGCCGCAGCTGCTCCAGCGCAGCCTCCCCCGAGGCCAGGGCCCTGCAGTGCAGCACCAGCGCCAGGTCCCTGGGCCACAGCTGGAAGTAGTGGCACACCCGGGCGGCCTCGTGCACGCTGCCCTCGTCCAGCAGAGTCCCCACCAGTGTCCCCAGCGCCGCCTGCTCCGCGGCCCCCAGTGCCACCTGCGGCTCCGTGGGGCCCAGAGCCGCCAGCCCGCAGTGCCGGGCGCTGTTCAGGGCTGGCAGCTTGGCGAAGGAGAACTGCTGCGCCAGGCTCTCCAGGGACAGCTCGCTGCCCACGCCGGCAGGGCAGGGTTGGGGGCACTGCCCCGAGCCCTCGGCCGCCAGCACGCGCTGGGCGATGCGGCACTCCCAGATCTGCTTCTCCAGCTCCTCCAGCTCCTGCACAGCCACCGCCGCGTCCTTGGCCAGCCAGTGCCCGGCCAGGGTGAGCAGCAGCTGCCTCTCCATGGCGCTGGCCGTCCCCTCCTGCCCCGAGGACTCCAGCACGCTGTTGGCCTGATCCAGGAAGAACCCCGCGGCAGCTCGGCTGGAGAGGGAGTGCTTGGTGAAGGTGTCGTTGCACTTCTTCCAGAACTCGGCTCTTGTCTGGGTTTGATGCCACTGTCCAGTGTCCCTTAAATGATGCAGATCTCTCAGAACCTGTAAAATTCAAAGAGGTTTGTCACAATTATCTTTCCAAGAAAGAAAACTCCAACTCACACAGGACAGCCAGCGCTGAAACAGCGGATTTAGCTAGGTGCCCCAATATGGAACAAATCACAGAACTGGTTTGGGTTGGAAGGGACCTTAAAGATCATCTCGTCCCACCCCTGATGGACACATAGATGGACAAATTGATCTGTTTTTCTTCCCAATGAAACTGATTGCATAAAAGTAAAAACAGTAAGACAATAAGGACAGTTGTCCTGTCCCTTGCAGCTCAGCACTTACAGCCAGCGTGCTTGGTGCACTTGCATTTAAAATAAAAAATAATTTAAAGAAAAATTGGTGTTTTGGGAAGGCTGAATGTGCATCCTCAATGCTGGCAGCAGCAGGAGGGAGAGGTGACTGTCACTAAGTGCACTGTACCTCCTGTGTGACAACGCCGTCCACGGGCAGCTCAGCCAGGGCTGCCACCTCCCGAGCCAGGCTGAACATTCCCTTCTCCTGCAGCTGCTCCAGGATGGACCTGCACTCGCCCTGGAACAGCTCCAGGCTGCAGGAGGTCAGGATGGAGCGACTGATCGATATGGAGGAG
This sequence comes from Acanthiza pusilla, assembly GCA_036630365.1. NCBI lineage: Eukaryota > Metazoa > Chordata > Aves > Passeriformes > Acanthizidae > Acanthiza > Acanthiza pusilla. The sequence continues at coordinate 19,969,444 of JAXCHO010000004.1, read as the reverse complement.
TCCCTCAGGGCCTCACTGAGCGCACAGAGCTTCTTCACGTGCGGGCCTGGGTTAGAGAGAACAAACAGCTCAGGAAAGTTGGGTTTGACCCCAGGGAAGTCTGAACTTCCCTCAGGATTCAGCCCTGCCAGGGGTCTGGGATCCAGGCTGTCCTTACCATCCAGCAGGAGGTTCTCTGCTGCAGCCAAGAGCTGCAGGAGCTTCCCCAGCTCGTAGTCTGTGCGGCACTGCTGCAGCATCAGCTCCAGGAGGAACAGCGCCTGCGCCTCCAGCCACGGCCCCGGCAGCTCGGGGGCTGCTGCTGCTGCTGCTGCAGCTCTCAGCTGTGGGATGGAGAGCTTTAGGGCTTGGGGGCTCTCTCTTTTTGAGGACATGCTGCGCACTGGGTGGGAATGGCACTGGGAATGGAAGGTGCAGCAGGTCTGTCCCTCTCTAGGGAACAAGGACCTGCCATTCCCCAGGGAGCACAGATCCCTTACTGGACCTGTTCCGGTCCTGATTTGGACCTGAAAGTGGAACATTTTATAGCAGGGTGACCACCAATCACTGCTGATAACCAAGGGGGAGATAAGGGACAGAAGGATCAGCAATGGCCAGATAAAGCCAATTATTGGACAAACAGTCCCTGTCACTGCTGGACCCTTCCCAAACTGCTCACGCAGGGAAAGGAGAGTGAGCTGCCTGAGCCTGGAATCCAGGAAGGAAAACCTCTGAGGGCAGGGAATGCCAGTCACCAGCACGTTCAGGGAACCAGAACACCAGGATGGAAAGGAAAGAACGGTGAGAACACCAGCACTGAGAGACAAGGAGCAGTGTGTGAAAACACTCTGCTCCTCTTAACACAACTGCTAAACCCCGGCAGTGACGTGCAGGGAAAATGAATTTCCTTACTTTTGTGAGGTCTTCCTGAAATTTGTCCAGTTTGGTTTTAGCTTCATTGTACTTTTTGCACTTCATACACAGTTCATACATCTCCAGGATGTGCAGCAAAGGGGAATCCTTTAAGACACAAAACCAGGTTATAATAAATTCCCAGAAGTATCTCTATAAATAAATTGTATTTTAAAAAATCATATATTATTTCATTCAACAAATGCAGAGTTTGTCTTCCTCAGCAGCAGAACAATGAAGTTCTAATTTATTACAATTGCATGCAAGGTTGATGGAGGATCTACAATCTGTGGTAATTCCCAATTTGTCTGTGAATTTCAAAGGATAGCCAGGCTACCCTTGGCACAAAGCAAGACAGAGGGGCTTTTACAGGCCCAGAAGGTTTGAGATACACTCAAATACACCACTGAAACCACACTCCCTCACCTTTAGAAAGAGCTGGAAGCCATTTAGAAGAGTTTTACTTTTTTGCTTCCTAAGTAAGGCTCTCCAGATAAGGGCGAGGTCCTGCAGGTCCCACTGGTGAGTCCCTGCCCAGCTCTGGATGTGGGCGGTGGCCTCAGCCCTGGTGGCTTCATCCACAGAGGTAATGATCCAAACACAGAGGCAGGGAACGATTTCTGCATCCTGGAAATGCCAAAAGGGAGGCTTTATACATCGCCTGGTGAAACTTGTCACACTACCCACAACTACTGCAGAAACAGAAAAAAACAGCTTTAATGCTACTACAGACCCAGCATTTAACAGAGCTAGGACAAGCACCTCTTTTATTCCTATTTTCCCTAAAAGATGACTCCCAGACTCACAGGGAAGCAGGCTGCCAGCACGCTGAGGATGGGGGCATGCTCCCTGAGCCCCTCAGCCAGCAGGTACCGGGAGGGGCTGGGGCTCTCCTGGCACTGCAGGAGGATCTGGAACAGGCTCCCTGTACAGCTGTCCCGGGCAGCACCAGGCTCAGCACACAGGAACCTCCCCAGGGCCAGCACCAGGTGATCTCGTAACACAGGAGGGAACTCCTGCAGCAGGGGAATGACCTGAGGAAACAGCACCAAAACCTTGTGAGGTCCAGAGGGAGAGGACGAAAGCACTGACTACACAAAGACAAATGAAACACTCTTTAAATTCATTTTTAGAACAACATTGGAGACCTAGAGAGTTCTGTAGGTGTGAATCATTCTAATGAAAAGCTGAAGCCCATCCTTTCCCACGAAGCTCAAATGCCTCTTTACAAAAAAATCAATTTGAGTTTTGAAAGGAAAGATGAGTGGCTTTATTAAAACTTACATTGAACATCTGGCAACTCTCCAATAAAAAAAGCAGTGACTACATGAGCTTAAATTAAATTTACAAGTGTGGCTGCAAGGGCTACCACAGTCTGAGGGTATCAACATCCCAAGACAAACAAATCCCAGGAGCTGGGGAGGCTCCTGCTGTCTCCACACTGGGACATTCTCTCACCACAAGGCTCCATTTCATGCACAGACAGCTCACCTGGGCCGGCTGGTGGCCGTGGAGCTGGCTCTGGATGAGGAACTGCAGCCACTCGCTGGATTTGGCACATTCCCTCAGGAAGGATGTGCTCAGCCCGAGGTTATGGAGTCTGCAGAACTGCATGACCAAGGACCACTGCCTCCTGGAGTCACTGCATGTCCTGCACGAATTCAGAGAGCTTCAGCTGTAGGCACTGCCATACCCACAGCGATTTTCAGGTACAGAGTGACCCTGGGAGCCCAGAGGAGCTGTCTGCACACACAACACAGCACTGCAGGGGCTGCCCTGCAAGGAGCTCACATTCCCTGGGGAGCTTCCCACTGCACCCTCGGGGTGCTCCCACCCACCAGGGCAGGCTCTGTCCTACCCTGACCTCTTCAGTGTTACACACAAACAAAATTCAGTGCTGACACACAAAATTCAGTGCTGTCTCCATTTCCCAGCTAACCCCCCAAACCAGGCTGCTCTCACCTCTTTATTCCTTGGTGCTCAATTGAATCCCAGAAAGCTTCTTCCAAGGAGGTAAGAACTGCTGCTGCTGCTGCTTTTTCACCCTCAGCCAACTTGGTTAGCTTCTCAACTGTTTAAAAGAACACATTCCTCAGAAGTTATTTGGGACCAGAGTCAGGGCAGCATTTCCAGAAGCACCAGGAGCTTCCTGGTTGGAAAACAGACACCTGTGGCCCTGGAGTTAGAAATACAACTTTCTGAAGTTATTTCTAGAATAAATTTAATTTCCCTACAGCTTTGAACACCTGATCTCATTGCAGCTGTGAGAGAGTTTTTAAATAGGAAGGAGAAAGGAGATTTGGCAATGGACTTGAACTCTATTAGATTATGATAATATCAGTCTCAGGCAGCTGCTGGACAGTGTCTGTTAGATCCTGATACAGCTTCTATCAGTCTTCCTGCCTTTTCTCACATGTCAGGATCAAAATTACATTACAGGAGCAAAATCTCAGAATTACCAATAAACAGGAATAAAAGAAGAGCAAAGTTCTTGGATGCTTTCACTGCTTTGCTGACCGGGCAGCATCTTTCCTTCCCTTGCTTCTCTTCCCAAGCAAGCCACGGCAGCTGCTCCAAAGCAGAGCCAGCCAGCCTTACCCAGAGAGTCTCGGGCTCGGCTGTGCTGAGAGTCCTCGCCCCTCGTCCTGTGGCTGAAGATCATCCTGGCAGCTCGGAGCTCCACGCGCAGCCGCAGGCTGTCCAGCCCCAGCAGCTCCAGGAAGCAGACGCAGGCTGCAGCCACCGAGGGGACACCGAAGGAGGACAGAGCCAGCACCTGGGCCTCGTGTCCTGCCTGCTGGATCCTGCAAAGAACACACAGGGTTGAACCACTGCCAGCACGAGGATTCCCCGGCAAACAAGCACCCACAAGGTTTACTGAGCTCTCAGGTTCAGCAGCACCAAAGGGAACTACAAACTGAAAATTTCGTATTTATAAAAAATGTGGGTATGAGAATAAAGCCTCACGCATGAGAAGCAGAATTTTCAATTTAATACACTTATCCAAAACTAAAGGCAGTGGAATGACAATTAGTAAAACAGCCCTCAGTAGTTGAGCGCAGGCAGAGCCTTTCAGAGCTGACAATCCACGGCAGCACAGGAACCTGAGCCTGACCTGCAGATGGAGCTAGGACTGAAATGTACCCAAAGGGGCTTTACACAGCAGGCACTGAAAAAATCCTGTATCCTTGACTGCCTGTAAAACCATTACTTCACTCTACACTAATGTATGTTTTCCTTTTTGCACAAGAGAAACTGATGTGTGGAGAAATGATGGAGAAAAACAGTGACCAATACACCAACCAGACATTCCAGAGCAAAGTGATTTGTTCCAATTCCTACACTAAACAGTGAATTTCACACATTCAAGCAAGATGTGTCATTTGACCGTACCCTTTTGAAAACCTGATTTTGAAGCTTCAGCCAGAACATTTAAATTCATCAACCTCCAGTACATTTTTTGCCTTATTAATTTAACTAAAGAAGTGTCACCTTTAGGAAATGTCAAAGAAAAGGGGCACCTTTTCCCTATAAGGTGATCTAGAGGCTCAAGAAGAAAAGCCCACCTGTGTTTGATATGACTGGAATATTTTCCTTGTTTTTCTTGCACAGATTTTGTTTAGGCAATTCCAACCGTAGCTCACCTCCTCTCAGGTGCCATTTGGGCTCTAACCTTTGGGACACCTCCCCGTTTGCTGCCGGGAGGGTGAATTCCCTGCCTGCAGGGCTGAGCACACTCACAGCTGCCGGGGGGCTCTGCTCCTGAGCAGCTGCTGCAGCACGAAGGTGCCGAAGGCGAAGGCAGGGCGGCCGTGCCGCAGGTAGTAGAGGAAGTCCAGGCGCTCCAGGATGGCGTGCCTGCTCACCAGCTCGGGGCTCGAGAAGTGAGGCAGCTCAGCCCAGGCATCTGAAACAGCAGCAGCAGGGGGGGAGCTGAGACACGGCTGAACCGAGCACCAGAAATGGCCTTGGGTCACAAATCACAGTGTGAGAATCACACACGGCTGAACCGAGCACCAGAAATGGCCTTGGGTCACAAATTGGGGTGTGAGAATCACACACGGCTGAACCGAGCACCAGAAATGGCCTTGGGTCACAAATTGGGGTGTGAGAATCCAACACGGCTGAGCTGAGCACCAGAAATGGCCTTGGGTCACAAATTGGGGTGTGCGAATCCAACATGGCTGAGCTGAGCACCAGAAATGGCCTTGGGTCACAAATTGGGGTGTGAGAATCACACACGGCTGAGCTGAGCACCAGAAATGGCCTTGGGTCACAAATCACAGTGTGAGAATCACACACAACTGCTCTGATTCTGATTCCCAGCTCAGCACACCCAAACCTCTCCGAAAATTGAAAATCATTGAAAATGATTTTGAAATCATCATTCATTCTCATTGAAAAATCATTTCATTGAAAATCAGAGCTCTGCAGCACCTCAGCTTCATTTTAAAAGAAAACCTTGTTTTTCTACCTTATATTTACAAGTTCTGTCTGTGAGGATTTTTTAATACATAGAATTTTAGTTCAAAACCCAATTTTAGTAATCTAGTAAATCACACTATTTTTCTTGTGGAAGAAATGGCCTTTTGAGTAAATTTATCTGCCAAATAATTCCCCTGGAATGTATTTTATTTCAGGTGCTCAGGCTAGGAAGGCATGCAAACTTTGGCATGGTACATACCTGACACTGCAAGGGTGTTTGTTGACTGCCAGCCAAATAATTTCGTGGGATCAAAGGGCATTAGTGACTGAAAATTAGAAACAAAGTATATTGAGATATAATGTATAAATCCTAAGAATTAATAATATAAATATTAATTTAAAAATATATACAAAATATAAAATAAAATATAAAAATGTATAAAAACAAAGAAAATATCCTAAAATATAAATCCTAAGAATTTCCTATCTCCATCCCATAAATCTCAATTTCTATTTCTATTAGATGGTTTTAAAACATTTTAAAATTTAAATATTGTAATTTCTGCACTATTAAACACCTCCCCCACTGAACACTGCAAGAATGTCCCTCTGTGACACTCCAGCACTGCAAACTCCAGGGTTCAGAGCCCACTGGAAAGAGCAGCTCAGGGTGCAGCTGGGAACTGCAGCTCCAAACTAAGGATCCCAAGGAATCAACCCATGGCCCCACCCCAGGCCTGAGCTGCAAACTTCTCTTTCCTCGTGTCCTGCCAAAAGCTCTTGGTGTACCTGAAGGAGATGGTAGAGAGAGATGTCAGGAGGCGAAATCCCGTGAGCAGTGCAGGAGGGAAAGAGAGCAGCCTTGAGCTTGGGGTAAGGGGTCAAGGCCATTTTCAAGAGCTGTGGATCAACTTTCTTCAGAGGTTTTTCTGTATCTTCGCTCTGAAGGACCTACATTGCAAGGAAGCAAAATTAATTAGGAGGAAACAGAATTAAATAACAATAAAACCATTTTGGGATGTGCCAAGCTACCTCATGGGAATTTGACACACAGTGACATCACAGAAAATACAATTCTTTTTCCGTAAAATGCTTTTAAACTGTGTCTAACCCATCTTCCCCAGCTCCTGATGTTGCAGGTGACTCTGCTGGGGATGGAACACTCTGTTCGTCTGCTCTGCTCCAACACAGAGCTCAGGGGCGTTCTTCTGTCACAGCCATGGCAGGAGCTTTGTGTGCAGGACAGAGGGGACAGGGGACAGAGGGACAGGGGGACAGAGGGACAGGGGGGCAGAGGGACAGGGGGGCAGGGGGAGCAGAGGGACAGGGGGACAGAGGGACAGGGGGACAGAGGGACAGGGGGCAGAGGGACAGGGGGGCAGAGGGACAGGGGGGCAGAGGGACAGGGGGGCAGAGGGAGCAGAGGGAGCATGGGGAGCAGGGGGACAGAGGGACAGGGGGCAGAGGGACAGGGGGCAGAGGGACAGGGGGCAGAGGGACAGGGGGGCAGAGGGACAGGGGGGCAGAGGGACGGGGGACAGAGGGACAGGGGGGCAGAGGGACAGGGGGGCAGAGGGACAGGGGGCAGAGGGACAGGGGGGCAGAGGGACAGGGGGGCAGAGGGACAGGGGGGCAGAGGGACAGGGGGGCAGAGGGACAGGGGGACAGGGGGCAGAGGGACAGGGGGGCAGAGGGACAGGGGGGCAGAGGGACAGGGGGGCAGAGGGACAGGGGGGCAGAGGGGACAGAGGGGACAGGGGGAGCAGAGGGACAGGGGGAGCAGAGGGACAGGGGGAGCAGAGGGACAGAGGGGACAGGGGGAGCAGAGAGACAGGGGGCAGAGGGACAGGGCGGCAGAGGGACAGGGGGCAGAGGGACAGGGGGGCAGAGGGACAGGGGGGCAGAGGGACAGGGGGGCAGAGGGACAGGGGGGCAGAGGGACAGGGGGAGCAGAGGGACAGAGGGGACAGGGGGAGCAGAGAGACAGGGGGCAGAGGGACAGGGGGGCAGAGGGACAGGGGGAGCAGAGGGACAGGGGGGACAGGGGGAGCAGAGAGACAGGGGGCAGAGGGACAGGGGGCAGAGGGACAGGGGGAGCAGAGGGACAGGGGGAGCAGAGGGACAGGGGGAGCAGAGGGAGCAGAGAGACAGGGGGCAGAGGGACAGGGGGGCAGAGGGACAGGGGGCAGAGGGACAGGGGGCAGAGGGACAGGGGGAGCAGAGGGACAGGGGGAGCAGAGGGACAGAGGGGACAGGGGGAGCAGAGAGACAGGGGGCAGAGGGACAGGGGGGCAGAGGGACAGGGGGCAGAGGGACAGGGGGGCAGAGGGACAGGAGGGCAGAGGGACAGGGGGACAGGTGGCAGTGCCCCTGGCAGTACCTGGTCGATGCCCCCAGGCCCGTACACGGTGGTGGCCAGGGCCAGCAGGGTCCTGCCCTCCAGCAGGATGCTGCTCACACCCCCCTGGCTGCTGGGAATCAGGACCTGGGCGTTGGCCAGGCTCGCCTGGAAAATCATCTTGGGATCTTAAAAGAAAAAAAAGCGACACTTAATTCCATGCAAAAACAGTATTAAATCATCAATCACACATTAAAACTGTCCTCTGACTGTGAAAAATGCTGAATTTTTGCTTTTTGGTGTCAATACTGATTTTTTTCAATTTCCCTATGAATACAGGTAGGATGTGCTAAGGTTTACCAAGCTTTCCCCAATTTCAAATTACATCTCTGCCTACACAGATCGACTGGGGTTGAGCCCCACAGTTTAGCACTGCATTGGTTCAATTCTTTATCCTACACTGATCACACTTTCCAAAAAAAGCTTCACTTGGGCTTATTTGAATCTTTTGTTAATGTGTGACTGCAGAAGATGAAAAGTTTAGAAAGTGCAAAGAGTTAAAGGCACAAATTCCACTGGTTTTCCATGAAGCAAACACCTAATCCAAGGCCAGAGAAATAAAAATGCACCACAAGGACTAGAGGAAGATTTAATTTTAATGGGATGTGCATTTTCTTACGAATTCTCCTTCTGTTCAACCTGTCAGGAATGTAATTGAACTGGAGGTCACGATGATCATACACAAAATAATTCTCACTGAGGTGCAGTGTCCAGATCTTTATGTAAGGCTCAAGCAGGAATTACAACCCAGACTTTGGAGATGAGGCAGTGATGGAGAGGGAAGTGATCAGTCATGGCCAAAGGAAGGTTTGCAACAGAGCAGAGGTTCAATCAGCCGTGCCCAGCCCTGAGCTGGAGCACAAACATCAGCTCCTCTCCAGAGCCAGGCTCCTACCTTGGGGATTGCTGGCAACCCCTCGGCACTGCACGAGGAACTCAAACCACGGGTGTGCTTCGTGCAGCTCCTTGCTGTCCAGAATAGGGCAGTTTGAAGGGGTTAGACTGAAATAAATGGACAGCACAGTGAAAATACACATTTGTAACCACTGATGGGACACACATTAAAGATTGGGAGCATTTGTTACGCCAACTACAGCTGGTTAGACACACAACCAGAAAATGATGTGTTGGCTTTTTTCCTGGTCCACTTCTACCTTCTTGATAACTCCAGTGTTAGACTGGAGTCACAGAAATTTTAATTGCCAAGTGTCATTAAGTGGAAAGCATTCACACAGTTCCAATACCTAACACTGGTACCACCTTCAAATCCCAACTAATCCTGGTTTAGGAGGAAACCAGCAATTTCCTTATTTGTGAACAGATCAGGAGTCAACTCCCACTTGTGCTTAAGAGAGTTTGTGAATTCTGTAAATTCTGAGTTTCTGAAGAGCCTTGTCTTGGCTCATTTAGGATTGCATTGCTTACAGCATTATACTCATTACAAATGTAGTTGTTTCCTTTCATGACTGACACACAAATTAATATTAAGATAATCTGAATAAAGCTTCAAAATACAGCTTCAAATCTCATACTCTACCCCAGAGTTTTTGTTAAATGACACTGCTAGGGCTGAGGAAAACACTCCTCACCAACTGTTCAAATGGTGTTTCCTCTAAATCTGGGATGCCTCGTGGGATGGGAGGGAGGGCAAGCACTCCTACCTGTGATAGTCCAGGTAAGTGTAGAGCAGGTACTGCAGGCTGTGCTCCAGGCAGTGCAGCACGAACCGAGCATGGAAGTCCAGGCCACTGGCACTGCTGTGTTTTGGAAAAGGGTGAGGATTCTGCAGGACTCCCCCAAGGCACCACAACCTCTGGAGCAGGAGCTCAAAATCTTCCAGCTCAGAACGGACAAAAATTCCCTTTCTGTCAGAAAAAAGAAAAGCAGAGATGCTGATCACACAGCTCTCTTTCACAAGTTCTGATTGGTGTTCTCAGCTCAGAATTAGAGAAGACCTTTCCTTCCCAGGGATCAATTCCCTGCTGAGGCAAACACAGCGTGCCAAAATCTGTCTGGTAGTGCCCAAACAAACACCAGCTGTGGTTACCCCAGGTCACTGCAGAGAATGAGGTGTGAGCAGTGAAATGCTCCATGTGAACTCAGAATTCCCTCCCCTGCACAAAGTTTGCATCAGGAATATAATCACTGGGAAACATCCAAGGGCTGAGGAAGGATTGCTCTTGCTCTCATGGCTCTTACTGTTTGCAGACAACTGAAAGTGCAACACTAAAATTACATTTATCAATGGATTCATGCTATTTCCAAAAAAAGTAATATAAAAATTAATAATAATAATAATAAAAACAATAACAGCAATATCAACATTATTAATAATAATAATAATATTAATATTAACATTAACATCAATATTGATATTATTATTATTATTATTAATACTACTACTACTACTACTAATAATAATAATATTTCTTGCCTTCTCTAACTATTTGATTTTGGCTCCACATGAGCTAGGGAGAGTGAAAAGCCCCGAGGGCCCTACCTGGCCAGCTTGGTCAGGATGTCCTCTCTCATGTAGGAGCTGCACAGAGTGCTCCTGTCGACGATGTCGGGGCTCAGGGGGGGCCAGGCAGCTTGGCCACACGCAGCCTGGCTGGGCTCTGACTCCTCAATCCAGGAGCAGATGCTAGACCAGTCGTGCTGGGCTGTCAGGTGCATCCACAGAACCTCCGCATTGCAGGTCTTGAGCTCTGGGTTTGAAAAAGGCAAATGGGTGAAAGCAGCACAAAGGAGCACTCTGAGGGAAATACTGTGTTTTGTTACACACAGAAGTGTGGGATGGCGTGGGTTGGGAGGGACCTTAAAGGCCATCAGCTCCATGGGCAGGGACACCTCCCACTGTCCCAGGCTGCTCCAAGCCCTGTCTGACCTCGGGCACTGCCAGGGATCCAGGGGCAGCCACAGCTGCTCTGGGCACCTGTGCCAGGGCCTGCCCACCTTCCCAGTGAACAATTCCCAATTCCCAATATCCCACCCAGCCTGCCCTCTGGCAGTGGGAAGCCATTCCCCCTTGGCCTGTCCCTCCAGGTTCCTGTTTTTAATGAACAGTTGCAAATACAGTGCTGAGATCAAGGGACAGAACGTGGCAGAGGATGGCATTTACACATGGCCATGCCTTGGGCAGGTCCCTCCCAGCTGCTCCCAAGCCCTCTCCACTGAACAGCACGGACCCAGGATGCAGCAGGATGAGACCATCGTCACCCACTCCCAGTGACAGATCTAAGTGACCCTGGGGGAGCTTTACGCTGCCCAGGCCACCCCCACCCGGTGGCTGTGTGCCACACCAAGCACACTTAACCCCAGCCCCAGGGCACTTGCCTTGCCGAGGCTTCCGGGGCAGCAGAATCATCTCCCGGGTCAGCTCGTCCCAGCAGTGAGCCCAGCTGAACATCAGCCTGAGCCTCCTGCCCTGAGCCCCGGGCTGGCCCAGGGCTGGGGGCAGCTCCTGCTTCCTCCTCCAGCTGCTCCAGCTGCTCCAGCTGCAAAGGGTGGGACAGAGGCTTTAGGGCCACCCAGGGGTGGGGACAGCTCCCTCTCCCTACTCCAGCTGCAAAGGGTGGCACAGGGGGGCTTTAGGGGTACCCATGGTGGGGACAGCTCCCATCCCCTCCTCCAGCTGCAAAGGGTGGCACAGGGGGGCTTTAGGGCTGCCCAGGGTGGGGATAGCTCCTGCTCCCTCCTCCAGCTGCAGAGGGTGGCACAGGGGGGCTTTAGGGCTGCCCAGGGTGGGGACAGCTCCTGCTCCCTCCTCCAGCTGCAGAGGGTGGCACAGGGGGCTTAGGGCTCTCGAGTGCACCCCCCCAGCCTAACCATTTCACTACCACTCCATTTCAAGTGCAACTTGAAAATGTTACCAGTTCCAGAGGGACTGACCTGAGCCAAATGTTTGAGAAATAAAGAATTGCCTCATTTTTAAACAAATCATAAGTATCATTACAGCTATTTGTTTTACAATTATTTAACTGTAAAATGGTTTTCTAGGTTATTTAGTTTGCAGTATTACAGACAGCATGGATCAGAAATAAAGCAAACATTCCATCTGAACACAAATAATTATTTGAGTGGTAATTCTAATATTATTAGCTATTGAAAACGCTTCATTTGAAGAAGGGCTCTGTCACCCTCACAATAGTTTGTCATGACTTAGTCTGGAGACAACATGACAGCAACTGTCACATGAATGAGAAAACTGCTCAGTCCCCACACTGACCCTGATTTCTGCAAACGAAGACCAGTGTGAAATTAATGAAATTAAAGACTGCATTTGTTAGTGCAGTAAATAATACAGAATGCAGAATCCAACACATTTTATATCCTATTAATGTTATAAATTAATAATTAAAATTAATTACCCACATTACCTGGAAAGAGACTGAGTCTCTTTATTTTCCTCGAAGGATTCCGAGTACAAGCTTTCAACCTGATGCACAAAGTCTATAGTTTTCTTCTCTTTTTCAGAAAAATAATTTTCTTCTCGTAACACTTTCACCTTTAATGCAAATTAAAGCATTACCTCCAATTGTTAATGTATTACCTCCAATTTTCATCTACCTTTAATATATTCAAGTTGTAAATGATCCTGCAAGCGCCAACAATTAACCAACTGTAGAAAGAGGATGCTGGGAGCAGAGGGCAATACCTTAAATGACAAGAGCACTGCAGACTGTGTGAGAACTGATCAGAGGGACAAAGAAATGGCAATGTGACACCTCTGCACTCTGACTGCACACACAGAGGAGCAGGGATGCTCCAGGAAGCACGGGAAGGATGCAGGACAAACACACACAAGGCTTCAGGCCCGAGAGCTGCACAAAAAAGCCTTTGCGGCACTCACCAGCAGATCCCGGACGTGTTTGTCCTCCGTGTGGAAGCAGATCTTGTGCAGCTCCTGCTGCACATCGAAGCCCTGGCACAAAGAGGACACTCAGTGCATGCAAAGTGTAAAATGTGCCCACAGAACACACTGGGAAGAGTAAATCCTCACTACACACAGCTGCTTTGCTCCAAAGCCCCAACCCTTACAATGTGTGTGTTGCTGCAGCAGCTCCTCCAGGGCCGTGCTGATGTCCCCAGGGGCTGGGGACAAAGCCTGGGACACCTCCCCAGGCAGAGCCACCTCCCACTGCAGCTCAGCATTCAGCCACAGGCACCCAGCACAGGCTCCCTCAGCAATCAGAATTACTACTCAAACAGGGATTTCCCTGCCATTCCTCCTGCTCCTGGTGCAGTCAATCTGCACCCAGCACAGGCTCCCTCAGCAATCAGAATTACTACTCAAACAGGGAATTTTCCCTGCCATTCCTCCTGTTCCTGGTGCAGTCAGTACAGCCACGGCACTCCCAGGAGCTCCCTTACTCCTGCACCTCCTGAGGCACAAACAAGAGACCCCCAAACACCTCTCACCATATTCCTGAGCAGCTCTGAGGCCCCCCTGGTGTTGTCCTTCAGCAGACAGTCATAGACCAGGCTCAGACCCGTCCGGATGAACTCCTGGAGGCTCTCAGCAGGATGCTGGCGCCTTCGGAAGAAGATCTGGGCCTCTGGAATTTTGTTGCTTAGGATGGCCTCAGCAATGACTTCCTAAAGGGAAAAACATGGAACAAACTGATGTCTTTATAATCCCTATCTTGATTTTCTTCCCCAATACTTTAAGATCATTTCCACATTAATCACCTCCTGAAATAAACTTAGTAACAGTAGTGAAAACCAGATTACTCATTTTTACCTCTGGTGTGAGTTTTTCCCATTCTTGGCTCTCTTCTATCTCAGGCAGGTCTTCATCCAGGTCAGCTCCTGTGTGCCCTGGGGTCATTTGTGGTCGAGGATATTTCCTCAGGAATTTTCTCAGTTTAATAATGTAATCAGTTAAAATATCTGCAGCCTTCTGCAGGAATTCATCAGGTTCTGCCAAGAGCATCCAAGACACCAATTAAATGGGAATGAACAAACAGGATTTCTATGTTCAGCAATGCTGAATTAATAAATGTCCTGATCCATAAACAGAAACCCTCAGAGGGAAGGGCACATCAGCTCTGCCCCTGCACAGGCAGTGGCACAGCCCAGCACTCCCAGCGCCCTGTCAGGAGCCAGGACACAGCCACAGCCCTGCCAGAGCCCCCTGCCCTCACTGGGGGGCTTTCCCTCAGTAAATGACAACTGAAACTCTTATTAATCCAACCCATTATTAGTCTGGCCACAGGCCCGCCAGAGCTCCTTGCCCTCACTGAGGCGTTTGCCCTCAGTAAATGACAACTGAAACTTTTATTAATCCAACCAATTATTAGTCAGGTAAGCCCAATCTAAAATGCAGGGATGAACCTCTTTCATTCACTTAATTCAAGTACTTTTATGTTAATTCTAGGCAAATTCAAGCTTTTAATTAAAAGAATTATCTGTTCTTACTTCCCTAAATAATGACACAGCACTAGATACGACCCAGCATGAGTGACCTTACCCTCTGTGTGCACAAAGATCTCCTCCAGCTGCCTGGTCAGGAAGGTCAGGGTGAGGTTCAGGAGCTGCTCAGAGAAGTGTTTGCTGTGAGGCTCCAGATCATTGTCCTGGATTGCTGAGCAGAGCAGGTTCAGAGCTGGCCGGAGCTCCTCCAGATCTGCAATGGTTTCAGAGAGAGCTCACACACAGCCAAAGAGAGGGAATCAAATAAACCTCTGTGAGCTGCAGAGCTTCACTTACTTCTCAGGTAGGTCTGGGAGGCACCACCCTCAGCGTGCTCAGGGCAGGGCGCAGAGAGACTGAAAACACTTTCTTTGCTCTTTAAAAACAAGTCCACTGTGTCCAGCTGGCGATTTTCCAAACCTGCCTAGATAAACATGCAGCGGAACAATTAAGCATGGATTATAAACCATACATTGTACACTTACTGCTGGGACTCTCACCCCACACCCAGTGACAAACTGCAGAAAAACAGAAGGAATTATAACTACGTGTGCAACACCTGCAGCCTGAAATAACAAAGTGACAGTTCAGGACCTGCCAGGCTCCTTCAGCAGGCTCTGCTCAAACACTGTATCTTCACACAGGAAAATGTTATTGCAGCAATAGAAAGTAAATACTATGAAAATCAGGACTTTGGGTATGTTTACAGCAATTTTATAAGAATGGGATAATAAACAGAAAAACCTAATTCCAAGGACTTCCTTTAATATTTCACATTTTGCAAGAGGACAAGAACTGCCGCAGAAATTGGCAAAAGTGCTTTAGGGTCCAATTAAGAGGGAATTTCGAGCACTGCTTTATTCTGTTTAATTTTATTAATGTGCATTCACTTTGTTGCTGTATTCCTTCTTTTGGGTTACTCACCTGCTTGGGGTTTTATTGTTTAATTAATACCCAAACCACTTCCTTTTGCCCCTGGGTTTGAGGTATACTTTTAATTGTGTCTAAACCCACACTAACATTCCTAAACTGCGTTCAGCACTTGAAAGAAGCATTTGCTATTTGCTATTTGCTGTTTGCAAGACGTGAGGCAGCTCTCCTTACCTCGAGGGCATGCAGGGGAATGGAGCACCTCTCCCACCCGTTGAGGTGACACACGGAATCCACAGCTGCAGCACTGCCAAACATCATCAGCCTGGCCAGAAACTCCTCCTGAGTCAAACCGAACAGGACCAGCGACAGACCCTGTTCTAAATGACACAACCAAGCCACAATTAGAGATCAGCTGCTTGCTGAGCAACAGCATTTCTATCCTCTCCTGCTTCCAAAAGTGGGGCAAAGCTGCAGCAGCTTCCTTGGGATTTCACCCGAGCAGGAATGCAAGAGAAATGAGCCAAGAGCAGCCAGGCAAGCAGGCAAAATACCAAAAACCCCAAAGAAGCGGGTGACCCCTCACCTGTGAGCAGCACTATTGCAATAAAAATGCAATAGGAATGAGCCAAGAGCAGCCAGGCAAGCAGGTAGAACACCAAAAACCCCAAAGAAGAGTGTGAGCCCTCACCTGTGAGCAGCACTATTGCAATAAAAATGCAATAGGAATGAGCCAAGAGCAGCCAGGCAAGCAGGCAGAACACCACAAACCCCAAAGAAGAGTGTGAGCCCTCACCTGTGAGCAGCACTATCGCAATAAAAATGCAATAGGAATGAGCCAAGAGCAGCCAGGCAAGCAGGTAGAACACCAAAAACCCCAAAGAAGAGTGTGAGCCCTCACCTGTGAGCAGCAGACACAGCTGAGCACTGCTCTCCACATAAACACTGCCACTGCCAAAGGAGGAGCACACCATGTCCTGGGACTCGAGATCCCAGAGGGCCAGGGACAGCCCCATGTCCCGGGCCAGCACCACGAGCACGGCTGTGCCTCCAGTCACCAGCTTGCACTCCACTTTCTCCACCTGCTCCGGTGCCCCCACGGGGATCTGTGCCCACTGCTGTCCCGCAGCCCCACGGGCTGTGCCCTGGCTGTGCAGCGCTCGGGAGGCAGCCCATGTGGCAGCCCGGGGGACAAAGGCCACCATCTTCTCTGGATCCTCACAGATCTCAGGATCGTGATCTTCCAGATGGGTCAAAAACTGATACCAAGGCAAATTCGAGTCAGTCACCGAATCTGGAGAACGTGGTGTTCTTCTCCTCCTCACTCTGTCCCACAGGGAGGATAAGTGTGCCTTCCAGGACCTGGGGAGAGGACAGCAGCCAGCTGTGACACCAGGCATTACTCCCAGCCAGATAAAGCTCTGTCAGTTCAATAAAATGCATTTTAAGCTTATAAAATCCATCCAGCACCCTGCATTTTAGCCTTAACGTGGCCTGTTTATTTGCATTTAAATACTCCCTGAGTGATCACAGCTGCATTAGCTGACAACGTCCATATTCAGCATTTTTAGTAGAAAAGTTTCTTCCCCTCATAGAAAATGCCCCAACAATTAAAATACAGTAGAACAGGATTAATTCCAGGACTGAGTCTCACCTATGCATCAAACTATAATTCACATGTTTCATTAGCTTCAATACTCTAAGACTTAAAGGTAACCCCGAGGCAGCAATTACTGTTTGGAAGCTGTTCAGTGCTGTACCTAAAGTCATCTCAGCCCATCCTAAATTCAAAAGATTTACAGCAGAATGGGCTGATTATACCTGTCACAATAACAACTGAAAAAACAAATCCAAAGGAGGCAAAGCCCAGCCTGTGTCAGGAGGCATTTCCCCTCTGTACCTGTCTGTGCGGAAAGGTGACGACAGCAGCTCCATGCTATGCTCAGAGCTGGCCAGGTCATCCTCATCCACTCCCTCAGGAGGCTTCACTGGAAGATTTTCAGGATCTCTCTTACACAGCAAATGCTCAGGGAACTGTCTGTAAAGAAAGAAATACGAAATTTCACCTTTCTCACATGATTTAAGATGTTTTTTCATGTTGAACTCCTCCAGGAGCTCTCAGGGAAGCAGTTTTCTCTCAGGGTAACAGGTGAGCCATCAAAACCTGATGCTCCTTCCTTTGAGCTGGACACCAGCTCTTAATTACCACCTGGCCCTAATTCATCAAGCTAAATCAGCACAGCTGCACCAGCAGAGTTTGGTAATTCCATACCCCACAGCATTTCTAAAAGGTGGTACCACCCCCCCAGCACTGAGAGCACCTAATCTTCCTGGAAAAAATATGAAACGCAAGACAAAGTTTATCTGTTTGTTAATAGATAAATTAAAATAAAGAGATGTGATAGATACGTTTTCCTTTTTTAAAGTGACAGAGTGTAAACTGGAGCAGATAATGAAAGGACAATCTTTAAACAAAGAGAATTTAAACCCAGAATGAAAAGCTGCCAGCACCCCCACGAGTCCAGGTCTGAGATTAGGGACTAGTGAAGGTCAGCTCAGCCCAAAGCCTCCCCCAGAACTGTACCTGAAGTAGGTGTTGAGCTGCACAGCGAGGGCACGGTGGCAGGTGTTGGTCACCACAGCCACGCCGAGGTCAGGGGACACTGCCAGGGCAGCCAGGGGGGACATGGGGGCTGGGCCCTCCCCCTGCCCTGCTGCCAGGGCCACACTGACCTTCCCTAAGGTGGCACCATCAGAGCAGTCAAATATGTCTGTAACAGCATCAAGGAAAAGCTCAGGCCTGGGAGGGTCCAACAGAGAAGTGACACAGAATTTTGGTTCTGAGGGGAAGGCAACCTGACTTCATTGTGCTTTCATGTGTCTGGGAAGATGAGCAGGAACAGGTTAAATCCTGCAGGAACAGGTTAAATCCTGCAGGAACAGGTTAAATCCAGCAGGAACAGGTTAAATCCTGCAGGAACAGGTTAAATCCTGCAGGAACAGGTTAAATCCTGCAGGAAGAGGTTAAATCCTGCAGGACAGGTTAAATCCTGCAGGAACAGGTTAAATCCAGCAGGACAGGTTAAATCCTGCAGGAACAGGTTAAATCCAGCAGGAACAGGTTAAATCCAGCAGGAACAGGTTAAATCCAGCAGGAACAGGTTAAATCCTGCAGGAACAGGTTAAATCCTGCAGGAACAGGTTAAATCCAGCAGCTGGTGGCACTGACAGCTCTGAGCCCCTGCTCATCCCTGCACACAAATCTGGCTCCCTGTGTACCTGCAGATCATTTCTACTTTAATTAAGAAATGAGGTGACAGGAGATGTCAGCCTGTTACACACAGACCCACGAATCAAACCCATCAATAAACCCATCAGTCCTGAGGGAAACAGATCTCCAGTGGGGCACTGAGAAACGCTGGACACACAACCATGGCCCTTTCACTGCAATAACCAGGATATTGCCCTGAGAGCTCATCCCTCCTGCAAAGGATACAAATCCAGCCAGCACTGTCCAGCAGGAACAGGATCCCCCTGCAGAGCTGGGCATCTGTGATTCTCCCCACAGCTCCTGGAGGCAGATCCAGGGGGAAGCAGTCACACGTCTCCGAGGGCGAGTCTGCCCCAGGGAAGGTCAGGCGCACGAGGATAAACTGGTTGAGCAGAAGTTTGCACTTGCTGCTTCCAAAGGACAGAATCTTCACAGAGAAAACCGAAGGCAAACCTGCAAATTTAAAGATATTTAAATTTTGGATTACAGCCAGCTTGGACTTTTGATTTGTAAAGGAATCCCAAGAAAACAACAGCTCAAATTCATCGCCCCTATTACCATCTGAACAGAATTTGGGATTGTGAGTTGGGGTGGTTGCTTTTAAATCTCTATTTCTGTGTCAGGGGTACTAAGTCTAGAACACTTTCCTAAAACTTTTTATGTGGCTTTTTCAGTGGACAATACTATGAAGAACACAAAAAATCAGCACAAAATAGTATTTCAGCCAGTACTGAGAAGAAAAGCTACAAACCTTAGATATAAAATATTTTAGGAAGTGAGACTGTTTAAGAACACATAAAACATCAAAAGTCCTGAAAAGGCCCATTCTAACTGTACATTATGTTTGCTAATAAAAAAATACAAGGTTAAATGTTTAATTAGTCTTTGCAGGGTTATTGAGGGGCCTTGTCTCTGTTTTC
The DNA here is from genome assembly GCA_036630365.1 of Acanthiza pusilla. Lineage (NCBI taxonomy): Eukaryota > Metazoa > Chordata > Aves > Passeriformes > Acanthizidae > Acanthiza > Acanthiza pusilla. The sequence goes on along the minus strand of JAXCHO010000004.1, from coordinate 19,950,255 downwards.
TTCCCATTGATTCCAATATCAAAGTTACAATTTGAGAGAGCAGGGTTGCACATATTATATTAAAATTTATTTTAAACTTTGTATCACCCAAACGTGACCCGACAAGAGTTTAATTACCTCTAACAAGGCTACCTTTGAATACAGACATGTACCTATTATTTTTCAAGTCCATTAATCCTGCAGATCACACTGGATCAGTGTGGAGGTACCGACCCTTCCCCAGTGCTCAATCCCACTGCCACCAGGAGCAGCAGAGCCAGACCCACGGTAATTTCACACATGGAACACATTGACATTTACTCACTAATGTTTTTAGCTTCCAGGAGCTTTTTAAGTGTCTCTTCCTTACAACTGTGCAGGGAATCCGGGTTGTGTTTTCCATCTTCCACACTGAATTCATAGACAAACAGTTCATGATTTCGACCAAGAGCCAGGAGCTTTGTCTTGTTTGACTGCACACCATCATCTTCTGTGCTGTCCCACAGGAAGCTGAAGATACAAAATTCAGGTTTATTGGCTTTATTCCCTTTCCCCATTTCTGTACGGAATAGTTCTGCACTGCTGATGACAGCAGCACTCTCACTTCAGCAGTAAATGTTCTGCTGTCACCCTGTCCCTCCCAGCACGGGAACTGCTCCATCCTTGGCAGGACAGAGCCTGAGGAATCCCCACCCCTTCTCTTTTGCACAAAGGGGTTTCCATCCTCCTGTGCTTTTCCCTATGGTCACCCAGGACACGAGGGATGCTCTGCTTCAGGATTTCCAGGAGGGGGAACACAAGCTCTGCCAGCCAGGGAGAGCAGAACACAGTGCCCATTCCCAGATGTTCCCCTGTTGCTGGGCTGAGGAACTCTCCAGGTGTGCCACAGCTGCTCTGGGGTGATGGGGATGGGGCAGAGCAGAGAGCAGAGCCCTGTACAGCACCGAAACACTCCCATCGCTGGAATGGTCCAGGCCAGGCTGGACACTGGGCTTGGAGCACTTTGGGACACTGCAAGGTGTCCCTGCCCATGGCCAGGGTGACACAGGTGGGGTTAGGGTCCCTCCCAGCCCGAGGGAATCAATCTGGGATTGTGTGAGTCTCTGCACAGTGCTGGTGCTGCTGGACACTACAGGTGCCCAGCACAAACCGGGACAGTGGCTCTGACAGTGGCTCTGACAGTGGCCCTGACAGTGGCCCTGACAGTGGCCCTGACAGTGGCTCTGACAGTGGCCCTGACAGTGGCTCTCACAGTGGCCCTGACAGTGGCTCTGACAGTGGCTCTGACAGTGGCCCTGACTCAGCAGGGAAGTTGCCAAAGCAGATGGCAAAGCCATCATGTGATGGCCGAGTGTCACCCCGGGCTGGCCTCGGCGGCACGCGGGACACTGGGGGTGTGGAGCCAGCAGCCTGACAGATAAACGCTTTTGTTGGCTTCGGGTTTGGAGCAGCTGCAGTGAACAGCCCAGCTACAGAGGCAGGCACGGCACAGCACCCCCGGGGCTCGGGGAGAGCTCCATTCCCAGCGGGGCCGCAGCCCCGGAGCCCCGCAGCCAGGGTCCCTCCCGGCCGCCCCCGCCCCGCACTCACTCAGCCCAGGCTCCCGGCAGGACGCTGCCCCGGGCCCGGCCCCCGCCCGGCGCCAGCGACTCCAGGTGGATCCCGCCGGAGACCAGCAGCGTGCCCAGAGCGTCCTGGGCTCGGCTCAGCCGCACCCGCACCGCGTCCCGCGGCCATCCCCGCGGCTGCCCCGGGCGGGGCACCAGCAGCACACGCAGCTCCCGCCGGGCCCCGGCCCCCGCCGCCGCCATTCTCCTCCTCCTCCGCCTCAGAGCCGCCCGGCACCGCCGCCCCGCGCCGCCGCCATCTTGGCGGGGTCGCCCCTCGTTCCGGTCAGCTGGACAGCGCGGGGCCGCAACTACAACTCCCAGCACGCACCGCGGCGCGGCAATGCACGCTGGGAGCTGTAGTCCCCGCCAGCCCGCCACTGCCTCTCGTGCCTATAAACAGAATTTTCTTTATCTTTCAGCAGAAGTCTCTGTATATTTTCTCTGCCCCCAACCCTAGGGCCGGGGCTGTCCCGAGATCGTTCTGTGTCCCCACCCCGGGGCGCGACAGCACGTGGGGACAATGAGAGGTGGCCACGCCTATGGGCGGGGCTTCAACGCCGCATCTCCCCGCCTACTGCCTGCCCTCTCGTCCCCGCCCCTGTCTGCCCCGCCCCCGCCCCGCCATTGGCCGCGCCGCCGGCCCCGCCCCGCTATTGGCCCCGCCCCCGCTCCGCCATTGGCCGCGCCGCCAGCCCCGTCCCGCTATTGGCCCCGCCCCCGCTCCGCCATTGGCCGCGCCGCCGGCCCCGCCCCGCCCCGCCCGACGCGGAAGTGCCGCGGCCCGCGGGCCCATGGCGGAGCGGGGCCATGTCGCTGGTGCTGGCGCTGCTGTCGCAGGCGCTGGGCCGGGTGTGGCGGAGCCCCGGCAGTAGGGCCCGCCATGCCCTCCCGAGCCGCGCCATGGAGCACGACAGGGCCATGGAGGTCTACGGTGACTGCCGGAGGGCGCGAGGGCCGCGGGGCGGGGGCTGTGAGGGGCCGGGGGTGTTCCCGATTCGCCCTTGGGGTAACCACGCCCGGGCTGAGGGGCTCAGAGCTGAGGGGGCCCCGAGGGGCTGGGGGTGCTCCGTGTGGGGCAGGGAGAGCGGGCCGTGTTTGACTCATTTAGCTCGTTCGTTGTGGCTTCCAAAGAGGAGCAGCACCAACAGTGCTGGGAAGGTGGGTGCTCATAAAAATACCTTTTATTAAATCCAGGGAAGATGCTTTATTGTCCTCGTTTGTCTCGTGCCTCAGATATAATCCGGACTATCCGGGACCCGGAGAAGCCCAACACTTTGGAAGAACTGGAAGTGGTGACGGAAAACTGCGTGGAAGTGCAGGAGATAGGGGAGGAGGAATATCTGGTCATCATCAGGTTTACACCAACAGTACCTCATTGCTCCTTGGCCACTCTCATCGGTGAGATTCGTTCCATTAAATCAGAAACAATGAGCACAAGGTTACTTTGAGGCTGTCTGGGTAACATCAGTCCCAGTTCAGATTCAGCCTTGCCTGGCTGTGTCGGTTTGACCAAGAATTGCATCTTGAGAACCCAACCACCATTGCAACCAAACCAAAAACCAAACCAAACCAAGCAAAAAAAAACCCAGATTCAAAAAACCAGGGATATCTATCTGTTTGTGTCATGTTAGGGAAACTCTTCAAAGAGAGCGTCTCAAAAATCCGAGAATTCCCAAAAAGTCCTGATCCACCAGGAGGTGGAAAGGAATTAAGTTAAATGAGAATCCACACTGATTTATTTTGCCTTTTTACTTTTTCCTTATTATTTGTGGTGAGATTTCAGAGCTCTGACATGATTTGTTTAAATGTGCCAAAGTTAGAAACTCAGCATTAAATATCAATACAAAGATTTCTCAGTGTGTTTTAAGATTAAAGATCAAGTATTTAATTTAATGAGGAAATGACTGCATTTATGCCCAATTTTTTTATGTTGGATTTTCTAATAAATATTAAAGAACAATCCTAGCACTCCTTGGTGCAGATGCAGCCACAGAACAGCTGGGAAGCTGTACCAAAAATACCAAGGAAAGCTGTGAATGCAGGAATTTGTCTCTATTTAGTGTTTCTGGAGGTGTTTAGAGAGCAGAGACCTCCCAAGGTTGTAATGCAGGCGAGAACTTACCTGAGAAGCTGCATCCAAAGGGCAAACCAAAAATTATTTAGTCCTTCTGTGGCTTGGCTGCTCAGAATACAAAAGGACAGTGTCAGTTATGCTCATTGTTAAATGTGGATTCTCTGAAAATGCACCTCAAACCTTGAATTTCACAGCAAAATCTCTTTTGTGTTTCAACAGGCCTTTGTTTAAGAATAAAACTTCAGAGATGTTTGCCTTTTAGACACAAGGTAAAGTGCCTGCTTTGAAGCCTCTTTTAAACCATATGAATGAACAGCAATGTCCCTAAATTAAACCCAGTGATTTACAGACCTTTAGAGACTTGCCCAAAATAATTTAAAGAATAAATTAGTTACCTGAGGATTTCTGCTGTTGATTTTGGGGTGGTTTTGGTAGCTGCTGGCTCCATCCTCCCAGCTGAGCAGTGTGGAGGGAGCTCTGGCCACCAGTCCCCTCCTGCAGCAGCAGGGGTGACAGGGACTGTGTGTGGGGAGGTGGGACTGTGTTTTACTGCCAGGGAGGAATATATTCCACTGTCGTGGTGCTCCTAACGCTGCTGATCTCTCCTGCAGCTGGAAATCTACATTTCTGAGGGCACACATTCCACGGAGGAGGACAGTGAGTAGAGCCTGTGCATGCTGCTGCTTCAGCCCCTTCGTGTTCCGTGGGGTCCTTTCCTCCCTTGCCTCTCCAGAAATGAATAACCTGCGAAAGCCAAGTGGCATCGAGGTGTTTCCAAGGCTGTGGTGGCTCTGACCTCCTGCTTGCTGCTGGCTTGGTTTTATGGCACAGCTGCCTCAGTGGTCGCAGGTGTTGTGTTTGTATCAAAAGGAGGTGCTGCTGAATAATTCACATGAGGAGGTGCCTCACTGGTTGATCCCTCTGTTCTGACATTTTCACAACAAACCCTGGTGGTTTCTAGTCAGATTTTGAAGTGAAGCTTGCAGGACATGGAGGCTGTGCCACAGCCAGAGCCAGGCACAGCCCTAAGCAGCCCTGGGAGTCCAGGCAGTGCCTGGGCCTGAGGGATCAGTGTCTGGCAAAAATGGGTTATTTTGGTTAGAAATTGAACCTGGAGAACCTGGGCTACTAATTTATCATGAATTTCACACTTGATTTTGGGACATGTCATTGGGACATCCTATATCCTTTCCTAATCTAGAACAGTGACAAAAATCGTTCATTCCCAGTGGTTATTCTGCTGTGACTGAGCTTTCATTTGCTTCGTTCCCCATTTCCCAATCACCCTCCTCGTGCTGTCCTTTGCTCCTGAGCCCCCCACGCCCCGGGGTGCCTCTGGGAGCTGCTGATCTCCCCTCCCTGGGCTGTTTTGCAGTCAACAAGCAGATCAACGACAAGGAGAGGGTGGCGGCGGCGATGGAGAACCCCAACCTGCGGGAGATCGTGGAGCAGTGCGTGACTGAGCCCGACTAGAGCCACTGCCCGCACAGCCCTGCTGCAAGCTGAGGACAATAATAATAATCAAGGCCTTGAGTTTAATACTTGAGTTCTTTTTATCTTCCGCGTGTTTTTTTTAAAGAGAAATTGTTTATAAGATAGATTTAAATTATGAGGAATTGGTCTCTAAGGAAAGTCCAGTGTATAGTACTGAGAGTTTGTAATTTCTGGTGTCCAGAGGAATATTTTGTGATTCAAAGCAACACATCTGCATTGCCTTCTGAGAGACATTGTGATATAAATTCAGTTTTGCAAGTTAAATTTCTACATTGTTTCAATCACTGCACTGTAAAAATAAAACAGATTCTTGTACTGAAATGCTGCTTTCTGGGTCCTGAATTGGTTTTGTTTCTTCAAGTTTGGATTTCTATTAGAGAAATTAATTTCATTCACCTTTGGTGTTGATAAACATTAAAGCTGAAACAAATTTTAAAAAATAATTTGGAGCTCAGGGACTGGACTAGAACAAGGAGATTTTTACTGGGATGAAATTCCTGCTAAATATTTGTGTTCTTTTCCCTGTTAATGTTAAATATTTCTGATTCTGGAAGCTTTGCCTTATAAAGCAAAAGTAGAGTTTCCCTATGGATGAGATCTTGCCAGGTTGATCCTGCCTTTCCTTCTGACTTTCGGCAGTGTGGGAGGTGAGAGCATCCCACAGCCCTTCCTTCTGCTGGCTCCCCCTGTCCCTTTTGGGGCTCCCCCTGTCCTGTCCCTTTTGGGGCTCCCCTGTTCCTTTTGGGACTCCCTTTGTCCCGTTCCTTTTGGGGCTCCCCCTGTCCCTTTTGGGGCTCTTCCTCTCCTGTTCCATTTGGAGCTCCCCCTCTCCTGTTCCATTTGGAGCTCCCCCTCTCCCGTTCCTTTTGGGGCTCCCCCTGTCCCTTTTGGGGCTCTTCCTCTCCTGTTCCATTTGGAGCTCCCCCTGTCCCATTCCTTTTGGGGTTCCCCCTCTCCTGTTCCATTTGGAGCTCCCCCTGTCCCGTTCCTTTTGGGGTTCCCACTCCTCTTACCTAGAGCATCCACAGGGTTTCTCACTGGAGGAGTTCCCCAGGTTCCTTTCCATTGCAGCTCTGGATCTGAGCACGAATTCACCTTTCCCTGGGAATTGGGCAGTTCCTTCCCAGCTCCTCCTGCCAGTGCAGGGTGTTCAGGATCTGCTGCAGTGCTCCTGAGGGATTTGGGGAGCTGCTCCTGAGGGATTTGGGGAGCTGCTCCTCGCTGGAGTGCTCCAGGGGTTTGTGGCTGGTTCAGCAGTGAGAAATGCTTGGAGCGCAGTGCAAACATCTGTTGGGATTTCAGGGATTTTAATCATTTTCAGCCATTTTAATAATCCCTGTAAAGCTTTCCTGAAGGCATGGGATGTTGGAATGGACTCCAGCATTATAAGCAGGGAGAATGTTTCCCTTTGTAAACTGCCCCATGTCGCAGCTGTGCCAGCAAGGGACCTTCCCCTCAAGTGCCAAATTAGCTGAAAAAATTAATGGGGCAGGGGGAAAGGTGGGGGAGAGAACAATCCCCTTTTTTCCACAGGCTCCTGCACATGTGAAAAAATACGCTCAACTTCAGTTACCCAGCTTCAATTAAATTTTAGTTAAATTCCAAACTCTTTTGTACTCCCATGGACAAATGTGCCAGCACAGGGGGACACGAGCCCTGCATCCCACCCCAGTGCTGGGAAGGGCTCCAGGCAGGTAATTCCTGCAGGAGTGAGTTAAACACTCCAGGGAGCCAGAGCTGCCACTATCTGTTGGCTTCTTTCCTGGAATTTGCTTCTTTTTCACTCTCCAGCAGGGGGTTGATGTTTTCTGTTCCAGTGCAGGTATCTCTGCCAGCAAGGAGGTTCTGTGGATGCTGTGGCCATGAGATAGCAGCTCCTCTCCTCGATGAGCTCCTGGGGCTCTCTGTGCCTGCTGCTGCCTTTGCTCAGCTCGGTGGCACCCCCGGCATGGCACTCCCAGCTCAGACAAAAGCTCGGAGCACAGGGAATAGGATGCTCTGGTGGCCCTGAGGTGACTCTCCTTGTCTCTGCCATGCCCTGAGCGCTTTGTGCTGGGGCACAGAGGTTAAAAGTCGTTCTGCAGAGCAACAATTCGGGAAAAGGGATCAGATCCCAGTGCCAGGCCTCTGCAACCAGGAATATTCCCAGTTCCTCCGGGAATGGATCAGTGCTGGGGCACTGGGAGGAGACTCCCCAGGAGCTGCCACACTTTCCAGCAATTCCATTTTAACTGCGCTCGGGATCTTTGTCCATCCCCGTCGCTGCTGCCCCACGGACAGGAGTGGGGAGAGCCTTTGCTGCCACGGGGCTTTGGGGACAGCGTGGCGGTGACAGAGGAACAGGCAGGGAGCAAGGGACACGGCGGGGAACAGCTCCGAGGGATCCCATCGGGCAGGATTTGAGACGCTGGAGGTACATGGGATGTTCCCCCAAACCTGGAGCACTGCCCTCACCTGGATCAAAAAGTACTCAAATTGTCCCTTCGGACTATGAGTCCTTTGCATTTACAGCAGGCAGGGACAACTGCAGAGGGCATCAGCAACCCACGGCACTGCTGCGCCGGGAGGAGCGAACCCGCCCGCCTGGCCCGGGGACACCCCGGAACCGAGCCCGGGGCCGACAGGGAACCGAGCGGGCTCTCCGGGACCATCCCGGCAACCGAGCGGGCTCTCCGGGACCATCCCGGCAACCGAGCGGGCTCCGGGACCATCCCGGGAACCGAGCGGGCTCCGGGACCATCCCGGGAACCGAGCGGGCTCCGGGACCATCCCGGGAACCGAGCGGGCTCCGGGACCATCCCGGGAACCGAGCGGGCTCCGGGACCATCCCGGGAACCGAGCGGGCTCCGGGGACATCCCAGGAACCGAGCGGGCTCCCCTGGTCCCTCCCGGGAACCGAGCGGGCTCCGGGACCATCCCGGGAGCCGAGCGGGCTCCGGGGACATCCCAGGAACCGAGCGGGCTCCCCTGGTCCCTGCCGGGAACCGAGCGGGCTCCGGGACCATCCCGGGAACCGAGCGAGTTCCCCTAGACGGGGGCCATCCCGGGAGCCGGGCGGGCTCCCCGTGCCCGTCACCGGCAGTGCCCGTGCGGCTGCAGAGCCGTGCCGGTGCTCCCGGAGAAGCTGCGGACAGCCGGAGGTGGAGGAGCGGACAGCGCGGGGTTCGAGCTGAGCTGTGCCGGTTCTACCCTGTCGGTGCTGTTTTCCGCGGTAAACCACGGAACATTCTGAGCCGGAGGGGCTCGGGTGTCTCCCCCCGTACCCCGGCAGGAGGGTGGGCTCCGGGACCCCAGCCCTGCCGGGCTCGGACAGCCCGGGAGTGCCCGCCGGGACACGGGAGGGACAGAGAGCGCAGCGAACCCCCGAGCCCGGGGCTGCGGGAATTGAGGCAGATTCTGAATTCCCTGAATCCTTCCCCCCGGCAGATCGCCCTCCGAGGGGCAGGGACCCCCGAGCCAGGGGCAGCTCTGTCCTGCTCAGCGTGACACAGACACCATCCCCACCTGCACTCGGCAGGCACAGCCAGCATCACCTTTCTGCCCCTTTGCCGGACCCCTGACACCGAAGGGATTCACAACAGCCTCAGGTTTCCAGGCTGCCTTTTCCCGGTCTGGAATCACATTTCCATCCCGAGTGCCCAGGCTGCAGCCCCTGCAGAGAGGACTGGGGGCAGAGGAGGAGGGACAGGCCTGTCCCCCTGCTCCCCTGCGTGCAAAGGGCTGTGTTTGCACACACTTTACTCGGGGGGGCTGTTACTCACCACAGATGGCAGCGGAGCAGTTGCGTGTAGAGACAGAGCTATTCTTAGCACGTAGATATTTCTAAATGTTTACAGCCAGCCGAGCCTTCCCTCGGTGCAGCTCAGGGGCTGTGGGCTTGCGGCAGCTCTGCCCCTCGGAGGGTCCCTCCCCTCCCACAGCACATGTGGAACAGCTTTACTGAATTTCTCAACCGAGTGGTTGCTCTGGGTGAGCAAACACACCGTGCCGGTACCAGCTGAGGAGCAGCACAGCTCCTTTCCCTCCCTCCCTTCCTTCCTTCCCTGCTCCTGTTTTCTGTGCTTTACTGCCCACCGGGAATGTTCCTCCTCGACAGGCGCTCCCGGGAGTGGCCGGAACAGTGGCCAGAGCAGTGGCCAGAGTGGTGGCCTGAGCGGTGGTCAGAGTGGTGGCCAGAGCAGTGGCCAGAGAGGTGGCCGGAGCGGTGGCCAGAGCAGTGGCCGTGACAGTGGCTGGAGTGTGGCCTGAGCGGTGGCCTGAGTGTGGCCTGAGCGGTGGCCAGAGCACAGCAGCCCTCACTGGGTGGATGAAGGCTGTTCCCTACCGGAGCAGCTGGCAGAGATCAGCTGCCAATTAAAAGCCAAACTAAAAGATAAACCAGTGACATTTTTCAAACCCTTCCCTTGCTGTCCTGACTGTGCCACCCCTCTGAACCCTTTCTGGGTAGCACAGGGAGGTTTTAAGAACAAGAGAAAATAAATGCATCTCTTACTACAATCTGGAGAGCACAGGTGGGAGCTGAGCAATGCCCACTCGGGTCAGGACCCTGCCCCTCCCTGGTCCATGCAGCTGATGAAGGGCTGATGACCCCTCTGGCTCTTTGGGAATTAAAATCCTCCAGCTGGGGCTGGACAGAGGCCCTCGGTGAGGTGTGAGAGCTGCTCAGCACAGGTGCTCTGCCAGCAGAGCCGTCAGCTCCCGGGGCTGCGGAAACACTCGGAGAGCTCCTGTGGATCTGAGACACAAACAAGCTCCTCCACAGCAGCTGCTGCTTCCCAATTAATGAGCTCCTCTTCCTTCCTGGCTCCAGTGTAGAAATGTCTGGAGGTGACCAAGGGAGGCACAAAGGTCTGACTTCTGATCTGAAGCCAAAAGATTCTCTCAGAGAGTCTTCAGCAGATGATGGAATCACGGAATGCTTTGGGTGCGAAGGGACCTTAAAGCCCATCCAGTCTCTCCCCACGGCAGGGGGAGGAACTGGACGACTTGAAGGTCCCTCCCCACCCAAACCATTCTGTGATCCTATTTCAAGCATCTTTTGATCCAGAAGCCCTTTCCTTCTTCCCTTTCGCCCCACTGCAGCAGCTCTGTCTGAGTAACATCCTGCTTGCGTTGAGACAATAAAAGCATCTTTAGAAGAAGAAAAAAGGCATTTCTATATCCCATCCAGCCCTGCCCTGTGTCAGTGGGAAGCCATTCCCCCTCCTCCTGTCACTGCAGGCCCTTGTGAAGAGTCTCCTTCCAGAGACACTCACGGGAGGTGTCTCACTGAGAGAAAACACTGCAGATATTTGAGCCAGATGTGTGATTGTCTCTGACAGTGCAGTTTCTGTGCTGGTGGGAGGCCTGGCTTGCTCTGTGGCTAAAATCAGAGGAACTGCCCTTCCACCAGAGATTCATTCCCACACGATGACCCAACCCTCTCCAGCCCCAGTGCCCACACACCCTCCCAGCTCGGGCACTGCAGGGCTCCAGGGCTGCCGTGCTTGGTGTTTGCAGTAAATCTGCAGGTGCCAGCCTGGGCTGGGCTCAGCCCTTCCCCAGGGACACCCCAGGGCTCTGCTGTGACAGTGAAGGTCACAGCAGGGCTGGGGCACCACACTCTGCACACCCCAGCGCTCCCGACCGCAGGGCTGGCCCTACTGGGGACACCAATTTGGGGCTGAAACAGGAAAGTTTGGGGTTGGAATGGAGAGGTTTCTGGTTGAAAGGAAAAGGTTCTCCCTGGCTGCTGCGGCTCCCTGTGCCAAAGAGACACAGCCTGATGGGGACCCCAGGGCTGGGGTAGGTGGCACTGGGCTCTGGCCATGGCCTGGTGTCCCCAGGAGGGATTATCCTGTGTCCCCAACCAGCCCAGTGGGGATCCTGCTCACGGACAGGCACTGCAGAGGGGCTCGCCAGATCCTGTACCACAAACAAATTGATTTGCAGACCTGATTTACCCCATCAGCCCTGCTCACGTTTTAATCAACAAATCCCAGTTGCAAACAGCAGCTGTGAATGATTTTCAGATGCAAACTGATCATTCCTTCCTGCTGCCAGTGCCTGAACCATCTCCAATTAACTGAAAACCCTCGGAATCCCCAGGGGGAAGAGAAAATGTGACACCCAGCCATTTCCTTCAGTAACTGTTTAATTTAACACACTGTGCGCTGTGGCCATCAGAGCCCAGCGCAAGGGCTGTCCCTTTGCAATCCTGGGAGGGGATGGGGTGTGGGACAGAGGGCGCTGGGGACAAGGAAACCAGGGCTGAGCACAGGCTCTTGGAACGTAAAACATTTACAGCACCTTGGGAAGGAATAAAGCACAAATGGTGAAGTCATGGCTTGTGTTTTACATACAAATCACAGGAATTTCCCTCTTCGCACTGAGTGCTGCTCCCACAGCCCAGGGAATCACACCAGGATGGGCTCCAGCCTGGCTCTGCCCAGGGCAGGCAGGAGAGCCTCCAAGGTCCCCCAGTTTTTGAGCATCCTCCACAGCCTGAAGAGTAATAGGGAAAGGAATTCCTACCTAAATGCTCCTGCTCTCCTCCAGAGACCAATCTGCTGGCAAACCCTCCCCGAGACAGGGAGGGATTCCTTCCCACATCGCTCTGGGAGTGGCCGTAGGGGCTGTGCCTCAGAATAAATTGGATATTCTAGTTAAAAATCAGCTAACCTTAACAGAGGAGAATCTAGATAAGCAGGGAAAAAGGGGCTTAGCCTGTGAGGCCACAGAAAAATACCTTAACAGAGCATTACACTGCTACACATAGAGAAATCCAGGGGTCGAGCACCGGCTGCCCACGAGGGAGGGGATGTGCCACTCACTGCCAGAGCAGCTTCCCTCTCCTGCCCAAATGCATGCAAGGGAATGTGCTGGGGGACCCCAAACCTCGGTGTCCCCGATGGTCCCCTCTGCTCCAGAGGGACACAGCAATGGCTTTGGCAGAGAAGGCCAGCAGGGGAGATGGGGCAGGAGCCCTGCACACCCCAACTGATCTGAAACTGTATTACTCTGCCCTGTCTCAGCTTCTCAAGTTAAATCTATTTAGCTTCAGTGCGTAAACATTTTAATGAAAGTAACAGGGTTGCCAGCTTCAAGTCCCTTACAGGAAATAAAAAAATCCCTACCCCAAAGGGTCGGCAGAGCCGGTGGAATTCTGGACGCTCACCTCAGATATATAAAAATAATAATAAAAGTCAAGGTTTGTGCTGGCCAGCCAACACCTTCGAGAGGCTGCAAATGTCGAATGATAGCACCATAAGCATTTCTGAGAGGTCTTCCCCGAATTATTGCTGCTTTCAGGTCCCCTTTCCCAAAACGCTTCCCCACTGGCCTCCCGGGGCAGCGTGACCCCGACAGGCCCCGGAATGTCCCCAGGGAGCAGCGGGATGGGATCCCCCACGGATGGTTTGAGCACCGTTAGAGAGTAGCACGAATGAGAGCCCAGGGCGTCCCCGAGCTGTGGCACAGCCACCCGTCCTGGCTGTGGCAGAGCCACCGGAGCCACGCGGAGCTCAGCGCCCTCGGGGACGGCGCTGTCACCTGCGGGAGAGCCGCTCGTCGCCGCGGCCGGGCCCGGGCAGCAGCCCGTGCTGGCGGCAGCTCCGGCAGCACTGGACGTGCACGGTGGGCAGGTGGCACCTGCCCAGCAGCCGCAGCGTCTGGCAGAAGGCGAAGGTCAGGCGGTCGCGCTCGCAGGGGACACCTGGAGGGAGGGAGGGAGGGGGACAAGGTCAGTGCCAGCGTCACCACGGCCATCAGGCGTTGATGTGGAAAGGTCCCTGTGCGTGGCAGGGCTGCAGAGAGGTGATCGCTGAGGTCCCCTCCAACCCAAGCCATTGCAGGATTCCATGGGAGCTGGCACTGGCTGCAGAGCCCACCTGTGTAGTTGCACTGTTTTAAAATCTTTCTCTTCTTTCTCATGGAGGATAGAGATAAGCTGCATTCTTGTGCTTTCTAATCTCTTTGTTTTCGTGCTGGATGCTCTAGAGTTGTAACCAATCATTACAGGGGGTGGAAAAACTATCGACCAATAATTATCAGACTATTAATGGATATATAAAGAAGTTCTTGTTAATAAAGTTTCTCTTTTCGCCATCTTGGTGCTGCCTGCCTGACTTCCCTGCGAGCTTCCGCGAATCTCCACGAATATCAGAAAATCAGAGCAACACACCTAGGCACCGGGCACCCTGCAGAGCCCACCTGGGCACCCTGCAGAGCCCACCTGGGCAGCCTGCAGAGCCCACCTGGGCAGCCTGCAGAGCCCACCTGGGCACCGGGCACCCTGCAGAGCCCACCTGGGCACCAGGCAGAGCCCACCTGGGCACCCTGCAGAGCCCACCTGGGCACCAGGCAGAGCCCACCTGGGCACCCTGCAGAGCCCACCTGGGCACCGGTCAGAGCCCACCTGGGCACCGGTCAGAGCCCACCTGGGCACCGGGCACTCTGCAGAGCCCACCTGGGCAGCCTGCAGAGTCCACCTAGGCACTGGGCACCCTGCAGAGCCCTGCTGGGCACCGGGCAGCCATGCCATTTCCCGTTCCCAGCACAAACACCACCTGTGCTGCTGCCAGCAGCTCCAAAGCATCTTCCCAGCGCAGTGATGCTCCCAGGGAACAGAGCTGAGGTGCAGGGGACAAACCCCTCCACACTGACACCTCCTGCCAGTCCCCAGAGCTCCCCTGTGCCAGCAGAGCAGCGGAAAGGCCAGAATTCCTTTTTCTTTGAATTGTTTAGGTTATTTTGAGAACCTGCATCATCTGGTTTGCTTCCTGCAGGTGTCCCGCAGACCTCAAAACAACTCCGGTGCTGCTCCGAGGAAGGGCTTTGTTTTGGGAATGGCTTTGTTTTGGGAATGGCTTTTTTTTGGGAATGGCTTTGTTTTGGGAATGGCTGCTCGGGTGGCAGCCCTGGCTCTGCTGTGGGGGAGTGCCCAGGCTGGAGAGGCCACCCCAGCCCGGCCACCCCAGCTGAGTCACCCCAGGCTGAACAAACTGTCTGCAGGAGCTGTTTCCTCTCTGCAGACAGTCTGGGAATCCCAGCTCCCATTCCAGGCCCAGGGATTTTTGGGAGCACCAGGTCAGGGATTTGGGTTCACAGCCTGGGGAGACACAAACGCTGCCCAGGGAGTGAGGGTGGGACATCCCACCTGAACTGCCTCACACCTGCCACCCATGCACCCCACGGGACCTTGTGAGGTGTCATTCCATGGCTGGTGTGGGACAGCGTGGGCTGGGAAAGGAGGGGACAGCCCTGCCTGCCCCACCAGCAGCCCCCAGCCCCATCCCCAGCCAGGGCAGGCCCCCTGGGCTCAGTGCAGCAGCACAGACCCACCCCCAAATACACATTGTTCACATGAACACACAGTTCCTTTGTTTGAATTTTTGATTTCCTCCTTCTCTCCTTCATCTCAGAGCAAGGCACGGCTCCCTGAGCCTGCAGCTTCTCACCCAGTGGAGCAAGCCTGGCTTCAATTACATCAACTCAAAAATGAGCCTAAGCTTAAAATCCGCGATTCTGTGATTCCAACTTTACCTCCTATACAAGGGATTAAAATAAATGACAGCTTTTCTGGGGAAAAGGACAGAATTGATGCTCTCTGGAGCCAATCCCCCCTGGCCTTCCCCCACTGCTTCTCCCTGGGCACCTTCCACCAGGACCACGCAGAGCAGGGCAGGAACGGGCAAGCAAATGGGGCTTTTCTCTTTCTCAGGACACTGCTGTGCAGGGGAAACACCAGGACCGAGCCAGGGGAGCTCTCACTGACCACTGCCCCTCGCCCTGTGCCCCCTGGGAACAAAGGCTGTGCGAGGGAACGGTCACTGCCCCGATTCCCACGGGAGCAGCCGAGCCGCGGCTGTGCAGAGCAGAGCAGAGACTTCTCCCCGGGCTGGGATTTCAACCACAGCCCCCTCCCCCAGCCCAGCACTGAGAAGGTCACTACACTGCTCTAAAATTTATTTTCTGTTTCAGCTGAGGTATTTCCTCCCTGCCTCCCGAGCCACAGCTCTGTGTGCCCGGCCAGAGCGTCCCAAACGCATTGGGACATCGGAGCACACAGTACACAAATTCCTGTTTGCTGCAGCACAGGGATGGCTCAGCAGGGCTCCTGAAACACCTCAGGGTGTCCCACGAGAGGGATCCAGCCCCGATGGCCATGGGTGGGTGGGAATGCCCTGGGCCCTGCTGGGGATGCTCTGCCCAGGCAGACCCTGCCCAGGGAGACCCTGCCCAGCCCCTCGGTGCTTCTAGAGCTCACTCCGTACATCACAGACCCTGCCCAGCCCCTCGGTGCTTCTAGAGCTCACTCCGTACATCACAGACCCTGCCCAGCCCCTCGGTGCTTCTAGAGCTCACTCCGTACATCACAGACCCTACCCAGCCCCTCGGTGTTTCCAGAGCTCACTCTGTACATCACAGACCCTGCCCAGGGAGACCCTGCCCAGCCCCCGGTGTTTCTAGAGCTCACTCCGTACATCACAGACCCTGCCCAGGGAGACCCTGCCCAGCCCCTCGGTGTTTCTAGAGCTCACTCCGTACATCACAGACCCTGCCCAGCCCCTCGGTGTTTCCAGCGCTCGCTCCGCTCGTCGCAGCTTCCTAGAAAGTTATTTATGGATCTCACCCAAGCTGCCTCCTGCCTTCCCTGGAAGGAGCAGGGGTTGCTGGAGGCCCGCTCGGGGAGGAGGCCGCTTTCCAGGCTGGGAGTGATGCTCTGGCTCTCTCCTGATCCCTTCCCAGCGGCTCAGCACCCTGGGCCCATTGGGAAATTCTCATCCCTGCGCCGTGCCCAGGCAGCCATGAGCCCCCTCTGCCAGGGGTTTCTGCTCTCTGAACACCTCCTTATCCACAAAGGTACGGGATCACTGTGGAAAACAGCTGGGATGGGCTCGGAGATGGGGAGAACCACCACCCTTGGCTGGAGGCTGCTGACCTTACAGGAGAGCCCGGCAGGACCTCAGGGCTCCAAAGCAAAATGACCTCACAGAATAATCACAAAACATCTGAATGGGAAGGGACGCAGAAGGATCATCCAGCCCAGCTCCTGGCCCCGCACAGGACACCCCCACAATCCCACCCTGTGCCTGGGAATGTTTTCAAATGCTCCCTGAACTCTGTGAAGCCAATGGGAGTTGCTGAGGGGTTGAGTTCCCATCGCTTTCCCAGATCCTGGTGCAGGCTCAGGGTGGATGTGTGCGGGGTCAAGCTCAGGTCTGAAAATCTTGGCTGAGCTCATGGTTCCTCCCTGGAATTTGGTCTTGGGCAAGGGAAGCTGTAATAAGCACTTAATTTTTCAGCTCTTCAGAGAGGGACCTACAGAACACACCCCATTTTCATTTAATCCTTTTACTGCTATTTCTTTCTATTAACAATTTTTTTACACAATCCTCACACTTCATTTGGACACACGTTCCGTAAATCCATGCCAAATTTTAGGCTAAAGAAACAGCTTAAAGCAGGGCTTTAAAAATGCAGGCTAAGTCAGCACTTTAGGGACTGAAAACCCCCACTTTTTTTTGGGCTGTTTTTTCAGGTCGGTGTGGAAGTTGCTTTAAATTTCATTTAAGCTTCTGCCAGCCAGACCTAAGCTTTTACTTTCATTCCTGGGAAAAATAAACTTCCTGGAACATGTTTTGTGAAAACAAGGAAAGGTTGAGCTTAGAGCTGAGCTAGCAAATCCAGGGAATTAGGCTGCTGACCTCTGGCCTTCGGGATGCTCTCGGAGCCAGGGCCGAATTTAACGAGGAAATTATTCCAGGGTCCTGCTCTGGGTCTCTGGTCAGCATAATGGGATGGATGGGAGGAATGGGATGGGATCCATGGGATGGGATGGGATACAGGGATGGGATACAGGGATGGGATGAGATACAGGGATGGGATGGGATTGGATATGGGATGGGATGGGATGGGATGGGATGGGATACAGGGATGGGATGGGATGGGATACAGGGATGGGATACAGGGATGGGATGGGATTGGATATGGGATGGGATGGGATGGGATACAGGGATGGGATGGGATGGGATACAGGGATGGGATACAGGGATGGGATCCATGGGATGGGATGGGATGGGATGGGATGGGATGGGATGGGATGGGATGGGATGGGATGGGATGGGATGGGATGGGATAGAGGGATGGGATGGGATGGGATCCATGGGATGGGATGGGATGGGATGGGATGGGATGAGATGGGATACAGGGATGGGATACAGGGATGGGATACAGGGATGGGATACAGGGATGGGATCCATGGGATGGGATCCATGGGATGGGATGGGATGTGATCCATGGGATGGATGGCATGTACCCCCAGCTGCCAGCTCGGCCTGCACAGGCTGGCACCGACACAGCCACAGCTGGGAAAATGGGAAACCACAAACCCCACAGCTTTCAGGTGCCAACCCTGCTGTGGGCAACATCCTTCTCCTACATTTAATCGAAACAGGGAGCCCTTTCCCGAGCATCCCTTTCCCACTGACTCCAGTTGTTAATTAGCAGTTAACTAATTGCCCTCCATGCCTCGCTCAGCAGCACCTCCTGGCCTCACTGCTCGGAGAGGAACATACCCGCTCAAATGACAGAGAAAATGGGGATTTGCTGCAATTATTTCCCACATGGATCCCTTGTGGACAAACCCTGGGACTCACAGAACCACGAACAATTTCATTTCCTTACTCAGAGCAAGCACAACACCGCGTTTAATTGCCAATTAATCTTGCAGCAACTGGAAATGCAGCCAGCCCTGGATAACGAGCCAGCAAACGGGAGCAGTGGGAGAGCCGTGGGTGTCTGGGGCTGAGCCACACTGAGCAGGGGCTTCACTCCTTGGCCCCTGGCATCGCTGCTCCCACAGCCCCAGCTCGACCCCTGGGCTGGCTGTCCCAGGATACAGGACTGGGCTCCTGGGATAGGGGCTGAACTCCCGAGATATGGGGCTGAACTCCTGGGATAGGGGCTGAACTCCTGGGATATGGGGCTGAACTCCTGGGATATGGGGCTGAACTCCTGGGATATGGGGTGAACTCCTGGGATATGGGGTGAACTCCCGGGATATGGGGCTGAACTCCCGGGATAGAGGGCTGAACTCCTGGGATATGGGGCTGAACTCCCAAGATATGGGGCTGAACTCCTGGGTTATGGGGTGAACTCCTGGGATATGGGGCTGAACTCCCAGGATATGGGGCTGAACTCCCGGGATAGAGGGCTGAACTCCTGGGATATGGGGCTGAACTCCCAAGATATGGGGCTGAACTCCTGGGTTATGGGGTGAACTCCTGGGATATGGGGCTGAACTCCCAGGATATGGGGCTGAACTCCCAGGATTTGGGGCTGAACTCCCAGGATAGAGGGCTGAACTCCCAGGATTTGGGGCTGAAGTCCCAGGATAGAGGGCTGAACTCCTGGGATATGGGGCTGGACTCCCAGGATATGGGGCTGAACTCCTGAGATAGGGGCTGGACTCCCAGGATAGAGGGCTGAACTCCCGGGATATGGGGCTGAACTCCCAGGATATGGGGCTGAACTCCCAGGATAGAGGGCTGAACTCTGGGATATGGGGCTGAACTCTGGGATATGGGGCTGAACTCTGGGATATGGGGCTGAACTCTGGGATATGGGGCTGAACTCCCAGGATATGGGGCTGAACTCCCGGGATAGAGGGCTGAACTCTGGGATATGGGGCTGAACTCTGGGATATGGGGCTGAACTCTGCGATATGGGGCTGAACTCTGGGATATGGGGCTGAACTCCGGGATATGGGGCTGAACTCCCAGGATTTGGGGCTGAACTCCCGGGACATGGGCTGGGCTCCACCCTGCTGCTTTGTCCCGCTCCCAGAGGAACTGCACCACTTTACACACACTTGTCCCTGAGCCAGTGAAGTCTTTACCTCATCCCTTTGGAATTCCAAGCTGAGACACCTGTAGGACAGCCGAGTTTGCTGTTCTAGCGAAGAACTGGCCCCATCACCTGCCTGGCACCTTCCTGGGGCGAGTTTGGGGAGCTCAGAGACCCCCCTGACATGGGATCTGGAGGAATGGCACGAGGGAGTGACTCCTTCCATGGCACAACCACAGTGAGCACCGGGGATGTGTCACCAGCACCAGGATGTGTCCAGCACAGCCACCACCCTGCAGTGACCAGCTGAGCTGCCCATCCCCTGCTTCCTCCTCCAGCACACAGCAATTCCCCTTTTCTGGTTTAAATCCCTGATCTCCTGGATAAACTGCAGCAGGTTTCTCCAGGCCCTCATGCAGGGCTGGGGCCCAGCTCCTTTCCAAGACACCATCAACAATTCCCAGATAAACGTCCCCAGCCTGGGGAGCATCACGAGGAGGCACTGGGGTGCCCTCGGCCCTGATGCTCCCAGGAGCCATCTGAGGACACACTCACAGCTGGCTGCAGCTGTAAGACAACAGCAACAATCAAAAATAACCTCAGTGCAATCTTCAATTAATTTATAACCTGGCAACAGCTCAGGACTCTGGTTCTAATTAATCCCGACCTCCTTTAATTGAGGAGCCGATTGCTGCGAGATGTTTGTTTGTGCTTCATCCGTTCCATCTCTGCTCAGAATCCATCTGATAATTGTTTGAACACTGAAACCCTGCTGGGGTTATTGGCATTTTTGTGTCCAGTGAGGACAGGAGCACTCACAGACCCAGCCCTGGCTCTGCTGGTACCAGAGCACCTCATGCCAGAGGAGGGAGAGGCTCCTCGTGCTCCTCACAAAAACATGGATCGCTCCAGCCTGAATCCATCTTGTGCAGTAAAGATCCCTTAAAACACAGGAAAGGGCTGGAGTTACATTTCTGTCTTTCTGGGAGCCTTTGCCTGTGCATTTACACATCTGGGATTTCCTGCCATGTGAAAGTTTTGTTCCCCTTCATGCTTTGGCTGGAAACGTTTGTATTTCCAAGAGGCGTTTCCTGCCCTGGGCTGCAGCCAGAGCATTTATGTCATTTTTGATCCAGGATTTTACCATTTATTTGTGTGCTTCCTACACATCTCAGTGGTTATTCTGGTCCAGCCTTGGCTCCACAGCTCTCATCACCGAGCCTGGCACGGAAATCTTCCCTTGACAAAAACAGCCGGAACCACACATCGTTTCTTGAGCAGGGCTGACTCATCATTTCCTAAATACTGGAGTGCCCCGTGGCCCTGAAATGCTCCGAAAAGGAGCAGATTAATGGCTGAAAACATTCTGATGGCCAACACTGCCAGGGCCCAAATCCCACCTGACCACAGCCAAGGCTCCTGCCTGCTCTGGAGTAGGAGTTAGGAGGAACACGCTGGGCAGGGGACAAGCACAGAGCTGGAAGGGCGGAATGGCTGTCCCAGGCTGCAGGGGGACCTGCAGGGATGTGTGGAGCAGCTGTGGATGTGGCTCCTCCACCCCAGGCATGGGCTACTGCTGCTCCCTGCCCACCCTGCTGCACCTCTCAGCCCTCCCTTGGTCCAGCAAGCCTCCTGGAGGCCCAACAACACCTTCTGGGCAGCCAAAGAGCTTTTCTTTTGCACAGACACATTAAATAAATGATTGATGTGCTGTTATCAGTGGCATCTAATCCCTCATTATATTGCTTTCCTATAAGTGCTGTTAACCCTTGCAGCCCCCGGATCTGTGGCTCCCAGGGAACTGCCTGGTGCTGTGGGAACTGATCTATCTCTGCGAGGGGAGGTGGGAGGAGAAGCCAAGAGAGTGTCCATGGTGTGGCCAAGGACTGTGCTGCAGCCAGGGCAGGTAAATGAACAATGGATTATAGTGAGGCTGGCTCCCTGCTCAGACACGCCTGGAGGTGCTGGGGAACTGCTCCTTTGCTCCACTTTCTAATGCTGAGCCCAGCTTGTTTCACAAGTCGTGTGTTCTGGTACTTTACCATTAAACAGCTCCCTGAGAGCTCCATCCCTGGGTGTTCCCCTCTGCCTTCCCTTCCCTGAATGCTGCCCCTGAATGGGGCACAGCCCTTCACCCACACCCCACGGGGTCCCTCGGGTGTCCCTGTGCTGGGTGACACTGCTGACTCCAACAGGCACACCCCAGCTCACCCACACCCCACGGGGTCCCTCGGGTGTCCCTGTCTGGGTGACACTGCTGACTCCAACAGGCACACCCCGGCTCACCCACACCCCACGGGGCCCCTCGGGTGTCCCTGTGCTGGGTGACACTGCTGACTCCAACAGGCACACCCCGGCTCACCCCTGTGCCAGTAAAACCCTGCTCGGCCCCTCGAGGGACAGATGCTCTGGACATTCATGGACCATTATAACATTGCTACTTCATTATGGATTAGCCAAGTCAGCCTTACACAATCCCTGCAGGAAACACTCACCCCTCTCCCTACAGAGGTCCCACACCATTTCCCAGCCTGGTTTTGGCGCTGCTCACCGGGCTCGGAGCTGTCGCAGTCCTGGGGGTTGCACTTCTGGCTGCTCTCGGGCCAGGGCTCGTGGTCACACAGGCTGCTGTCCTCCTCGGCCACCCCGGTCCTGGTGTCGATGCACTTGACCTGGCGCCGCTGGATGCCACCTCCGCAGGGAGCCGAGCACTGCGGGAGCAGGACCAGGGTCAGCCTGGGGACCCCTCCCCGTGTCCCACAGAGCCCCAGTGCCACCCCGAGGGCGTTCTGCAGCAGCTCCTGTGCTGGCTCCAGGGCTGGGCTCCCCATTCCTGCAGCAGCCCCCCCCCTGGCTGGAAGGCTGGGTTCCCCATTCCTGCAGCAGCCCGAGGGCTGGGCTCCCCATTCCTGCAGCAGTCCCCCCACTGGCTGGAGGGCTGGGTTCCCCATTCCTGCACTCCCCAGGAAGGGGACAGTCCCACTCACCGGGCCCCAGGAGCCCACCACCCAGGTGGTGCAGGGCTGGGTGTTGCAGGGCCGGGAGCTGTTGGGCCGCAGTGTCTCCTCGCAGCGCCCTGGCTCTGGGCACGTCACCAGCCGCGCCTGCTCCCCACCACCACACGGCTCCGAGCACTGCAGGGAGAGAAAACACCGTCAGGGGCTGGGGCTGCAGCCCCTCTGCCCTGGAGACAGCTGGGGGTGCTCACCTGGAGAAGGGAAGGCTCCAGGGAGAGCTCAGAGCCCCTGGCAGGGCCTGAAGGGCTCCAAGAGAGCTGGAGAGGGACTGGGGACAAGGGATGGAGGGACAGGACACAGGGAATGGCTTCCACTGCCAGAGGGCAGGGATGGATGGGATATTGGGAAGGAATTCCTCCCTGTTAGGGTGGGCAGGCCCTGGCACAGGTGCCCAGAGCAGCTGTGGCTGTCCCTGGATCCCTGGCAGTGCCCAAGGCCAGGCTGGACATTGGGGCTTGGAGCAGCCTGGGACAGTGGGAGGTGTCCCTGCCATGGCAGGGGTGGCACAAGGCATCCCCCAGCCCCGGGCAGCCCTACCTCTCTCCAGGAGGATGTGTACCAGGCCAGGCACGGCGCGCTCTGGCAGGGCAGCTGTGCCGGGGGCTGTGCCAGCACGGCCTGGCAGTGGAAGGGTCGCAGCAGCCGCTGGTCCCTGGTGTCCACGCAGTGAACGTCCCGAACCTTCGTCCCCTTGCCGCAGCTCCGGGAGCACTGCGAAAGGACACGGCACCGCGCTGGGGAACCCCCACGGGAAGGGGAGGTGACCCCAGGGACAGGCTCTGCCCAAGGGGAGGTGACCCCAGGGACAGGCTCTGCCAAGGGGAGGTGACCCCAGGGACAGGCTCTGCCCAAGGGGAGGTGACCCCAGGGACAGGCTCTGCCCAAGGGGAGGTGACCCCAGGGACAGGCTCTGCCAAGGGAAGGTGACCCCAGGGACAGGCTCTGCCCAAGGGGAGGTGACCCCAGGGACAGGCTCTGCCAAGGGGAGGTGACCCCAGGGACAGGCTCTGCCCAAGGGGATGTGACCCCAGGGACAGGCTCTGCCCAAGGGGATGTGACCCCAGGGACAGGCTCTGCCCAAGGGGATGTGACCCCAGGGACAGGCTCTGCCCAAGGGGAGGTGACCCCAGGGACAGGCTCTGCCCAAGGGGATGTGACCCCAGGGACAGGCTCTGCCCAAGGGGAGGTGACCCCAGGGACAGGCTCTGCTGAAAAGGAGGTGACCCCAGGGACAGGCTCTGCCAAGGGAAGGTGACCCCAGGGACAGGCTCTGCTGGCGCTGGGCTGAGCTGACACTCAGCCTCCTCTGCCCTTGCTCCAGGCCGAGCCAGAGCACAGTCTGTGTGGCTCATCTGCCACTGCCACCCCTCTGAAACCAGGTGGGTTCCACTTGTGACAACAACAGCCTTTCTGCATCAAACACTGATGATCCCAAGGAACAGAGTCCACCCAGAGCAAGGAGGGCTGCTCCCCACTGCCGAACCTACTGAACTCACCCAACCCAACTGCAAACATCTCCTGGCAGTGCAGAGGGGCCAGAACATTGTCCAGAGACCGACACACCACAGAGCCACAGAATGGTTTGGGACAGACCCTACAGACCATCTCATTCCATGGCCCTGCCATGTGATGGCACCCACCAGCCCAGGTTGCCCAGCTCCACCCAAGCTGGCCCTTCAAACCCCTCGTTTGGCTTTTGCAAATTCATGACTTTTATACCAGAATAGGAGAATATAGTGGGATGAGCAGTTTAAACTCCGTGGCAAGCACAGACCTCTACTGTCTGCCTTAGTGAGCCGTGGGGCGAGAGCCCTCCCCGGGAGCTGCTGGGACCCCAGGCCTGCCTTGGCCCGTGGGTTTTGGGTCCCTCCCTCCCCAGCCCCTCACCTTGCTCCAGTTGCCCACACGCCAGGCCGAGCAGGGTCTGAGGGAGCACCTCCGGGCGGGGACAGGCCGGTCAGCCATGGCACAGCCACCGTCACTGCCGCTGCTGCAGCGCACCGACCGCCACACCGCGCCCACGCCGCACGTGGCCGAGCACTGCAACACAGGGACCCTGCTGCTGGCCGTGCTGACACCCCTGAGTGTGCTGCTGGCCATCCCCACACCCCTGAGTGTGCTGCTGGCCATGCTGACACCCCTGAGTGTGCTGCTGGCCATGCTGACACCCCTGAGTGTGCTGCTGGCCATCCCCACACCCCTGACCCTGCTGCTGGCCATGCTGACACCCCTGAGCCCATCCTGACACCCCTGACCCTGCTACTGGCCATCCTGACACCCCTGAGCCTGTTCCCCTCCATCCCCACACCCCTGCGCCTGCCCCATACCCCTGAGCCTCCTGTTCTCCATCCCCACACCCAGGGGAACATGGGGCAGCACGCTGGGCTGGGGCTGGGGGTACCTTTAGCCTTTTGTCACCAGTTCTCTCTTAAATAGCACTAATGACCTCAGCCACCGAGTGCTGCCAAGAGCAACATCCCAGAGCCAGCAGGGACAGGGACACATCCGTACCTGTCCCATGTCACACTTTCCATGGGACTCACCTCACTCCAGTTCCCGACCTCCCAGCTGGGCTTGGCAGTGTCTGCCGCGGTGGTCGATGGTGGGAGCAGAGCCTCCTCCTCCTCCTCCTCCAGCCTCTCCTCCCAGGGCGGGGGGGACAAAGGGGTGGCCTGGGACAGCCAGTCCTGGTCCCTGGGGGCAGATGTCCCTGGGGGTGCCCACGGCCAGGGCTCCCCCGGTGCAGTGACACTGAGTGGGGTCCCCTGGGAGGGCAGCTCGGTGTGGGGCGATGGCAGATCCGGGGGCTGGGACACGCCTGGTGTCTCCCATTGCGGGGGGGACCCTGCTGGGGGGCTGTGAGCTGGGGCTGTGGGCATGGCTGGGGCCAGGCCATCCTGCTGGGTGAGGCCGCTGGAGCTGAGCTGGGAGGGTGGCCTGGGCACGGCAGGGGACAGGGACACTGCGGGGGCTGTTGTGGCCACCGAGGGCATTGAGATGGGGGCTGTTGGGGTGTGCAGCTCTGGCTGGTGCCCTCTCTGCCCCATGGGAGCCCCACCAGCACCCACGGGAGGGGGGCTCGCAGCAGGGTGGGGGCTGCCAGCCCTCCCTGCCACCTCCCGGCCCGGGGTCTGCAGGGTGGGCAAGGCAAGGTCTGCCCTGTCCATCCCCCAGGCTCGCCCGCCTGCCTGGGGGTCCAGCACCCCCTCCGGCTCTCCTGCCCGCCCGAGCTGCTCCGTGGGCCGGGGGGCTGCACCACTGGTGGCACCAGTGATGGCCAGACCCCTTTCCCTGGAGTCCTGGTGGCCTCTCCCTGCAGACCCAGCCGTGCCATGTCCCTCTGTGCCCTCGCTGTCACTGCCCGGCGCTCCTGGCCCGTGGGACACATCCGCAGTGGCACTGCCCCAGCCCGTGGGCACCGCAGCGGCTGCGTGGGGTGCCCAGGGAGCGAGGCCATGGCCGGGGGCACCGTGCCCAGTGCTGGTGCTGGGGGGCACAGCTCCAGCTCCGTGGGGCTCATCCCGGGGCGGGTGGCCGTGGCTGTTTGCAGAGCCGTGGCTCACGGTGCTCGGCGTGGGCGGGTGCTGCTCAGAGTGGGGCACAAGCACCGTGCCCTCCTCCTCCTCCTCACCCAGAAAGGCAGGGGTGGTGTGTCGGGGAGTGGCTGGTCCCACATCCTCAGGGACCTCGTTCAGGAGGTCATCCACGGCTGAATCCCCAGGCTCTGTCTCATCCACAGGAGCAGAAGCATCGTCTATGTCAGTGCTGGGATGGTCCTCGCCCTCTCCCCCCAGCTCGGTGGTGAGCAGGGCCTCGGTGGGCAGCTCCTGGGGCCCCTCCATGTCATCAGTGCTCAGCTCTGGCTTCAGCCCCTCGCCTTTGGTCTCCTTCTCCGTGAAGGGATAGTAGGACAGATCCTCGTGGAAGTTGATAAAGTTATAATCGTAATAAAAATCATCAACAAAGATGTTTCCCTTCCTGGCTGAGAAGTCCTCCTCGGTGATGACATTGACATCGTTGGACTCGGGGACATTTGGGATCACGGGGCTGAATTTGGTGATGTGGTTGCTGGGGATGTAGTGGATGTCGTTGAACACCTCCCTGCTGGAGGAGCCGCTGCCGGACCAGTCGGCGTTGGCACTGTCCCACGGGCACGGCGGCAGGGAGCAGAGCCTCTCGGGGCTGGGTCTCTCTGCAGGGTCACACGCGGCCCCGGTGCTGTTGCTGCAGTGCACAGGGCGCCGCTGGGTCCCGTTCCCGCAGCTCACGGAGCACTGGGGGGAACAGAGAGGGTCAGCTCTGCAGGGCAGGGCCAGGAGCGGTGCCTGTGTCCTCAGCAGTGAGTGCTCCGCTGTCCCCTGGGCCACAAGGGCTCCACGTCACTCTGCCAGCTGCCACCACCCACTGGGCCCCCGGACACCTCCTGTGCCAGCCCCACCGTGATCACACCGGGGAGCAGAGCATTTCTGCCCAAACTGGGCTCCCCGTTAGAGACTGCGCAGAGCAGGGCTGTGCTGGGCACTTTGCTCACGGTGCCCCTTGCCCTGCACTCCAGCCACAAACAGAGCAGCATTCCCGGGAGATGGACGCTGGGAAGGGCAGGGGGAGGATGATCTAATAGGTCTTTCCTGTGACCTATTGCCATGAATTGCATCTCTTCTTCTGGAAGAGCATTCTTTGAAGCAGGGAATAACAACATGAGTGTTGTCCAGCAGGGAAAAAGCAAAGGTCAGGGAGGAGCTGTGCTGGGGACACCCCTGCCCCCATAATGGGCTCTTTGAGATAAAGAAATTGAAATGCTGGAAAGGACAACAGCAGCATTTTCTGCTGCATTTGGGCTTGGAGCAACCTGGCCTGGTGAAAGGTGTCCCTGCCCATGGCAGGGGTGGAATGACATGAGCTTTAAGGTCTCTTCCACCCCAAAGCATCCCAGGATTCTCTGGTAACACCTCCAGGCATTCCCAGCAGCCGGAACCAAACATTTCCACACACCAATATCTGTGAGAGGGCTCAAGGAGTTGCTCCTCCCCTGCCATGGCATTGCCAGACCAGGGAAAACAGAGCTCCCACAAAGCTGCAACTTCCCAGCACAGGCTCCAGCTGCCCCAGGAGATAAGCTCCAGGTATCGCAGCGCTCGCAGGGCACCAAGGGAGGCTATTTGCCCAGGCTGGGTTATCAGGGAAGCCCTTGGGACACAGATAAGCAATGAGGGCTGTGTGTGGGAACACACCGAGCTCGCAGGAGGGCTCAGCCTTGAGCAGGAGCCATCGAGGCTGGCACGGTGGGATGTGCTCCTCCAGGACACAGCCATCACGTCTGGGAGCCCTGAACAACAAATCAGCCCTCCTGCCGCAGGAACTTCTTTGGGGAGCCCATAAAGCTGCACGTGCAGAGCTCTGGGGTCCTCTGAAGGCACTAAGACCTGGTGTTCTAGCAGCTGTGGTGCTGCAGGACTGGACAGGCACACGTGCTCCTGCCTGGGCTCTGCACCACAGAGCTGCCCCACCCCTGCTGCTACTGCTGACAGAAGGACCACGGCTCTGAGAGGCTTCCAAGCCCCTCCAACTCCCCTACTTGTGGTGGTGGAAATGGAGAAGAAAGAGGGCTCTCCCTTTAAATTAAAGGACAGAAAAGCTCCTGAACCTCAAAATCCCAAAGATGTTTTTCCTGGGCTCACAAATCCATTGATGCCAATGCCACAGAGGATGACTGTGAGGGCTGGGGCTGGCCCTGCCCAGCACTGACCCACTGACAAGCAGTAATTTTCCTGTTAAGCCATTGCATCCATCTTTCTTAGCCCCTAATTGTGGCTTTTGTGGGCCCCTAGACAAATATTTCCAACTCGCTCTCCTTTAGCCTTCATATTCTCTGTTCACATTTGATTCCATTTGTTCCTTAGCAACAAGCTCTGTTCCCAGGCTCTCTTCTTTCTCTCCTGATATTTGTCTTCACCCTGAACACTTTTGGAACGGCTGCTTAAACTAAGAGTTATAATTTTCTAGTTGAAACCCTCAGCCTGTGGTTAAGCTGATTTGCAGAAACACAAAAATAAATCAAGGCCACACAGTTAACCACCCCATGGAATGGTTTGGGTTGGAAAGGACCTTAAAGATCATCCAGTTCCACTCCCTGCCATGGGCAGGGACACCTTCCCCTACACCAGGCTGCTCCAAGCCCTGTCCAGCTGAAAACCTCATCTGAGCCCTCCCTGTGCCAGGCAGGGAGCGTGGCTCTCAGCCTGCGTGAGGGAGCTGCAAAGCTCAGGGATGGGGCAGAGTTCAACCCCCAACGCTCCTGCCTCGCTCGGGGACCTCTCCAAGCAATGGAATTCCCATCCCTGGAGCTGCTGAGCCCATCCGGACACAGCCACAGATTTTCTGTGCGCAGGAGCACACCCATGGCTCCTGGGCAGGCTGGGGGCACCTGTCCCCAGCTCCCACCCCTCTGCCAGACCCCGGCACCGCCCCGACGCTCCCTCTCACCTCAGACCAGTTCCCCACGGCCCACTGCGAGGGACAGGGCACCTCTGGGTGGCAGGGCGCGGTGGCCTCCGGCTTGGGGAGGTGCTGGCACTGTGCCGGCGGCAGGGCCCGCTGCTCGTCCAGCCCCACGCTCTGGATGCACAGCACCGTCCTCTTCATCAGCCCCGCGCCGCCGCACGAGGCCGAGCACTTCTGCCACTCGCCCACCCACCACCTGCCGGGAGGGGACAGGGGACAGGGGACAGGTCAAGGGGAGAGAGGAGAGGGGGAAAGGGGGACAGGGGAAAGGGGGACAGGGGGAAAAGGGGACAGGGGAAAAGGGGACAGGGGACAGGGCAAGGGGAGAGAGGAGAGGGGGAAAGGGGGAAAGGGGGACAGGGGAAAAGGGGACGGGGAAAAGGGTACGGGGAAAAGGGGACGGGGAAAAGGGGACGGGGAAAAGGGGACGGGGGAAAAGGGGACGGGGGAAAAGGGGACGGGGGAAAAGGGGACGGGGAAAGGGGACGGGGGAAAAGGGGACGGGGGAAAGGGCAAGATCTCAGCCAGAGCAAGAGGCCACACACCAGAGTCTGTCCCATCATGTGCAGCCCATCCTGTGCAGCCATAGGGAAAGGAGGATCCCAAACGTGGCATGGGAGCCCAGACAGAGGGTCAGGGATGGCACAGTCCCCAAGCCGTGCCAGGGTTATGGGCACAGAGGCAGAGAGGAGCATCCTGCCAGCACAGGACCTCCTGTGAAGCTCAGCCTGCCTTGCTCAGGCAATGCCAGGGGTGCTGTCATGGACCAGCCCAGGGCCTGGGACCCCGCCCGGGGTGGGGGAGAGGGCGGGAGCAGGGCAGAGTCGCACCTGGCCGGGCAGGGCTCCTCGCTGCAGGTGCGCTGCTGGTCATCAGGACGGGTCAGCGCGTCGCAGAAGCGCTCCTCCACCAGCCCCGCCAGCCGCTCCACGCAGTGCACCACCTGCCGCTGCACCCCTGCGGAGGGACGGCACTGAGACACCCCGACAGGGCACTGAACCCCTGAGACACACAGCCCTGCAGAGGGACGGCACTGAGACACCCCGACAGGGCACTGACACCCCTGTGACACACAGCCCTGCGGAGGGATGGCACTGAGACACACTGACAGGGCACTGACACCCCTGTGACACACAGCCCTGCAGAGGGATGGCACTGAGACACCCCGACAGGGCACTGACACCCCTGAGACACACAGCCCTGCGGAGGGATGGGCATTGAGACACCCCGACAGGGCACTGACACCCCTGAGACACACAGCCCTGCGGAGGGACGACATTGAGACACACTGACAGGGCACTGACACCCCTGAGACACACAGCCCTGCGGAGGGATGGGCACTGACACCTCTAACGGGGCACAGACACCCCTGAGACACAGCACGGGCACCAGTGTGGCTTTGGAAACCGAACTGACCCACCCAGCAGCCTCCAGCAGCAGATGACAGGACGCTCTCGGTGAGCCTGAGCCACCAGAACAGCGAAAGAAAACGAAAGCACAACGTGAAGCTGCAAGTTGATTTGTGCTGAGGGTGCACTGCCCTCATGGAGCCCCGTGGGGAGCTGGGGCAGGCTGGCAGGGGAGGGGCTGCACTGCCCTGGCACCACTGCCCAGAGCCACACCAGGCACGGAGCTGTGCGCACTGGGGTCTGGGGGCTGTGGGCAGCCAAGGACAGCACTCTGCTCTTTAGGCAGCCCTGCCCCAGCCCAAAGCAGGGGCAGCTCGCTGGCCAAAGCCTCGTGTCCCCGTCTGCTCCCAGGGGCTTTCAGGGGTGACCTCAGCACGCTGCCTCGCTCCAGCTCCTGTCCCCATTGCTGTAACACGTACTTGACCTGTGACACGGAGAGCTGTCACCACAAACCCAGCTGACACTGACAGAGCCCTGCTGAGGCTGCCGAGCTGGCTCCACCTCAAGCTCCTGGGAGCTCACAGGGCCCCGGGGCTGGCCAAAGGCTCCGTGTGAGCTCTGCCACATCCACGGCTCAGCTCACAGCACCATCCCGGCCAGGCCGAGGGGCTCAGCCCTGTCCAGCTGCTCACCCTCACCGACTCCTGCCTGCTTCACTCCTCTATTTCCTTTCAGTTCTGGAAGCCAAGCACTCAAGTCACACAAAGGAAAGCTGCCTGTGTCCTGGCACTCTGTGCTACCTCGAAAGCATGAGTGTCCTTGAATTCCCCTTTTTTCCAGTGCCAGCTGCTCTCGAGGAAGTGCTCGCTGGTCCCAGCCTCCCCCGGCAGGGTTCCAGGAATGTCCCTCTGCATCAGCCGCCCCAAAAGCTGCCCTGGGGACCCTGGGATAGCCAGCCAAGGGGCAGGGGCAGGATGGGGGAAGCCAATGTCCCCACAGGGTCAGTGTGGGACCCCAGCGCTCTGCCTGCAGCAGGCACCCTCCTGTGGGCTCTCCGAAAAACCCTGATATTCTGCCCCTGGAGAGGCCCAGCCAGGCAGGAGAGCGGCCCTTCCACACTCCCCGATTTCTCTAAAGCCCTTTTGTCTCCATCCCTGTCGGTAACAGGACACCGAGCCGGCACACGGCGCTGATAAACCCTGGGGTTCCTGGTGAGCGCCGTGGGGCCACCGGAGCCGTGACCTCAGCACATGTCCCTTCTTTCTTCCCCTAAGACCTCGTGAAACCCAACCCCAGGAATTGCTGGGGCTCCCCGGGGATGCTGCACTGCTCAGAGCGGGCGTCCCGCGGGGCTGTGCTCACCTGTGCCGCAGGTGGCCGTGCAGGTGGTCCAGGAGCCGAAGCGCCACAGGAACTCGGGCTGCTCGATCTCGTTCTCGCTGTCGGCCGGGCGCTGGATCGTGTACTGGTACCTCACACCCGGGTTGGTCTCCTGGAACAGCAGCTGGGGACACAGGGACAGTCAGGGGGTGCCAGTGGGGTGTGGCATTGCCCCTGGGGCTCCTCAGGAGAGAAGGACCTGCCCAGCAGGGCCAGAAGGATGTGACTGTGCCCACTCTGCACCAGGGCTGGACAGGACTTGGGGCAACCTGGTCTGTGGAAGGTGTCCCTGCCCATGGGTGGAATTTCCTAAATTGCTCCCCACCCCAAAGGGCTCCTGCAGCTCCTGTGGTTGACACAAGTCCTGCTCGAAGCTCCTCCGGCACCCGCGCTCGCCAGGGCTGGGAGTTCATCCCTGTTTTTCTTAGCCTAAGCACTCCCATTATTGCCAAAGCTTTGTTGTTCTTGGAGCTTTGGCAGGAGCCAGGGCATCTTTCCAAAACCTCTCCATGAATATCGAAACATTCTTGTCCAAAAGTTTCAATTAGGCTGTGAATCCCAGACAGTGATTTGTGGGTGCCGAGCGTGCCAGCATTGCCATTAACAGCAGCCCTTGGCGGCAGCGGGCCCAGGATCCCGCTCACATCCCATCCCATGCATCCCATGGATCCCATGGATCCCATCCCATCCCATGGATCCCATCCCATGGATCCCATGGATCCCATCCCATCCCATGGATCCCATGGATCCCATCCCATCCCCTCCCATCCCATGGATCCCATGGATCCCATCCCATCCCATGGATCCCATCCCATTGATCCCATCCCATGGATCCCATCCCATCCCATCCCGAGCTGCTGCTGAAGGAAAGGCCCAAGGAGGAGGTTCTGGCTGCTCAGGGTGGCCCAGCTCCGGACAAGCCATGCAAGGGGGATGCTCTGGGGACTGCATCAGGCTGGGCCATGATTGCCAGGGCAGGGGGGCCTGGGGGTCCATGGGATGCACTCTGTGGCTGTCACCACCCCTGGCACCACGAGGGATTTCAGCTGTGCCATCAGCATGGGATGATTCCTGCTGGTTTCTCCCGAGGATGGCCTGGCCTCACAGCCACAAGGCTATTGACTCCCAGCAGCTCCCTCGCTGCTGACTGTCCAGCCCAGCCACAAGCCCTGGGGCTCCTTGCCTGCTCTCGATAAGATAGGGGAAAGGCCTCAGGAAGTGGCTCTCTCCTCGCTCCCTGTCCTGTGTAAATACTGCGTGGAATGCTGCGGAGGGGATGAGGCTCAGCTGGACACACTCCCCAGGCCGGCAGCGTGTGCTTGGCTGCTCGGCGCTGGCTCGCAGAGAAACACACCCGAGGAGGTGCAGAGCCCACCCCGGGAGCAGGGAGAGACCCCACAGCAGGGCAGGATCCATCGCACCTGGATCCACACGGGCTCCACCGTGGGCCCCGGAGAGGTGAGGTTCTCCCAGTTGCCTGTCCTCTTGTAGGTGAAGGTGGTCCCTGCCACCCTGTAGTCGCCGTTCCACTGGATGGTCCAGCCGCCGTTCAGGAAATACTTCTCGGGGTCCTCGCTCCGCAGCGCCAGGAAATTCCCAGCTTCTGCCACCTCTTCAATGCGGATCTCCCGGGCCCCCACGGGGATAATCCCGATGTCGACATAACCTGGGAACGGAACCGAGCGCTGGTCTTGGCAGAGTCAGAGGTGTCTGAGATGGTTTTTGTCCTTGGGTGGGTGCCAGCATCCCCTGAGTGGGTGCTGCGTCCCCTGGGCAGGCACTGTGTCCCCTGGGCGGGCACTGTGTCCCCTGGGTGGGCACTGTGTCCCCTGGGCAGGCACTGTGTCCCCTGGGTGGGCACTGTCCCCTGGGTGCCAGCATTGTGCCAATCCTTACAGCTCTGTGAGGCACCAGTGGACACCAAACCCTACCCTGCCCTGAGCCCATCTGAGTTCCCTGCTGTCTTATCCCAAAAAATGGACAAGTTGGGGTTAGCCCTCTCTCCAAAGTGGCACAGCAGCAGCAGCCTGGCTGTGCCGGAGCAGGCACGCATGTCCTGGGGACAGCCGAGGTGTCCTTACCCAGCCCCTCGCTGTCCTCGAAGGTCTTGTGCACCGTGTGGCAGGTGGAGCCGTCCCCGTGGCAGACCCCGCAGCGATCCTCCACGGCGTGCGAGTCGATCTCGTAGTCACAGCCCACGTTCTGCAAGGGAGCCCCGTCAGCCCCGCAGCAGCAGCTCCGGAGCACCCATAGCATCTCCGGAGCACCCACAGCAGCTCCAGAGCACCCACAGCAGCTCCCGAGCACCCACAGCAGCTCCTGAGCACCCACAGCAGCTCCTGAGCACCCATAGCATCTCCGGAGCACCCACAGCATCTCCTGGAGCACCCACAGCATCTCCTGGAGCACCCACAGCATCTCCTGGAGCACCCACAGCAGCTCCCGAGCATCCACAGCAGCTCCCGAGCACCCACAGCAGCTCCTGGAGCACCCACAGCAGCTCCAGAGCACCCACAGCAGCTCCCGAGCACCCACAGCAGCTCCCGGAGCACCCACAGCAGCTCCCGGAGCACCCACAGCAGCTCCAGAGCACCCACAGCAGCTCCGGAGCACCCACAGCAGCTCCCGAGCACCCACAGCAGCTCCGGAGCACCCACAGCAGCTCCGTAACACCCACAGCAGCTCTGGAGCACCCACAGCAGCTCCCGAGCACCCACAGCAGCAGCTCTGGAGCACCCACAGCAGCTCCCGAGCACCCACAGCAGCTCCGGAGCACCCACAGCAGCTCCGGAGCACCCACAGCAGCTCCCGAGCACCCACAGCAGCTCCTGAGCACCCACAGCAGCTCCGGAGCACCCACAGCAGCTCCTGGAGCACCCACAGCAGCTCCTGGAGCACCCACAGCAGCTCCTGGAGCACCCACAGCAGCTCCGGAGCACCCACAGCAGCTCCTGGAGCACCCACAGCAGCTCTGGAGCACCCATAGCAGCTCCAGAGCACCCACAGCAGCTCCCGGAGCACCCACAGCAGCTCCTGGAGCACCCACAGCAGCTCCTGGAGCACCCACAGCAGCTCCCGAGCACCCACAGCAGCCCCAAAGCACCCACAGCAGCTCCTGAGCACCCACAGCAGCTCCTGGAGCACCCACAGCAGCTCCGGAGCACCCACAGCAGCTCCGGAGCACCCACAGCAGCTCCCGAGCACCCACAGCAGCTCCAGAGCACCCACAGCAGCCCCAGAGCACCCACAGCAGCTCCGGAGCACCCACAGCAGCTCCTGGAGCACCCACAGCAGCTCCGGAGCACCCACAGCAGCTCCCGAGCACCCACAGCAGCTCCCGAGCACCCACAGCAGCTCCTGGAGCACCCACAGCAGCTCCCGAGCACCCACAGCAGCTCCCGAGCACCCACAGCAGCTCCTGGAGCACCCACAGCAGCTCCCGAGCACCCACAGCAGCTCCAGAGCACCCACAGCAGCTCCTGGAGCACCCACAGCAGCTCCGGAGCACCCACAGCAGCTCCAGAGCACCCACAGCAGCTCCAGAGCACCCACAGCAGCTCCTGGAGCACCCACAGCAGCTCCGGAGCACCCACAGCAGCTCCGGAGCACCCACAGCAGCTCCCGAGCACCCACAGCAGCTCCGGAGCACCCACAGCAGCTCCAGAGCACCCACAGCAGCTCCTGGAGCACCCACAGCAGCTCCAGAGCACCCACAGCAGCTCGGAGCACCCACAGCAGCTCCGGAGCACCCACAGCACCCAGCACACCGTCTCCAGAGGATTCACGGAAGCACGGAGCACTTTGGGTTGGAAGGGATGCTAATCCAGCTCCAGCCCCCTGCCGTGGGCAGGGACACTTTCCCCAGAGCAGGTCACTCCGAGCCCCGTGCAGCCTGGCCTGGGCTGTGCTGTCTCCTTGGGGCCAGCACAGAGGCAGAGCCAGCCCGTACTGCACCCCACGGCAATCAGGAACACCTCCCAAAAGGGGAATGGCAAAAGGAACGAGCTCAGCACACCATGGAGGGGATGCTGAGCTGGCCCAGGGTGTCCCCAGGTCCCCCGAGGCCCACCTTGCAGATGCCGTTGATGCAGACGTCGCGGCTGGCGTCGCTGTCGTAGCAGGGGGTGCCGTCCACCACGGCGTCCCGCAGCTTCTCGGCGAAGTACTCGTGCTCGGGCCGGCAGTGCAGCTCGCAGGGGTTCACTGGGGAACAGGCACACACTCAGCCCCAGCGCCCGGGCCCGGCTCCGAAAACAAAATCAACCCTGCAAGCCCAGCCACAATGCAAAATACAAAATATTTGAGCGTGAACAGGCTGCGAGGTGACGCTGGGACACAAACGGCCAGCTCCGGCCATCTGCGGCACCGTGTCCGAGCGTTTCCAGCCCTGAGGCTCTGCCCTCCACTCACTGCTGTTGGGCACCGGGGTCCACTTGTAGAGCTTCCCCTTGTAGGGCATGGGGTTGAACTGGCTGCACTGGAGCTGGCGGAAGGACGGCTTGTCCGGGGGACACAGCCTCACGTTGCAGATCCGGAACCGCTTCCGCTCCCCCAGGCAGTACCGGCCCCCGTACTTCGGCCTGGGGGAGGGAAAACCAGGGTCACAGAGGGGCTTGGAGTGAGTCCTTGGAATCAGAGAATCCCAGAGTGGTTTGGGCTGGAAGGGACATTAAAGCCCATCCTGTTCCACCCCTGCCACAGGACACCTCCTGCTGACCAGGCTGCTCCAAGCCCCAGGTGCCATCCTGAGCTGCCCTGGAGGAGCTGCTCCCATCCCACCCAGGGTGTGCTCCTCACTCTGCTGCCCCGGGAATGGCCAAGCTGACACTGCACTTTTTAGAGCAAGAGAGACTCGAGAAGCACCAAGCATTGTTTTCTCAGATGCCAACAAATCTCACTGCCACCACCTCCCGCCACGCTGCCTTCTCCTTCTGTCACACCACTCTCCATGACCGAGTGACCTCATGAAAATTCCTTCTCCTGGGCACTCTGCTGAAGAGAATGGCGCTAATGATTATTTTAGGGCTGTGTTTACATGCCCTGCCCTGAGGGAATGGCTGAGGGAGGGGGGATGCCCAGCACATATTTTCTCACTCATCCCAAGGGCAAAGCTGAAGATTTACCTCCAGTGGCCAAAGCAAACAACTGCCCAGGAAATCCCCAGTGTTTGCTCTCCTGCCTGTCCACAGCTGTGTTTGGAACACTCCACGAACCACCACGGCACCTCTGCCACGGAGCTCATGCCACACACAAATCCAG
Organism: Acanthiza pusilla; assembly: GCA_036630365.1. Classification (NCBI taxonomy): domain Eukaryota; kingdom Metazoa; phylum Chordata; class Aves; order Passeriformes; family Acanthizidae; genus Acanthiza; species Acanthiza pusilla. Next base: position 19,913,765 of record JAXCHO010000004.1, on the reverse strand, counting down.
GTCCTGATCCAGGACTGAGATGACAGCGCTTCCCTCCAGAGCCCAACAGCGCGTGCCAAACTCACCCGAGGAAGAGAATGGGCACAACACATCTGGGCACACCAGGAGCCACTCCTGGGGCTGCCAGAGCTCCTCATGCCATGGGAAAGCGACTCCCCTGGGGCATCACTACAAAGCTCCTTTCCTCCCCGTCCCACGGTGCTCTGACACCAGGGCAAGCCAGGGTTTTGGCTGAACTCAGTGCAACAGGGATTTGGTGACCAAGGGGACATCTGGGGAGCAGAGGGGTCAGCCCAGAAACCCTGGGATGGAGATGGCAGCTCCTCCAGCAGTGCCTGGACGTTTCCAGGCAGGAGCCAACGCTGGCTCATGGAATGCAGCAGGGTGATAAACTGCAGCAGGATTTTTCAAAACAACTCTGAATCAGGCTCCAAGAATGCCTGGGTTGCTGTTCTGTCACTAAAGGACACTGGATATGTTTTACATCTCCGAGCGTGGAGCCTCTGCCCTTTGTTTGAGTCACACTGCAACGCTCCGAGCCTGCACGGAGCAGGAGGGACGTGTGGAAGGAGCAGAGCAATTCTGGCCCCTTCAAAGGCTCCCGTGGGCAATCCCAAGAAATTAATGCCCTGATGTGCAAAAGCTTGCAATTCAGACCAGTAACTGCACTATGCACTTTGGACAAGGGATGGAGGGACAGGAAAATGGGGAATGGCTTCCCACTGCCAGAGGGCAGGGTTAGATGGGATATTGGGAAGGAATTGTTCCCTGTGAGGGTGGCAGGCCCTGGCACAGGTGCCCAGAGGAGCTGTGGCTGCCCCTGGATCCCTGGCAGTGTCCCAGGCCAGGCTGGACATTGGGGCTTGGAGCAGCCTGGGACAGTGGGAGGTGTCCCTGCCCAGGGCAGGGATGGAATGAGGTCCCTTCCAACCCAAACCATGGCAGGACTGACTCCTGCCTGGGCTCCTGGGGGTCCGGGCAGCCCCGGGGCAGGGCTGGCTTACGTGGGGTGGCTGCAGTGCCTCTCAGCGCTCTGCACTCCTGCGCCACAGCTGCGGGAACAGGAGGCCCAGGAGCTCCAGGAGCTCCAGCCACCGTCGATGGCCTCGGGCCGGTACCCCACGGGGACACAGTCACCGTTGAAGCACCACTGAGGGACAGGAAGAGGAGAACACAAGGTGAGGCATGGGGAGCACTGGGAGCAGCGGGGCTTTGGGCAGTGGGGTGAGCCCATCCCCACACAGCTCCTGTGTGTGCAGGACCAGGGGTCCCCGAGGCCATGGAGGGGTGTCCCCACTGTCACCTTGTTGTCCCCGCACGCCGTGCCATCGACAGCCGCGTCCAGCTTGGAGTGACACGTGTTCCCCACCGTGCACCACAGCGTGCTGCAGACACTCTGTGGGAAACACAGGGACACGGTTCCTGCCCGGCACAGATCTGACCCTCGGGCACAGATCAGACCCTCGGGCACAGATCAGACCCTCGGGCACAGATCCATCTCTCGGGCACAGATCAGACCCTCGGGCACAGATCAGACCCCCCGGCACAGATCAGACCCTCGGGCACAGATCAGACCCTCGGGCACAGATCAGACCCCCCGGCACAGATCAGACCCTCGGGCACAGATCAGACCCTCGGGCACAGATCAGACCCTCGGGCACAGATCCATCTCTCGGGCACAGATCAGACCCTCGGGCACAGATCCATCCCTCAGGCACAGATCAGACCCTCAGGCACAGATCAGACCCCCTGGCACAGATCAGACCCTCGGGCACAGATCAGACCCTCGGGCACAGATCAGACCCTCGGGCACAGATCAAACCCTCAGGCACAGATCAGACCCTCGGGCACAGATCCGACCCTCAGGCACAGATCAGACCCTCGGGCACAGATCTGACCCTCGGGCACAGATCAGACCCTCGGGCACAGATCCATCCCTCGGGCACAGATCAGACCCTCGGGCACAGATCCATCCCTCGGGCACAGATCAGACCCTCGGGCAAAGATCAGACCCCCCCGGCACAGATCAGACCCTCGGGCACAGATCAGACCCCCCGGCACAGATCAGACCCCCTGGCACAGATCAGACCCTCGGGCACAGACCAGACCCTCCAGCACAGATCAGACCCTCGGGCACAGATCAGACCCTCGGGCACAGATCAGACCCTCGGGCACAGATCCATCCCCTCAGCCCAGATCCATCCCTCGGGCACAGTTCAGACCCTCAGGCAGGCAGAGCACACCCCAGCAGCCCCCAGCCCCGCAGAGCCCCCCCAGCCCGCGGGACCCCACTCACGTCCATGTCGTCGCAGAAGGTGGAGTAGGGGCCGTACTGCAGCCGGCACTGGTGGCCCACGTCGTACAGGACACCCGGGGGCACCAAGGGGAAGTCCAGCACCTCCCGGGCCGGGGGGTCATCCAGGCACAGCCCCCAGCCCCGGCTGAAAGAGAGAGGTCACAGCAGTGTCACCCCAGGCAATGCCAGGGGGAACAGCAGCTGATGAATGCCCCGGCAGGAGCAGCAATCAGCATTTCCCACTGACACGAGCCTGGCTCTGCAATCCCTGGAGCTGTTCTGGTGCACATGGGCACCTCTGGGTATCTTTTTGGGGTGGGAGCTCCCCAGAGCAATCCCCCCATGTCCCCCAGGGATGGCAGGACATGGGGAAGTCAAAGGGCCAACAACGGAAGGGGCAACAACCAGAAACATGCTGGCGGAACCACAACCTCCAGAAATGTCCCCGCTAACCGGAATAAAGGAGATCAGCAGCAGCCAAAACTCCCATATTGGCACTACACAAGCGCTCAGAGCAGGCTGGGCAGCATTTCTTTGGAGCAGAGGTGGGAGAGGAGCAGCCGAGGTGGATGGTTCCTCCCTCTGCTCCAACTGCTTTGGCTCCGATGCTTCCCAAACACACTCGGAATTGTCACCAGCTCAGCCTTCAGTGTTGATTTAAACAAACTTGTTTCCAGCAAGGCCAAGCCTCTGGCGAGGCTGTGGTGGTGGATCAGATTACTCGGGTTTGTTGTGATTGGGAACGGCTCTGAATTAACTCGAAATGAGATTCCTTTTTAACCCAAACCAGCAGGGGAAACACGGGCTGGAAGCTCGAGAGCTCCTGCTCTGGGACGCTGGCAGTGCCTCGGGGTGATGCCCAGCAGAACCAGCACCCCCTCCTCGCTTTCCCATCCCACCCCTGAGCTCCACACTGGACACCTGCAAACAGCTCCCTTGGTTGGAGACAGCCCCTGCACTCCCATGTACATCCTCACTGCAATGTATTTGTATTTCCCTATGGGAAAAATCAGGAAATAGGTTGCTTTCAGCAGCGCAGCAGCTTGAAAGTCTCCATTTGCACACTGCAAGAGCATCCTGCTGCCCCAGCCCGTGGGGAGGGCAGGAGGGCTGGGGGATGTGGGGCTGAGCTGGGATGGACGGAGCATGGACTGGGCAGCTGGACAGGGGTCCTGGGGCAGTGCACGGAGGGGTCACTGCATGGCACCTGTGCACCTATCTCCACAGAATCCTGGGATGGTTTGGGTTAGAAGGAGCCTTAAAGCTCATCCCATTCCTATCTGTTGCTGGAAAACACTGGGACTGTATAAATGGAAGGAACGGTGTCCTCACTGGGAACACTCCAGGCTCAAGTGCCTCACCCTGGCTGAGCCCCGGGGGTGACACTGCTGCTGCCCTGGGCTCTTCACCCTCTGCCTGTCTGGGGCCAGACTGTCCCAACCCTCCTGTCCCTCTGACCTGCTTGGGGCACTCCTGTCCTGCCCCAGCTCACGGCGAGGTCTCTGCCCAGGCTGGGAGTGACTGGGACCTGCCTCAGCTTTCCAGCTGTTCCAGAATCTATTTCTTTGTTAAACATTTTACAATCGTTCTGCTGGACTGTTCAGTTGGCCAAAACACATCTCGAAGCTGGGAAGGATTGGCTGAGTTTCCCGTGGCTGTGCAGGGATCTGCAGTAAATCCCAGCGCCCAGGGAAAGGCAGGGGCTGTGCTGCTCTGCCTTAACGAGCTGCAGGACAGAGAGCACGGACCATGATCGAATCCCCATCTGTGAGCAGCCTGAGAGGATCTGCAGACACATTTGAGGGCAGGATTAAAATTCCAAAAGCTCCCAGAGAACTGCAGGAAGGCTCCAAGAGAGCCAGGGCAGAATTCAATAAAAACAAAGGCAAGGCTTGGAGCTCGGGAAGAATCATCCGCACAGGCACAGAGCTGGCAGAGCAGTGCCATGGGGTGGGGAAGGGCAGCAGGGCCCAGGCCCTGGGAGGAGGAGGAGGATGGAAGAAGAGCTCCAGAACTGTGAAAGAGGCTGAAAATTTGGTTGTCTGATGTAGAGCAAAGCCTGAAGGGTCCCTCCAGCACAGGAGCATCACCAGCCCCCTGTGCCAGCATCCTACAGTGGCTTGAGCGAGGGGACACCTTCCCTGGGGACACAGCAAGGACAGGACCTCTCCCAGTGCCCCCTCAGGTCCAGGCAGACCCTGACCCTCCAGCCCCAGCTGCAGCCAGGGCTGACCCACGGTGGGGGCCGTGCCACTGCCGGGAATCACCTTCAGGCACTCCAACATTCGTCAGTGCTGGTAAAATAACAGTGACCTTGCGGAAAATAATCATAACCTTGTGTAAAATAATCATAACCTTGTGTAAAATAATCATAACCTTGTGTAAAATAATAATCCTCATCATCTGAGAGTGTGGTTTTCCAAACTGGGGTCTGTTCCAAGCACATGGAGCAGCCCCAGGTCAGCAGGGTCCTGTTCCTGGCTCCCTCCTGCCTGCTCTCCTGCCAGCCTCCCCTTGGGACACCGCAGTCCCTCGCTGCCCCGGGGCTGTCACAGCTGGTGACAGACCCTGCCGGGCCCTGTGCTGCTCCCCAGGGAGAGCTGCTCCTTCTGGGGGAGCAAAGGCACCAAACCCCCCAGAGGAGCTCCCAGCTGCTCCGTCTCTCCCCCACCACAGCTCACAGCAGCCCAAGGTCATCACAAGCAGGAAATTCTTCATCCCAAAGTGAAGGTTAAGAGCGGAGGGCCAAGAGCGCTGCGGATGCGGGAGAGCTCGGCTCCTCGGACAGCCATCAATCAGCAGCAATTCCCCTGCACGGGCCAAGCCCACGTCCCAGGCTGGGATTTGGGAGCAGGAGCCTGGCCCCAGCAGCCTCCCGGCCACGAACTCCAGCCCCTGGCCCAGCTCTCCCCTCGCTGCTCCTCACTGTTTTCAAACCTTCTCATAGCAAGAGAGGGAAATGCTCCTCCAGTGCAAGCCACTGGCTGACAAACCACACTCCGGGCTGAGTTCCTTGGAACTTCCTAACAACAGGCTGAAAAATCAGCCACGGGTGCTAAAAATAAACAATGGCAGGGAAGAATTTGGCTGGGTCTGGCTTGGCCATGTCAGGCAGAGAGAACCGAAGAGATTCTGCAGAAGCTGCAGAGTGCACCAAGGAAAACACTCTGATTTTGTCTGTTCAGCCCCTGTGCCCCCAAAACACTCCTGACCCCTTCAGAGCGCAGGGTGAGGCAACCCAGGGAGGTCAAGGAATCCCAGAAGGGCTTGGTGGGAAGGGACCTTAAATCTCCTCCCCTTCCAGCCCCTGCCATGGCAGGGACACCTTCACTGTCCCAGGCTGCTCCAAGCCCTGTCCAGCCTGGCCTGGGGTGGGGCAGCCACAGCTGCTCTGGGCAAAAAACCCCGAGACCCTCAGAGGGATATCTCAGAGATAAGAGCATCCCCTGACCCCCAGCCCCCAGGAGGAAGAAGAGGAGGAAGCACTCACTCGAGGAAGCGTGTGATGTACTCGCGGCTGCAGCGGGACCAGGTGAGTGGGGACGTGTCATACAGGAGCTGTGGAGACATGATGAAAGGTCTTTTCCCAACTGGCTCACAGTCATTGCTGCTTCCATCATGCTGAATCCCAAAACTGTGTAAGAGCACAGCCCACGGAGGGGAGGTGAGCCACGGCCACCACGGCCACAACCGCCACGGCCACCACAGCCACCACCACCACAGCCACCACTCCCGGCACGGCCCCAGCCCCGCTACCAGCGCAGGGACAGGGACAGGGATCTGCCCTGGGGTCACTCTACTGACACCCAGACACTGCCCTGAACTTGGCCCCAAGCTTTCATTTCAGCTTTCCCACTGAAAACCCAGGAATATTGAACAAGATCAAGGAATTAAACCTCCTGTGGGTGTTTTGCCACACGCAGATATCTGTTGGGAACTGCAATGTTCAAGTGATCTTGCCAACATTTAACTGAGACTGGGGCAAGTGAAATTCTGTCGCTGACACTGCAGACAGATCCTACTTTAAACCTTCTCAATGGGGAGCCCCTGCTCCAAAACCTTCCCAAACCACCCCAGGACAATACACAAGTGCAATTTCTGCCTTGGATTTAGTGGTTCTTGTTAAACCTGGGACACCCAAAACTTAACTCTGCCATGAAATCCCCAGGCAGCAAGGGAGGAACCGCTTGGGAACATTTCCCAACCTCCCCATGCCCTCTGCTCCAGCCCCAGGCACATGCAGAGGAGGAGGAGGAGGAGGAGGAGGAGGAAGGGGCAGTACCTGTGTCCGAGCTCGTGCGCCACGGTGAAGGCGAGCGGCAGCCCCGTGTCCTCGTTGATGTTGCAGCTCCGGTGGGGTTGGCACATCCCAGCCACGTGCGACAGCCCCAGGGTCTCGCAGGGCCTGTTCATGGCAGCACAGATGTCCTTCCTTGGCCCGGGGACGAGGACACACGGACAGACAGACAGACAGACACAGAGCAGAGAGGGCGTTGGAGGCGGCAGGGCCCGGCGCACGGACAGCGGCCAAACAGGAGCGAGAACGGAGACATCCAACATCCTTCCACAGGGGAAACATTTATGACCTTTTTCCCCTTCCCTCTCCCAGTATCCCCAGCTCGTTATTAAGCCTGATTAATGGGAGCTGCTGGCCAGCCCAGCCATGTTTATTCCATCGTGTAAATAAAGCTGATGCTGGGGATAATCAAGCAATGCTCGGGGGAAGCACAGCCCAGAGGTGCTGGATTTTCCAGGGCAGCTCCAGCCACCCAGGAAGAGCAGCTCCATTGAAGCACAAGGCCTGAAGTGCCTCATTTCTGCTACAAAGGAACTTCCCAGAGAAGATAAAGCTGTTGTGGGTTGTGAATCATCAACCAAACCACAACAACAGCCAACTCCAGCAGCCCGAAAGCCTCAAACCAGGCTTTGACTGCAAGGTACACACATTTGGCCAGAGGCAGGAATTCCTGCCAGCTCCCTGGGAGGTCAGGGGCTTCCCAGAGGCTCCTCTGCCAAGCCCAGCCTCCGAGGGAAAAAGGAGAGTTAATCCCTGTGTACAACTCTGGGAGGATCCAACTCTTCTGGGGCTTGGCAGTCGAGCCTCGGTGAAAACCTGGTTTGGAAACCTCAGCCAGGAGCTGTGCCCAGGCTTAAACCTGAGATTTGGGACCAGTTCACCGAGTCACAGACTCGTGGAACACTTTAGGCTGGAAGGGATCTTAAAGACCACCTAATTCCAGTGCCCTGCCACGGCAGTCCCAGCCACCAGGACCCGGACATCTCCGGATTCCACACCACACACCTTACGTGCAGGTGTCCAGGCAGGGACAGGGAGATTTCTCCACCTGCACGGAGCTCCCCCGTGTGCCCCACCTGAGCCAGGTGAGTTTTCGGCTGCCAGCGCCAGCACGGGGCTCCTCACCTGGTGAGCAGCACGGCGACATCGTGGTGCAGGGGGTGCGCGTCCCCCTTCACGTTGATGCTCTTCTGCCACTTGCAGAAGCTCTTCAGGGTGTTGTCTGCGTGGTGGGAGATCTTCAGGTCCTCCTGCCAACAGGAAGGGAAATCTGCCCGAGCTGTTTGGGTTTTGGGGTGGGGAGAGGTCTGATCCCAGACACATCAGAGTGGAACTGGGAGCGACTGCCCTCCAGATGGAATCGCTCCATGTTTATAGCTCGCAGGCTGGGTGCGAGCGCAGCCCTCTCTTCCTGCTTTCCTTTCATCTGTGGTTCAACCCAAACATTAAATCATCCAGAACAGGGGTTAAGAACCCCTTCAGGACTCCCCGTGCTGGCTGAGGGTGAAGAGCGAGGCTGTGGAGCCCCTGAGTGGCCTCAGGCCCCCCAGCGTCACCACAGCAGCTGGGACACGACCACCCAGTGACCCCAAGCCCTCTGCCACCCCTCTGACACTGTGTCACCCTAGACCACCCCAAATCCCAGCCTCTGCGGCTCCTCTGCCCACGCTGTGCCCAGCTCTGCCAGCCAAGACAAGGAGGCAAACGTGGGCACCTGCATTTCTCTCATATGCACTCAGCCAGGGCAGGACAGCCCAGGAGGGATCCTGGCTCTCCAGGCCAGCTCCCAGCCCATCCCAGGACAGCCCAGGAGGGATCCTGGCTCTCCAGGCCAGCTCCCAGCCCATCCCAGGACAGCCCAGGAGGGATCCTGGCTCTCCAGGCCAGCTCCCAGCCCATCCCAGGACAGCCCAGGAGGGATCCTGGCTCTCTAGGCCAGCTCCCAGCCCATCCCAGGAGGGATCCTGGCTCTCCAGCCCATCCCAGGACAGCCCAGGAGGGATCCTGGCTCTCTAGGCCAGCTCCCAGCCCATCCCAGGAGGGATCCTGGCTCTCCAGCCCATCCCAGCCCATCCCAGGAGGGATCCTGGCTCTCCAGGCCAGCTCCCAGCCCATCCCAGGACAGCCCAGGAGGGATCCTGGCTCTCTAGGCCAGCTCCCAGCCCATCCCAGGAGGGATCCTGGCTCTCCAGGCCAGCTCCCAGCCCATCCCAGGAGGGATCCTGGCTCTCCAGATCAGCTCCCAGCCCATCCCAGTCCATCCCAGCCCCATCCAGGAGGAATCCTGGCTCTCCAGCCCAGCTCCCAGCCCATCCCAGCCCATCCCAGGAGGGATCCTGGCTCTCCATCCCATCCCAGCCCATCCCAGCACAGCTCAGGAGGGTTCCTGGCTCTCCAGCCCATCCCAGCCGGGCTGCTGGGGCTCAGTGCCCGCCCTGCCCTCACCTCCTCGTGCTCCAGCAGGATGAGCCGCACTATGGCGATGTTGATGGGGTTCCCGATGCTGGCGTGGTGGAACAGCCCTGCCACCTGCAGTGGGACAGCCACGGGACGGAGCTGGGAGCCCAGAGCAGCCTGGACGCTGCTACTGCACCTCCAGCAGCACAGCAGCTCCGGGGGAAGCTGCTCAGGCTGCTGACAGCATTTCGGGAATTCCCCTCGCGGGAGACAAGAGCAGACACGGCCGGAGTGAGGCCTGGCATGAGATCCATTTACACTTGATATGATCTGAGCACACCTGGAGCTCGGCCAGAAACGCCCGGGGAGCTCCTCTGCTCTGCTCCTAATGTGTGTGTTCAACATCTCACAGGAATTTGGTGCTCTCTGGGTGCCTTCACCCCCCAGAAACCCAGGGGTGTCACCTGAGGTCCTCTGCCCAATGCCACCCTCCCCTGGCACCCACCAAAGCTCTCTGGAACGCCAACCCCCGGCAGCAAGGGACAGACTGAGCCTCCTCCCCAGCCCTGTTTGCTTCATGGTGCCAGCAGAGTCCCCCAGATTCCCACTGGAGACCACCACCACCTGGCTCTCCTTCCCTCAGCAAGGGAGCAGCCCTCCAGCCCCCCAGGAAGGGGAAATGGCCTTGGCTGAGCTGCTCCTGCCCGCAGGGAGGCTTTGCCCCGGGTTTGTGCCACGCTGGCTGGGGTCAAGGCGCTGGGCTTGGCCTGACCTGGAGGTGGGAGCTCTGCCAAGGTCCCCCAGGGATCAGTCCTGCAAGCCCTGGGGTCTTTGGTCCAGGGAGATGGAGCAGGATGGGGCAGGGGGACGGACGCAGCTCAGAGGAACTGGTCCGTGGAAGGTGTCCCTGCCTGTGCCGGGGGTGGAAGGCGATGAGCTCTGGGTCCCTCCCCTCCCAAACCCTCCCAGGACTCGGTGGCTCTGTCCCACAGCCCTCAGGCCCAGCACTCACCATGTTCATGACGGTCAGCACGTACTTCTCGATGTTGTCGCTGCCGTGGAACTCCACCATCTTGGTGTCTGCCACCACCAGCGTCTCCACCCACTTCTCCGTGCTGATGGAGCGCGGCCTGAGCCTCCTCCTCCCGCGCTGCCGCTGCTCCCACCGCTCCCTGCGCCTCTCCGACCGCTCCACGCTCTCCTGGGATTCTGAGGGATTTAAGGAGAAAAAGGACTTTTTTCTCTGATAAAATGTCTGCAACTTTGATAAAGTATCTTCTTTTTTAATTCAAAAGAAGGCTCCACACGTAGACCCATAACTCAATAACTCCTGCACATTTTGCTGTGCTCTGTTCCAAAGGACTCTGAGCTCAGTCTGCTGCACATGAGCATGACACAAAAAAAAAAAAATAAACAAAGCATTTGAAGCCATTTCTTTGAGCAGAACAATGTTTGCAATATTCCACAAGGCACAAGGAGCCTCCCAGAGTAGAGTCTCAGAGTTTGTGCTGACACAGGGATTTACAGACAACCCTGCAGAGACGATTGAGAAACAACCTGAGAAAAAACCCCACTGGCTCCGCATTTCGGATCATCCCAAATCTGTGTTTTTCAGGAAGGGACAGTTCCCAGCACAACAAACCCTGTGCCCCCAGAGTTTCCCAAACCCCACAAGCCCCAGAGTCCCGGGCGAGCTGAGGCACTCAGGACAGCACAGAGATCCCCTCAGGCACACGGAGACCGAACTCCTTCCCAGGGGAAGCAAGGGAACGTTCTCTGGGCTGAGCGAGTCCGGAGGCGGCGAGGGCTCGGCCGCTCCTCACGCACACTGGGAATTCTCCAGCGGGACTGTTCTGTGACACAGCTCCAAGAGCAAGGTCAGGGTCAGCCCCAAGCTGGGCGAAGGCTTTACAAACCTCATCCCACTCAGTGGGAATCGCTTTCATGACCGGTCTGGGAGGGCTCAGCCTCACTCCCCGAACAATGGACTCCTACATTTTCTGGACTGTGCTGAACGTTAGCTGTGAAAGGGCGATTTATCCCCTGGCCTGAAAAATCCCAACTATCTGGATCTCTTGATGGATTGCTCGCAGCACTGTGACACTTTAACGGAGCAGCTCCTCGGCGCTGCTCCCCACTGTGTGCTTCGCTGCTGAGGGCAGAGGCTGCCGGGGGTCCCGGGGGCTCCTGGGGCCTTTCCTTGGGATGATCCCTGCCCAACGCTGGCCCAGCTGCGCACACAGGCAGCCCTGGGCACTGACAGGAGGTGACAGCAGCCGGGGCTCTGCAGGGCACACCAGTGACACAGCAGAGCACAACCAAAGGGTGGCACTCACTGAAATCCTACAGACCCCAGGATTCCTCCCCAGGGCATCCTCCCCACTAGCCCTGGCTACAGAGGAGATCCTCATGAGTTACACACAGGCCATGCTATACCCAGAGAAATTAATTTTCAAGAGTAGACTTCAAAGTCCAGAATAGATTTGAGTCAAGAATAGACTTCAAAGCCTAGAAGAAGCCATTAAGATTATTACCACAGATTAAATCATTAATTTAGATTATCAGAAGAATGCCTGGAGATAACCCTATTATAGAAACAAACCCCAGTTTGTGAAAGCAGAGAGCTCCAGGAAATGTGCAGCACATAATGCACTGCCTGGAAATGCAGCTTCATCAGGGAGGAAAGTGCCCACGAGCTTCTGGGAATGCACCAAATTCCTCAGTACTTAAAATCCTGGATTTAGGAGTTTATCCAACCCATCTGCTCTGGACAGGGAAGGACCCACACACACTCTGCCCACAGCAGGAGCTCCCAGGGCAGTGACCAAGTTCCATTCCCAAAGTCCAATGCCCTGGCAGGTCAAAAAGCAAAGTTTTCATGGAAATGAAAGCAAATGCTCAGTCTCCACATGATCCCCCTGCCTGCAGCAGGGCTGGGAGGGGCAGATGAGAGCGAGAGGTCCAGCACACATCAGGCACTGGTGCCACAAGCTTTGCCGAAAGGCAAGTGGAGGGACAGTACCTGGCACGCCGCAGGACTCCCGTGGAGCCAGGGGCCTCCCGCCCTGCCCAGCCCCGTCCTGGGGCACCTGGCGCTTGTAGATCCTGTGGGGCTGCGCTGCTCCCTCCTCCCGAGGGCTGCCGGACACGGGCTCGATGAAATAGTCCTCGTTCATGAGCTGGAACACACCTTTCTGGCAGGGAGACACAAAGCGGCACCGTGAGGCCACCTGCCCCCAGGCTCACCCCCAGGGACCTGGGAACGGCAGTGACCATGGAATCACAGGGTCACTGCGTGGTTTGGGTGGGAGGGACCTTAAAGGCCACCCAGTGCCACCCCTGCCATGGCAGGGACACCTTCCTCTGTCCCAGGCAGCTCCAAGCCCCAGTGTCCAACCTGGCCTTGGGGACTGCCAGGGATCCAGGGGCAGCCACAACTGCTCTGGGCACCTGTGCCAGGGCCTGCCCACCCTCCCAGCCAGGAATTCCTTCCCAGTACCCATCCATTCCTGCCCTCTGGCACTGGGAAGCCATGGGGGACCAGATGGAGTTGTCCTCCCTCCAAACCGAGAGACATCAGCACGAGCACTGCATCACCAGTTACAGGGGACCACTCTACAGCCCCACAGGAGGTCTGGAGCCCTTTCCCCCAGACTCCTCCAGGTCACTTTTGCCTTAGGAAATACGTACAGCAGAATAAAGCAGTGGAGAGTTTATGAAACAGCAAGCAGCTTCACTGCCCGGGAGCTGTGTCACCAGTAACACCTTCAGCTCTGAGCCCATCGTTTCCAGATGTGCTCCTCACAGTCCCACACTTGGGGACTAGAAGGCAGAGAATCGCTCTCTTTGGGAATTTGGACACGAACAAGTAAACACAGCCCAGAGAGTTCCTAAACCACTGGAATCCATGGGAAATTTACAGCCAGCTCACCCATGGCTGCACCGGACCTATGCGATGAGATGCTGACTCTGCTGTGGCTGGGAATTTTGCCGTCACTTTTGGCACAAAAAGGGCTCCCACCCAGCTCCTGCTATTCCCTTATGGATTCAGGATCCTCGGGGACTGGGGCTGTACTCACCAGGCCATCGCAGGTGCTGAGGGCAGCCAGCCCTCCCTGCAGCGCCCGGCTCCGCACCTCCCCGATCATATGGCACGAGTTGTAGGAGTGGGGCTGGATCTTGGCGCCGGCGATGCCCCCAAAACGCCTCTCGCTGACAAACCCTGGCGCCAGGAGGTGCCTGTTCAGGCTCAGGTTGAATTTCAGGGGCTGCCCTTTGTACTGCAGCTCATAGAAGGCAGGAAACTTGCTCCTGGAGGCGGGAGACCTCCGGTGAAGTGCCCGGTGGGACAAGTCGAAGGACAGGAAGGATCCGCTCTCGTCAACCTTGATGGGATGGACGATGTCGCTGCCGGAGCGCGGCGGGGGCGGCTCTGGGGAGAGCGGGGCGGTGCAGGTTACCTGCAGGGCTCCTCACCTTTCCTCTCCCACCCCTTCCTGCCGCTGGACGCCGAACTCCCGCGGCACTGCCGTCCGGCACCCCCACACCAGCTGGATCGGGTAACTGGTGTCCCCTGGGATGGCACGGAGCGGGGACAGCAGGGACAGCGGGGACAGCAGGGACAGCCTACCCCTCCTGCCCCCGGGGGCTCAGGGCCGGGCTTTGCCGCAGGACAGGGTTAAGGTCAGGCTCAGGGGACGGGGGGTCGAGGTGGGCTCGGGCAGCTCCGGACTCGGCTCTGCCCCGGCTGGCCGCGGTCACCACCACACGCTCCCGCTGTTAAACTCCAGCTGCCAGTGAAAAAACCCACCAAACAACGAAAAACCTCCCAAAAAATCAAATCCCCGCTTTGAAACGGTGCTGGGGCGCCGTCTGTGGGGGCAAAGCACCCCCGGGCACTGAGCGTCCCGGAGCCTCCCCAGCCGGGAGAGACCGCGGGGAACCGCGGGGAGCCGGGAGGGACCGCGGGGAGCCGGGAGGTGCGGGCTGCTGCCTCCGACCGTGCCCAGCCCGCCGGGGCGAACTCAGGGCGGCGGGGGCTCCGGGCTGTCCGGCCCGTCCCGCCGAGAGCCCCGCGGACATCCCCGCGCACAGCCCGCGGACAATCCCGCGGAGACCCAGCGCCCATCCTCCGCTCGTTCCCGAGGACATCCCGCCCGAATCCCCGCGGACACCCCGCGCTCATCCTCCGCTCATCCGCGGGACACCCCGCGCTCATCCTCCGCTCATCCCCGGGACACCCCGCGCTCCGCGGACACCCCGCGCTCATCCTCCGCTCATCCCCGGGACACCCCGCGCTCATCCTCCGCTCGTTCCCGCGGACACCCCGCCCGCATCCCCGGGACACACCGCGCTCAACCCCGCGGGAACCCCGCGGACCCCCCGCGCGCCCCCCCCGAGCTCCCGTCCCCGCGGACCTGTCCCCGCGGAGCCCCCGGCCGCGGCCAGCGCCAGCGCGGCGGCGACAGGGACGAGGGGCAGCAGCGGGCGCAGCGCGCCCCGGGCCGCCATGGCTGCGGCGGGCTGGGGTCCGCGCCGCGGGGCGGGGCCGCACGGCGGGGGCGGGGTTATGTACATCAGGTGGGCGGGGTTATGTATATTAGATGGGCGGTGATATGCACATCAGGTGGGCGGGATTATGTACATTAGGTAGGCGGGGTTATGCGCATCATGTGGGTGTGTTTATGTACATCCGGTGGGCGGGATTATGCACATCAGGGGGCGGTGCTTACCGCGCGCGTTGCCGGCGCGGCCCGATGGCGCCCCGTAGCGGTCGCCGAACAAAACGGTGAATTTTCGGTCAAAAATGAGAACCGGCGCTTAGCGGGTGCCGCCGTGTCCCCCTCTCCTCAGCCGGGACTGCCGTCGCTTCCTCTTTTTGTTTTCTCTCAGGTTAAAACGAACCGAGAGCATAAGCCCGGGATAACTCGGTGCTTTTAAATAACCCCTCGGCGGCTGCTCGCGGCCCCGGCATTCCACAGCTTTGCAGGGCCGTCTCCGGCGCTCCGCTCCTGCCGGCTTTGGGAGGGGATGATGATTAATTAGAGATAACATTAAAAACGCAACCCAGCTGGGGTCCGCGCCCCGGGGGGTGATGTTTAATTAGAGATAATGTTAAAAACGCGAACCGGCTGGGCCCCGCGCCCCCTAGCGCCGGAGCGGGGAGCGCGCAGAGCGGGGGGCGGTGCCGAGAGCGCAGCCTGCCGCATGGCGCGTGTGGCGCCCGGCTAGCTCAGTCGGTAGAGCATGGGACTCTTAATCCCAGGGTCGTGGGTTCGAGCCCCACGTTGGGCGCATTAGCTTTTCCTCTTTCTTTTTTCATTTTTGTTAATTTTTTTCGCCGCTCTCGCTGCTCACGGCCCCGGCAGGCACCGCTCGGCAGCCAGCCCCCGCTGATGGCCGGGCGGGGCGCGGGGGCGGCCCGCGGACTCCATGTCCCGGCATGCCCGGGCGCGGCTGCGCGGCGGGGCCGGGCCGGGAGCGCCGGGGCCCCGCGGGGAGCGGCCGGAGGAGGGACCGGCCCTTATAAATGGCGCCCAAGCAGGACCCCAAGCCCAAGTTCCAGGAGGGTGAGTGCGGCAGGGCCCGGGGCGCGGGCAGGGCGGAGGGAGAGCCGCGGGGCTCGGTTCGGGCTGGGCTGGGCTGGGCTGGGCTGGGCCCGGCGCGGGGGCTCGCCCGGGGGCTCGCTCGGGGGATTGGGATTGATAACAGCGCTCCCCGGCAGCCCTGATGGCTGGGAATATGTGGGAAAGCTGAATTCCCGCAGTCTTTGTCTCCTCCTGTCCCTCCTCTTTGCTCCCAATGACACGCGGGCCCTTCCCACCCCGTTATTCCAAATATCCTTAATTTTCCTGCGTGGACATTCGTTGGCGTTGAAACTGCTGGAATCTCTTTAGTCTGTCGGGTTTTTTGTTTTAATGCGTTTGGGAGATGGTTATTATTTATTGTTCCCTGGAAGGGAGCGCAGGGCAGGAGGATCCATGGAGGCAGCGTTGGATTCCAGCTGTGCTGGAATCCACATCTGCAACAAAGCGCCGCGATTTAGGTGAATTAGGGCGAGCTGGGCTTTTAGGAGGCTTGTTCTGCGTGTGTTTTGCTTTTTAGGTAATGGTTGCGGTTGAGAGTAATAAGTGAGATAAATAAAAATAGCAATACAGTGTAAGATGGATGCTCCATCCCTAGAACGTCCAGGGCTGGACAGGGCTTGGAGCAGCCTGGGACAGTGGAAGGTGTCCCTGCCCATGGCAGGGTGGAGTGTGTGACCTTTAGGAAAAGGAACAGTGTGTGGATCCAGGGGACAGGCCTTGTGTGAGGGTGCAGGAGCCTGCAGGTTATCGTGGAGACAAAGACCCTGTCTGCAAATCATCTGTGTGTTTTTTTTTTTAAATAAATATTTTAAAATAAATATTCCTCAATAACTGTGGGCATCTCTCCTAGAAAACATTGCACAGCTTTGAAGCAGAGATGTGTTTTCCGCCAGCCCTAGTGAGCACTGTGACAATGAGGGTGATAATGTCACCTCTGATTGTCAGCCCTGACTGGAGGGACATTTTTAAATGGAAGCACCGACTGTGTGATGTATCAGAATGGGCACTTCTGGGAAAACCCTTCTCAGCCTTTTTCTTTCTTGATACACTGAAGCATTTTACAGTTCTGCGGCTCATCTCCCCAGAAATGTGAGGCACTGCAGTTTCCAGAAGGAAATGTCTGGACTCAGATATCCTGTGTTAAGTACATTGAAATTCCCGCAGCGTAACCACACAATGAGACTTGGCCCTGGAGGAGATAAAACCAGGCTGAAAGACAATCTTACCCCCAGAGTGAGGAGGTTCTCCTGCTGCTGCACAGCCCCAGCGCTGCCCCATCTCCCCCAGGCTGGGTGGGGCAGCACCGGGGGGGGGGTCTCTGTTCCTGAATTCCATGAAATGGCAATGCCACGTGCTGCTCTTCCTGCGGTAAAGGACGTGGATGACAGGGGCTTTCTGCAGAGGTGGGATCTCTCAGGGATCTCAGGAGGGTGAATTCCCTGCCCTGGATCAATAACCCCTCGGGGGGCAGCTGTGCCAGCTCGAGGGGAGCCCGGCGTGCCCTGGGGGCTGCAGCTGAGTTGGGGTGGGCAGGAGCTCGCAGCCAGCCCTGCTGTGGGTCTGGGAAGCTCTGTCAGCTCAGGGAGGGCAGCACTGTGGGGTTTGGTGCCAGGTGCTGCCAGAGCCAGCAGCACTGCTGTTTGTGTGCAGCTGCTCCTGCACAGAGATCCTCGGGATGATCTCAGGGAGCTCTGCTCCAGGGCCTCAATAATCACAGCTCGGATCCCCTTTGATGTGAGAGACAATTTGCTTCTCCAATCAGTTGCTCCCCAGCTGCCCTGGCGTGGCCCTGTGCCGTTCCTGGTGGCACAGGTTATGGCAATGTCCCTCTGGGGCTCTGAGCTGTGTCTCTGCACTTCCCTTGCAGGTGAGCGAGTGCTTTGTTTCCATGGACCTCTCCTCTACGAAGCCAAGGTAGGTGTGGGTGGCTGCAGGTGCCTCTCGGTGTTCCCCAGGACAACCAGGGAGTGTTTTAGTTTGTCTGCTGTGCCTCCAGATGGGATAAGGGACTGGAACCAAAATTAGCAAAAACCTGGAATCAATTTAAAACCCCGGAGCTCTATTCCAGAACGATTTCAGGAAGCCCAGTGGCACTGTGCAGCTATTCTGGTGACTCCCAGAGGCTGCTGGAATGTCCCAGAGCACTGGGAAGCCTTTGTGCCTGCAGGATTTGGTGCTGAGCTGCACCTGGGCCCTCCCAGGGGTGGGTGGCTGAGTGCAGCCCATGGCTCTCAGCAGCACCAGCTCATGAGAGAAGGCTGCACTGCAGTGACAAGGAAGGGCCATCCCCAGCTCAGCTTCCCTGCTCTGGCTTTGAACCACAGGAGCCTGCGCTGCAGATCTGTGCCCCTGCTGCCTCCGTGTACTGCAGGCACAGCTCTGGTTTGAGTGCTCCCACTCCCTCTGAAAGGAAAAAAAAGGGCTCTGGTGGCTGCGTGGGTCAGAAGGCTTGCAGAAATTCCTGGGGCACCTCTGGCAGGGATTTAAACCCTTTAGGATTTAGTGTCAGTAAATGTTAACATAGGGAGCCAGGAGAAATAGTTGACTTCTCTCTTCAGGAGAAAGCATTGTTGTAATGCTCAGATAACAGCCAGAGCACTGAGGGGGTTTGTGCTGAACTGTTCCCACTTTGGTGCTCCTCCTCTGCTCCTCCCTGTCTCTGGAGCAGGAGGATGAGGTTGGGAAGGTGTGACCATTGCCATTTTGGTGTTCCTCCTCTGCTCTTCCCTGTCTCTGGAGCAGGAGGATGAGGCTGTTGGGAAGGTGTGGCCATTCCTGTTTGGTGTTCCTCCTCTGCTCTCTGACTCCTCTGCTGGATGAGGTTGTAGGGAGTGTGTGCTCAGGTGTTGTGCAGTGCCTGCAGCCAGGAGGGTGACTGAGGCTTCTGGTTTTGTGGAAATGAGCTTGTGTCACTCACCCAGCCCAGAGCTGGACAGCAGCTGTGCCGTGTCCCTCTCTTTTCCAGAGTGGGGTGGGTGGTGCAGGGTCTGGCTGTGCCAGCTGGGTGCTGCAAGGGATTTCCCAGCTGCCTGCTTATAGTGAGTGGATCCTTCTGGGTTCCTGCAAAATGAAGTTTAATTTTAACAGGTTTTATTTGTTTATTTTAGAGGGTTTAATTTTAAAAGGTGCTTTGTCAGTAGTAAGGAATAATACCCTTGGCTTTCTTCCTCTGCTTTGATCTATTTTTCCCCTGTGGTTCTCAATCCTGCAGTTGCTTTGTTCCTGACCACATCCTTGGTGTCCCAGAGCAAGGTGGTCAGGGCAGCCCTTTGTGCTGGAGCAGTGTGAGAGCTTGTGGCAAACAGGAGCTGTTTGTGCCTCTCTGCAATGCAGAGTTAAAGGAGATTCACTTCAGGCCCTTCTAACCTCCAGCAGGGAAAATATTTTGCTACAGAGCTGTATTTGAGTCATCTTTCACTTCGTGCTCAGCCCTTTATTCTCACAAACACGCAGAGACAGGCACAGGCTGCGTGTGGCTGGCTCTGACTTGAGGCTGTCAGAACAAGCAGAGGATCCTGCAGGAGAACCTTAGTCCTTGCTGCAAGTCTACGTGAGCCTGAGTTGAAATTCCATTCGTGGTTTTTTGCAGATGTTTCCTGAAATACGAGGTTCCTCTCTGTTGGCATTTTTTTTTTTTAATTTGAAGAGGCTACAGCACAGTGTGGTCTTGAGAAAATGTTGTGTAGCCAAAGGCTCTGCCCTCTCAAACACTTAGAGGTGGCTCTGCATGCCAAGAAAATACCAATTATAACCTCTGTGAGTAGTGTTGGCCTCAATGGAAGAAAAACCCCTTTAAAAAGGACTAAAATGTGGAGCCCCAGAGGGGTACCCTGCATGTTTCACAGCAGCGTCCTCTGTCCCTGCTCGGGGGGACAGTGGCAGCTGACTCTCAGCACCTCCAGAGCAGGACTGGAGCTTCCTGGAGGAAGTGTGGAGTTGCTGGATTGCATTTGTGAGTTCAGGGGCAGGGAAAACTCTGCAAGCTAAAGCAGCAAAGCTCCCTGAGATCTCCTGGTTTTCTGTGGGACTGACTGACCTTTCTTCTCTGTTGCAGTGTGTAAAGGTTGCCATAAAGGACAAGCAAGTGAAATACTTTATCCATTACAGTGGTTGGAATAAAAAGTAAGTGTTGCATGAAATGAAAGCAGGATTTCTGTTTCCTTCCCAGGGAGATGCTTTGCTTGAGTGTGGTGGGTGCAGCAGCACTGCCGTGGCCCTGCTCTTGGCAGATGCTCTGGGATTGACCAAAATGCTTTTACACCTGAGCTGATGATTTATGTAACACACAGAGAGCATTGCCAAACTGGCCATTTCCTGCAGGAGGCTGATGGGAATGCTCTGCAACATTCTGGTTGTTCAGGGTGGGGAACACTGGAATTCCTCCCTGGCAGAAATTCTGCTGTGAAAACTTCCTTGTAATGCCTTGGTAGGAAAGGCAGCTCGGCTGAGGTGGGCAAACCCCCCAAATCCCCTGTCCCAAATCCCTTTTGGCCCAGGCAGGGCAGGGATTTTGGAGCACAGCTTGCTCAGGGCTGTGCTCAGGCTGGCTGGGGCAGCAGCAGGTGTAGCCTGTGTTCCAGCTCCGTCCTCTCAGGATAAAGTAAACTTGCAGATATTTTTCCCTCCTGCAAAACTGGCAGGATTCTGGGTGAGACATGGCTGAGGGTTACAGGCAGATCTGTGAGATAATTGTTGGGCCCATTAAAGGTGAAAACTTCCGTGAGGTTGTTATAGTGATGTACTTTTTCCCCCTTTTTGAGCTGTTATCTGTCACATGGTTTGAATGTAGGAAGAGTGGAGGTTTTTTGCGAGTGATTAAAACCTTGAGCTCTTCAGACCCAGGAGTCTCAGAGAGCAGTTTCCTGTTTGGGTTGGTCTCATTTCAGAGCTCAGGACTCTTAGTCACAACTGTCCTGATCTCTGTGCTGTGACTAAAAGCTGAAACTCATGTTTTAGATGTGACTTTTAATTGCATCCGCTCCCCCTCCTGCCAGAGGGGCAGGGGATGTTCCAGTGTAAACACAACACTTAGAGGAGCATCATCAGTTTGTGTGCTGACTTCTCTTAATGAGGCAGCAGAAATTTGGCCCTTCCTTCCCTTGTTTATTCCATGGAGGGGGCCACAAGTGGTGTCCTGATCCTGCTTTTCTTGCTTGTGCTGTTTGAAATTTTTTTTTTTTTTTTTTTGCCTTCAAGCTTCCAAGTAATGACATTAAAAGTGGCGTTGCTGCAAGAGCCAGGGCAGCACAGTATCATCAGTCAGGATACCAAAAAGCTGTGTCACCCTGGGGCATAAATGTGTCACCCTGGGGCATAAACGTGTCCCCTGGTCACACAGCACTCTGGAAGGTCTTGCAGTGGGACAAGTGACTTAAACTGCTGAGCAGGGCACTGCCCAAACCCCACAGTCTTTGGGTACAGCTGAGATGTTTCTCTGTGATTTTTAGATGCTGCCCTTGCCTTTTCTCCACCCCCTGAGGACCTCCTGTAGCAATGTTGGTTTGGCCATGTGGTGCTCCAAGACTGGCAGCTCCTGAAAAATGGCACAGAACTCTTTATAAAAACTTTAACTGATGTGCTTTAGAATACCTCGGCCACTTTTAATGTGTTTTATTTGAGATAAGTTGTCAGATTGCTCAGATGAGCCACTCTGTTGGAGTGGAATTCCTGCTGGTAATGGCAATTTCCCCAACACCTGTTCTCTTAAATCGTTCACTTCAGATTCTTCAAATATTCATGCCATCTTGGTTTCCTTCACAGACAGAAATCAGAGCTCTTCTCCTTACAGTAAGATCCTATTGCTGAATTTGTTAACCTTTAAAATGTTGGAGTAGATAAAGGAAACTTTCTCAGTAATATATTATGGCTACAGATGTCCCATAAGTTTGTAAGCATAGAGTATGTTTTTTTCTGTGATGCTTCTTTTAAATTTAAGACAATATTTTCCCTCCTAAATTGCCCATCCTTCCATTTTGGGAAACTGGAAATGACAGAGGGTTACACTTTTCTAGAAAAACCATTCCAGCTCCAGTCAGTGGGGAATGTTTGGTAACTTGGACCTTGAGTTGTGCCAGTCCATGACTTGACACAGAGCAGAGTTTAGTCCCAAATTCTGTGAAGCTTTTAATTGACTGTTGAGTGTAAAGGCAATCGTGGGATGGCTTTGAGTGATGATTTCTCTCTGGCTGTTTTGCAGCTGGGATGAATGGGTTCCAGAAAGCAGAGTGCTCAAATACGTGGACACCAACCTGCAGAAACAAAAAGAACTCCAGAAGGCCAACCAGTGAGTAGTGTGCTAGGAGTCCTTGCCAGGGAGTATTTGTTTAACAGAGCTTCAATCCAGAGTTATCGAGGGAAGTTTAAAACCAAAATCAAACGAGCTTCTTTTTCCACCAAAATCTTATTTCTGAATATGCTCTGTTTCAAGGGAACAATATGCAGAGGGGAAGATGAGAGGAGCTGCTCCAGGCAAGAAGACTTCTGGTCTGCAGCAGAAGAATGTTGAAGTGTAAGATGCTTTTTATTTAAAAATAAAACCCCAAACAAGACAACCACCCCCAAACCCTGCCCAAAACACCTCCCAAACTTTTGCTTGTCAGTGTTACTCTTATCTTCAGTATTTTTCTTAGAATGGCTCTGCAGCTCAACTCCATTTCTTGTGGCCCAGCCCATGCCAAAGCTGTCTCACTTTAATGGTATCCAAGAGGCCTTTAAGTATTTTATTAGAAATGCCTTTTAGATAGTGCAGGGTTAATGCTGAATTGAGGTGCTAGGTAGATGCACTCTGTGTTTTTTCACTTTATTCCAGTGAAGTTGGTGACCTGACCCTCAAAAAGTGGTGATTCTTCATCAGTTTTGTGTATCTCAGTAAAATCAGTTTCTCTGTAAAATTTCCCAGTTCTTCCAAGCACTTTGGAATAAAATCCTTACAGTGCTTTGCCTTCTCATGGTACAGTTGGCAAAACTGCATTTCAGGAGCCTTTCTTTGGCTGGCTTTGCCAAAACTAAACCAAGAAATACCCAATTAAAAATGGGTTTGCTTCCTAAGATCAGAAGCAAGCTCAGACATCTATCAGAAAAATTAATTTGAGCTGTGACTGTCAGATTTCCTTCACCCCATCCTTCTGGTGTTTCAGGGCAGATGGTAGATTTTATGGCTGATTTTGAGACAGTCATGAGCTCTTCTCATTTGTCACCCTCTTCTGTCTGGGAAGCGTTTCACTTACTGATGAGGATGGCCATTACTAATGGGATGTTTTGAATTCCTGACTTCATTTATGGCTCTGGCCTTCATAAGGAAGCTGCAGAAATGCCATCAGTCCTTAAGAAGTGGATTTGGGAGCAGCCTCAGGTTTCATGTCTCATTCAGGGGCAGGTTTGTTAGGAGATGTGAATCATTGCTTTGAGGAGTGCAGCACAGGTGGGGACAGGGAATTGGGTTTAGCTCACAGGTGGGGACAGGGAATTGGGTTTAGCTCACAGGTGGGGACAGGAATTGGGTTTTACCCTGGGTCCTGGAGCAGTTTCACTCTGGGATTAGCCAAAGCCTGGCCGAGCTTTAGCTGGCCCCTGGTCTGGGGAAATGGATCCCAAGGGATGTGCTTTATCCTGGTCTGGGCAGGGATCCCAGGGGATGTGCTGGGTCCTGGTGCTGGCTGGATCTCCCCTGAGCTCAGGTGCTCCAGGGCAGGGAGTTCTGCCAGCCCAGGACAGCCTCCCACGGGGACCAGGCTGTCCTCATGTGGGGTCAGACAAAGCCCAGCCCAATCTGCGTGGGCAGCTGATAACGAGGGTCATTAGAATCTCATTAGAAAGGTCTGAATGATGGCCATGACTGATTTGGCTGCTTAAGGAGCTGTTGAGCTGAGTGCCTCGGTGGGAGGGGAGCTGATTTCAGGGGTGGGTTTGTCAGGCTCTGGTGACTCGGCTGGAGATGTGTGTGGGGTGTGCTCCAGGGCAGGAGCGAGTGCTGAGGAGGGGCTGCTGCTGCCACTGGGGGATCAGAGCAGGGGGTTCCTCTGGGTGGGTGAGGAGGGGCCACGGGGGTCACTGGGGTCAGGGCAGGGGGTTCCTCTAGCTGGGTGAGGAGGAGCCACTGGGGTCAGGGCAGGGGGTTCCTCTGTGGCTGGGTGAGGAGGGGTCACGGGGGTCAGGGCAGGGGGTTCCTGTCTGGCTGGGTGAGGAGGGGCCACGGGGGTCACCGGGGTCACCAGGGTCAGGGGGTTCCTGTCTGGCTGGGTGACTCTGGATGCTCCCCTGGCCAGCAGGCAGGGCTGGCTCATCCTCACCACTCCCAGGGCTGTGTCCATGGCCGCCCCAGCACCAGAGGGCTCTGGTTTGAGCCCTGTGAGGCTGAGCTCAAACGGTGTCACCAGGCCTGGGCTCACTGCAGGCTGAGCCCCTGTGGGACGGGAGGGCCTTGGCTTTGCTGCCATCCCTGCCCTGGGCTTTTGTGGCATGTCCAGCAGGGCAGGTGTAAGGGAATTCTCTGAAACTTCCTTTTCGTGCTCTTGGAAACACGAATTCCTTGAGCTGGGAGCAGAAGAGGGAGAGCAGCAGCCTGGCTTGGGGGGTGGGTTAGGGCAGGTGCTGTGTGTTTATTGTACTCACCTTGCTCCTCGTGTCTGGCCAGGGCCACATCAGCATGTCCCTCTGAGCCACTCCTCTGCTGTTTCCAGCAGCTGCTTCCCTCCTTGAGGCTGAGGGGGAGGAAATGCTCTGACAGCCCCGGCAGCAGTGCAGGGTTGTGCTCCTCTTACGTCTGCTCACAGCTAAAGGCAGGAGGGCTTCTGAAAAATCCCAACATACACTTCCAAAATCAGATTTCTGGATTGTTCCCTTGTGCATTTGAGCTTTTTGCAGATACATAAAGTACTGGTGTTGGGGAGGGCGAGAAACTGTTCACACAGCTGTACTAAAATGGTATCATTCAGTCTCTGTGGGCCTCAGAATTTACCTTTTGTAGCATTCCTGGAGGATCTGAGGGAAAGGTAATTTACATTCTAAAATGTATTCTTCAGATAACCAATCAATAATGTAAGCACAGCTTATCCTCCAGGAATGCTCAGTAACAAAACGCAGCCAGAAAGGTCAGTGTGTGACTCTGGGCTCGTGTGAAGGCTGCCCTGAGCTCTGCCCTTGTGTCCCCAGGTTTTTCCGGCGGGATGGAGCCCACACCGTCTGCTGCCTGGAGACCCCAGCCATCTCCACACGGTGAGCGAGGGCTGGGCTGCACCCCCAGGGCTCCATCCTGGGGTCCCCCCCGCCTGCTTCCCTGCATTGCTGTGCAGAGCAGCGGTGCTTTGGGAGCAGTGCCTTGTTTGGGTTGCTCACAGCCCCTTTGCAGTTCCCCCACCCTGCACCTTTAGGTTGGGTTTGGTTTTGTTTGGGTTGCTTACAGCCCCTGTTCAGTTCCCCCACCCTGCACCTTCTGGTTGGGTTGGGTTTTGTTTGGGTTGCTTACAGCCCCTTTTCCGTTCTTCCACCCTGCACCTTTAGGTTGGGTTGGGTTTTGTTAGGGTTTCTCACAGCCCCTGTTCAGTTCCCCCACCCCACACCTTTAGGTTGGGTTGGGTTTTGTTCAGGGCTGCTCACAGCCCCTGTTCAGTTCCCCCGCCCCACACCTTTAGGTTGGGTTGGGTTGGGTTTTGTTAGGGTTTCTCACAGCCCCTGTTCAGTTCCCCTGCCCCACACCTTTAGGTTGGGTTGGGTACAGTGGGAGGGCACTCCCTGTGTCCAGCTGCCTCCAGACCTTTGGCACTGGATCCTTCCAGAAGGTTTTGGTGGTCTGCCTGCTCCCTGCAGCCTGGAGTTCATGGAAAGCAGAAACAAAGCATTTTCTGGAGCCTTGGGAGCAATGCTGGTGTTGGAAAGGAGAGCTCAGAACGCTTGTGCTGCATTTTAATTTGAGTCTGTTCAGAAAAGCTGCAAACTGCAGCAACTGGGTCCAAAAGCTTTGAAGCAATCTGTGATCAAACAGAAATATGTATGAAACGCAGGTTTGGGTTTAAAATAATTACTCATCTTCTGATAACTGGAAGCTCTAACAGAGAAAATGTGTAGTTAAAGGAGGTTTTGTGGCTGCCTATGCAACACCTTCTGGCTCTGTTAAATGCAGCTCTGCTGAATTCCAATTTCCAAGAGTTTATTCTACATTTCATGGGCCTAAAAATCAGGAAACAGTCAGAGATAATGGGTGCTTGAAAAATAGGAGGGGTAAGTAAGTGTTCTGGAGGGAAGATATGGCACTGAATAACAAATTAGGGAATAACATCTGGTTTTAAATTATCTAAATGCAGTTAAAAAAAAAAACTCTGCTTGCATTCTAATTGTTAATGTGATTTTTATCTTGTGAATTAATCCTGGGAAGGACTCCCTCTCCTTTCCTGTTGACTTTGGGTTTGGAAGAAAACCCTTTCTCTTCCATGCACCACTCCATAGTAATGACTGACCTTGGGAATTGTCCTGCCCACAGATTCAGCCTCATTTCAGTTTCTTTGACTTTAAACAAACCTTTTACTCTTCCTATCTCCAGCCCCTCCTCGAAACTCTGCCTCTTTCCTGGCCCTGATAAACCTGGTTTGGAGCCTGACAGCAAGGGTCACTTGGGGAGTGCTGAATTTGCAAGGAGTCAGTGTTGGACTGGCAGAGTTTTCTCCACCCACGGCACAGCTTTTGAGCATTGATCCAGGCTGCTGTTGGCAGGGAGCAAACTGAGAATGAGTAGTGGCACTGCAGTTAAGGCTCCCTCAAAATGGGTAGTAAATAGATAAAGTGCTCTGAAACTTCCCTGTGCGGCTGCAGGGGTAAAACTGGGTGTTTTTTCCATCTTTTACTGGAAGTTAATTCAGTTGAGTGAGATTTTTTTCTGGAAATTCCCAGCAATTCTGTTTCCTTTCCAGAATATCCCAGATATTCTGTCTGAAATAAAACAGCTACAGATATCATGTAGTCCTCCAAGAGCACTTGGGAAGGACAAAACATCCCAAAAATGATGAATTCTAACATGTTCCCTGAAGAATCTTGTGGTACCATAGCCCTGAAGCCAAGTCATACTTCTTCAGTGTGTCCTTAGCTGAGCACTGCCCAGGCCCCTGAGCATCTGTTCCCTGTGCTGAATGCTTGAAACATTTTCTGGCTTTCTGCTGTGGCTTCCTTAAGTACCACTCTGTTGATATGTTCAATAATTTGTGTTCTTCTTGCAGGAAAACAAAAAAGAACAAGCAGAAAAGTAAGTGTGTTTTATTTTGCATCTGAGTGGGTCTCTTTAGTGAAGGATTGGTCACTGAAATAAGACCTTCATTCTGCCCCAATAATTCACTGCCACCTTGTGCTGTCCCTCCTGGACCCCTGGGGCTCTCCCTGCTCAGGAGGGGAAGGGTCACATTTTTCTGGTTGGTACAAAATCTAGTTTCAGTCTGTCAGGATTCTGAACTCTTGTAATTGAGAAGCAAATTTGATCTGCTGAAATAATTTCCTAAGTCAAGCTTAGGTTTTCTTCGATGGAGATGTGACACAGCTGCAGTGCTGAGCTGCTGGGTCCAAAAATTCTCCCCCAAAATCTGACAGACTGGTTTGGTTCTAGAGCAGAAACCTCCCTCAGATAAGTGTCAGTGCAGCAATTTAAACTGACACAAGTAATATTTAAAAAAACAAACAAACAACAACAAAAAAAACCCCAACAGCTCTAAAGGTGACATGAGAAAAATCTGAGCCTTACTTTGAAATCCTTCTCCTAAATGTTCACTGCTGGTTTTTTTTTTTTTTTTCCCTGCTGCTGTGTGTGCTGTGCACAGCTCCAGGCATTGGAGAGGGGAGCAGCACCAGCGAGACTCCCCAGCCTCCCAGGAAGAAGAGGGCTCGGGTGGACCCAACAGTTGAAAGTGTGAGTATTTTCCATTCCCTCCCAGGGGTTTCTGGTGGAAAACAGAAGGGTGCTGTGCTCCCAATTAGTGTCTGAGGGTAATTAGTCTGGCTCGGCTTTTCTCAGGAAGAAACGTTTATGAACAGAGTTGAAGTCAAGGTGAAGATCCCCGAAGAGCTGAAGCCGTGGCTGGTGGATGACTGGGATTTGATCACCAGGCAGAAACAGGTACCTGTGGAAGTCCTGCCTGGCTCTGGGGACAGCTGTGGGTGCTGCTGTGGGGCTGTCACCGTGGGCCTGGCTTTATGAAACCATCTCAGGTAGCAGTTCAGCAGCAGCTTGCTCTTGAGCAGCACACATGGATAGAGTCAGAGAATCCCAGAATGGTTTGGGTGGGAAGGGACCTTAAATCTCATCCAGTTCCACCCCTGCCATGGGCAGGGACACCTCCCACTGTCTGAGCTTGGGAGGGGATTTTTTATGCCCAACTAAAACAGCTAGGGGTGTTCCTCTCATAATCTGTACCATCCTAACCTGCTGATTTTGTCCTAGAAATGTCCTGGTGAGCGTTGGTTTCAATTCATCTTCCAGGGGTAAATGTCTGCAAGGATGAGACAAACTTGTATTTGTTCGGTTTTACTTTTGTAGCTCTTCTACCTCCCTGCCAAGAAGAACGTGGACTCCATTTTAGAGGATTATGCAAACTACAAAAAATCCCGAGGGAATACTGACAACAAGTGAGTAGTGCTCACTGCCAGCCTTCAACGCTTCCTTGGCTGCTGTTGGCCTTGGATTCCATGGAAAATGGAATAAGGGTGTGAAACGCAGCCCAGCCCCATGTCCAGTGTCCTTTTCTAAGCCCAAGGTGATGGAGGTGTTCAGAAATCCTGAGGGAGTCATTCCAGACTGCAGTTCTGCTTTCTGGATAGGATTTCTGCTTCCCCACTTGGCCTAAGCCTTTTCCTGAAGGAAGCTGATAGAAACTTCCCAGAAAAGCTGTGTGGGGTGAGCTCTGTGCCCCTGGGCTCCCTCACAGGCCCAGGCCCGGGGGCCAGGGAGGTGCACAAGGACTTGTAAATGCTCAGATGGGCAAAGCTAATTACTGTTTGTAATTACCCCAGCAATCAGCCCTGAGCAAAACAAGGTGTGTTTGCTCTGCAGGAAACTTTCCTGTTTGAAAGGGAGAACAGAAAGGGGAAGTAATTTTCTTCCATTCAAGAGGAAGCAGATAATTGACTTGTCAGGGTGTTTTAGCCTCCTTTGATGTAATTGTCCTGATGCCTGTTCCAAATTAGTTGGCAGCGTGGGGTGAGGGCTGTGCTCCTCAGTGGCACTGCCAGTTCTGTGCAGGCAGGGTGAGGTTGGAGGCCCTCGGGAGTCTGGCAGAGAGGCCTGGGAGGAAGGGAGCAGGTGCCTCAGATACTGGGGGGCTGTCCCTCTGTTCAGTGCCATGACCCCAGTATTGTCCTTGGAACCTGCTGTGAGCTTTGGTGACAACAGCAGAGCTGCTGAGTGTCCCCAGTGCTGCCTGTGGCTGCAGAGTGGCCAGCCCCAGAGTCCCTCTCTTGGAGAGGATAACTGCAAACTGCTGCTCTCGGTTTGCTTAAATCCTGCCTCAGTTCAGAACAGCCCATTTTCCTGGGAGGTCTGGAATTGCATCCCTGCCTGTGGCTGTAGGTTTTAAGGTCCCCAGACACATTTCCTTGCTGATCGGAACACCTGTGAAAGGCGCTCCAGATTTTGGTGTGCCCCCAGCCATGCCCTGTCCTTGGAGCAGGCCTTGCAGAGCTCTGTGTCCCCAGGGAATACGCTGTCAACGAGGTGGTGGCTGGCATTAAGGAGTACTTCAACGTCATGCTGGGCACTCAGCTGCTCTACAAGTTCGAGAGGCCCCAGTACGCCGAGATCCTGGCGGATCACCCCGACGCGCCCATGTCCCAGGTCTACGGTGCCCCGCACCTCCTGAGGCTCTTTGGTGAGTGAGGGCCACCTGCGGAGGGGGAGGAAGAGCAGTGGGAAGGATTGAAGTGCTCCTTTCCCCGTCTTCAGCCTGTGACAGGCAGCTCTGAATTGGGGCTCATTCTCTCATCCATGTATCCGAGCCATTGGGGATTTGGTATGGAAGTGGATATTTAAGTCTGGTTGGTTTAGGTGAGCTTGGATATATTGCAATAGATTCTTGGCTGCTTTTCTGTGCTACTGTAAAGTTGTGGATTTAAGGAGCACTTGAAGCAGTGTTTGTGACAAGTGTCCTTCCTTCGGAGCAGTGCGGATCGGAGCCATGCTGGCCTACACGCCCCTGGATGAGAAGAGCCTGGCGTTGCTCCTAAACTACTTGCATGACTTCTTAAAGTGAGTACTTGTAAAGTCTTCTAGCCAGAAAGAGAAAGTTCAGGGAGCTCAGGCTGCTGTGAGGCTGTCCCTTTTCAGTGAATTGTTGTGTGATTGGGGCCAGTGTGGGATCTTCCCCAATAATTACAGTGAAGCCTCTCAGACTCCACTTCTCTGGTTCTGTTAATCTGCACTCCTACCCTGTCCCATCTGCTCCTTGTTGCAAAATAAATGCTTCAGCATTTATTTATAACTGCTAAAAAAAGCAGATGATAATTCCAGCAAGCTATTAAATTACACAACAGTTACTCAACAACAATTGAGCAAATGTTTAAAAACTGATGAACTTTAGGAATGTTATTTCTGGGACAGACCGTCACTGGGGCTTTAGTGTGCTGTGGTACCCTGTAGCCATGGGATGTTGAGGAGGAAAACATCCTGCTAATAATAAAACACTTTAATGTGAGATGAGGTGAGCTTTAAGGTCCCTTCCAACCCACACCATTCCATGATTCTATTGATTAGGAGCTATTGGAAGTTGAAAGAAAACCTTCAGTAAATCCAGGATGGCTCTGCAGCAGGGCTTGCCAGGGATCAGCCTGTGATAGGCAGGGAAGAGCTGCCTTGGGACAGCGCTGGACTTTTGGGGCAGTCTGAGGGAAATGCAGGTGCTGAAGAGTTCTGGCTGTGAAGCAGAAATGTGAGCCCAGTGACCAGAAATCCTGAACCCATTCCATGAGAATCAATGGCACATAGCCCTTCTCTTTGGCCATTCCCTGTTTTGCCATCATTCACTCGGCCCTTGAGGGTCCCTATTTGTGCAGAGCTTCCTGTGTCCTGTCCCTGTCCCTACTCCTTTGAGTAGATCAGTAGCAAATCGATTCTCAGTACAGCAGCTGCCCAGACCTCAACTGTCAGCAGCTTCATCCTGTTAATCCTGAGCTCACCTAGAGCCAGAGGTGCGTGACAGCTTGTTTGGAATGGATTTTTTGGCTGAGCTGAAGTGAGCAGCTACGT
This sequence comes from Acanthiza pusilla, assembly GCA_036630365.1. Classification (NCBI taxonomy): domain Eukaryota; kingdom Metazoa; phylum Chordata; class Aves; order Passeriformes; family Acanthizidae; genus Acanthiza; species Acanthiza pusilla. The sequence continues at coordinate 19,882,977 of JAXCHO010000004.1, read as the reverse complement.
GGGGGACTGGCGCTCCTCAGACCCTGTGGTGTGTCTGGGCAAACACCTCCTGATCCACAAAGTCACTGAACAGAGAATTTGGGCAAGAAGTAATGGAACATTTTTGGTATTTTTGTAGGTATTTAGCAAAGAATTCCTCTGCATTGTTCAGTGCCAGTGACTATGAGGTGGCCCCTCCGGAGTACCACCGGAAAGCGGTGTAATCCCACCTTTCCATGGGCAAGGGTGGATCCTGCCCCACTGTCCACTTCTGCATCCTGTCCTTCACCTCCCCATCACACAGCTCCTGCACAGCTCCTGTAAACATAAAGTGAATAAAGTTGTGTCTGTGAAATGGAACTGCCATGTAAGTTGGGAAGATTTCTTGTTCTCCAATGGAATTTCTTGTCCTGAAGTGGAAGCTCGGAGCTCCTGGGAGCTCTGTGGTGTTTCTGGCTTGGTGTTTGCATCGCTGGGATGTAAAGGAATGTTCTGCTGTGTCATTGTCTGAACTCAGTGCTCTAGGGCTGCTCTCCCCCGAGGCTCGGCCTCACTAACCTGCTTTATTCCATAGTCGTGGCAGACCCACGAGGGCTGTGTCACCTGTGTTGGTGCTATTGACTGTCTCACTCACCCCAGTGACTTTGGTGTTGGAAGTTCAATGTTTGGTTCATAAATGTCTGCTTTTCTTGGGGTAGTTGAAGGACTGTGACTTTTTTTATATTCTAACTGTAGGAAAATGCATTCTCATCTCGTAGTGTTTGGAAATATTGGTCTTTCACAGAGCTGTTTTACAGATCTGCAAATAAACTTTTTTAATTTCAAATGCGGTTTCTAATGTTTGTGTTTGCATCAGTCGCTGCCGTGTGAGTGCCGTGGCCAGGCTGATCCAAGGAATGAGGGGTTTGGATCTCTGAGAGGCATTGCATGACTTGGCTGGGCTCTGAGTAGCTGCTCTTTGCAGGCAAAATACCAGGTTTTAATCGCAGATGTTAGTGCAGGAAGCCACAGAATCCAGGGAGCTGGGACCCATCCTGCCCCAGGACTTGTCTGGTGTGTCTGGGGTGGGACTGAGCCTTTCCTGCGGGGGCTGAGGGGCAGGAGAGTCCCACCATGTCCTCAACATGAGCTGTGCCCTCCTGGCAGCTGCTGGGAGTGAGGATGGGCTGGACTGCTCCGAGCTGGGGGAAGGTGTGAGCACATTCCCTGAGCAGGAATCCAGCAGGGTTGTGTCCCACCCTGCCCTGGTGCCCTCCAGCCTGGGGCTGGGAGGGTCCGGTTGGATAAGGAGCTGTTAGAAAGAGCAGCAGGATGTGCTGTTCATGGAAAAAGAGCAATATTGAGCAATGGGGTGAGAGGAAGTTGCCGTGGAAACTGAGGCAGGGCTGGGAGCAGCTGTGACTCTTGGGAGGCAGGTTCCTATTAGGAATTCTGTTCAAGGGAGTAGAGAAGGGGCACTGGGGGTTCCCTGCCCTGCTCCAGGCTGGGCTGGAGCCGTGTGGGAAGGTGGGTGCTCCTCTGGCTGCTGCTGCTGCTCCAATCACTGTCTGCTCATCTCAGCGTTGTTAATTAGCTACTGCTCGTTATTTATCCTGGCCATTACCCGAGCCAGGATCATGTTCCAGTCTGAACAATGGGTTTGTCCTTTGCCAACTGCCCCAGGAGTGAAAACAGCCTTTTGCTGTCAGTGCTCGCGTTCACAGACAGCATTTTACCAAGGCCTGGAAGGATTTTCTGGGGATTCTGTTTTACGTGGGGAGGTGCCTGCGGTCCTGCTGCTAAACCAAGGTTCCTGGGAGAGGGCCTGGTGCTGTGCTGCCCCTCTGAGCTGGGAAGCCTCTGCTCCTTCCAGCTCCTCGTGGGAAGGGTAAACTCTTCTGGGCTGGCCTGAGGCAGGAATCATCAGCTTCCAGGCAGTGATTTCACAGAACCGTTTGGGTTGGAAAAACCCTCCCAATCATGGATTGTGTGCCAAGGCTGGAGTTAGGGCCCTGCTGGAGTGCAGGCTGTGTCTCTCACCAGCTGAAGGGTTACAACACAGGCCTTGTGCCCACACCAGTAAAAGCTCCTGCTCCCAGAACTGTGGATGTGCAGGGTCTTTTACAAGGCACAGCTGCCTCACAGCTCTGAGGTTGGGTCACTGCTAAGGACTCAGCCCAGCCTCTTGAGCTAGATGTGGGACAGAGCGGTGGGAGCTGTGCCAGCGTCCCTGTGCTCAGTTTGTGGATCCCTGCAGAGCTGGATGGTGAGCTCCGAGCCCGTGGGTGCCCTCTGACCCCCGGGGGCTGGGTGTGCTCATGGGCTCTGGTGCCTTGGGACAGGGTGGTACCCACCCGAGCAGCTGAGGCTGTGTGTGTAAAAAGGAAGTGAAATCTTTGTGAGGATGGAGTGCTGGGGGCCAAGCCCAGTGCCCTACAAGGGAGGCTCTTGGAAGTGGAGTCCCTGGCACAGCATGGTGGGACGGAGCCTGGGGGAGCTCAGCTGCCTGAGCTCCTTCTGGAAAAAGTGCTTTTATACCTGGAAAGTGATTGTCTGAGGTGGTCATGGGGAGCAGCGATGCTGAACTGTCCCTGTCAGGGTGACCCTGGTGGGAGGGCAATGCCATGTTGTTCCCAGGGTTCCAGCTGTGCTGTTTCAGCTGTGCCTTTCCCGGAAAGGCTTTATCCTGCCCCATGCGCTGTGTTGCCTTTTTCCTTCCTCTGCTCCAGTGTGAGGGTGATTTCCTGTGCCACGGGGAGCGGAGGGCTGGGTCCATCCTCGCGCAGTTTTCCTGCTGCCCTTTCGAGCCTGCCCGGCGCAGCAGTCTGTGCCAGATGCAGTCCTGGTGTTCCTCCATCCCCAGGGCCAGCCCTGCCCTGAGCTCAGCTGCCTCGGCCGCGGCTCCACAGAAGGGCTGGAGAGGAGGGGAGGGAGCAGAGTGATCCCTGTGGCGCTGCCCGAGCTCAGCCATGGCATCTGCACAGGTGAGTGCCCCTCCGTAGCCATGTCCCTGGTGTCCCCAGGCTCTGTCCTGCATGTGCCGTGTCTGTGTGCTTCGGGGTGTGCCGGGGTGTGCCAGGGCAGCCGTGCCCTGCCTGGAGCTCTGTGCTGGGGGGTGCAGATGTCACACAGGGGCACTGCGTGTGACATGGGGCAGGGTCAGAGCGAGGGGGCTCAGCCCCAACACGGCTGAGGGAAGCAGCTGGGGCTCTCAGAAGTGCTGGGGGGTTCTGGAGCTCCCTGCAGGAGATAAGGAGCTTATTCCAGGGGATAAGGAGCTAACGGCTCCCAAAGCCCATTAGGGCTCCAGGGGGCTCCCTGTTACCTGCGATGGGCACGTGCTCACCGGGATTTCCACGCGCTCTAGTGCCACGCTGGGATTATGCCGAGGCCTTGCCCTACTCACTCATGCTTTTATTAATAACTGGAGTTGATGATATGAAGGGTAGAGGGATGCAGGGAGCACTGCAGAGGATGCTCCCCTGGCCCATGGCCCCAAGGACCCCCCAGTGCCCCTGCAGTGAATGCAGCACCAAAGCCTCTGGCCCCACCGTGGGTTCTGCTGCCTGTGTGGCCTTCCTGGGTGCCAGGGAGCTGTAATCGGTTTCTCTGGGAGTAAAGCAGCTTTCTGGGCTGCCCCGGGCCATGAGCAGGGTGTGCCAGGGGCTGCCAGGAGCCGTGGGTTCCCTTGAGGACCCTGCTGCTGCTGCTGGGTGACACCAACATTTTAGAAAGTTTTGGGAGTTTTAGGCTTTGTTTTTTAAATTTGGAGAATGTTGCATCACAAAAAAATGTTTTACCCCCAAATTCTTCCTTCTCCAAGCATGTGGCATGTTGCTGCATTTGTTACTGCTGGCCATTGTCACTGTCACAGCTGAGCTCACAGCTCCCGGCCTGCATCATGGCTGGAGTCTGGGATGAAATGTGTCCCCATTCCCGCTGGCTCCTCCCCGGCTGTTTCCCTGGGCTCTTGGCCCCACTGTGGCACAGGAGATGTTGGTCACCTGAACCTGGGAAGCCTTCCCGGGAGACAGCGCCGAGCACCTGCCCTGGCTCCCGGCCCTGCGACAGCCTGCGGGCACATCCCCAGGGAAGAGGGAAGTGGCTTTTCCAGAGGCCATGGGGTGTGTGCTGGCAGGGACAGCCTCCCTGCGGAGCTGCGGGCGCTATCAGCCCGACACTGCCGCGGCCACAATCGCTGCTTTTGTTTCTGGGTTGGGTGGGGAGTGGAAACCCGGCGTCCCCTTCCCGTACGAACAGGAGGGATTCCTTATCCAGGGCCCCAGTGCTCGGAATTGCACTCGTGGAGCTCCCACCATTCTCCATCTCCTCTGATCTCTATCGAGCTCTCCATGGAAACGGGATCAGCATCATCCCCGCCAGTCCCACAGCCATGCTGGCACTATCGGGGCTGGGGGAGATGCTGGGGCTCCGAGCTGGCACCGAAACAGCTGTGCCCTCCCTGGACTGAGAGGATGCTCTGCTGCGGACCCTGTACAGCAGCCCGGCAGGTTCCTGGCGCTCTCGCTGCCCAGCACTGCTGCTCCAGTGCCCGCTGACCTCCGAGGGACAGCAGCACAGAGCAGGAGAGCTGCACTCCCCCGGCAGGGACTGCGCTGTGCTGAGTTTCCCCGTTCGCTCCCTGGGTTGCTCAGCTCAGGAGTGATGCGGGAGCGAGGAATGCAGGGCTGGCCGAGCTCCTCCTGCCGCTGGCAGCCCCGACAGCCTGGCCCTGCTGCCAGCCCAGCCCAGGGCAGGTATCGCCACCACACCCAAACCTGCGTGGGGAGCCCTGACCCCGACACCTCCAAGCCTGCGCTTGAACCCGGCCGCGGATGGAGGTGATGCTCCGAGGAGGAGGAGGAGGAGGAGGAGGAGGGATAATTACTGGCCCGGGCCACCCTTGCGTGCCTCTTGGTCCAGCGGCTCGGCAATTAGCGCTTGGGAGCGGCCGGGGCGGAGCTCCTCGTGATCCTTTGTCTCACGGAGTTTCACAGCCCGAGCTGCTCCCCGCGATTTGTTCTCAAGTGGCTCTGCCCCAGCCGAACCTGTGCGGCAGCTGCTGCCTCACCTGCCCGCAGGTCCGGGCCAAGAAAACGCTGGGCCCTCCATAAAGTCAGCATCACAGTGGGCTCTGATTGCATCTTGCAAACGGATGCAGTCATACATGTCCGTGATATTTTTTTTCCACCCTGGGAGAATTAATGATACAGAAAAATTAATTTTGCATAACAACTGATGCGTTGTAAAGTGGTATTTGTTTTTTTTTTAATAAGGGAGAAACAGTTATGCCAGAATAATCCCAAACTGGTGCCTGAGCCAGCCCTCTGAGGAGACAGGATCAGTACTCCAGGAGCAGGGAAAACCAACGCAGACGGAGGTGAGGGGAGGTGGAGCAGGCTGGTGCTGGAAGGAGAAGGTGCAGTTGGATGGAGAGCTCATGTCACAGAGAGCTGGCAGTGGCTGGCTTGGGGACCCTGTCACCTCTGCTGGGCCACACTCAGCTCCTGCATCCCTGAGCCCGGGGCAGTGCCAGAGGCTGTGGGAGTGCCAGGCCAGCTGGAGCTGGGGCAGGAGCACAGCAGGTCTGCCCAGCACAGCTGGGTGTGACAGGTGACTGAAGTTTCGGTGGTTGACCTGCAGAGTGTGGGCACCTTCTGGTGCCACCCCAGCACCTCCTGCCCTGGTGTGCGGGGGCTGCCCCAGCCAGGGCCCTGTCACCAAAGCTGGCAGGTGCCCCGAGCGGTGTCTGGTAGGGTCCCATGACCCAAGTGGGAAGCGGCTGGAGCGATGGGAGGAGAGCACTGCATCCATTGGCATGTTTCTACTTTTAACATGTGAAGGATCATGTCTGTAACCTGCCCTAATTTTAGGCATTGGTCTCTGGCACTGAATTCCCGCAGGGAAGAATGAATGCAGGTGTAAAATTAGCTGGATTATTTCTGGGCTGGCGGTTACCAGTGCTCCATCACGGAAATGTCCGGCTCAGTTATGTCCGTGCTGCTGCCTCCCAACCAGCCCTGTTCCCACCCAGGATCAGCCTGCCATCACGATCTTGTTATGCAGGTGGAGGTTTAGAGGGAAAGGACACAATTCCTGCGTTTAGGAATTGATCCATGTTAGGAACAGCTAAACACAGTAGCCTTTCATTCCCAGTGGTTTGGCTGGGAAGAGCTTGGGAAGCAGGGACTGAACAAGGATAAACGGTGCGTTTCTAGGCTCTGCCACAGCTGGAGAAAAGATTATGTGAAATAACTAACATGGAAATGTTAATCAGCATTAGCTGTAGTCCAAATTCCATTAGCAGGAATGCTAAACACAGAGAAGGAAAAGGCTGGGATTAGGGTGTCTTGGCAACAGGCTCTCTCCCCGATGTTTGGGTCTCATGCTCCAGGATTTAAGCTGTTATTTAAAATACAAGTAATTTTCTTTCCCTTGTTGGTGTGAACACCAGAATGTCCAACAGAGCAGCTGTAAGCAGCACATGGAGTGTGCAGCAGCCTGGAACGCTGTGCTGGGGACACAGCAAAGCAGCAACTCATTAGTGTGAGCACAAACATTCCTGCCCACAGCTGCTCCCAGCATTGCACTGCCAGGGACCGGTGTCACAGAGACTGTGACCGAGTGGGGCTGCAGGGGACACGGCCAGGCTGGGGACTCTGGAAGGACATCTCTTGGGGTTTTGTTTTTCATGCATGGACATGATCTCCTGAGCTTTTGGGTCTTTAACATTTAATATTGCCTTGTGTTTGACTGTTCCCTGCCTATTTTCAGTGCTTTTTCCTGCTTGCTTTGTCCTGACCCTTGTTCACCAAGTTTTCAGAGTTAATACTTCTGAAGTAACTCAGGTTCCTCCTGCTCTTCCCCTAAAGAGCTAGGCTGGGAGAGCTGGGGGTGTTCAGCCTGGAGAAGGCTCCAGGAAGATCTTAGAACCCTTTCCAGTGCCTAAAGGGGCTCCAAGAGACTTGGAGAGGGACTTGGGACAAGAGCCTGGAGGGACAGGACAAGGGGGAATGACTTCCCAAAGCTTTAAAGTCCCTTCCAACCCAAACCAGTCTGGGATTCTGTGTTTTCATTCGAGCTGGAAATGCAGGAGGATGTGGAGCTGTGAGTCTGACACAGGGGAAAGCCCTGGGCAGAGTTCACCCCAGTCCAGCAGAACTGGAATTGGTTGGGATTTAGCTGTGCCTCTTCCCCCACTTGCACACTCCTGGGCCCTGCAGGGGATGGAGAGGGAGCGAAGCTGTGCAATCACACACGCTGTGATCTCTGCCACACAGCTGATTGTTCGAGAGGCTCTTGCAGCACAGACCACTCTGGAATGTATCCCAGGCTGGATGCAAGGTGGAATTTGAGTGTGGAAGCTACCCTGTAGCAGGACAGAGGTTATTTGATCGATGGAGTTCGCAGATTGCTCACTGCACTTGAGAGACTGAGCAGACTAGTGTGTTTGAACAACAGAATCCAAACGTGATGGACACCGACACTGTTCAGCAGGGCCGGAGTCTCAGCAGCTAAGAGAAGCCCTGAATGGAGGAGCAGGGGATGCCCACACAGCCAGGGAAGCGTTCCCAGGTGGGATGCTTGGGCGGCAGACACGCCATCCTGGCGGTGCTGGAGGGGCTGATGTCGGGACAGTGTCTGGTGTCTGCCCCAGACACTCACAGCACCAAAAGGGCACAGCAAAGCACTCCCCGAGAGGTTCCCAGGCTGTTTGGGTGCTCTGACCCACGGGTATTTTTTCCCCCCTCTTGAAATGACAAGACTTTGAGCAAAGCCATCCTTGAATAGCTCGGGCAGCACAGATCCGCAGGGAGCCGGCTCAGGTTTCCCAGCTGCCGAACCCATCCAGCAGGTATTTCGGGCAGCCTCGCGCCTTTGTCCAGCAAGCTGTGGGGTGCCAGTGGAATTAGGACACTGTGTGCCTGCCCCTTCTTCCAGGACTGCTCCAAGGGCTGAGGCCTCTGCTCTGCAGCGAGATCAGCTCCCAGATTTGTGCACAGATTGCTGCCTAGCAGGAGCCGGAGCTCCTTTCCAGAACTGAATCCCATTCACAGGAAATTCAGGCCCCGTTTGCCATCGGCCAGCATCCAAGGGAGAGCAGTAACAGCAGACACAGGATTTATTTTGCAGGAGTACCATGAACACGGGGCTGCAGTAACTGGTGTGAGCGACAGCCATGTGCCAGCCTCAGGTGACCCTGCACTGTGCTATCCCAGGGTTGTTCATGCCCCAGCCTCCCCTCTTCCTCCTCTGCTGCAGCTCCGTTCTGTGAGCCCGGGCGGGTTTGGCTGCTGCAGGTTCAGCTGCTCCCTCAGAGCAGGCAGGAGTTCAGACTCCACTGATTTCCCACTGCTCAGAGCAGATGGAGAGCAGGGAAGGCACGGCTGAGATAATGGAGCTAATTTGCGAGGCTCGGGGAGCTGTGTGGGGTTTCTCCATCTTCAGGAGATGCTGCTGGTTGGGATTACTGTGGGAGACACTAGGGTTGCTATTATTACACCACAAATCCTGCATGCCTGGATGGTTGCTAACCTGGGACCCTGCTTGCTTTGCTCCTCATCAACCTAAAAATGAATCCAGGACCTCTCCAGTGCTGACAGGAGTTCCCAAGAAGAGACAGAGGGTGAGGGAGCTACTGAAGGTCAAGGGGTTCCAGTTTCACTGTTGATCCATTAGAGCTTAAACAAGGCTCCGAGCTGTTGATGGTCCAACCCCAGACATCACACACACATAAGGATAAGAAGCTTAGGAAGAGCTTTGCATTGCTACTGACTCCAAAGCTTTGGAAAGTGCGCTGTGGTTGCCTGGGAGCTCTGGTTTCCAGCGCAGCCGGCCAGCCTATCCATGAGGATGGAGGAAGATGTGCTGATGACAGCAGCTATTTGAGATGTTTTCCTCTGAGCTGGGCTGGCTCCCCACAGACACCTCTGAGCTGGGCTGGCTCCCCACAGACAGAGCATTGTCTCTCTGAAGATCTGTCTGCAGCTCTGCCAGTGCTCTGATGGATTTGCACACTCTGTTCCCACACAGACCCGTCTTTCTCTCTTTTGCTGAGAATGAAACCGTTAAACTGGAGCACGGTCACTCCCTGGCCAGATGCTCTGTGCAGGAAGGCATTCAGCTCTGGTTCAGTTCCTTTTGATCCCTACATTCCTTTGGCTCCTTATCACTTCTCCTTATCTCTGCTGTTTGTCTGTCCTGCTATTTACCATAGCCATGGTAAGGCTTTATCTCTGGAATCACATCAGGCCAGGGGAGATCGGGGTTTCTCCTGCCATTGCTCTGTCCCTTGGTGCAGCCCCGGGAGCCCTGCTCCAAGGTCCCCTTTGCTCCTGTGTTCCAGGAGTTGCATCATCCCATTGAAACTCCTGCCCACTCCTGCTGATAAACCAAGGCAGCAGCAAACCCAACTTCTGTCTGAGGTGTGGGGAACCAGAACCTATTGGCAGCAATGTCCTGATGGGAACGTGAGAAGTTTCTGGCATGTCCCTTGCACCCACTTCTGTTTCTAATTCTACTTCCCACCCTCGGGTAGGACCACAGCACATGTGACACAGTTCAGGCTGTGTGGGACATGCTGCATTGGGTTCACTTGGGAATTCAGCTCCCTTGCACTTGCTGGAATGTGCTGCTTAGTTAATGTCATTTATCACACCGATGCTCTGACCACAGTGAACACAGGTTTGCTGGCTGTCTCTCTGTGCCTCACCACAACGATTCCACTTCTCTGAGAGTGTATTTGCTTTCTCTCAGCAGCTGATGTGCTCAGTAAGGCTTGGAGCCCCAAAATAAGATGCCTTCACTGCACATCTTCCCTAGTGGCATTCCAAAATGTTCTCCTGGCATCTGGAACAAGAGCTTATTGCGGCAAGAAAATGAAATTCACCACTTCCCTGAAAGCACATGTGAGTGGGGAAAAACTGAGGTGCTGTTTTCAGTCTTCATCCACAACCTGAACTTTACCCTCTGTTGCTGCCAAAACAGATTCCCTTCCTTTGGGGTGTTTTCCTCTTTTGGGGTGTGTTTTAATCTGTAATGAATCCGCAGGACAGCCTGTTCTGTTGGCTGCCTTGGCAGCAGGCAGCAGCCCTGGTTTCTACACCCACTTCTGACCTGACGTACAGCTTTGGAAAGCCATATCCCACCTGTTCCCATTCCCAGCGCTGCCCTGTTGGCTGCGCACAGCAGCTCTCCAGGAGCTCCTGCCAGGCACGGTCTGGCGCTGGCTCTGGGCACGGCTCCGTGCGCAGGGTGAGCATTCCCTGTGCCTGTTGGGCGCTGCTCTGGAGTAGCCGCGAGGAGCGAGGGAGAGCAGCCAAGCTGGCACCGGGCGCTCGTCGCACTCAGCTCCTGAGAGGTTGGCACACGCTTTGTTTTTCCCCAGCTCGGCCTCGGGCCAGGCGGGCTCAGAGCTCAGTGTGCAAACACTGCTGAGTGCAGGTTGCCGTCTAAACATGTTCCCTTCCTCCTCCTGCTCTTGGAACCCAGAGCAAGACGGAGGTGAAAGGAGTAAGAAGAAAGGAGGTTGTAGTGATATGGGGCCAGGCTCTTCTCCCAGGGAACAACCCACAGGACAAGAGCCAACAGCCTCAAGTTGTGCCAGGGAAGGTTTAGGTTGGATATCAAGAAAAATTTCTTCAGTGAAAGGGTTATCAAGATTTAGAAGAGGCTGTCCAGGGAACAGGTGGGGTCACCATCCCTGGAAGTGTTAAAAAAAACACGTGGATTTGACACTTGAGGACAAGGTTTAGTGCTGAACATGGTGGTGGTGCTGGGTTGACAGCTGGACTTGATGAACTTAGAGGTCTTTTCCAATTTAACAATTCTATAATGCCGTGATTCTATAGAGCTTGGACAGCAGATTGCTTTGGCTGTGTGTTGTTCAACCTTCCCACCGCTTGTCTGTATGTCCCTGGGGCCGCATCCCCTCCCCATCCTGCAGTGCAGGTTTGTGCACACCTGCCTGGTGCCCCCGGGGATGGGGAGGAGCTGTCCTAGGGGAGGTGGGAGTCAGCCAGGCTCCAGGGGCTGCTGGGCCCGGCAGTGACCGTGTGTGTGCTCCTGTCTGCACGGCCATCGCTGCTCCCGGGACGTGCCCGCTGTGACCCTGAGACCCAGCTCCAGGGGACACCAAATGGAGCCATGTGCCCTGCCAGGGACACTGCACCCAGCAGGGTGTCAGACACCCCATGGGAACAAGGCCTCGCTCCATCCTTGCAGTGGAGACTGGGCTCAAGAGCAAAGGGAGATAAAATTATATCCTCCTCCGAGCGTGTGCCTAGCATGAGGATCAATTTATCTGGATGATTAAGGCAGCAAGTGATGCAGGAGGTGGCTGGGTAATTTAATGACCCAGGTGGAAATAGAAAGCCAAGAGTGTGTTTCCCTTTCAGTCATGCTGGGGTTTGATTTTTATGTCCCGTTACAAATGGATTGATAAATGAACCCCCTGGAGAAGTGGAATATATTCACACTGATCTGCTTCTCTGTTGGATGAAACTGCTGAGAACCAGAGCCTGTTGAGACTGTTTTTGGGGACAGATGTTGCCATGGTTTGTCCAGCTCCTCTGTGGCTGCAGGAAGGTGTCACTGAGCACAGGTGGAGGTCCCAGAGTCACATCTCCATGGAAATGTGCCTCACCCACTCAGACAGTTGGTACCACCTCATTTTGTGGAGTGTGTGACTACCTGGCTCTGTGCTTTTGTGACTCCGATTCAAAAGCTTTCTGAGCTCTGGCCGGGGTAAGAGAATGGCACAAATGCTCTTCCACCAATTGAGCAGAAAGGCAGGCTCTGGCACTGTAACTCTGGGAATCCCACTGTGCTGCAGCAATTCCTTCCTCCTGCCTCGCTGTACAGTTTGGCTCCAATTAGTTAGTCTCGACTGCTACATGTGCAGGCCAGCACTGCTTCTATTTCAGGGGGACTTGCCAGAGATTAATTAGATCCCAGGCCTGCAGAGGACCAGCCAGCACATTTCGTGTGCCATTAACTCGGCACTTATCAGGCAAACATTGTCGGGATAAATCTCCCCTTTGTTGTGCTGCTGTAAGCGAAGGTTGTCACAAAAATGAGCCGTTTGAGCAGACACAGGGTGATGGTTTGGGAGCTGCATAAGCTGCTCGCTGAGCTCAGCCGCCAGCCCTGGTCACTGGGACGGCACTAAGCGTGTGTCAGCGCAGGCAGCCGTGCCCGCAGCTCCCGGCGGCCCTGCGGACACAGCTTCCCTGCTCACGGAACTGCTGAGGCACAGCATCCACCAGGCCCTGAGTCAGTGCACAGGGATGTGCAGCGTCAGCCACTGCTCCAAGGAAACCTGTGCTCTGAAGGGTAAAATCACAGGCACAGAAATCATGGAGCTGGGGAGAGCAGGGAACAAATCTCCAGCAAGAGCTCTAGATTTCTCTTTGGAAAGCATCAAGTGCCCTTATCTCAGCAGCCTCAGGTTGTGCTCTGCTCTTGGTGCCCACGCACTGGGAACACAAACCACAGCAGGCTGGCTTGTCCCGGCTCGTCTCACTTCCAAGAGAGCTGCGAGAACGTCTGGCCAGACAACGAGGGACAGGAGCCAAGAACCAGGAATGGAGTGATGGCGAGAGCGGAACACAAACAGGGACCAGGAACCAAAATGGGGCTTGGAACAACCTGGTCTGTGGGAGGTGTCCCTGCCCATGGCAGTGGCTGGAAAGGGATGAGCTTTAAGGTCCCTTCCAACCCAAAGCATCCCAGGATTTTATGATTCCATGATATACCATCTAGATAACAGGCAGAGAGGGGATGGGACGTGAAAGAGGGGTGATGTAGTGCGAACTACGTGCCAGGAATCTTAAGAGCAGCAGCCTGAATTAATTTGAAGAGCAAAGTGAGAAGTCTGGAGAAAAAGCCTGTACAAGTGTCCAGAATGAAGGAATAGTTCTGGCAGCATGGTCAGGAAAGGGCCAGACATGGAATCTGTCCGGACTGCACTGGAATGGCCTGGCTTGGCCTGGGAACTGCGAGGTGAGGTTGGTTAGCAGGGCTCCCAGGGATGCCACTCACGCCGACAAGTCAGGCTCCAGTAATTCAACGTGAAACATCTTGTTCTGGTGCTGACACATCAGCATGGGAGATGGTGTTCAGATACGGAACTTCCTGCTTTGACAGCAGGGAAAAATGCCCAGGCTCCGCTCCAGCTGCTCGGGCTGAAGGCTCTACCCTGCACGGAGCTGGTCAGTGAGAGCTGCGGTGTGCCTGGGATGTGCTTCCCCTGGGACTGACTCCAGCGGGACGGAGCTGGAGTGCAAGGCAGATGCCATCCTCTCAGTGCAGCATCTGCCGAGCCCTCAGCAGAGCAGAGGCGCTGCTGGCTGGGGCAGACGTGTGCATGTGTGTGATTATCTGGGGACAGGGAACGGTGCCGGAATTGGCCGAGCACTTGGAACTGCTCCGTGCAGCTTCTCGGCACTGACTCGAGAGCAGGGAGTTATTTTTAAGATTCTGCTTTCTCTCGTACTGGAATGACTCAGAAGGAGCTTCCTTTAAACAGCACAGATTTGGTGGGAAAAGGGGAAAGCTACTGCTGTTAGCTTGATCCTGAGAATCTGACAATATTTTCGCAAAGCTGAAACTTTCAGTAATTAAAGCTTATTTTTAATAAACCAACGATTTACTGTGACAACTTCGCAGACAATGGCTCTGATCCGAACAACTCAAACCAGTTCATCTGCCCCAGGATCTGCTGGTGCCAGGGCTGAGCATTTTCCTTGGATTCCTGAGTGGACATGAATGTTGCTGCCTTGTGTTTGAGCACATCCCTGGGCAAACAGCCCTTCGACGTGCAGCACCTTGGATGCGCTCGAGGAATTTGCTTTTCCAATCCTGTACCTTCAGAGCTATTGGAAATAGGACAGAAAGACCACAGGAAACCCCTTGGTTGCCATGGGTAGGAAAGAACCAGGGAAAACTGATCTCCCCAGTTTCCAGCCGCTGCTGGTGCTTTGCTTTGTGCCAGGCAGGGTCAGATCCCTGTGCCACCAGTGTGTCCCCACCCTGTGCCAGCAGTGGCAGGATGGCAGTGCCAGGCTGCAGCGGGGGTTCCAAGGGACCGATGGCCTGGGAGAGCCTGCATGGGCTGCCTGGCAGAGTGAGAGGTGTCCAGAGCTGTCCCCTCTACTCCAGGAGCTGCTGGAGCTCTGTCAGTGCCCTGGAAGTGCAGAGGCTTCCAAGGGGCAGTGAAAGGAGAGATGCTGCCTGAAACGTGGCTCTTTAGGGAGAAAAACACCACAAACTTTAAATGGCATTCGGGGCATGAACAGTGTGTCTCCAGAGAGCCCAAATCTGGGATTAATCTGTGTTGGGTGTGGGGTCAGAGTGCCCAGGGGAAGGTTTCCATTTCGGAGCTTGCTGGACTCCCCAGCCACCCTGCCGTGCACAAAATGAGTTCATATTTAAAGGCACCATTTTCTTTCCTTTCGAACAGGCCACCTACAGAGCAACTCAAGTGTTTGAACAGGTTTTGGCCAGATTGATTAAAAAGCAGTGACATTTACCTCCAGCCCTGCTTATATCAGAGATCCATTGATCAAACAGCCCCGTTCCAGCTCTAATAAGCAAGGTCTTAAACACAATCCATGGGCTGTAATTAAATAAGTCTCCAATAAGTTTTAGAACCTTCTGTTATCAGTGCAGTGTGATGGGGCTGCAAGGAAAATGGGATGAAGACAGTAAATAAACCTTGGGATGAGCAGAGCTGAACTCAAACTCGGACAGTCCTCACGCCAAGACTGGAGTTAATTGTGCTGCTTAAAACGCTGCCTGTGCCCAGCTCAGGCCTCTGCTGCGGGACCTCTTTATTCCTTTGTGCACAAATGTCGTGTTTATTACGGGGGCTGCTCGCACGGTGGCCATTTGCTTGTACTGCACGCCGCAGGTGAGCGGGAGGGCTCTGAGCCTCTTCCTCATCCACCGGGAGCTCTGTCCCCGGAGGGACGGAGTCGGGGTCTCCCCCATCACCAGGCAGACCTGTTCCGGTCTTTACCCGGCTCTTACCCCGATCCTTATCCCGGCCATCACCCCGCTCCCTCCGGACCCCCGCCCAGCCCTCTCTGTGGTGCCCTGAGAGGCCGCCCCGGGCCAGAGCGCCGCCCCGCCCGCCGCGCGCCCTGCCCCGCCAGCAGCGCGCCCCCTGGCGGCCGGGCGGCTCCGCGCCGGGCAGCGCCTCTTGACCACGAGGAAGTCCCTCCCCTCCGCCCCGCTCTCTGATTGGCCACAGCTCCCGCGCGGGCGGGCGACGATTGGCTGCGGTGGGGGTGGGCGGGGCGGGGTGGGGCCGGCGCGTCCCGGCCGTGGCGGCGGCGGCGGGAGCGCGTCCGGGCCGGTGCGCGCCCCCCGCCCGCGGCCGCGCCATGAAGAGCCTCAAGTCCCGCCTGAAGAAGCACGAAGCGGTCATCGGGGGCAGCGTGGTGGGTGCCGGGGCAGGCTCCCCGCGAGGCTGGGGGCGCCCTGGGGTGGGACAGAGCACGGGGGTCCCGGCTTCTGGAGGGGCAGAGCGCGGGCGGGTCCCCGTTCGGGGAGGGGCAGAGCACGGGGTCCCGGCGTTCGGAGGGGCGGAGAACGGAGAGTCCCGGCTCCCGGAGGGGCAGAGCACGGAGGGTGCCGGCGCTCGGAGGGGCGGAGAATGGAGGGTCCCGGCTCTTGGGGCGCAGAGCCCGGCGGTCCCGGCTCCCGGAGGGGCAGAGCACGGAGGGTGCCGGCTCTCCGGGGCTTCGCTGGGAGCGGAGAGCGGGGGAGCCGCGGTACGGCGGGGTCGGAGCGCCCGGGATCCGTGGGCAGGGGTCAGGGAGCCGGGACGGGCTGGAGGAGCGGAGGGTCGCGGGGCTGAGCGGGGGAGGACATTCCCTGACCCGCACCTGGCCTCCCGCTCCAGCACCGAGCAGGTTCCCTGTGCCGTCGCTGCTGCTCCCTGCCTCCAGCACGAATTTACGCTTTTTTCCCCTAAAAGCCTCGGGAGCCCGAGAGCAGTCCCGGCTGGCAGCCGCCCCGGGGCTCGCTCGGTCCGTGTGCGGGGCATGGACCGGAGCTGCTTCTGCGCTAGGAACTAATGTGGCAAAATCGGAGTGCTTTTGGAGGAGAATGTGCTTAGAAAGTGGGCAGAAAGCGTTCAGAGTGGCTGGTGAGCACGCAGCTGTGCTCGCTGATCATCCAGTCTGGAATGCAGAGCTGGGGCAGGCAGAACCTCTGGAAGTGCACCTTTGTGATGGTGCAGTTGTCTGTGCCTTCTTCTCTGGCTTCCAAAATTTAGGCTGGCTTTAACTGGCTTTTTTGATCCTTATTTTTACTTCATTCATGCCTGCAGATGACTTTTGTTGAGGGAGGAGGTTTTTGTAACTGGAGAAAGCTGTGTTTGGAAATTGCTTAGTGCGGTAAATCATCTTTAATTGTGCCTGTTCGGTAAATGTCTCCCTGGGAATGCACCGTGGCAGTTCACTCCTGAACCTATCCCTGTGCTCCTCTGCTGAACTCGCCTCTGGCTACGTGGAGTAGCGGGATAGGGAGGTGAATGTGAGACACTTGGCTTTTATCAGTCGTCCTTTGAGATACTGGCTATCTCTAAAATCCTCCTGCGCATTTGCCTTGGGTCTGGAGCTGTTACCTGACAATAACAGCTCATGGGGAAGAGCTGGAGCTGCTCGAAAGTGCTGACGGAACTCCCTGGCAAATGACAGCTCCCATCCCTGTGCCCGAGGATGCACGGAGCAGTGATTCACGAGGCTGTTATGAGGATTTGTCATGTGTGGGCTGGCACTGCTCTGTGTTCATTAGTTGTCCTGTACTTTAGAGCTGTTTGTTATTCTCAAATTAGCCCGATAATTAAATTTCAACAAAGACTGACAGCACCTGTGTTTGGTTTTAAATAAACATGGAGATTTTTCACTTCCAATAAACCTTCTCCTTAGAGGAGGTTTGAGCAGTCTTAATACCCCTAAGAGCTGAAGTTACTCTAAAATATGTGAAGGGAAATTGCTTTCAGCACGATCCTTTTAAAACCGGGAATTTTGTCCATGATAAACTTATTTCCCCTGTTTATTACATAGTTCAGTTATGTGATCACCATCTCAACAAATAGCAACTTTTAATCTGCTCTGTGGGGGAAAAATCCATCTCCACGGGTGGGTGTTAGCAGGGAGGTGAGGGGGTGATGGGATGAAGCCGGGGCTCTGTTCTCCTGCGGAAAGGGGGGGAAGTGGGTGGGAATCCTGCCAGCGGCGGCTTTAGAGATCCTGCTTGAAAGGAGTGTACAAGAGTTGCCTGTTTGAGAAACTTCATCCCTCTCTCCTCTCTCCACCCAGTGCTGTTTCCTGGGGGGTGGAGAGAAACCTAATCCAGCCTGCTTTTGGAAATTTTCCTCCAGGTGAAAGTAATAGTTACGTGCCTTCTGATGGGGATACCTTGGGAATGGCTTTATTGCTGGTTTGTGATGGAGGGAAGCCACAAAAAGCAGCAGAAAGTAAATACCTTATTAGTTATTACCAATTCCACAATTATCCAGATTGCTGTGCCTGAAAATGGAGTTACCTGGTTTTGCCAACTCCAGCTGGCTGGTGGTGCTTGGAAAATCATCTGAGCAGCCTGTTCAGTGCTCTGCATAGTGAGACAAATGCCTGTCATTAGCAGGAGTGCAGGCTGGAAAGTTGGATGTGGGATCCTGTGGAGCACGGAGCCTTGAGGTCAGAGGAGGTGCCTCATTCATCAGCACTTACAATAAAGAATGTAGTCAGTCCCATTGGGACTGCAGCAGCACACACTGCCCGTGCTTCTGAGAGTCCAAAATACATCCTGACACTAGAAATGTGTGTTTGGGACCGGGATTGTGATAAGGCAATGTGCTCTTCCAGCAGAGCTAGGAACTGTGTCTGTGCCAATGAGATGCTCACTGGTTGGTTTCTGTTGAGAAGCTGACTGGGGAAGGGTTGGTTTGTTGTTCAGCAGAGTTGTCTTTGGTCAGACCTTTGCAAATGGACTTTCAATGGTGAGTTCTGACTGTCACCTCTGCAGGGGGAAAGGCACCTACTCATTTCTGTAGCTCTTGGGAAGCAGCAGGGGAGGGGCTCTGTTAAATCTCAGGTGTGTTGCCTCCTTAGCTGGGGTTTGAACCTTGCTGTCCCTTGAGATGAGGCCTGGAATTTAGGGAAGGGGCACCTGGCGTTAGTGGGAAACGCGGGTTCCTGGTGGGGCTTTGGGCTGAGCTGGAGCTGCCACTGAGCTGCATCCCGAGGTGTGGGATGGAGGTGCTGTGGGATCCCCACGGGTCAGGAGCCAGCAGCACTGCCTGGAGCACCTGCAGGAGATGGGAATCACCTGCAGTGCTGGGAATGGGCAGATATAAAACCATGTGAAAACTCCTACCAATCCTTTCTCCTCTGGGAAAAGTGGTGCTGGGTTTTGTTTAATTAAGAGAAACCAAACCTGCCGTATAATTAGCGGAAACCATTGTGCAAGGAACAAAGGGACACCTGAGCACTTGCCCTGGTATGATGAGCTGTGATTATTAAATTAATATCTGAACAAGCTGTGCAGTTAGTGACAGCTGAACTTGTTCAAGGTTGTGTCAACATTTCTTTCCCTGTGGATGCTGCCCAGCTCTGTTAAATGGATGAGTTTTCCCCTGGGAAAGGAGTGCAGCTTTGTGGGGTGACCCAATACACCATTAAACATCTGCTTGTGCCCTGTCAGCAGCAGAGAGAGCAGGTACCACCTCCTGTTCTGGGCTGACCCATTTTATTATGGGAATGAAGGATGCTGCTTGAATTTGCTAATTCATCAGCGACACCTTCTCCTGTGGGCAGCAGCATAAATGTTAGCAGTGATTTGTGGCCCCAGTGTGCTGTCACATACACATCAGTAACTGGAGGGGTGAACTGAAAATAGGTGTTTGATAACTTCATTTTAACCCTTTAAAGATTCAAGATCACTTACAGAAGAAAAGCCTGGTGTGGCTGGGGGCACATGAGAGTTTGTACACGAACAAGATTTTGTGGTGGTTTGTCCTGACTTCCCTGTGCAAGGACAGACCAGTTTGTCAGCCAGGCTGATCCCCGTGCCCTGACCCCTCAGCAGAATTTTTCCAGCCTTGCTGCTGTTGGCTGGAGCAGTTCTGTCCCCTGTCCGTGCCTCCCTGGGGCAGCCTGAGGTGACTTTGCTGTGGCATCTTCAGGCAGCACAGCCAACCACCCACAACGCTGTAATATTCCAATGTCATTCCTGGCCTGGCTGGAGTTATCCCTTGGAGCGTGTTTGGTTCCAGGAAGCTTTATTCAGGCTCGTGCTAATGTGTTTGTTCTTGGAAAAATCTCTTTGTGATTCATTTGCATGTAGTTAACTGGAATTAGTGCTTGTTTGAGTGATGTTTGGGGTGAAGCTGGAGAAACACAACGGGCAATTTGTGGTGCAGCAGAAGCCTTGTGGTGCAGCCTGTTTACAGGTGCATTGTAATTTTCGGGCTCCGTAGAAAGGAGTATTAATGCTTTATCACTTAGGAATGTAGCAATTAAAAATATTTAAAAGAGTGGAGGTTCAGTGAGAGCCTGGGAGTTCAATATCCTGAGCTGATTTGCAGACATAATTACACAGATAAGCTCTGTGCTTATCTGGTCGGAGTTCATATGACCTTTTGTGTAGAAGCAACTTACGAAGTACTTTGACAGTATTTAAATATTAATGTTAGCAAGCACATGCTTGAACATCTGAGCCTGATCCTGTTTTCCTCCCTCACTGCTCACTGACCAGGGCTGAGATTTGCTCCCTTTCCCATGTGCTTGGGGCTGGTCCCTGTGTTCTGGGTGCAACACTCACGTCAGGTTTCATCACCCGTGCTATTCCTGATGCTTTAATAAATGGAAGTACACAAATCAATGGGGCCTTGCCTGAGAGCTTAGAAACTCCAACTAATGCTGTGCCTGGAGTCCCGGGAAGGCAGGAGCTGTGCTGCTCCCGCTGGCAGCGCCGGCAGCTGGACTCTGACCCTGCTCCTGTTTCTCCCTGTTTAAAGGGGAAATATTTCTCACTTTCTGGATGAAGCCAGGCTGCAGCAGGACCTGGGCTGGCAGGGCTCCCTTTTAGCTGGGAGGTACAGGGAGCTGTGCTGCTCTCCTGGCTGCACACACACGGGTGTGATATTCTTTGTGTATGTGTCCCAGTTCCTATTAAATGTCCTTAGCAGAGTTGGAAATGCACCTGCAAAGGCCCTGCTGTGTGTCCAGAGTGCCCCAGCAGCTCTGATCACTTTATTGCTGTCCGAGTCAGGCTGTGCCTCAAGGCTGGAGTCTGAGGCTGTTTTATCAATAAAGTGCTCTGGAGTTGTGTGTTAGCCATGAGACACCAGAAAGTTGTTTCAAAACAAAACTGGGACTGTTTTTAGTTCTTTGAGAAGGCTTTGCCTCCTGCAGGGCTTGTAGGCAGAGTCCTTTGACACTTCCAGTGTAGCCTGGGAGCTCTTGGGGCTGGTGCTGTTGGATATTCCCCTGACACAGCCTGGAAAAGGGAAATTGGCACTGCTGTAAGGATCTCTCACACTTTGTACGGGGAAATGTGGTATTGGTGGGGGTTTAGTGATTTTGAGAGGATTTTTTGACATGTGACATAACTAGAAGTAGACTTGAATTGTTTCTTGATACTTAATAAATTGATCTTGATGGGATATGCTGACTTGGGAGGAAAATGCCTTCAGAATAGGGTAAAATCAGGAATGTTTATGATGAGATTCAGTCGTTTGCTTTGCTTTAGGCTCTTTGTTAGGACACTGCTACCTGCATTAAGGACAGACAGGATGCAGCTATGTTTAAACACCAGGCAGAGCTGTTCAGGTGAGTTTTTGACAGGAGTGTTTTCAGCACGATGCCAAACCAGAGCAGGCCTAGGGGAACTGCTGGTTTTGATCCCTGTTTGGACTAAGCCTTGCCCACTTTGTGGCATTCAATGGCTTTTTTATTTTGAAGGATTTTTAATGAACGAGGTGCTAACACAAAGTGCTGCCTGTGGGGAGGTGCTGGGTATGAAACAAGAGCTCTGTGTTCAGCCTGTGTCTGCTTTTCCCTTGCACAGACTAAACCCTGCATCTCCCTCCTGCAGTCTGGCACTCCAGAACATTTACATGTGGAGACAGACAGATCCTGGGAAGTAAGATATGCTTATAAAATAGAAAATGCCATTTCCACTTGCCACAATTTGGTTTAACCTGGTGTGTGCAGTGTTTTTCTAGAGAACTAGAGGTGAGCTAAAATCTGCAGGAGTTGGGTGATAGTGAGGTACTCCTGCACTGCAAGGGAAGCTGCACCTGGGGAGCATTTTTTAAAAATAGCCATACTAATCTAATCCTTTCATTCTCTCCGTGCAGTTTTAAAACAAATCAAAGTACTTCAAAAGCATTTGTCACTTTGTGCCACTGAAATGGCAGGGTGTGTCTGTCCACACGCTGCTTTTGATGACAAATGTACTCTGCCCTCTGGAGAAAGAGCAGGGAATCAAAGTGTGTGGCCTGGTGGATGTGTCAGCCTGCCCCTGTGCTCGGAAAGAGGAGGTTCAGATCGGATGTTGGGAGGAAATTCCTCCCTGAGAGGGTGGCAGGGCCTGGCACAGGTGCCCAGAGAAGCTGTGGCTGCCCCTGGATCCCTGGTAGGGTCCCAGGCCAGGCTGGACAGGGCTGAGAGCAGCCTGGGACAGTGGGAGGTGTCCCTGCCATGGCAGGGGTGGCACTGGATGGGCTTTAAGATCCCTTCCAGCCCCTCCTGGGGTTCTGTGAAGGGTCACTGTGAGGTGTGTGAGCTGTGCTGTGCTGGCAGTGTCCCCACAGCTCTGTGCTCTCCTGTGTGCTTATGTCACCCACTAATGGCATTACAGGGCCGTGGCCCTTTGCTGGGGACAGATCAGCCTGGGCCTGTGGTGACAGGAGCTGGGCTCACTTTCACAGCTTTATCCCAGCTCTCTGTGGAGGGCTTAGGAGCTGCTTTGAGTTGCTGCTGGTATTTCTGAACTGGGTTAGGTGACCTTAGAGCTCATCCAGTCCCACACCTCCCATGGCAGGGACACCTCCCACTGTCCCAGGTTGCTCCAAGCCCTGTCCAGCCTGGCCTTGGACACTACCAGGGATCCAGGGGCAGCCACAGCTGCTCTGGGCACCTGTGCCTGCCCCTCACAGGGAAGAATTTCCTCCAAAGCAACCTAAAGCTCCTCTCTTTTCATGGGAGGCCATTCCCCCTTGTCCCGTTACTCCGTGCTCTGAAGTTGTACTGTTTGTTACCAGAGGGTGTCGAGGATGCTCAGTGCTTACCTGGACTTGAGGAGTACCTGGGGAAGTGAACAGTGCAGGAAGTTTGTGATTCACGGAGAGCCAGGAATGGCTCCTGGAGCAGTCCCCCATGCCTGGGGGGTTTGTTCTGTCCCTGAGGATCGTGTGCCCGCGTGGTGCCGGAGGCGCTGCTCCCAGATGGACGCGCAGAGCTGCACACAGCCAGCGTGTCTGCCCCGGAGAGCCTCCCACTGACAGCACAGCACAGCACTCGGGCTGCTCCTGATCCCAGCACAGCGTGCAGCTGGGATACTGCTTATCGTTGGACACCTGGAGCTGGGAAGGGTTCCTGGCAGGCTGAGCCTAGGCAAACAGGTGCTCTGTGTTAATGGAAAATGGGCAAAATCAGCCTTGGGCAGGCATCTGTGGTGTGAAGGGTGATGTAGCACCTCCAGAGATCTGCACTGCTGGGGGCTGATGATGTTTCTGGTCTTAATTTTGGAAAAAGAAGTCAGAATTAGGCTCCAACCTTTGGTTACTCTAAAATAATGCGACATGAGCACATTTAAGTCTGTTCTACCCTTTGAGCTCTCTGGATGCAGCTGCCTTGGAGATCATTTAATCCATGGGGTTTGTTGCTGGGCCGTGTTTCCTGGAGCTGCTCGGCGCTGATGGAGCCATGGAAGCTGTTCTCTGCCTGGCTGGAGCTGGGCAGGGCTGGGCAATGTGGTTTAGCAATCCTAAATCTTGTGGTCAGGGCTGTCTCAGGAGGATCTGCAGCACAAGGGGCTGCAGGATGAGTGCAGCTCACGAGGCACATGGAGACAGGGAAAACCTTTGGGATAAATACTTTGGAGAAGACTGTACACCTGGAAGCCACAGTCTTACCTACATTTCTCACCAAACTCATTTTGGATAAGTGAGGCTTTTCTGTTGCTGCCACTTGGGTGGTGTATTTATTTCCCCTCCACAAAAAAAGCTGTTTTTAGCTTGGGGAGACAGGCTTGGTTCTGGTCAGAAGACAACACAGTCAGTGCACTTTTTTGGAGTGGCTTTGTCACATGGATGCTAATTGCAGAGAGGTCTTGGAACATTCTTTGGGGAATGTTGGTGCTGTGGGGCAAAGGCTGGTGCTCAGAGCAGGGGATGAGGGCTAGTTCAGACCTTACTGGGAAACAGAGAATTTGCCCAAATCTGAGTGAGTGGTTTGAAAAGTCTCGGCTGAGCAGATCCATTTATTAGGTTATTTGCAGCCTCTCGTGTGTGTCCTCCAGGGTGTGTGTAAGTGGTTTTTCTGGCCCTGGACCAGGTTTCTCTCCTGCAGACAAAACAGTGCATTGCTTGTCTTGTTGACCTACTCCTCTAAATATGGCACTTGGGAGATCTCCATTTAAATTTAAAACTTGTGAAAGGGGACTCTCCATCTCCCTCCTGTTAATCATTGTGCTGTCTATTTAATGTTTTCACAGCCTCTGTGACTCCTCTCGTTTCACATGTTGGGAGACAGACTGGCAGCAGCAGTAAGCTGAAACCAGGTTCTATTCAGAAAGGGTTTCAGTGCTGTAAAAGGAGAATTTTTTTAAAGCAGAGGCATGTGTGTTTTCTAATTTAAAATGGGTTACATTTCTGTCAAAATAGGATCACGCATTCCATCTGCTCCGCAGTTGTAACTGTCTGAAGTCTGAGCCTGAGTCTGGTTTCAGCTTTGTGCCTCGGTGGAATGGGGAAAAAATTACTCCTGGGAGTATTTCAGTCCTCGTGTGTTATTAGTGGTGCTGAGTGTGACCTTCCTTCATGTCAGCGCACAGTGAATGCGAGGAGCGTGTTTGTTATTCTAAATGAGAGTTTGCCTGTCTGCGGAGCACAACAACCCCGGCGGCTCTGGGACGTGCCTGTCCCCTGAGTTCACACACCCTGCCACCGTGACTCAGGCCACGGGCACGCCGGGAATGTATTAATAGCTATTGCTTTCTATCGCCTGCCTATCAAGTACTGCCTTATCAGAAAATAGATCAGGCTGATGAGACTGGCCACGTATTGTTTACAAGATTCTCGGGCTCGGGGCTCTATTTCCCTGCGAGCCCGGGCCGTGTGTCCGCACAGACCGCGGCTCCTCCGGCCAGCCAGCCTTCCTTCCCACAGTGATGAAGGCTGAAGATGATGCTGAAGATGGGGAGAACACCCTCGGGGAGCCGAGCTAAGTGAAGGATGGAGCAGGAGGAGCCCCGGGCGGTGCAGAGCAGCCGTTCCTCCTCGATGTGACGGGAACTGATCGCTCCTGGCAGCGCGAGCTGCGAGTTCAGCATGATTTGTTGGTTCTCTTGTGCAGCCAAAGACACAGTAGGTATCGGAGGTCTCAGAGCTGTGTCTGAGCTTTCATATCCTGGCAATAATTTACAATTGCGAAAATGTGAAAGCTTGAATTGTGTAAATGTGGTGTAGCAGTTGCTGTTTAATTAATGGGTGTTGTGTCTCCTTAGCAACTCTTCCTGTGAGCGTTTTTGCTTAAATGTGAAATGCATTCGTTAAATGTAAAATGATTTAATCATGGAATGGTTTGGGTTGGAAGAAATCTTAAAGCTCATCCCATTCCACCCCTGCCATGGGCAGGGACGACCTCCTCCATCCCAGGTTGGTCCAAGCTCCAATGTCCAGCCTGGCCTTGGACACTGCCAGGGATCCAGGGGCAGCCACAGCTGCTCTGGGCACCTGTGCCAGGGCCTGCCCACCCTCCCAGGGAGGAATTCCTTCCCAAGATCCCATCCATCCCTGCCCTCTGGCAAGGGGATTCCCCCTTGTCCTGTCACTCCAGTCCCCTGTAAATTTAGCACATCATAGGCCATGGATACGAGTTACCAAAGCGTTATATCCAATGGGGAAAAATACGAAGATGATGAATTTGTTGGTTTGGTTTTTTTTTTCCAAGTAATGCTTCTGTTAATCAGAAGTTTTACGAAATGGGAGCGAGGACTGGCTGGGGAGGGTTTGGGAGGATTTTCTGTAGGTTTGGGTGAGTTTGTGCTGGCAGGTATCAGCTGTAAAGGTACAGCCCAGCGATCTCAACCCAGTGTGAGCACCCGAGGTGAGATCTCTGTCCTGTCAGGACAGGAAGGTGCCAGGAGAATTTAGGGAGCACTGAGCTTGATGCTGTGTATGCACAGTCTCTAAGGTGTTTGGCATGAAAAGCTAAGCCTTGCATGAGGAGGTGGCTTTGCAAGGCAGCATGTCCAGGCTGGGGAGGGACATGGCCCTGGTGATGTCACCAGTGCAGTGACTTCTCAGGCCAGGCTGCCTTGGCTTTCAGGCTAATGGATGTGTTAATTGATTGATGAGTCAGTGCTGCACCTCAGCCGGGCAGCGCTGGTGCTAATTTCATTAGTGCTCTATTTTTATTACTCCTGTCACTTGGAGCAGTGTCGGACTGGGTAAGCTGCCGCTAAGCCTTCATGATTACTGTAATCTTGTTTATTGTGAGAAAACAGAGTAAGATAATCACCCGCAGTCCTTAGGGCTGGAAGGGCCCTCTGGAGATCCTCCAGGCCACCCCCTGCACAGGCAGGGTCACCTGGAGCAGGTGACACAGGAACGTGTCCAGGTGGGTTTGGGATGTCTCCAGAGGGGGAGAAATCCACACCCTCCCTGGGCAGCTGTTCCAGGGCTCTGCCACCCTCATGGAAAGAAGTTCTTCCTCATGCTGAGGTGGAATCCTTGTGTTTTAGCTTCTGGTCACTGCTCCTTGTCCTGTCACTGGCACCACTGAGCAGAGTGGCACCATCCTCTGACACCCCTTGGAGACACTTGTACAGATTGATGGGATCCCCACTCCATCTCCTCTGATCATGACTCAAGTTCCTTTTTATAAAGCTCTACAGACCCAAGTGGCACTTGGGTTCTTTTTTCTGTACCCTCTTACTTAAACAAACCCTGGGCTGGGGTTACCTGGTTTAATGTTCTTTATATGCTGAGGTGTGGAACCTCTGACCCACAGAGATAAATAACTTCATGCACCCACAGGCTGCTTGTGTCTCATCCTTACCAGCAAATCCTTCTGCTGTGCAGAGTTAGATTTGAGTATAATATTCCTATTTTGAGTATAATATTCCTATTTTGAGTATAATATTCCTATTTTGAGTATAATATTCCTATTTTGAGTATAATATTCCTTTGGAAGCCTTGTTCTTCTGTCTAAAGCTTCTTGAATATCAAATCATCAATGCTCAGCTTGGATGTGAGGTTTCTGTCACAGTTTCCTGAAAAGCCCAGAACCGTTCAGAAGGGATGGTTTAGCAGGGAAGAGAGCGAGCTCTGCATTTTGGGGTGGGAGGCTTGGCCTGGGGCCTGAAATTCTAAATTTGAAGTAAACAAGGGAAGAGTGGGGGGCGATGTCTGTCTGGGGCTGAATGGGTGGTGGTCTATTTATAACTGACGTGTCCTCTCTCTGCCCTCTGCAGTGCTTTGGGAACTGCAGGCAGTTTGAAACTATCAACTTTGGATTTTTCTTCTGCAGCTCAGTAGGTGTTCTCCCCTTGAATATCACACTTAGGCAATTCATGACCCTCTGAACAGTCTGGCACAGCCAGGAAAAGCCATGTCCTGGAGCGTGTTTTTAGTGCATCCATTTGTTGTTGAAACACGAAAACTGAACAAAGGCAAACTGAAGCAGAAAGAGGAAAACCAAAGAAGTTTGATCCTAAAGGTCTCCTTTAGGACCAAAGTGGCTTAACCAGGGTGTCCCAGAGCTTTGTACATTGAATAGCAGCAGCAGTGTCACAGGGATGTTGCACAAATAACTCCAGAGATGATGATGGCCCCAGCACTGTGACCAAGCTGTGTTTGCTGTGTCCCTTTGCGTCGTGGCTCAGCCCTCGGTGGATCAGTGGTGCTCCATGAGCTCACTTTGCCCTTCTCCCGCAGCTGAACCCGGACTGGAGCAAGTACGATGACAGGTTAATGAAGGCAGCGGAGAGGGGCGACGTGGAGAAGGTCTCGTCCATCCTGGCCAAGAAGGGGGTCAGTCCCACAAAGCTGGATGTGGAAGGGAGATCCGCGTAAGTGACTCCAGAGCTCCAGGAATGGTGGGGGAAGCTGCTGAAAACCTTATTCCTGCTGCTCTGGAAGCCTTTTTGGATACAGAAATCTCTGTAATACCTCATCTAAATCTAGCTTTACTGAGCTGGAAATTCAGCTGGCTGGAGTGGGAAAGTCTTAAACAATCTTCACTTCCAAGTGAAGATCAGTGTTTAAAGACTTGCTCTTGCCAGGCTTGAATATTAAAGAGAAATTGGAACCACACTGGGATTTCACCTGGTTCACTGATCCAGGTAAATAAGGATTGTTTCTCAAGAAAGTTGCCTTGTTCCTTAAGTGATATCTGCAGAGCCCTTAACTTTGGATGCTGTCCAGAGCTGCCCCTGTAGTGTTTTCCTTACACAGCTCTTGGCTTTAGCTTTCCTGGCCAATATTGCCGTTTTGTGTACAAACCAGCTGTGCCTAAGCAAGGCCTTTTCTCTTTTTAAGGTTCCATGTTGTAGCTTCAAAGGGAAACCTGGACTGCTTGAACACCATCCTGGTGCATGGAGTTGATATCACAGCCACTGATGCTGCAGGTGAGTTTCCTCACAGGCCCAGGGGCACTCTGGAAATGTTCTGAGCTGGGTTTCATTCTGGAATAGAGTTAAACTGTATCACAGGATAGCTCTTCTTCTTTCTGTAGCTGGCAAAAAATGGATTATTTTGTGATTTGTTGCTGGACTTGAGGAAAAACTGGTCCTGACCTGTCATGGAATTCATGAATGTAGCAGAACTTAAGGAATGTGGGTTTGTGCTGCAGTAATTGTGTTTATAATGTGCTCCAGACCCACGGGTGAGATCAGCATTTCTGGGTGAGAGCAACAGGATAAGAACAGTTTAAAATGAACTCGAGGTGAGGATTCAAGTGGAATGAGGTGGGAGGTGTTTGTGTTCCCAGCTGAACCTCAGGAACTCAGAGTTCCTCTGTGCCTTCCAGGTTGCCTTGTGTGATAGCAGAGTTTGTGGAAGGTCTTATGGAAGAGACAGTTAAAAACAGGTGCTAATACTCAGATTATTACCTCAGAGTTTAATAGGTTTAATGTGAAGCTGAAAACAAGAGAATTTACAGAGATAACTTGGCCTCCTGCTCTCATGTGAGAGTTTATTTTTTAAATGCTTGTGTGGAGTCAGCTGCAGTATTTTGAGATTAATTTCAGAAATGATCTCTTACTGTTGATTGAGGATTCACTAAAATAAGGAAATACTGCAACAAACTGAGGTGTAGACAAGAGATGCCACTCACAGAAGGAACAGAACTGGGGCACTGACACACAGGAACTGTTGTATCGAAAATGCTGTGAACATTCATCAGAAATTCGTTCAAACCAAGGCCTGAACTGCTGTTGCTCTGTTTTTAGGCAGAAACGCCCTGCATTTGGCTGCAAAGTATGGCCACGCTCTGTGTTTGCAGAAGCTCCTGCAGGTACTGAAAATACAGATTGTCTCTTACAGCTCTTCTGTTGAGGGGAAAAAGGTGGTTTTAAATGCACTGATTCAAAACTGCAATATGTGATTTCTTTCCTAACCATTCTGATTATTTTTAAAAAATTAGTCGTGTGGAAAAGACTTTCATATTAAATACCAGGTTGTGACTGAAAGAGTGCTAAAATAAAGGAAAAAACTTTTTTTTTTGTTAATATTTTCATAGACAATCAAATCAAGTTGTAGTTTGTGCCTCGTGAAGAAAATGGGGCTGAGTATCTTTTAAGGACTGATTTTCCCTGTCTGAATGCATTTACATTTAGGAGCAGTAACACTGGCTGCTCCAGAGTAGAGTTTCCTTCAAAAGATGAGCTTTTACAGCCACAGACTCTCATTAGTGAAAAAATGTTGGGGGGTTGTCTCAGGTTTGTGTAATGTTTATTTTTTCTTGCTTTATTCCTGGTCATTTCATGCTCATTTGAATCTAATGGGTTCTTTTTTATTTGCTGCATGCAAATAAAAAATTCTCCATGCAGCAAAATATAAATGGCCCATTGTCTGTGAAAAGTCTAATGAATTGTGCAATTTCTTTGCACAGTCTTAACTTTCTTTTACACCTTTTGGTCAGTGTGTTTAGAGCCCTAAAGTGCACAGAGCCAGAGCTCTTTCCTCCATATCTGTCACTGTATTTGTAAGCTCCAAACTTGCATCATTTTACTTGACTCACGTGTTATTGCTTTAATACAGACCTGAAACAGCTGATGTTTTAAATGCAGTCTGAATTCTCGTGGATAACTGGGGTTATTTATTTTAACAGTACAATTGTCCAACAGAGAATGTGGATCTCCAGGGAAGAACTGCTCTTCATGATGCAGGTGAAGGGGTTTGCTTTGCTGGTGCCTGTATATGAAATGAAGATTTAATTAATGGATTTACGTTCAGATGGGACGAATTCTTCTCTTAATTTCATGACCGTAGTAGGAGAGAGTGTTTTGTATTGTCATGACATTTTTCCTCAATACAAACTTAACAGTGTTAGTGGAGGCTGTAGGTCTCAGTCTCTTCTGAGTGAATTTTCTAGTCAAATCTTCAGATACCACAAGCAGAGTTTTAGGGCAGTGCTGTGAGGAGGTTAAGATACCTTTCCTCTGGGTTTTCTGCACCCTCCTTACGCTGCAGAGAGTGGAGCAGCAGTGTTTGATTTCTATGGGGTGCTTTGGGTGCTGAGCTGGGCCCTGCAGCCTCGTCAGCCTTAGGCTCAGTTATGGGGATTTTGGTGAAACAGATACCTCAGGGAGGTGTGTGGGGCTTCCCCGGCTGCTCCCACAGGTGACCTCTGTCCCTGCTGTGCCCTCCCTGCCCTGCCGTGCCCTCCCTGCCCTGCCGTGCCCTCCCTGCCCTGCCGTGCCCTCCCTGCCCTGCCGTGCCCTCCCTGCCCTGCCCTGCCCTGCTGTGCCCACCCTGCCCTGCCCTGCTGTGCC
Source organism: Acanthiza pusilla (assembly GCA_036630365.1). Lineage (NCBI taxonomy): Eukaryota > Metazoa > Chordata > Aves > Passeriformes > Acanthizidae > Acanthiza > Acanthiza pusilla. Next base: position 19,852,782 of record JAXCHO010000004.1, on the reverse strand, counting down.
CTCCCTGCCCTGCCCTGCTGTGCCCACCCTGCCCTGCCCTGCTGTGCCCACCCTGCCCTGCCCTGCTGTGCCCTCCCTGCCCTGCCGTGCCCTCCCTGCCCTGCTGTGCCCTCCCTGCCCTGCTGTGCCCACCCTGCCCTGCCCTGCTGTGCCCTCCCTGCCCTGCCCTGCTGTGCCCTCCCTGCCCTGCCCTGCTGTGCCCTCCCTGCCCTGCCCTGCTGTGCCCTCCCTGCCCTGCCGTGCCCACCCTGCCCTGCCGTGCCCACCCTGCCCTGCCCTGCTGTGCCCTCCCTGCCCTGCCCTGCTGTGCCCACCCTGCCCTGCCGTGCCCTCCCTGCCCTGCCCTGCCGTGCCCTCCCTGCCCTGCCGTGCCCTCCCTGCCCTGCCGTGCCCTCCCTGCCCTGCCGTGCCCTCCCTGCCCTGCCGTGCCCTCCCTGCCCTGCCCTGCTGTGCCCTCCCTTCCCTGCTGTGCCCTCCCTGCCCTTCCCTGCTGTGCCCTCCCTGCCCTGCCGTGCCCTCCCTGCCCTGCTGTGCCCTCCCTGCCCTGCTCTCCCACAGCCATGTCCGACTGCTCGGCCAGCATCCAGCTGCTGTGCGACCACGGCGCCGCCGTCAACTCCAAGGATGGGGTAAGGGGCTGTGCTCCCCTCCTCCTGCAGAGCCCTGCTGGGCTTCCCCTGCCTCCTCCCCTCCCTCACGCTCTGCTGTGCCCCCAGGACGGGAGGACACCCCTGGTGCTGGCCACTCAGATGTGTCGCCCCGCGGTGTGCCAGCTGCTGATCGACAGGGGGGCAGATGTCAATGCCCGGGACAAGCAGAACAGGTAGGGTGTGCCCAGGGCTGTTGGGATGCTGCAGCATGGGGAGGAAAGCTGCCCCTTGGCAGAGCAAACCTGCTGAATTTGGGGGAGCAAAACCTGGGATTTAGGTCAGTAGTGGATCTTGTAGTTCAACACTGCAGATAAACCTGGCCTTTTTTACTGCTCCTGCTTGCATCCAGAATAGTGCCAAGGCTTGCTGCTGCCACACTTGCTTGGCTGAAGGGTTTCTCTGTCCAGAGCAGCCTTTGGGATCACTGTGCAAAATGTGCCATGGCAGAAGTGGTGCTCAGGCAAGAAGTCCTGAGTCCATTGGAGCTCCCGAGGGACCTTGAGGTGTTTATTCCTGGCGTCACGGGAGGGAGTTTCTATTTGTAGCTGCTTCTTTTGCCGCTTATTTCTTGGGGAATTCCTCCATGACGTGAGGCTGCCGTGGGACAAAGCCTGGCCACGTCACATTGCGTGTCCTGCAGTTGGGAAGTGTTTGGGAAGCACTGCCAGGGCTCCCAGGCACCCCCCTCTCCAAACTTTGTCTAAACTCCTTGACTGGTGTTTGTTGTGTCTATTGAGATTTCTATCTGACAGAGGAAACCAAAGCCCTGGGAGTTCTCCAAACACTGGGTGGCTCTCAAAGGCTGCTTTCTGTGCTGCTTTCGTGGAAATACTGCTGTTATGGTGGGGTTGTTTGCTTTTTCACAAATATTTAAACGCTGCCTAAGTGATTTTTGAAAGCTGTTTCCTCTCTGGACAGAGGAAAGGTGCCTTGGCTGAAGTTTCTGTGATTAGACGTGGATGTAGCAGGGGTTGGCTCTGGAAATGCTGCTCGGTGGGATCCCTGTCTCAATCCCATCTCTCTCCCCATCCCAGGACGGCCCTAATGTTAGGCTGTGAATATGGCTGCAAGGATGCCGTGGAGGTGTTGCTCAGGAATGGTGCTGATGTTGGTTTGACTGATGGCCTTGGGCATGACTGTGCTTACTATGCCAGAATTGGGGACAATATTGACATTTTGGCTTTAATAAAAGCTGCCGTTGAGGACTCCAGCAAAGGTAGGAGGAACCTGGGACAGCCCTTCCCTTTGGGTGGAATTGTCTCCCTACTCCTGTGTCTCCAGGAGCTGTTTGGGAGGGCAGCTGTGGTCCTTTGACCACAAAGGTCACAAACTGCCTGTTTGGGAGGGCAAGGGCACTTTTGGGGGTTGTTTGGTTTTAGTAAAGCTTTTAAGGGGAATGCAGGCTTTTATGCCTTGAGGGCTTAACAGTATCGATCAGGGAGTTATTTAGCCTTTATTTTATAGAAATAAATAGCCTTTGTTCTATAGAAAAGCTTGTGGATGTTTTCATGTTTGATTAATTGGGGGTGTGGTGAGCTATTTCTTGAAATGCCCTCCCAGGATGGCAAGGGGATAGAATTAGCTGAATGTGTTGCACTGTTCCATGAGTCTGAATGAAATGCCTTTTGTAACTTCCTCTTTTTGTGGTGCTTTTTCAGGAAGGGGCAGCGTGAAGAGAGGGCAGGCCGAGCAGAAGGTACCTCCTGAGGGCATTTATCACTGTGGTGTTGAGAGGGGGTCAGGGTTGTGCTGTGGCCAGAAAAACATCAGTATTTTCTGAATGAACTCCAGCTGTGGCCGAGGAGGTCCCCTCTGTAATCAGATGGTGTGGCTGACTCTGGTTGGAAAATATTCCGTGGTGTGGGAATTCAGGATTAGAGTTGGGATAATGGGATAGAGGCTCCCCTTTGTGTGGGGGTGAGGTTGTGGGTGACCTGGTCAGGATGGGAGTTGGGAGGATTGCTCCTGGGGAGGCTGGCATGGGTACAGGACACAGCATGGAGCTAAGGGGATCTTCTCCTGCTGCACTCACAGGTCCCCAGTGACCCCTGTCAGGATGGGAATTGGGAGGATTGCTCCTGGGGAAGGCTGGCAGGGAGGCTGGCATGGGTACAGGACACAGCAGGGATCTGAGGGAATCTTTTCCTGCTGTCCTCACAGGTCCCCAGCATGACCCCTGTCAGGATGGGAGTTGGGAGGATTGCTCCTGGGGAGGCTGGCATGGGTACAGGGGTCTGAGGGAATCTCCTGCTGTCCTCACAGGTCCCCGGCGGGTCCCCTGTCAGGATGGGAATTGGGAGGATTGCTCCTGGGAGGCTGGCATGGGTACAGGGGTCTGAGGGAATCTCCTGCTGTCCTCACAGGTCCCCAGCGGGTCCCAGAAGTGGGCCCGGGGCTATGGAGCGCAGGAGGAGCTCAGTGCCCAGCTGTACCAACAGGAACCAAACGCTCAGGTGGGTGGGGAGGGTCCCAGGCCCTGGGGACTCCCATGGGATAATGAGCACAGGCACTAAAGACAAGCTGAGCTGCTCAAGTGGGCACTGATGGTCCCATCAACAAAGGTCATACCTTGCTGTGTATTTAAAACCTAATTGCATGATGTGCAGTGTGGCAATTATGCAGATGAGCTGTAAACTTTTTCAGGAAAAAATTGCACTTTTTGAGTAATAAACAGTTGCAAGTGTCCCTGTGTTAACCTTTCTTACCTCTTAACCTTCTGCCTCTGCAGTAAAATCAGGAAGATTAATTTTTTTAACATTCTCAAGAGATGTATGTTTGTGTCATACTAAAAATAATCTGTCATAATTGTTCTACTAACCAGCATTAATTTTCCCATCTCATTGCCATGTCACTGCAGTTTTCAAAAGGTTAGGCAGGGCTTGGAGTCTTCAGTGGCTGTCAAAACTATTGGTTCAGAGTCTTTACCTTTCCCAATGTATGTGTAGTGTGGAGGGTTTTCATTTTTTTTTTTTTTTTTAATTTCATATTTGGCTTATAAGGACTTGGAGTTGGAAAATCAAGATTTGAAAGATCGAATGAGAGAAGTGCAGGAGGAGCAGAGGATGCTGCTGGACAGGATCAGTGGGTTACAGCTGCAGCTGAGTGAGGTAAAGCAAGCCTTGCAATCAGGCTGGAAAGCTGAGATAGCCACCAGGCGCTGGCAGGAGAAGTGGCAAGGAAAGCATGTGGGATTAGGGTGTGGGAAACTGCCAGGGGAGCTTTAGAACCTGGGGTGGATTTGTCAGCTGATGAACTGTGTATGAGCCCCTTAAACATCACTGAGAAAATGATTTGGGGGGATTTTTTTGTTATTTTTGCAGGAGCAAATGTTTGCTGGTGATCTTGAGAATGAGGTAGGATGTGTCACCTGCAGGTGGAGCAGGACTGGGGAGTAGGGGCAGCAGCTCTCTCTTTTAGTTCCTCTACAGTTTTAAGTGCAATACTTAAAAGCTACCTAAAAATGCTAAATGAAATATCTACTGCTCTGGATGCAGCTCCACTGCATTTCTGTTCCTACAAATAATACATCACTCCCATGGCTCCTCTAAAGCACACTTAGGATATTAAGCATGCTTATACTACTAAACATGTCCTTAGTGACTTTCAGTAATGCAGGACTAACAAATATGAATTAATTCAACTGTAGCAGATTATGTTGGTGCACATTCTTGAGTCAATCTTCAAGACTCCTCCTGTAGAGGAGCAGTCTTGAGGAAGAACGTCAGAATTCAAAACTTAGGGATTCTTTCGGTGCTGATCTTGGTTGAAGTTCTGTCTAAACTCCTGAAAAAGGTGCTTGAGGCCTTATAAACCTGTTCATTCTTGTGGCTTTGGCTATGTGGCACTCCTTCTCTTTCAGAAAGATGAGTTGAAGAAAATCCTAACTACCAAGGAAAAGCAGCAGGAAGAAAGTTTAAGGACTATTGAAGCTCTCAAAGCTAAACTCAAGTATTATGAAGTACGTTGAGTGATTTGAAATGTGATACAGCAATTGATATTTACAGTAGGAAATACTTCAGCATTAGAAATTGCTGAAAGTGCTGAATGGTTATCTCACTGTAAAAGCTTTCCCTGCCCCTTCATCCCTAGTTTAACATAGAGCAAAATTTTGAAATGAATTTTCAGCTTTACTTTTGTTTCTTGCTGTTTGATTTCAGGGTGACTCTGCAGGGTCTGGAGGTAACTTTGGAAATAGTAAGTAGAGTTAATAATTAAGTTAATTGTTAAAGCTTGTGTGCATGATGCAGTGTTGGAATTCGTGGGCAAAAGGGGTTTTTGGTCTGTTGCTGGTCTGAAATGCAGCCATGCCTCGTGCCCACCCTGAGCCCTCCGAGCAGAGCTGTGTGTGCAGGAGCCAGGGCACCATTGATCAGTCTCCTGGGAGTGCCTGGCCTTGGGAGGTGTGCTTGGGGACTCTGCTGTGTCCTCTGACAACGTGAAAAGTGACCTGAGCAGGATCCATGCTCCCAAGGGAGCTGCCCTTTCCATCCCTGCGCCCAAGCTCTGCTCCTGCCGGGCTCAGGGCAGAAGCTGTGTTGGGGTCAGAGCTGCAGCGGAGCAGGTTTGACTGGGAGCACATGCCCTGAGCTCACACTTCTGTGAGAAATGGTCCCACTGCCAGGAGCCGGTGTCCCCTGCATCCAGCCCAGCTGCAGGCCTGCCTTGAACTTGTCACAGAGGGCTCTTGGCAGATGGAATGGTTTTTGGAGTGTCTGGCTGCCTGGCAGGAGCAGCCATGGGTGTGGAGTGCAGGGGATGCTTCTCCTGCTGTGCTCCTGTGCAGACAGGGGCTGGGCGAGGTGCCAGCTGTGACCCTTCTGCAGGACCAGAACCAGCCTGGCAAGGCACTTTTCTCCTCCTCCTTTGGAGGGCCTTGACCAGGCTTCCTGTAGGGCTTAATTAAGTAGAAGTTGTTTTAATACTAAGTACTTAGACACCAGCATGGCCCCAGCAACCAGAATAAAGCTGGGCAGGAAAATCAGTGTTCTTGGGATTGTGTTACTGTTTTTAATCAGAGCCTAAACATTGTTTGCTTTGAAAATCCAGGAAAAGAAGATTTATTACTTAAACAAGGCCAAGCGTTTGCAGTGGAATCCCAGGTAATAAATATTTTACCACTGGAAGGAATTCTGAGATAGTTGTGCTGGGAGAGATAAACATGCTTATAAGTGTGTGTTTATTGAGCATTGCTTCTGAGCACACAGTTTGGAGGAATTCTTGCTTTTCCCTGTTTGTTTTTAACTGTGGGTGCCCTCTAGAGTCCTGTCAGTGACAGGGCTGTAAATGCTGGGAGCTGCTGGGTCTGTCATGAGCTCCCCTAAATATGTTTTACTGTCCCAGTGTAAACTGGGGGTTCATCTCCGTAATACATTAATACATTAAATCCAGTTAATGTTCAGAAGATTTAATTTTCCTGCCTGCTATGTGATAATTCCCTGATAATTCTGTTTGATAGCTATCAGCCTTTTAAAGCAGCAATTTGGGTATAAACAAGGCCCACCAGACGGCTGGGGGTGGAATGAGATGGTATTTAGGGTCCATTTGGTGACACTTCCAACACAAACCCTTCTGGAATTCCCAATGACTGCATTCCTCACTCTTCTCAGCAAGAAGGGTCTGTTAACCATGACATTCTCTGTTCTGGTTCCTTATACAATTATTTTCACATGCTTGAGGAATGGGAGCAATATCTTCATTAATTAAATTTGTTCTAGCAGATGAGTGATTAAATATGAATGCAGAACAAGGGCAGTGGAATGAATACACTACACCTGCACCCCGAGGTTTAGGTTTAGATGGGATATTGGGAAGGAATTGTTCCCTGGGAGGGTGGCAGGCCCTGGCACAGGTGCCCAGAGGAGCTGTGGCTGCCCCTGGATCCCTGGCAGTGTCCCAGGCCAGGCTGGACAGGGCTTGGAGCAGCCTGGGACAGTGGAAGGTGTCCCTGCCCATGGCAGGGGTGGCACTGGATGGACTTTTTAAGATCCCTTCCCACCCAAACCATTCCAGGATTGGGAAGCTGTAATGTGGAGCTATATTCAAGATTTTTCCTGTTAAAAGCTGAAATAGCTGTTCTCTGATATGGGCCAGAATAATTTAGTGTGATTTAAACAAAAAAAATCTCTTGTACAAGTTGTGATTTTAGGCAGTTCTCTATATGACAGTTCCCGTATTAAATAATAAATAATAAACACGTGTATGTGACTTTTCAAAATTGTGAACATGTATTTTTTGTGCCAATTTCCCTTCAGTCCAGGTCTATGCTGCGGCCCCTGGAGCTCTCCCTGCCTACCCAATCACCCAGTTCAGAGAAGGAGACTTTAAAGAAAGAACTCGACAACCTGAGGAGCTGCTTTGGAGCAGCCAAGGAGGAGATCAGCAAACTGCAGAGGGAGCTGTCCCTGAAGGCCTCGGAGTGCAAAGCTTTGGCCTCAGAGTGTGAGAGAACCAAGGCGGAGTCCGACGGACAGATCAAACAGCTCGAGGATGCTCTGAAGGATGTGCAGAAGAGAATGTTCGACTCTGAAGGCAAAGTGAAGCAAATGCAGAGCCACTTCCTGGCCCTGAAGGACCACCTGACCAACGAGGTGGCCTCGGGAAGCTCCAAGGCGACGGAGGAGCTCAAGGAGCAGCTCCGAGAGATGAAAACCAAGTACGAGGGAGCCTCTGCTGAGGTGGGGAAACTGAGGAACCAGATTAAGCAGAATGAATTGCTGGTGGCAGAATTCCAGAGGGACGAGGGAAGGCTGGTGGAGGAAAACAAAAGGTTGCAGAAGGAAGTTGCGAAGTTGGAGATGGAACGAGATAAAAGGGGCAGGGATGTCACGGAGTTGGAAGGGCAGCTCAAAGAGACGGCAGCCAAATTGGCCCAGTCTGTGAGCGCAGAGACGTTTGAGAACATGAAGGGTTTGCTGTCGAACGAGGTGACTGAGAAAGCGAGGAAATTAGCAGAGGTGGAGGGGGAGCGAGAGAAGCTGCAGGCAGAGGTTGTGCTTTTACAGAAGGAATCTGAGAGTCAGAGAGCTCAGCTGGCTCAGCGTGTGAAGGCAGAAGAGCACGAGCAAATGAGGAGTGGGTTTGAGCAAAGGAAGGAGGAACTGGGGAAGGCAATTTCTGAGCTATCACAGAAGAATGAGACTCTGCAGAAGGAGCTTGAAAGATTGCAGGCTGATAACAAGGTGCTGAAGCAGCAAGTCCAAATGCTAAAAACTGAAATTAAAAGCCAGAATGTGCCTTTAAAAATTCATGAAGAGTTGAAGAAAACAAACGATCTGGCTGTGGGTGACCTGACAAAAAAGCTTTTTGAACTAACAAAGAAGTACAATGAAAGCAAAGCAGAAGCTGAAAAGTTGCTGGCAGAGAAGAACGACTTAAGTGAGAATATCAACCACTTCCAAGCTGTGTACCTGTCTCCAGAGCAGCACAAGAAAGAGGTGGAAGCTTTAAAATCTAATGGCATTGAGCTGGAAAAGCAGCTTGCTGAGCTTCAGAAGAAATACGATGATGAACAAGCAAAAGTGGGCAAACTGGTGACTGAGAACACAGGCCTGAGGGAGACGCTGAGGGATCAGTACGTGCTGGCTACCACACACGAGGAGGTTAAAACCGTCCTGAACAACACCCTGGAAAAGACCAATGGGGAGCTGTCAGATTTGAAGGGGAAAATTGGAGAGATCAAGCAAGAGTTCCTGAGGGTGAATGAGGAAAATGGAGCTTTGAAAAGTAAGGTGAAACTCTTGCAGAACCAATTAAAAACTGAGTATATAAGTTTAAAAGATCATGAAACAACAGTAAATACTTTAAATAAAAGCGTGCAAGAGCTGCAGGAGAACAATGCTGCCATTAGGGCTGAGCATAAGAGGGGGCAAGATGAAATCTCACAGTTGCATGCAGAAATTGAAGCCCAGAAGAAGGAACTGGACACAATTCAAGAGTGCATCAAGTCAAAATATGCCCCGGTCGCCTCCTTTCAGGACAGAGAGCAGAGCTTCGAAGCCACGGTGAAGGAATTAAGGGCAAAGCTGCAGGAACACGAGCAGAGGTGCAGAGAAAGTGAGGAGGAAGCGCAGAGGTGCAAAGAGGAGAACGAGAAGCTCCGGAGCGGCGTTGTGTCCATCCAGAATGACCTGCAGCAGAACTACATCCTGGCAGAGAAGTCGCACGAGCTGGAGCGGCTGTGTGCCAGCAGGATGGAGGAGCTCAACGTGCAGCTCAGGGCTCTGCTCAGGAGGTGCACGGGGCAGGAGGGGCAGCAGGACACAGCCCCCCAGCCCCCGGCCCAGCACATGGAGGCCCTGGGGGAGGCTCTGGGTCACACCGTGGAGGAGCTGAAGGAAGCCCTGAGCAGGAAGGAGGAATGTTACGGCAAGGAAACGCTGCGAGTCGGGGAGCTGCAGCAGGAGCTGGCGGATCTGAGGAAATCCTCGGTGCCCCTGGGGGAATACACCCAGCTGAAGGAAATGCTGGAAGGAGAAATCGCAGCCACCAAAGCCAGCCTGGAGGAGAAGGAGGCAGAAACCCACGCGAAGAGCGAGGAGGTGCTGAGGCTGCAGGCGGAGCTGCAGCTGAGCCAGCAGGCCTTGGCAGAGCTGCAGAGCCAGGAGGTGGTGGCCATGGCAGAGTACAGCTCCATGAAGAGTGCCCTGGAGGCCCAGGTGAGCAGCATGGCTGGGCACCTGGCCAGCATGAGCCAGAAGTACGAGCAGGCCTGCGAGGAGGCTCTGCAGGCCAGGAGGAGCGAGCTGTCCCTCAAGGATGAGAAGGAGCTGCTCCAGCTGCGGAGCTGCAGCATCGAGCAGGAGATCAAGGACCAGAAGGAGAGGTGTGACAAATCACTGACCACCATTATCGACCTGCAGAAGAGAATCCGGGAGTCTGCAAAGCAGGTGGAAGCCAAGGACAACAAGGTGAGGTGGGGGTTCGTGCTGCTGATGTTCTCAGCTCAGCACTGAAGCACTGGGCTGCAAATGCAGCTCCCGAGGTGTTCCAGCACCACTTTGTGCTGAGCATTAGGTACTGGCGTTGGCCCAAGCCAGATGAAGTCCTGGTTTTGAACTTCACAAAGTTTTTCCAACTCCTGTGTTTTGGACATTGTGAAGTATTTAAATTCTATTAAAGCCTCTGACTTTTGGGGCTATCCACTCCTCCTTCCGTTGGAGCTGTGTTCGTTGGGCATCTCTGACTTCCTTCTAAAGGTTCACTGTTCTTCCTGGAAGTTAGATCTGGAATATCCTTAGATCCTCACTTTTTTCAGTCACTGCTGGCCTGCAGGGTCTGTGCCTGACACCTCCCAGGGCTGGGCAGCACAGTGGGAACTAGCCTGGCAGGAAAATAAAGTCCTTTCTTAGCAGCAGGGACAAAGGCCCTTCAAAGCTTGCTGGGCTTCATCAGTCTTGAAAGAATATCAAAGAATAGATTTCGGTGAGACATCTTTAAATGGTGTTTTCTGTGGTTTTTTTTTCAAGATAACCGAGCTGCTGAACGACGTGGAGCGGTTAAAGCAGGCTCTCAACGGCCTGTCCCAGCTGACATACACCACTGGGATCCCCTCCAAGAGGCACAACCAGCAGGTGGAACTGCTCCAGAGCCAAGTGAAAACACTCCAGCAGCAGCTGGCTGTAAGTGCTCACACAAGGTGTTGTCTGATGTGCAGTAGCATTGCTTAATTCCTTGTGTAAACAGGGAAATCTGGATGTGCCTGCTGGAGCAGGGGCTGTGGCTGCAGCCTTACACTTCACAAGTACAGTATCCATTATTTTAGAGGTTTTTTCCCCCCCTGAGTTCTTTCTTCTCTGTAAATTTTTCTGCTTTCTTCTGCAGTTTGAGTTGAAACGCTTGGCAGCTTTTCCAGATAAAAAGGATATAAGCAAAGTAGGAGAATTTGTGTTTGAGATGGTCTTGGCAGGACTGTAGCAGACTATTTCTGAATGCAAGCTCAGCTTTAGTATTTTCTTACAGAAACCCAACCATGTATTTTTCCTCACCTTCAGAGGGTGAGGTGGTAATTTCCTAATGGCTTTGAGTTGTGTTCCTTGGCCTGCAAGCCCTTGTGTGCTGTTTATCATGAAGCACTGACAGAGCAGGGGACACGTCCTGAGTGCTGGGATTTTGTGCACACTTTTGTGGCCCCTGTGACTTCAGTAAAGCTCAAAATTAAAGCTGTGTCTGGGCAAAGTGAGTTCCCCTACTCCTGCACTGATTTACATCTATTCAGAGTATTTGCAGGGCTCAATCTCATAAGGCAAAGTGTTCTGAAATGGAGTGGTTTTAACCAAATAGCTGGTGCTGGTGGTGAAATAAATGTGCAGGGCCAGGAGCTGGGCTCTGGTGGTCAGCTATGGGAAATGTGAGGAGCTCACCTCGTGTCCTGCTCTCTCCTAGGACGCCAAGCGGCAGCACCAGGAGGTGGTGTCGGTGTATCGCACACATCTGCTCAGCGCTGTGCAGGTAAGGCACATTCTGCTCTCTCTCCTCGGTGTCAGAGGCTCCTGGGGCACATTCCTGCCTGGGTGGCTCAGGGCTCTGTGCTCAGCCTGGAGGAGAGGAGCTGAGGGGAGACCTCGGCAGGGACTGCAGCTCCATCTCTGCTCTGGGACAGGGACAGCACCCAGGGACGGCTGGAGCTGGGCCAGGGCAGGCCTGGCTGGAGATCAGGGAAAGGCTCTTCCCCCAGAGGGTGCTGGCACTGCCCAGGCTCCCCAGGGAATGGGCACGGCCCCACAGCTCCAGGAGCCTTTGGACAGCGCTGCCAGGGCTGCCCAGGGTGGGATTGTTGGGGGTCTGTGCAGGGCCAGGAGCTGCACTGGGTGATCCTGTGGGTCCCTCCTAGCTCAGGATATTCCATGGTTCTGTGACCTCAAATGAGGCTGAAACCAGCATCAAGTGCCTGTTTCCATGTGGAGAGATTTAATTTAGAACAGGCTGATCCAACCAGAAAACCAACGCCTACCATAGCTGAGTCTCACTGGGGTGAGCATGTTCTTGATTCTGCTTCAGCCCAGGCAGCCAGGGAATCCAGGAATGGTTTGGGACAGTCATTTTTTCCCACTTCATGTTTTCATAAAGGAAAATGCTGTGTCAGAGAGGTCCACGAGGAAAAAAACTCAGGATTCCTTAAGAATTTCAGATTGTCCCAGAGTGGTGAAAATCACCACGAGTTTTGGGTGATACTGAAGAACCTCCTAATGCTGGGAGTGGGTGGTTGATGCTCGGAGGCATTTCCAGTGTTTGTGACTGCTGTTTGCTCCTCCAGGGCCACATGGATGAAGATGTGCAGGCTGCTCTGCTCCAGATCATCCGCATGAGGCAGGGCCTGGTTTGCTGAGCTGCTCCCGAGGGCTGCTGTCCATGGGTGCTGTGCTTGTGGGAGTGAGAGCCTTCAGGGCCTTTGTGTTCACATTAAACTAATAATGGTGATAAAACTGCAATTACAGCCTCCAAACGTGAAACAACTCACAAAACCGAAGCATTTTCTTCTCATAAAACACTAAACCAGGGCTATGGTGTCTCAGGCCTGACACTTTTTTCATGAGATGGATGGAAGGTGTAGAGCATCTTTTAAAACTGTCGAAATGATGACATAGAGGGTAAATTATTTTAATGTCTGATTGACCACTTATTAAAGCAGGGCCTATACCCAGGAGCTCCAGTTGATCCTTGAACTTGAACTCTCATGGGATGGTTAAAAATAAACCGTGCGGAGGAGCTGAGCGTTGTAGCTGGGGATGTCCCTTAATGATTAAGAGAAAGTGGCTAATTAGTCACGCTGGCTGGGCAGGATGTGCTGTGACACACGAAGGAAGGTGTTCAGGTGTCTCTTGTAACTTGGCTGGCCAAGTTACAGCCTTTATTTAATATATAAGCTTAAGATTTAGTGCCTTTGCTTTTACAAGACTTAAAAATCAGGTTTTCCATCCAAACACTAACTCCCTTCCCCTGAGTTCTACCTGAATGCTTTAATGCTGGCTCGGAGCAGTGGCCCTGGAGTGGCCTGGTTTGGGGGGCAGCATTTGATGCCAGTGCTGCATCATTTCATTCCTCATTAGGCCTTCATTAGGGTGGGACTGAGCAGCTCGCTGAGCTGCACACGAGGCAGATTGGGTATTGGATTTTCAGACAGCGGCTCATGGAAGTCTGAGGTGTAAATGATGTGCTTTAATCTCATTTATGGGGGAAGATGCCAATAGTGAGGATTAATGAAAGGAGAATTTTTAATTGCTGGAATCTCCCCATGCAACAAGGCTTTGTTTTGAACTGAAGAGTGGTGTTACCTCAAGGAAGTTCTATGAAAAAAATGAAATTTGGTACTGTTCAAGGGAAGTCATTGAAAAATGAGCCTGATAATGAACGGGGCTGTTTCAGTTGAGCACCAGTGAGGGCTGACCTCAGTGGACTTGTTAAAAGCCTCTGCTGATAACCACCAAGTGGGAATGTGGCATCCTGGTGCAGAAGAGCCAAACTTCCTCTCCCTGTTCCTGAAAAATGAGGACTGAAGTCAGAGTTCTCAGCTTTGTGTTGGCTGGGCTCCCCCAGCTGCCCCTCCAGGCCTTGGGCCCCTTTTTTGTGGTAGAGTTCTGTTTATCTCCTTTTTTCTCCCTTTTTGGGCAGAGTCTTGTAGGATTGAAGAGGCCACGCAGAGGCTCCAGACAGTGATGGATGTGCAGGGCAGTTTTTATATAGAAATACCCTTAATATATTTACTAAATATGTGTCTGTAGTTAAACAGATCTGCTGCTGCTTTCCTTTAGTTTGTTAGAGGACTATTACAGAAAACATCTCAGAGTAAAGAGTTACTTTTTAGCCAAATTCTTTTATGATTGCATTACTTGAAACTTATTGGAGAGGATTTGTTTTGTTGTACTAACTGGCCTATTTTGATATTGTGTTTCCTTATCCAGGGAGCTCTAGGTATGTTTTTCTAAATCTCTCCCGTATTTACAACATCAATAAAATGTTTTCTTCTTTTTTTTGTATCGTAGTGGTCAATTCTGTTTGAGGCAAAGAAATATCAGTGGTGTTGGGAGCTTTAGGTGTGGATTGTGTGCATCCTGGAAAAATGGGGTGACTCCAGGCTCGTGGGGTGAACAAATCCCTTGGAAATGCTGGACATAAATCTGGGGTTTGGGTCCGTGGAGGTGAAGGTGTGGCTGTGTCAGTGCCGTTCCCATGGCAGGGATGAGCCCCCGTGAGCTGAGCCCTCCCCGGGAAGGTTCCCAATCCATGGCCGCAGTGAGAGGAGGAAATGGGAGGTCAGCAGAATGTCAAATGCAACCTGAGAGCTTCACCCGGGAGCAGCAGCGCCGCATTAACGAGGTAATGGAGCCTGGAGCTGGCTGCTGGCTCTGCTGTGGAACAGCTCTGCTCCTCGGGAAGGGAATTCTGCCTTTTCGTCTCGAGGAGCCGACTTGGAAATGGCTCGGAATGCTGGGAAGTTGGAGTTTACTGCTTTTGTCATCTCGTGCCTGTGTTGCTCTGCCAACTCAGAAAATTACCTTTTAATAGGAAAGCCATACACGTAATTGTCACAGCCATTAGGTCAGATGGATTTTACAGGAAAGGAAAAAGATGCTGAGCGTTTAAGGGCCATTAAATTGTGCCGGTTTTCATTGGTGGGCTCCAGCCTCCGAGGCAGCGCGACGCTGGGAGGGATATTTATTTTTACATTTGCAGAGCAGGGGAGGGAATACATTGCAGAGGAAAATAGGACATGAAAATGGGCTGGTTTTCCACTCAGTGAACAGCTAGTTTTATTTCATAATAATTAGTTTTACACTTCATTAAGTGTTGGGGATTTTGCTTATATACTTTAAGAATACAGTGGAGAAGATTTAAAAATTCTCAGCAGGGCATCAAGTTACAGTTTTCTAAGGTAATGAGGAATTTCAGAGGGAAATGGGATCTGTCTGAGGAGGATCAGGAGTGGGATGAGAATTAGGTTGAGTTCAGATGCTCTTGTGGTTGCTCTTGACTCTGTACAACTTGCTGGAGCTTTGGCTTTGGGAGGTTTTGACTTCTGTCCCAGTGGACAAACTTCCAAGGGAAAAGTGCTCCAGAATCGCAGATCCTGCTCAGAGGAGGGGACAGAGTTTGTCCATTCAGGAGCAATTCCTCCTGCTGGTGCTGGCAATGGCTCCAGGCCAGGCTGGGCAGCATCTCTGGGTGCTGGGGAGAGATGGACTGGGGGCTCTGGTGGGGATTATTGCAGGGAAGGTTTGGCTGCAGATTCACAGTGCAGGTGATCCTGCAAGGCCTTCAGCAGCTGATCTGGGAGGAGCCAGGAGTTCCAGCATGGACTGTGGATTTCCTGAGGGTGATATCCACATTTTCCTTGCCTGGAGGGAATGACCCCATCTCCTCTCCTGGGCTGTGTGCAGCTGCTCTGAGCTGCAGCTCCCTGGAGCTGTCACATTCCCGAAAATCTGGATAAAAGGCAGCTCTGCGTGTGGATCTCAGCTCGTCAGGCTGACACCCCCGAGCTGGTGGAGGTTTTCGGAGGTGCTGTGCTGAATCCTCCGCACAGCCACGGCGTGGGCGTGTGCCCTGGGAAGCACGGGACCCTCGGTGTTCCTGCGTGGTCCCGACAAGAAATCCGACAAATCCCTGCCCTGCTCAGGGTGTCTCCTGCAGCCCCAGGCTGTGACGTCTCTCACATCCCACTCCTGCTAAAAGGTAAAAAAGGAGAGAAATGAGTGGGCGCTGAGGCTGGGATGAGGGAGTTCCTTGGCAGAGCCTTGGGAAGGGTGTGGGGAGGGAGAGCAGGCCCTGAGGAAAGGCTGGCAGGATCCTCCTGGGCTTTCAGCCTCGCCGGGAGGAGAGGGAAGGGGACAAAACTACAATAATTTGGGCAGTTTGAAGAATCCTGGCAGTCTGCTTTTTCTTTCTCCTCTCCCGACTGAGGGTATAAACAGAGCTGAGGGCGATGGTGCAGGGAGAGGCTCTGGAGATTCCCTGGGGTGCATCCAGAGGGGAATCCACAACCCAGGGCTGCTGGGGACAAGGACACACCGCTGCTCCCCCCAGGGTCCCTCTGCCACAGGGCAGCTTTGGGTGGGAGATGGGGAAGGAACAAAACCTTCCCCAGTCACCTTTGCAGTGTCACCAGCGCCATGGATGGGGAATCCAGGGACACATTGGGAAGTAAATTACATGGAACAGATAAAGCAATCTGTTCCTGAAGTGCTCCTGTGCCTTTGAAAACACCGACCCTGACTGACTGCTGGGGATTTCTGAGGGTATTTTTACCTATTCTAATTGAGTTGTTGCTTTTTGGGGTTTTTTTTAAGGTCAGCTGCACAAGCCCCACCCAGGACTGAGGGGCTGCGTGGGAGAGTCTGTGCTCAATCGCTGCGGCTGCCCGGGGGGAACATTCCAAAATTCAAAATACTCCCTCAGAAAATGCTCTGGTGCCCCCAAATCTGAGCTCTGGTGGCAGCTGGAGTGGGGCCATGTCCCTGGCCCAGAGCAAGCACGGAAAAGTCTCTTTGGGAGAGACTTAGGGCAGTTGTCCCCTGCTCCACTCCCCATCCAACCTGCCCTTGGGCACTCTCAGGTCTCCCTGGAGCCTTTTCCAGGCTGAACAACTCTTCCTGCTTGTCCTGGTGTGCCTTGTCCTGTTCCTGCTGCCTGGGACCAGGCAGAGCTCCCAGCCAGGGGACACACCATGGGTTGTGTTCCAGCTGTTTTGGGGGCTTTGTTCCAGCTGTTTTGGGGGCTCTGTCCCAGCTGTTTGGGGGCACTGTTCCAGCTGTTTGGAGGCTCTGTCCCAGCTGTTTGGGGGCTCTGTTCCAGCTGTTTCTGGGGCTCTGTTCCAGCTGTTTGGGGGCTCTGTTCCAGCTGTTTGGGGGCTCTGTTCCAGCTGTTTCTGGGGCTCTGTTCCAGCTGTTTTGGGGCTCTGTTCCAGCTGTTTCTGGGGCTCTGTTCCAGCTGTTTCTGGGGCTGGGTTTGGGGTCACTGACACGGTTCCCATGTGCCATGGGATCACCTGGGCTCTGTCCCCTCTGCCTCCAGCAGGATCCCCTTGGTGCCTTTGTGGGAGCAGCTCCAGGGGCAGTGCCCATGGGGGCAGAGGTGTCCCTGCCTGGCTGGGGCAGGCTGAGGACAGAGGGCAGTGGCCTGGCACAGCCCCTGCCAGGGCAGAGGTGCTGTGCCAGCGCTTGGGAATGGCTTTGTTCTGGCTCGGGGACTTTGACTGGTCAGCACGCTGGGGCTCCGCTTGCAGCATTTCCATCCTGGATCAGACACCTCCATCTGAGTGGAAAGGTGAGAAAAACTTTGAAAAAGGCTCTCCAGTCTTGTCCCTCTCTGTCTGCTGTGTCCCAAACTGGTCTGGTTTCTGCTCTCGGCCCTTTAAGGTGATATTTCTGTGCAGTTTTGGGGTATTCAGGTGTCCTCGGTCTCCAGATCCTTTTTGGGGCCAGGAGGGCAGGAAAGGTCTCTGGTTTTCCAGGAAAGATAAGAGCTAGAGTGGGCTAGACCTGGCCTAGCACAGCTGCTGTTCTGTGGGGGCAGAAGGCATCTGGCTCATCCCACAGCCCCTCGGATCCTCCTCTGGAGCTGCAGTTCCCCGGTGCTTTCAGATGTGTTTCATTGCCGTGTCCTCCCCAGCTCCTGCTGCAGACTCTGCCCGAGCTGCTGTCTGCCCCGGGGCTCCAGCTGGCCCTGCTGCCTTCCCCGAGCGCCAGAGCTGCTCTGCAGCGCTGCAGGAGCTGCACTGGGGCAGGGCAGGGCAGGGAGCTGCTGCCTTCCCCGAGTGCCAGAGCTGCTCTGCAGCGCTGCAGGAGCTGCACTGGGGCAGGGCAGGGAGCTGCTGCCTTCCCCGAGCGCCAGAGCTGCTCTGCAGTGCTGCAGGAGCTGCACTGGGGCAGGGCAGGGCAGGGAGCTGCTGCCTCTGCCCCCAAACCCTCCCCAGCAATGGCTGGGCTGTTCCCGCTGAGCTCGGGATGCCCAGGAGAGCTTAACAACGCTGCTCAGGGATTCTCCTTGGGCTCCAGGAAGGTGTAACATTACCTGTGTGGGTTGGGTGCCTCCGGGGGCAGAGCGTGGAGCAGTGAGTGCCAGGACACAGGGAATGGCTTCCCAGTGCCAGAGGGCAGGGAGGGATGGGATATTGGGAAGGAATTCCTCCCTGGGAGGATGGCAGGCCCTGGCACAGGTGCCCAGAGCAGCTGTGGCTGCCCCTGGATCCCTGGCAGTGCCCAAGGCCAGGCTGGACAGGGCTTGGGGCACCTTCTCTCTGTGCCTTCCTGATGTCCAACCTAAACCTCCTCTCCCTCAGCTCGGGGCCATTCCCTCACTCTGTCCCTTATGCACGTGGATTGCATCCAAGTGGCTTAAAGGGCATGAAAGTGATTTTATTTAAAAAAATCTTTTTTCAGTCACCAAAAAAACACCTGGGTTCTGGAATCTGCCCCGGAACGTGCGGAGCAGCAGCTGGTTCTGCGCTCTCTGCCAGCTCCACCAGGCAGCAACCACGTCACGCTGTTCAACAAGCCACAGAAAAGGAGTTTTCCCCCAGCCCTGCCTCCCCCCGGCCGTGGTTTGTCGGATCCCTCGGCAGCTCTGCCGTGCCGGGCTCGCTCCTGATTGGAAACACCACCACGGCTTCATTACAAGCTCCGTGGCTTCCCCCTGCACTTAACATTCCGTACAAATTGTTTGCTCAACTCTGGCATCTCGCCCCGGAGGAATTGTTGTCATTTGAAGGTTTAAGTCAGCTCTTTGAGCCCTCACCGCTGTAAATAAGAGGCTGTTTGGAGGAGAGCAGCATTTCCAGCCTCTCGCAGGGATCACAGCGCTGGAATCCCTGTCACGCTCGTGGTAAAGAAACCCCAAACTCTGCCCTGGGAAAACTCATTTATAGAAATCAGTGAAACGAGTGGCTGTTTTTAGCCACATGTTCCTCATTTTGTTTTTATTGCTTTAACATGTCTGCGCTGGAGCAGTGCCCCGGGAGGCTCCCGTGCCAGCTGCACACCTGGCTCGGCCACGCAGAGCCAGGGCCTGGCCTTTCATCTCCAGCCCTCGGCGCTGATTGGAACCACGGCTTGGCCGCAGATCAGACACTGGGAGCTGAAAACCATCCTCGGAGCTGGTTCCTGGAGGAAGCCTTGGAAGGCTGGGGGGGTTAGGGGTAGGTTTTTTTCTTTTTGGAGCTGTTGTATCAAGTTTATGTCCTGGCAGAGGCAGGAAACCATCGTGTACAATGTGGGAACCAGAGCTCGCAGGCAGCCTGGCCAAGGGCTGTAAATTATGGCTTTAATTTCTTGGTTTATGGGCTCTTGTTGACTGCAGATCAATAGGAAAAAGGTGCACGGAGCCACCTCTTTTAATTAAAATGCTGCTGGGACTGGGCGGCAGTGAGGGCTGGGGAGGAGGTGCCTGGAAGCAGCTGCTGCTCCCCAGTGCGGGGTTTGTGTTCCTCTGCTCCTGCTTTCCAGAGGCAATTCCTCGAGGAGAATCGACCTCGGAGAGTCCTGGCATGCCCTGAGCTGGGGGGGACCCCCGGGGATCATTGATTCCAACCCCTGGCCCTGCACAGACACCCCAAAATCCCACCCTGTGCATCCCTCAGAGCTCCTGGAGCTCCGGCAGCCTCGGGAACGTGACCAATTCCCGAAGCTCCCTCCAGCCTGGGCTGTGTTTGCCTCCTCACATCCCGAGCCAGCGCACCTTGTTTTCCAGAGAACAAAACCACAGTGTATTTCAGTGGAATCTTGTTTTAAAACAACTCCAATTCCATTTCACCCCGAACTCGGGACACTTTCCCTGGGGCAGGAGTTTGCCCTGAACAGGTGCAGCAATATTTTTCTTTCCAAAGAATTTCCAGAGCAAATCTCCCATCTGCACCAGAGCCTGCCTTTTCCTGCTCATCGCCCTCTGACAAGGCCCTAATTAAAGGCAGATATTAAACCCCAGCCCAGTTTATGTCCCATCATTCTTGGGAGAACGACCCATCCCGTGAGATTGTTTGAAGTCTTAGTTAACCTTTAATCATTTGAGGCTGAGTCTGGCTTTGATTTTGTTGCAGGGAAAAAAAAAAAAAAAAGAGAAAGGATATTTTGCAAAGTCTTCAGGAAGGAAACATGCCAATCCTGCGGCATCTCTCATCGTGCTGGGAATGCTGTGTTTGGAATCTCTTCGGTGATAAAGTCTGTGGAATGAAGGCTTTTTCCATTGCCTTGCTTGGGTTCCGTCTGTTCTGTCTGAGGTACGCAGATCAGCGCTGCTAGAGATAATAATTACTGCGTTAATGGATGTGTGGTGGAGACTCTGGATGGGCAGGACAGCTCAGTGTGGGTCTCAGGTACAGAATTTCCTCGGTGCTGAGCTCTGCCGCGTGGGCACCTGCGGAGCCTCTTCCAGGTGTTCAGAGCAGCAGGACGAGGGCCGCTCCATCTCCAGCACATTCCGCGATAAATCCGGAGCCAGGAGCTCCTCAGCAGCCTCCCTGCGTGTTTGTTTTTCCTGCTGGGAGGTGCCGGCTGGCTGCCACGGAGCCGGGAGAGCAGCCAGCCCCGGTGCCAGCGAGCGAGGGCAAGAATTCCCCACTCCCACCCGGGCCGTGGAACGGGAGCGGAGAGCGATGTGCCTTCCCCTGTGGGCTTGGAGCGCTGCCTGGAGCTGGGAATCCTCGGGCTGCCCCCAAGGAGGGCTGGGAGCTGTGTGCCCAGGGCCGCCCCAGCACCTCCTCCCGAGCTCTGCAGGGCTCCCGAGCCCCCCCAGCTCTGCAGGGCTCCCGAGCCCCCCCAGCTCTGCAGGGCTCCCGAGCCCCCCCAGCTCTGCAGGGCTCCCGAGCCCCCCAGCTCTGCAGGGCTCCTGAGCCCCTCCAGCTCTGCAGGGCTCCCGAGCCCCCCCAGCTCTGCACGGCTCCAGAGCCCCCCCAGCTCTGCAGGGCTCCAGAGCCCCCCAGCTCTGCAGGGCTCCCGAGCCCCCCAGCTCTGCAGGGCTCCAGAGCCCCCCAGCTCTGCAGGGCTCCCGAGCCCCCCCAGCTCTGCAGGGCTCCCGAGCCCCCCCAGCTCTGCAGGGCTCCCGAGCCCCCCAGCTCTGCAGGGCTCCTGAGCCCCTCCAGCTCTGCAGGGCTCCCGAGCCCCCCCAGCTCTGCACGGCTCCAGAGCCCCCCCAGCTCTGCAGGGCTCCCGAGCCCCCCAGCTCTGCAGGGCTCCCGAGCCCCCCAGCTCTGCAGGGCTCCCGAGCCCCCCAGCTCTGCAGGGCTCCCGAGCCCCCCCAGCTCTGCAGGGCTCCCGAGCCCCCCGGCTCTGCAGGGCTCCCGACCTCCTGAACCCTCCAGCCCTGTGCTGCAGCTCCTTCTCACCACAGCTCCTTCCCCACAGCTCTCCCAGCTGTTTCCTTCTCCCAGCGAGAGGAAAAAACTCCCTGAGCTCCAGCCAGGACCTGATCCCTGCTGGCACTGCTGTCAGCAGGGGCTGTGATGGGCAAGGCCAGAGCGAGGGGAAGGTGCTGCCCATCTGCTTCCAGCTGCCATGGGAAACTCATCCCTTCCTCCTGGGAGAGGCTGAGCCCTTCCTCTGGCCCGGAGCAGGTGAACCTGTCCAGCTGGGGAAGGTGGGCTGGGCTGGGGACAGCAAGAGTGTGGGATGGGCTCAGGTCTGGGTGCTACTGGAGCCTTGGCCACAGCATGTGCAGCTGGAGCTCCCAGGGACGGCTGGAGCAGACGTGTTCTGAAATATGTCCTTCCTTCCTTCCTTCCTTCCTTCCTTCCTTCCTTCCTTCCTTCCTTCCTTCCTTCCTTCCTTCCTTCCTTCCTTCCTTCCTTCCTTCCTTCCTTCCTTCCTTCCTTCCTTCCCTCCTTCCCTCCTTCCTTCTTTCTCCTTGGCCTGGTCACCTGCAGTTTGGACATGAGAATCGAGTGGCACTGGGAGCGGGAAAGCCACCCTGGGCTGGATTTGGGAATTGAGGCTCTGTCAGATGGTGTGTCCTTCCCCTGTGGTGGTGATGGATCCTTGTGGGAGCTCTCCCAGCCCTGGCTCAGGAAGGCTGTCCTGGGCAGGCTTTGGGCTGTGCCCATTCCTGCTGAGCCCTGCTGGGAGCTGGGCACGATCTCAGGAGAGTGTGGGATCAGCTCCCATCCCGGGGGGCTCCTGCACCTCCCCTGCGGCTCAGGAGCTCCCAAACGCTTATTTCCCTCCTCTGAAGGGCTGCAGGGGCTGTCCTGCTCCTCTCACCAAGGGTTTCTGCTGGGGAGATGGGAAAGAGAGCCCGGTCTGGCTGCAGGTGGGTTTGGGTTGGTCCCCAGATCCCTCCTGGATCCGGGTGGCTCCCTGGGAGCTCCCCAGAAAAGAGCGGCTGTGGCTCCCCAGGGGGAGACACGAGGGAGAATTGGGGAGCAGGGCTGGGATGGAAATTGGGGAGCAGGGCTGTGATGGGAACTGGGGCTGTAACAGGAATTGGGGAGCAGGGCAGTGTTGGGAATGGGGGAATTGGGGCTGTGATGGGAATTTGGGAGCAGGGGCTGGGATGGGAATTGGGGCCGTGATGGGAATCGGGGCACAGGGGCTGTGATGGGAATTGGGGATCATGACCTGTGATGGGAATTGGGGAATTGGGGCTGTGATGGGAATTGGGGCTGTGATGGGAATTGGGGAGCAGGGCTGTGATGGGAATTGGGGATCACGACCTGTGATGGGAATTGGGGCTGTGATGGGAATTGGGGATCACGACCTGTGGTGGGAATTGGGGCTGTGATGGGAATTGGGGATCACGACCTGTGGTGGGAATTGGGGATCACGACCTGTGATGGGAATTGGGGCTGTGATGGGAACTGGGGATCACGACCTGTGGTGGGAATTGGGGCTGTCTCAGCCCTGGGCAGAGCTCTCTGCTGACACCCCAAGCACCCACTGTCCCCTCCAGGGATGTGGCTCGATTCCGTGTTCCCTGGACGGGCCCCGGGGGCACTCTGATCGCAGGGACCATTCCCGGGTCTGGCTGGGCTGGGAAGGTCCTTGTGCCTCCCGCACATCCATCCTTCCATGAGTCCTTCCTCCGGGAGGGAACGGCGCTGCCGAGGGCGCTGCCACCTGCAGATGGTGCCAGAGACGGCGACAAGAGCTCGGCTGCAGCGCTGCTGCTCTGGGGAGCGCGGGGGAACGCGGGGAAATGGGGGGCAAATCCATCCTCAGAGCGTTCCTGAGGCTCCGTGCCACATCCCCTCTCCACCCTGTCTGCTTAGGCTGGGTCAGGGACCCCACGGGCCGTGCCTTCCACCCTGAACCTTCAGTGAGTCTGTGTTTTGGTGGCTCCCTGAGCATCTCCCCCGGTTCGGAATATCCTCGGAGACACTTCCACTAACCGCTCGGTCTCAGCGCTCCGACCAGGCTCAGAATCCATCGGGAGAGCCAGGCAGGCTGCAGGATTGTCCCCTCCTGCAGAAAGCTCGGCTGTCTGCGAGCAGCAGTGGCTCTGCCGTGCCTCACAGCCACCCAGGGCCCAGCGCTGATCTCTTCATTTGCAGAGGTGTCACCCTGGCTGTTTGTTTGGCTGCTACAAGCGCTCAGAGCTGCTCACGATGGGGTCAGCCACAGGTTCTGACAACAGCAATCCCTGTCCTGCTGCTGCCAGCGCCAGCCTGGAGCGAGGGCTGTGCTCCCCCTGGGACGGTGCACAGCTCAGCAGGGCACAGCCGCTGGGGAGGCGTTAATTGGCATTTTTAATTGGCGTTGTTGGGCTGTATCATTCTCTTCCGAAGGAGGTGAAGCCTCTGCCGTGTTCCCAAGAGCTGGACCTCTCCCCACGGAGCTCCAGGAGCAGCACCTCGCAGGGAGCTGGGAGCACTGGGTCAACTGGTCCTGGCAGCCCCGGGGGTCCCTGGGTGCCCCACGAGCCCCAGGCTGGCGATGCTGCCCCGGGAGGGGGTGCGGGCGGCAGGGCTGGCTCTGCTGGGCTCTGCTGGGCTCTGCAGCAGCCGTGGATGGATTCATTTCCAGCTGGCTCCTGTGTGGGGCAGCTCGCGGGGATGGCATTTGCCTTTTCCAGTCTGGGCTCTGTTCTGGGGAGGTGAGAACTTTACAGAGGAGAGTAATGAGCACATGTGGCTGGGCCGGGGCTGGGAGCCCACCTGGGCCTGCCCTGCCTCCTCGGGAGCAGCTGGGCAGCACGGGGAGCTGCCCCTGCACAAGCGGCACAGGTTGACCCCTTTTCCCCCTGACGGGGCTGTTACCTTTCTAGGATCAAAGCTTTTCACATTTGGTGCCTGTTCTTGAAGAAGCTCAAGTGTTTCCAGTGCAGCCCTGAGTGATTCTGGCTCTGCTCCTGCCACCCTGCCCCGCTCCGCTCTGTGAGCAGCTTCTTGAAACTGGAGTTTACAAAAATAAAACCCAGATTAAAGCCAGTGCAGCTGCCCTGAGGTTTAAATCGATGCTGGTATGATGTGCTGCCAAAGAGAGAATTACTCAGGAGTGTGGATTAGAGCTGTTTGTCTCCAGGAAGACCTGGTCTTCAAAGCCAGGGAATTTTCCCAGCTCTGGCTGGTGCATCTTCAGACACGGGGCCCTGGTGCCCTGCTCCGTGGGCACCAGCCTGTCAGCAATCTCGTTTTTATCTCAGCTGCTTCATCTCCTTTCTTCTTCTTCATCTCTTTCTTCCTGTCTGGTTTGGTATTCTCCCATGCTCCTACTTTGGCTGGAATTTGCTGGCCAGGGCTGTCCTCCAGCCCTCCCGGTGCTGCCTCTCACCAGCTGTAAAAACTTCAAGGCTTTAAAAAATATTTGTCTTCCTGTTGGGAGAGAGGTTCCATTTTTTCTGTTGTGCTTGCTCGCTCTGCACAGCCCACGCTGCTCGGCTCTGCTGAGCGTCCCTGTGCTCGGGGAGGGTTGAAGGGCAGGTTTTGGCTGAGCTCTGGCAGGAGGTGTCGGTGCCGTGTCCCCGAGCAGCAGGGCTCGGGCTCCTGTGCCCTGGGGAAGGATGAGGGATGCGGAGCCGAGGGCTGGAGGCGAGGCTGGGGCTCAGCACAGCACCTGGGCTGAGTGTTCCTGGGCAGTGGATGGGGTTGGTGCCTCTGCCAGCAGCGAGCAGCCCCGGAATCCTGCAATCCATGAGCCCACGCCGTGGTTCCGTGGTGCTGCTGCTCCCCCGGAGCTCCTGCGGCTCCAGCAGGAGCCTTGTCCTTGTCCCTGGGCTGACATTGTCCCCCTGGCCCCGTGCAGGAGCTCACAGCAGGGATGGGACAGAGGGAGCCTGCCCAGGGTCACCTGTCCCCTGCCACCTGTGGGACCTGGACCCCCTGCCCAGGGAGCACAGGGCAAAGCAAGGAATTGCCCAAATTTCCAGGTAGGTGCCCACTCTTGTTTGGCTCCTGGACCCAGCACTGGGCCCTGTGTGAGCTCTGGAGTCCTGCCCTGGCTCTCTGCCCGCTGGGGATCCTCAGTCTGTCCCCATCCAAAGGGGACACCGGACTCGTGGCTGAGGGTGGCATTGCCACAGTGAGTGAGCTCTGCTCCTTCCCAGCTCCGAGCCCAAATCCTGCGGCTCCCAGGCACCCTGGGGAGCTGTGCCTCTGTCTCAGGGCATTGCTTGTCCTCCAGGGACTCTGAAATCCCAGAGTTCGCAGCCAAACCTCTCCGAGCTGGGACTGCTGCCTGTGGGGCGAGCTCAGCCTCGCCTGGGTGGGCTTTGGCCACGCTTTGGCCGTGGCTCAGCAGAGCTGGCGTGGGGCGTCCCCACCTCTGCTCCTGGGGGCTCTGGGGACACGAGGAGGAGGGAAATAAACCCGGGGGCTCCGGGGGTGAGTCGGGGTGCCATCCCCAGGTCCTGGGAGCTGAAGCTCTGGAAAGAGCCTGGAATGTGGGGCTGTGATGGGGAGGAGCAGGTCCGGCCTGGCCGCAGGGAAGGAGGGCAGGGTGCTGGGGAACACTCGGAGTGTTTGTGCAGGGCTGATGGAGGCGGCTGTGGATGTTTTGATGGATTCAGGCTTTATTTATTAATGTTCCATTTCTGGCTTGTTTGTCCATCTCCTTAACAAGGTCACGGCTGTAAAACAAAAATAGCATCCACGAGGGATCTCAGCCTTCCCTATTAAACCTCCTGAAAAGAAACACAGTCTTGGATCTTTGAAAATAAAAATCCAGCTTGGCACGGGGGAAGGGTGAGCCACCAGATTCCCCTCTGAAGAGCAAATTTCTTCCAAAAAACGAGGACCTGCTGCCTTGTGTGTCAAGACCCCAGGATGGTTTAATTTCGGTGTCAGCGCTAATTGATTGGAAGCAACAGTTTTGCCAGACAAAGCTGTAAATTAGTTTCAAATGGGGGAACCGGGCCACCCACTGCCCAACTATCGAATTGCAGTAACAACATTAAACATGGAGCAAACCATAACCCAGGGAAGGAAAACCCAAGTGAAACCAGATTTCCACTCATTGCCTTTCCCCAGCAAAGTGGAACCAGATGGTTTGCGGCTTTGATAATAAGCGAGGCTGATTCTTTCAGATGCAGCTTAGGCTGAGTATCACACAAAGGGATGGGCTGAGAGGCAAACCCTCCCAGGCAGGAGCTCTGCCTCCGGAGACCACCGGCATGTAAACCCCTCCCAATCAAAACATTGCCCAAATTGGCTTCCTAATTGCAGCCGAGCCTCCCTCGCTGGGACGGCCCCGCTCATCGCCTCCCGCGAATTCCAGCGCCGCTCCCACAGGTTTCAGCCGCAGATGCAAATCCCTCCAGGTTCTCCTGCAGATCCCTCCAGGTTCTCCTGCAGATCCCTCCAGGTTCTCCTGCAGATCCCTCCAGGTTCTCCTGCAGATCCCTCCAGGTTCTCCTGCAAATCCCTCCAGGTTCTCCTGCAGATCCCTCCAGGTTCTCCTGCAGATCCCTCCAGGTTCTCCTGCAAATCCCTCCAGGTTCTCCTGCAGATCCCTCCAGGTTCTCCTGCAGATCCCTCCAGGTTCTCCTGCAAATCCCTCCAGGTTCTCCTGCAGATCCCTCCTGGTTCTCCTGCAAATCCCTCCAGGTTCTCCTGCAGATCCCTCCTGGTTCTCCTGCAGATCCCTCCAGGTCCTCCCGCCCTGCCCTGCCCAGGAGCAGTGTCTGGAGCTGGGCAGAGGTGAGGGATGTTCCCCAGAGCCAGCAGTGTCCCTCTTCGGCCGGACCGTGGGACTGTGACAGGATCCCAGGCTCATCCCACCTGGAAAAGCCCTCCCAGGTCATCGAGTCCAAGCTGATCCCAATCCCCACTCTGTCCCCAGCCCAGAGCTCTGAGTGTCACATCCAGGAATTCCTTGGACACCTCCAGGGATGGGCACTCCAAACCTCCCTGGGCAGCCCTTGCCAAGGCGTGACCTCCTTTTCCATGGAGAAATTCCTCCTGGAGCCAGAGGGTCTGCTGGGCGGAGGTGCTGAGAGCTCTGCGATGCTGAGCGGTTCTGAGCTCAGCCCTGAGCTCGTGCTGGGCTGGGGCTGACTTGGACCTGCACTGTGGGAGCTGTGCTGCCCCAGAGCTGCTCCCTGCGCTGGCTCTGGCTCTGTGAGAGCAGCTCTGTGCAGGGGATGGGCTCAGGGCCTGCAGCTCCAAGCTCCACCCCAAACTCGTGTTCTGGCTGTGCTAAATGGGGAGATTCTCCCATCTTCTCTTTGTGTCACCTCCAGGGCTGACTGGAGGCAACCTGCAGGTCCTTCCAGAGGCCAGGTGGAGCTGAGCACCAGCCCACCAAAACCTGTATTTGATCTGGGTCTTGATGCTCAGGAGTAAAATCTGTCCTGGGTCTGGAGCTCATGGCCTTGTGTTCCTCATGCAGCAGCAGGAGGGAGAGACCCTTGTGCCAAAGACAGCTCTGCCCACGCTTGGGCTGTATTTATGGCTGGGCTGGATGACCTGAGAGGTATTTTCCAGCCCTAACCGCTCTCTGACTCCATTTCCTGCCCCGGCAGGGACAGTCCAGCAGCAGCAAATGCTGCAGTTCTGTGAGGAAAGTCCCCACAGGGACACAAACACCAGACAGGATCAGGTTCACTGCAATTATCCACGTGCTCCATCCAATGCCCTGCTCCTGGGGCAGCACGCTGGGGTGCTGGGGACACGGGAACTTGGGTCTCTGCACGGGAAAAGCTGGTGGAAATTCTCTCTGACTTCCATGGAGTCAGGTTCTGGGCACAGAAAGCTCCATCTCTGCAGGGACAACCTCCTCACTCCAGGCCGGAGTCTCCTCATGGCCACAGCGGCTCTGGAATGTGGAGGGGATTGCTGAGGGAAACGCTTTCTGCCTTCCTCCCTTTTAGGCTGTGAAATATTACTTTTTCCAAGCCGAGGCTTCCCACAGCTGCCCTGGGAATTGGCTTGGCGGAGCAGCTCGCAGAGGAGCAGGTACGTGGGGAAGCACAGGCAAGGAGCTCCTGCGGCGGCGCTGGGGAAGCCATGGGCTCGGGGAGCTGCCCGAGCAGCGTGTCTGGATGAGGGCTCTGAAAAACCATCAACAAATAATTGCAATTTCCTCTTGCCTTGCGGTGAGGAGGGATGGGAGCTGCGAAACCGCGGGAACGCCGGAGCACAGCCCCCCTGGGCCAGCACAGCTCCGGGGATCCCTCCTGGCTCCAGGGCTGCTCAGCCACACACAGCTCTGCTCCAAACACCGTGGAAGGTGGGTGGGAGTGCTGCCCAGCCCCGTGCTGCTCGGGGAGGGCTTTGCTCTCTCTTCACTCTCCCCAGAGCTGTGTTCCTGCCGGGCTCAGCTGGGCTCGGGCCGTGCTGGAGGGCAGGTGGGGCTGGATGGAGCTTGGCTCAGGGAGGTGGGCTCATCATTTTGGGTTCTGTGCTCCTGCACGAGCTTTGCTTTGGCCACGCGTGGGGACAAGGGCAGGCCGTGGCTTTGGTGGCTGTGGTCACTGCGAGCCCTGAGGGAGGGTGTTCTGCCAGGGGAAGTTCAGGGAAAATTCCCTCGCTGGAAGGAAGGAGCACTGGAACAGGCTGCCCAGGGGGATTTAACAGCCCTGTGGATGTGGCACTTGGGGACATGGATTAGCGGTGGCCTTGGCAGTGCTGGGGTAACAGCTGGACTTGATTTTAGAGGGGTTTCCAGGCGAAATGATTCTCTGGGGAGGGGTAGCACTGCCCGGGTGCAGCCTCCTGGCCTCTGTCCCCCCCACGGGGACACCTCAGCAGTGGCCTGGCTGGAGGCCCTGGCTCTCCTCTGCTTCCCATCTGGATCCTGCCCTGGCAAGAGCCGGGGGCAAGTGCCCTGTGCCCCGGGCAGCAGCGCCTGACGAGCCGCAGAGCTGTTCCTCCGCTCCTCCGGCACAGGGCTTGTGAAACACGGCGTGACACAGCCTCGGAGACGCGCAGGAAATTCCCATCGCAAGCGGAGAACACCCCGTGGTCCTTGAACTTGTGAGGACTCGCAGCTCTCATTATGCATGCGGCATCTTCCCCCCGGGTGCCGATGGAATTACAATGCCGGGTTCTCCCGGGCTAATCGCTGTTTTGAACAACAAGATTGATTGCTTTCTCCTTTAATTATTTGCAGATCACTGAGACTTTGCAGAATGCTCTAGGTGACATAAACCGCAGTTTAGTGTGTTGGCATTTGCCCATCTCGGGGATTTTTCCAGCTTAGCCACCAGCCGGGCTGTGGGAAAGGAGGAGTGCAAACATCCCTGTCCTCTAATGACCCGCCTGGCATGCCTGCATTAATTCCGCCTTGATGGGGCGCTTTGGGGAGCAGACGGGGTGTCTCGTCCTGTCCCCATCCCTTCTGATTGCCGTGCTTCAACCCGAGCACTTCACAGCTCCTGACTGCTAATGTGCAGCTCAAGCCCGCCGGCGGCGATGCGGGCGGAGGCCATCGGGGTGACAGTGACAATCCCGAGCGGGGCCGGGACAGTGACAGGCTCCCGGCGGGGCCCATCGGGGTGACAGTGACAATCCCGAGCGGGGCCGCTCCGGGGGCGCTCCCATCGGGGTGACAGTGACAATGCGGAGCGGGGCTGCTCCGGAGGCGCTCCCATCGGGGTGACAGTGACAATGCGGAGCGGGGCCGCTCCCGGCGGGGCCCATTGGGGTGACCATGACAATCCCGAGCGGGGCCGCTTCGGAGGCACTCCCATCGGGGTGACAGTGACAATCCCGAGCGGGGCCGCTCCGGGGGCGCTCCCATCGGGGTGACAGTGACAATCCCGAGCGGGCCCATCGGGGTGACAGTGACAATCCCGAGCGGGGCCGCTCCGGAGGCACTCCCATCGGGGTGACAGCGACAATCCCGAGCGGGGCCGCTCCGGAGGCGCTCCCGGCGGCGGCACCGCCAGCGCCGTGTGCCCGCGGGGTCACGGAGCGGCTCCGGCTCTGCTGACCTGGAAATTGTCGCGTTCGGGCTGCGGCGGCAGCGGCTGTGCCTGCGAGTCGCCGCGGTGCGCTATTTAAACCTCCCCGATCTCTGCCTTCTGAAAAGGTCACGATATCTGCAGCGACTTTTACAGCTCGGGCTGCTGCAGGGCTGGGGAAGATCTTGTGCTTGTCGGCTCTCATTCGGGAGAGCAGAGCCGAGCTGTTCTCGCCGTCACACCGAAATAGCTCTTCCCGCTCGGGAGGGCCTTTGGCTCGCAGGGCTTGTCCGACTGACCGAGTCCCCTGCAGCATCTCCCGTCCATCCCCCAGCTCTGCCGAGGAGCCGGGAGGGGACTGGGCTGTCCCTCAGCTCCCATCAGACCTGTCCCAGGCCGGGTGGGAGGATGCTGAGAGCCACCTCGTCCACTGGACTGAGGATTTTTTTGTGCTGAGGAGACAAACGAGCTGTAGAGAAATGCACGTCTGCTCCATAATTCCAATTAAAGCGCAGCTTGGTGCTGATTAGATCTAGAAGTTACATCAAGAAAAGGAAAAAATGTAAATAAGCAGTATTATTTCCCCCACCCCCCCATCCTTTCGACAGATGGAGCCGCGCTGATTAGCTTATCTGATCTCTTGTGAGAGAACAAATTGTTGGTGGGAAGCGCTTTGTGGGTTCTGACTCTGCTCGGGCTGGGGGATGGCGGCAGTGACGCTGAGTTTGTTCCCCGGGTTGTTCCCTGCACCCTGAGCCACTCCTGCAGGCCCTGCAGGCAGCTGGGGCACCCCAGCCCACACCATCCTGTCCCCATCCCCTTCCTGTCCCCCTTGGTCACCATCCCCACGCCATCCTGTTCCCAACCCCATCCTGTCCCCATCTCCATCCTGTTCCCCTTGGTCACCATCCCTACACGGTCCTGTCCCCCATTGCTGTCCTGTCCCCTCTGTCCACCATCCCCATGCCATCCTGTCCCCATGCCCATCCTGTCCCCACACCGTCCTGTCCCCATGCCCGTCCGTCCTGTCCCCCTTGGTCACCATCCCCACACCATCCTGTCCCCGATCACTGTCCTGTCCCCTCTGTCCACCATCCCCACGCCATCCTGTCCCCATCCCCACCCTGTCCCCCTTGGTCACCATCCCCACACAGTCCTGTCCACCATCGCTGTCCTGTCCCCTCTGTCCACCATCCCCACACCATCCTGTCCCCATGCCCGTCCTGTTCCCACCCCAGTGACAGCCACCACCGGCCGTTCCTGCTGGTGCCAGGCTGGCTCCGTCTGCTTTCGTGAATAAGGTTTTTCTTAAATGAAATCACTTCCTCGGAGTAATTACATCAGCTAATTAGGGACCTAATTGGCTAATTAGAGCGCAGTGACAGTTTCTCCCCTGCACGGAGAAGGAACACGGTGTGACGGCAGAGCTGCCGGCTGCCAGCGCCCGCGGTGCAGGGGACAGGGGTGACAGGGCCGGGTGAAGCAGCAGCCCGTGCTGCCCTTCCCCAGCCCTTGTGCAGGGACTCGAGCTCCAGGAGCTGCCGGCAGAGCGGCACAGGGAATGTGGGAATGGAGCTGTGGGTGTGGGATCAGGGCAGGAGGTCTCGTGGGAAGCTGGAGCTCGGTGCCAGCAATCTCCAAAGCTCCTGGAGGCAGCGCCTGGAGCACGGCACAGGCTGGGGGCTGCAGCCCCCGGAGCCATGGAATGGCTCAGCTCGGAAGGGACCTTACTGCCCAGCTCCTGTGGACATCTTCCACCATCCCAGGCTGCTCCAAGCTCAGTGCAGCCTGGCCTGGAACACTTCCAGGGGTGGTGAACCCACAAAACCTCATCCTCCCTTTTCTCTGGGCTTGGCTCTGCTGGGGTGTCTCCTCAGGAGAAAGGTTTGGGAGGGACCAGAGGGAAAGGATGGATTTTACTTTCCCCATCTCTTTGTTTGCCTCAGACAAAGGGAGCTGCGGGTGCTGCCCGGGTCTGTGGTTGGGTTTGGCTCCTCTCCGGGAAGCCCTTGGATGTGGTTTGTGTCGAGGGCCTGGGCTGGGAGCTGAGCCCTGGCTGCTGTTCCCTGCTCTGGCACTGCTTTGGGGTGGCCTCGAGCAAATTTCTCCTCAACCCTGGGCTGCTTTTCCTCCTCTTTGCCAGCCTTGCCTTATAAGTGACCTCCTTGGAGTGAAACCACGTCTGCGCCCGCAGCAGGCTCGGATCCTGCCCGGAGCCACGTAGGCTCCATCCCAAAATGACTCGGGCATCTAAATCCGGCCTTGCTATTCCTGTGAGCACCCAGATGGGAAACGCAAGTCCTCATCCTGTGGGATCTCACCCTCCACGTGCTCAGGGGCTGGACGCTGCCCCCACGCCAGGGTGCATGCACTGAGTGTCCCTCAGGTGGCATCTCCAGACCCACGAGGGCCAGAGAGCCTCTGGAGTGCTCCCAGGAGAGCTGAGGGTGGAAGGAAGGTCCCTCCTTACCAAACTCAGGCTGCAGCACAGCCCTGGAGCAGCTGGAGCCTGGATGTGCCATCGGATCCGGAGCTGGGATGGACCACAGGGGTCACCAATCCCTCCTGAGGTGCCCTCAGCCTCCTGCCTGACAGGTCCCACTGAGCCTGAGCTGGATCTGCACCCCAAGACAAAACCAAGGCACCTGGGGAGGGCTTGCAGCTCACTGTGAACACTTCACAGAGCTGCTCTCCTGCAAACTGCTGCTTCCCTGTCTAAATTACAGCACTGGACACTCCCCGGGATGCCATCACGGACTCCACAGCCTTCCCTTGGCTCTCCAAACGTGCCATGAGGTGCCACAGAGCAAGGCCGTGGCTCCTGGAGGACAGCCCAACCTGCTCCACGGTGTTTTTGCAGTTGGAAGAAAAAGGCCTTGTAGCACTTAAGGATAAAGTGGTTTCAAAGTATTTTTGTAATGCAGAAAAGAATATTTCATGTGCAGAGAGGAGAAAACAGGCAGGGAAAGGATGTTAAATTCCTCCAGTAAATTGCTTGGGGAAGTTTTGCTCGACTCTGATTTTACCAGAGGGAAAATCCTGCTGTGACGGTGATGTTGAGTGCCAAGGAAATGAGCCGAGGCTGCCTGCGGTCCCGGGTGACAAGGGTGACAAGGGTGACAAGTGGCACAGGGGGGCTGCAGCAGGTGAGGGGCTCTGCTGGAGCTCAGGTGATGCCTCGATCCCTGCAGAGACCTGGGGACATGGGGACAATCCCAGTCCCCCTCACTGAGCTTTCCTTCATGGGATGAATTAGCCCAGGAACCAGCAACTTCCTGGCAGATCTTTTTTAAATGAAAAAAGAACCCTTAAAACAGGTTGTTCCCAAAATTTGGGTTTCCTGGGGCATTTGCTCAGCAAACCGGGGAGGAACCAGCTCTGAACAAGCCTTTCTTGTCTCTCTTACTTGAAATAGAATTTTGGTTTCTGAAGTAAAACAACAAAAAAAAATCCGTTTCAAATCAATGTTTTGACTTGAAATGTCATTTTGTTTTTAATTGAAGAACCAGAATGAAATGACATTTTAAGTCAAAATGTTAATGTTTTGTTTAGACGTCTCCCATGGGAAAATTTAAATGTTTCAGCAGAGCTGACATTTGCCTGTGAAAGATTCCCAAAAAAAGGAGTTTCTCCAAGCAGGGTTGAGCAGGGTTTCCAGGACGCTGTTGGGGCAGGCCCTGCAGGGGCTGTGGGGTTTGGAGGGGCTTTGGGCTGTCAGGGGCCAGACCTGCTCTGGCTGCCGTGGGATGAGGCTCCGTGGCAGAGCTGAGGTGGTCACTGGGCCGATGCTGCTCCACCGAATGCTCTGGCATGTGTGATGATGAGCTCTGTAATTCCCAGGGTTCCACACGCCCTTGCTGCCATGGAGAGGTCCTGCCTTTCCTCCGGGCTGAGCACTCCCAGCCCTGGGGACCCCTGACTGCATCCCGGGGAAATGCTCGAGTCCTGCAGAGCACAGGTGAGCTCAGGTGCAGGGCAGGGAGCCTGTGCAGGACACCTGTGTAGGACAGGGAACCTGTGCAGGGCAGGGCACCTGTGCAGGACACAATGTCCCTCCCGCAGGGCTCCCGCCAGGCTCTCTGGCGATTCCAGGGGCACGGAGCAGGAGCTCACCCGTGCTGGGGAGGATTTCTTGCCCCCGCCTGTGTGAGTTCCCTCACCCCATGCTCCTGTGGCACAGTTGTCTTGTGTGGCGCGGTTCTCTCCTGTGGCACGATTCTCTCCTGTGGCGCAGTTCACTCCCGTGGCGCGGTTCACTCCCGTGGCGCGGTTCCTCCCGTGGCGCAGTTCACTCCCGTGGCGCGGTTCCTCCCGTGGCGCAGTTCACTCCCGTGGCGCGGTTCACTCCCGTGGCGCGGTTCCTCCCGTGGCACAGTTCGCTCCTGTGGCACGGTTCTCTCCCGTGGCGTGGTTCCTCCCGTGGCACAGTTCGCTCCTGTGGCACGGTTCTCTCCCGTGGCACATTTCTCTCCTGTGATGTGGTTCCTCCCGTGGCACAGTTCTCTCCCATGGCACGGTTCACTCCTGTGGCGTGGTTCTCCTCCCGTGGCGTGGTTCTCTCCCATGGCGCGGTTCTCTCCCGTGGAGCGGTTCGCTCCTGTGGCACAACTCACTCCCGTGGCACGTTTCTCTCCCGTGATGTGGTTCCTCCCGTGGCACGGTTCTCTCCCGTGGCACGGTTCTCTCCCGAGCGCGGTTCCTCGCGCTCCAGGGCCATGTCCTTGGCTGAGGCTGAGCGGCTGTGACGGCAGGAGCAGGTCCTGAGCAGGGTGAGGGCACAGGATGAGATGGGGACTGACACCTCCCGCCAGCCAGAGCCAGCCCAGGGTGGGAGTGATTCCCTCCCAACCCCTCCTGCTCAGGGTCCCTGTGGTGCTGGGAGCGTGGGGAGCGCTGGGGAAGCTCCATCCCTTCACCACCTCCTTCTCCATGCCAGAGATCAGAGCAGGAGCTTCCCGGAGGTCTGTGCCTGCTCCTTGGTGTCCCTGCCCTGAGGGGTCCCACTGCATCTGGGCCACAGCTCCAGCTGCTCCTGTCCCTGGTGGGTGGAGGCAGCTCCAGGCTGGGCAGCAGTGGGGACAGGAGCGTCACCCGGGAAGGCTAGAAGGGATTTTGACACAGTAAATCCTCTCCACGGCAAGATCAAGGGGCTGGAAGTGTTCAAGGGCGGGAGAGGGCAGGAATGCTCTTGGGAAAGGGGGCCTGCCTTGGCCGCCTGGCACAGGTGGTTTTGGCTGCTCCACACCCAGGGACGCGTGAGCAGCTCCCCAGAGCCAGGACAGAGCTGAGCCTCTTGGGAGGAAATTAAAAACACATCGATTCTCCTTCCCAGACAGCTTGCCCAGGGGCTTACTCTGTGTCTGTTCTTCTCCCCATGAACCAGAGAGAAAATCACTTTCTGAAGGCTTTGGTGTGTGCTGTGCACTGGCAGTGCTGTGGGAGTGTGCGGAGGGACGGGACGGGACGGGATGGATGGGATGGATGGGATGGGATGGGATGGGATGGGATGGGATGGGATGGGATGGGATCCATGGGATGGGATGGGATGGATGGGATGGGATAGATGGGATGGGATGGGATGGGATGGGATGGGATGGGATGGGATGGGATGGGATGGGATGGGATGGGATGGGATGGGATGGGATGGGCTGAGGCAGGAACTCAGTATCTCCCTGCCTCCCTCTGGCCGCAGCCTGGCTCAGGCAGCACAGAGACACAGGGACAGGGGGACAAAGGGACACGGTGAGAGGGGGACAAGGCCTGGCTTCAGGGCCCATCTTCTGCACAAACCGCACTTGCAGCCTCTCAATGAGATTCCAGTGTGGAGCTGATCCCAGCACAGACATCCCCCATCCCACAGGTGCTCTCCAGCCTTGCCCTGGCTCCTCTCACACTGATTTTGGGGCTGTGTTGCTCTCTGTGAGGTGGGAGCTCCGTGGCTCTCTGCTCCTCCCAAGACTCAGGTTTGCCATCTCCTCCAGGTGTTGTTGTGTGATAATCACATCCCTGTGGGAATGCAGAGCTCCGCAGGAGATCCCTGCTGGTAAATCCCAATCCGTGGAGCATCCGCCCTCAGGGACAGAGGGCTGGGCTCAGGCTGCACCGTTTGGTTGGGAGGTGTTTGCAAATACCTGAATTATCTGTAATTATCGCTGAAAACCACCAACCAACCAAGCCCCGCAGGGCCAGCAGGAGGAGGCTCTGGCTTGTCACCTGGGGGTTGCCAGGCTGAGCTCTGGCTGTGGGGGTCTCCAGGGTCTCCCCCCTTTCCATGCCCTGCTGGAGCGGGAGGGCAGCGGGATTTGGGCTCAGAGGTGGGAGTGGAACAGTCGGGGCTTTTGGGCTAACCAGCAGCCCTTAATTCCAGCTGAACGTCCCCGTGAGCCCAGGCTGGGGCTGAGCCAGTGCAGGCACTCAGCTCCTGCTCACAGCCCAGCCCAGGAACATCCCAGCTCCGTGTGGAACATCCCAGCTCCGTGTGGAACATCCTGGCTCTGTGAGGAACATCCCAGCTCCATGTGGAACATCCCAGCTCTGTGAGGAACATCCCAGCTCCATGTGGAACATCCCAGCTCTGTGAGGAACATCCCAGCTCCATGTGGAACATCCCAGCTCCGTGTGGAACATCCCAGCTCCGTGTGGAACATCCCAGCTCCATGTGGAACATCCCAGCTCCGTGTGGAACATCCTGGCTCTGTGAGGAACATCCCAGCTCTGTGTGGAACATCCCAGCTCTGTGTGGAACATCCCAGCTCCATGAGGAACATCCCAGCTCCATGTGGAACATCCCAGCTCTGTGTGGAACATCCCAGCTCTGTGTGGAACACCACAGCTCCATGAGGAACATCCCAGCTCCATGTGGATCATCCTGGCTCCATGTGGAACATCCCAGCTCTGTGAGGAGCATCCCAGCTCCATGTGGAACATCCCAGCTCTGTGTGGAACACCACGGCTCTGTGTGGAACATCCCAGCTCCATGTGGAACATCCCAGCTCCATGTGGATCATCCTGGCTCCGTGTGGATCATCCCGCAGGGCTTTGTGTGGAACATCCCAGCTCCGTGTGGAGCATCCCGCGGGGCTCTGTGTGGAACATCCCAGCTCTGTGTGGAACATCCCAGCTCCGTGTGGATCATCCTGGCTCTGTGTGGAACATCCCAGCTCCGTGTGGAGCATCCCGCGGGGCTCTGTGTGGAACACCACGGCCAGCAGCGATCCCGGGGCAGCCCAGGGCACCATTCCCAGCTCCAGCTGGACATCCCAAGGTTCCCATTGCCCAGAGAAACCACAGACCCGTCTGTGCTTGGGTTTAATTGCTGCTTTTCTAGAACACTTCAAAGAATGTTTCTAACCGCAGTATGTGGCACATATTATTAGATTTGTTTTTGGAATATAATGATAAACTGTTGCCATTATGGAGGTAGACGTAATTATCTGAAATCTATTTTAATCTATTCTGCCTTTTAAATATTCTATGTTCCCTTTTAATAAGAGGTAGCATCCAGCCTTTGATGTTGTAGCGGAGGTGTAGAAAGCTCTCCTCTCCTCGCTGCAAATGTTAATTGAATAGCCTCCCTTTCTCTTCATTAGCCGCATTAGCTTGCATTAACACCTTTTAATATCTCTTTAAAATCTTGTTCAATTTACTTTCTTTAATCTTTTCCTTTCCCAGAGTGTTGCATCACTTTGATCCTCATCTTCTTCTTTTCTTTGATGACAACTTGGAGTTTAATTTGTATTTGAATTGAAATGGAAATTTCCTAATTCCCCAGAATTCAGCAGGCATTTTACACGGGGTTGGCATCTGCATTAGCATTTGGGGCTGCCCGTGCTGGGGAGGGATGGGGGAGGATTGTGCCCTCAGTTCCCCTCCTGTGCCCGCTCTGAGCTGGCAGAGCCTCCAGGATCCCAGACAGGCTAAAGAAGGCCTTGTGCAGTGCCTGATCCCAAATCCCGGCTGCTCCTGGCTGTGCCGCGCTGTGCCAAAGGCTCAGCAGCACGTGGGGAGCTCCAGAGGTGCAGGAACAATGCCTCCATCCCTCCTGTCAGCCGGGCAGTGCCCGCAGGAGCCCCCGTGCTGCTTGGGATTCTGGAATGGGTTGGGTTGGGATCCTTAAAGCTCATCCAGTGCCACCCCTGCCACGGGCAGGGACACCTCCCACGATCCCACGATGCCAGCCTGGCCTTGGACATCCCAGGGATCCAGGGGCAGCCATGGCTGCTCTGGGACCTGTGCCAGGACCTCCCCTGGACTCTCCGACTATGGTCCTTTGGGATTAGAATGCAAGAAATCAGCTCTCCTTTGAAAGAAACACTAATTTTTTTAAAGGCTTTACTCCTGATGCTCTTCCTCAGAGCACTTGATATTTGTTAAAAGCACCTTGGTGTGGATTTTAACAATAACATCACAGATGAATCACTGTCTTTTTCCAAGCGCTTTGAATGGCACTCGGTGAGCCCAAAAGAAGAGGCTGTTGATTGATACATTATTCCCAGGCTTGAATTCTTGATTTCTGTAAATCCTTTCCTTCCCTGCAGATGAGAGGCTGCGATA
The DNA here is from genome assembly GCA_036630365.1 of Acanthiza pusilla. Taxonomy (NCBI): domain Eukaryota; kingdom Metazoa; phylum Chordata; class Aves; order Passeriformes; family Acanthizidae; genus Acanthiza; species Acanthiza pusilla. The sequence continues at coordinate 19,814,323 of JAXCHO010000004.1, read as the reverse complement.
TGGGGAGCCCTTTGCTGACCCGGTATTGTTCCATCCCTCAGGTTCTGCCGCAGGTGTGGCGAGACCAGAGCTCGGCTGGGGCTGGAGGTGCTCCAGCCCATCCCAGCAGCTCATCCCAACCTCTCCAGCTCATCCCAGCATCTCATCCCAACCTCTGCAGCCCATCCCAGCAGCTCATCCCAACCTCCCCAGCCCATCCCAACCTCTCCAGCCCATCCCAGCCGCTCATCCCAACCTCTCCAGCCCATCCCAGCCGCTCATCCCAACCTCTCCAGCCCATCCCAGCCTCTCCAGCCCATCCCAGCAGCTCATCCCAACCTCTGCAGCCCATCCCAGCCTCTCCAGCCCATCCCAGCAGCCCATCCCAGCCTCTCCAGCCCATCCCAGCATCTCATCCCAACCTCTGCAGCCCATCCCAGCCTCTCCAGCCCATCCCAGCATCTCATCCCAACCTCTGCAGCCCATCCCAGCCTCTCCAGCCCATCCCAGCATCTCATCCCAGCCTCTCCAGCCCATCCCAACCTCTCCAGCCCATCTCAGCCGCTCATCCCAACCTCCCCAGCCCATCCCAGCATCTCATCCCAACCTCTCCAGCCCATCCCAACCTCCCCAGCCCATCCCAGCCGCTCATCCCAATCTCTCCAGCCCGTCCCAGCTGCTCATCCCAACCTCTCCAGCTCATCTCAACCTCCCCAGCCCACCCCAGCATCTCATCCCAACCTCTCCAGCCCACCCCAGCAGCTCATCCCAACCTCTCCAGCCCATCCCAGCAGCTCATCCCAACCTCTCCAGGCCATCCCAGCCTCTCATCCCAACCTCTCCAGCTCATCCCAACCTCTCCAGCTCACCCCAACCTCTCCAGCCCACCCCAGCTGCTCATCCCAACCTCTACAGCTCATCCCAACCTCCCCAGCCCACCCCAGCAGCTCATCCCAACCTCCCCAGCCCACCCCAGCAGCTCATCCCAACCTCTCCAGCCCATCCCAGCCTCTCCAGCCCATCCCAGCTCCTCATCCCAACCTCCCCAGCCCATCCCAGCAGCTCATCCCAACCTCTCCAGCCCATCCCAGCCTCTCCAGCCCATCCCAGCCGCTCATCCCAACCTCTCCAGCCCATCCCCACCTCTGCAGCCCCTCCAGCCCCCCGGCCCTTCCTCACAGCAGGTCCCCCCAGTCCCCATGGGGCTCCACAGCCACAGGCAGGGCTGAGGGGAGGACACAGCGAGCGTTTTCGGCAGCTCCAAAGGGATCTGGGATTTTCGGATGAAGCCGATGTCGTCCCTCCTAATGCTCCCGAAGAATCCCTGTCTCCAGTGTGGAAATGAATGGATCTCCAGGCTCCAGGGAGAAGGTGTTCCGGAGGGGGGCCTGTGCTGTGCTGCCCTTGTCAGGCGACTGCGCTCTCACCTCCGCAGCTCTGCCTCGCACAGAGGGGAATCTGAGAGGTGTTTTGCATCTTTTGCCTTTCAAATCCCTGCAAAGGAAGCTCTGATTTTTGAAGCATTGCTCTTTTCCTTCTCTTCCTTCCAAGGGAAGAGGAGCTTTGCTGGGAGGCTTGTGCTTGGCGGATGCTCCTGGGGGAACGGGAGATTTGTCACTTCCCAATCGCTGCGTTTCCACCCGTGCCTGTGATCCTCCATTTAAACCAGAGGCAGCAGCTCAAAGCACCTCCCAGGCTGGCAAGGAAGAGCTGTGTAAGATGGAAGGATACAGGGAAGTGTCTTTAAGGGATCACAGCTTATCAGGGAGAATAATAAATTCCCCGGCCGGGGAGGTGCCTTGATGTGGGGTTACAGAGCGTGACCTTCCCCCAGGCTGCTGTCCCTGCCGTGGCACAGCGCGGGCACGTGGCAGCTGCGATTGGGAAAGGATGAGACAAAGTGTGTCAGGGAGGCAGAGCTGGCAGTGTGCTGTGTCCTTCCTCAGCCACACACCTCCTCCTCCTCCTCCTCGCCACGGCTGGGCTGTGTGTCCTGCCGGACACGTGTGCCTGCCCTCCTGGGCACGTGTGGCCTCTGGGATGAGGCAGGGGAGATTGTCCCCATGTCAGGTGAGGTGTTCTCACCTCTTGAGTTGTTTTTGGGCTGAAAGGAGCATGGGGCTGTGAGCTGGGTGTCTTTAAGGCTCTGTTTGGGACAGCCAGCAGGGATGTGCCGTCACACTGAGCCTTGGACCTCGCCATGTCCCCTCCTGGGCTCTGGGGAGGACGAGGACCTGCCCCAGTGCCACCTCCAGCAGATGGGGCTCAGCTCGGTCCCTCTGGCCCAGGGGTGCAGGGTGAAGAGCTGGAGGTTTTACTGGATGAGGCAAAGTGCTGTTCCCATCCCAAATTTCCAGTGCACCCGGTGTGTGCAGCGCCGTTCCGGCTGGCTGTGGTCCTCTCCGTTGCTCCGGATCCCTGCGAGAGAAAAACAGCCTGGAGCACTGTTGGTTTTCCTCCCTTCTCACGTCCTGGGAGAGATTTGTCTGTGCACTGCGCCTGATTGAAGTGGACTTTTATCTTCCTGCTTATTTTCCTGTCTCCAACCCCCTTGGTAAACCTCACGCTCTGGTGGAAACCTCGAGCTGTGAAACCCCAAACGGAGCCCCGCCCCAGTGCCTGGGTGTCACCGGAGGGGCACAGTGATGCCTGGGGGTCTCTGCAGCCTGGCAGAGCCTCCATGGGTGCCCTTGCCACAGCAGGGGCTGCGTGGTGGCCCCTCCGGAGAAGCCACACGGCCACCGGTGTCCCTTGCGCAAGGCCCGTGACAAATGGCAGCAGCTCCCAGGCCGGGCGGGCGCCTCCCGCTCCCAACACATGTTCCTGCCTGATCCTGCCGCCGGGGCGGGCGCTGAGCCCGGCCCTTGTGGGAGCCTGGCATGAGCCGCGCCGTGCCATTCCAACCATTTCATTAGCAGCGTTTAGGAAAGGGCTGACGGCTCCGTGTCGTGAGAAGCCGCCCGTGGATGTTTGCGTGGCTCCGCGCTGTGCCTTTGCACTCAGGGGTGTTTCTCTCGTGCTTTACAACATAAAAAAGGCAGAGAATGTGAAACCCAGCCTCGGTCGGGTTTAATTAGGTTATGGATTGGAAGAACAAAGAGCTCGGAGGTGCTGAGGACCACGGCGAATTGCAGCCCTGCCGGCTGTGCGGTGGTGCAGGGGAGGTGTGATGGGCTGTGCCAGGGATGCTCTGAGTGCCACGGGTATCTCCTCACAGCCCTCCTGCCACCCCTCCTGCAGTGCTGGAGGTGCCCTCACAGCCCTCGTTTGGGGTTTTTGGCTGCAAACCGTGGGTCCTGCTGTGCCCAAGAGCCTCCCGGTGGGGTTTGGGATGCTGGAGCACCCGAGGGCTGTGCTGTGCTGTGCTGGGAAGCACTTGGGAGAGACTGGCTCGGGGAGCTCTTGGAAAAAGGCTGCAACAAAGCAAAGCAGCTCCTCGGTAATTCTGAGACTCTAAGGGAAGGAGATTTAAATACTGCCAGGAGGCTGTGCCCACATGAAGGGAAACAAACCCGGTTTTCCATGTGCTTTGGTCCAAAGAGCAGCGAGCATCCAGCACAGACCCCCTTTGCTGGAGTGGGACGTCTTCGACGAGGGTGGTTTGACTTCAGAGGCGTATGCACAAGAATGAGGAATATTTCCCATTATTAAATCCAGTTTTATTTGCTTATAACTTTACAGTTAGCTCGGGGGGAAAGCTTTCTGTGGGCAGCGTCTGCTTTAGGTTGAAACTTTGTGTTTGGGAAGTTTTGGCGAAAACAATCCGACCACATCTGAGAGCGCTGGGAGGGAAGCAGTCTGCTTTGACATGTTGAAAAAGCCAAATAAAAGGCACGCAAGAGCCCCCTGGCACGCCGGGCTGCACGGATGGAGCGGCAGGGCCAGCACGCGGCTCCGAGCCGGGTTGGGGGGCTCGGGGAGCTCAGCCCCCCGTTTGCTGCTCTTGGGGCTGGACGTGCCAGACAGACGCTGGCACTGCCAGCCAGGCGTGGCATCACCCTCCCGTGGGAAGGGAGGAAGAGCTGGGGTTTTTCCAGGCACCACGGGGATCTCTGGGTCACGTCCCCGTGTGGGTACTCGCAGGGTGCTGTGCCACAGGAGGAGGGCAGGGAGGGCTGTGCCTTGCCGCAGGGCTGTTTGTGCTGGCCCCCTGTCCTGTGCCCCTTGGCAGTAGTGGGAAGGGGCATTTCTTGGGCTGGGAGGCACCTCCTGTCCTCCACGGCCCTTGAGGAGTTCAGCTGCACAGCAGCTCCCTCGGGCCTTGCATTGTTAGCACCGAGAGCCACTGGAGCTCAGGCAGGCCTGGGAAGGAGCAGAGCATCCCCAGGGTTTGGGATCAGCATGGCTGAGGGTGGACCAGGCTCTCCCAGCACTGCTGCTCCTTGTGCTGGGCAGGTCCAAAGCGCTTTGGGGGCTTCTGGGGGGCCTGGGGACACTGCCACAGCCTCTTGGGAGCTGGGGGGACCTCAGGGCAGCTCTGCTGGCCACAGCCCCTGCCCCATCCCTGGGAATGAACTCCCACGGGTGCTGCTGGCCAAGGGACCCAGGGCTCCGCAGGGGTGGCACTTCCTGGCTGCAAATACCTGATGGGGAGCTGAGGGTGGAGCGCTCGGGCTGCATCTAAACAGGAGCACGTCCCTGATATTGGATTCATTTCATCAGCCCCAAATTCCCCTTCCTCCCGCTGTAGCAGGGAAAAAACCCTTTCCCATTAAAGCCGGGCCGTGGCTGAGATGTGGCTCTGGTGTCCATCTGAAGGGCTCCTGGAATGAGGACCCATTTCTGCCCAGATATTTATATGGAAATCTGGCAGGGTTATTAAGCAGGGAGCAGTGAATTTATTCTGGTCATTCATTATTGATGGGTAACATGACACTATTTTAATAATGTTCTCTGATGCTGCTGCAGCGCGGCAGGGAGGGGATGGAGCAGGGGAAACCAAACCTCCTTCCCCTGCTGCTGCAGCGTGCTGGATCCTCGGAGAGCCTGGCCGAGCCCTGGCGCTCCTCAGCTGCCCAGGCTGGTCTGGGTCACGGCGTGAGCAGGGGCAGCTGGCACACAGGGAGCTGGGCATGGAATCAGATCCTGGAATGGTTTGGATGGGAAGGGACCCTAAAGCTCATGCAGTGCCACCCCTGCCATGGGCAGGGACACCTTGCACTGTCCCAGGCTGCTCCAAGCCCTGTCCAACCTGGCCTCATCGCCTGGAGAAGGGAATTATCCTCAGCACTTTGCAGGAACTCCAGGATCACGTCTGTGCTGCTGCGCTGTCCCTGCAGCAGATGAGGGGAGCTGAACCCCATGGGGACCAGGCTTGTGAAGTGCCCCTTTCCCTGTCCCCGAGGGGGCTGCGGGCACCGGTGTGACCCCGGGGCTCTGCGGGGGCTTCCTGGAGCCCGCCAGCTCCCGGAGCCAGCCCTGGCACGGCCGGGCCGGGCTTTGTCCGGGAACAGCGAATAATCCCCGGGTCTCGCTTGGGTGCGGGGCCGTGGCTGCCCCGCGGGGCGCAGGAAGGAGGACGTGCCGGGGCTGCTCCACACAAAGCCCAGGCAGCCGCGGGAGCCCCAGCCCCGCACTAATCAACTCCTTAATCCTCCTTGCCATAATCAGAGCCTGCCTGGCCCAAAGGCACCCCTGCTCCTCGCAGGAGCGGCGCTGGGCTTGGCTGCCCAGCCGGGCATCCCTGCGGGCACCGAGCCTGGCTCCAGCAGTTCCTGCAGCCGCGTGGGCAGCGGCCAGGCTCGGCAGGATCCCAGCCAGGCCTCCTTTGTCCACCGACTGGCCTCTCCTCCCACTCTGCGGCTCTTTGCCATTGTCCCTGGGAATGAGCCATGGCCCTTGGAGGGCCTCTGCTGCTCAGCCCCTTCCCCTGGTGCAGGGAGGGATGCAGGCTGTCCTGAGGGGTTCAGACTGTCCTGAGGGGTGCAGGCTGTCCTGAGGGGTGCAGGGAGGGATGCAGACTGTCCTGAGGGGTGCAGACTGTCCTGAGGGGATGCAGGCTGTCCTGAGGGGTGCAGGGAGGGATGCAGACTGTCCTGAGGGGTTCAGACTGTCCTGAGGGGATGCAGGCTGTCCTGAGGGGTTCAGACTGTCCTGAGGGGATGCAGGCTGTCCTGAGCGGGTGCAGACTGTCCTGAGGGGGTCCAGACTGTCCTGAGGGGTGCAGACTGTCCTGAGGGGATGCAGGCTGTCCTGAGGGGGTTCAGACTGTCCTGAGGGGTGCAGGCTGTCCTGAGGGGTGCAGGGAGGGATGCAGGCTGTCCTGAGGGGGTCCAGACTGTCCTGTGGGGTGCAGGGAGGGGCTGCAGGCACAGGGAGCCCTCACACTCACGGAGCATCACCCCAACCTCCACCCCATCAGCCCTGCCAGAGCCCAGCCCTGGCTCCTGCACACCATCCCTGCCAGCCTGGCCAGGTGCCCCACAGGTGTGTGCTTTGGGGGCAAAGCCTTTCGGGATGAGCAGGGACCCCCCAGGACTCTCCTCGCTGTTTACCCCGACCCGGAGCTGCAGTGCTGCCGAGCAGCTCCCGCCGAGTTTGCTCAGGGTTATGATGTACAGAGGGCTGGAAATGAAAGGGAATATTTTGCCTTTGAAAAGGAGAGGAATCGTGTCTGCTGTGTTAAATTCAGAGACCTGGATGTGGGAAAAAAACGCATGTGGGTGTGATGAAAAGCTTCCCAGGAGTTCATCCCATGTAATTGGGCTGGGAGCTCTCTCCGGGTGCGAAATCACGGAGCTGGGCTCGGAGGGGACACACGAGAGGGGGGACACGAGTGCCACAGCCCGGGCTGCTGTTTGAACGCCGCCTGCAAATCCCAGAACGGGCCATTAGGAATTAAAGAGATGCTGTTAATCCGAGTTGGAAATAAAGCAGGACGCACACGAGCCCGTCTGGTTGGTCTGGCCTGCTGCTGGTGTCAGCTTCAATTGGAATAAACAAGTGCTGCTGGGCTGCGGAGCTCCTGGAAGGCAGAGCAGCGCTGGGAGCCCGCGCCGCTCCCACACGAGAACCACTTGCCCAATTCCTGCTCGTTTTTAGAGACAGGAGGTTGTGAAAGCGAGAGGGTACTCAGGGGTGCTCATTACCACTTCTGCCTTGCGAGAGTTTCCCTCCAGCGCCCATAAAAACCCTGCTCGCTCTCACGAGAGATTCCACATCAAATATTCAAGGCAGATTACACCGAGAGCCACACAGGAGGAGGGGGGAGGGAAAAAAAACCCTTCTAAACTGTTCAGCTGCTTTAATAAAGGAGCCAAAAAGGTTAAGAAAGAGAAAGGGAGGCGGGAGGGAGGGGAGAGACTCCGTGTTGCTCCCGAGGCAGCGCTGCCGGCGGCGAATGCCAGCCCAGCCCGGGTTTTGAAGTGGGTGCTGCTCCCACCGCGCCAACTCGGGGCACAGGTTGGATCACCTGAGCCAGGAGCAGAGCCCTGGGCAGGAGAGCTGCACGTGGCGGCTCCGGCAGCTCCAGCAGCGCTGCTTTCATCACCCAGCACCGCATGGCTGCTCGGTGCTCCTGCCCCGCAGCGCTCGGGCCCCTCGGAGATGGGGAGCTTTGCTCTGGGGCTGCTCCTGCTGCTGCTGGGGGTTTGGGTGGGAAAAGGCTGGATGTGAGCGTCCAGCTGGGCTGGGAGTGTCCGGCAGGCTGGGAGTGTCCGGCAGGCTGGGAGTGTCCAGCTGGTCTGTGAGTGTCCATCCATGATGTGAGTGTCCAGCAGGCTGTGAGTGTCCATCCATGATGTGAGTGTCCATCCATGATGTGAGTGTCCGGCAGGCTGTGAGTGTCCATCCATGCTGTGAGTGTCCAGCAGGCTGGGAGTGTCCAGCAGGCTGTGAGTGTCCATCCAGGCTGTGAGTGTCCAGCAGGCTGGGAGTGTCCAGCAGGCTGGGAGTGTCCAGCAGGCTAGGAGTGTCCCGCTGGTCTGTGAGTGTCCATCCATGATGTGAGTGTCCATCCAAGCTGTGAGTGTCCATCCATGCTGTGAGTGTCCATCCAGGCTGTGAGTGTCCATCCACACTGTGAGTGTCCATCCAGGCTGTGAGTGTCCAGCAGGCTGTGAGTGTCCGGCCGGGAATGGCGCAGAGCCAGCCTCTCTGGTGGCAGGGACGTGGCTCTGCCTGACAATGCAGGGTTTCTCCCGGCGCTGTGGTGTCCCAGTAAAACATTCCAAACCTGTCAAAGCTCCCGAGAGCACGATTTTGCTCCGCAGATAACATCTCCCCCCAAAACACGCTTTGCTCTCTCTCCCATGTTTTTCTACCATGTAATTACTTTTCTCCTCCTAATTGCGCTGCCGAGCAGAACCCTGGCTCGGGGGAGGAGGTGCTGCTGGCGGGGAGGCTGTGCCATGCTGGCAGCGGGGCCGTGCCCGGGGTGCAGGGCCGTGCCCGGGGCGCGGGGGCAGCTGGCACCGAGCAGCACCGGGGTGGTTCGAGCAGCCTGCAGGAACAGTGCGGTGCCTGTGTGGTCTCTGAGCCCTTCCCACAGCTCCCGTGTGTAATTAGGGGATGGTTTGTGCTGCCAGGGCTTGAACCCAAAGCCACCCCAGCCCTGCTGGTGCCCCCCGCCCCATCCGAGCGTGGGAGGTGCCTGGGGACACAGCCCCGAGCACTCCTGTGGTGACAGGGGCTGAGGTTTGGTGGCTGTGCTCCCCCCTGGGCAGCCCTGGGGTCACTCTGCAGTGGCCTGGGAGGCTCTGTCCTGCTGGCATGGCCCGAGGGGGGAGAATGGAGCCAGGGCTGTGTGCTGGGTGTTGGTGTCACACCAGTGTCACACCGGGACAGCCCCAGTGCCACCCTGGGGTCCCGGCTGGCCCATGGCTGCAGCCCCTCATTGCTGGGGATGGCATTTCCCTTTTCCAGAGTCCTTGGACGTGTCCTGTGCTGGGTTTCTGCTCCAGCAGCACCTGCAGGGAGCTGGGAGCCACGGCCACCCACGGGGAGTGCTCCTGACCCCGCGGGGCACAGCGCCCGCGTGCCAAAGCTGCGCTCCAGGAGCTCCCCACGCCCAGGGCTGCAGGGAGGCTGTGCCCGCCACTGTCCCTGGGCACGGCTGGAGGGACACTGGGAAGGAATTGCTCCCTGGCACAGGTGGCACAGCTGGGGCTGGCTGTGCACGAGGGACACTCAGCGCCAGGACTCAGCTCTGGGCACCCCCAGGTCCCCAAGTCCCTCGGCCTCTCCCAAAGGGCCGTGACAGAGGTCGGTGACACAGGCGTTTCTTGGGATGGTTTTTTATTCCCGTGGTCTTGTTTCTGGTGGAAATTAGTCAGCGTTCCAGGGCACAAACCTCAAGCCACGGCCGCGCTCTGAGCCGGCTCAGCGCTGCCACCGTTGCACAAACCACTTCCTTCCAGGCTCCTGCAGCGTGGCCAGAGGGTGAGAAAAGGGCAGCAGCAGGGCTGCAGGACAGAGCTGGGCATCCCCGGCCGGGCTCTGCCCCGGAGCAGCCCCGGCACACGGTCCCACATGGAATGCAGAACCCCAGAGTGGTTTGGTGTGGAAGGATTAAAGCCAATCCCATTCCACCCCTGCCATGGCAGGGACACCTCCCACCGTCCCAGGCTGCCCCAAGCCCTGTCCAGCCTGGCCTGGGATGCTCCAGGGATCCAGGGGCAGCCACAACTTTTCTGGGCACCTGTGCCAGGGCCTCCCCACCATCATGATCTGGCTTTGGCACTGACAGAGCATTTAGAAAAAAAATTCCAGCTGGGATGCTCCTTTTCCTGAGCTCCTGCAGAGAGGGAGGACACAGAAGGGAGCTCTACAAGGCCCCACCCTCCCAAGCCACAGCCGCCCCAACAGATGCATCCCACTGATTCCTTTCCCTGGTGCAGTTCCCTTCCTTGGGTGGCAGGATGCAATTTATGTTGGAGTTTGGCTTTCGAGTGAAGCTCTTGGCTTGTCACTCTCAAGGCACAACACGCTCCCTAAATAGCAGGCTAAATTTCCCCACCTAGCCTTAAAAAATAAAAGAGTCCTCTGCCAAATGAAAGGACATATTCCAGTATTCTTTGTTGTTGCAACAAATTGGGTGGATACTGTCAGACTTCTGTATTCTGGGAATACTTCCAGAGCCTCTTTTTGTGTGCAAGTCGGTTACCATGTAATTGTCAACTTAAATTGCAGTGTTGGATAACTGAGCCGGGGCTGCAGGGAATCTGTCTCTCCGAGTTCAGCCCCGGGCTGTGCGGGAGAGGCTGCGGGGCCGGGGCTGCTCGGGGGTTTGGGGTGTTTGTGGTGCCACCACAGCTGGGCACAGCCCTGCCCCGCAGGAGGGTGGGCACAGAGCCACTGAGCTCGGGACAGCTCCAGGATCACCCAGGCTGTGCCCGATGCCCACCCTGTCTCCAGGTCTCTGCCTTGTCACCAGGTCCAGGCCCTCCCTGGACACCTTCGGGGCTGGGACCCCACCTGGGAAGGTCGCAGCGAGGGCAGGGGACAGGACAGGGCCGTTCCCCACCAGCCCCGGGCTGCGGCTGCGGGGATGAAACAAACGCTGCTTTCGATGCGATGGGAATCGTCTTCACCCTCTTCCTTCCCCTTTCAAATTGGCAGCTCGTTCTGCTGTGTTTGTTTTAGCCCGAATCCCAATGACAATTAGCGCTCCAAGGCCAGATTAAGCTGTTTTTGCTTGTTTTTCTTTTTCACTTTGATTTCCACCTCCTCCAAATTCTTAATCCTCCTGAATATTTCATCTCTTGTAAGCCCATCAGTGGGAAGGCTCCCAGCGGGACGGACGGGCCCAGCTCTGTTCCAGCTGCTCGGCTGGAGCCGCTGCTCAGCGCCACTTCCCCGTGCAGCGTTCCGGCCCCAAACCGCAGCGTCCGCCCAGCAGAGCCGCGCCGGCGATTCGGGAACCGCGCCGGGCACCCAACGGGAACCTGGGCGCCCGGTGGGAACACGGAGCTGCCCTCGTTCCCACCTCCTCCCACCGCAGGTGGCCTTGGCAGGTGGGAAACCCCTGTGTGCCCACGGGTGGGACATCCCACCGAGAATTTGGGAGGTTTTCAGCATGAAGGGGTCGGGGTGGGGCTCACAGGGTCGTGTTGGGGACAGCCCAGAGGGGTTTGCTGGGGTGCAGGGGATGACTGGATGATCCTAAGGAGTCATGGAATATCCTTGGTTGGGAGGGACCCACAGGGATTGTCAGCCCAGCTCCTGACCCTGCCCAGACCCCCAAAAATCCCACCATGGGCATCTCTGGCAGCGCTGTCCAAACGCTCCTGGAGCTGTGGGGCCGTGCCCATTCCCTGGGGAGCCTGGGCAGTGCCCAGCACCCTCTTCCCAATATCCACCCTAACTCAGCTCCAGCCATTCCCTCTGGTCCTGCCCATCTATTTATGATTCCCCACCAAAAGTTGCACTTTTCCCTCTTTTCCTGTGACTCTGCTTCCTGGGATGATCTGGGATTTGATGATGGGCCTTGCCCTGCACTCGTGCTGCTGACAGAAACCCTTTCAGATAGGGAACTGTTTTTTTCTCCCGTCAAAATGTCATCTTCCAGCTCAAGCCTCTCCAGCCCAGCTCTGCAGGGCTGTCCATCGGGATGGACACACTCCCACTCGTGCTGCTTCCTCCTGCCTGGGAAGGACAGCTGGGGACAGGGGCTGGCTCCCAGATCCCAGCCTGGCATGGGCTGCTGTGTCCTGTTCATGGGGCTTCTGTCACAGCGGGGTGGCTGCTGTTTGTGACGATCCTTTGGCCACCCCAGTCCCGACCTGCTCCTCAGTGTCCCTTTGACCACCCCAGTCCCGACTCGCTCCTCAGTGTCCCTTTGACCACCCCAGTCCCCACCTGCTCCTCAGTGTCCCTTTGATCACCCCAGTCCCCACCTGCTCCTCAGTGTCCCTTTTCCCCCCCAAATCCCACCTGCTCCTCAGTGTCCCTTTGATCACCCAAATCCCACCTGCTCCTCAGTGTCCCTTTGGCCACCCCAGTCCCCACCTGCTCCTCAGTGTCCCTTTTCCCCCCCAAATCCCACCTGCTCCTCAGTGTCCCTTTTCCCCCCCAAATCCCACCTGCTCCTCAGTGTCCCTTTTCCCCCCCAAATCCCACCTGCTCCTCAGTGTCCCTTTGCCCACCCCAGTCCCACCAGCTCCTCAGTGTCCCACCCCAATCCCCACCCGCTCCCCAGTGTCCCCATGGGCTGACAGGGCTGTGGCTCCAGGAGGAGCCCTCTGACCCCAGGCAGCTCTTCCAGCAGGTGCTGTGGCTCCAGGAGGAACCCTGTGACACGGAGCAGCTCTTCCAGCAGGTGCTGTGGCCCCTGCAGAGCTCCAGAGCTCCTCACCGGGTCCGTGTGCTCCTCTCAGAGCCCCGAGTCGTGCGGGCTGGCTGGGAGAGCGTTCCCTGGCAGCAGGCAGCTCCAGGAGCCCGCGCCAAGGGAGCTGCGGTGGCATATGTTCCCTCTCAGAGCAAGGTTACACTCCCGGCTCATTAGAAGCTCCTTCCCTCATCTTGGGGCATATGCAGGAGTTCCCGGTGCCAAGCTGGCAGCTCCGAGAGCTCCGAGAGGCTCCGCAGGAAGTTTTCTCTTGCACTTCTGTCCTCAGCTCTCGTGTTCTGCACAGCCGCGGCCCCGAGCGAGCGCTGGCATCCAGCTCGGGGTTATCCCTGCGGACCAGCAGCAGGTGCTGGCTCGGGAAGGCCTGGAAGGGTGGGATGGGGTGGGCGAGAAACACAGAGCCCCCGGGGGACTCCCGAGGCCGTGCCAGGGGCAGCTCAGCCCCACGGCTGCTGCGGAATTCAGCGCATTCCTAAATAATGGCTCTGGCGGTTTCGCAGGATCTGTAGCCCATACTAATGGCTCATTGCTGAACCATAAGTGGTTGTGTTATACTTTGGATTTATTGGAGGCCAAGGGATTAATTTCCTGAAATATATGGTCATGATGTTGAGGTTAAATTAAGATCTCATTCAAAAGGATTCTTTTTATTATATTTAATTTGTAACCCCTTTTCTAGAGCCATTTTACAGCTATTCCTCCCCCTCCCTTCAATGTTCAGTGTCATGTTTCCAGGAAGAATCTTATTTCATGCAGACTAAGAGCATTTTTCAGTATAACCTTTTACAGTTCCTCACCGTTCGAGTTCCTCCAGTCTCGCTTGTTTATACACAACAAGGTCTTAAATCCTCTCTTGGAAAATAAAGATGTTGATGCAAAAGCAACAAGAGCTTCTGGCAGAGCTCAAATCCATCCGTTCTCTCCTCCTTCCCCACATGCCACCCCCTTCAATCTGCTGGAACTAAAAGCCCTTTTACTTCAGCGCTTGAGCACTTTGATAAAATGCATGTTGAGTAAATCTTACATGACATTTTTACTCTGGGTGAGATGTATATAAAGTCGAGCTGGCTCAGTGCTGGCCTCGCTTCGCCCTTCCCCACGATGCCATTATTAAACTGATAAATTAACTGTGGAAATCGGTGCTGCGAGAGGCTGGAGGTGAGGCGGGAAGGGGATGAGGAATGTGGGAAGGACGAGGCTCTGGGCGCAGGGAAAGCGAAGAGATTTTGGAAGGGAAGGCTCCGGGGAGAGCTTAGAGCTCCTAAAGGGACGAGGGGCTCCAAGAGAGGGGCTGCGGACAAGGTCTGGAGGGACAGGACAACACCGCCAGCCCCAGCCCCGCGTGCAGCACAGAATTCCCACCGCAGCCTGGGAAGGAGCCGGAGCCGCCGGCAGCTCCTCACCCCGAGCTGTCAGCTCCTCTCCTGCCGGGATTTTCTCTCTTTCCCCTGTCTCCCCCCCAGAAGTGCTGACGGACACGTTGAGTAACCGTATCTGCTTGTTCCAGGCCGCGGCGGGGCTGGCGCGGGTCAGGCTGCGCTGGCAGCGCCGCAGCGGGTGCTGACTGGCATCCACGGGCCAGATAAGATAAAAACAACTGATGACAGCAGGGAAGTGAAACAGTCATCTCAGCACTTGGAGCTGTGCCCGGCAGAGAGGAAGGGAAAAAAACCGAGGAGGGCCGGTGGGGAGGGGAAGAGGGTGGAATATGGATTAGAATAGAAACTCTGGAAAAAGCTATCAGGAGGCAGCAGATTTGGGTGTTAAATATTTATGAATTAGCGGCACTTGTCGGGTTCTCTGTGAGCTGAGAGTTTCCAGGATGGGAGTGAGTGTGGCTGCGATCCCGCCGTGCCAAACTGTGGATGGTGGGAAGGGAAAGGCAGGGATGGTGGAAAAGGAAAGGCAGGGATGGTGGGGAAAGCAAAGGCAGGGATGGTGGGGAAAGGAAAGGCAGGGATGGTGCAAAAGGAAAGGCAGGGATGGTGGGGAAGGAAAGGCAGGGAATGGTGGGAAAAGGCAGGGATGGTGAGGAAATCAAAGGCAGGGATGGTGCAAAAGCAAAGGCAGGGATGGTGGGGAAGGAAAGGCAAAGATGGTAGAAAAGGCAGGAATGGTGGGGAAAGCAAAGGCAGGAATGGTGGGAAAGGCAGGGATGGTGGGGAAGGAAAGGCAGGGATGGTGGGGAAGGAAAGGCAGGGATGGTGGGGAAGGAAAGGCAGGGATGGTACAAAAGGAAAGGCAGGGATGGTGGGGAAGGAAAGGCAGGGATGGTACAAAAGGAAAGGCAGGGATAGTGGGAAAGCAAAAGCACAGGTGGTGGCAGCCCAGGCAAGGTGACCGGCTCTGGTGGCTCTGGCAGTGCCCAGGCTGGCGGCGGTGTGGGATAAATCCAGATGAGGAGCAGAAAGGAAAAATGAGGTGCCATAAAAGTGACTATTATTATTCAGAAATTTCTGCTGAAGAGCATTGGAGTAATTAAATCATAATTGCTTATTACTCAGCTGAAGTGACATTGTAAGTGGCTGAAGGTCTGTGACGAGGAGGGGAAGGGGGGCTCGGCTGTTCCATGCTCGGGGTTCTCTGGGGATGGGATGAGTGGATCCCCTGGCAGCTGGGCAGAAATCCGGCCCTCAGTGAAGGTCAGAAGTCCCCCCTGTAATGAGCCTGTAAAGCTCATTCCCAATGGGACAGAGAAGCTGTGGGTGCTGCAAGGAAGAGAGCCAGGAGCAGCCTCACCTCCTGCGCCAAGAGGTGCCCAAGCGGGCCCAGGTTGGCCAGGTACTCCTGGAGAACAGCCAGGTATTCCCGGAGGTGAGGATTCCTTGGGGTTAGGCTGACCTGCTAAACCTTGAGAGCTTTAATGGAGCTGTTTCCCACCACGAAACCAAGAGCTGCAAATCCCGTAAGCCCTTAATTACAGAGCCATGTTTGTGGAACGCTGCACGGCTCGGGTACCTGGCAGCCCCAGGGATGTGGAGGCAGGGCTGGAAGGGGGAGCTGCCCGGGCTGTGGTGCCATGGCAGCGCTCCCTCGGCCAGCCAGGCTGGGGGATAAACAGCCTTTTCAGCCCTAGGAACCATGTTGGGAATGTTCCTTTCTGTTTCCTTAATTCTGTTTCAAAGGCACTCCATGCTTCACTTCCTGCAATGTCCCAGCACTGAGGGACAGCTGAGCGTTCCCTCAGGGATTTATCTGTCCCCACCTTGCCCTCCGCCGTGGGCAGGGAGGGCTGCCCTGCCCTGCCCTGCTCCCCACACCCTTCCCACGGGAACATCCCGGCTGGAGGGGCAGGACCAAGCCCTGGCCAGGTCTCACCTCCGGGTGAACTTTGCTGATGGGAGAGGAGGACAAGAGCTCATCGCTGCTGCTTGGCTTCATCTCCTGCAGCTCCAGCAGCAGAACGAGGCCCAGCACTGAGAGTCGGGCCGGTTTGGTGGGGAAGATGCTGGGGAGGATGGAAAAGAGCATCGCTGGTGCGGCAGCCTGGGGGATCGCCCCCCGCTCCCAGGGAGCGCCAGCCGCCAGCGCTCGGCGGAGCAGAGGAGCTGCTGGCGTTCCCAGCGGGTGCGTTTATTTGGATTTTGGAAATCGCTGTCACAGGAGTCACCTGGCGGAGCAGCACCAGCCCCCCGCGGGGGAGTGGCGCTGCCGGGGAGAGGCTCCAGCACAGCCCCCGGGCCCCCGACCGCCTCTGTGCCTCTGTGCGGCTCTGCGGAGCCAGCGGCGAGCCGGGCTGACCGCTGCACTGACCCCAGCACTGACCCCTGCACTGTGCCAGCGCTGACCCCTGCACTGACCGCTGCACTGACCCCAGCACTGACCCCTGCACTGTGCCAGCACTGATCACTGAGTTGTGCCAGCGCTGACCCCAGCACTGACCCCAGCACTGACCACTGTACTGTGCCAGCGCTGACCCCTGCACTGACCCCTGCATTGTGCCAGCACTGATCACTGAGTTGTGCCAGCACTGACCCCAGCACTGACCGCTGCACTGACCCCAGCACTGACCCCTGTGCTGTGCCAGCACTGACCCCTGCACTGACCGCTGCACTGACCACTGCACTGACCCCTGCACTGACCCCTGTGCTGTGCCAGCACTGACCCCTGCGCTGTGCCAGTACTGACCCCTGAATTGTGCCACCACTGACCCCTGCACTGACCCCTGTGCTGTGCCAGCACTGACCCCTGTGCTGTGCCAGCACTGACCCCTGCACTGTGCCAGCACTGACCACTGAGTTGTGCCAGCACTGACCCCTGCACTGACCCCTGCACTGTGCCAGCACTGACCACTGAGTTGTGCCAGCACTGACCCCTTCATTGGTACCACCCCTCCAGTGGTGCCCCTGTCCATCTGGGTACCTGATGACCACCAGGACATCCCTGTGTTCATCTGAGTGTTGCCCTGCGTCCATCTGGGTGCCCCTGTGTCCATCTGAGTGTCCCTCTGTGTCCAGCCCAGCCTTTTCCCAGGTTCCCGCCGCCCTGGCAGGGGTTAAAGAGCCGGAGGAGGGCGCAGGCCTCTGGAGCTGCAGACAATAAAACTTCCCTGAAGTTTGGGAGCCCCTGGCACGGACCCATCCCTGTACTTAAGCAGAAAATCACCAGAGAAGTGCTATAATCTGACAGATTTTTCACAGGCTTAAATATTCATGAATTAGAAGAATTGGCAGAATTTTCTACATTATTAGCTTTCATCATGGCTCCAGGAGCAGTTGGTGCACTGGCTGCTCTTCAAAAGCTATTAATCGAGTCTGTCATCACAGCAGCCATTTTTTAATTAGCTGCTTTACGGAACGATCTGGTGCAGGAGGGAGACTGCAACATTTAAATGGTATTAAAGTTTTAAAGGTGCCCCTTTCCATTTTTAATCCCAGTTCTGGAAGGCTGTGATAGGGGACCGAACGCCTTCACTCCAATGGTTAACTTCCCGCTTTCCTTCGGCAAAAAGCGACTCTTGGAAAACCGAGCCGCTTCTACCCCGAGAAGAAATTGCAGGGAATAAATTGTTCTGGAAGCTCGCAGCATTCCTGCCCGATGAAATCAGGGCGGGATGTTCGTGGCTGCAGCACGGAGTGTTCAGGGCTGGAGAGGCAGGGGCAGGACGTGGCCTCTTGCCGGGCTGGCATTTTGGGAACACTCATGGAAATCCTCTCCTGCCACACTGGCATCCCTGCCTGGCTCCAGGAGCATCCCCTGGGCAGGCAGAGCCTGGGGAGTCCCAACACCGTGGGGGTGCCTCCCCCAGCCTTGGCTGAGCTGCTTCTGGAGCAGGAGCTGCCAGGAATTTTCTGGGATGTAACCCGGAGCTTGGGCAGGTTGGAAAGAGCTCCTTCCTAAAAAAACAGGGGCCTGTGATCAGCATGTGTGGGCTGCTCCTGCATCCCTGGGGCTGCTCCAGCATCTGTATGGGCTATTCCTGCATCATGTGGGATGCTCCTGTACCCCTGTAGGATGTCCCTGTGTCCCTGTGGGATGTCCCTGTGTCCCTGTGGGATGCTCCTGTGTCCCTGTGGGATGTTCCTGTGTCCATGTGGATGTCCCTGTGTCCATGTGGGATGTCCCTGTGTCCATGTGGATGTCCCTGTGTCCCTGTGGGATGTCCCTGTGCCCATGTGGGATATTCCTGTGTCCCTGTGGGATGTCCCTGTGTCCACGTGGGATGTCCCTGTGTCCCTGTGGGATGTTCCCGTGTCCATGTGGGATGTCCCTGTGTCCCTGTGGGATGTTCCCGTGTCCATGTGGGATGTCCCTGTGTCCCTGTGGGATGTCCCTGTGTCCCTGTGGGATGTCCCTGTGTCCCTGTGGGATGTCCCTGTGTCCCTGTGGGATGCTCCTGTGTCCCTGTGGGATGTCCCTGTGTCCCTGTGGCTGCCATGGGAGCACATCTCTGGCTCCAGCTGGGAAGTGTGAGGGCTGTGGTCTCAGGAACTGTGATGTTAAACCCCTCTGTGCCCACGCTCTGCCCTGGCCTTGGCAGGGCTGGATTTACAGCTGGCCTTTCATTCGGGATCCTCCAGCCCCCGAATCCTTGCGTGTGCCACTTTTGGCTGCTCCGAGGGGAAACAAGCTCCGGAGCTGGGAAGCCAAGGCAATGTCATGGGAACATTCCTGACCATGAGGTGCCTGGCTCTGGGGTTCCCACCCCTGCTCCCATCCTGGGTGTCATGGAATTGGGATGCCGGGGGAGCACGGGAGGTGGGCATGGGTCTGGGGTCACCCCCAGGAAAAGAGGGTCGGATCCATGGGATTTTGAGACTCAGATCCACGGAGCTCCCCGATGCTGAGCGTGCTGCCCGAGCTTTTCCCTAACCTTTATCAGCCCTGCCCTTGGCTCTCGCCCTGCTCTGCTCCCAGAGCCAGAGGTGCCGCTGCTCTCCTGCCTCATTATTTGCATGGGAAACTCAGCAAAATTCTGCCTTTGTGGTGGCTTGAAATGAGAATTTTTTGGCATCAATGTCTCGTCTCCAGCTCTGGCTGCTCCTCGCTGCCAGCGCTGTAATTTGTGTATTGTGGTGCCGGTGTCCCGCTGACCGGGACGGGAATTGCTGTCTGGGGAAGATTTCCCCCAATTGTCATGTAAAACATGGAAAGCAAAGAAATTGGCAGCTAAAATCGCTAAAATGCCACTGCTGCCTCTACAGCCCTTGAGACGTTGCTCTTTGTAATTCTGCCTGGGAAGCAGAGGGTTGGGGGTTGGGGATTTTTGGTGATGTGGAATAGGGAGAGTCTGAACCTGGGGGTTCGGGAGGAATTTAATCCTTTCTGAGAAACGATTCTTTTATTGAAGTATAAATGTTTGTATTTTGGCAGTAAACATGATCAGACTGGGATCTCAACAGACTCAAACTCTGCCCGCAGATGCTGATTCCCAGGAAAAGGGTGGAAAAATCCTGCTCTACTCCACAGCTTCAAGGGAGGAAGGATGGGGAAACATTCCTAGAAAAAACTTTTAGCCACAGCGAGTGACTTCTCTTGGAGTTTCCTTGCCTTGTTTGGGTTTGTGGGTTTGTTTCTTCCGTGGTGAATGGAAAGGGCTTGGAGCAGCCTGGGATAGCGGAAGGTTCCCTGCCCACGGAACGAGCTGAGCCTGAAGGTGCCTTCCCACCCAAACCATTCCATGACTCCACGATCCTGTGTGGATTCTAAACCTGCTGCCTGCAGAAATTCCCTCCCTCCTCAGCACCCCCGGAGAATCCAGCCGGGAGCAGGGTGGGATGTGGGGCAGGGCAGGGATTGCTCACCCCCACTGTGCACAAAAATCCCGTGGGTTTGTTGGGTTTTTGTGCCTCTGCTCCATCATTTCTCGTGTTTAGTCACTCCAGCAAGGCACACACCCTCCTTGGCAATTAATCCTGGTTGTTCCCTGTGAGTTTGTGAACAAAACACTCTTTATTAGGACTCTGAGCTTCCAAAAGCTCTGCAGAACGGCTGGGATCCTGCAGCACATGCTGGCCTTTAATTACATTCCCAAACAGGGGAATTTATTAGCAGAATATACTCAATGAGCTCTTTAAAGTGTGGGGTTGGCCTGTGCGTAACACACGGCTCTGCTTTGCTATTTGCATTTGGGGGTAAAAATGAGGATTTACGTTGAAATTCAGACAGAATCTGAGCAAAATCAGGGGGTTTGTGGAGAGCACCCCTGCAACCTCTCCATCCTGCCGTGGGTAGGGTTGGACGGAGCTGGGAGGAAAGAAAACAGTGCTGGAGGGTGTGAAAGTGGTGGGGAATGGTGGGAGAGTGGGATGGGATGGGATGGGATGGGATGGGATGGGATGGGATGGGATGGGATGGGATGGGATGGGATGGGATGGGATGGGATGGGATGGGATGGGATGGGATGGGATGGATGGGATGGGATGGGATGGGATTGGATACAGGGATGGGATTGGATACAGGGATGGGATGGGATGGGATGGGATGGGATACTGGGATGGGATGGGATGGGATGGGATACTGGGATGGGATGGGATGGGATGGGATGGGATGGGATGGGATGGGATGGGATGGGATGGGATGGGATGGGATCCATGGGATGGGATGGGATGGGATGGGATGGGATCCATGGGATGGGATGGGATGGGATGGGATGGGATACTGGGATGGGATGGGATGGGATGGGATGGGATGGGATGGGATGGGATGGGATGGGATGGGATGGGATGGGAAGGAATGGATGGGATGGGATGGGATGGGATCCATGGGATGGGATGGGATGGGATGGGATGGGATGGGATGGGATCAGTGGGATGGGATGGGATGGGATGGGATGGGATGGGATACTGGGATGGGATGGGATGGGATGGGATGGGATCCATGGGATGGGATCCATGGGATGGGATCCATGGGATGGGATGGGATAGGTTGGGAGGCAGCTCTGCAGCCAGGCTGGGATTTCCGCAGTGCCGTCCCTGTGCTCCGGAGCCTGTCAGAATATGGGACTGTGTGACATTGTGGGGCCAGGAGGGAACTCGCACATCCATTGGAGAAAGCCCCAAAATCAACCTTATTTCCCTGTTTGAACAATGCAACCATATGGGCTTCTCCTCATTAAAGGCCTTTTTTCTGTGAGGAAACCGCGGCAGAACGAGCGTGGAAGCCGACATAATTAAAGGCTTCTTTTTCCCCAGCCATGGTGCTCCGGCCTTTGAAGAGCTCGGGGATCCCGGAGGAATGCTCTGAACTCGGCAATATTTTGATAGCTGCAATAACATAATCAAAAGATGCTTTCATGAAGAGAGCACCTTGTGTGCATTGCGGCCGCGCCGCTCCCCCGGTCCCGCTCTAATGGGGTCCAGAGCTCGGTGCAGATGGGAGCTCGGTTTCCTGCCAGGGCTCTCCGGGGATGCTGAGGGAAGCAGCCGCAGCGTTTCCCTGCCCCGTGTGGTCCCTCTGCCCCAGCCCGGGGGTGACCCAGCTGGCCTGGGGTGACACAGGGAGCGGGGGCTGCAGCCTGCCCGCCCCAGCCTGGGCTCTGGGCCCTCCGGATGACTGCACAGAGCGATTCTCTGCTGCTCGAGAGGTTGTTATTCATCCCGAAATCCTCATTAATGCACTCTCGCTGCCGTTCAGAGCTGCTCAGCGTGGGCAGCAGTCCGGGATCCTCCTCCCTGTGCCCGTGCAATGCCCGCCGTGCTCCCGGGGTGTCCCAGCCCGAGCCCCAGCCGTGCCCACCCACCTGAGTCCTGCCAGCCTGCGCTGCCTGCAGCCAGGAAATTGGGGCAGTTCTTGAATCATTAAGCTGGAGTCATTAAGCTTTAATCAGGCCAAATTAGGGTTTTGAATCCCACTGCCTCACACCAGGCGCTGATTGTGTGAACTCGGGGGCTCCTGGAGCAGAGCTGGCCCATGGCTCTGGGGCTCTGCGGGCACGGTGCCACCACTGTCCCCTGCACCGGGACCCTGTGGGCCTGTCCCCTCAGGGAGGACACTGGGCACGGTGCCACCACTGTCCCCTGCACCAGGACCCTGTGGGCCTGTCCCCTCAGGGAGGACACTGGGCATGGTGCCACCACTGTCCCCTGCACGGGGACCCTGTGGGCCTGTGCTCTTGGGAAGGACACTGAGTATGGTGCCGCCAATGTCCCCAATGCTGGGACCCCACGGCTCTGGTGGCAGTGATGCTTTGGAGCCTTTGGCACCTGTGCTGGGGGTGCTCTGTGGGGATCCCGCCTGGTCACACACCCCTGGAGCACTCCATGTGGTGGGGTAACTGTCCCTGCAGGCCATCCCCATCCCATGGACACTGCTGGCACAGCTGTCTCTGGCACTGGGAAGCCATTCCCTGTGTCCTGTCCCTCCAGGCCTTGTCCCCAGTCCCTCTCCAGCTCTCCTGGTGCCCTTCAGGCCCTGCCAGGGGCTCTGAGCTCTCCCTGGAGCCTTCTCTTCTCCAGGGAACATTCCCATCTCTCCCAGCCTGGCTCCAGAGCAGCTCCAGCCCTCGGAGCAGCTCTGTGGTTCCTCTGGAATTGCTCCAGCAGACCCATGTCCCTCTGACATTGGTTGCAGAACTTCGGGTCCCTTCATTGTGTGATGATGTTCCCCCTGGTGACATCTGGGGTTGGTACCTGTGGGAACTCCCTGCCAGCAGCGCTGCCCCCCCAGCCCTGATCCCCACTTTGGGAATCCAAATCCACATGGCCAAAGGTGCCTGGACTGAATGCCCAGTGCAGGGAGCAATTATTGGCACTTCTGTCCCCATCCAGACTCCCCCAGCCAGCTCTGATGGACCCTCATGGATCCCTTGGTCCCAGGCTGGGACTGGGTTTGCATTCCAGCCTGGGACCCCAAACCCTGGCGTTCCTGGGGACCGTTCCGCCCGTTATCCTCTCTCCCACGATGCACTCGCATGATCCTCTCAGCCTCAGCCACATGGCAGCCACATCACATAATGCAACTTCTGTGCCGAGATTATTCATATTTTTTTTCCCCCTTCCCTATTGTTGCTTTGCCAAGTTTTTCTTCTCATTGCGAGGAGCTGACTGAAAAGAGCAGCGGCTCCGGAGCAAGGCTGGGCTCGGGAGGCAGCGCGAGCAAATCAACTCGACAAGTGCCTTCACAGGAGTCAGGGCGGGGGGAGCTGGGGAGCAGCCAGACAAAAGCCCCTCCAAATGTCTGTTTTGATTGGAGTTGGTTTTCCTGGAATGTCTCATCACATGAAGGAACAATGCAGGCGGCGAGGAGGCTGCTCCGGGGAGAGGGCGGCCGAGGGAAGGGTGGCTTTGGGGAGGGTTGGATCCCAGGACAAGCAGCTCAGGAGGGCTGTGCTCTCCAGCTCTGTTTGCAGCTGGGAGGGATGGGGCCGTGGTGCCCCTGGTCCCGATGGACACTGCCACTCCTCGGTGTCGTTTCTGGGGTCAGCTCCCACGGGGGGCAAACCAGGCAGGATTTGTGCCCTGCCCCCACTGCGGGTCAGCCCTTACCCCAAACGGAGCCTTGGTGATGAACTCCCAGGGAGCAGGAGGGATGTGCTGGAGTCACCCCCGAGGGGTTCCAGGGCGGGTCGGGGTCCTTTGGGGGTGAGGGAGCAGCCCCGGGCAGGGGGCGGGGCAGGGAGGGCACAGCTTTCGGGAAGGATCTCCAATCTGGGATGTGCTTGGATCTGGTGTTTATTAATTGGGGCCAGCACTGGCTGTCCCTAAACGTCCTGTCCTTGGCACCCTCCTTGGAGCTGTTCCCATGGGAGATGTCAGGGGAGAGCATCGAGGGTGGGGATGGAGAGGGACCATCCCTCCTGAAACAGCATCACACCCAAGATCCCTTTTTATTCCCATTTCCCTTGCCTTACAGCTGCTGCAGGATGGTTTTGTTTAGGACCAGGAATTTCTACTTGGCATCGTTTTCCTTCCAAACCCACCCTACCTTCATCTTCCCTTCATTTCTGCATCTTTTAATTCTCAGCTCCTCAGCCGTACTGGCCACTTTAGCATAAGAAATTAAATTAATTCTCATGCTCAGGCTCCAAATGTAAATTCCTTTATTAATAATTGAAATGGATTTATTTATGCAGTTTGATATTTCTCAGGTTCAGGGAAGCAATTCATTTTTCTCGCGTTGATGATCAACAGACACCGTCATTAAGCTCTTTCCCCCCCCCCTCATCCCCTTCTCCCATCTCCTCCTGGTAAACAGATAAAAGCTGGGAGCCCGCTGGTCCTGCCAGGCTCCGGGGAAGATTTCCATGAGCTCATGGAAGTAAATAATTAATTTGACTTTATCTTCCGTCGACTTCGGACAGTTCCTCCCCCTAGAAAAGGGATGGATTCTCCTCCCAAATGTTCCCAGTCCCACCACAGGAGGAGTTTCTGCCTGGAGCCTCCGAGGAGAGCAGCAGCATCCCCGGATCACCCGAGAGGCTGGAGCACCCTGTGGGAGCACGGGTGTGCTCATCAGCCCCAGGACCACTCCAGGCCAGGGGAAATGGGGATGTGGGGAATATTTTTAGCAAGAATCACATGGATTTGCTTGGAATGAGATGTCCCTGAGCCACAGCCCCCCCGAGCAGCCCCCAGCCCCAGCCCAGCTCCGGCAGCACCTGGTTTCCATTGGGCTGAGGGTCCCCCCAGCCCTCGGGGCAGGGAGACCACAAAACCCCGGGAATGTTTCGCATTTCCAGCCCTTTCCCTGTGGTTTGGACCCCTGTGAGATGAATCGAGCTTCGGATCAATGTGGATTTGCTTCTCCTCTCCTCTCACCGGGCCCGGCCGCACGCGAGGTCCCGGCAGAGCCGAAACCAGCGCTTTCCGCCCCAAAACGAGCACCGACCGCGATGGCATCACCACGAGGCCTCGAGGCGGGAGGAGCTCGTGGGTTTTCCTTGCCGAAGCACGGGGAATGTGCTGGAGGTTCCCTTTTCATCACAGGCTTGTCAGAGGCGGAAAGATCCGAGCTCTGCCGTGCCGCGACACCGGCGCAGCGCCGGCACGGCCGCTCCGGAGAAGCTTTAACATTTCTCTTTTATCTCGCTCCTGTGAGCTTCAAAGAGGCCGGGAAGCCGAGTCCGACCTTCCTGCAGCCAGGGATTATCCGGGCCCTGCTCCCCGCGCTCGGCCTGCAGAACTGGAATTGATTTCCTCGGCTGCGGCGGCAGCTCCGGCGCGGATGCAAAACCAGGAGGCTTTCAAAGGCTGCACCGTTCCACCATGGAACGCTGAGGGCGATGCAAATCCTCTTCCCTGTCTGCCTGCACGGCCTGTTCCTGCAGGAGGAATTGAACAGGAGCCTTCTCCTGGAAAATGCCTGAGTCCGGCGTGGGTGCGAGACTGGGACGGAGTGACCAGGGATGGAGTGACCAGGGATGGAGTGAGCAGGGACGGAGTGACCAGGGGTGGAGTGACCAGGGATGGAGTGACCAGGGGTGGAGTGACCAGGATGGAGTGACCAGGATGGAGTGAGCAGGGATGAAGGGACCAGGGATGGAGTGACCAGGGGAAACGGCTTCCTGCTGCCAGAGGGCAGGGAGGGATGGGATTTTTTGGGAAGGAATTCCTCCCTGTGAGGATGGGGAGGCCCTGGAATAGAATTCCCAGAGAAGCTGTGGCTGCCCCTGGATCCCTGGCAGTGTCCCAGGCCAGGCTGGACATTGGGGCTTGGAGCAGCCTGGGACAGTGGGAGGTGTCCCTGCCATGGAAGGGGTGGCACTGATGGGCTTTAAGGTCCCTTCCAACCCAAGCCACTCCAGGATTCTGTGAAGATTTGCAACATTCCTGCATCACTGGAAAAGCAGGAATTTGTTCCGATGCTGCTGCGGATGGCTGGGAAGGCTCCTCATTGGAAAGAGATGGCACATAATGTGTCCCGGGGAGGATCCCTGCAGTGCATCCCAGCCCGTGTCACCCCCAGCCCGTGTCACCCCCAGCCCGTGTCACCCCCATCCATGTCACCAAACCTCCCTGAGCCACTCTCCAGGCCCGGTTCGTTCTGTGCATAATTCCAGTTGTGTTTGATCATTAATTGCCAAGTGTAGGACCCCACACAATGGACAGAATTGATTGAAAACATGGAAGTTCAGGGGGAAATGCTCTAAAATGTGATTTTTGTGGCAGATGAAGCTCCCTGTGAAGGATTCCATGAGATACTGGGGTGGAAACCACCATCCTTATGGAGATTGTGTTCCCAGCCAGGCTCAGACACTTCCACATTTCCCTGCTCCATTTGCCTCTTGCCTGGATCCTTTCCTGGGACATCGAGGCTTCCATAGGTTAATTTGCACTTTTTTCAGGAAAAAAGTAATTTTTGGGTTGTTTTAAGGCAAATGAATCTCCTGGGACACTCGCAGGTGTTGCTCTGGTTTGTTCCATTTTTGTGGGAAAGGCTGTGCTGGTCTGAGCTGCTCCAAGCTCCCACTGGGACATTTCCAGGTGAGAAAATAAAAGGTTGGTTTTCATGGAATCACAGAATCCCAGAAAAGCTTGGGTTGGTAGGGACCATGAGGATTAACCCCTTCCAACCCCCTGGGGATGGACCCACAGAGGCTGATCAAGCCTTCAGTGATATTTCCTATTTTCAAGGTGTGTTTGGATGGAAATTCAGGCAGGGATCCCTGGAGGGGAGGGATGAGGGCAGCTGGGGGTGCTGGGGACCCCCATCCACCCTGGCTCCCCCTCCAGAGAGTTTTTCAGAAAGCTCCTTCCCTAATTTATTGGTTTTTCTCCGTGGCAGGTGGGGAAATGCAGGGCAGCCCTGCCTGCAGCCCGGCTTCCCAGGAAAGCGGCGACGGACATTGATTTATGATCAAAAGGCGAAAAGCAAAGCAGAATAAAAAGAATACTTAAGACTTAAAAACAGGGAAATCTCGTTTCTTCCTGTGTAGGTGTTACCTGGGAATCTTTCATGTTAAACTTAAATGGAATTAAGAATGAGGTGAAAATCACCCTGGGAGCTGCGTGATCCTTGTAGCCCTCGATTAAAATTAATCCTGGCATTGATCTGCACAATTTATTAATAGCCTGGCACGGCAGAGGAGCCATAAACATCTCGGCCCTCCCGGAGCATCCCAGCCCCGCCCCATCCTCACCTCAGCCCTGGGATTTAATAATTGATCCGAGCCCCCCACCCGAGCCCCCCGACCCAATTAAGCATCGCCCCCTGACCCAGGCCCTGCCTGCTGGGGACAGGGGACAGCGCCACCGACTTGAAACGAAAAAACCAAGAGCAAAGTCCTAAATCTTTTTGGCTGCCTGATTAATAATCCTGTCAGGCCTATCACAGGCACTAAACAGTAATGCTGGTTGCAGCTGAATTTTTTATACTTTCTATTAATCTTTAATGATAGCTTGGTCACCTAGTCTCTTTTATCTTGTCAGATAAATGTATGGTTAACAGGATAATGAGATTTCTGAGGCTCTGTTCCTGCTCACAGCCATGCAGCACATGGGGTGACCCCTGCCCCTGCCGGGGGAGCCGATGGAGGGCATGGTAATTGCTGGATGTGCTGGGAATGTATTGGGAGCTGATGGATGGTTTAAACTTTGATTTGAGGTCAGCAGGTCCCTCAGCTCTGGAAGGCAACTGTGGTTTTATTACTTGCAGGATCTGATGGGGATGTAATTAGATTTAGCTATTGCTTTATTAATAAGTAATTGTTCCTACTATTGCTTTGGGTTGGCAAATATATTCCGCTGATAATTTAGGGCATTGATAGGGCTTTATTTATTAATAAACGGGGATGTGTATTCTTGCCTGTGGCAAAGACCAGCGCAGAACTCGGGCTGGCCACTGCCCCCGGAGTGAAGGATTGCTTCTTCATTAATTCAATAATTAACCTAATTCCGGGAGCTGTGCGCAGCCTGCGTGCGCCAGGATGGACATCCAGGGAGCCCGAGGTCCCCACGGGGGCACTGCCACCACCTGCCCACCTGGCCCTGTCCCCTTGGCACCGGGATGGATCCAGGGGTGGATGGAAACGCTGGGATATGCCAGGATGAGCTGGGATGTGCCATGACGTGCCAGGATGAGCTGGGATGTGCCATGATGTGCCAGGAGGAGCTGGGATGTGCCATGATGTGCCAGGATGAGCTGGGATGTGCCAGAATCTGCCATGATGTGCCAGGACATGCCGGGATGTGCCAGAATTTGCCAGGAAGTGCCAGGAAGTGCCGGGATGTGCCGAGATGTGCCAGGATGAGCCAGGATGTACTGCGATGAGCCAGGATGTGCCAGGATGAGCTGGGATGTGCCAGGATATGCCAGGATGGCCAAGATGAGCCAGGATGGCCAATGGAAGCAGCAGCGCAGGGAGCACCCACGTTTGGAGTCAGCTCAGGCCCTTCGGAGCCCTCTGGAGCTGCTGCCTGTCCCAGTCCCTCCCAGGGCCTCTCCCCCCCACGGACCCCTGCCCATCACCGCAGGGCAGGGAGGGCCCCCCCGCAGCCCCCACCCTGTGCTGAGCCCCCCGGGAGGGCCGGGGCTGGCTCTGCTGGCTCCCCATGCCTGTCCCTCTGCCGTGGGTTCCTGTCCTGGGGACGGCAGGACCAGGAGCTGGTGGCACACGGTGCCAGGCAGGTTTCCCAGCTGATTCCCGTGGGGGTGCTGGGCTCCGCTCCCCACACGCAGCAGCGCAGGACAGCCGTGTTTTGGTGCCTTTTTGTTGCTCTGCTGCTCCAACGAAGGCTCCTTGCATTAATTATGTTGCCATGTAGAAAGCTCTGGCCTGTCATATATTTTTTTTCTTCTTCTCTCTCTTTTTTTTTTTTTTTTTTTTTTTTTTAAGCTCTGTTTTTCATAAAGTGGTCCTAAAATGACACGGAAAGCAGCTGCTTAAGCAATTGTGCCAATTAATGGGTCTCTGAAATTAAAACGCCTACACAGTCTAGATGAGATTTCTCCAGGAGGGAATTCAGCAATTGTCTTCATGATAATCAGGCTTGACTTGTCTTAGCACACATTAATAAAAAAGCAAATGCATTCAAAGAGATGCCCTTTAGTGGAGAATATCCACAATATAGTAATGAGTCTCCAAAAAAAAAAAAAAAGGAGGGGGGAGAGAGGAGGGATGCTGAGCTGGCTCCAGCCTTTCCTTCAGGGAGGGAGACTTGGAATTCATGTCATGGACTCGCTGGATTCTCCTGTGCAGCTGCTGGATGCAGATCTGCTCTCTGAGCCGAGGCAGCAGCTCCGTGCGAGGGTCCTGAGCCCCCACTGGGGGTGGGAGCAGCGGGGGAGCAGTGGGGGCTGTGGGGACCCCCCGGGCACGAGGGACAGGGACAGGGCTGGGCTGGCACTGCCGGGGGTGGCACAGCGGCCAAAGGTGTTGGAGATCCCCACGGCATCCACAGCTGCTCCTGCCCTCGCCCTGCCGTGGGGACAGGGCAGGAACTCCTGCTGGAGCTGCTGCTGTGCCCTGCGGGGATGGCCTGTTCTGGCTGGGGGACAGGGGGACAGAGGGACACAGGGACACGGGGACAGAGGGACAGGGGGACAGGGGGACACGGGGACAGGGGGACAGAGGGACAGGGGGACAGAAGGAGAGAGGGACAGGGGGACAGAGGGACAGAGGGACAGGGGGACAGAGGGACAGGGGGACACGGGGACAGGGGGACAGAGGGACAGAGGGACACGGGGACAGAGGGACAGAGGGGCAGGGGGACAGAGGGACAGGGGGACAGAGGGGCAGGGGGACAGAGGGAGAGAGGGACAGGGGGACAGAGGGACAGAGGGACAGAGGGACAGGGGGACACAGGGACAGAGGGACAGGGGGACACAGGGACAGAGGGACAGAGGGACAGGGGGACACAGGGACAGAGGGACAGGGGGACAGAGGGAGAGAGGGACAGGGGGACAGAGGGACAGAGGGACAGGGGGACAGGGGGACAGGGGGACAGGGGGACAGAGGGACAGAGGGACAGGGGGACAGGGGGACAGAGGGACACAGGGACACATGGACACAGGGACACAGGGACACAGGGACAGGGGGCTGGCAGCAGGGGCTGTGTGCAGCACGGGGATCCCTCAGGATCAGCCTCTTCCTTGTCCCTCATTCCCAGCTGGGCCATGTCCATCTCTAGAAGCTCCAGCGGCCTCAGGAAGAGCCAGGGCAGGTCCAGGTTGGAGAGCAGGGACTATTCCTCCCTGGCAGGGCCATCCTGGCCTGGCACAGGGTGTCCAGGGCAGGCTGGAGTCCCCATTCCTGCAGGGATTACCAGCCGTGTGGATGTGGCACTTGGGGACAGGGGTTATGGTGACCTTGGGAATGGTCAGACTCGGTGATCTCCGAGGGCTTTTCCATCTGAATGGATCCTGTGATCCCGTGGCTCCCTGACCTCAGCAGGATGTTCACATCAGGAGGTGAGGCTGTGTCTGCCCTTCGCTGCAGGGCTGGCCCAGAGGGAGGGACCTGGTGTCTCCCTGGAAAATGAGGACCTGCCCCCCTCGCACCCCACCCCACTATTTTTGGGAGCAGGGATGTGCATCAGCGTTGAGTGGCCACCCCATTTCCCCCAGGAGAGCTTTAGGAGCACCAGTTAAACCCCTCGGGGCCGTTTTGTCAGAGCCCCATCCCGATGGCCAGAAAAACACGGGAATCCAGGCTGGGACAGCCCATGCCAGCGGGGACAGCACTGTCACCCCGGGTGCCACAGCCCCGGAGCAGCCACAGCAGCCCTGCTTTGGCACCTCGCTCCCTTCCCCCCTCATTAAGCACAGCTCTGTTTGTGTTTGCTGGCGGCTGCAGCCTCCTGACAGTTTGTCTGGAAAAGCCTTTTCTCTTTTCTCCCCCTTGTTATTTTCATTTCAAAAATTTAGGAGGCTTTAAAAACAAAAGTATTTAGAGCAAACACGATCTTTGCGTATGCAAAATTGATGAAAGAAAAAGACTTACAGCTCTGAACCCCAGCGCTGCTGCTGCTGCTGGAGCAGCCAAAGCCTCGAGCTCGTGGGATTATGGGATGGGCTGGGGCGGAGGGACCTTGGAGACCCTCGGGTTCCCATAAAATTAATTACAGAGGGAGCAGCACCAGTGGCTCCAGGGTCCGTCTGGCCGTGCTCCAGCCATCCCATCCCATCCCATCCCATCCCATCCCATCCCATCCCATCCCATCCCATCCCATCCCATCCCATCCCATCCCATCCCATCCCATCCCATCCCATCCCATCCCATCCCATCCCATCCCATCCCATGGATCCCATCCCATGGATCCCATCCCTCACCATTCCCGACCTTCTCATCCTCAGCCCAACTCCCACAGGGTCCCACGGCCCCCTCGGGGACCCAGACCACCAGGCAGGAGCTGCCCGCTCAGCCCGGGAGCACAGGGAATGCTGCAAAACATTCCTTGTTTTTCCTCTAATCCTCGGTGGTGTTTTGGATTTTCAGTTCCATCCCGGTTTGAGCAAATATTTTGATTGCACCCAAGTGCGAACATAACAAACGCTGTTTAGACAAAAGCAGCACAGCCTCGATTAGTTTTAGACAATTTGTCCTAATATTGTTTTGGATCACGCATTTATTCCCCCATAAAGATTTGATTGCTTTGCTTGTTTCATTAATCTTTATTTGTTTAATCATCTGCTAAATCTGTTTAATCATTGGTTTAAGTGGAAAGATTACATGAAGATATTTAATGCTCAGTGCCAGAGCTGCCCTGACATCTAATCCAGCGCCGCTCCCTCCCCGGGATTGCCCTGGTCCTGTTTTTCTGCACCGGCTGCCTCCCTCCGGGATTTTCCCGAGTTGTCCATCATTTCCCAGCCCTGTGCCAGCGGTGGGTGACAAAACCCCGAAAGGGGAGTCCCGAGTGCCTTTGCTGCAGAGCAAACATTTGCAGGGATGCTGCTGGGGATGCCGTGATGGATGTGGCTCACCCAGAGGAGGTTCCCAGCCCGGACTGTCCCCGTCCCTCCCACCAGATTTGGTGACAGGAATTAATCCCTGGGAGGCACCCACATGTGACCCACCATCTTTTTATGGATGATGCCAGGGGAACTGGGCGATGTCACCCCTCGGGGTGGCACTGGGTGGGGTGGCTGCGGTGGGACCGGCGGGTCAGGGCCTCATTTCGGCTGGAGAAGGGGGATTTGTCTGCGGCACTTCGGAGAGGCTCAGAGCAGTGGTTCAGTGATCCTTTCCCTTCTCGCTGCCTTCTCCCAGCCCTGCTCAGCCATCCCAGTCCCCATCCCACTGCTCCTGCCCCAGGCCGAGCCCAGCGATGAGTATTTGATGCCAGGCTGCATTTTCCAGCCCAGGCTGGGCTCGGAACCTGTGATATTCCATCAGCTCCGCGTTCGGCCGCTGCTGCAATCAGCGCCTCCATGCCAGGGATGATATTTTATGAATTAATGAAAAAGAAGATCACGGAGGGTCCGGCAGGACAGGGGGAGGAGTGAGCCCGGCAGAATCTTAATGAGCACAGGGGGGAATTTCACCCCTGCTCTCCCTCAGCGCCTTGGACGGGGTGGGAGGGATTTTTGGGGAGGACTTCTTCATCCTTTTCGCCCTATTTTTTGGTCCCTCTCACCGGGGTGGTGGTGCAGCCTCCCCGGGCAGGGGGTGCTGCCCACCCAGCTCAGACTGTGCCGAATATCGAATATCGGGCGGTTCGTGTGCAGCACCGGCGGGCGCTGGCGGATCCTCGCCGGCAGATCTTGTCCTCATTACTGAATAATTCATCGCCGCATTAATGGCTTCAGATCCCAGCGCGCTCCCGCTCTCTCCTCCTCTCCTGCCTCACTCTGCCCACTTGGGAAAACTTTATTATGCCTCGCTCTGACGACAGAGTATACAGATAAAAGATAATTGCTTGGCTTGACTCCCCCATTGATATGAAAATAAGATTTAAATTATTCACTTCAGTTTAAAGGTTAGTTGAAGGTTATTACAGGGGATAAAAAAATCACTCTTCATAACATTTCTGTTGGAGATGAGACAGGTTTGAAAGGCCTAATTTGCACGGCAGGCCGAGGCGGCTTGTTGTGAATAAACCCGGAGCCCCTCCAGAGATTTTAATCGCCAAGAAGTCAATTATTTATAAGCAAATTACGCCGAGCTGCTCGGGTATAGACAGCCCAGCTCGGCGTGAATAGGGACAAGATGGAACCTATATAACTTAATATACCTCCCATTGAACAGCAGCGAGAGCCTCGCCCGGCGCTTTCCGCCTCTAATCCCGGCTGGAATTTAATGAGCGGCTGAATTTCAGAGGGGGGGCCTGATCCCAGCTCCCTTGGACTCCTGTTTATTTTATTCCTCCCCTTCAGTCTCCCGGCTTCCAGCCTCCGTCTCCAGCTCCCTTTTGTGTTGCCGCCTTGTAAATGGAATTAAAGGATTGTAAATTTTCCTGCCGAGCAATAGGCCTTGAAAGCAGGGACGTCACTTTGCCGAGCGATCGGCTTTATCCCGGCTTTCACTTAATGCTCTTTTATGTGGGGAACTATTGCAGCGTCTGGTGCTGGGAGAGTGGCAAATCTCCTGGTCGGAGTTAATAATTAATGCCCGGCTCTGGCAGCGGGGCCGTGGTTAGAGCAGGCTCGCCCCGACCGCAGCGCTCCCCATCCATCACCAGCACTCGCCGCTCCGCACAGAAATATCCATGGAAAACCGGGACCTGCCGAGGGATGGGACCCCAGAGCTCTGCAGGGTCCTTCAGGACATCAATCCCCAGTTCTGGGGGACGGTGGCAGGGACAGGTCCTGTGCTCAGCCCGAAATGCAGGTGCTTTGCAGAGCCATTGAGATCTCCCACGGGGGTGGCTGTAAATCCAGGGAAATGCAGATGGATGAGCACTGGGCTGGGAGCTCCCTCCCTGCATCCCTGCGCTCTGTGCCCTGCTCTGCTGGAGCTCCTGGGGGGATGGCAATGTCACAGCCCTGGTGGCACCACAGCCCTGATGGCACCACAGCCCTGATGGCACCACAGCCCCGGTCCCTGTCCCTGTCCCCTGCCCCGGCTGGGCCACCCTGGGCAGCCCTTGGTGGCCCTCAGTGAGCTGAGCTGTTCTTTGTGTGTGTGCTTGGTTTGGACGCAAACCCAGGAGTGCCTCCAATCTCCTGTGCCGGGGAGAGGGCAAGAGCAGGAACGTGTTTGCTGTCATGCCTGGCCCTCGATTTGCAGCTTTTCCCGGCGAGGATCTGGGTCTGGCACATCCGCGGTGCCGTGGGAATGCGGAGCTCTTCCTGAGTGCTCGGAGGTGTCGTGTTCCAGTTAAACCCTTTTACCTTTTATTTAAAATTCACCGAGGCCTGACAGGTAATCCCGGGAGCGGGAGCGTCACGGCAGCCGAGGCTGAGCAAACGATGCTGTGGAAATCCCAGGCTTTCCTCCCTCCCTTTTCCTTCCACAATGAACGCTCCAGACCCCAGGGTGCCATCCCAGCCTGGGAAGGAGGAGCATGGGCCCTGCCAGAGCTCGGGAAGGTGCCAGGGTGGCCCTGGATGCCAGAGACGGGACACAGGGGTGGGCTCTGTCCCCAGGCACAGCCCCAGATGGGGCTGGATGGAGCCTGGCAGCTCTTCACCTGGGGGCAGGTCCGGGGGGCTTGGGGGCTCTGCTCCCCAGGCTGGGGCTGGGAATCCATCCCTGCGTTCAGAGGAACCATGGAAAACCAGGAATTGTTCACCTGTTCTACCCCAGGTAGGGCTGCTGGTGTTCCCTGCATCCAGCCCCTGATGAGAGCATATCAAACCTTATCAATATATTGAGAGGGATATCAGACATTGATATATTGTGAGAGATATCAGACATTTACATATTGGGATATGTAGATATTGATCTATTGGGAGAGATATCAGATATTTATGTATTTGGATATGTAGATATGGATCTATTGGGAGAGATATCAGATATTTATATATTGGGATATATTGGGATATTGATCTATTGGGAGAGGTATCAGCTCTCGATCTATCGGAGAGGTATCAGACATTGATTTATGGGAAGACAGAGGGTGCTAGACCCTGGGTGAGGCCTGACTGAACCCGAAAATTCCCAGAGTCCCACTGGACACACCAGGCCTCACAGGTTTCCTATGGAATCCTGCTGGGGGGAATTAATGGGCTGCAGATTGTCTTTACAGATAATAATAATAATAATAATAATAATAATAATAATAATGATGATGATGATGATGATGATGATGATGATGATGATGATGATGATGATGATGATGATGATGCCTGGCTTCCCTGCTTCCCCGTCCCTGTCCCAGCTCCGCTCTGTGTTCCCCCCAGCCCTGCCCAGTGCAGATTAATGCATTAATTGGCTGGAACTGGTGGAGCTGGATGCCCATGGATGCGCTGCCAGGAGGCTGCTGCTGCTGAGGGTTGAGCTTTGATCTCGCGTTCTCATTATCCAGGGGCTTCGGGAGCATCCCTGAAACGCCCCCGGACATCCCCTGGGACTGGGAGGGCAGGAGGGGAGCTAAGGGGGGAATGTTTGGGGACCAAAAGCAGCATCCTTGGAGCCTGAGACTGGGCATTCCCACCGGTGCCAGGGATGTCCCGTTATCCCCAGGGAATTGCTGTGCCTCTCACCTGGGAAAACCCCAATGGGAATGATTTCCTTGTGCCCTGTGACCTCTGGCACTGTGTGCCGGCGTTCTTGGTGCTCAGTGCCCGTGGAATGAAACACTCATCAGGGAAAAAAAGCTTGGAGAGTGGAACTGGAGTGTCCCAGGTGACACAGCATCCCTGGGAATGTCGGAGGGATGAGGAGGTGCCGGCAGTGCTTCCCCACCCCAAATCCTGCTGCCCCGGGGGAGCCTGGAGCAGAAAGCGCTGCCCATCTTTTTATCTCGGAGCAGCGAGGCTGGGCCCCTCCTGCACTCCCACGTTTGCCTTTCCTCCCTGCTCAGAGGGAGAAAAATCCCTCTTAAATCATTCAGTGCCTCCCTAATGTATTCACAGTGTGGACGGCGGAACAAGATCTGAAACACTCCTTTTTCCAGTCAGACTATTAACTGGTGACACTTTGACACCGGCAAGAAGTATGGCAGATTAAAAAGTAAAAACTGCACAGAAATCTAAGTGCCTTCACATAGTGCCGGAATAAAAATTGCTGTTGGGAGCATTAAAATAGAGCCCTTGTCAGGAGCGATGGATTCCGGGGACGTGCCTGCTGCTTCCCGTGCCATCCCGGGAAAGGGAGAGCACGGAGCGCTCGGAGGAGGCTGAGGCAGGGGAGGAAGGCTCAGAGGGAGGGGTTCGGCCGCCCCTCCCGGGAGATTGGGACCCGTGGGGTCTCGGGGGGCTCCTTTCATCTGCCCGTGACATTTGGAGTCCCCCGGAGGCGGCTGGGGGATGAAAGCAGGAGATGAAGGAGCCGGCTTTTCTCGGCACCATTAATCATTTATCAGCTAATCAAGAACGCTCGCAGGAGATGAGGGGAGAGAGGAGCTCGTTCCTAATAGGAATTAGTTCGCTCACGGTTATTTTTTCCCCTTGCTCTGATTTCCCAAGGAAATGAGGCTTGGGGAGGGCTGCACTTACCCCTCCCCGCACCCCAGCACCCCCGGACCTCCTGGAAATTGGGATGGGCTGGTCCAGAATGCCTCTCGGGGCCTGACGTTCCCAGAACAGAGCAGCGGGAATGGCACCCAGTCCCTGACAGGAGGGGACAGCCAGCGGGGTCGGGCTCTGCTCCCAGGGACCAGGGACAGGAGGAGGGGACATCATCTTGAGCTGCCCCAGGGGAGGCTCAGGTGGGACACTACCACGAATTCCTTCCCAGAAAGGCTGATTAGACACTGGAACTGCCCAGGGGGGTTTGGAGTCCCCATCCCTGCAGTGTCACCCGACATGGCCCTCAGGGCTCTGGGCTGGGGACAAGGTGGGCGTCGGGCACAGCTTGGCCTGGATGGGCTGGGAGGGCTTTTCCAGCCTCAGGGATCCTGGGATTGTGTAAACCATGTCCCCAAGGGCCACACCCTCAGGAGGTTGTCCCTCAGAGTGTGGGAAAATGCTCTCCTGGGTTGTGGCTCTCCATGAACTCCCCTGGGAGCACAGGGAGTTTATGGAGAACACTGGAGAAGCAATGTGGGCGTCCAGCCGGAGCCACACGCGGCTCTGCAGCAGAATCAGCCTCCATGGGGTGTTCCCGGGGGGTTCAGGGGTTCCACCCAGCCCCTGACACCTCAGCCCCTCACACAGGAGCAGCCAAACCTTTCCATGGATTTTGCTGAATTTCCATCTCCTGGAGAGGCATTGGGTGCAAATCTCTCCTTCCTTAGGAGAGAGGTGGATTCCAACCCCTCTGGCTGGAAAATGTGAACTCTGCTCTCTCAGACGAAATAAAAATAAGAGCAAATAAACGGCGCTTTAAAGCCTTGTGCCATTTCCGTGAGTGAGAGGTGATTTCGGAGTGTTTGGAGCCGGCGCTCAGCTCTGCTGCCTCCTCGGGCGATGCTTCCAGGGAGGGTTTAATTCTCCTATAAATACTGCAGCTTTACAACAGCAGCCCCGCTCAGATAGGCAATAATACCCAGTTCTGCATTTCAGGTAAGGCTTTAAACGAAATTAAATCTCCTCAGTGTGGCTAATCAGAGATTAGCTTTGATCACAGTGTGTTAGCCCAGGCCAATCCCATTGAATCCTCGGGCAGCCCCAGCACCGGGAATGCTTTGTCCTGCGCTGGGAGCGCCGAGCCCCGGCCCCAGGGCAGGGCAGGGCAGGGGACTTGTCCTCTCCTGCTCTCCGATGTGTCTCTCCGTGCAGGGAAAGCTCCTCTGGACACCTCCTGCTGCCCCGGCCCCAGGGCAGGGCAGGGGACTTGTCCTCTCCTGCTCTCCGATGTGTCTCTCCGTGCAGGGAAAGCTCCTCTGGACACCTCCTGCTGCCCCGGCCCCATGACAGGGGACATGGGCCGAGCTCTGCCAGTCCCAGCCTCCTCTCTGGGGCTTCCTTCATCTCCTGCACCAAGGAAAGGGTGAAGATCTGTCCTGGAGGTGGGAAGGCTGACAATGGGGGTTTGCCAGAGCTTGGTTCCAGAGCGCCAAGGTGTTGAGGTGCTTGAGCTCGCATTGAGCAGCCATTATTCCATGGAATCCTGGGATGGAACAGACCCTGGAACTCCTCCGTGCCACCCCCGCCATGGGCAGGGACACCTTCCACAGCCCGGCCTGCTCCAAGCCCCAGTGTCCAACCCTGGGCACTCCCGGGGACGGGGCACTTTTCCCTGGTCGGGAATGTCCTCCGTTGCTGTTCCTCTGGACTATCCATAGCCCAGTGAGTGTCAGAACCCGAGCGCTGACCCGGAGCTCCATATTTGCAGGAAATGCACCAATTTCCTGCTGCTATGGATTTGGGGGCTGTGTGGTGGGCTGGAGCCATGCCGAGCACGACCCCAGCCTTCCTCCAGCTGCCCACAGCTCCCCGGGCCTGGGCCGGCCCTAATGGGCGGCAATTACTCAGCGCTAATTGATTGGGCACGAGGGCGGCAGCTCCGTTCCTGGCAGGGATTTTATGGCCAGGCTCGTACAGAGGCGATTTGCTGCGAACATTCTGAACCATCCTCGGAGATGCCGCGCTCCATTCCTGCCGGGCTCCCCACCCCAGTCCCGGCTCTGGGGCGGCGTGGGGAGTCCCCAAGGACTGCTGTGCTGATAAGGAGATCGGGAATGGCAGGGAGAGACCCCCCGGGTCTGCCAGAGAACCCCAAAGGTGCAGGATCTGTTTCCCAGCCCCGGGGAAGGCTTTGGAATAGCTCTGGTGGTCAGAGGATCACAGAATCCTGGGATGGTTTGGCTGGAAAGGGACCTTAAAGTCCATCCAGTGCCACCCCTGCCATGGCAGGGACACCTTCCTCCGTCCCAAGGTTACTCCAATCCCCATCCAGCCTGGCCTTGGACACTGCCAGGGATCCAGGGGCAGCCACAGCTGCTCTGGGCACTTGTGCCATGGCCTCACCACCCTCACAGGGAACAATTCCTTCCCCATATCCCACTCATCCCTGCCCTCTGGCACTGGGAACCATTCCCTGTGTCCTGTCCCTCCATCCCTTGTCCCCAGTCCTTCTCCAGCTCTCCTGGAGCCCTTCAGGCCCTGCCAGGGGCTCTGAGCTCTCCCTGTGTCCTTCCCTTCTCCAGGGGGACATTCCCAGCTCTCCCAGCCTGGCTCCAGAGGGGCTCTGGGGCCTCCTCTGGAACTGCTCCAGCAGCTCCACATGCTCCTGGAGCTGGAGCCCAGAGCTGGAGCAGCTCTTGGGTTGGGGCAGAGGGGCTGATCCCCTCCGTGTCCCTCTGCTGCTGATGCCAGGATTCCCTGCTGCCCAGCAGGTGTTTATTTGTTCACTGGGATATTTGCATCCCGTCCTGGCCGTGCTGGGATATCTCCAGTCCTTCGGGAGCTGTTTGCTTTGCGCTGACCTTTGGATCTGTGGGAGAGCCTCGGGACAAGGTCAGCCCTAACAACAGCAGCGCTGCCTTCTCACCGTCGATGCTCCCCTGGCACACGGTGCTCCCCTGGCACACGGTGCTCCCCTGGCACACGGTGCTCCCCTGGCACGGCACGGTGACGTCAGGGACACCTGGACCACAGCCCCGAGCGAGTGGGAATCTGATCCCTGCGGCAGAGGAATTTTCCTCACCTGTTGGGCTGTTCCAAAGTAATCCTTTCCTCAAAGTGGGCAAACAGTTTGGCTTGGCTGCTGTCCCCTGACTCATCGGGGAAATATTTCATGGATCAATATCCCATGGCTGTGCTAACAGGGCCGTCCAGGGCCCTTGAGTTGGGATGAGCTGCATGATTCTGATTCCCTCCAGGGCCCGTGGGTTGGGATGAACTGTGTGATTCTGGTTCCTTCCAGGACCCTTGGGTTGGGATGAACTGTGTGATTCTGATTCCCTCCATGGCTCTTGGGTTGGGTTGAACTGTGTGATTCTGATCCCCTCGTGCAGTGCTCACAGCAGGCTGATTGGAGACTTCAGAGTGTGTAAAATCCACTTTTCTCAAGGAAATTTCCAAGACAAAACCAGCTCTGGGAGAAAAAATTAAAGGCAACCTGGTCTGGTGGAAGTTGTCCCTGGCCATGGCAGGGCTTGGAACGAGATGAGCTTCGGGGCTCCTTCCAACCCAACCAGAGCTGCAGCTCTGCCAAAATCCCCTCAGCCCCAGCCCTGTGTCCCCCTGGCACAGTGGGGACATGGGGCTGTGCCAGCCTCACCCCTGCTCGGACAGAGGCCCCTGGGGCTGTCCCACCTTCCCTGACATCCTGCCACTGTCCCACAGGTTTCCCCGTGTCTGCTTCCCCTGGCCCTGAGCTCCCTCGGCCACACTGCTGGGGCTGCTTCTGCTGTTGGGTCCCAGAAGGGAAAAAAATTCCAAATGTATGGATCCGTGAGCTTGCTTTAGCTGGAAAACAAAAGCCGCGAGCAGGGAGGTTCCAAAATATCCTTTTCCATTTCCAGGAGCGAGCAGTGGAGTTTTCCAACGAGTGCACAGCCCCGAGCAGCCGAGGAGAGCACGGCTCGGCAAGAGCCTCTTGCTCCGAGCGGTGCTCCAGTTCCACGGGGATGCTGCAGATCCCCTCGGAGCTGTGCGCTGAGAGGTTCCTCTGGATCCAGCTCGGGCACTGCTGCAGCCTGGCCCATTAAAAGGTAAATTTTTCATGTGGA
This sequence comes from Acanthiza pusilla, assembly GCA_036630365.1. Classification (NCBI taxonomy): domain Eukaryota; kingdom Metazoa; phylum Chordata; class Aves; order Passeriformes; family Acanthizidae; genus Acanthiza; species Acanthiza pusilla. Next base: position 19,774,018 of record JAXCHO010000004.1, on the reverse strand, counting down.
GAATGGAACCAATCTCTGGCCGCTGGAGCGCTCAGCCGTGGGAGGGGAGCACAACCTCGGGCTCAGGGAAGCAGCTCTGTGCTCCCGGGAGCTGTTGGATGCTCCTGGTCCCTTCCCAGAGTCCCGGGGATGGAGAAGGACAGATCCAAGCTGTGATTCCAGCTGGGGTCTGCTGGCAGGAGCCGTCCCAGCCCACAGTCCAATCCATCCGTGGTTATCCCACCTGGAGCCCTCCCCAGGCTCACTGCCTGCTGGGATCGCTCCCTCGGCTCCAGGGTTAGTGCCAGGGCCGGGACAGGAGTGACTCCAGCCCCGAGTGAAACCAGAGAGTTGCCTTTCCCTCCACAACCAATCTCCCTTTCCTCGGATGGAGGGGGTCCCAGGGGCTCCTCTCTGCTGTTTGTTGGCTTTGCTGGATTTCCCTGCTGTTCAAACACAGATAACAGGACCCGCCGGGATCCCCTGCTCTCATTCCAGAGGCACAGGGAGGCAGGAACGCTCCTTGCTCTGGGCTCCCCTCAACTGAAACAACACTTTTCCAACAGCAATAAAAACCCTCGGAAACCTGGGACTGCTTTTTCCAGCCAGGGCTGCTGGAGTTTTCATTGCGATTGACGCTGGCCAAGAGTCGCTGTGACCAAAACTCTGAAAGTGGACCCTGAAAAGGCACAATATTTTACATATTTTAGATTTTTAATTAAATTATAGACTTGCCTTTGGTCCAAAAGTTTTCCTTTGTGAAAACTCTTGAGAGAGAGATAGAGGAGGACTTTGGACAGGGGCCTGGAGTGACAGGAAAAGGGGGAGGGGCTTCCCACTGCCAGAGGGGATTTTGGGAAGATAGATGGGATAGAATTGGGATAGATGGGATTTTGGGAGGAATTGTTGCCTGTGAAGGTGCTGAGGCCACCTGGAGAAGTGTTTTGGTGTCCATGGCTGCTCACAGGGAGGTGGCAGCTCCCAGGGATTGGGCAGGGATAGGGCAGGGATCAGGCAGGGATCGGGCAGGAATTGGGCAGGAATTGGGCAGGAATTGGGCAGGGATAGGGCAGGGATCGGGCAGGGATCGGACAGGAATTGGGCAGGAATTGGGCAGGAATTGGGCAGGGATCGGGCAGCAATTGGGCAGGAATTGGGCAGGAATAGGGCAGGAATTGGGCAGGGATCGGGCAGGAATTGGGCAGGAATTGGGCAGGAATTGGGCAGGAATTGGGCAGGGATAGGGCAGGGATCGGGCAGGGATCGGACAGGAATTGGGCAGGAATTGGGCAGGAATTGGGCAGGGATCGGGCAGGAATTGGGCAGGAATTGGGCAGGAATTGGGCAGGGATCGGGCAGGAATTGGGCAGGAATTGGGCAGGAATTGGGCAGGAATTGGGCAGGGATAGGGCAGGGATCGGGCAGGAATTGGGCAGGAATTGGGCAGGAATTGGGCAGGAATTGGGCAGGAATTGGGCAGGAATTGGGCAGGGATCGGGCATGGATCGGGAAGGGATCAGACAGGGATCCCGGGATGCCCAGGTCACGGCACTGCCCACAGCCACTGCAGCCTCACGGAAGAGCCTCATCTCGCCCTCAATCTTCATCTTTTGTTTCAAGCTTTTCCTGGTGAGATATTCTGTGTGCGTTTTGCACGCGTAATTACGGGGCAAAAGCTGGTGATAAAATAGTTTAAATTAATGAGATTATGAAGCAACCTCTGCTGCTGGTAATTCCTCACTCGAGCAGGCTCTGTGCAGTTCTCCATAATGAGTTTTCTGCTCCGCTGGAGCAGCTTTAAAGGAGCTGGGAGGGATTTGGGGAGAGGAGCTGGAGAGCCGAGCTCGGAGCATGGCAGGGCTCCTGGAGGGAAGGTGACAGGCAGGGAGCTGGGTCGGGGTGAGGTGACAGGGAGTGAGGGGACAGCTCTGGGGCACTGCCTGCTGTCCCCAGGGGCTGTGCCCAGGGCAGACCCTCCAGAGAGGCCTCTCCTTCCCTCTGCAGCAGCTCCCATGGACCTTCGGCATGGCCAGAACTGCCCCAAATTCCCACAGCATCGTGGTGCCTTCGGTGGGTGAAGCGATTGCCACAGCACAGGGAATCCTTGCAATTATTCCCCGAGAGAATAACAACAAGGCGATGCCAGCAGCCTGGATTTGTGGAGATAATCAAAGGCCTTGCAGCCAAACCGTCTTGTCTGGGCCATCAACCGAGGAAGGTCCTTCTGGACACACATCTGGCTCCTGGTTTCCACGGGGCAAGGCTCCTCCGTGGATTTCCCATTAATTTCTATTCATTCCGTGCTCCTGGACGTGGGTGGAGCAGGGATCCGGCCCCGGGACAGGCTCCTGAGTGGGCACATCCCCACCCTGGCAGTGCCACACACCAATCCCGGCGGTGCTCCCACGGTGCTGCTCCCGCGGCGCTGGATTTGGGGAGCTGCAGGCAAACAGCTGTGGCTGCACTGCAGGAAAACCTCCCCGCTCTCTCTGTCAACAATTTTATTTTCCAAACTGCGCCAAACGAGAGGTGCATCCTCTCTCTGCCGTGCGGCGGCCGCGTGTGTAACACCAGCACATAATTAACAGTCAAGATCATTTACATTGTCGCTTAGCTAATTTTCATAATGTTTTCTTTATTATCAGAGGAAGAAATTAACCCAAGAATTTATTTACATACTAGTCTCAAACAGTAACAGCTTGCTAATTGCCTGTTAGGTGATTAATAAGCTTACAGCAGATGCTAATGAATCGAGAGCTCACTGTTTCAAAGGTGCTCTTGCAGCATGCTTGTGTTTTGGCAGCTTAATTAGTGCAATAATTATGTACTTGTTGCTCCTTCTTTCAAGCAAATACTGTCAAATGCTTAAAAGATTAAAGAGAATTATATCGCTGAGAACTCGCTGTGCTCGAGGATTCTGCTTCTGCCGCTTCCCTGTCGGATCCAGCCCGGGAATAAACACAATGATGGAGTTTTGGGGCGGGGTTGGGGTGGTGGAAGGAGCGAGCAGAGTCCAGCGCTGCTCCTCACCCAACCCCTGCTCACCCCCAGGAGCAGTTCCAGGGAGTTGGATAGGGATGGAGATGGAAATGCTGGGAAAATGTACAGATGTGGCACTTGGGGATGCGAGTCGCTGGTGGCCTTGGCTGTGATGGGAGAATGGTTGGGCTCCATGATCCCAGAGGGCTTTTCCAACCCAAACGCTTCTGTGATCCCATGGAAATCTGCCGAGCCAAGGCTGAGGGTGCTCTGCAGGCATTTCCCTGCAGCAGCTTTCCCAGCCCCTCTGGCAGAAGAGGGAATGAAGGTTTTCCACATCCCAGGGTGGATCCTGGGTCAAGGTCTTTGTCCTGAGCAGGAGCTGGCCCAGGTCCTGTGGGGCCTCAGGGATCCCAAAGCTGCCTCAGGAGCTGGGAGAAGCCGAATGGAGGTTGGGTGTCCTGGCTGCTCTTTGTCCAGGAAGTGGCCACCAGGCTGGGGGGGATTGTCCCCTCTGCCCTCTCAGGTGACACCCCACCTGCAGAGCCCTGGGGGCCAACATCAGGGGGACGTGGAGCTGCCACAGAGGCCATGGAGATGATCTGCTAAATGACCTTTAAGGTCCTTCCAACCCAAACCATTCCATGGTTCTATGACGAGGCTCTGGGAGGGGAATGGTGCCATTGGGAGTTTCAGCCTGGAGGATGAGGAATTGACGTTCGATCTTTGAGGATGAGGTGGAGAGATGTCCCTGTGTGCCACCATGGCCAGCTCCACGCCCCCCGAGCTTTGGGGACTCCTTCACAGCCCCCTCATCGCCATTCCAGCTGGGAATTCCCGGCCCATGCTGTTGACTCTCTCAATCCCCCCTGGCTTCGCTGTCTCCTCCCACATTGCAGGGACACTGCCACACACCACTGTCACCTCTCCCTGCCCCTTCCCCAGTTCCCTGCGACACGGGAGGGACCGGACCGGCACCACGCCCACCCTGCGGCCCCGAGGTGTGCCCTGACCCTCTCCAGTGCGGATCCCCGGGCACAGAGCCCTGCCCGGGTGGCTCCCGGAGCTCCTTGAGCGCAGAGAGCTCCTCCAGTGCCCTCGCCGAGCGTGCGGGGCCGGCGGCTGGAGTGCCGGAGCGGGGAGAGGATGGAGCCGGAGCAGCGCTGTCCTTGCGGGGCCTGGAGTGGTGTCCCTGCGTGAAGGAGCGGCAGCGAGGCTGGAGTGGCTCTCGAGGGCTGCCCCGGCCCCGCAGGAGCATCGGGAGCCGCGGCGGCTGCGGCGATCTCCGGTTTCCGTGGCGACAGCCGCTCCCCGCGCCGCACCGGCAGCGGAGCCGCTCGCCGGAGCCCTCGGCAGCTCGGGCAGGGTCTCAGAGCTCCGCACCGCGGGGCTGAGCGGTGATGGCAGAGCCCCCCGGGCCCCCCGGGACCGCTCCGCCGCGGCCCTTCGCCGGTGGCTGCTGCCGTGCTGTGCATCGCCCTTATCTGATTGTCACGGTGCGTGTCTCCCCATCAGGCACCGAGCCAGTTTGTTACTTAACCTGTAATTGCGCTTTAATAGGAGCGATCTCCTAAACGCATTTTCGGAGCGAGGCTCCGAAGGCTCGGCAGGCTCTCACACCGCGGGCCGATCCCTCGGGAGCAGCTCCCGGCGGGGCTTGGCTCTGTCGCCTAGCGTGGCTGAGGCTTTGTCCGGGGCTGTCACACCGGGAATCCTTAGAGGGCACAGCCCTCCGATTCACACCGGGATTCTTCCCTGAATTCGCCCTGAACACCGTTCCTTGCTGATTTGTTGAACCCTGGGAAAACCCACGAATTTCCCGACTCCAGCTGACACCTCCATACTGTGGGAAACGTGGGGCTTTTTGTCTGGCGGGATGCAGGAGTTGGTGATGTTAACCCGGCTGTCAGTGGGTGCTGGCAGCTTCCCTTTTCGATAACTCCAATTTCCCCAATTAAATGCTGATAATGTGTTTTACTCTCGTCCCGTGTTCCTTCCCTGCTGCACTTGTAGGGGAGGGAAGGTATTCAATCTCCATCTCAACACATTAATTTTAAAAAGTTGGCCAGTATTTGCAAAGTGTTAAGCATATAAAATTAATGTTGACAAATCTTCGAGGAATAGAATGAAACAAAAGAAATCAATTAAGGAAACAGCCCGCGGTTATATTTTATAATCTAAATTGTGCTCAGCCTCACCGTGGAAGTTACCTGCAAACCCTGGTGCCGGATGGAAAACTTGGGAGGGGAAGTTTGGGCTCAGGATGGAAGGAAATGTTGGCTAGAGCTGCCTAAAACTGAGGAATGTTGGTGTGGGGCTCGCCAGGGTCTGGTCACAGCCTGGGCATTGTCCTGAGAGCAACACGGAGAGCCTCAGTGGCTCTGAGGGTTTGCATGGAGTCTGCAACAAAGGGGAATGGCTTCCACTGCTGGAGGGCAGGGATGGATGGGATATTGGGAGGGAATTGTTCCCTGGGAGGGTGGCAGGCCCTGGCACAGGTGCCCAGAGAAGCTGTGGCTGCCCCTGGATCCCTGGCAGTGTCCAAGGCCAGGTTGGACAGGGCTTGGAGCAGCCTGGGACAGTGGGAGGTGTCCCTGCCATGGCAGGGGTGGCACCACTTCAAGTGAAACCTCTGGGCTGGTGCTGACCCAGAGCAGCAGAGACCTCAGAGTGGCTGAAGGATGCCAAGGACTGAGCACAGGCACCATGCTCGGCATGGGAACCACAACTGCTCCCATCCCATCCCATCCCATCCCATCCCATCCCATCCCATCCCATCCCATCCCATCCCATCCCATCCCATCCCATCCCATCCCATCCCATCCCATCCCATCCCATCCCATCCCATCCCATCCCATCCCATCCCATCCCATCCCATCCCATCCCATCCCATCCCATCCCATCCCATCCCATCCCATCCCATCCCATCCCATCCCATCCCATCCCATCCCATCCCATGGATCCCATCCCATCCCATCCCCAGCCAGAGCAGGCCCTCACTCTGTTCCCCCATGGTTTCCCCTCCCCACTGCTGGCCCGACACAGCGCCGGGGGCTGCGGGAGCCGAGCGGGGCCAGCGAGCACCAGCTGACCCCGAGCCGTGACCTGGCCCGGGATCCCTGCGGAGGCGCGGGAGCAGCGGGGGGACAGCGCTCCCCGCGATCGCGGAGTCACTTCTGCTTAGGCCAGCGGGACAAATGAGTCTGGATGTCTGTGTGATCCTATCAGTGTTATCTCAGCCTTTGGATTTTAGGGCTTCTGTGGCCTTCAGAGTAAATAAGTGTTTTCCTGGGATGACACGTGAGCCCGGGAAGGAGGGGGGCTTGGCTGGCTCTGGCACAGAGGGAGGAACCCCGCGGGGATTCCACCACCAGTTGTCTGATGGACTAATGTTTCATTGCAGGCGGGGAATGATGAAGGAATTCCCCCGCAGCAGCCCCCACGGGGGATCCCGTTTGTCCTTTCCCACCCACGCTCTGCTCCCGGCAGAATTCCCAGCCGGCCGAGCTGCCGTGACCTTGTGCGAGCAAACAGCTCCGGCGAGGTGCTCCCTCACAGCCCTCTCTTCTCCTTGAGCATCTCTCCTCCTTTTCCAGAGATAAATCAGTGCACTGACCATTTTTGCTTATGTATTTTCATACATAGACGATTTGGATACATCCATAAGAATTCCAGAGGTCTGGATGGAAAATACAGCGGAGGAAGGAAGGTCTCCATCCTGGGAAAGGGTAAAGGAAAGATCCTTCAAAGGATTATCTCTGGCATTCACTTAATTTTATTACTTCCAGTGACTTTATTGCCTTCATTTTGCTTTCTGTTGCATTCCAGCACTTATTTAATAAACCCCTCTCTGGTTTTAAACAGCAGTTTAGTTTTTATGGTAATGCTAAACTTAATCAGATGCTCAAATTAGCTTGAAATTAATTACATTGACAGCAATAACCCTTGGTTCCCTCTCCATGTCCTGTGCACAGATCTCCTTCAGGCCTGCATTAAATGCCGTTTGGACACGAGAATCAGTTCCCTGCTGACGAGGGCAGTGCTGCTGGTGACACAGAGGGGAGCCAGATGGGGAATTTGGGATATGAGCAGCACCTTTTTCCTCAGGTGACAAAATCTGAGCTTCCCCTGCCATCCCCTCCAGGGGTTTTTGGCTTCCTGAAGGCACCTCCTTGCCATGGAGGGAAGTCAAGCCTGGAGGGACAGCAGGAGTCCTGGAATGGTCGGGGTTGGAAGGGACCTTAAGGCCCATCCAGTGCCACCCCTGCCATGGCAGGGACACCTCCCACTGTCCCAGGCTGCTCCAAGCCCCAATGTCCAGCCTGGCCTTGGGCACTGCCAGGGATCCAGGGGCAGCCACAGCTTCTCTGGGCACCCTGGGCCAGGGCCTGCCCACCCTCCCAGGGAACAATTCCTTCCCAAGATCCCATCCATTCCCTGTGTCCTGTCCCTCCGGGCCCTGTAAAAAGGCCAAAGATGCCTTTCCTTTGCTCTTGGGGTTTTCCCCGGGCTGGAGCCAGGAACGCCGGGCCCCTGTCCCACAGGAGCCTGTGAGCTCTGTCCAGGCTGTCCTTCACATCCCGGAGCACAGGAGGTGTTCAAGGAGAGGGGTGGGATCCATCCTGCCTGGGAGCTCTGTCCAGGCTGTCCTGCACATCCCGGAGCACAGGAGGTGTTCAAGGAGAGGGGTGGGATCCATCCTGCCGGCACAGCCCTCGGCTGCAGGGAATTCTCAGGGAATTCTGCATGTCGACAGCCAGCAGAGTTTGGGATATTAACACACAGTTCCTTGCCAGCAAGATTGCAGCGAGGTGTGCACCTCACAGAGAGTGCAGACAGCCTGATCCATCGAGGGCTCCTGCTAAATCCGCCGGAGCTCCCAGGGACCTAGAAAATGCATTATGGAATTCAGCAGGACCTTCTGCGGAGCCGGGATCGGCTCCTGGAGCAGCACCAGCCCCCCTTTGCTTGTGTTCTGGCTGGATGGGAGAAAAGCCATCGAATTGGAATTTAAAAACCCCAAATGGGGCCACAGCCCCAGCCTGGCTCTGCTGGCCGTGACTGCCACGCGTGCCCCGTGTCATTGTCATCTTCGAGCTGGGTCTGCTCCTGATTGGCTCCGAGGCAGAATCCATGGGGGCTGCCATGGAAGTTGTTTTTCCTTTTGGAATGAATAACTCTTGCGGTGAAGCTGACACGAAGCATAAATTTGTTAAATTACATAAACATTATTGCGACCCATAAAATTCAATGAATCCTCGTCGCCTGTTTACTCATGGCTGGCTTTGCTGTTTGCACAATGTAATTTAACGTGTCAATTTGCTCTCAAATAAAAAACATCTGGCCTTTTGACATGCCAAAAACACTGCGGAGAGGATCTGGGAAGGGAGCTGAAAGCCCGGGCTTTACATAGCAGTTAGCGAGGGGCTCTTAAAAGGGAGCCAATATCATCCAGATCAATTGATGGCCTCTTGGCAAACCTCCTCCTGCAAACCCGGCAAGATTAGTAAATTTTATCCTAATTAAAATTAAGAAAAGCCACGGACGGCTGGCACGTGCTTTGCAATTACATCTCCTGCCAATATTGACATCCACTCTATTGGATTTTTAAACAATCTTATTATTTTGTAATCATGAATAACAAGGAGAAAATTATACTTTTATAAGAGATTTTTTATTCCGGACGAGCTGCGCCATCCCAGGAAATTAATTCCCCTCTCTAAGCCCCTTAGCTCGAGATTCTCCTGAAAATCTCAGACTTTGGGAGTCGGGCTCGCCGCAGCGTCCCCGGCCCCGCAGCCCACGCTAAGAAAGGCCCTTAAATCCCAGTTTAATCCCTAATAAGCCATAATTCCTCTGGCTCCCCCAGACACACACGGGCGATGCTGACCTAAATAAGGGGAGCGAGGAGCCGCATGCGGCACCAGAGGGACGGAGCCGCTCCTGATTTGCATGGGAGACCCTCGGAGTAATTACAGATTAGGGAATGAAGCCAATCGGCCGCAGAGATTACGGAGCCACGTCCCGCAGGAGCTGCAGTGTTCCCCTTCCCGGAGGAGCACAGCCCCGCGGATCCAGACGCCACTGGAAGAGGAGCAGCGCCGGGCCAGCCGCCGGCTCGTGGGGTAATTACAAACCCTCTGGAAAAATCCGAGCAGATCCCCGCCATGAAATCAGGAGGTTACAGCGAGTTCAGGCCTTGCTTTAATTAAGGGAGAGACATCTCTTCCTTTAGGGAACGCTGAACTCACGTTCCAGCCGATAGGAAAGATTTCCCATATTGTCAGCGAGGCTTGGACACATTTGTGCGTAAATAAATTGGGATTTCTCTTCCCCTGCCAGGAGAACTCGCAGTGTTTGCTTTGAAAGTCTGTGGGACTGGCGGTGGTTTTGCTCTAATCAAGTTCTTGGCATTTTCTAGGGGCTCATAATGGGACTCAAGTAGTTGCACATTTTCTGTAATTGGACTCGAGTAATTGCACATTTCTCTAAATGATTAATGAACGGAATTAAAAAGTTTGAAAAAAGTCGCCTGTGACACTGGAGAAATGGGAACGGCGGCGGGGCTGGGGGAGAGAGGCTCTAACGCAAATATTTATGGGCTGGAAGGGCGACGGAGAGAGGAGGAATCCCGTCGGGATGGAGGGGCTGCTCCAGCCGGGTCCCGAGGGGTGCACGGCACAGAGCTGTGCGGGGATTGTCGGCTCGGGATATCAGAGAGATAACACATGGCAGAGGGGCTCCTGCCAAGCCCCAGCCGATCGCTCCTTGCGGGAGATAAAAGGGAATAAATAAGTTCCAGGACACGCACTGGTGGGGGGTTTTCACCGAGCTGTTCCCACATGGCGGTTCCTGCGTTTTCCCACCCAGCGAGCAGTGACCCCTGTGATTTCCAGTCAGGGATGGTGTTTGGTGGGAGATCTGGGAACAGGCGGTGCAGAGCTCTGGGCTTGGAAGCTGTCTGAGAGGGAAGGAAAAGAGCCGTGGACACCCCTGAGTGAAACCTGACTGCGAACACGGCCGGGAGCTGGATCTGCCCACTCCAGGCTGCAGGGGTGCTGGGGATGGGGGGCTGAGGCACGGAGAGATCCAGAGGGGAAAAGTGCATCCATCTGCACCCAGAGCTGGAATCCTGCACCCAAAGCTGGAATCCTGCATCCATCTGCATCCATCTGCATCCAGAGCTGGAATCTTGCGTCCATCTGCATCCAGAGCTGGAACCCTGCACCCATCTGCATCCAGCATTTGGCTCCTGCACCTGTCTCAGCTCCTGCCAGGCCAGCACAGCACAACCTGCCCTGCCCTGTCTGTCACCTCTGTGTCACTTTGCTTTCGCGCCATTGTCACCTTGTCACCACCTCCGGTCACACCAGGAGGGGCCGTGGCCACGCTGCCAGCTCAGAGGTGTTGGAGCTCCTCCTGCCCAGGGCAGGTGTGTGGAGATCAGAGCAGTGCAGGAGCACTGGGCCCAGCAGGAGAAAGGTGTGGAGCTCCGGAGCAAGTCCAGGGGGGCCCTGGAGTTGCTCCAAGGGCTGGAGCCCCTCTGGGGCCGGGCTGGGAATGCCGAGGGTGTTCAGCTGCAGAGGGAAAGGCTGTGCTGGAGCAGGAGCTGCCCTTCCCAGCCCAGGCTTCAGGCTCCCCATTGAGCATTCCCGCTCATCCCAAACCCTGCTCCCCGGGGATGGAAGGGCTGCTGCTTCAGGCCGGGGCTGCCAAATCCGCGGAGATTGCAGGAGGTGCCCTGGACTGCGCTGAGCTGATAACGAGCCCTGAGCCCAGACTGAACACGAGGGAGCTGCCGGCCCCTTCCCAGACAGATCCCACTGGGACTGGGGCTGTGCCTGGTGCTCCCTGCGCATTCCAGAACATCGGCACAGGCTGAGGGAATCTGCCTGGCTCCTTCAGACCACCCCAAGTGCCATCCCGGGGCACCCCGAGCCTCCCAAATTGCCCTCCCTGGGTGACGGCCCTGCCTCATCTCTGCACGGCAGTGTGCCCTGGTGGGAATGATGTCATTCCCATGCTGCCTTTGGCAGGGGCCGCTTGGCCACGGCTGCTGGCCCAGGGACAAAGGGAGGACGGTCTGGGCACGCAGGGATGGCCAGATGGGATCACAGAGAAGGTGCAGGTTTGGAGCCCTTGTTATTGCCCTTTCCCACTCCAGATCCGCATCCCAGCAGGTCCCCTGCGCTGGAATGGCACAGCGATGGCAAAAGGAGTCTCCAAGCCCTGTGAGGCCTTGGCGTGTTGTAAGCCATCACAGATCATGGAATCATGGAATGGCTTGGGCTGGCAGGGACACCTTCCACTGCCCCAGGCTGCCCTAAACTCCATCCGGCCTGGCCCTGCTCTCGGTGCCTCTTCATCACTGCCTGGGAAAGGTGAGAGAAGCCCCCAGACCTGCCCCTGCCCCCCGGAGCTGGTGTCCTTCAGAACTGCAGCCAGGAGAGGACATTCCCAGAGCCCTCTGCTCCCATCCCATCCCACAGCTTCCCCCCCTCGGCAGCGGGAGGCACCGGAGCACCGGGGAGGGAGAGCTGGGCTGGAATATCTGTCCTGGTCTGAGCCAGCAAAACCAAATAACAGCGAGGCAGCAGCAGCAGCAAAATAGGATTTATAATACCCTCAGCTTTCCTCTCCAATTTCAGCTGTGAAGATGAATGTTTGCTGCGCTCTTATTCATTTATCCATTATTTTTCCTATCTCCTGAGGGACACTGTGCTTCCCAACACACACACACACAGAGCGTTTACTTCTCCTCCTAAAAATCCCCCCAGTTCTGCCCTAAAAGAATGAGCTGCTGAGCATTCCTGTGTCCTTGTGCAGTGATCCATCCCTGGGCAACAGGAGAGGGGGGACTCTGCCCCTCTGCCCCACCTGCAGAGCTGCTCCAGCGCTGGGCTCCAGCATCAGCAGGACATGGAGCTGCTGGAGCAACTCCAGAGGAGGCCCCAGAGCCCCTCTGGAGCCAGGCTGTGAGAGCTGGGAATGTTCACCGCGAGAAGGGAAGGAGGCAGGGAGAGCTCAGAGCCCCTGGCAGGGCCTGAAGGGCTCCAGGAGAGCTGCAGAGGGACTGGGGACAAGGGATGGAGGGACAGGACACAGGGAATGGCTTCCCACTGCCAGAGGGCAGGGACAGATGGGATATTGGGAAGGAATTGTTCCCTGGGAGGGTGGGCAGGCCCTGGCACAGGTGCCCAGAGGAGCTGTGGCTGCCCCTGGATCCCTGGCAGTGTCCAAGGCCAGGCTGGACAGGGCTTGGAGCAGCCTGGGACAGTGGGAGGTGTCCCTGCCCATGGCAGGGGGTGGCACTGGCTGGGCTTTAAGGTCCTTCCCAACCCAAAGAATTCCATGATTCACCCTGGGATCCCTGGAGCTGCAATCCTGGCGGTGCAGGCTCCTGCCAGGTGAGTAATCGCTCCCGAGCCCACAAAGCCACGGAGCTATTGGGAAATTTGGCTCAACAGCTGTGCTCAGGGGCTTGTGGCTCCCCGGGCAGAGGGTGCCAGTCCCGGGGGCACGGGGATGAGGACAGGATCCCCATGGAATGGGCGCCCCGCTCCACGCCGATCCCTGCCCGTGGCCGCTCGCTGCCGGGGCGATAAAGCGTGGGTAATGTTGTGTTGCAGGAGGAACAATGAATGGAAATGAGTTGGAGAGGGTTTATTATTAAAGGCAAGATTGATGGTTCAGCTCTCTGGTGTGGGAAAAGCTGCTGTCCTTATTAAATGTAATTATCTGCAGCGCTAATAAAAGCCTGCACATTTCCCCGGGTCAGGCTGCTCCCGCTCCCCCTGCGCTCCCGAACGCTAATCAGCAGCAGCTGGAAGAGCCTGGAGAGGAGTTCGGAGGAGATGCCCATCACGCCGAGCGCTCGCTAATTGCTGCTCAAGGACGAACTCCGCTCCGCCGGGGCGGCTGCAGCGCTGCCCGGGCGGGGAAAGGTCCCTGGCTCTTCCCCGAGCCCTGCGGAGCGCCGGGACAGCGGCAGAGCCCCGGGGGGAGAGGCGGAGGGAGACAGGCTTCTCCCGGAGCCGGGGTGGGAACGGTCACCCCGCGCCCTTGTGAAGGTTCCCGCAGCCGCAGAGACACCCGGGCCGCTGCCGCCCCTCCCCGGGATGCTGCGGGTGCGGTAACGAGCTGTGACCTCAAAGGGATGAGAACAAAAGCCGGGATGCGGAGGGGAGGAGGCATCATCCCAAATGAGATGCTTCGCGGCGCTTTGATCTGCTATTGTTTTAATTAATGCCTCTAATAAGAATGGGAGATTCTGGATAAAGGATCCCTGGATCATCAATTTAATGAGCTTTCCCTTTGGAGGAGGTGTGAGCGAGGCTGCTGGCCCGGCTCGCAAACTTCCCGGCAGCGGCAGCGCCGGCTCGGCCGGCCTGGGAAAGCTGCGGGAGCGGAGACAAAGGCTGGGAAAACAAATAATCCAAATAACCTTCCCCAGCCTTCCCGAAGGAAGCACAAAGCCGTGCGGCCTCCGTCACTTTTAGCCTGATCTCAGCAGAGGGTGAGGCAAAGCCTCTGAGGAAACCAAAAGGGCAATTTTTGGAGGGCAGGACCGTCCAACCCCGTGGATTAGAGGGGCTGAGCAGGGTCTCCTTCCCATGTCCAGGGTCTGGAGCTTCCCTGGGAGCTGTGGAATCAACCCAGAAGGATCTGAGCTGAGCAGCAGATCCAGCGGAGGGAACTTTCTTGCATCAGATCCAGAGAAATTGTCCTTTGAGGCCAAACCCTTTGGCCTCCCTGTCTCTTTTAGAGATTTTGCCTTCCAGATTCTGCAACCGCTGTGCTGAAGTTCCAGGATGGAATCCGCTGGGAGGACAAATCCCTGATGGGTGCACCTGGATCGCCCTGCTGAGCTCACCGTTCAGCCCAGCGGAACCAGTACAGGCTGTGCTGCCACTGCAGAGGGCTGGGAAGCCTCTGGGGGAGCTCGGCCGGGACCCGGCTCTCCAGGGAGTGCAGGGCTCATGAGCGACTCAGCTCCCCCGAGTCCTGGGGGCTCAGCGGATCAGCTCCCCCAAATCCCGGCGGATCAGCTCGCCCAAATCCTAGGGGATCAGCTCCCCTGAATCCTGGGGCTCAGCCCCCCTGAATCCTGGCAGATCAGCCCCCCCAAATCCCAGCGGATCAGCCCCCCTGATTCCCGGCGGATCAGCCCCCCTGAATCCCGGTGGATCAGCTCCCTTGAATCCCGGTGGATCAGCTCCCTTGAATCCCAGCAGATCAGCTCCCCTGAATCCTGGGGCTCAGCCCCCCTGAATCCTGGCAGATCAGCCCCCCTGATTCCCGGCGGACCAGCCCCCCTGATTCCCGGCGGATCAGCCCCCCGGTGCTGCTCTCCCACACTGCTCCTGCAGATGCCATGGGACAATGGGGCCGGGCCCGGGCAGGGGCTGGGGACCTGCAAATCCTTGGGAATCGCATCCATCCGAAGCAGGGCCTGGAGCAGCCATGGGCAGAGCTCTGCAGAGCTCAGCAGCCCCCATGGGCTCCCTGCCACTTTGGGGTGCCCTGGGCTTCTCCCAGCCACAAAAGGGAATATTGGCAGGAATCCCTGTGCCCCAGCCAGGCACTAAGGAGCTCCCAGCTGCTTGAGGGGCACCAGGAATCACCCTCCTGACTCAGGCTAATTGCCCCAATGGAATCATTCCTATTAAAATCTCCTGATGGCACAGGTTGTGGTGCTGGGATGGACAGACAGACAAACAGCCCCAGCTCATCCCAATTCCTTCCCATGCTCATTCCCACTGCTCCAGCGAGTGGCAGGGCTGCCAGCAGTGGGATGGAGCACACATGCCAGGCTCCAGCTGACCCCACAGAGCTCCCCATTCCCAGGCAGCATTTTCCAAGCCGAGCCCGGTGATTTCCCTGGCTGGGAAATCACAGAGCACCGAGGCGGCCGCTGTGCCGTGGATCCCGCAGGCAGGGTGGGGATTCCAGCTGGAGAAGCTTTGCTTTCAGCTTTGCCTGACCAAGGAGTAAATAGAGGGAATTTTCCCCCCTGTGCGTCTGGATGTAATTTCAGGGTGGGAAGTTGTCATTTTTCTGCTGGTGGCGTTGGCTGTCAGTTCCCAGGGATGTCAGCAGAGCCGCAGGACTGGGGCCAGCTCCCATCAGAGCCGGTGGAAATGGATTTCTGCTTCCCGCAGCCTCACCGGGGATGGATTGGGCCGTGCTGCTGTTCCAAAGCCGGGGGTGAATTCAGGGTGCTCCATAAATAATTGTCATTAACAGCAGCGCCTGGCCCCAGCTCCTCCCTGCCTGCCAGAGCCCTGAACCTGCCTCGGCTTTCCAGCATTGCTCCAGGATGGAACCCGAGGCTCCTGCATCATCCCAGAGGTGGCACAGGTCCCTCGGAGCTGGCACTGGCCAGGTCGGGATGTCCCCATGAACAGGAGCCTTTCTCCCCCAGAAATGGAGATTCTCACCCCCAGGGCCTGCTGGCTTTTCCAAAACATCTCCTCCCAGAACACCCCAATCCTCAAGCAGCTCACCTGACACCCCTCTGGCCCTCAGATCTGGCATCTCACAGTGACATAAATGTCCCTCTAAGGGTGACAAAAGTCTTGTTTTTCCCCCAGCTGGGTTTTTGGGTCATCGGGGATGAAGCCTGGAGGGGTGGGAGTTTCCCCATGCCCTGCTGGGTGTTTTGGGGGCAGGAAGAGCTGCAGAGCAGGGCAGCAGAGGAGCTGAGCTGCCTCCATCCCCCCGGCCCCGCGGCAGCTCCTGGCCTTGGCAGGGAGTGCTGGGCTGAGCTAATGGTTATAAAAAACCCAATTCCTTCTGGCACCTTCCTCCCCTGCAGACCAGGCAGGAAAGCTGATTTCTTTTGCAGTTTCATTTACTCGGAGCTGAAAGATTCCTGTCCAGGGCTGGCTCCCCTGTCCTCCAGCCAGTTAGAGCACAATCCTGCCTAAATTGTCTTTTTGATAACTGTTCTGGCTGTGAGAACAGAGCTTCCTGCGGGGAATTCACACAGGGCTGCCTCCCGCTCCCCCCATCCCTCATATTGCAATATTGCTCTTTACCCAGCAGAAGAGATTCCTAATCGGCTCCACGGAAAGCAATAAAGCCTTTGCAACACTTCATTGGCTCTGACATTTAAGGCAGGCGGCAGCAGAGCAGCGGCAGGAAGGGCCTCCCGCCTGGAGCCAGGGTGGGAGCTGGGTGCTGCGGGGAGGGGGTCTGGGACCTCGTGGGGCATCAGTCCAGTCTGTGGGGCATCAGCCCAGCCTGTGGGGCACCACTCAGTTTGTGGGGCATCACTCAGGCTCATGGGGCATGGCTCTGTCTGTCTTTTGGGTATATAATTCCACCTCATGGGGCATTGCTCTGCCTTAAGGGATATTGCTCCATTTTTTTTTGGGGTGTCACTGCAACTTACGGGGCATCACTCCATCCATCCACCCATCCATCCATCCATCCATCCATCCATCCATCCATCCATCCATCCATCCATCCATCCATCCATCCATCCGTTGATCCATGTCTCCATCCATTCATCAGTCTTTTGGGGCATCACTCCACTCTATGGGGCATGATGCCATCCAGCCCCCCATCCATCCCTCCATCCATCCATCCCTCTGTCCATCCATCCATCCATCCCTCTGTCCATCCATCCATCCCTCCCTCCCTCCATCCCTCCATCCCTCCATCCCTCCATCCATTTCTAGGGCATCACTCCAAACCATGGGCCATCCCTCCCCCCCGGGCCATGTCTCAGGGCTGTCCGTGCTCCCTGCCCCACCCCACAGCACCCACACCCCACCCAGGCCCCCGTGTTCCCCTTTCCCCCCCGGGAGCTCCGTGGGCTCAGGCCCTGCCCCAGCTGGAAGGGCTCAGTTTTATGAGCCTGCGAGTGCAGACGGAGCCGTTCCCTACAAGCCCTGGGAGGATTTCAGCTGGAGCAGGAGCAGCGTGCTGAGCATCCTGGCACGGTGCCGCTGCTCCTATAAAGCGTCATGTTTCCAAATGGGTAATTACTGCACTGGGATTTATGCAGTACTTCCTCTAAGTGGTTGTGTGGGCTGCCATTCCTCGATGAATTAAAAAAAAAAAAAAAGAGAGAAAGAAAGAAAAAAAAATATAGAGAAGAGAAAAAGCAGGATAAAAAATCCCCGGAGCCTGGTGCAGCGGCGGTGGCGAGGCGAGGGCAGCAATGAGCTCGGCGTGCTCTGCCCTTACCTGGCAATAATGGGAAAGTGCTCCTTCAATTGAGCTGTTCCATTCTTTCGCCCTGAGCTATGAGGAGTAGATTGGATGAAAATTATCAGGCTCCCTGTCTAGAATAAATATTCTCGCAATGGAGCAAGCCATAAATAAGCGAGCGGCAATATCCTGGGTTATGAAGATATAATTTCTGTCTTTAATAGCTGAGCAGGCCCCGGGGAGCGGCTGCGAGTGGCCTGCCTGGCCCCGCTATTGATGAGGGGGAAAATACAAACAAGCAAAGAGGAGCTTTTGTTTCCTTAACCCTGGAATTATGGATACTCCCAGGGAAATAACGAGGAGGAACCTGCGGCTCTGTGGCCACAGAGGGCGAGCAGCAGCTCCAGAGGGATTAGCCGGGCTCAGCCCTCGCTTTATCCCTTGGGAAGGCTGCCCCAGGCTCCCCCAGAGCCCCGTGCCTGCTGATGGCACCCTGGAAGCATTCCCGGCCCTGGGATGGCTCCCTTGGCATCAGGAATGCACATTCCGGGAGGGGATGGGGACCTGGAGCAGCATCCGGGATGTTCCCCACCTCGGAGGGACAATTCCCCCCATCCCAGGGAGAATTTAGCAGAATCCATGTCTTTATTCCCAGCGAGAATCCCACAAAATCCACGTGTTCACTTCCAGCGCCGCCGCCGGCCCCGCCTTTGGAAGCCGCAAGGTGGGCTGATAATTAATAAGAGTTGCCGGGATGAAGCTCCAATTTTGATGGGATTAGTCTTAATGGTTTTATTTTGAAAAGCCATTTAATGACTAATCAGCTCTCCCTCGGAGGCTGAGACGTGCCCGGGCTGTTTAAAGCAGTCTGGGAGGGGGCTTTGCTGCCGGGCAGCTGGGCAGAGCTCCTTACGAATGTCCTGCTTTTCCCGATCCCCCTGAGCTGTCTGTGCCCCCCCAGGCCCGGGGTGCCCATCCCACCTCCCACAGGTGTCCCGGGTTGGGTGGGACAGGGCTCGGAATCACCTGGGGTGGGGGGAGGTGTCCCTGCCCACAGTGGGGGGGGGTGGAATGGGATGAGCCTTAAGCTTCCAACCCAACCCAGTCTGGGATTCTGTGATCCCATTATGGGCTGGGGGGGTCAAATGGATCAGACTGGTGCTCCCAACCCTACTGCTCCCACCCCCCAGCCCCTTAATTTATAACCCAACAAAGCCATTCCTAAATCTTTTAATTACGAGGAGTGACGGGGGAAGAACTCCTCTCATTGCAGAGCTGCTGACACGATCCGGAACCAAAGGCTGCAGTTTGGGCAAGAAAAGGGTGGAAATCCCACCAGGTGGGATCTGGATCACCTTCCCCTGGCTGGGAGAGCTCGGAACCCATCAGGGAAGATCCCCCCGTTATTAAATTAGATGTTTTTGAAAAGCCCCGCCACGCCGCGGTTTCGTCCCGGTAAATCTGTGATTTACATTTAATTCTGGGTAACCTTTCCACGGGCACCGAGGTGTGAAGGAATTTAATGACACAAAGCCACGTTTATGAAGAGCCCATTCATATTCATTAGGCTCAGCAGTAACAACCCTGCCTGTGACATCTCTCTAGGCCTTCATTGCTGCAGATTCGGGGATACGGCCAGAGGTGCCATCACACCTGCCCAAAACAGCATCCCCAAAAGAGAGGAATGACGGCAGGGCTGGAAATCAGACATTCCCAGGTTTGGCACAGGAAGGGCCGGGACCACCCTTCTGGTTTAGAGATTTGGGGTAAGAATGGAGGCCTGGAGAGGAATATCTTCATTTCCAGTCTGGCTGAGCAGCCCGGCCGTGGGGCAGCTGCTCTTGTGGGTGATGTCCTGGGATGCCCTGGCTGGGCCGCAGCTCATTGCTCCTCACACACCCAGCCCAGCAGTGTGGGCAAATTCAAACCTGGTTGGCACTGGGCTGTGCCCTGCAAGCCCTGCCTGGTGACAAAGCCGAGGAGCCACAGGTGCCTGCCCTGAGAAATGGCTGGGTGTGAATGACCAGCCTGGATGTGCTGTGCTCATGGGGACAGGGACAGGGACACGGCAGGGAGGGGCCCGGGAAAGGTGGGATAATGGGGGATCTCCGTGGGGCTCAGGAGATCCTGAGCTCCTCCAGAGCAAGGGTTTTGCTGCCATGCCTTCCCGAGGCAGCGGCGATCGCTCAGGAGGCAGAAGGGAAGTGCCAGGAACCAGGGAACCCCGCACAGCTCCTCGGTGACCTTGGCAGGGCAGTTTACTTCTCCAGCTCCTTGTCTCCATCCCGAGGGAGCCACAGCTGCTGCTGCTCCCTGTCCTGGCTGTGGGGAGCTGCCGTGGCAAACCCTGGAGATGCCAAAGGATCTGCTGGCAGTGCCGGACACTCCATCCCCATCGTCCCAGGAGTGGGTTTATCCCACAGCAGCAACAGGAGCAGGATTTTCCTACTGAACATTGCTCAAAACCCAGCAGAAAGAGTACCAATGTCCCTCTGCGCTGCACAGACACCCCCAGATGGCAGCTGCAGCTCCGGCCCGGAGGAGGAGGGCACGGAGAGGGGACCCAGCGCCAGCAGCGGGAGAGAGATCCTTATTTACCAGCCCTGTTCCCAGGCAAAGCGCCTTGGAGAGCTGCTGACATTGTGACATGCCCACTTGCAGAGCGGGGAGAAGCGTCTGAGGGGCTGCCTGTGCTGCAAATGAAACATTAATTAATTTCCCAGCAGGAAGGATATAAATAACAGAATCAGATGGTGCGACTTATTCATGAGGGCTGATGGAAGCAATTGTTATTCCTGCCTGGGCAGGCAAAGAGTGTGCTCTCCTCTCCTGGCAGCGCTTCCCCAAAACACGAACAGGAGGAACCGTGTCCCATCCCCCATCCCGTGTCCCCACAGCTCCAGGATGGTCCCAGCGCAGGGATCCCTCGGAGGGGACACTGCTGGGGCTGGGGGTGATGGATTTGGGGGCAGGAGGAGGAATGTGCAGGAGTGGAAGGGAAGATGCTTCCCAACAGCCAGGAATTCCTCCTGGTCTGAGCACTCCTGGATGGGGTACAGGGAACTGGGGAGTCCTTGAATCATGAAATGGTTGGGAAGAGCTTAAAGCCCAGCCCTGCCATGGCAGGGACCCCTCCCACTGTCCCAGGCTGCTCCAAGCCCTGTCCAGCCTGGCCTTGGACACTGCCAGGGATCCAGGGGCAGCCACAGCTGCTCTGGGCACCTGTGCCAGGGCCTTCCCACCCTCCCAGGAACAATTCCTTCCCAATATCCCATCTATCCCTGCCCTCTGGCACTGGGAACCATTCGCTGTGTCCTGTCCCTCCATGCCTTGTCCCCAGCCCCTCTCCAGCTCTCCTGGAGCCCTTCAGGCCCTGCCAGGGGCTCTGAGCTCTCCCCAGATCCTTCCCTTCTCGCGGTGAACATTCCCAGCTCTCCCAGCCTGGCTCCAGAGCAGGGATTTCTCTCACAGGCCTAGGGCATTGTTCAGAATTTCAGTTTTAGCTTTATGGTGTCCCATGGAGCTGGGGACACGCTGTGCTCCTGGGCCTGCTGCAATGGCACTGCGAATATCCATCCCAAAGCCCCAGAGCTGCTGCAGGGCTGGGTTTGGTGTCAGTGAGGTGCAAACAGGGCCTGGAGAACCCCAGTAAACCCAGGGGTGTCCCTGTGCCGGGAGGGCAGCGCGGCAGGAGCAGCCACCCTGCGGCTCCTCGGCACCGCAGCGCTCCCGCTCCGGCTCCGGCTCCGCGGATCCTGCCCTGCTTCCCCCGGAGCTGAGATTTTCCGCACTGTGCTGCCTTTTCATTTGCCGGTGCTTAAAAGGATTGGGAAGATTAGGAGATTTCAATTTAGCAGCAGGCAGGCAGGATGGCAGGCGGCTTCCTGCTCCTGCACAACGTGCCCTCATCAATAACAGCCCTCAGCCACCAAACGCTCCGAGGGGAAAACAAGATTTATTTGCTGTAAAAAATGGGGAACCAAAGAAAAACAAAACAATCCAGCCCCAGCCCCCACTGCTTTCGGTTTCTGGGGGTGTGAAGTGAAAATTGTTGAACTTGAAGGAGATGCTCAGCGTCCCCAAGCCTGGGAGCAGTGTCCCTGAGTAGCCTGGCAGCATCCATCGCCTAATCCAAATTTCCCCCAGCCTGGGAGCATCCATCACCCTGGGAGTGGTACCCAAATCCAAATTTCCCTCAGCCTGGGAACATCCATCACCCTGGGAGTGGTACCTGAGCATCCCCCAGGCTGGAGCAGTGTCAAGTGTCCCGATCCTGGAGCAGTGTCCAATGTCCCCATCCTGGAGCAGTGTCCCCATCCTGGGGCAGTGTCCAGTGTCCCCAGGCTGGAGCAGTGTCCAGTGTCCCGATCCTGGAGCAGTGTCCAATGTCCCCATCCTGGGGCAGTGTCCCCAGCCCTGGGGCAGTGTCCAGTGTCCGCAGCCTGGAGCAGTGTCCAGTGTCCGCAGGCTGGAGCAGTGTCCAGTGTCCCCAGGCTGGAGCCATGTCCAGTGTCCCCATCCTGGAGCAGTGTCCCCAGCCCTGGGGCAGTGTCCAGTGTCCCTCTCCATCCTGAAGCAGTGTCCCAGTGTCCCCATCCTTGGGCAGTGTCCCCATCCTGGGGCAGTGTCCAGTGTCCCCATCCTGGAGCAGTGTCCACATCCTGAAACAGCGTCCCAGTGTTCCGATCCTGGAGCAGTGTCCAGTGTCCCCAGCCCTGAAGCAGTGTCCCCATCCTGAGGTAGTGTCCAGTGTCCCTCTCCATCCTGAGACAGTGTCCCAGTGTCCCCAGCCCTGGAGCAGTGTCCCCAGCCCTGAAGCACTGTCCCAGTGTCCCCAGCCCTGAAGCAGTGTCCCCAGCCCTGAAGCAGTGTCCCCATCCTGGGGCAGTGTCCCCAGCCCTGAAGCAGTGTCCCCATCGTGGGGCAGTGTCCCCAGCCCTGAAGCAGTGTCCCCATTCTGGGGCAGTGTCCAGTGTGCCCATCCTGGGGCAGTGTCCAGTGTCCCCATCGTGGGGCAGTGTCCCCAGCCCCGGCCAGCCCCTGCAGCCGCACATGTGCCGCTGTTATGAAAACGTGCAGCTCCCGTCGGCACCCAGCGATCGGCTCCGAGATATCCCTGCCAGCCGCCATGGAGGGCCTTTTTTCCCTCCTCTCTTTTCCCTTTGATTGGAACGGAGCCTCCTGGGAGACGTGAACTCATCGCAAATGGCTTCCCAGGGATGGGAGCAAATGAAATGTAACAAATCTCCATTTGCAATTTTGGGGGCACGTGACTGGAATGGGAATGGGGCTGGCTGAGCTCTGCCTCGGTGCGTTCCCGAGCGCTCCGTGCCTGCTGCTGCTGCTGCTGCTAAAATAAACCCTTTATCACCTTCATCCTTCATTTCCAGCACAGCCAGAGAACACAGGGAAATGGCCCAGCCTGGCCCAGTTAGCCCCGGAGTTCTGCTTCCCGGCACGGGCGAGAGGGAGGAGATTTCATCCCGGTTTTCCTCAGAGCTGCGACCCCTGTTCGGAATGAGGACATTGGGGGTTGTGGTGGTGTGGAGAAGCTTCCCATGGGGCTGCAGAGCTGCCCTGGGCATGCACTGTGCCCTGTGGTGACATTCCGTGCCATTCCCTGCCCTGCTGTTCCCTGCCATGCCATTTCCTGCCATTCCCTGCCCTGCCATTCCCTGCCATTCCCTGCCCTGCCATTCCATGCCATTCCCTGCCATTCCCTGCCCTGCCATTCCCTGCCCTGCCGTTCCCTGCCATGCCATTCCCTGCCATTCCCTGCCATTCCCTGCCATGCCATTCTGTGCCATTCCCTGCCCTGCCATTCCCTGCCCTGCCATTCCCTGCCATTCCCTGCCCTGCCATTCCCTGCCCTGCCATTCCCTGCCATTCCCTGCTCTGCCATTCCCTACCATTCCCTACCATTCCCTGCCATTCCCTGCCATGCCACGCAGCACCAACCACTCCCAAAGCCCCCCCGGTTCAGCCCTGCCTGTCCCAGCTCCCCATGGTTTCCCTGGGAACCCCCAGAGTCTCCCTCTGCCCCTTCCAGCATTTCTCCCTCGGTCAGGCCATCCCAGCCCTGGACAGAGCCGGAGCTGTCCCTGCCCAGGCCACCCCAGCCCAGGGACAGGTCCCATGTGTGCCCTGTGGCTCTCAGTCACTGCCAATGGACACGAGGCTGCTCTGGTGGAACCCTGGCGTTCCGGGACGGTGGCTTTGGGATATTTTTAACCTCGCAGCAGGATCAATTGCCATTGTCACTCCCCTGCAGGCTAAAGAGCCCCGACCTCACCAGGTCAACAGCCTGGAGGCATTAGGGAGTTTCATGTTCTGCCTCCCAATTGCCTCCCAGTGCTCTCCAGACTCTGCCTGGTGATGTTGGAGTCCAACTCCCACATTTGGCCTGCACAGCTTGGATTTTATTTGATATTCTAAACACCAAAGTGCAAAGTGGAGGGGCTCAATGTTAAAATTGCAAAATAAAAGGGTAGATTTTGTTGGCTATTGGGAAGGAATTGTTCCCCGTGAGGGTGGGGAGGCCCTGGCACAGGTGCCCAGAGGAGCTGTGGGGTAGTTGAAGGTGTCCCTGCCATGGCAGGGGTGGAATTGGATGAACTTTAGGGTCCTTTCCAACCCAAACCATTCCATATTTCTGTGAAAAAATCCTCGCT
Source organism: Acanthiza pusilla (assembly GCA_036630365.1). Classification (NCBI taxonomy): domain Eukaryota; kingdom Metazoa; phylum Chordata; class Aves; order Passeriformes; family Acanthizidae; genus Acanthiza; species Acanthiza pusilla. Next base: position 19,750,229 of record JAXCHO010000004.1, on the reverse strand, counting down.
GGTCCCAAACCTTCAGAAGGACATCCCTGGGCATGCCTGGATCTGGATCCCTTCCCACGACCACAGGGATCCAGCGCTCAGGGTGGGCATCTGCTGGCCACGGAGCTCTGGGCTCGTGCCAGGGCTGATTTGTTGTGGACTTTCCTGTGAATGCTGAGGATTGGGACCATTTGTGTCCTTCCTGCGGAGCTCACTGCGTGCAGGGGCCTGGCTCACCCTGAATCCCACGGCAGCATCTCCAGCCCTTGAGGTGACCTCACCCCATGTCACCCAGGTGTGGATTTGAGTCAGGATTGGGATATTTGCATTCAGCCCCCAGCCCCGGGTGTGCTGTGGTGCGGGGCTGGGCGGGTCTGTGCCCACCGATGCCATCCCTGTTTGATTCCCTGGGACTGACAGCCGTGCTCCGTGCGGGCCTGGGCTCGGGGCTTGGGGCTGGCTCTGCCCTGGGTTATAAATATCCCGGCGGCTCTGGCAGCCGAAGGGAAGCGCCGAGCCTGACGAGGAACAGATGTAATTTTACAGGAGCATTCGCGGCTCCGCGGGGTTAAGGAGATGTGAGCACAAACACAAAATTCCCTGGTTCGTGTGCTCTGCTCGGGAAAGCCCCATCCCATCCCATCCCATCCCATCCCATCCCATCCCATTGATCCCATCCCATCCCATCCCATCCCATCCCATCCCATCCCATCCCATCCCATCCCATCCCATCCCATCCATCCCATCCCATCCCACTGATCCCATCCCATCCCATCCCATCCCATGGATCCCATCCCATCCCATCCCATCCCATCCCATGGATCCCATCCCATCCCATCCCATCCCATCCCATCCCATCCCATCCCATAGATCCCATCCCATCCCATCCCATCCCATCCCATTGATCCCATCCCATCCCATTGATCCCATCCCATTGATCCCATCCCATCCCATTGATCCCATCCCATTGATCCCATCCCATCCCATCCCATCCCATCCCATCCCATCCCATCCCATCCCATCCCATCCCATCCCATCCCACTGATCCCATCCCATCCCATCCCATCCCATCCCATCCCATCCCATCCCATCCCATCCCATCCCATCCCATCCCATCCCATCCCATCCCATCCCATCCCCATCCTGCACACTCGCAGCAGTGCCACCTCTGCTCTGGGGGCACATTCCCAGGGGACACGGGGTCACCCATGGTGGGACCCAGCCATGGAATCATCCTGGAGCCCAGCCCAGCTTGGATTGGGCTGCAGGTGTGGCATGGGCAGGAGGAACAGGCAGGGCCCACCCAGGGATGCTCCCAAGCATCTCTCCCTGGGAATGGGGCCCTGTGAGATCCAGGAGGCAGAAATGTCCTTGTCAGGAGGGGACCGGGACAGGGAGGGAGGCAGGGAGGAGTCTCGGTGACATTTGGGGGGAGGTGGAGTGAGGTGACAGAAATGAAGGGTGGCAGAGAGGAGCTGCAGCCCCCAGCCCTCACTCCAAGGGCACTCCTGCCTCTTGGGATGCAGCTCTTCCCGCAGATCTCCCTGGAGCACTGACAGAACGGGTGGCTTGTGGGAACAGCCCTGGCTTTGGGGTCAGTCCCTCACATCCGTCGGGAGCTCTGGTGTTTGGGCTGGGCTGTGCCAGGCCGTGCCAGGCTGTGCCAGGCTGTGCCGACTCTCCCTCTCCATTTTGCAGGAGCAGAGTTAATTTGACAGAACAAACAGAGGGAAGGCTGTGCTAATGAGACACAGATGAATCTCGCCGGCTCCCGGGGTGTCCGGGGAGCTGTTTCTGCAGCACTAATAACCCAGCCTACAACAATGAGCCAGGCTGAGATTGTTTGTTGTTGCTAATGGATGCTGGGAGGACTTTATCCAGCGCCGAGAGGTGCAGGCTGGCAGTGCTGGGAAGGAGCCTGGCACCAGCACCAGCAGCACCAGAACGCTCTGCCTCCGGGGGCTCCCGGGGTGTGCCCCCCAAAGGATGGGCTCCAGGGCTGTCCCTCAGCGGGGAAGGGAGTCTGGAGAAGACCTGGGGCTCTCTCTGAGGGATTTTCTGTGCTCCAAGGTGCTGTGGAGGACAGGGATGGAGGAATGCTGGGGCGGTGAGGGTGGTGAGCACCAGGGAGGTGCTGGAGCTCCTGCCATCCTCAGAGCACTTGGAACCCTCACTCCTGGGCAATTCCTGCTGGGAATGCTGGGCTAGCCACTGGTCTGAGGCAGGAATCTCCAGCAGGCTCGGATGGCCCCATGGAAAAGTCTGTGGCCAGGGAGAGAGTGGAAAGAGCCCAAGTTGGGGTGATGTGGCCAGCACATGTCATGTGCCAGAAACTTCCCTGAAAAACCCCAAGACTCTCAAAATGGATAAAATGCCACCATTCCAGGCTCTGTGGATTATCGAGCAGCTGGGGGGCTCTGTTGGGCTTTCTGGGTGTGGGGATGTCTCCCTGGGGAATTTGAGCAGCAAAACACCCAAACCACTGCCTCCAGCTCCTTCTCTCTCGCAAGGCCTTGCCCTGATTTGTTAAAGAAATGATGTTGAAAGCAGAAGCCACAGCGGGGGCAGCTGGCTCCAAGCAGCCCCTTGTCCTTCTCCAGCCCCGGTGATTTTTGCTGCTCTGGGCTCTGACCTCCCCTGTCATGGATTCTGCCTGGGCGCTGGCCCTGGTCACAGCCGTGACCCCCGTGGGGACAGAGCCCCAGCAGCAGCCACAGCCCTGGGTTCACACAGGAGGCTCAGCAGAAACTGCTGGGAGGAAAGTGAGAAAAGAGCAGAGAGATGCAAATGCAGTGGAAAAAGTGACTGTGAGCAGAGGCGCTGGGACAGCCCTGCCTCTTGCAGCAGGGCACTTTCCACCCACCGAGGCCTTTCTGTCTCACCTTTCCCTCCAGCCCCGCAGAGCAGCCATTTCACGTCCCTGCACTTCCCAACAGCCTGGAAGTGGCTGGCTTGCAGAGAGGGAAGCTCTAGCAGGAAAACAAAGCCATGGGAATCAGGAGGATATTTGTTTTCCTATCTCCAGAGCGAGCCTGGGGACAGAGGCTCGGGGAGGTTTGGTTTGCGGCGCTGGAATCGCCTCCCGATAGGTTTGGGTTGGAGGGTTCGTGTTTAGCTGAATCACAGTTAAGTACAGGAGACACCAAACACAGCCTTAAATCCAGGCTTATTCAGGAAAGATCTTTAAGCGTGTAATTATCTTTAAGCACATGCTTAGGTGCCTCCTGAGTGGGGATGCTCGGCTGAATTAGGGCTGTAATTACCGGGCTGCTCCCGTGTTTATCCCAAGCCGCTCTGTGGTGCTGCCCTGTGCCAGCCCCAGCGGGGCGAGCTGGGCACCCTGGCCCCAGGGAGAGCCTCGGTGGCCCTCTGCACCCAGCAGCTCCTGGAGGGGCTCGGCAGCTCCGGGGTTAGCCATGCCAAAGCCCTTTGAGGTGCTGCTCCACCGGGGCCTGGGATCAGCCCGGCGCTGCAGAGCCTCCCCTTCCTCTTGTGCAAAGAGCCAGCACAGCTGTATCGGCAGTGATAAACATCTGCAGGCCGTGATAAACATCTGCAAGCCGAGCAGGGCTCCGGAGGCGCTGGTGGCTTCGCGCTGGGGCTGTCCTGGGCAGGGAACGGCTCCGTCACCACCACCACCGGAGCCACTCGTGCTCCCCCTGCTCCCAGCCTTCCCAAAGGCATGGAGAGCACGGGCAGGAAAAGGCCACAAAGCCTTTGGGGACACGGAGTGATGTGTTTGTGACCGAGGCTTTCACGCCGCAGACGGAGGAGGCCAACCCAGGCACGCCGAGGCTGCAGGGCAGCAGGAAACGAAAGCAGCTCGTGGCTCACGGGAGCCGAACAGGAGCTGAGCAGAGCCATGGGTGCCCGGGGGGCTCCAGCCCCAGCCCCAGCCCCAGCCCCAGCCCCAGCCCCAGCCCCAGCCCCAGCCCCAGCCCTTCCCCGGCACCTCATGGAGCGGGGTTCCCATTTTCGCTTGTCTTCCTCACGCACTCGTGGTTGGAGGTTTTGCCAAGCAAATCCAAGCTGTGTATGGAAACCTCACGGCATTGGGGGCTCTGTGAGGAGAACAGAATCCTGGGATCATCCAGGGTGGAAAAGTCCTCCCAGAACATCGAGTCCAACCTGTGACCGATCCCCACCTTGTCACCCAGCCCAGAGCCTTGGACACCTCCAGGAATGTGACTCCACTACTTCCCCGGGCAGCTCCAATGCCTGACCACCCTTTCCAGGAAGAAATGCCTCCTGAATTTCAGAGCACGGCCCTGCCAGGCTCCCTCCTGGAGCTGCTGGGCTGCTGCTCTGTGGGAGCCTCTCTCTGCTCTGCTGCCCTCCTTCCCTTCTGGCCATGCTCCTGTGCCCTCAGGCTTTGTCTGCGGAAGGTTGCCCTGCTCATGGCTGGGGTGCAATGAGAGGAGCTTTGAGGCCCTTCCCAAGCTGAACCATCCCAGGATCTGATGATTTATGAGTCGTGGGGTCTGATTGAGCACCCACCACACGTCTGATGTGTGGGGAGCTGGTCCTGCCGGGGGCATTTCCACAACACGCCCAACCCTGCGCCTCCACACGGATGCTGGAATCTCCCAGAGGACTCAGCGCTGGATCTCTGACCTTGCAGAAACTCTGCTAAGCCGCTCTCACTTCCTCCAGCACTGTTCACCTGGGTTCAGAGGATATTTTTCCACGTCTGACAGGTTGCAACACCAAGCCTGGAACCAGAAGGGCGCTGATTAAAGAACAAGCGCCGCGTTTAACGTGGTGTAATGATTTCCACCGAACTTAATGGCTGCGAAACAGAAACGAGTTATCTCTGGCACATCAAAGAGCTGGAAAAATGTAGTCAACGGTACCTCTGAGCTATTCTGCATATCAAGTGGCGAGATAGCATCGTGAATAATGAGGGATTTGCAGCAGCGAGGTTGCACAAACAGCAGTGAAGCAACGCTCACCACGCACCTCCTCCCGGGCTACATCAAAAGCCCCAGAGAAGGGCAATTTCCAAAGAGCTGCACTCCCAGAGGCGCGGGGCTGATATCCTGGAGAGGAGCTGGGATGTGCCACAGCTCGGTGGCCAAAGCCAGGGGTTGGCACGCAAGCCCCGGCGCAGAAGTGTCACCAGGTCTGGCACAGCCCAGCTGAACTCCCGGTGCTCCTGGCAGGATGGAGCCTCCCTCGCCTGGCAGTTGCTCTATCTTCTTTCTAAGCTTCCTCCTTTGCCAGGTTGTTTTTGTTCCCAATGAACAACAGTCTGTCCCTCTGTCCCTTCCCTGTCACCCTGGCAGTGCACTGGGAAGGTCATTTCCCTCTCTGGTTTGGGGTCACCGGGTGTTTTATAAACTCTGAGCGCTATCCATGTGAATGTCCCTCACAAAAATATCAGGAGTGTTCACCTTCCCTGTGCCAGCTCTCCCTGCCCCATCCCTGGAGGTGCTCAAGGCCTGGTTGGGCAGGGCTCGGAGCAGCCTGGTCTCGTGAAGGCGTCACAGGCAGGGCGTGGAACGAGATGACTTTGCAGAGCCCTCCCAGCCCAAACCACTCTGTGATTCCATGATTCCATGATTCCATGAGTCTGCGGTTCCTTTGGGAATCTGCTGGAGCTTTCTGTCCTGTTGTCCCCGAGGAGACTGAAAGGACAGCTTTGGTGTCCCCCTCCTGAGAGCCCCCGGGGACACTGCGAGGGAGGGGACAGAGCAGGTCCGTGTGTGCCACCGCCACCACAGCACTGACAAAGCTCAGGGCTGGACAAATCCCCGTCACCCCCGGCCAGGGTGTCCGGCAGGAGGACATGGCAGCAGAGGAGGCTCCTGGGCACACCTCAGCCCCAGACGGTGCTCAGCCAGACATTCCCAGCGCTCAGCGATTACAAAGCGAAGAAAGAAACGCACTTGACTTGCAAATGGCGTTGGGCAAGAGCGAGGCCCTGCAGCCCCGGCATGGCCCCGGGGCTCTCTGGGCCTGAGCCTGGCGAGTTCAGCTCTGCAGCAGCACTGATGACAGAGCATTGCGAGAGGAACCGTCCGGTCCAGCCCCGATCGATGGTTTCACTCGAGAGCTGCAGCCCCGTTTGCTCATCCCTCTGGTATTTCTGGCACCGAGCTCGCTGCACGCCTCCCATCTTCCTCCGCCGCGCATCCTGTGGGGTCAGCCCGGTTTGGGAAGGGATTTGGTGGCCCATGGTGGCTGTGGGGTCAGCCCGGTTTGGGATTTACCTGGTCCATGGTGGCTGTGGGGTCAGCCCGGTTTGGGATTTACCTGGCCCATGGTGGCTGTGGGGTCAGCCCGGTTTGGGAATGGATTTACTCCAGCCCATGCTGGCTTTGGGGTCAGCCCAGTTTGGGAAGGGATTTGGTGGCCCATGGTGGCTGTGGGGTCAGCTTGGTTTGGGAATGGATTAACCTGGCCCATGGTGGCTGTGGGGTCAGCCCAGTTTGGGATTTACCTGGTCCATGGTGGCTGTGGGGTCAGCCCAGTTTGGGATTTACCTGGTCCATGGTGGCTGTGGGGTCAGCCCGGTTTGGGATGGAATTTACCCGGCCCATGGTGGCTGCGATGCTGCTGGGGAGGCTGGCAGGTCTGGGGACACTGGGACAGCAGTGAGGGTGACACTGAGTGCTGTCACTGCGCGGTGGCTGAGGCCTGCTCTGGAGGGGAAGGCACAGTCCCTCCCAGTCACTTCCCGGGGATTTTTAAATGTTCTTTTCCCAGTTTTGCTCCTCACCCAGGAATTCTGCCTGGGGTCGAGCAGGGAAACAAAGTCGTGCCGGGGGACACTGAAGGTGACCCTCCCATCATGGCTTTGTTTGCAGCGGCCTTGTCCCCCTGCCGGGAGCAAGGGACTGTCCCCATGTCCCCATGAGGGAGGGACCACACACTGATCCCCAGCCCCAGAGGGACAAGGGCCGCCAGCCAGAGGAACTGGGGAAGGATTGCAGATCTGGTGCTGAGCCGGCCCGGCCTGGGCCGTGTGGGGAGGGCGATCAGCCCCTCTGGTGTGGCACACAAACCCCGGCAGGGAGGCTCCGGCCCGCGGCCATGCCGGCTGCACAGAGCACAAAGGCCGCGGAATAATCTGGCCTTGTTTGTGCTCCCCGGCCGGCCATGAATAAAACATCTGGGCAGCACAGGCCGCCTTTGTCCGGCAGGATTTTAATGGGCCCGGCAGAAATGAGCGATTGTTCCTCCAGCCCTGCCCGGCCCAGGGGCTGCCTCGGGCACAGACCCTGACAGGACACAAGTCCCCGCGCGGAGGTGGCTCTGGTGGCTCTGCTGGGGCTGCACTGGGTGCCTGTCCCTCCTCCGGAGCTGCTCTGAGAAAAGTCTTCCTCACCAGTGAGTCAGAGGCAGAACCATTGAAATTTGGGGTGTTTCGGAGGAGGGAAGGTCAGAGCAGCTCACGCAGAGCTCTGCCTGCACCCTGGGCCTCCTGGGGCTGGGATCCGGAGCTGGAATGGTTTGGGTTGGGAGAGACCCCAAAGCTCTCCCAGTCCCTGGGCAGGGACACCTTCCACTGTCCCAGGTTGCTCCAAGCCCTGTCCAGCCTGGCCTGGGACACTTCAGGGATGGACCCTGCTCTGCTTCACCGGGGAGGTGACCACAGGACCCCACTGGGGCCACCCCAGCCCACCGCTGATCCAACGGGGAAAATTCCAAAAGAAACGGGGTTTGCTGGAGAATGTGGTGTCCCAGAGGAGCAGCAGGCACAGGAGTGGAAGAGCTGGTTGGTTCCCCCATCCCAGAAACAACTGGGAAAACTCCTTCCCCCGTCAAGTCAGGCTGCAGGCAACAGGGAAGCAGCACTTAGGATAACAACAATAATGATAATGGCGATAACAATTAATAATAATAATGAATAATAATAAACCAGTTCTCTGGAAGCCTAATGGAGTTATTTATCCTCATCAGGGAATGCCCAATGGAGTTATTTATCCCCACCCTGGGTCTGTCCCCACAGGAGCAAGGCCCTGTGGCCCTGAGCGTTTCCGTTGCCGTGTCCCTGTGGGTGTGACAGCAGTGCCACTCCTGAGGATGTGACAGCAGTGCCACCCACGTGGATGTGACACTGGTGCCACCCCTGTGGATGTGACACTGGTGCCACCCCTGTGGCCGATGCTCAGGATGCAGAGCAGGTGCCTTGAAATAATTTATTATGAATAAAGCAGCCTCTTAGATATTCCCCAAAACCCCAATTTGGATGTTTTCCATTTCCCGTGATTTTCCTTTCCCCCAGAGGAAGCCTCTCCGTGCCTGTTGGGCCCAGGGAGAAGCTGCTGAGGTGAAATAAACAATTCCGAGGGCTGATTTTTCCTTTTTTCCCCCCCAAGACGCAGCGATGATTCCGACGGCACCGAATCAGTGACGAAACCTTCCTCCCCAAACAGGCAGCTCAGAACTGGAGACGAGGATTTTCTGTAATTCCCAGCCAGGAGTGATTTCAGCAGCTCCGATGGGGACAGTGAGTGTGTCCCCCCAGCACCCCAGGCTCGCACCAGCATCGATCCCAGATCCCATGGATCCCATGGATCCCATGGAGCACATCCACGGCAGCAGGATGAGCTTTTATGGGTTGGGCTGTGGGGGAGGTGTGTTTTTGGGAAGGAGGAGAGCCATGGAGAGCCAGCTCATCCCGCCGGAGACTCCGGGAAGCAGGAGGAGTGGCGTGCGAGCCTTGATTGCTCGCTCCAGGCGTGTTGGCTCCGCATGTGTAAAAACAATAATTAAACGTAAGATGTGGGAGGATTATTAAAGGTTTTATGGCATCTAATCCTTTTTGAAACCTTTCTGTAGGCTGGAATCTGAGGCTGGAGCAATAAAAATGCAAACTACACCCAGATTCATTCCGGGCACCGTCATTTTCCCTCCCCAGCCCATGCCCTCGGTGGTTGTGGGCTGTGGGAGCCAGGCGGGAGGGAAGGGCTGGGAGAGAGCAGGAGACTGCTGGATACTGGGGGATACTGGTGGATACTGGTGGATACTGGTGGATGCTGGTGGATGCTGGTGGATACTGGTGGATGCTGGTGGATGCTGGTGGATGCTGGTGGATATTGGTGGATGCTGGTGGATGCTGGTGGATATTGCTGGATACTGGGGGGTACTGGAGGATACTGGTCTGGGGAGCCCTGGCAGTGCTGTGCCAGCCCTGGGGCTCGCAGGGCTGGGAATCACATCCAGCAGGATGCAGGATCCATGGATACCCCAGTTCCATCTCTGCCTGACAGAACTGAGCAATCCTGATGCCCCCACGAGCCAGAGAGGAAGAAAGAAATAACCGAAAGAAATAAATAAATGCAGGCGCCTTTCGTATTTCAAAGCCGAGAGGATTTTTTTAACCCTTCTTTTTTTTTTTTTTCTTCCTTATTTTTTTCACTCCCCTCCTTCAGGATGGCTTATCTCCATGAAATTAGTAATTGGCATTTCTTTCTGAAGCCGGGGAGAGCGCCAGCAGCCGGTAACACCCACGCCACACTCCATTCTCTGCGCGAGGCCCCGCAGCCAAAGAAGCGAGGCTAATAAAAGTAATAACAAGGAATTAAATGAGGGAAGAAAAAAAAAAAAAAAAGGCACAAAGCACTGAAATCAGATTTGACTTTCCCTTTTGCTTCCCGGGTGTTTTTGGGGTGGGTAAGGCTGCGTCAGGGAAGGGCGGCGAGCGGGTTTCGGGCACCTTTTGGGATGGCAGGGCTGAGTCAGGGCGCTGGGTGCTCCCTCCCGGCCCCGAGCAGCCCTTCCTTCCTTCTCCAGCCCTGGATACAGACGCGGATTTACAAATCCCCGTTTCATCTCCGCAGCGCCCTGGGGCAGCAGCCTCAGCCTCCTCCTCTCCTCCCCCGGAGCTCCCGGCTCGTCTGGCACGTCGGGGCGGCACCCGCAGCCAAAACAGGTTTGGGTTGATGGTTTCCAGCTGCTCATTAACGCTCCTTGGCTTCGTTAGGGGTTTTTTCCATGCGTGCCAGCTCATCCTGCGCCGGTGCTTGGAGAGCTGAGGCCCAAAGCAGAGCCCGAAGGGCTCCAGGAGAGCTGGAGAGGGCTGGGGACAGGGGATGGAGGGACAGGGCACAGGGAACATTGGGAAGGAATTCCTCCCTGGGAGGGTGGGCAGGCCTGGCACAGGTGCCCAGAGGAGCTGTGGCTGCCCCTGGATCCCTGGCAGTGTCCAAGGCCAGGCTGGAGCAGCCTGGGACAGTGGGTGGGAGGTGTCCCTGCCCATGGGATGGTCTCTGAGGTCCCTTCCAACCCAGACCACTCGGGGATTCCATGAAATCCACGGTTATCCTGGGTTATCCTGGGTGGGTCTGGGGACAGGGACACATCCCGAGCCATCGCCGCCTGGGCTGGGGCAGCTGAGAATGGCGGAGCGGGGCCGTTCCCGGGCAGGGCGTGCCCGGTGCCTCTCCGAGGGCTGCGGCTGATCCCTATCGTGATCCCAACCTCCCGAGCACCACCCGGGCCCGCCAGCGGCGGGGCGAGCTCGGCGCATCCCGGGATCCAGCGGCACATCCCTGCTAATCCCCGCGGAGCCGATGCTTATCAGTGTGGGAGATGCTGGAGCTTCCCGAGCCGCCGCTCCGTCCTGCGGCTGCTGCAATCCCGGGAGAGGCTGGAGCAGCCTCGTCCCGCTCGGCTCGGCTCCGCTCGGCTCTCCTGGTCCCCCAGCGGGACACTGGGGCAGTGAGGATGGAGAAGGGGCTGGGGGGCTCCGGGGCTGATCCCGCTCCTGCTGCTGCTGGCCCACAGCCCCTGGCTCTGCTCTCTGGAGGTGATTCACAGTGCTCCCAGCACAGCTCCCGGAGCGGGGTCATTCCCTGGAGAAACAGCAATTCCAGTGGGAACTGTAGCTCCCAGCCTGGGCCTTAGCAGTGCCCCAGTAACTCCCAGTAACCACTGCTGGCACTGCGGGGGTGGAGGAGCTGGAGATCCCTGTGCCCTGACCCCATGCTGACACCGATTCCCATCCCTCTTCATCCTTCCCATCCCCATCCCTCCCATCCCTCCTCTTCCTCCTCTCTCCCCCGGCCGCACCAGGCAGAGCAGGCCCCAAACTCTCGCTGCAGAGCATGGAGCATCCTTGGAGAATCCATCAGGAATTTGGGGTTAGCGTGGCTGACTCCTGGGTCACGTGCATGTGCTGTTCCCAGGATTCTCTAAATCTGGGAGTGGCTGAACAGGTCTGGGTAGAACCTGGGCTGAGATCCCTCTGGATTTGGATTCCCTCAGCACCATCCCTCCTTCCCCCGGCAGTCAGGCCCCAGTGAATCACTGTCATTTTTATATTTTTTATCTTCCCTTTCCCAGCAAAGCCAAAAGCCCAGAAATTGCGATGAATCGATTTGGGGCCCTGCAGTTTGGACGGGTCCCATTTGCCGAGCTCTTCCCGCCCGGTGTCTGCGGCTGGAGCTTCCATCATCCCATTACACGGCTGCCACGCGGCCGGCACCGCCGGGGAGGAACAAATTACCCCATAAATCACCTCCCGCCAGGGGAAGGGACAGAGCTATTAGGCTGCTCCGGAGAGGGATGGCAGCAGCAAGGGATGGAGCCAGGCTGGGAAGCATGGACAGGGCTGAGCTGCACCCGGAGCTGTGCGACTGTGCTGGGCTTGGCTGGGCCGGGATAATGCAGGGATTGTGCTGGGATGGTCCATGGGCTGTGTCGGGATGGTCCATGGTCTGTACCTGGATGGTCCATGGGCTGTGCCAGGATGGTCCATGGGCTGTGCCAGGATGGTCCATGGGCTGTGCCAGGATGGTCCATGGGCTGTACCTGGACACTCCATGGGCTGTGCCTGCATGGTCCATGGGCTGTGCCTGACACTCCATGGGCTGTGCCTGGACATTCCATGAGCTGTGCCTGGATGGTCCATGGGCTGTGCCTGGATGGTCCATGGGCTGTGCCTGACACTCCATGGGCTGTGCCTGGATGGTCCATGGGCTGTGCCAGACAGTCCATGGGCTGTTCCTGGACACTCCATGGGCTGTGCCTGGACACTCCATGAGCTGTGCCTGGATGGTCCATGGGCTGTGCTTGGACACTGCATGGGCTGTGCCAGGACACTCCATGGGCTGTGCCTGGACACTGCATGGGCTGTGCCAGGACACTCCATGGGCTGTGCCAGGACTCTCCATGAGCTGTGCCTGGACACTCCGTGGGCTGTGCCAGGACTCTCCATGAGCTGTGCCTGGACACTCCATGGGCTGTGCCTGGATGGTCCATGGGCTGTGCCAGGACACTCCATGGGCTGTGCATGGACACTCCATGGGCTGTGCCTGGACATTCCATGGGCTGTGCCTGGATGGTCCATGGGCTGTGCCAGGACACTCCATGGGCTGTGCTTGGACGGTCCATGGGCTGTGCCTGGACACTCCATGGGCTGTGCTTGGACACTCCATGGGCTGTGCCAGGACACTCCATGGGCTGTGCCTGACACTCCATGGGCTGTGCCAGGACAATCCATGGGCTGTGCCTGGACGGTCCATGGGCTGTGCCAGGACAATCCATGGGCTGTGCCTGGACGGTCCATGGGCTGTGCCAGGACAATCCATGGGCTGTGCCTGGACACTCCATGGGCTGTGCCTGGACACTCCATGGGCTGTGCCAGGACAATCCATGGGTTCCACCCCAGCTCCATAGCATTTATCCCATCAGAGGCTCCACGAAGCCAATCCCATGGCACTCGGATTGGGAGGAGGTTAATGGGGTTGGGGTTTCCATCCGCCTCTCCCTTTCCCTGAACCCTCCTTGCGAGTTCTCTTGGCTTTAAGGAGGAATTCCGAGGGTTCAGGACTGAGCCTGCTCCAAACCCTCAGCTCTTTGCGGCCATCCCTGCACAGCCCTGATCTCATTGTGGGATTATAATTAGCAACTACAATGCCATAATTATGCACCACTTAACTTGTTGGCTTTAATATCTGCGGGAGGCGGCAGGAAAGCCAGGGAGCAGATCCCTGTGCTCTGGCGTGGGGGAATGGAGAGGGAGGAAGGCCTTTCCGAGGGGTGTCATCCTGGCGCGGCTCCGCCTGCCCTCTCCCAGAGCCATTGCCATTGTTCCGGGGGAGAACGAGCCCCGGCCGGGGGCGATGGGCAGAGGAACAAAAGAGGGCTGCAGGAAGGAAATGCTTCCCAACCTTCTGAAGGCTCCTCTCGGCGGCAGAAAGGCTTTTGATTTTTATCACTTTTGTTCTCTGAAATAACCTCCCCTTAACCTCCTCGAGTTTCCCTTGCTGGGACAGCGAGATAGTGCTGGGAGCGCTGGGAATTCCTGGCTCCGGGGGCTGCTGGGACAGCCTGGAATCTCTTTTTGGCACCCCTGGCCTTGTGGCCCATCCGTGTCTTCACCTAGAGCAGCAACATCCAAACATTTTGAGGACCTTCTTGGGACCATGCACGGCTGGGACAATCCCAGAGTCCCCTCATGGTCTCCTGCCCTTCCCTGCTCCTGGAATAATCTGGTTCTGGGTGGGTTCTCCTCTGAGTCCACCCCGGCCTTCACCCCCCGTGTCACTTAACTCATCAAAAGCTGCCCCGCCACTCATTATTCTGGATGAATTAAATTGTTTGTAATTGATAAATTATGCACAAGCGCCTGCCAATTCCGAGCTGCGGAGCTGATATCAACCCACCCAGGGGGACTGGTTCTAATTTTATCTGAGCCCTGCATTGTGCCGGGCCTGCCTGATGTGTGTTGTATTGATTTAACAAGGCTCCCGGGAATTAGGCTGATTTGCTAATTTTATCCCGGGATGAGATGAATCAGATTTCCACACAATGAGGGCATTGTGTGCTGGGGGCAGTGGCGGCAGAGCCCAGTGACCCTGGCCTGAGGGGTGGCTGTGGTCACCAAGGGGATCCGAGGTGTCTCTGCCCATCCTGGGCTCATCCCAAGGTGGGCACCCACCCTGGTGTCCCTGAGCTGCTGTCCCCACGCTGTCCCTGCGTTGTCCCCGCGCTGTCCCCACTCCAGGCACGTGGCACCAGCGGGAGATGCTCCCAGGGCTTTTCCTGACTGCATCCCCCAGAGCACTCAGAGCAGGAAATGGGAGGTTTGGCCTCAAAATAGAAGCAGAGAATCCTGGAATGGCTCATCCCATGGGCAGGGAAACCTTCCACTGTCCCAGGCTGCTCCAAGCCCCAATGTCCAGCCTGGCCTGGGACACTTCCAGGGATCCAGGGGCAGCAAGAGCTGCTCTGGGCAACCTCACAGGGAGGAATTCCTTTCCAAAATCCCACCTAAATCCACCTTTTTTCAGTTCACACAGCCCTGGATGGGTACCAGAGAGCACTGCTGGGGCTGCTGGGATGCTCCAAGGAGGACACTGGTGGGAGCAGCAATGTCAGGACTAAAAGGAAGCTCAGAAGAAGGTTAAAGCTGTGTTTTTCCCATGCTTGTTCAATTCCACATGGAAAGAGCCCCGAGAGAGGATAATGGAAGGACCTGAGTTGTGGATCAGGTTCATCTTTGCAATCTGTGTCTCAGAAATTCTCACTGCCCAATTCCAAGGGTGTTCCCATTCCCTGGAGCCTCCCAGTCCTCCTCTCCCACTGGGAAGACTTTCCAAAAGCAGCAGCTGATGCCCGGCACAGCCATGCCCTGCCAAAATTCCCTGCCCCGCCTTTCCCCCCTCGTTTATCAGATCCCCGGGACAATTAGGAGCTCATGACCATAAATAGTGGAGATTATGCAAGGAAAAACAGCGGTTGGGATAACACATCCTGATCTGTCGGATCCAGGAGCCTGGGAGAGACCTCTGGCTCCTGGAAGTGGCTCAAAGCCATGGGTTTGGAGGGTGAAGCACCAGCTGGGGTTTGCTTTATCCCTGCTCTATCCCTGGTTTCCTGCCGTGGTTGTGGTTGGATCTCTCCAGGGCTGGATTTTTGTGGATATTTACCAGGAGCGGTGGAAAGCCCCGGGATTTCGGGGTGTGGGGTCCCATCTGTGCCAGGCCCGGCTGCAGCCCAGGCTGTGGGAACATTCCCAGCATTGCCCCAGACGCAGCCTGGAAACCTCTCTGGGATTCCTGGGTGGGAGCCCTGGGAATCGCAGACTCCTGGAATGGTTTGGGTCGCAAGGGACATTCAGAGGTCACGGGCAGGGACATCTTCCATCAGTCCAGGTTGCTCCAAGCACTGTCCAGCCTGACCTGGAGCTTTTCCAGGGATGTGGCACCTGCCCACGGAGGAGTGTCCGGAATTGCAAGTGGGGACAGCCTCCCCACACAGGAGAGAGCTGGGAGCACCAGGAGAGAGCCAGGCTGGGGCTGGAGCAGGAGGAAGCTCTGGGGCTCACCCGCTCCCCTCCCAGCGTCACCTCCCGGGAGAGGTGACACTGCAGGACAGCCCTCCGGGAAGGGAAGAGCCCTGAAGATTTTTCTGGATGAGATGATGAACCCAGAGGAGCCAACCAGCACATTTCCATGCAGGAATTCTGCATAACTTGTCTGTGCATATGTTCCAGCGGCCCCGAGGCAGCCAAAGGAAAATTAAAATTATTTTTTTTTTTTTAAGCTCCTGTTTGAAATGAATGCGCCTGCTTTGCTTACAGCCCTTCCCCCTCCCTCCCTCCCTCCTGCCCTCAGACCTTCAGGGCTTGGAGCTGGCCTGTTGTTCACCATGGATTTCCAGAATATGGGAATATGCTAAAGCCAAATGCATATTTGGGGCTGGTTTGGCTGTTGGGAACGGGGCTGGCAGCGGGAGGAGAACGGGTTTGATGCCTGGGTGGGGAAGGCTCTGAGAAGCTCCATTTGGAGCTCCAGGAGGGTTTAATTTCGGGGGATGGTGGCTCCCCTTCCCCACAGGAATATTTGCTGAGTGAGGCTCTGGTCCCGGGGGTCTGGAGAGGACACAGAGCTCCCACATTCCCAGAACTGTGCTGGTTCTCTCTCCCCCCAGTTCTGGGGCCCTCCTCCCCCTCCCTGCTGGACCATGGATGGACCAACAGAAGCTCTTCCCTCTCTGCAGCCTGGCCCTGCAATTCCCGACACGGAGCTCATTGGGAAAACAAAAGTGCTTTTCCCTCTTGCTGGCTGCCCTTTTATTTTTGGAAGCCACACATGCAATCACAGGCACATGGCCCCAGCAATTAGGGAGAAAAGCACTTTTCTTCTGCAGGCCCAATTACCCATCCTCTAATTGACATAATTATTATCTTGCGCTTTTCTAATAATATTTATTGAACACCACAAATCCTCGTTGGCAGCAGAGCTGCGCTGGGAGCTCAGCAATTTTCCATCCTAAGCGGGGCTGTGATGGAGGCAGGGATCAATACGGTGAGAAATAGGGAAGGAATTCCTCCCTGTGGAGGTGGGGAGGCCCTGGCACAGGTTTTCCCCAGAAGTGGATCCCTGGAATGTCCCAGGCCGAGTTGCACGGGGCTTGGAGCAGCCTGGGACAGGGGAAGTTGGAACGGGATGGGTTTAACTCCCTCCCAACCCAACCATTCGGTGACTTCGTGGGGCCGGGTGGGTTGCTCCTGGTGATCCCCTGCTCCTGGCAGAGCCACCCGGGGTGGCCGCCACTGTCACTCACAGCCAGGCACGGTCCCCGGGGGCTCCGCGGCTTTTGTTTTTATTCCGCGGTAAATAAAAGTCTGCGCGATCCCGCCTGAAGGATGGCTGGGAGAGATCTCCGCGGTGGGAAGGGGAGGCAGCTCTGATTTATTCCCTCCTTGCCGCTGTAGGAGATGCCGCGTGGGGCTGCGGAGTGTTTGGATAAATCTGTCTGCTCCAAACGCCTCCCGGAGCCGCCTGACGGCCCCTGGAATTCGGCACGCGGCTCCGTGTCTCATTCCTGCATCCTGCCGGGAGCTGAGCTGGGCCAGGCGTGGATCTGGGGGGCTCTGCTGATCCACGGGAGGCTCCTCTGGTTTTCCCTGTGGGATGGAGGCACTGCCCAGCACGAGGGTGTCTGCAGGAGCTGGGAGTGCTCGGCCAGGGCCTGGTGGCCATGGGACACCCGAGGGCTGGGGACGCTTCCCTCGGGCTGCCAGCTCCCCTCGAGCAGGGAGCAGTTAGGGTGCCATGGATTCAGGGTGTCCCTGATGTCCAGAATGTGAACTCAGGGTGTCCCTGATGTCCAGGATGTGAACCCAGGGTGTCCCTGATGTCCAGGATGTGAACCCAGGGTGTCCCAGACCTCCAGGACATCCTGACATCCTCCTGGGAGCTCCAGGGAAGCCCAAGGGCTGGTGAACCCCTCAGGCTGCCAATTCCCCTCGAGCAGGGGTGGCTGAGGTTCCCCTGGGCGTCCCTGGAGATCCCCAAAGATCTCTGGGATGACTCCCCTGGAGCTCCTATCCCGGCGGCCTTCCCGCATCCTGGGGCTGCATTTGGGGCAGAACAAGGCTGGCTGTCACCCTGGGCTCGGGGCGAGGCTCCTGGCCCTGCAGGGGGTGACACCGAGGGCACGGGGTGTCACCGCGGGGCCCAGCCCCAAACCCACCCTCCCTTCAAGCACCCACCCCAATCCTTCCCCTCTTTGCCGCTCCTCTCCCTGAACCCGTCTGCCGCCGAACCCATCTGTTTGCCTGGAGAAGGCGAGGTTTATTTTTTTTCCCCCCGAACTATAAATAGACGTTTCAGCACCACTCCTGCTGCCAGTTCTCCGTCTGCACATCCCCATTTCCATAATTACCACCGCGAATCCCTAATCCCGGCAGGAGCTCGCGCAGGTTCGAGCAGCGGAGCCGGCGCCTAAACGGGTGTAATTTGGGTCTTTAGTGAAGTGACAAATCTGCAGGCGAATCCCAGCGGCGAGTTGGGAACCTCCCGGAATTCTCACCCCTGATCGCTCCGGAGCACAACGGTGACAAGCGAGGTGGGAACAATGAATTATCCGAGCCTCGAATCCCAGGGGAGGGGCTGGATCCGCTGCCGGGAGAGCTGGGCATCAATCTTTCATCTTGCCTGGTTTGTTTGCAAATGGCCCTGAAGGACGGCGCTGGAGCCGGGCCAGGACTGGCACTGGGATTTTTCCGGAGTCTTTTCCAGCTGCCGGCTCTGACAACTTTCTGGGGAGCTGCTCTGGAGCGCGGCACATCCTGGAGGTGATGCCTGACCCCCTTGGCACGGCCCGACCCTGTCCCCATGTCACCTCCCTTGGGCAGGAGCCAGCGGCACTGCAGCGCTGCAAAGCCACTGCGAGCCACACCTCTGCCTCGCCAAACCGTGGAATCATGGAGGAGCTGAGGTTGGAAAAGGCCTCTGAGATCCCTGAGCACTGCCACGGCCACCCCTAAACCATGTCCCCAAGTGCCACATCCGCAGGTCCTTTGGAATGTGGCGCTTCCAAGAGATCCACGTCCCCTTTTTCCCCGGGAAGGGATGTGTTGGTGGCTTGCGGGGGCTGGCAAGGTGGCATTGCCCCTCTGCAGCCCCCGTGTGCCCCCGGGGCAGGTGGCACTTCAGGGTAGGAGACTCCAGCTGGTTTTGCTGAGCTGGATCCCATCAGCCCCCGGCTTTCCGTGGGGAAAAAAGAGCTCCTGTGTGTTCCTTTCCCAGCCTGGGAGCCGCGCAGGCCCTTGGTTTCAGCGGTTCCGTGACTCACCGCTCATCCCATTGCACTGCGAACCCCAGCTGGGTCCAGGTGGCTCCGAGCCCGGGGCTGGGATCGGGCAGAGCGAGTGCGGTGAGCTCTGAACAGCTCCGGCTGCGGCGGGAGGGCCTTGGCGTTGGTTTGTTTTGCCTGGGGAGGAAAGAAAGGATGGAGCCTTAGGAACGCTGCTGGGGATGCTCCTGTGGGGATGGCCCCAGCCCCAGCATCCCTCCCACCCCTCCCCTGTGCCGGGATGTGCAGCCCCACGGCGCCCAGCCAGCCGGGCTGCCTGCGGTCCCTCTGGGCTGCGGGACCGGCAGGAATAGCAGGAGCCTTATCTCCTGTCCCCAAGTACCCAAACCTCGGAGCTGACGGAGCCCGAGCCGCGTTTGCAGCACATTTCCCAGCGCGGGGTGGGACGCCTGGGAGAAACCAGCTCAAATCATCGTCACTTTGATTCCCAACAAAAGAAAGGAGCCGACTGAGTTAAATGCCTTCCCTCTGATGTGCTGTTTAGTTATTTTGCTTTCAAGAAAAATAAATCCCCCCTCGGCGTGTTTACAGAGCGGATTTGGTGCCGCAAACATGCCGCGATTGGAGGGCAAGGCAGTGGTAGGAAAAAAGGGAAGACAACCTTGCAGTGGGCTCTCAGTGCCGGAATGGCCCTGCCGTGGGGCAGGAGGGACCCTGGGAGCCACTCCTGGTGCTGCGGGAAGGAAATTCCAGCGGGGGCTGGGGACCTTCTCCAGCCCCTCTGCCTGCCCTGCCGGGACTTTCCCTGCACCGTGACCCTGGAGCAGCTTTTCCCGGGATGATCCCCCCATTTCCATCCCCAGCTGCTCTGGGTGTGGGGCTGGGCTGGGCTGTCCCCCCTGTCCCCCCTGTCCCCCCCGTCCCCTCTGCCTGCACAAGGTTCCCCATTTGCATCGGTTTGCATCTGACTTTGGTTGCATTTGGGTTTTGTTTGCATCCGGCGCGGCCTCGGCCCTGGTTCCGGGGACAGCCCTGTGTCGAGGGTGGAACTGGGTGAGCTTGGAGGTCCCTTCCAACCCCAACCCTTCCATGATTCTGTGAAATCCAAAGGAACTTCGTATCAGCGGTTCCTCATCTCGATGAGGCAGGGATGAGGCAGGGATGGGGCAGGGATGCAGGCAGAGATGAGGCAGGGATTTGGGCAGGAATTTGGGCAGGGATGAGGCAGGGATGGGGCAGGGATTTGGGCAGGAATTTGGGCAGGGATGAGGCAGGGATGAGGCGGGGATGCAGGCAGGGACACAGGCAGGAATGAGGCAGGGATGGAGCAGGAATGAGGCAGGGATGGGGCAGGGATGAGGCAGGGATACAGGCAGGGATGAGGCAGGCATGAGGTAGGGATGAGGCAGGGATTTGGGCAGGAATTTGGGCAGGGATGAGGCAGGGATGAGGCAGGGATGCAGGCAGGGATGAGGCAGGGATGCAGGCAGGGATGAGGGAGGGATGCAGGCAGGGACACAGGCAGGAATGAGGCAGGGATGGGGCAGGGATGAGGCAGGCATGAGGTAGGGATGAGGCAGGGATACAGGCAGGGATGAGGCAGGGATACAGGCAGGGATGGGGCAGGAATGAGGCAGGAATTCGGGCAGGAATTCGTGCAGGGATTCGGCAGGAATGACAATCACGGAGCCCTCCAGGGGGTGAGGGCTGTTTTTCTTCCCCAGGGCTCCCGCGGCCCCGCCAGCAGCTCTGACAGCGAAATCTCCCGCCTGGTGTCATCATTATGGAAACAAGCTGTAAATCTTCCCTCGCTGTTCTGCAGCTCCGGGATGCTTCTCCTCTCGGGAGCAGCCAGCGGGAGGAAGTGGGGTGGGGAACATGGGGATTAGCACACTGCAAGCACTCCTTTTGGGGAGGAGCTGCCCGGGCCGGGGGCTGCTCCTTCCCGCGGCTCCCGGCTGGATCCTGCCCCCACACCGTCACCTTTTGTCTTTTTTCCTCTCCAGTTCCTTGGCAGAGCCGCGGAGCAGCGGGAGGAAGGAGCCTGCGAGGCCAGGGATGCTGTTCCCCAGGAAAAGTTGCTGTTTGGATATTTTCAGCGCGGCTCTGCTGACCCGCAGACACCTTTGTTGGCCGCAGCTCCCAGACCTGTCATCTTCCCACCTGCTCCCGTTTAATCCTGCGCATCCCGCCCGGCTCCGGCGGCCCTGGCGGTGGGCGCGTTCCAAGTCACCCCCTCGCTCTCCTCCGCCAGCCCTTTAATCTCGGGGAGGAGGTTTTTTTTTTTTCCCTCTGACATCTCTGCGTCTCCTGTGAAATGCAAATTAATTAGATTCTAATTACTCACTGTGTGCTGGAGCTGTTTCCCTCTCGTGTTAGGTTTAGTGGAACATCTTTGTTGTCAGCTGCGCGTTGTAGGTGCCGAGCCCATTAAAGCCGAGCCTCGTTCAGCGGGAGACAGGCAGAGCAAAGAGCGCTCCCCGCTCCCGCTGCGCGCTGCCGGCAGCAGCTTTGTCAGCACTTCCCTCCGGCATCGCCGAGGAAAGCTCCCCTCTCTTATTGTTCCCTTCCCCTCCTGGGTTTTTATCCCCGGAGAGCTAAGGAAACATCGAGGGAGCCCTGGCCGGTTCTGCTGGGCTTGGGCCGAGGATCTGTGCTGCCCGTGGGCCCTGGGAGAGCCACGCTGGGACCCCAAACTGAAACCTGGAACTCGGGCCTGGGGCCTGGGACCCCAGTCTAGGACCTGGGAGCTCTACCTCAGAGCTGGGACCCCTCCATGGGAACCCCGTCCAGGACCTGGGGTCCCTCCCTGGGAGCTGGGACCCCTCCATGGGAGCCCAGTCCAGGACCTGGGATCCCTCCATGGGAGCTGGGACCCCCCATGGCACCCCAGTCCAGGACCTGGGAGCCCTCCCTGGGAGCTGGGACCCCTCCATGGGAGCCCTGTCCAGGACCTGGAACCCCGACCTGGACCTGAGGGTGTTTGGGGTCGAGGAGGGGAAGCAGCCCAGGGAAGGGCAGCATCAGGAATGCTCCTGTGGCAGCCAAGAGCAGCGTCCCCTCTGCGGCCACCTCCGTCCCTGCTCGCCTCACGCTGCTTCAGGAGCGCTGGCGTTTGGGGTGATGCCGATATTTAGGGATGATGCTGGTATTTAAGGGTGTTGGTGGATTTTGGGGGTGCTGCTGATGTCTAGGGATGATGACAGTGTTTGGGGTGATGCTGATGTTTGGGGTGACACCGTTGGCAGTGTCCGTAGCCGCTGCTGTCTGTGGGAGAAGTTGGGAACAGTTTCTGAAGCCTCTGTGGGAAGCTGGGGTGGGGACCCAGGAGCAGAATTTGTCCCCCATCCCAGGATCCCTCCTGCTGCGTGAGGCTGGGGACAGCCAGCACCCAGACCCCCTCCTGCCCCACACCTGGCACCCCTTGTTCCTCTGTTCGCCCCATTCCAGGCTCCCTCCCGCTGGAATGTGGCACCGGGCAGGGAAGGCCCAGGCTGGGAGCGGTGGGAAGCAGCCCTTGGCTCGGGAATGCTGCTGGAGATTTGCATGGGGCCGTCATTAGGCTGTAACTCTCATTTAAGGCAATAAAGGTGCTTAATTTCATAGTGAAAACTTAATGGGGCACTCAGTTCCCAGGTGCTGCTTTCCTGACATTTTACAGCCTTTGGAAGTATCGCTTAATAACGGCCACAGTCCCGAATCCCTGGGTTCTCCGGACCCTCAGGAAACGAAATAAAGCTGCTTGGGAAAAAAAAACCAACCAGAAAACAACAGAGCAGGTGTTGTGGAAAAGTCGGGAGATGCAAATTCTTCCCTCTCATTAATGATTGTGTTTATTCCACAATTCCACCTGTCCGGGTGACGTCTCTCCCTCCCGGAGCCTTCTCACAGCAGATTAAAGTGCACTTTTATCACCATCCTGAAAGGCATTTCAGGAGGGAACATTAGTTCTCCTACATTATTCCCGCATGTTAGAAAAAGTGTCTTTTTAAAATATTAGACAGCAATCGAGGTTAATTTAAACCACATCAAACACGCACGGCTGCTCCGCTGGAATCTTCCCCCACCACCACGAGCTCCAGGATGCTCCGGCTGCAGGCAGAGCTCAGCGGGGCCGGGAGCTCCAGGCTCTGCTCCCAGCATGGATGGGGACACGGGAAGGGAATGGGAGAACCCAAACGCTGCACAGGGGAACGGGGACAGGCCCTGGAGCATCAGAGCAAACCCCATCGAGTGCCCAGGGCTGCAGCCCCTCGAGAGATGATGGAGCTCATCCAGGTGTGTCCTCATCCAGGTGTGTCCTCATCCAGATGTGTCCTCATCCAGGTGTCTCCTCCGAGCACCACAACACCTCTGGACACCCTGGACACTCTGGACACTCTGGACACCCCGGACACTCTGAACACTCGGCTCCCAGTGCAGAGCCAGCGCTGGTGTCAGGGCAGGGCCGGGGGTCCCTCACTCTCCCCAGCAGAGCTGAATCCCTTCCCTGGCATCACCTCCATCCCTACCACTGCTTCTGCTTCCTCCCGCTGTGGGAGACGCTTGGGCTGTGCTGGTGGAGAAGCTGTCCGGAGGGGTGGTGGCTGTCCCTGGATCCCTGGAATGTCCCAGGCCTGTCCTTGGAGCAACCTGGGATGGTGGGAGGTGTCCCTGCCATGGCAGGGGTGGGACAGGATAATCCCTAAGGTCCCTTCCCACCCAAGCCACCCTGTGACCCCGTGATCCTCCGATCCATTTCCATCCCAAATCATTCCTCCGGGAGCCAGAGGTTTACAGCGCCTTTAAATATAAATGGTCCCCCTTTTATCACCTCGGAGAACAAGGGCTGGGCTCGGCTCCCGCGGTCATTCCCAGCCTTTTATCGCCGCCAGCATCTCCCCATTCCCGGCCCGGGGCTGCATCCAGCCGCATCCTCCCGAGGAGCGCCCATCAGCCGCGTCCCTGCCAAGGCATTTTCAGCTCCGCTGAGCAAGTGACTTTCAAAGCTCGGGATGCTGTCAGCGCCCGCCGTCTCTGAGGGCAGCGAACAAACTGCGGAGAGCGGCGGGAGAGCTCCGAGGGGGAAGGTTCTGCTTGGATTTTCACGCTGTTTATGGGATGTGCAGCGCTGGGAGGAGAGCAAGATCCGGCAGGAATTTTGTCCTGCTTGGTTTGGGAGGTTTTGCTGTTGGAGCATCTTCCTGTGGGCACCGGGAGGTGCCAGACACAGATCCAACACCTGAGAGCTCCTGCCAGGGCCTGAAGGGCTCCAGGAGAGCTGGAGAGGGAGTGGGGACAAGGATGGAGGGACAGGACACAGGGAATGGCTTCCCGCTGGGAAAGGGGAGCTTGGGCTGGGATCCTGGGAAGGAATTCCCGGCTGGGAGGGTGGGGAGGCCCTGGCACAGAGCGCCCAGAGGAGCTGTGGCTGCTCTGGCAGTGTCCAAGGCCAGGCTGGAGCAGCCTGGAATTTTGGAAGATGTCCCTTTCCATGGAATGGGATAGCACTGAATGTCCCATTCCAGGATCCTTTAATCAGGCAGCACAACCCGCAGCCCATCTCTCCCATCCCATCCCATCCCATCCCATCCCATCCCATCCCATCCCATCCCATCCCATCCCATCCCATCCCATCCCATCCCATCCCATCCCATCCCATCCCATCCGTGGGGATGGGAAGCTGCTCTGCCACCGAAGTTTTCGAGGCAGCACTTTCATCTGGTAAATAATTTACGATGGATTTGCATGAGGGTTACACTCCTGAGCTGTGCTCTTCAAAGGGCTGTGCCCAGCAGACTCCGGAGTGGGAACTGTGCATCCTCGGAGCAGCCCGTAACCAGTCTGCCCAGTTTGGGAATGTCGGAGTATCCGAGCTGCTTATTTAAAGCTTTGAAAAGCACCCGACTTCCTTGAAGTCATTAAAGTCTAACCTTTAAACTCCAGGAGTCTAATGGTTCAAGCCAAGCATAATGCTGAGGCACATCTGTGATAAATCTGCTTTTAATCTGCACAAAGTGCTTTCCGTGGATTCCAAGGTGAACGTATGAGGTGTGAGCTGAGCACACTGAGTGCCAGTAAAATCCCCCCGATTGTAATCTATTACCTTTTACACAAAGCAGCATTTAGTTTTATTAACTATTGAAATATACTGAAAACTGTTAAGAAAGCAGCGTGTAAATCTCGGAGATTCATGCTGCTTGATTTTATAGAGGCCTAATTCCTTGCAAAAGTAGCAGGGAAGCAGTCGGGCCAATGACTTCATCGTTTGTAGCTGATTAACAGCAACCTCCCACCTCATTGCTGGGACACGCTGCCTAATGAGGGGAGGGGGAAGTGCAGGGGGGACACTGCCGGCACCCCCTGGCACCCCAAAACTCTCCCTGCAGGGTGTGGGGGCTCAGGTTTGGAACTGGGGTGTCTCGGGCTGCAGGTGCGTGCTGGGGAGGGGTCACGGAACCCTGGGGTGGCTGGGGTGGCGAGGGACCTTAAAGTCACCCAGTGCCACTGCTGTGTCCAGGGGCGAGGGGAAAATCAGATTGAGCCGTGGGATGTGTCCCGAGCCAATCCCAGCCCGGGGGTCCCACTGCGGGCAGGCCCCGAGGGGCTGGGGGTGGTCCTGATCGTGATCCAGGGCTGGGGATTGTTCTAATTGTGATCCAGGGCTGGGCTGATCCTAATTGTGATCCAGGGCTGGGGCTGATCCTAATTGTGATCCAGGGCTGGGGCTGATCCTAATTGTGATCCAGGGCTGGGGCTGATCCTGATTGTGATCCAGGGCTGGGGCTGATCCTAATTGTGATCCAGGGCTGGGGCTGATCCTAATTGTGATCCAGGGCTGGGGCTGATCCTGATTGTGATCCAGGGCTGGGATGGATCCTAATTGTGATCCAGGGCTGGGGTGATCCTAATTGTGATCCAGGGCTGGGCTGATCCTAATTGTGATCCAGGGCTGGGGCTGATCCTAATTGTGATCCAGGGCTGGGGCTGATCCTGATTGTGATCCAGGGCTGGGGCTGATCCTAATTGTGATCCAGGGCTGGGGCTGATCCTAATTGTGATCCAGGGCTGGGATGGATCCTAATTGTGATCCAGGGCTGGGGCTGATCCTAATTGTGATCCAGGGCTGGGGCTGATCCTAATTGTGATCCAGGGCTGGGGCTGATCCTAATTGTGATCCAGGGCTGGGCTGATCCTAATTGTGATCCAGGGCTGGGGCTGATCCTGATTGTGATCCAGGGCTGGGGCTGATCCTAATTGTGATCCAGACCTGGGGCTGATCCTGATTGTGATCCAAGGCTGGGGCTGATCTTGATTGTGATCCAGGGCTGGGGCTGATCCTGATTGTGATCCAGGGCTGGTCCCATGGTTGGATGGGGATGGAGCTGAGCCAGGGCTGATCCCGGGGCTGAGCTGGGATGGGGATGAACTGGGGCTGGTCCCAGTCCTGAACTGGGATGGGGATGAACTGGGGCTGGTCCCGGGGCTGATCCAGGCCTGGTCCCAGTGCTGAGCTGGGATGGGACTGGGCCTGAGCCAAGGCTGATCCTGATGCTGCTCCTGATCCAGGGCTGGTCCCAGTGCTGAACTGGGGCTGGCAGGAGCAGGCAGGGAGGTTTGGATTTTGGTGCTGAGCTCCAACTCCTCACCAGTGCTTTTCCAGCCAGCAGGGCTAATTGTCAGGAAAACAGGCATTTGAGGGGAAAAATCCTGTAAGCCGCAGCAAACTGTAAACATGGGAATAATTAAAAGATAGAGGAGGCCAGAAGTCAGCACAACAGTAGGTGATTTAAATACGTGCCCAGGGATCTCTGGCCGTGCTTCCCGGGCAGCCGCTCCCCCAGGCCTCGGGAGGGGGGCTGGGAATGTTTGTTGGGGTGCCAGCAGCACGAGCGGGAGCTGCTGAGCCGGGCACGGCCGTGGCAGGAGGCAGCTCCGCACGGATTTGCCAGGGCACGGCTTGATTTTAATAAAACGCTAAATTGAAAAAGGTTGTTGGAAAGGCTGCTCCAGATCTAGAGGGAAATAACTCGGGCTCAGGGCTGAGGAAGCCAAAATGTGTTTTGGTTCTTTCCACTTTTGGAAGAACTGTCGAGAGTTGTTGGGGTTTTTTTCTCTTGCTCTCTCCCCGTTCCTCCCCCTCCTGTGATTATTCAATTTGCCATGAAAGCTGGGACCAAACCAAACCCTCGGTGCCAAAACCTCCGCACTTGGAGAACATTTGGGCCCGGAGCTGGAGCTTAAATTACATCTCGCACATGGCCCCAGCCGCACTGGATTGCGATCCAAGACACACACGAGTTCCTGGTGGTTGAAACCCTGCTCTGAAGGAGCCGCTCTCCGCCTGGGGGGGTCTCTCTCTTCCCAGAGCCAGGGAAAAAATATCCTGGTGCTCTGGAACGTGTTCCTCACGCAGGGACCTCCAGGTGCCGGCGGGGGCTGCGGCCGCGCTTTGGGGGCGTTCGCAGGTTTCTGTCCCAGGGTGGGTTTGGGGTCCCTTCTCACTGGGCTGGGCCGCCTCTCCCTCCCCTTCCCGGCAGGAAACGCCGGAGATCGGTCCCAGGAGGACGGGACGGGGACAGAGCAGCTCCTGCTGGGACCTCAGAGCCCTGGGGCAGCGACAGCCGCGGCTGGACGTGGTGACAACGAGCTGAGGACAGCCCTGGCCTCGGGAAGAGGCGCTGGAGCATCCACAGCCTCCGTGCCGTCCCCGGGGCAATTCCCGATGGGCTCAGCCTTTCCCAGGAGCAGGTTGGGCCTCTCCAACGCCCCCATCTCCCTCTCCATCGGGAGGTGTCCCTTTCCACGGGACAGAGCTGTCCCCCGGACCCTCTCCTCTCACACTTCCCCAATTTCCCTTTCCCGCCCCATTCCCACATCCCTCCCGCTCCTTTGCATCCCACACAGCCCTAAACCAGACACATCCTCCTCTCCCGGAACCCATTCCCGGAGAGCCCTGGGTGTTCCAGGCATGATTACCCCCAAACGCTGCGGTTTGACAATTAACAGCTCGGCCCAGGAGCATTTGCATTTCCCCGCTGCTGCCGAGCAGAGCCTTTAATCTCCGCGCACAAACAGCGGCGTGCCGGGACAGGCTGCGGCTCCGGGGCCGTGCTGGGCCCGGCTCCTGTCTCTCTCCGGGGCTTTGGCCGTAAATTATCCCACGGGACTGCGGCGGCAGGGCCGGGCCGGGGCCGGGGCCGGTGCCGGTGGCTCGGGCCCGGCGGGAGGCACCGCGCGGCGTCAGCTCCGCCGACCTCGCGCTCCTTTGAACGCGCTCGTTCCAATTATCCCTAATTCCCGGCGGAGCAGCCGAAGCCAGACAGCTTTGAACCTGCGAGAGGATTTGTGCCGGTTCCAGGTGGGAGCAGCCCCAGCCACATGAAAAAATGATATTTCTGGAGCTATTAAAGAAGTGTCTTTTAATGATTTAATAAAATAACAGCGCAGGAACGAGGCCTCTCTGATGTCCAAACCCCAGCGCAAGAAATCCTCCAGTGCATCATCCGGGAAGGATTTTCCGAGGCAGCCTGGGATGTCCATAATGATGGAGCTGAAAGGGACTGGGGAAGGCTCCTGACTGCTCTGACGGACACTCGGAGCTCATCCAGACAGAAAGGATGAGGGAGCACCCCAAGGTGGAACAGCAGGGCCATAATCCCATTTATTTTGGGATTTATTTGGGGCTGTCTGGTGCCCCTTTGCAGGCACCCCTGATAAATGCTGGCTCGGGCAGCTTTCATTGCTCTCTCTTAAAGCGAGAAATAGGAACATTCATCATCCAAGCAGGAATTTCTCGTGCTCCAGGGGCATCATTTGATGCTCTGTCCTTTCCCTTGGATTTGGGGGCTGTGGAGGTTGGGTTCCAAACCCCGAATGAGATGGAGCTGGGGATATGGAGCTGTCGGAGGAACTGGGGGTGCCTCGGAGCAGGAGGGTGATGTGACCCACAGAGCCCTCGGAGGTGCCACCTTGGCATGGAGGAGGGGCAGGACTTCCCTTGGAGTCCCGGAATCCCAGGGTGGTTTGGGTTGGAAAGGACCTTCCAAGGCCTTCCAGTCCACCCAGGAACCCTTTCACCAGCCCAGGCTGTGGCTGTCCCATCCCTGGAATGTTCCAGGCCAGGTTGGATGGGGCTTTGAGCAACCTGGTCTGTGGGAGCTGTGCCTGCCATGGCAGGGGGGCAATGGGATGTGCTTTAAGGGTTCTCCCATTCCCAACCATCCTGGGATTCCGTGGAACAGAACTGGATCCTCCTCCTGCTCCCTGCACCCCCAGGGTGACCCGGGCAGCCACAAGGCCGGGATCAGAGGTGTCCGAGGGGAGGGAGCCCTGTGGATGTATTCCGGTGTTCCTGGGCAGGGCAGCGCGGGAAGCTCCGAGCGGAGCATGTCCCAGCCTGTGCCCGCCGTGGGCGAGCTGTGGCCGGGTCAGGACTGTGGGCTTGGCTCCTGGCTCAGCCCTGGGCTCCTTACACAACCCCAGTGGAGCTGGGGACATCCCACCTGGCCGGGCTGGGGAGGCTCCGAGAGCAGAGCACCCGGAATGAGACGGGGAAGTTGTGGCTGCCCAGGAGCCCCAGCCGGGCACAGCCATGGATCTGCCTGCAAGCAGCTCCATCATCCCCCCGGAGCTGGTCTGCAATCCCCTGATCTGTGCCAGGCTGGGGCAGCTCCGGGGCAGAGGCTGCCCGCGGTGCCAGCACAGCAGCAAACACCCCCTGGGTGCTGGGGGTGCCTCCCAGACCCACATTCCGGGCTGGAGCACCGGGCTGGGGGGCAGCAGGGGCAGAGCTGTGGGAGCACAGCCCAGGTACGTGAGGTGGGATTTTGGGAAGGAGTTGTTCTCCGTGAGGGTGGGCAGGCCCTGGCACAGGTGCCCAGAGAAGCTGTGGCTGCCCCTGGATCCCTGGCAGTGTCCAAGGCCAGGCGTTGGAGCACTCGGGGACAGTGGGAAGTGTCCCTACACAGTGTCCCAGCTTTTCCCCGGGAATTCCCACCCTGCACCCTCCCGCGGGGCCGGGGCAGGCCCTGTGCCAGAGCCCCCATGGAAAGCCCCTGGCACTCGGCTCCCGTGGGGCTGGCACGGCTGCCCCCGAGCCGCTCCAGGGCCAAGGCCACGCTCGTTAGCGATGCCACAGTGGTTCCTCTGTTCCTCCCAAAGCCGCGCTGCTCCGGGCAGGGCCCCGGCTGTCTCCGGGGAGTGCGAAGCCCTCCTCAAAGTTCCCGGCTGGCTGACAAAGCTCTCCGGGATGCGGCGGGCCCGAGGATTTGCTCGATCTTCCCTTGCCGCACATTCTTCCCGGAGCAGCCCCGCGCACGTCAGCGCCCTGCGGAGGGCCGGGACGGCGGGGAGAGCGGAGCGGGGGCCGCTCCCTCCCGCAGGAACCGGAGCTGACAAGTGCCAGCCCCGCTGCCAAATCCTCGGGCCTGGCATTCCCCGCGGTGTTGGTCAAACACTGAAATCCATTCATTTGTCTGAAAACAAACCCGCGGCTCTCTGCTCGTCTCGCGCTGGGACAAAGCCGCTGCCTGTCTGCTCCCGGCGTCCTTCCCGTGCTGGCAGCGGGCACTGCCCCCTCCCCGCCCCGCAGATGGCACCGGGGGGTGCTGGCGGAGGCACGGCCCCACCGGGGGTGGCTTGGTGGGGAGGTTTGAGCAAGAGCTCTGGCAAAGCAGGGAAAGCCGAAGCTCGGGAAGGATTTGGGATGGGAAGTGAGGCTGAGGCTGTAGGCTGAGGTTTGGTGCCCTCCATCCTTGAGTGCTGCAGAGCCAGGACAGGGCTGAGGGCGCTGCTTTGGCCTCAGAGCACCCAGTTTAGGGTCAGGTTATAAACCATGGTTGAGAATCGAGAGTGGGACACGGGGATGAGGCTGTGGCTGCTGCAACATGGGATGGATGGATGGAAAGAGCCCCAAGCCCATGGGACACAGCACCGCTGGCTTTGTGCGAGCCGTGGGACCCCTGCCACCGTCCCTACAGCCACGATTTCCCACAAGAAAGACCCCAAAGAGCCCAACAGCTCCGGGAGCAGCACTGAGCCCGGGCCGCCCCTGCTGCCGGCGGAGCCCGGCGCTCTCGTGTCTCTGCGGTGAATGTCTTCCTGTTTAAAAGCTCTCCAAATCACAGGGGCAGCTTGTTTTGACATTTGATTAGCCACAGAGAACAACTTGAGAGTGCTTGAGCGGCTGAGGGAGGGAGGGAGGGGGTGAACTCCGCGGCGGGAGCGGCGCTGAGCGCTCCGGCCTCTGCCGGGAGCGGCACCGGGCAGGGGCGGTGGGCACCGCTCCAGGCCAAGATAAGTGGGCTGCCGGGAGAGGCGAAGGCGACGAGAGGAAGTGGTGAGTGAAGTCAGCTGAAAACAGTTTCTTTTGCTCGCTCTGACTCATAAATTTCATTAATACCTCGGCAGCAGTGTCCCCCCGGCCCCGCGCGGCTGGAGAGAAAGCCGGGATGGGAACCCCCCGTGCCGAGGGTTTCCATCGGGGACAACCCCCCTGTCCCGAGCTCCTGGTGGCCTCCGCAGGTCCATGAGCGTGTCCAGCGCTTGTGGGGCCGCTGACAGCTCCCCGCGGGTGTGGGAGCAGCTCCCGGGCCGGGAGAGGCTCTGGGATCATCCCTCCCGCAGCCATGAGCTCCCAGGGGTTTGTTTTCTTTTTCTGCCCGGACCTACAACAAGTTGTGTCAGGTCGCCGGTGACACTGCAGGGCTGTTTTGCTTTCCCTCGCTATCATCGCTATCAAGTAGGAGTTAACAGCTCTTGTTTATACAATGCCTATCTGGCCAGGGGCTGATTTAATACCTCCCACTTCTTTTAAGTGCAAATAGACTCTAATGTGTGTATTAGGCTACTTGAGCGGCTGTTCTGCTGAAATACTCGCTTTCCAAATAACTTATCTGCAGTTAATGCCGGCCAGAGGAGAAGAGCAAACTTCTTAAGAATTTAGCAATAAGGAAAAGAAAACAATCCCTTTAATATTCCCCCTTTCCCCGGGCTAAGCCTTTGGCCACACGGAGCTCGCTGGGATTTCGCCGGCGGGATCCTGGGATGGTTCACGGGTCACAGCCCTGATCCGACTCCTCCAGAGCATCCCAAACCTGAGCCGGACCGCTCAGCGGACGCGGTCCCGCTTCCAGCCCCGCGTGGCTACCGGGCCCGGCATCCCGCATCCCTGCCGGCCCCTCCCGTGGCCACCGGCGCGCTGGGAGCAGTAGCCACCCTGCTCAGGCAGCGTCTGCAGCCACGCTTGGCAGGAGAGACAAAGAGAAACCTCATCCCTGAGCGAAACTGCGGAGTTTCTGCTGAGTCACAGCCATCAGGGAATGGGGAGAGCAATTACAGCCGAAAACTGGGAAGGCATCCCAAACAAATTGGTTATAATTAACAAGTAGAAGAATAACACCAGTAATACCATTAGCAGGCCCAAAAGCCATTTGCAATATAATATCTATAATTAGACAGTGCTCAGCAAAAGCCGGGGCTGAGCTGTTCGCCCCGGGAACGGAGGGCAGGTGAGCCTGCGGCACCGCGGGCCGCGGTCCGGGGGCGGCGGGCACGGGACAGCACCCGGGAGCGGCCGTGGGGATCCGAGAGTGACCTGGGACAGCCACGGGGACAGCCCGGCCTGTCCCCCTCCCCGGAGGGTTTAACACCCTTGGACATTCCCATCCCTGGCAGTGTCCAAGGCCAGGCTGGACAGGACAGGAGTAACCGGGGATGGTGGGAGGTGTCCCTGCATCAAAACTTTTCTCCCTGAATTTGGGACAGGGGGTGAGGAACGGCCATGGCTGCATGGAGGCTGGGAGCCTCCCGGGGCTCGGGGGGTTTTTGGGGGGTCCCGAGCCGGGGTGCCATCCTCAGGGCCCCCCCGAGCCGGGGGCGCTGGGCTGGGCCGGGCGCTGGGGTTGCTCAAGCGAAGCCGCGGTGGAGGGCGAGGTCAGCGGGAGCTGCGCTTGTGAAAGGCCGCGGCACCGGGGCCTGTTGTGGCAACACCGGCAGCCGCCGCTCTTCCCGGAGCCGCCCGGAGACGGCACCGCCCGTGGGATGGCGAGGGGGAAGGGACCCCGAGGGGCTCATCCTGAGCCACATCTGCCCCCGGACCGTGCTGCTCCGGCCCCATCCCCATCCCGGCGATGCTGCCTGGGGACCCTCGCGGCCCTCGGCACAAAGCCCCCGGTGCCAGGGGGGCCAGGATCGAACCCTCTCCTGCCAGGGGGGCTGGAAATCCTCCCTGCCAGGAGCAGATAAAGCCCAGCTTCCCACAAAGCCAAATATCCGGGCTCGCCGGGGCCGCTCGTTCCCGAGCGTTTCGCTGCCTTCCCACTCTGAAATCCTTGTTTAGATAAACTTGAAAGCTGAAGGGAATTTGGCAGGCAGGGTCCTGCCCTGCGCGGAGGGCAGATAATGTCACCTGCAATGTAAACACACACCATTGACCGGGGCTGGGACCGGCTTGTCAGCGATAAAGTCACCTCTGGGGCGGCTCCCGTCACGCCGGGCTGCGCCGGGGAGGGAGGAGGGGACGCGAGGGACACACGTGGGTGCGGCTGTGTGCGGCGTCGGTGCGCACACGTGTGTGCGGCCAGCATCGCCTCTGTCCCCGCCGCCTGTCCCTGCGAATCCGCGCTGCCCGGCAGGCTGCAGCCCTTCCCGGGTCACACGGCGTGGGGAGGGCCCATGGAGATTTTGGGGAAGGATGGGTGTCCCGGCAGGGGTGTTCTATTTGCGCAGGGAGGCTGGGGGTGGCTGTCGCTGTGTCTGTGCAGGTGTTCAGACCCTCCCTGCTGTCCCCACCCTCGTCCTGAGGAGTTCTTCCTCTCTTCTGCCCCACAGCTGCGCCGTGGGGGTTTGGGGGGGCTGCGGTCACCCCCGAGGGGTCACCGGGGGGTGGCAGTGCCCGCGAGTGGCCGTGGGAGGATGGGGACAGCGACAGTTCCCCGCAGAGGAGCTTTGGGAAGGGGAAGGGGAAGGGCAGCTCGGACGGTTTCCCCGAAAGGCTGTGGGGACAGGACGGCGTCACAAGTGTCACAAGTGTCACAACCGCCTGAGCCCAGAAGCTGAGGCCGAGGTTTCTCCCCGGACACAGCGAGGGGAAGGAACACGTCCTGCTTCCTTTCCCGGCTGTGCCACCTCACAGGGCACCGGGAACGGGGCGCGTCAGGGCAAAGCCACCCTCGGAACTGTCACACCCCACATCATCCCGGAAAACCCCAGCGCCTCCTGCTCCCCCCAGGGACATCATCCCACGGGAAGCTGCCCTTTGCAAGGCACCTTAACGGTGGCACTGAGTGTCACTGGGTGTCCCCTCGGCCTCATCCTCAGCTGCTGGTGCCCCATCCTCATGGACAGGAGGGTCATGCTGTCCCCACTCGTGGTGACAAAGGCACCTCGTGACCAGCTGGGAGAGGGGACAGTGGCTTTTCCCACTGAGGCTTTCCCCAAGATCCTTCAGAAAAAGCAAGCCCTCACAAAAAGAAAAATAAGTCCTGGGAAAAGATCGTGGGTTTCTAATTGGGATGTGCAAATATCAATTTAAGCAGATCTTAAATCAATATGAACCAGAACGTTTCCTTTCACCCCTAATCGTTCTTTTGATGCTTTTTCCCCCCCAACCAGGTGAGTTTCAATAAGCTAAAATAAAACATCTCCTCTTTCAGTGCAGTCCCAGCATGAGGAATATCAATTAATGAGAGCCATCCTTGGCCATTGGAGTTCACCACAACAGCGCTGGAGCTGTGGCTCGATGGGAATGGGAAGAAAATTACAACCTTTTCAGGGAAACCATTAAGTAAAAATCAGAATTTGTCCATAAGTACCACGGGGGGAGGGGCACAGCCCAGCTAATGGGTTCTATTTTGAGCCATAAAGTGAATTTTCAGCGCAAAATCGCTGCTTTCTGTTCCTCTCCCCATGGCCTCACGTCGCCCGGGTCTGATCCTGGAATGTCCCTGGGACAGAGGGTCTGGTTCGGTTCCACCATGGGCATCACCCTTTGTCCCTCTTTTCCAGCTCAGTTCGTGCAGAGTGAGGACTGGACAGAATCATGGAATCCTGGAACTGTTTGGAAGGCACCTCAAAGCTCATCCAGTGCCACCCCTGCCACGGGCAGGGACACTTCCCACTGTCCCAGATTCCAGCCTGGCCTTGGACATTCCAGGGATCCAGGGGCAGCCACAGCTGCTCTGGGCATCTGTGCCAGGGCCTCAGCACCCTCCCAGCCAGGAATTCCTTCCCAATATCCCATCCAAATCTCTGCTTTTCCACCATGAAGCCATTCCCAGTGTCCTGTCCCTCTGTCCCTTGTCCTCAGTCCCTCTCCTGGAGCCCCTTTAGGCTCTGGAAGGGGCTGTGAGCTCTCCCCCTCTTTCCTGCCAGGAATGAGCCCAGGAAGAGGTGGGAAGAAGGGCAGAGTGCTGAGGAAGGGCAGCATGTCCCATTCCCGAGTCCCTCTCCAGGTGGAGAATTTCCAGGTGCTGTTCCCTTTGCTTTGGGACCTCCTGGGGCCGATGGGGTGTGTGACATTGGGAGCACTGGTCACATTCCTCCACTAAATATCCATCACCTTGGATGCCCTGGGCAGCAGCAGCTGTGGGAGAGAGCACTTTGAGGAGAAATAAGCACCAGTTTCACCACCAGGATTTCCAGGGTTGCTCCTTGCTTTTAATTTTCACTCTTTCTCCGGCATTGGTGATTCCAGGAGCTGCTCCTTCTCTGTGTGCTTTGGAGAACTGTGCTCCCACGTTATCCCGTACGTTTTCCCAGGATCTGCCTCCCCGATGGGAATCATGGCGGGTGTCCCAATGGGTGACTCGAGGGGCACCCTGGGGGATCCCAGTGGACATCCTGATGGGCACCCAGTGGACACCCCAAGGGATGGACACCCCTATGGGCACCTCCGTGGGCACCCAATGGACATCCCCATGGGCACCCAATGGATACCCCAAGGGATGGATGCCCCAATGGACACCTCCGTGGGTAGCCAATGGACACTTTGTGGGTGCTCCTGTGGATACCTCAAGGGATGGACACCCCAGTGGGCACCTCCGTGGGCACCCAATGGACATCCCCATGGGCACCCAGTGGACACCCCAAGGGATGGATGCCCCAATGGACACCTCCGTGGGTAGCCAATGGACACTTTGTGGGTGCTCCTGTGGATACCTCAAGGGATGGACACCCCAGTGGGCACCTCCGTGGGCACCCAATGGACATCCCCATGGGCACCCAGTGGACACCCCAAGGGATGGATGCCCCAATGGACACCTCCGTGGGTAGCCAATGGACACTTTGTGGGTGCTCCTGTGGATACCCCAATGGATGGACACCCCAATGGGCACCTCCATGGGCACCCAATGGACATTCTGTTGGGCACCCAACGGATACCCCAAGGGATGGATGCCCCAATGGGCACCTCCTTGGGCACCCAATGGACATTCCAATGGGTGCTCCTGTGGAGATCCCAAGGGATGGACGCCCCAATGGACATCTCGATGGGTACCCAATGGATACCCCAAGGGATGGACGCTCCAATGGGCACCTCCGTGGGCACCCAATGGACATTCCCATCCACTCCTGTGGATACCCCAATGGATCCCCCGACTTCACCCTGATGTACCCCGTGCAGTTCAGGGCCTTTGCAAAGAGCTGCTGCCTCGGCAGAGGAAAAAGCCGAAAGGAGGCAAAATGAGGGAATTAGGAAGAGCTGGGGGTGGCGGAGGAGGCGGGAAGGGCGCGGGGGCAGCGGCCCCGCCGTGACTCCGCTCCGCGCCGGATCCGCGCCGGGCTTTGCGGGGCTCCGGCGGCACCGGGCGGGCCCCACGTGGGGCAGGGGCGGGGCCAGGCAGCGGCAGCCAATGGGCAGCGCCGGGAGCTGACAGCGTTCGTCACGTCAACAACCGGAACGCGCCCAATTAGCGGCGGGCGGGGGGGCCGGGGCACCCCCATCCCGCACCCCGGGGGTCAACGGGGCGCTCGCACCCCCCACGCCGGGGAGCGAGGAGGGGCCGGGATTTCGGGGCGTT
Organism: Acanthiza pusilla; assembly: GCA_036630365.1. Classification (NCBI taxonomy): domain Eukaryota; kingdom Metazoa; phylum Chordata; class Aves; order Passeriformes; family Acanthizidae; genus Acanthiza; species Acanthiza pusilla. The sequence continues at coordinate 19,713,753 of JAXCHO010000004.1, read as the reverse complement.
TTGCCCCCTGTTTATTATTTAAGCGGCAGCGCTTCATTCTTGTCGAGAAAGCCCCGAGCCGCGGCGTTGCCGCAGAGATCGCGGCGGTGCCGCGGCCCGCCCGGCTCGGCGGTGACAGATTGTTTGAGCTGGAGGAAGCGCCGGCCCGGGCTAATTACGCCGCCATGGCGGGCGGGCGGCGGGCGGGGGCTGCGCGCCGGCGGCCCCGCGTGGCTTTGATTGACAGCGCCGCTCCCCCCGCCAATCGCGTTGGAGCGGCGGCCCGTTCCTCGCTGTGATTGGCGGAGGGGCGGCGCGCGGCCCGCGGCCCCACGTGGGGCGGAGGCTCCGTCTGACGCGCGGGTGAGCGGCCATTTTGTGCGCTGGGCCGGGCCTGGCCCGCCCGTGGGGCTGCGGCCGCCCCGACCCCGCTCCCTCGGGCCCGCCGGGACCGGGGCTGCTCCCGCTCTGCTGCGGCGGGCGCGGGGGCTCCCGCGAGGGCGCAGCCGGGTGTCCCCCGGGCGCGGCGGGAGGGCCTGACGTTAACGCCATTACCCGTGTTGCTCGTTAAACCCCCTCAGGCGAGAGGGGAGGTGCGCAGGGGGAGCAGCGCGGCCCTCACGACACATCAAAGGGGCCGCGCGGCCCCCGCGGGAGGCAGGGCGGCCTTCGCGCCGCCCGCCGGTGCGGGAGGCTCGCACCGAGCGCTTTCGCGCTGCGGCGGCCCGCGGAGCGGAGGCGTTACGGTGACAAAGCGCTTGCGTTTGTTTTACGGCCCAAACCGGGCCGCCGAGCGGGTTACGGCAGCACCGGGCCCGAGTCACGGCCGGGCCGGGGGGCGCGGGCGGGGCGGGGCCTGCGCGGGGCGGGGCCCGCGGTGGGCGTGGCTCGCGGCCACCCCTCCGTCAGACACAAGCTGCCATTGTGACGTCTCGCCGGCGCCGCTCAATCAGCGCGCTCCGGCGCCGGCCCCACGTGGGCGCGGCGCTCCGCCATTGGCTGGCGGCGGAGAGGCCGCCCGGGTTTTGTCCCCCGCCCGCCGCCCCGCTCCGCCCGGGCGCTGTGGCGGCACCGCGTGCTCGGGCGCCGCTGCCCCGCTCCGCGCCCGCTCCGCGATGGCTCCCGGAGTTACGGCGATCCCGGCTGGACGCAGCTGAACGGCCGCCCCCGGGCGGGGGACCCGCTCGCACCTCGCATGTCCGCGGCGCCCGGGAAGTCGGATGTGTACGGCCTTCCTCCCCCTCCTCCTCTCCTCCATGGCCGTCGTGCTCCGGCGTTAGTTCCTGGCTTTGCTTCCCCTTCTCCCGGCCGCAGGAATACCGCGGGACCCTCCTCCCGCCGCCGCGTTGTTGTTGTTGTCGCTGTGGCTTTTTGATCTATTTTTTTTTTTCTTTTTTTGGGGGGGGTGATTTTTCCTTTTTTTTTTTTTTTTTTTTTTTTTTTTTTTTTTTTTTTCCGCCAGCGAGTGCCGGAAGGAGGGGGGGTGAGGAAGCGGAGGCCCGCGGAGCGCGGCGGCCGGGGGGGTCGGCACCTGGCCCCGGCGCTGCGGGGCTGGGCTCGGCTCCGCGGGCGCCTCCCCGGCGGTGCGGGGCCGGGTGGGGGGGGGAATGTGCGGGGGGGAACCGGCCGGGCCCGCTACCCCCCCACCCCCTCCGCCCTCCCTCCTCCGCCCCCCGCACGGACTTTCCTCTCGTCCCTTTGTTCAGTTCTCGGCCTCTCCGGGAGCGCTCCGAGGCCGGCGGGCAGCAGCGGCAGCTCCGCACGTCGCGATCGCCGTAGCGAGGCTCGGCGCGGCTGCTTCCAGTGACCGCGCCCCAGCCCGGCCATGTACCCCCAGGGCCGGCACCCGGTGAGTCCCGGTACCCCCTCCCGACCCCCGCCCGCACCCCCGCTCCCCCCTCACCGCCTCCCCCGGTGCCCCCCTCCCGCCCCTCCTGCCGCCCCCGGTGCCCCCCCGGTAACCCCCCCCGGCCGCTTCCCGCAGGCTCCGCACCAGCCGGGCCAACCGGGCTTCAAATTCACCGTGGCCGAGTCCTGCGACCGGATCAAGGACGAGTTCCAGTTCCTGCAGGCCCAGTACCACAGGTGAGCCCGGGGGGACCCCCGGCCGCCCCCCCCCGCCCCGAGCCCCCCGTTTCTCCGGAGTCTCACGGTGCGCTCTCCCCCCCAGCCTCAAAGTGGAGTATGACAAGCTGGCGAACGAGAAGACCGAAATGCAGCGCCATTACGTTATGGTGAGAGACTTTAATCAGATTTCGGATCAGCCTGCAAATGTCATTAGCTGCGAGCCTGCGAACGGGGGGGACCGGGGGACCCCCCCCGGCACGGGCACTGCCTGCCCGGAGACCCCCGGGGCGGGGGGGCGGCGGTGCCAGGCGCTCCGAGCCCCAGACGGCTGCAAGCGCAATCCCAAGTTTCCTGTTAACCCCTTTGAAGCGCTCTGCAGCCGCGGGGGGGTCGGGGGGGGCTGGAGCGGCGACCCCGGGCACGGGGGGTGTCCCTGGTGCTGGTGGGGGTCCCCCCCTTGCTGCCCCCGAGGCCACCCGGGAGCCATCCCAGCTCCCCCCCCCCCCATCCTTCCCGAGGGAAATGGGTACTTTTGTTGCCTCAAAACGCTCTTTTCTTAGCCCGGTTTGCATGGCGGGCCCCCCGGGTGGGCTCGCTGCGGTTTCTGGGGGGTTTAGCAGGATGCAGCACCCCCATTCCCGGCGGGTCCCGGGGCTCCCCCGGTCCCTGGGGGGAGCAGATCCCCCCCCGGTGGGAAGCTGGGTTTTTGGCCAGACTCCGGGCTGTACCTGTTCTGCCAGGGCCCAGCAGACGCCTGTCACCCAGCTCTGCGCCTCTTTGTTTTTCTAAGTAGCTTAGGAGGAGAAAACAGGAGTCAAAAGGAGTGTCCCCTCGTTAAGTGCCTGCCAGTTAAACCCATAAACATCTGCTTATTATAAGGTGTAATTTCCTTGGCTACCTGTGCTTTAAGCCCAGTTTTGCCCAGGATGCTTTTTGGTAATGACCTTATGCAAATACCTTCTGTGAACTGAATTCAAATTCTCCTTGGCTCTCGTGTTTAATTGAATTTATTTCTATTTTTTTTTTCTCCTTCCCCAGTACTACGAAATGTCGTACGGTTTGAATATTGAAATGCACAAACAGGTGAGTAATTTCGAGGGGGGAAGTTGTGATTGATTGATTGATCTCCTGTTGCCCTTTTCCTCCACCTGAGGTAAAATCGGCCCTGATTGCACTAAATAGGGAATAAGTGCTGGAGGCAGAGATGTGACTCCAGGTGGGATCCCGTGGCCTGGCTGTTAAATTGGCAGCCGCAGGTTGATGGCACTTGGTAGGTTTTTTTTGGTCGATATTCATGAGGAATTTCGGTTTTAGACAGAGTGTTTATGCAAAGAGGTGAGAACAGCCTCGCCTCCCGTGCTGGGAGGTCAATACCTGGAATAACGCGTTCCCAAGGCTTGGAAAACACTGATATGTGCTGCGTTCGCCTCTGGTCGTGTTGTGGGTACAACAGGGCTGTTTGTAAGGTCATCCCCTGCTCCTGGCCCTGCTGGAGCGTGAGACCGAGCAGGGAATTATCTCCAGGGCTCCCAGAGCTCACCGTGTGTTGCTCAATGTCACGGAGTTGTCTTTGCGTCTGGGAAATGAAGCAATGTTTGGGGCTGGTTGGGTTTTTTTTTTTCTCCCCTCCCTTCCAGTCTCCTCTAATATGTAACTTGCCTGAAGGAAAAAATAGAGAAGGCCCCAGCAGAATGTGGTGTGCTACCTTGATAAGATTATCGGTAAAGAGCCTAAAGGCTGCGCACATGATGGTAAAACTTAAAGGAATAAAGTTATTATTGAGATTAGACCTGATTATTTGTGCTGCTGCTGCTTACTGGTTTTAGAAGGAGTTCTAATTAAGAACTTAAGGCAGATAGAAGTTGACATCAACTTCGCCGCTCGCAAATCAGCCCCATTCAACTCCAAAGTGGTTTGGCTTAATAGCGGCATCGCCCTCCTCTGAGGAGGCTGATGAGATGCAAAGCAGCGCCTCTGAATGTGCCTCTCTCCTTCCCTTCGACTTTCTGCGCCGTAGTCACGGGGCAGCGAAAATAATTCCTGCTTAGTCTTCAGTTTTTTATAAATATCTTCTTCCACGCAGATAATCCCGACTTCCCGCTCCGGGGGCCGCTGCCGGCCCCAGGTGTCCTTGGAGGGGTGCGGGGGCCGGGACCCCCGGGCTCGGGGAGCCTCGGCCCGGTTTGTCCTGGGGTGCTGAGGGGCTGTGGCATAGGCCCAGGTGACCTGCGAGGAGGGGACGGATTTGGTGTGTCCCCAAGGCCGTGGAGCTTGTGGCCACCTCAGCAGCGCCCGGGGGACACTGGAGTGACACTGGGGTGACCTGGAGGGTCTGAGTGACCTGAGCACAGGCTCCTGGGGGGAGGATCTCCCCTCCCCAGCCTCTTCCCACCTGGCTGCTCGGCGCTGGACGGCTCTGCTCCGCGCTGGGCGATGCTGGAATGACCCCCGAGATGTGGGGCTGTTCCCTGGCTGGAAAGCGCCGCTCCCAAGACGTGCTGGGTGTTTTTCCATGGGTGCATCCCGAGGGAGCAGCGAGGTTTGGCACCGCGGGATGAGCGCTGGGAGGCGTGGGATGGAGCAGCCCCGCATCCCTGAGGGTCTCGGGGGTGACCGAGGAGCCTGAGAATTCCCACTTTGGTTCGGTTCCTGCCTGCCCAGAGTTTTCCCAGCGTGGTCACCGTGCTTCGCTGGGAGCTCTGCGAGGAGCAGCTCCATCCTGCCCGGGTGATTCCAGCAGCATCCCGTGCCTGCCCGGGCCCTTCCCGGTGACATCTGCTGCGTGCCCGCTGCCGGGAACTCGGCGAAGCTGAAGCTGTCTTGTTCTTTAATTGACAGCACCGCGGAGCAAACAAAGCAGCCCTGGCTGCGCTCGCAGCCGAAAATGGGGCGAGCGGGAGCGGCGGGCGGGGAGCGCCGGACCGCAGCCGGCGCCCGGGGAGGCCTTTCCCCCCTCTTTGGGGCCGCAGCATCCCCTGAAAGGCATCCCTGGCGCAGCATCCCCCCGCCGGGCATCCCGCAAGGCATCCCGCTAATTGCGGCGTGGTCCTGCCGGCATCTGGCTGAGGGTGGCTGGTCCTGAACAAACAAGTTTATCAGCTGACCTGTTTAGCGGTTGACTTGTGTTTATCTGCACACAATCAAGTAGACTGAAGTGCTTGAATTATTCATGCAGTGTCCTGCCCTCCAGACTTGACTGCTTGTGATTACATCTGCTCCAGACAAACATTGATGGATACTTCATCTTTAAGCAAAAGGGGATTGTCTGTCTGTGGGCTTATATAACAGATTATCTCTTCCACGCTGAATATTAAGTGTGTGCATATGTGGCTGCGTGTGGGGTTGGGGGTTTTTTTGCCTTCCCCCCTTTCTTCTCGTTTTGTTTCTCGTTAGGAAAAAAATGTACTTTCATAAACAACTCCATATGCAAGGAAATATTTAGGAAGTGACTCCCCAGTCGGTTGCAGTGAATCGCTCCTTACATCAGTCTTCCTGCTGAACTCTACTCCTTCCCCGGGCTCAGCTTTCCTAAACCCGACTCCAATCAGGAGTTTTCTTTTGAAACCCCGGCAAAACTTCTTTTCTTTTCTTTTCTTTTTTTTTTTCGGGTTAATTGATTTTTCCAAAAGAAACTTTGCTTCCCCTGTCGGCCGTGCATTGTTTCTGTGCAGATCTCCGTGGATAATCGCCGAGAGCAATAACCATTCCAAAAGGAAAACTCATTTTGCGTGGGGAAACGGGACACCTCGGAGGACAGAACCTTTGTGCTGCCTTTGATTTCTTGTTATGGCTGAGAACGCTGCACAGAAGCACTTCTTGTTTTCCTGCTTAATGCTTGGAACAAACCTAAACCCCCCAACACTTCCAGGGGAGAGAGGCAGCTTTTTTTGTTTGGTGCTTCTAGAATATTCTAGGAACACAATATCCTTTCTGTCGTGCTCGTTAGCAAGGAGTGCCAGGTAATAATTTGCTAAATACTTCAGAAGCCGAGTAATTTGTGAGCTGTGCTCTCAGGACTCCCGAGGCGGGAGGCAATTCTGTCTTCCCCTCGCGGGGTGGGAGGCACAGCCTGGATTGGGGGTCCCGGCCGTGTTTTGGGGGTCTCGCTGAGCTTTCCCCATTGCTGGTGGTAATTCCCTGAAGGAGGGGCTGTGTCCTGCCCCTCCACACCGCTGCCCTGAATTTAATTCTCATCAGCCAGGCTCTCCACTTTGCTAATAACGATAGCAGCCACAAATAGCTTTCAACATGCCATTGACAGCCCGCTTGGAGAGAGCACTTGAAATAGTGGTAGACAGCTGAAAGTACCCATAATTGTGCGCCCGAGTGAGAACCACACCGCTCAAGGGCCTGATTTTCATGTGCTTAAAGAGACAATATCCTGGCTTCAACAAATGCTGCTGGTGCTTCACGCCTCGTGTGATTTACGGCTGCTCCTCCTCCGGGGAGGAGGCCGGGGGGGGGTCTGGAGTGCCTGGAGGGGTCCAGACCCTTTGGAGAATCCCTCAGGGGTGCTGTGGTTTGGAGCCCAGGAGGGAGCTGGGGCTGGCGAGTGGGAATGGTGGGATGGTGCTGGTGCCGTGTTCCTGCATCCCGTTGGACCCCATTTCGGGGGCTGGGGCAGCAGTGCCTGTCTGTGTGTATGGAATTGTGCTTTTCCAGGGAATGGTCACGTTCCCAGGGCTGCCGGAGCTCCAGGGGCAGCTCCTCAACACTCTGAGACTCGGGTGGGATTGTGGAGTGTCTGTGCAGGGCTCTTGATAATCCTTGTGCTCCCTTCCACCTGTGGAGATCCCTGGATTTCAGGATGTAAATGTGGATGTTTTGGGGTGTTTTCCAGGAGGCGGAGAGGCAGTGCTCTGTGTTCAGCCCCTTCTCTCCATCCCTCATCCCTCTGCATGAATCCCAGAGCAAGGGCAGGCTGGACTTGGGGCTGCCGTGGTCCAAAATCTCTCCTGAGGCTCCACCTGCCGTGGCCTGGTGCGATTCCCTTCCCCGGGGAGGGTCATGGAGGATCTGCCCCGTTCTGGAGGTGGATCGAGGAGCTCTGATGTGTGCTGGATGCTTTTGGGGTGTCCTGTGCAGGCTTTTTTGAGGTGCTTTGTGCAGGATATTTTTGGGGTGTCCTTTGCAGGTCTTTTGGATGTTCTCTGCAGGGTCTTTGGAGTGCTCCCTGCAGAGTTGGGCCTGTGGGGCCGATTCCTGCAGCTCCCAGCTCCATCCTCCCAGGAATGGGGATGCTGGGATCACCTTGGGGTGCCACCCCCGGGCTGGGCCATCCCTGCAGCTCCCGTTTGCCTCATGGGATCCAAAGCTGAGCCATTTTGCCCAGAGCCCTGTCCCCCCACAGCCTGGGATGCTGCACTGCCACATTGCGGGTCAGCTCTGAGGCCCTGAGTGACACCCGGGGGTTGTTTTTCCGTCCCCTCTGCCCCACGCAGGTGTAAAGCTGGGAGCGCAGGGAGCCAGAGCTGCCGGGCACAGCCAGCCCCAGCTACTTAGCACCGAGCCGCCGCCGCTCCCGGCCCATCGCGGCTCCCCGGGGCGGCTCCGTGTCCCCAAGTGCTTGGGATGCTGCCGGTGGCTCTGGCCATTTTAAGAGCAGGTGACAGCAGCCTCGGCCGGGGCCAAGTGCTCGCGGTGTTGATTTATCACCAGTGCAAATGGTTTCTCTGGTTTCGCCCTCCCCGCCGCTGAAACCCCACCCGGGCAGGTTCAGGGCAGATTCTTGGCAGGGGCACGGAGTGAGCGAGGGGGGATTAGTTGGGATTTCAGGTTCTGACTCTGTGCCCTTTCTAACGACCGGCAGCATCCCTGTGCTGGGGGAGCGTCCCGGGATCGGCCCCCGGGGCTGTTGGGGCGGGCGGGAGCCTCTCCGTGCCCCTCTCCGTGCCCCTCTCCGTGCCCCTCTCCGGGCGTTTGATCTGCCCTGGTCCAGGGAAGATGCAGGGCAGCGGAAGGGGATGTGGAGCCCGGGATTGCCATGGCAACCCGCGGTGGGAATGGAGGTTTTCCTTGGCAGGAGCAGCTCGGGGGGGCTCGGGGGCTCTGGGCAAGGTGATGAATGAGCCCTGTGATGGGGAAGGTGTTGGGCATGGAGCCCTCCCCTGCTCCCGGCGTTCAGAGGATCCCTTTCCCTCCCGATAAAAATTTTAATGGGGACAACTGGAGTTTAATGTGCCGGGGAATGGGAAAAGGGAAAGTGAGCAAATATTTAAAGACTATTGAATCTCGTGTTCACAGGAAACCTCACGGTTGTAAACATAATATTTTGGACATCCAATATCTCTGTGCTCACTGGATCCCACGTGGGAAGTCTCTTTCAGGAACAGGGAGTTTGGCTTCACGTCCGGGTTGGAAGTTTTGGATTTAAAGGTGGAGGCCTCACATGCGTGGGTGCGTGGGGAAATCCCAGCTCCTTCCCTTCCTGCTCCATGGAATCAGCCTGGCGGGATGCTGTTTTTCCCAGGATGCAGCCGCGGAAGGCCAGTGCTGGCTCCGCTGCTTTCCCCTCAAACGCAGCTCAGATTTGTTCTAGAACCCGGGAGCTGGCAGGGCAGAGCTCCCTGGAGCAGCGGCCGCGCTCGCTGCATCCCGAATCCAAAGGCTGGAGCTGAAGGAATAAATATTTCATGGAGCTGGAGCTAAATATAATCTGATCGAAGCGCCAGTGCCAAAAAGCCTGGAAGGAGCTTTTCCTGGCTCTGGGCATGGCGGTGGCACCACTGGTGGCAGCCATGGTGCCAGCCCGGCTGCTCCGGCCATGGGGCCGGGCTCGGATTGGGCACTTGGAGCTTCCCGGGCGGATCTGTGGGAGCAGAGGGGCCGAGGGCGTTGTGTGAGTGTTGGGTGCTGAAAACCTGGTGCTGGCCAGCCTGGGGCCACGACAGCCAAGTGTCACCGCAGCGATAGGACACTGGGAATGGCCTCCCGCAGCCAGGGGACAGGGAGAGCTGGGAGATGGGGAAGGATCCTTCCCTGTCAGGGCGGTGGGACAGGTTGCTGTGACTGCCCTGTTTCTGGAAGTGTCCAGAGCCAGGCTGGAGCAACCTGGGCTTGTGGAAGGTGCAGGGAGTGGAACTGGATGAGCTTTGAAGTCCTTTCCAAGCGAACCATTCCAGCGTTCCCTGCTCCCCCGGCTGATCCGCGCATCCTCACGCTCAGGGCCACCGTGATCCCGGTGACTCGGTGGCCGTGGCCGGGGTACCTGAGTCCAAGCCGTGGTCACTTCCAGCCGTTCCTGCCTTGGCACGCTGGGCCAGCACGTTCCCAGCCTCTGGAATTGCTAAGAAAAGCATCAGGTGTAACCCAATCACCGCGGAGGCTTCTGGAGGAGAGGATGGCCAGGAATATTCCCAGGGCTCTGCAGCTGAGAGCTGCAGCTCCCGCGGGGAGCAGGGCTCGGAGCTCTGGCTCTGTGCGGTGCTTCCGCCCCTGGGGGTGGCTCCAGGCTGGGTGAGATCAGGATTTTCCCGGGCTCTCCCTGCTGATGGTGACCCTGGGAATGCTGGTTGTGCTCGTTGGGTTGTTCCTGCTGGGCTGTGTCCCAGCCACCCCCAGCTCCTCACAGCAAGGGCTGAATGGCTGCTGGGATTTTCCCTCCAAATTAGGACTTTTTGGGGATTTTTTCTTGCGGTGCCTGAGAGCAGGTGGAGCCTGGGCTGGCTGGGCTTAAAACCCAGAGGTGCTGTAGGACCTGTCCTGGGGAGCCGAGCTTTGGGATCAGGGTGGGGAAGCCTTGAGGTGGATTTGGGATGATTTGGGGGGCTCTGAGAGCGGGGGGTGGCCATGGCTGTCCTGGGAAGAGGCTCTTTGCCAGCAGGAGGCTGGAGCTCTCCCGGTTAATCACTCGTGTTATTGATAATGAGCTGCTGGGGCTGGCGGAAGGAATTTCAGGCCGTTTGATTCCGTGCCAGCGCTCGGCTCCGGCCATTGTTGTGGCGCTGGATCCTCACGGCCGCTCGGCCGTGTTTGACTTGGAGCCGGAGCTGTTTTCACAGCTGCCTCGGCCAGGAGCAGCCGGAATTAACCCCCAGGAGCCGGGACACGCCATCCCAACGGGAACATCCCCGGGGCTGGGACACAGCCATCCCAACGGGAGCGTCCCTGGGGCTGGGACACAGCCATCCCAACGGGAGAGTCCCTGGGGCTGGGACACAGCCATCCCAACGGGAATGTCCCCAGAGCTGGGACACGGCCATCCCAACGGGAACATCCCTGGGGCTGGGACACAGCCATCCCAACGGGAATGTCCCCAGAGCTGGGACACAGCCATCCCAACGGGAACATCCCCGGGGCTGGGACACGGCCATCCCAACGGGAACATCCCTGGGGCTGGGACACGGCCATCCCAACGGGAACATCCCTGGGGCTGGGACACAGCATTCCCAATGGGAGCGTCCCTGGAGCTGGGACACAGGCAGGGCTGGAGGGGACAGGGAGAGGGGACAGGGAGGGGATGCACAGGAGGGGATTTTGGGAAGGAACAGGGGGAGGGGACAGGGAGGGGATTTTGGGAAGGGACAGGGAGGGCACCCGCGGTGCCGCTGCCTGGAAGCCTCGTGCCACCCGTGGGAGGTTGCCGGGTGCTGACTGCTGCTTTTCCCTCTTCCCTTTTTTCAGACAGAAATTGCTAAAAGACTGAACACGATTTTAGCCCAAATCATGCCTTTTCTGTCACAAGAGGTAAGGATTTTCCGCACCCTGTTTGAGGGGAGGCAGCTGCTCCTGGGGCTTTCCCCTCGCAGGCGGTGCTGTGTCCCTCGGGGGTCCCTGGGCTGTGACCAATGGGGTTTGAGTCCTGCCTGTGTGCTGGAAAACCCTTGGGATGGGCAGGGCTGGGCCAGGGGGGGCTGTGCTCAGCTTGGGGGGCTGCACTGAGCCCAAAAGGCTGTGAGGGGCTGCCCCTTTTCCCTGAGGAGCTGGGAGGTGTCCCTGGGCTGCTGCACCAAAAACAGGGCAAAAAATAGGGCCCAAAGAGGGGGGAGCATCCCTGGGGGTCGTGCCCCTGGGCTGGGGCTGACAGTCCCTCTGTCCCCTCTGCAGCACCAACAGCAGGTGGCCCAGGCTGTTGAGCGTGCCAAGCAAGTGACAATGACGGAGTTGAATGCTATCATCGGGGTACGTGGACTTCCCAATCTGCCTCTCACCGTGTGTATTCCCCTTTTATTCCTATCATTTACCATATCCAGAGGCAACCCTGCGCTCAGGAGGGCACCGAGGGTGGCTCCCAGTCCCCGGCCATCCCAAAACCCCAAAATTGCCCCAATTCTGGAGCCCCCAGCTGTGCCAAAACCCCAAAATTGCCCCAATTCTGGAGCCCCCGGCTGTGCCAAAAACACCAAAATTACCCCAGTCCCGCACCCAGCAGGACAGGGCTGGGAGCTGCCGCCCCCCTGGCAGTTCCAGGAATCCAATTGGATGTTCCCATGGGGCCAGGAGGATTTGGGATGGGAGCCCCCCGAGCCCCTGAGGCCAGGCTCGTCTCTGCCGGGCTGTCGGTGTGGAATGTGCTGTGCCCTTGGCGGAGTTGTTGTTCCATGCATTGACCCTTTCCCGCACAGATCGAGGGGTTCTGATTTAAAATTAACCATTTAAATTATTTCTTTAATTGCTGTCGCTGTCTCCGTCCTGCAGCAAGCTCCAGGATGTCGGAATTCCCAATCCACCTCCTGGGCAGGTGGCTCCAGAGCTCCTCTGGCTTTGCTTCCCAGGAAACACTCATTTATAATTATTTTTATTTTTTTTAATAACTATTTGCACTTCTTGCGCTTCAAGTTCAAGGATCTTTGTAGCTCTCTGCGTTTAACTTGCTCTTCCACCCATTTTCCTGTGTTTTTTGGGTGCCATCCGCTGTGGAATTGTGCTCGGGGCTCCTGCAGTCCTTGGGAATGAGGAAAGGCTTGGCAGCAGCTCAGTCCCTCGTGGTGGGGTCGGTGGGAATGGGAACGGGAGCTGAGTTTTGGGGTGGCACTGCACCAGCCATGCCCAGTCCCTGCTGCTCCTCACCCATTCCAGGCAGGCTGGGAGCAGGGACGGGGAGCTGCTGGAAGTGGCAGATACTGGAATTCAATTAAGGTGGCTGAGCGAGGCCCGTGACCCCCGTTCCCGAGGTAATTGCTTCCCTGGATCCCAGCGAGGCCCTGCTGTCATTAAGCAGCCAGCCCAGCCGTTTAATCGCTTCCCTGACGAACTTCCAGCGGGAATCGCGGGCATCTCCTCCCGGGGTGGCTCTGCAGGAGGGACTCGGGGCTGGCAGCAGGGGATTGGTGACTCCATGGCTCGTGCGGGAGGGCAGAGCTCATCCTGGAGCTCATCCTGGAGCTTTGGGTGATGGCTCTGTGCTCCTGTTCCTCCCAAAGCAGAAGATCCAGAGGGTTCGGTGTCTTTCCCTCCCCTCTGCACGCTGTGGGCTGTTAATGCAGGGATGCTGCTGGCAGGAGGGTGATGGTGATTCCATGGCCTTCCATGGCTCCCAGGGATGGTTCCAGGCTCATCCTGCAGCTTTGGGTGGCAGCTCCGTCCCCCTGAGACCCCAAACCATGAGGGTTTGGTGTTCGCCCTGCCCTCAGCAGGGTGTTTTCGTAGGGTTGCTCATGTGGGGACACCCCTGCCTTGGTTTGCTCGGCACTGGGGCTGTCCCGGTGTCGATGGGGACCCGGCCTTGGGCTGTGTCCTGGTGTCCCTGGGGACCCAGCCCTGGGGGGATCCAGCCTTGGGGGGATCCAGCCCTGGGCCATGTCCCGGTGTCCATGGGGACCCGGCCTTGGGCTGTGTCCTGGTGTCCCTGGGGACCCAGCCCTGGGGGGATCCAGCCTTGGGGGGACCCAGCCCTGGGCCATGTCCCGGTGTCCATGGGGACCCGGCCTTGGGCTGTGTCCTGGTGTCCCTGGGGACCCAGCCCTGGGGGGATCCAGCCTTGGGGGGACCCAGCCCTGGGCCATGTCCCGGTGTCCATGGGGACCCAGCCTTGGGAGGCTCCACACTCCCCAGCCTGCCCCACCACCCAGACCCCCCCAAATGGTGCAAAGCTCTTTTTTGCCCCTTTCGAGGTCAAGAACTGTTAATTTTATGCATCTGGGCCATTGTCTCGCAGCTCCCGTGCTCGAGGCTGGGCTGAAATGGAGCCTTGATTTGGTTGTAGCCCTGGAAATGATTTCCCTGGAAATGATTAAACTCCGTCACTAAATTTAACGCCGGCGCTGAACTGAAGTGCTGAACCATTAAATCGGGAACAAAGGCATGGAGCGTGATGGACATAATCCAATTAAAGCCACTCCACCAGCAGATATTCCTTGCCAGCCTCCCTCCCAAATTTGGAGCCTCTTCCCACCTCCCCATCTCGGTCTGGCACCGCTGAGGGACCCCAGAAGCGATCGGATCTGTGGCTGCTGCTGGAGCCGCCCCGGGCTGCGTTTGTGGATTGGTGTCCACAGCTCCTGGGCTCCTGGGGACATCCCTCCCTCTGGGGTCCTGGAATCCAGTGGGAGCCCTAGCCAAGGGATCCTGAGGGATCTGATGGGCTCAGCCCCTCCAGGAGGGTCCCTGCTGCTGGATCCTCGTGCTCCACCAGGACCCTGATCCCTCTGCAGGACCATTTGGGGTTCCCAGGGAGCCTCCCCACCCCTGGAATGTCACAGCAAACCCTGACCCGATGGTTTTTAAACTCCTTTTCCAGGGTTGGGGTAAGGGATGGGAGGGAAGGGACGGGGCTTTCCAGCAGGGGACACTCGGAGCAAACAGGATCCCAACTGGGGTTTGTCCCCTCCTGGAGTCTCCAGGATGTTATTCCCGAGGGATGTGCAGCGATTGCTCCGTGGGCTGACCCAAACACGAGCGCTGGGCAGGATGGTGTGGTGGAACCCAGGAATTCTGCAGCACCGCCCGGGATGTGCGCTGGGCTCGTTGGCTCATCCTCTTCTCCTTGCCCTGGGAATAATCCAGCTGGGACACGGATGGAGCTCTGCAGGTTTGGGATCGTGGCTGCCCCCGGAGCTGCAGCGCTGGCTACAGGGACACAGGGACACAGCTCCAGGACGTCCCAGAGGATTCTGCTCTCCGCTTCCGCTGCCAGAGGGGAGAAAAGCAGACCCACCTTGAGATGGAGCCGCAAGGGATGTTGTGTCCTGCCCTTGGTTCCCACATCCTGTGAGGGCCGTTCCTGCAGCTCACCGAGCCCTTGGATGGATTTATTTGTTGACAGCCTGAAAAACAGGAAGAAATGCCAGTTTTCTGCTCTGCTGGAGCAGCTCCAGGAGCTGATTCTTCTCCTCCAGGTGCTGCTGCCTCGCTCGTGGTGGGGCTGTGCTGTCTGGGGTTATTCCAGGGCTGGGATTGCCATCGATGTCCCCAGAATGCCATGTCCCTTTTTTGGGTGGAAAACTGGGATGAATTACACCGTGTGGATGTTTCTGCCCACCGTGGAAGTTGGAGATGGCTGAGGATAAAACATTGGATCCTGGTGTATTGCAGCTCCACGGGGATGGACACCATTGGAGAGCGTCCAGGAGAGGAATTTGGGAATGGTTGGAGGTGCTGGAAAACTCCCGGAGCTGTTCTCTGGGACGATGCTCTGCTGCAGTGGCCAGCCCTGCCTCTCCCTCAAACGAGGGGAAATCACGTGAAATTGGGATTGGGAAGAGCCTCACTGGTTTTGGGAAATCCAAGGATGTGTTCCCTGATTTTTGGGAAGAGCCAAGGATGTGTTCGCTTGTTTTGGTGCCGGAGGATTGGCCCTGGCCCTGTGTGGGGCAGGAGCTGCTGGGGGGCCTCGTGCCCCTCACCCCCATCTCCTTCACGGCCTGCTTTGGGACACTCCTGGAATGTCCATCCTGAGGATTCCTGGCCTGGCAGAGCCAGCTCCTGCTTTTGGAGGGCACGGGGATTTATGGTTTTCCTGCAACAGAGGCCTGATGGTCTCCTCCGTGGGGCTTTGCTCCAGCTGGGATCTGAGCTGCCTGGAAGGAGCTGTTCCAATGGATCTCCTCTCCTGCCTTCAGCTCCAGCCTGGAATCTTGTCCTGAATTGGCATTTCCCTCTGCATCCCCCGAGGATGAGGAGCAGATCTGGAAGGGGCTGGTGACTGCCCCCAGCCCAGGGCTGCTCCGTGCTGCAGTGTCCGTGGAATGGGACACGGCTGACAGGACATCAGCCCTTCTGCTGCCTGGAACAGCTCCTTCTGTCGGGAATGGGCCGGAGCTGTTCCCTCAAAACTTGAATTTGGTGTGGGGAACTTACCATGGAATCCTGGAATGGTTGGGTTTGGAAGGACCTGAAAGCTCATCCCGTGCTGCCATGGGCAGGGACACCTCCCACGGTCCCAGGGTGCTCCAGTCCCCATAACAATGGCCTTGGACATTCCAGGGATGGGACACCAGGGATGGTGCATCCTCTGCAGCTCTGGGGAGGTGTGCTGGAGATTTCCTTGCTGGAGCTGTTCGGAGCACTGCTGGAGCCCTCCATCCGTGGGGGAATTTTTGGTGTATTCTGGGTCGTGTCCATTGGGCTGGGCTGTGGGTGGCCTGGGAACTCCTGGATTCCAGCTGGTGTCCTTCCAAGGTTGCGTTTGAAACAGGGAATGTGTCTGGGTTCCCCTGAGCTGCAGTTCAGCTTTTTCCAGCTAAACTGGAGCAGGCAGTGAATCCCCATGGCTGGATGAGTGCTGGGATTCACTCCCAAAAAATCCCTGGGAGCAGCAGGCTGTGAATCCCCATGGCTGGATGAGTGCTGGGATGGCTGGGATTCACTCCCAAAAAATCCCTGGGAGCAGCAGGCAGTGAATCCCCATGGCTGGATGAGTGCTGGGAGGGCTGGGATTCACTCCCAAAAAATCCCTGGGAGCAGCTGGGGGCCCTCTGCCCTCCCGGCTGGGCTGCAGCTCCAGGGAGTGGGAATGGAGGATCCCTTCAGGATTTACCCAGTGCTGGGGCACCGGGCGGTGTGGGAAGGGGTTGGGAGCAGCAGGGTGCTGGGATGGGACCAGGACGTGGTGTGGAATTCTCTGAAAGCAGCTCCTGAGCCAGCGAGCAGAGCTTGCCTGTGCTGAGGTGTCAGGGAGGATCCTGGCTGCTGGAATTTTCTCTCTCTGGTTTAGCCACTGCCCTCCAGCCATGGAGTCTCTCTGCCTCCTGTGTGGGATTCCTGTTTTTTTTTCCTTTTTCTGCTGGAAATGCCGAACTAACCGTGTCTGCAGGGATGGCTGTTCCGGGGACGGAGGATCACCCCGGGCTGTGTCTGGCACCTCTGTCCTGCTAACTACCGGGGCCTCTCCTCGCAGGCGTCCGGCAGGGCTGCTCCCAGGAGCACCCCCGGCAGTGTCCCTCCCGAGCCCTGCCCGGCTCACTGGTGCTTTCATTGCAGCAGCAGCAGCTCCAGGCCCAGCACCTCTCCCACGCCGCCCACGGGCCCCCGGTCCAGCTGCCGCCGCACCCCTCGGGGCTCCAGCCGCCCGGAATTCCGCCGGTGACCGGCAGCAGCTCGGGGCTGCTGGCGCTCGGCGCCCTGGGCAGCCAGGCCCACCTGGCCGTCAAGGACGAGAAGAACCACCACGAGCTGGACCACCGAGGTGAGAGGGGCGGCTGCTCCTGCGGCCACTGCTGCTGGAATTTGGGACCTGGGATGGGTTGGGTGGAAGGGAGAGAAAGGTTACCCAGGGCAGGGACACCTCCTGCTGTCCTGGGGTGCTCCAGCCTGGCCTGGGACACTCCAGGGATCATGGGGCAGCCACAGCTTATGTGTGCCAGGGTCTCACCCCCTTCAGAGCCAGGAATTCCTTCCCAATATCCCATCTAAATCTCTGCTTTTCCACTGGGAAGCCATTCCCTGGCTCCTGTCCCTCCATCCCTTGTCCCCAGTCCCTCTCCAGCTCTCCTGGAGCCCTTCAGGCCCTGCCAGGGGCTCTGGGATCTCCCTGGAACCTTCCCTTCTCCAGGGGAACATTCCCAGCCTGGCTGCAGAGCAGCTCCAGCCCTTGGAGCAGATCCAGGGCCTCCTCTGGAATTGCTCCAGCAGCTCCATGTCCCTCTGATTTTGGGGAAATCCCCTGGTCCTGACTCATTTCCCACCACTGGGTCAGCTGCATTCAGATCATGGGGTTGCACTTTTAGGGATGCAGAATTCCCTAAATGATGCTCAGCCTTTGGAGGAGCCTGGCTGCAGTTCTGTGTCCTCGTTGAGCTGTGCCTCAGTGGGAAAGCAGCCTTCATCCTCCTCCTCTCCATCACCATCAGAGCCTTCCCATGCCGGGAATGCAGCTCTGTGCCCCAGGAAATTGGGTGGTTTTCCCCATCATTAACGTTCAGACCATTTTTAGAGGATCAAAGGGTCTGTGATTTCAGGTTCGGGATTGTCCTGGCAGCTCCCCCTGTCCCCAAACACAGGAGGATTTGGGATATTTCCCTTTCGCATTCCCCTGGTTAGGGCAGCTTCCCACAGCCTCTCCAAGCTGTTGGGCTCTGCTGGGGGATTTGAGGTGGGGAAAAAAAAGCAGTGAGACAGAACTCTCCACAGCAATTGTCCAGTTCCATTCCTTTTCCTGCATGGATTCTGACTGCCTGAGCTTCCAGGGAAAATGGGGCTCTTAGGGTACAAATCAATGGCTAAACCGTGTTTGGGGTGTGGAGCTGTGCTCCCAGGGCCGCTGCCATTCCCTTTGGATTCAGGGCATTCCCAGCTGTGTTTTGCCAGAAAAATCACATGGACAAAAAGGAAGGGGTGGGAATTGGGTGGGAGAGATGGATGGAGGGGGATTTTAAAGCCAGAGAGAGCCCAGACAGGGCTCGAGTTGAAGGGCTTGAGCATGAGGAGGTTCTGGGTTTGTTTTTTGGGTTTAAGGCTTATCCTAACTTGCTTTCTTTTCGTGTCTCTGTTTTGGCTGTGCCCTCCCCTCGGCCCTGGCTTCCCCTGAAGAGCGAGACTCAAGTGCAGTAAGTGCCATTCCTTCTTCTGCTCCCCCTTTTTGGTGGCTGCGTGGTTGAGTTTGATTGATCCTTGCCATCCTCCTGGTGGCTGGCAGCTCCAGGGCTGCTTTTGGCACAGCTCTTACGGAATAATAAACCAGGCAATAAAATTCCTCATCCTGCCTGGGAGAGCTGTGCCGGGATGAGTGGAGTCACCTTCTCAGCAGTGGTTTGGGAATTCGATTTCTGTCCCTTTGTCTGTGGCAGAGCCTCACAAAATTCCGTCATTTTGGCGGAGTGAGCGGGGTCAGACCCAGAGCCCTTCGGTGATGAGGGAAGCTGGTTTATTCCTGATCTCTCTCCCATTATCCGTGGTCATCTGATCCGGGGTGGGTTTGGTTATTAATTACTCCACGTGAAGCAGAACGCAGAGGCTCAAGCAGTTCCTACCCAGGGAAATGCCTGGATTTTGGAGGGCTCTGAGGCTGCTCTGGGTGGTGGATTCCCTGGGAGCAAGGATGGAGAGGATGCTGAGGGTTGGAGGAGCCGGGTAGGGCTGCAGAATGGAGCTGAGCCAGAGCGGTGTCCAGGGAAAATGGGACACCAGGAGGGATTGATTTCTCCATGGAAAGGGCTGTTAACCGGGGGGTTAAGGGGTGGTGCAGGTGCCCCAGCAAGGCCTGGCAGTGTCCCTCAGTGCTCCGGGCTGGTGACAAGGCAGGGCCGGTCCCAGCGGGACTCTGTCACCCCGGAGGTCTCTCCAAGGCCACCATTCCGTGCACAAAGCTGCCAGGACAGAGCCCGGCCGAGCCACGGCTCCGCAGCGATCTCGTGCCAGCCCCGATGCCACAAACGGCCCTTCGGAGAGGGGAGGGAAGTGCTGGCCAGGGGAACCGGGCATCGTTAACCCGCTCCCGCGGCGGGCAGGGGCCGGCCGGGCCGGGCAGCCTCCCAATCCATAACCGCGAGCCGGGTATTCCCCGCGGAGGTTTAATGTGAGCGATAATCAGCGTTAGTCATTCATATTTTCCCCAGCCTTTGCCGGTGCAATAAAAAATATTTAGTTCCTTGGCGGCGGGCCAGGAGCGGGGCTGAATGGATCGATGCCTCTAAATGCCTGACATGATTCTCTGGGAGCTGCGAGGGTTTTCAGCATGACTGCCCGGGAAGAAAGAGCTCCGTGTTATCCAAAGCTGCTTAGTGGGGACCGGGGAGAAACATGAACTGCTTTAGTTCTCCCTTTCAGCGGGGAAGAAAGGCGGGCGCAGCTCGGGAACGGCGCTGCCGAGCGCGGGGAGCGGAGAGCTCCTGCGGCTGCGGGGAATGAGAATCCAGGGCAGGGAATGTGCGGGGAGGGAAGGGCAGGGCTGTGCCGGGGGGATGCGGGGTCGGGGATGTGGGATTGAGGATGTGCCAGGCTGGGAAGGGCTGTGCCGGGGGGATGCGGGGTCGGGGATGTGGGATTGAAGATGTGCCGGGGTGGGAAGGGCTGTGCCGGGGGGATGCGGGATCGGGGCTGGGCTGTGGCATCAGGGCTGTGCCAGGGTGGGAAGGGCTGTGCCGGGGGGATGCGGGATCGGGGATGTGGGATCGGGGATGTGCTGAGGGATCGAGGCTGTACTGAGGACACTCTGGGATTGGGGCTGTGCCGGGGGGGTTGCAGGATCAGGGCTGTGCCGGGGGGGGATATGGGATTGGGGTTGTGGGATTGGGCTGTGCTGAGGATGCTGTGGGATCAGGGCTGTAGGATCGGGGCCGTACTGAGGGCACTGTGGGATCGGGGCTGTGCTGAGGGATTGGGGCTGTGCCGGGGGGATGCAGGGTCAGGGATGTGCTTGGGGTGATATGGAATTGGGGCTGTGCTGAGGGCACTGTGGGATCGGGGATGTGCTGAGGGCACTGTAGGATCGGGGCCATGGGATCAGGGCCATGCTGAGGGCACTATGGGATCAGGGCTGTGCTGAGGCCACTGTAGGATCAGGGCTGTAGGGTCGGGGCTGTGCTGGGGGGATGCGGGATTGGGGCTGTGCTGAGGATGCTGTGGGATCGGGGCTGTAGGATCTGGGCTGTGCCAGGGGGATGCGGGATCGGGGCCATGCTGAGGTCACTGTGTGATCAGGGCCGTGCTGAGGGGGCTGTGGGATCAGGGCCATGCTGAGGGCACTATGGGATCAGGGTTGTAGGATCAGGGCCGTGCTGAGGGCGATGCAGGGCCGGGCAGCCTCCTGGTTGCGCTGCCATGTTTGCTTCCAGCATTTCCCAGGAATGCCGGCATCTCCTGGGCTTTGCTGCTGGAAGCAAGGGCAGAATTCCCCCCGGGCTCTGCCGCTCCTGCTCGCGTGGGATTTCTGGGATGGTCTGTGGCTGTCCTTTGGCTTCGCTGCTGGTGCCAGGGCTGCGGTGCAGCCGTTCTTCGCTCCCCTGGATGAGCCCCTCATCCGTGGGCTCCCGTGGGGAGCAGGGATGAGGGAGCTGGGAGTGCTTCCAGGGAGCTCCCGGTGGGAGCTGCTGTCATTTCCCACATCTTCCTCCCAGGGTTTCCGTTTAGAAGCTGCGTTATTATTTCCCTTATTTCCTGCATTTTCTGTGGCATGGCAGCCAAGGAGCTCCCTGGGCATCCTCACAGCATTCCAGGGCTCACGGCGAGGCTGGAGTTGGATCCTGGCCCCTGCTCCGTGGGGTCTCATCCCACTGTTGGGACAGGGCTGTGCGTGTCCCCTCGGGCCCTGCTGTTCCCACTGAAAAGCCTCTCCCTCTCCACAGAATAATTCCGTGTCCCCCTCGGAGAGCCTGCGGGCCAGCGAGAAGCACCGGAGCTCCACGGACTACAGCATCGACTCCAAGAAGCGGAAAGCGGAGGAGAAGGACAGCATGAGCCGATATGTGAGTGACGGGGACACCTTGGGGCAGCGTTTGGGTCATTTCCAGGTGTGCTGTGGGTGCCCTGGGTCAGAGCCATGGGATCATTCAGGCTGGAAAAACCCTTTGAGACTGCAGAGTCCCCAGCACTGCCGAGGCCACCATAATCCATGTCCCCAAGTGCCACCTCCACATGCTGGTCAGTCCCTGCAGGGCGGTGGCTCCGTGGGCAGCACCTTCCAGTGCCTGACCACCTTTTCCATGAAGGAGTTGTCCCTCTCTCTGCTGGGGTGGTTGGGCTGCTCGGGGGCTGTCCCAGCCCGGTGTGTCCGCAGGGTGTGACTCACTGTGTGTTCCAGGACAGCGATGGTGACAAGAGCGATGACCTGGTGGTCGACGTCTCCAACGAGGTGAGGCTGAGCCTGGGGGCGATCGGGGGGCTCTGCCCGTGGCACAGTGTGGGTTTGGGATGTGGGAAGTGATTCCTTAGGGGCCTCCCAGCGCTGGCTTGAAGGACAAGCCGGAGGGAGCCCTTCCCACTGCGGGAATTCCAACGCTTGTCCCATCTGCCAGGACCCTGCCACCCCCCGCGTGAGCCCGGCCCATTCCCCCCCGGAGAACGGCCTGGACAAAGCCCGCGGGCTGAAGAAGGGCGACGCTCCCAACAGCCCAGCCTCGGTGGCCTCTTCCAGCAGCACTCCCTCCTCCAAGACCAAGGACCTGGGCCACGTACGTCCCTCCTGAGGGGTCCCGGGGGCTGCGGGTCCCGGCAGCCGGAGCTCATCCATGTTTTCCATCTCTTCTTCCCCCAGAACGACAAATCCTCCACGCCCGGCCTCAAGTCCAACACTCCGACGCCCCGGAACGACGCTCCCACCCCGGGCACCAGCAGCACCCCGGGGCTGCGGCCCATGCCCGGCAAGCCCAGCGGCATGGACCCCCTGGGTGGGTACCGCTGTCACCGCGGGGTCACCGCTGTCCCCAGCACAGCTTCGGCCTGGCCCTGGCAATGGGGAACAGCAGCTCTGGGGGGATCGCGTTTATGGGGGATCAGCTATATGGGGGATCATGTTTATGGGGGATCAGCTTTATGGGGGATCGGCTTTATGGGGACCTGTTCCAGGTCTGAGCGGGTGATGGTGTGAGGAGGGAGGTCTCGTCACGGGGCAGGCAGGGGTGGGATGAGAGGACACAGACTAAAACTGTGCCAGGGGAAGTGAAGGCTGGACACCAGGAGGAATTTCTTCATGGAAAGGGTGGTCAGGCCTTGGCAGGGGCTGCCCAGGGATAGGCAGCGTCCAAGGAGCACCTGGACATGGCACTCAGTGCTCTGGGCTGGGGACAAGGCGATGCTGGGCCAGGGGTTGGATTCCTGAGTGTTGGGTGTTTCCATGGCCGTGCTCCATGCCCTGACTGCGTCGGTGCCCTGTCCACATCCCATCCCTGACCACGTCCGTGCCCCGAGCACATCCCATCCCTGACCGCGTCCGTGCCCCGAGCACATCCCATCCCTGACCGTGTCCGTGCCCCGAGCACATCCCATCCCTGACCGTGTCCGTGCCCCGAGCACATCCCATCCCTGACCTTGTCCGTGCCCCGAGCACATCCCATCCCTGACCGTGTCCGTGCCCCGAGCACATCCCATCCCTGACCGTGTCCATGCCCTGACCGCGTCCCCGCTCTCCGCAGCCTCGGCCCTGCGCACGCCCATCTCCATCGCGGGCTCGTACGCGGCGCCGTTCGCCATGATGGGGCACCACGAGATGAACGGCTCCCTGACGAGCCCCGGCGCCTACGCGGGGCTGCACAACCTCCCCCCGCAGATGAGCGCGGCCGCCGCCGCCGCTGCCGCCTACGGCCGGTCACCAATGGTGAGCTTTGGAGCTGTACGTAGCACTTTTAGCTCCTTCTCGCTGGGGGGACGGGCTGGGGGGCGGCTGGGGGGCTGGGAAGTGGGGGGGTCCTTCCCAAAGCCAGCTGGGGTTTGGATTGAAGGGACGGAGGACAGATACGGTTCCCTGTGGGGTGACCTGCATGTGCCACAAGGGTGGGGTTTCTTCTTCCCGTTCCTTGGTCCCCTTCCCATTCCTCAGTCCCTTTTCCATTCCTCTCACCTAACTCCTGTCTGAAGGCAAAACGAGGCAAAATTGAAGCAGAGATTGGGGTTTCTGCCCCGGGGTACTGGGCGCAATGTGGCTGCCCCCACCTCTGGGGGCTTGGGAACAACACTGGGAGAGGGAGCGTGTCCCACCTGGTTCTCGCAGACCCCAAACCTTTGGCTGATTCCCTTCCTGCCAAGGGGAAATCCCAATTAGCTTTAAGCAGCAGGATGTCCCCAGGGGGTCACGGATGGGAAGCTGTGGTGTCCCCAGCCCGTGTCCGGCCTCACGCGTGTCCCCATGTCTCTCGGCAGGTCGGCTTTGACCCACACCCACCCATGCGAGCCCCGGGCCTGCCCTCCAGCCTGGCGTCCATCCCCGGAGGGAAACCGTAAGCCACGCTTGGATTTCTGTGGGATCAGAGGGGCTGGGAGGGGGACGAGCAGGGCTGGCACTGGGGACACAGCATGACAGCTGGGCTGTCCCCTGAGCTCTGTCCCCGGAGCTGAGCCCTCCTCCCCGGCAGGGCCTACTCGTTCCACGTGAGCGCGGACGGGCAGATGCAGCCGGTGCCGTTCCCGCACGACGCGCTGGCGGGGCCCGGCATTCCCCGGCACGCGCGGCAGATCAACACGCTGAGCCACGGCGAGGTGGTGTGCGCCGTCACCATCAGCAACCCCACGCGCCACGTCTACACCGGCGGCAAGGGCTGCGTCAAGATCTGGGACATCAGCCAGCCCGGCAGCAAGAGCCCCATCTCCCAGCTGGACTGCCTGGTGAGCGTGGGGACAGCTGTCCCCATGCCGTGTCCCCCGTGCCGTGCCCCCTGCCTTTGCCCTCCTCTGATGGCGTTCATCATCTCCTCCTCGTTACCCTCAACATCTCTTCCTCACGTTGCCATCCATGTTTCCTCTTGTCGTCCCTTTCCTCATTCCCTCATTGTGCTCCTTTTCCCCCCTTTAATGTCCTGTTCCTCTTCCCCATTACCAGCTCTGTCCTCCCTTGGCTTTAACTTCTTCCCATTATATCCCTTAAATTTCCCTTTTCCTTTTCTCTCTATCAATGTCCCTTTTCCTCTTTCCCATCAACGACCCTTTTCCATTTTCCCCATCAATGTCCCTTTTCCTCTTTTCTCACTCTGTTGCCCTCCCCGTCACGGTCCCTTTTCCTCTTCCTCACAGTGCCTGTTCCTCTTCTCCACGTCAATGTCCCCGTTCCTCTTTCCCCACCCCACTGCCCTCTCTTTCCTCCTCCCCCATTGCATTCCCTTCCCTCTCCCCACTCACCATCCCTTTTCCTCTCCCCCATTAACCCTTTTCCCTTTCCATCACCACCTCCCGCTCCCCAACGCCTCCACCCTGTCCCCTCACTGTCCCTTCTGTCCCCAGAACAGGGATAACTACATCCGCTCATGCAAGCTGCTGCCGGACGGCCGCACGCTGATCGTGGGGGGCGAGGCCAGCACGCTGACCATCTGGGACCTGGCGTCGCCCACGCCGCGCATCAAGGCCGAGCTGACGTCGTCGGCGCCCGCGTGCTACGCGCTGGCCATCAGCCCCGACGCCAAGGTGTGCTTCTCGTGCTGCAGCGACGGCAACATCGCCGTGTGGGACCTGCACAACCAGACCCTCGTCAGGTGAGCCCCGGGGGGTCTGCCTGGGGGTCGTGGGGTGGGAAGGACCTTACAGCCCTTCTTCCCTCGGTGAGCGTCCCTTTGCCTCTTCCCCACTGTCAGTGTCCCTTTTCCTCTTTCCCCCATCACATCCCTTTTCTTCTTCCCCCCTCAGTGTCCCTTTTCCCTCCATCAGTGTCACTCTTCCTCTTTCCCCACCCCGTTTTCCTCCCTTTCCTCTTCTCCCCATCACCATCCCTTTTCCTTGGGTAGGGACACCTATCCCAGCTTGCTCCAAGCCCTGTCCAACGCAGCCTTGAACATTCCAGGGATGGGGAGTCCCCTGTCCTGGCTGGAAAGGTGCCCAGAACACCCTCGGGTGATGCTGCACCATCTCCTGGTGCTCATCCCTGGCCAGGCCGGTGCTCCTCGGCCCAGGATGGATTTCCAGGAATGTTCGGTGTGGATGAGCCACATAAACACACCTTGAACCCAACTCCGTGCTTTTTCCAGTGCTCCCCTTGCACAATCCCATCATTTTTCCTGCTTCCCAGGCAATTCCAAGGCCACACGGACGGGGCCAGCTGCATAGACATCTCCCACGACGGTACCAAGCTGTGGACGGGGGGCCTGGACAACACGGTGCGCTCCTGGGACCTGCGGGAAGGGCGGCAGCTGCAGCAGCACGACTTCACCTCCCAGGTACCACCCTAGCACCAGGATCCATCCCCGTGGAAAACAGGGAGTCCTGCCCACTGTGGGACGGGGCTTTTCCTGCTGGGAAAAGAGCCCTGCTGGCCCTGAGCACGGCTGTCCCCACTGGTGTCGGTGTGAGCCTGGAATGTTGGAGCCCTGGGGCTCCCTGAATCTTGTTCAGCTCCTCTGGAAGCATTTTTCCATCCTTGCAGGGTTGGGCTGCCCTTAGGGAAGTGGCCCTTCCCGCAGGATGCCTGTGGGTGTACCAGGGTTCTGAGGGTGGGAGCAGCAGGGATCAGGATCCTGATCCTGCGGGGACCTTGTGTCCATCGGGCAGGGACAGCAGTGTCCATGGGGACAGAGCCATCCAAACCCATGGATGTGCCTCTCCAAATGTGCTCCGTCCATTTGGGGCCGGCCAGCAGTGCCATGGATCCCAAAACGGTCGGGTTGGGGGCACCTCGAGGCTCTCTCCTGCCAGCCTTCCGGGGGGGCCACGGGCAGAGCGGTGGTGAGCTCCCCCTGACCGCCCATCTCCACTCCCTGCCGCAGATCTTCTCGCTGGGCTACTGCCCCACGGGCGAGTGGCTGGCCGTGGGCATGGAGAGCAGCAACGTGGAGGTGCTGCACCACACCAAGCCCGACAAGTACCAGCTGCACCTGCACGAGAGCTGCGTCCTCTCCCTCAAATTCGCCTACTGCGGTGAGCGGCCTGGGAATGGTCTGGGTGGGAAGGGACCTTGAACCTCATCCCATTCCACCCCTCTGGGACCTCTCACTTATAGATGGGGATCATGGAATCGTGGAATGGTTTGGCTCATCCCATTCCACCCCCAGTTCTGACTGTTTATTCCCATAGAAACATCCTGGCTGTGGTGGGGTTTATTCCCACAAAACCATCCCGGCTGTGGCTGTTTATTCCCATAAACCATCTCGGCTGTGGTGGGGTTTATTCCCATAAACCATCCTGGCTGTGGCTGTTTATTCCCATAAACCATCCCTGCTGTGGCTGCAAACAGCCACAGGGCACCGCAGGATTTGGGAAGCAGCTCCCAGATTGTCCCAGCAGAGCAGGTTCCCCAAGGAACCTCCAGCCTTTCCCATTTCCCTCTGAGGTCACACCGCCCGTGGGTTCAGGGCGCTGCTTTCCCTGGGATGTGCTGTGGGCTGGGGAGGTGGCGGTGGAAAATCAGGATCCCTGTCCGGCTGCTGATCCCAATCTCCTGACTGGTGCAGGGAAATGGTTTGTGAGCACTGGGAAGGACAACCTGCTCAACGCCTGGAGGACGCCCTACGGAGCCAGCATCTTCCAGGTAGGAGCCCTGGGGAAGGGTCTGGGATGGGGATTCTCCCAGATTCCCATTCCACACCATCCTGGAGATGGGAGATCCTTTGGGATGGCTGGATGCTGGGTTGGGGTGGCAGGATTGGGGTGGCTGGATTGGGATGGCAGGATTGGGATGGCAGGACTGGGATGGCAGGATTGGGGTGGCTGGATTGGGACGGCAGGATTGGGATGGCAGGATTGGCATGGCTGGATTGGCATGGCTGGATTGGGATGGCAGGATTGGCATGGCTGGATTGGCATGGCAGGATTGGGATGGCAGGGATTGGGATGGCAGGATACAGCAGGATTGGCATGGCTGGATTGGCATGGCAGGATTGGGATGGCTGGATTGGCATGGCTGGACTGGGATGGCAGGATTGGGATGGCAGGATTGGGATGGCAGGGATTGGGATGGCTGGATTGGGGTGGCAGGATTGGGGTGGCAGGATTGGGATGGCAGGATTGGGGTGGCAGGATTGGGATACAGCGAAGCCTCGGGCATGGATTTTCTGGGAAAATCCGGGAATCCAACCTGACGGATCCTCTCTGCTCCTGCTCTCGGCAGTCCAAGGAATCCTCGTCCGTGCTGAGCTGCGACATCTCGGCGGATGACAAGTACATCGTCACGGGCTCGGGGGACAAGAAGGCCACAGTCTACGAGGTCATCTACTGATGGTGGCATGGAGGGACGGGCAGCTCGGCCCCGCAGCGCTCGGGAATGCTCCGGGAACGCCGAGGGGAGGCCCCGGGCCCGGCCCGGCTCCGCCCGGCGTCGCTCCGCCCGGCATCCGCCACACTCGGATTTATTTGGAGATCTGCAACTCTGGCACACATGGAAGCCCTAAACGGATTTTTATTTGGTTTTAGGGTTTTGGGGTTTCTTTGGATTTTTTTTTTTTTTTTTTTTTTTTTTAATTTTTTGGTTTTCCGGTTCTTTCTGTCTGGCTTTGGTGGCACTATAAAGGACTCCTTTTTTTATTGGGACTTTTTTTTTGTGCATCCCGCATAAGACTTGTGAAAAATGTAAATACTGGACTAGGAAATAGCATGGGAAGGGGGGACCCTCCCAGTACACTTAGTTGTGTATTTTTGTCTGCTGTAATTGTATTCCACTGATGGTTTTGGTGGTGGCAATTTTATTCTGGGGGTTTTTTGGTTTTGTTTTTATTTTTTTTTTTCCCTTTTCCCACCCCCCTCTGGAAGTGTCCGTGGGGACTTTGCCATCCAGGCTGAGCAGAGATGTCCGCTGGTGAAAAGTTGTTCCTCCTGTCGTGCGTCGTGTGTTAGTGATGGTGGGGAATCGCTCGGATCCTCAGCTACTGACGGGACATCGACACAATCACCTTGGGGTTTGCTTTTTAGAGATGGATTTATGGATTTATCCTTATTTTTTTCCGTGCTTGGATGTTTGAAGAAAAGGGGAAGCCCACGCAAGCCCTTCTTGGTCTTCGGACAGAAGCAAATGAGGAGTGATTTCAAAGAAAGCTTAGAAAATTCAGCTCAGGGAGCCACGAAAGATAATAGCAAACTTATGTGTTTTGTATTCAAATGAAAAGTAAAGAATTAGAATTGATAACCTTGAGGAAAAAAAAAAAAGACAAAAAAAAAATACAGTTTTTTTTAAAAGCAAAAAGTTTACTAACAAGTAGGGTTTGTGTGTGGTGGGGGGCTGCTTGTGGTCCTTGTGGGCTTTATGGTCTTGTGTCTTCTGGTTTTATGGAGCAACTCCCTCCCCCACAGGCCTGCGTCAGCCTTTTGTACTAAAGGTTCCAAAAAGGACAAAAAAAAAAAAAAAAAAAAAAAAAAAGGACAAAAAAATGAAGACCTGACGGGAAAATAAAAGTATTTGTGTAGCAGAAGTGCTCACCTGTATTGTAGCACACGGCAGAGGATTTTTATACCACATTTTTATGGATTATTTTTGGCGAGTTGGATCTGGTCCGAGAGGAAACGAAAACGGTTAGGGGAGAAATGGTTTGGAGAGGGGGGAGAGGAGGATGGAGAGGTGGGACCTGGAATTGCAGCCTTCCCGGGATCCATCCCATCCCATCCCATCCCTCTGTGGGATCCAGAGGAGCTGGGCTGGGCAGGAGGAGAGCTCTCCTGGGAAATCCTGTTTTTCCATCAGAATTCAGAAGGTTTTGAGCTGAACTAAGGGAATGTTCCAGGCCCAGGATGGCTGCAGGGGAGATGGGATCGGTTTGGGGCATGGATGATCCGAGGAAGGAAAAGCCAAGCTCTCTAAAGCTGCTTTAGGGAAAGGCATTTGGGGTGGTTTGGCTCAGATGAACAGCTCTGCCCTGTCCCTGGGGCCAGCAGAGCCTTCCCAGGGTGTTTTGGGGTCAGTTTTGGGGTCTGTGGGGGCAGCTCTGCCCCTCTCTGTGCCCAGCATCCCCTCGGCACCGCTGGGGCTGTGCAGGGCAGGCCTGGGGGGCTCTGCCCCATCCCCAGGGTCCCCCCAGCCCGTGGCCCCCAGGCTCACAGCTTTCCTCCCCAAAGGCCAGGACTGAAATGCAGGAATTACATGTTCCGGAGCCTTCCGGAGCCAGGCTCTCGACTTCACACCAAAGTATGTAGCAGAATCTGTACAGCTGTTAATAACTACCACTGGTTTTTGTAAAAAAGGGCCAAAAAGAGAAAAAAAAAAAAAAAAAGAATAAAAAGTCGATGTACTGAAGCTCAACCGCACGCAAAGTGTCTCTAAACGCTCTGATCCAGGGAATCCTGCACGGAGCTGGGGGAATGCAGGAGCAGGGGGGAGTTGGGGGGCACAGGACACCCCTGGCAGGGACCCCCTGAGCCGGGGGGGGATGGCGGAGCTGGGATGGGGCTCGGGACCGAGGGGAGAATTCCCAGCTCATCCCGTGGGATGCACCAGCGAGGGCCGGGTCCTCCTGGGGCATCCCAAACCCCGCCCGTCCCTTTTCCAGCCCCGGGGCTGGGATCAGGGATCTGGGATCAGGGACCAGGGGTCAGGGATCTCAGGGACCGGGGCCGATCCCGATCCCGACCCCGATCCCGATCCCGATCCCGATCCCGATCCCGATCCCGATCCCGATCCCGATCCCGATCCCGATCCCGGGCTGTGAGCCGCGGCATTCCCGTGCTCCGGTGGAGACAAAGCCCTTCCATGAGGCAGGACAGCTGTGGGGTCCTGCGGGGGCTCGCTGATGGATCGGAGCTGACAGGACCTGCTGCGAGCCAGGGATGAAAGGCAGAGCAGCGCTCGGCTGCCCCAGGCTGCGGGGAGTGCATTTCCATCGCGCTGGGGGGATCGGCAGGCGCAGGGACCATGAACACAGCGCAATCCTTTGTTGGGAGGTTGGGAGAGCCCGGGCAGGGCACGGGAAGGGACCCCAGCCCCTGTGCCGCCCCTCGGCTCCGCTTCCAGCCCTTCCCGACAAGCTGCAGCCCCGTGCAGCTCCTCGGGATGGGCTCCAGCTTTCCCGAGGGCTGCGGAGGAGCTGCTGGGCTCTCCCATCCCCGCTGGTGCCGCCAGCCAGCTCCCCGATTTCCCGGCTCAGGTATTCCCGTCCCCGTGCTGGGTTTCTCAGTGATGGATTGGTGAGGGCTGTGTGAAGGTGCTGTGGGTCAGGCTCGGCCGATGCTGCCGGGGCAGGACGGCACAGCTGGGAGCAGCTGGAAAACCGAGCAGGAATGGATTCCCCGAGGCTGTGCGGGTGGGCACCCTCGGGGTGGCATCGCCCGCTTTTTGTTCATGATTTCCTTCCGTGAGCGTCGAATTCCTGCCCGGAAGGGCTCCCATGGGGGCGGACGGGGATTTGATCCCAGAGCATCGAAACTGCTTTTCCCATCCGGGTCTGTGTCCC
This sequence comes from Acanthiza pusilla, assembly GCA_036630365.1. Classification (NCBI taxonomy): domain Eukaryota; kingdom Metazoa; phylum Chordata; class Aves; order Passeriformes; family Acanthizidae; genus Acanthiza; species Acanthiza pusilla. The sequence goes on along the minus strand of JAXCHO010000004.1, from coordinate 19,683,388 downwards.
TAAAGGAGAGCCCTGGGAAAGGCAGGGCTGGCTGTGCCATGCTGGGTGTGCCGTGCCGTGCCATCCCATGCCATGCTGCGTGCCATGCCATGACATCCCATGCCATGCTGGGTGTGCTGTGCCGTGACATCCCATGCCATGCTGTGTGTCCCATTCCATGACATCCCATGCCATGCTGTGTGTGCCATGTTGTGTATTCCATGTCATGCTGTGCCATGCTGTTTGTGCCATGCCATGACATCCCATTCCATGTCATCCCATGCCATGCTGTGTGTTCCATCCCATTCCATGCTTTGTGTTCCGTACCATGCTGTGTATTCCGTGTCATACATGTGCCATGCTGTATGTCCCGTCACATTGTCCCATGCCATGTTGTGTATTCCATGACATCCCATGGCATGCTGTGTGTCCCATGCCATGTCATTCCATACCATCCTGCATGTCCCATGCCATGTTGTTGTATTCCATGCCATGCCATCCCATGCCATGTCATGTGTCCCACGCCATGTTGTGTATTCCATGTCATCCCATGCCATGCCATCCCATGCCATGTCATGTGTCCCACGCCATGTTGTGTATTCCATGTCATCCCATGCCATGCCGTGTGTCCCATGCCATTCCCTGCCGTGTGTCCCATGCCATGCCGAGCCATGCCAGACCACATCGGGCTGTGCCCCTGGCACATCCACACAATCTGCCCGCCATGGGATCCGGGATAACGGGATGTCCCTGTCCACCACGGGATCCGGGATAACGGGATGTCCCTGTCCCACCATGGGATCCGGGATAACGGGATGTGTGATCCCACCACGGGATCCGGGATAACGGGATGTCCCTGTCCCACCACGGGATCCGGGATAACGGGATGTCCCTTTCCCCGGTTATCCCGGGCTGTCATCCCACGGATCAGTTCACCCTTGGGGGCGCGCCGGCCATCACCCACCCAGCGCGGGGTGTTCCCACCCCTTCCCAACCCTTCCCAGCCCATTCCCAGCCCTTCCCAGCCCCCTCCAGCCCAGCCGCGGTGCCAGGGTGCCACCCCCGCGCTGGTGGCAGATGGCGGCGGCGCTCGGGGACACCCCCAGCTGCTGCCGCCGCCGAGTGTGAATTGCGCTGGCAGCGCTCCCTTCGGCGGCGCTGCCTCTGCATCGCACCCGCTTTAATTACACTAATTGAGTTCTAATGAACGATTGTGCCGGCCCATTGTGCGCGGGGCGCGGAGGCTCCGCCGCCGAACGCGCTCGCCTTTGTTCCTCTGCTCCGGGGGTGGCATCGCTTCCAAAGGCTGGGATGGAGAGCGGCCGCCTTCTGATGCTTATCGCGCTCCTCTTCCCGGCGCTGGTGCTTCCCTGGATCCGCTGGAGAGCGGCGGGGACGGATAAAAACTCATTTGGCTTAATCCCCCTCGGAAAAAAAATATCAACAGCCGGAGCCAAGGCGAGAAGCAAAACAGCGCAGCAGCAAAAATCCCAACCCCGCGGAGCTCTGGCGCTGGAAAAATCCTGGGGCTGGCACACGGTGCCCATGGCAGGAGGGGCTGGGGACAAGGGCTGGAGGGACAGCACACAGGGAATGGCTTCCCAGTGCCAGAGGGCAGGGATGGATGGGATATTGGGAAGGAATTCCTGCCTGGGAGGGTGGGCAGGCCCTGGCACAGGTGCCCAGAGCAGCTGTGGCTGCCCCTGGATCCCTGGCAGTGCCCAAGGCCAGGCTGGACATTGGGGCTTGGAGCAGCCTGGGACAGTGGGAGGTGTCCCTGCCATGGAACTCGGTGTCCTTTAATGGCCCTTCCCACCCAAACCATTCCAGGGTTCCATGATGCACCCACCAAAACCTCCCTTTTCCCTGGATTCCTGTCCCCGTCTGTCCCACTCTGTCCCCAGGGCTGTCCCCACCAGCCCCTGACATTCCAGACTCTTGTCCCATGCCCAGACCTGCTCAGAGGGCCTGGATTTGCCTTAAATCCCCAAATTTGTCCCCCAGCGGCATGGGACAACACCCCCTCCCCATCCCGGAGCATCCCTGACTCCTGCCTGGGAGCAGCCCTGCAGCGTTGCCCTTCCAGGATTTGGGAATTCTGGGGTGTTGGGGATGGGGCTGGGGCACCTCTCTCGGAGAGCCCCCCCTGCAGCCCCATTGTCCCCCCCCATCTCCGCCTGGGGGTTTTGGGGCTTTTTTGGCTTTTCTGGGTAACAATAAAAACTTTCATTGGAGCAAAACCTTGGCTGGCCAAAATGAGCCTCGTTAATTCCAGGGAATTGTTTCATCTCAGCTCAACAGGAATAATGAATCTTTTTTTTTTTTTTTTTTTTTTTTTTTACAAGATGAGTTGGTGAACAGCCAACTTCCTCCAGGGGAATTCCTGGGGAGTGTTGATCCCGGCTGGAATTTACCTTGGGCGGGGAGGGGGGGGGAGAAAAAAATTTTAAAAAGGAGAAAAAAGAGGGGGAAAAAAATAAAAAGAAAAAAAAAAAAAGCGAAGGTTTTAAAGGCTCAAATGCTGCTATTCATAACAACGTGGGATTGAGCTCAGCCTTTTCCTGACAGCTCCCAGATGGAGCCAAGGCTTTTCCACAACACCCTCACACAACACTTCCCTCCGGAGCCAGCTCCAGCCCCAAACAAAAATCGGGAGCACACAGGCGCCTTGTTATCCTCGGGAAAGCCGAGGAGCAGCAGAGCCTGCAGGGATGGGCTGAGCTCGGCCCTGCCTGGAGAATCCAAGCCCAGCGCTGTTTTCCTGTGGCATCTGTGGGGCCGAGCCCCTGGATGTCCCCAGATGTGAGGACGGTCCCAGGGGCGCAGGGCTGGCTTTGTCCCGGGGTTTTGTGTTATTCACGAAAGATAAAAAATGTCATTAAAGTCATAAAGGCTGCTGGGGCCATGGGGGCAGCTGGGCTTTAATGAGATTTTGGACATTTTTGTGCTTTAATCAGACTTTTTGTGCATTTTCAGGCTGGGAGAGCACCCGGAGGGGTCCTGGCTCGAGGCGCTGGTGGCAGAGGCGGTGGCACTGTGTCCCCTCTGCCTCCCCTGGGACTTGCAGGGATGGACATGGAATGTTCTGGAAGGGAAGCCAAGGGCTGGGGCCGCAGGGAGTGCTGCCCCTGCCCCGGGGCTGATGGATCTGTGGGTCTGGGGAGGCTGACGGAGGGTGGGAGGGGAGGGGACGGAGCACCCCAGCCCAGCACCCACCCACACCATCCTCGTCCCTCCCCAGCTCTCCTGGAGCCCTCCAGGCCCTGAGCTCTCCCTGTGTCCTTCCCTTCTCCAGGGAGCATTCCCAGCTCTCCCAGCCTGGCTCCAGAGCAGCCCCAGGGCCTCTGGACTCTCCAGCAGATCCACATCCTCTGGATGCTGGGAATCCCAAAGCTCACTGGAGCTGGACAGGGTGGGGTGGGGTGGGGTGGGGCACAGGGACACTGTGGGACAGGGACAGCGTGGGCAGTGCCACCCCAGGAGCTCTCCATGGGCCCTGGGCACCCCTGGCATGTTGGACAGGGAGAGCCTGGAATGCTGATGGATAATTGGGATTCCCTGGCATGGGGGGTCAGTTAAGGCCACCTGTGGGGGTTAATTAATGACTCATTTAAGCCCCAGAACGGCTGAACCCAAACCTGCTGGTGGCCTTGCCTCTCCCCACACCTTTCCCAAAGACTGTGGGCACAGCACTCCCGGCGGGACCAGGGTCACACCTGGGCAGTGCAGGGCTGCGGTTTGGTGGGAGTTTCCCCTCCATGGGAATCCAGGGGCTCTTCCCCAGGGATCCGAGCGAATCTCCGGCAGCCGGAGGTGCCTGGGGGAGCTGGAAGTGTCCTGGGGGAGCTGGAGGTGCCCTGTGAGAGCTGAAAATGCCCTGAGGGAGCTGGAAGTGCCCTGCAGGAGCTGGAAATGCCCTGGGGGAGCTGGAAGTGCCCTGGGGGAGCTGCAAGTGCCCTGGAGCAGCTGGAAATGCCCTGGGGGAGCTGGAAATGCCCTGGGGCAGCTGGAAGTGTCCTGGGGCAGCTGGAAGTGCCCTGGGGCAGCTGGAAGTGCCCTGGGGCCCTGGGCCGCTCTCGAGGTGCTGCTGGAGCTGCTCCACCCCGTTCTGCCACCGAGAGCTGGGATATGATCCCAATTTTTGTTGTGTAACCGGACCATGCCGTGGATTGCGGAGGTGTAATCCATTAATGCTCCCTCGGGAGGATTTGGAGCTCGGCACTCACGGCCTGATCCCCACCTTGCCCAGGATAAACACAGCATTCCCGGGAAAGGCGCTGAGGGCAGGGAATGCTCCTCTCCCGGGCTGGCTGCTTCTTTTGGGGAAGCACAGCTCGGACCCCTCACCCCTGCGGACAGGAGGGACAGGAGGATGGGATGGGATGGGATCCATGGGATGGGATCCATGGGATGGGATGGGATGGGATGGGATGGGATGGGATGGGATGGGATGGGATGGGATGGGATGGGATGGGATGGGATGGGATGGGATGGGATGGGATGGGATGGGACAGCTCCCACGGTGCTGCTCCATAATTCCCACCCCATCCCTTCGGCCATGGCTGGGAATTAACAGAAAGGGAAAAGGGCAGAGCAGGGATGAGTCCATCCTCTCCCCGAGTGGGATGGGGCGGTGCCCATGGGATGTTCCCACTCCAAGAGCAGCTTTGGGACCCCACGGGCTCCCCTCGGCCTGAGGGCAGTGATCGGTGGGGTATGGGGAGTGGGATATGGGCAGGGATCAGTGGGATATTCCTCCCTGTGAGGGGCTGGGGTGGAATTCCCGGAGAAGCTGTGCCTGCCCCTGGATCCCTGGGAGTTCGCAAAGCTGGAGCTTGGAGCAACCTGCGTGGATCCCTCTCCAGCTCCATCCCACGGGCTGGCTGCCCACAGTCCCCAAAAGCAGCTCAAAAATTCCTCAGAGTGCTCCCCAGCTCCGCACGCGAGTGGAGGGCGCCGGGATTAACCACATCCCAGCCCGGAATTCCCTGAGCCCAGAGCCGCCCGGACCTTTCCCTGCTTTCTCCAGCACTTCCTTAAATAAGTCTCTTTCCCCTCCCCTTTCCCAACACTTAACCCCGGGATCCTCCCCCTTGGAACGCGGGCGAGTCTGGCACGCACTCCCGGACCACCCTGGGAAGCAAATCCCCGTAATTTATGGAGAGGCTCAGCTGAGAACAGGCCTGTGGGGTTTTTTTTTTTCCTTCCCCTTTTTTCCTTTCTGTCCCGACTATAAATTTTCCAGGGAATTTGGAAAACACCAGCAAATCACCGAGGACACTTTTAGGACCTGCCCGAGCCTTGGAATCAAAGGATCTCCCCAGAAAGGAGATCAGGAGCTGGGGGCAGCAGCATTCCCAGTCCTCATCTGGGACAAGGAGCATCCCTGGGTGTCCATCTGCCACCACGACCCCACAGCCAGGCCGCTTTTGGGCACACTCACAGGGACTGGGGTTGGCAGAGCAGCTCCAGGCTGGGAGCAGCCAGTCCCTGCCTGTCCCCACCCCCAAACACCCCAAATCCGCATTTCCCAGATCCCTGCCTGCTCCCAAACACCCCCAAATCCGCATTCCCGAGATCCCTTCCTGCTTCCAAACACCCCAAATCCACATTTCCCATATCCCTGCCTGTCCCCACCCCCAAACACCCCAAATCCGCATTCCCGAGATCCCTGCCTGCTTCCAAACACCCCAAATCCGCATTCCCGAGATCCCTGCCTGCTTCCAAACACCCCAAATCCGCATTCCCGAGATCCCTGCCTGCTTCCAAACACCCCAAATCCACATTCCAAGATCCCTGACTGCTCCCAAACACCCCAAATCTGCATTCCCGAGATCCCTGCCTGCTCCCAAACGCCCCCAAATCTGCATTTCCGAGATCCCTGCCTGCTTCCAAACTCCCCAAATCCACATTCCCGAAATTCCTGCCTGCTTCCAAACACCCCAAATCCGCATTCCCGAGACCCCCGCGTGTCCGCGCCCCCGGCTCGGAGCCCTTCCCATTTGTCTCCATTCCGCGGCAGAAAGGCGCGGTGATCCTCGGGAAGGGTCCCTTGTAGGGCCACACCGCGGCTCCTTCCCAGCTCTCCGGCCCTAATGAAGACAAACGAGCGTCATCCCAACCTGTTCCGGCAATTCCTGCTCCCGGGAGCATTCCCAGGAGCATTCCCGGAGGGTTCCAGGCTCCGCGAGCAGGGCTTGGATTCATTGCTCATCACAGAACCTTGGGATGGTGTGGGCTGGGAGGGACACTAAAGGTCACCCCATGGGCAGGGACACTGTCCCCTGTCCCGGGCTCCACCCTGGGATCCACGTCCAGGGCTCCAGGGGCAGCCACAGCCGCTCTGGTGCTCCCACCCGACCCTCCGAGGAGCAGTCATGCTGGAATTCTGGGAAAACAATCCCGGAGAGCCCCGGAGCGAGCCCAGCGCTCCGGGAAGGGCTTGGATTGCCCCTGGATTGCCCCTGGATTGTCCTTGGATTGCCCCTGGATTGCCCCTGGATTGCCCCTGGATTGCCCCTGGATTGCCCTTGGATTGCCCCTGGATTGCCCCTGGATTGCCCCTTGGATTGCCCTTGGATTGCCATTGGATTGCCCTTGGATTGCCCTTGGATTGCCCCTGGATTGCCCCTGGATTGCCCTTGGATTGCCCTTGGATTGCCCTTGGATAGCCCTTGGATTGCCCCTGGATTGCGAGGCTGCAGCAAAAAGGTTGTCCCGACTGGTGGGATTGGGATTGGGAATATTTTGGTCCAGGACAGGCCGTTCCGGAGCCTCCTCTCGGGTGTTGACATCCCAAAGCCCTGCTGAGCCCCAGGAATGTCCCCAGCGGCATTCCCGGACAAAAGGCGACACTCAGGGGCATTCAACCGCTCGGGGACAGCCAAGGACTCTCCAAGGAGGCGCGAATTGTGTGGCCAAACTGGAAAACACGAGGCTCAGGCTCCTCCTGGCCCGGGCACGCCCCTGATCGGGAAAAAGGATGGAGCAGAGAGTAAAATAGGAAAAAAAACCCAAATCTTTTGGACTTGGGGAAATGAAGGGGAGAGCTCGGGGCGCGCCGGGTGAGCTCATCCCCAGGATCCAGGTGTCCTTTTCCAGCTCGGGGCTCAGCCGTGGGCAGGATGGGCGCCCTTAGTGCCCAAAATTCCAGGCAGGGATCGGACTGGAGAGCAGGGAGAGCGCCCGGCATGTGGGAGCGGCACCCACTGAGGCCGGGGCGAGGCCGGGGCTGACCGGGAAGATCTTAGGATTGCCCGGGAAAATGCCAGGATTGCCCAGGAAAATGCCAGGATTGCCCGGGAACAGGCTGGGGCATCCAGGGCAGATGCCAGGGCTGCCAGGGAAGCTGCCAGGGCTGCCAGGGTGGCTGCCAGAGCTGTTGGGAGGACGCTGGAGCAGCTGGGGAAGATGCCGGGATACCTGGGAGAGGTGCCAGGGTAGCCGGGGAAGGCGCTGGGGCTGCAGGGGAGGATGCCAGGGCTGGAAATGGTGCCAGGAGGAGGTGCCAGGGCTGTCAGGAGGTGCTGGGATACCCAGGGAAGATGTCGGAGAGGATGTTGGGGTGCCCAGAGAAGATTTGGGGTGGCTGGGGAGGATGTCGGGATACCCAGGGAAGATTTGGGGTGGCCGGGGAAGATGCTGAGGTACCCAGGGAAGATGCTGGAGATGCTGGGGAGGATGTCGGGGTACACAGGGAAGATTTGGGGTGGATGTCGGGGTACTCAGAGATTTGGGGTGGCTGGGGAGGATGTTGTGGTACCCAGGGAAGCTTTGGGGAGGATGTCAGGATACCCAGGGAAGATGATGAAGAGAATGTTGGGGTGCCCAGAGAAGATCTGGGGTGGCTGGAGAGGATGTTGGGATACCCAGGGAAGATTTGGGGTGGATGTTGTGGTACCCAGGCAAGCTTTGGGGCTGCTGGTGCCAGGGTTTTGGGGAGCACTCCAGGCTCCCGGGGCCAGGGTTTTGGGGAGCACCCCGGGCTGCCGGAACTGGTGCCAGGGTTTTGGGGAGCACTCCAGGCTGCTGGTGCCAGGGTTTTGGGGAGCACCCGGGGCTGCCGGGGCCAGGGTTTTGGGGAGCACCCGGGGCTGCCGGGGCCAGGGTTTTGGGGAGCACCCGGGGCTGCCGGGGCCAGGGTTTTGGGGAGCACCCGGGGCTGCCGGGGCCAGGGTTTTGGGGAGCACCCCGGGCTGCCGGTGCCAGGGTTTTGGGGAGCACCCCGGGGCTGCCGGTGCCAGGGTTTTGGGGAGCACCCGGGGCTGCCAGAACTGGTGCCAGGGTTTTGGGGAGCACCCGGGGCTGCCGGGGCCAGGGTTTTGGGGAGCACCCCGGGCTGCCGGGGCCAGGGTTTTGGGGAGCACCCCGGGCTCCCCGTGCCAGGGTTTTGGGGAGCACCCGGGGCTGCCGGGCCCGCTGCCGGGGTTCCAGGATCGCCGCCAGCGCTGACGGGGAGGATGCCGGGGCTGCGGCTCGGAGCCATCCATTGTGGCTGCCGAAATGTTTCGGAATCAGCCGTTTAATGAGAACAAAAGAAATTAATTGGTGGTTTAGGCCTAATGAGACCGCTGTGCAAATTAACAGCCCTCATCAGCAGAAACAAACAGACTCCTTAAACGAATCGCGGCCGATCCGGGGGGGCTGGGGGCGGCGGCACCATCTGCGCGGCCCCCCCGGCACAGGCAGCGGGGAGAAGCCCCCCGCGATCGCACTAAAGCAGAAATTCCCGGTTTATTCAGGCGGGCGCAGCTTGACAGCGGCTCTGGGAGCGCGGATAAAGGCGAGCCCCCCCGGCATTTGCATGTGAAAGGGGCGAGACGCGGCCCCTCGCCCGGAGCCGGCCCGGGGGCTCGGGGGGCGTTTAGCCCCTATTGAGGCCGCACAAAGGGGCCCCCCCGGCCCGGCTGCCGGACCCTGCGGATCCTCACACAGCCCGTTTGTTCCCGCTGTTTACTTAAGACGTTCCTCAATTCCCAGCGAGGATTTGGATTTCGGGCTTGGTTTACTTCTGCTGGCAGAGGGGGAAAAAAAAAAAAAAAAAGGAAAAAAAAAAAAAAAGGGAAAAAAATAAATCTGTCTGATCTTTAATAATCAAAGTAATTAGAATAATCCTTTCAGGGCTGAATGGGGGATTATTTCTTCGTGTCATTTTAGTTTCATCCTCATTTGGGCTCCTAAAACGTGGAAAAAGCACTTCAAAAGCTCCACTGTAGTCCCGGGCCCTCTTCACGCTCCTGGAAATTCCCACCCAGGCGCCTGCCGAGCCCCCGTTCTCAGGGAAAGCGCCTGCTTGGCTGCGGCGAATTTATTTATTTCGGGCCTGGGCAAATAAACAGCGGGGCCGGCGAGATTTGGGGCTGGTTTGTTGTTTGGCTGTCTCGGGCAGATAAGGAAGCCTTTGATGGAGAGCAGGGACTTTGTGGGGCTAATCTGAGCCCGGCAGCGCCGCCGGAACGCGGCCGAGCCCGCGGGGAGCAGTAATTACATCGGGGGATTAAAAGGTCCCAAACCTCACCTAGATTTCACTTTTGTAAACCAGCGAGGAACAAAGAAGCCTTGGCTCGCCCCGAGGAAGGAATAATTGACACAATTCGCGGGCTCGGGGTTGTTCTAATGGAAATAAACGCGGCGGAGAGGACGGGACGCGTTTGGCCCTGGGAGTTTTCGGCGAGGTTTGAAGGAGGGGGATAAACGTGGCTCCAGAAAACGGCGCCCAAAAAATCCCTCCAAATCCCCCTTTTCCCCCATTTCCCGCTCGGGGTGCAGCTCCCCAGGGAGTGGGGGGTAAAATCCCGGGGTGAGCGATGCCTGTGGCTCTGCCAGGATTGAAATCCTGGGAATTCCTCTCCTGACACAGATTTGTGCCCTCGCCGTGGCCGTGGCTCTGCCAGGATTGAAATCCTGGGAATTCCTCTCCTGCCACAGGTCTGTGCCCTTGCCGTGGCCATGGCCCCACCAGGGGTGAGAGGGGACAAGGGACGAGGCTGTGGTGTGGAATTGGGACAGCCAGTGAGCAGCAGGTACGTGATGGAGTAAAACAATTCCCTAAATCCTTAAAACCATGGAGTTAGGGAATTGCTCAGGCTGGGAAAGCCCTCAGAGATCCTTGAGTCCCAGCAGCGCCAAGGCCACCACTGAACCACGTCCCCAAGTGCCACATCCACGGGGGTGGTACCGAAATTGGACAAGGCCAAAAAATCCCTGAAAAAGAAATAATGATGATAAAAAACCCATGTTCTGCTAGGCCAGCCTGACTCCTGATTTCAGATGGGAAAAGGGAACAAGCTCCCAGTGGAAGGTGAAACTAAAGAAGGGTTTGAGGGATGCAGGGGTGATCCCAAATCCAGCCCAGGAAGTTTTTAAGGGATGCAGGGATGATCCCAAATACAGCCCAGGAAGGGTTATAGGGTGCAGGGATGATCCCAAATCCAGCCTAGGAAGGGTTATAGGGTGCAGGGATGATCCCAAATCCAGCCCAGGAGGTTTTTAAGGGATGCAGGGATGATCCCAAATCCAGCCCAGGAGGTTTTTAAGGGATGCAGAAATGATCCCAAACCCAGCCCAGGAGGTTTTTAAGGGATTCAGAAATGATCCCGGCCCCTCTGGATTCTCAGAGTCCAGGAAGAATTTCCCAAGTGCTGATCCCCTCCAAGGAGCTCTTTGCCCATGGAACAGCAGCACTGGAGAACCAGGGCTGTGTGAGGAGCCAGGTGTTCCTCCCAGGTTTTTCCAGGCTCGGGGCGTGGAATTATCCCCAATTACCAGTGGGAAAATGGCAGGAATGGGAAGATGAGGCAGGAGCTCAGTCCCTGGCTCAATGCCGGCCATAAATGCATTCCCATTAGGAAGTCAATGCCCAATCCCTCATCAGACAAAGCCTTGACCTTGACCCCATTGTCCCGTTTGCCGGGAGCCAGAACCCCGGCACAGCTCCGATCGGCGCTAATCCATCAATATCGATCCCTTGTTTGCAGTGTAATTTCCACGTCAGTCCTGAGCCTGCGGCGGATAAAGATTGGGATCCACAATCAAACCGGAGAGGCCACAAATCCCTCAGCTTCCCATGGAAGCGGCGGCAGCCCCAGAAAGGGAATGCAAAAACAATGGGAAAAACCTCCCCAAAGTCCTGCTTCCTGCAGATCCGATGGATGGACGGAGGATATTGGGGATATCAAAAATATTGAGGATATTGAGGATATTGAGGATATTGAGGGTATCGAGGATATTGAGGATATTGAGAATAATGTGGATATTGAGGTATCGAGGATATCAAGAATATTGAGGATATCAAGAATATTGAGGATATTGAGGATATCGAGGATATCGAGGATATTGAGGATATCAAGAATATTGAGGATATTGAGGATATCGAGGATATTGAGGATATGGAGGATATCAAGAATATCGAGGACATAGAGGATATGGAGGATATGGAGAATATGGAGGATATCGAGGATATTGAGGATATTGGGGATATTGAGGATATTGAGGATTTCAAGAATATTGAGGATATCGAGGATATCAAGAATATCAAGGATATTGAGGATATAGAGGATATCGAGGATATCGAGGATATTGAGGATATCGAGGATATCAAGAATATCAAGGATATTGAGGATATAGAGGAAATTGAGGATATCGAGGATATCGAGGATATCGAGGATATCGAGGATATCGAGGATATCGAGGATATTGAGGATATCGAGGATATTGAGGATATCGAGGGTATCGAGGATATTGAGGATATCGAGGATATCGAGGATATTGAGGATATTGAGGATATCGAGGATATCGAGGATATTGAGGATATCGAGGGTATCGATGATGCGGGAGGCAGCCCCAGCCAGGAGCCCTGGGCCTGCAGTGTCCTCGTGTCCCAGCAGAGATTTCCGCTCCGGCCAGGGCTGATCCCAAATCCTGCCGAGCCCCCTGGGAATGAAGACGCCAAGGAAGCAGCTGGGAATCCCTTTGGGAATGCACCCTCTGGAGCAGCCGAGGGAAAAGGTTCCCATTCCCAATGTTTTAGCCCTAATTCCAGGGAGAAAATCAGATTTGGGCTGGAATTCACGGAGCGTGTCTCATGATTTCGTTTAATCCACCCAATCCTCTTAGGGAGCGGGACAGCAGGAATTATCCCAGGACAACAGGAATTATCCCAGAGCAGTGGGAATTATCCCGGGACAGCAGGAATTATTCCAGGACAACAGGAATTATCCCAGAGCAGTGGGAATTATCCCGGGACAGCAGGAATTATTCCAGGACAACAGGAATTATCCCAGGGCAGCAGGAATTATTCCAGGACAACAGGAATTATCCCAGGGCAGCAGGAATTATCCCAGAACAGTGGGAATTATCCCAGGACAGCGGGAATTATCCCATGGCATCAGGAATTATCCCAGGACAGCAGGAATTATCCTGGGACAGCGGGAATTACCCCAGGACAACAGGAATTATCCCAGAACAACAGGAATTATCCCAGGACAACAGGAATTATCCCAGAACAACAGGAATTATCCCAGGACTGCAGGAATTATTCCAGAACAACAGGAATTATCCCAGGACAGCAGGAATTATCCCAGGACAGTGGGAATTATCCCAGGACAGCAGGAATTATCCCAGATCACGGGACTGGTTAGGATGTGCGAATCCCCCTCCAGCAAATCCCAGCCCTGGAATTAATCTTGCTCCTGCCAGATCCCATCACCAGCCAGGAAGAGCTCCAGCCCCGCTGGATCATCCCAAAATCCCCGGAGCAGAGGGAATTCATAGGATTCAAATCCTTTCCTTGCCTGTCCCAAATATTATCAGGAACTTCACCTCCTCCTGACGGACATTCTAAAGGATGTGCTCGGCTCCCTCTGCCTTCCAGGATGGATTTATCCCAAAATTCCCACGCAGGGCTCTTTGTCCGTTAATGGAGCATTCCCAAAGCCTCGAGGCTTCCTCCTGAATTTGTCCCAATAATTCCAATGAAAATGTGTCCTTTATAACGACGGATCTGGCTCCATCTGGAGCCACGGCCTATTTTCCAGTGAACATTCAAAAAAAAAAAAACCAAAAAACACCCAAATCCACCCAAACACTTTTAAAATGATTTGTTGTGATCGCCCGGCTCCCCCAAATCCCCCCAAGCATTCCAATCCCTCCTTCCCGATCCTTTATCCCTTAAGGTTCTTTCTAATTCAATAAACAGGATTCCCGATCCAGCCCCAGCCCGGGGGGGATTCCAGGGCCGCCGTTCCCGACATCTCCCGAAGTCCCCCCCGGATTAAACTGCTCGGGATTACAGCCCTCTAATCTTTGGGAACACATGTTGGGAAGGATAAAAGCAATTTTGTCGGGAAAACCGAAGGCCACGTTCAGCCGGAATCAGCTCCGGCTGCGTGGAGCTCTCACCCCTCCGAGGTGCTGTGGAAGGAGGGAATTAAGGGAAATAAAATCCCAAAAAGCTGAATTTTGGCTGTTTTCCCCCGGATTGGTCCAATTGGACGATTTGTGCCTGGGAAATAATTCCAGCTCAGGGTTTTCTCGGGCTCAGAGCTAATCGGGATGTAATTCCCGAGCCCTGCTCTGCCCCCAGCGAGGCCCGGACAGGGATTAGGGGTTATATAAATGTAATTTCCTAATTAATCATCGCGGGGTTCGTCACCAACGGCGGCACCCGGAGCGCAGCGGGAGCCAGGGAGGGCTTACATAACCGGGAAAGATCCGGAAAATCCACGGCCGTTCCCACTGCTCTCGGCCAAAGCCCCAAAGCAGCAGCCAGGAAACCCCGAAAGGCTCAGGACACCCCAAATCGCTGGGATTTGAGCCTTTCCTGAAGATTCCATCCCCCCAGCCCAACTTGTGGAAAGCTGAGAGAAAGAGGATTTTGTTTTCTTCCCAAATATCCCATGGAAAAATGCATTCCACAGGCTCCTGAAAAAGGAAACCAGAAGGTTCATTAGCTGCCCTATTTTTCCAGGTGTGTTCTACCAGCACTAATTAACTAATTAACTCTCAGGTAGATTGGAGCACTCCAGCCTCCGAATGCCAAAACAAATCCTGCCATAATTCCCAGGAATCCTTTTCATTAGTGGCTGCCTAATTATCCCATTAATAGCACATCCCGGGAGACAGCGTTTGCTTGGCAGGCAAATATTTGGGATGAAATGAGCAAACACGGAGACAAACGGCTCTGTTTGCCCAAGGATTTGGGAATGCAGGGGGGCTCAAATTCCCGGGCAAAAAAACGGTAATCCAAGGAAAAGAGGAATGTTTGATCCCGTGGGAGCAGCTGGAGCTGCAGGGGGGCATGGGGACAGAGAGGGGCACTGGGGACACCTGGGCACACCTGGGCACAGCTGGGCACACCTGGGCAAGGGCTCCGGTGGTGGTGTCCCTTGGGGGAGGATGGCATTCCCAGAAAATGGGGCATGGGAAGCCACGGATGATGTCATGATGGGAGGATGATGTCATGATGGATGATGATGTCACTGAAGGACGATGTCATTGCAGGATAATGATGTCACTGAAGGAGGATGATGTCACAGAAAGATGGCGATGACAAGTGAGAGGGTGATGATGTCACGGGGAGGATGATGTCACAGAAGGATGGCGATGACAAGGTGAGAGGGTGATGATGTCACAGGGGGAGGATGCTGTGAGGGGACGATGATGTCATGCGGAAGATGATGTCATACAGGGAGAATGATGTCATGATGCAGGATGCAGATGTCACTGCAGAATGATGATGTCATGGCAGGATGATGATGTCATAGCGGAATGATGATGTCATGGCAGGAGGATGATGTCACAGAATGAGTATGATGTCATGGTGGGAAGATGATGATGATGATGATGATGATGATGATGATGATGATGATGATGATGATCACATGGAACCGAAACATCTGGAGTGCCAGGTGGTGCCAGCAGCAGTCCCACATTCCAACCCCATCCTGCCCATCCCATTGATCCCATCCCATCCCATCCCATCCCATCCCATCCCATCCCATCCCATCCCATCCCATCCCATCCCATCCCATCCCATCCCATCCCATCCCATCCCATCCCATCCCATCCCATCCCATCCCATCCCATCCATCCCATCCCATCCCATCCCATCCCATCCCATCCCATCCCATCCCATCCCATCCCATTGATCCCATTGATCCCATCCCATCCCATTGATCCCATCCCATCCCATCCCATCCCATCCCATCCCATCCCATCCCATCCCATCCCATCCCATCCCATCCCATCCCATCCCATTGATCCCATCCCATCCCATCCCATCCCATCCCATCCCATCCCATCCCATCCCATCCCATCCCATCCCATCCCATCCCATCCCATCCCATCCCATCCCATCCCATCCCATCCCATCCATTATTCACGGCCCAGGCGTTTGTGGTGCCAAGGCTCCGACAGAGGCCTGGATTAAAAATCCAAGCAGTGATGAGTATGCAGAAGCTCCGCAGAACAGATTTGTCAAACTGTCCATTCTTCATCCCCAGAAAGGAAAATCTCCAGAGGTCCTGGAATTGAAAACCTTCCCCCCAAATCCCAGCTCTGTGGTTGGGATGAAATTCCCTCTTCCCACATCCAAATGGGAGAATATTTGTGTCGGGAAGCAGAGTGAGGCCGGAGAGGAGAGGGGCGAGCACGAGAGAGGAAATGTGATTTTCATTCACATTGTGACTCCGCAGCCATTTAATTATTTTAATTAGGCTTAATTAGTGGTAAATTTACAATGATATGCCTGATACCTGGCATTAAATCTTCCATGCATAAATGTTTTGTTAAAATGGGAAAACAGGCGCGTGGCACCCTGCCAGCAATTAGTGCTGAACGCGCTAATGACAGATTAGGGCTGGGCCACGATTCCCGGTGACAGCAGCGCCGGGAGCTTCCGTCGGGAACCGCGCCCGCCACCGGCACCTGCGGCACAGCCACCGGCTCCCGGAGGAGCGCGATTCCCAGGAAGGCACTGGCGGCCAGGAGGGGACAGGCTCAGTGACGGCCACCTGGTCCCCACCCCAAATCCCCCAGAGCATTGCTGTCCTTCCCGACCTGCCACCTCCCTGTGGGAAAATCCAGTTCCATCCCCAGGCTCCTCTCCTGGATTTTTCCAGACCCCCACTCTCGTCATTCTCGCATCTTCTCCCGTATCCTGGTGTGTCAACCCAACTTATCCATCCCTTCTTTCTTGTGTCATTCCAGCCGCAGGAATCCTCCCGCTCCTGTGAAATCCCGCCTGGATTTGGGTCTCCTGAATTCCTAACGCAGCAGGGAAGGGCGGCTGGAGCACCACGAGGCTGACCCGAGCCCCAGGCCCAGGTGAGGAGCAGCACAGGGGAGGGAATTAATGCCCCGCACGGCATCCAGCCCGCAGAGCAATCCCAGTGTTCCAATTACAACTGGAAACCCCGGGAAGATGAATTCAGCAGCTCCTAACTCCAGCTAAGTGCACCGGGAGGGTTTTAACTCCCTCCCATCCCTATTGATCTTCCTGTCTCCCGCTCCTACTGGAAACAATTAGAGGTCAATAAGCGACAGGAGCTGGAATTCCCAGCTGCCAGAGAAGCCATTTGGAAATATTTCCTTGTCCTTTTACACCCGGGGCTCTGTCAATACCGCCATCCAATATTTTTTATGGAAAAGAAGGGATTGTAGAAAATCTATCTGTGCTGTCTCCCAGCCCGGGGGCAGAGAGGATGAATCCAGGGGAGGGAAATCCAGAGGATAAATGGCAGGGAAGCTCTGCTCCAGCAGCCCCATCCGTCCTGGAGCCACTCTAATGCTGTTACCCTCAACGTGACCCTGCCGGGGGATGCAATCCTTCTCCCAGCGCAGCCAGGGAGGAAATCCAGGCACAGAGAGGTGGGAGGCAGTTTGAAACGGCAGGAGGGCAGTGATTCCCTGCCTGTGGATGAGGAGGGAGTGCTGCGGGACCCTGAGCTGGGGCACGCTCCGGGTGGGACGCAGGGGTTGGATTCCCTGCCGGAACATGGGTGGGATGGACGTGCTGGACACATGGGGGGATGTGTCCATTAATTCCATGCATGGGATGCACGTGTTGGACACATCCACTGGAAACTTCCATTTGATGCATGAGGTGGATGCATCCATTGGATGCAAGCATTGGATGCATCCATTGGAAACTTCCATTGGATGCACGTGTTGGACACATCCATTGTATGCACGTGTTGGATATATCCATTGGATGAATGTGTTGGATCCATCCATTGGATGTACCTGTTGGATCTATCCATTGGATGCAAGCATTGGATGCATCCATTGGAAACATCCATTGGATGCACGTGTTGGACACATCCATTGGATGCACGTGTTGGATGCATCCATTGGAATGAGTGCACGTTGGATGCACACTCCGGATCCATGCTGGATGCCCTGAGACACACCAGAAGCAGAGGCCAGGAAGCACCCGGACAACGCCCTGGGATCTGTCTCCTGCAGGGAGTGATCCACCCTGAGGAGATGCTCAGTTCCTACAGGAAAATCCCGGGACGCTTGGCAGACATGACCGGTTTCTCAAGGCACAGCTCAGTTCCCAGCTCCATTCCCTAAGGAGTCATTCATGGTACATTGAGCGTGGCTGGGGATGAATGGGCCGGAGCATTCCAGAGCCATTTATCTCCTCTTTTCCCAGCTTGTTAAGTCCTCCCGAACTCCGCTGTCATTCCCAGCCCTGATCCAGTTAGCAGCCGGGTGGGATGGGAGAGCCAGGAGCTGATGAACCTGGGAGCTGATGGAGCTGATGGAGCTGATGGAGCCGGGAGATGATGGAGATGATGGAGATGATGGAGCTGATGGAGCTGGGAGATGATGGAGCCAAGAGCTGATGGAGCTGGGAGCTGATGGAGCTGATGGAGATGGGAGCTGATGGAGCCAGGAGCTGATGGAGACGGGAGCTGATGGAGCTGATGGAGATGGGAGCTGATGGAGCTGAAGGATCTGGGAGCTGATGGAGCTGGGAGCCGATGGAGCTGATGGAACAGGGACACCTTCCACTCTCCCAGGTTGCTCCAAGCCCCGTCCAGCCTGGCCTTGGACACCTCCAAGGAAGTCTCTACCCTGGAAGGGCTGTGACGGACCCCGGGCCTCACTGAGGGAAGCATCCCATTCCTGAGAATTCCCACAGCTCCCTGCATCCCTCTCATCCCACACATCCCCCAATCCCACTCATCCCACCATGCTCCCCCCCAATCCAGGAGCTGGCTCCGATGCCCCTGGATCCCCCAGCCCAACCTGTGCCAGCCCCTCCGGAAAGCTCGGGGTTAACAACATTCCCTCTCCACAGGCTTTTCATCCCAAACCCAACCTGATTCACATCTTCCCCCTCCCTCCTCCAGGGCCATTTGCAGCCACCCCATTGAGCCTGGAGAAAAGCTGGGGCTGGGCCGTTCCCATCCATCCCACAGCCTGGCTGGAGCTGGGATTCCCCATCAGGGCCATCCCGGGAATCCTCGGGAGCCACGTGGGGCTGGGCTGACCCCATCCCACTGGACATGGAGCTGATTTCCCGCCTGGCTGGAGGACACCCGCCGGTGAAAGGGAGCACATCCCAAAAAACCAACATCCCTCCCTCGGCCGGGTCCCACTGCTGGGCAGCCTCAGCACAAGGAAATCCTGGAGCTGCTCTGGAGCCAGGCTGGGGGAGCTGGGAATGTTCCCTGGAGAGGAGAAGGATCCAGGGAATCCTCAGAGCCCCTGGCAGGGCCTGAAGGGCTCCAGGAGAGCTGCAGAGGGACTGGGGACAAGGGACGGAGGGACAGGACACAGGGAACGGCTTCCATTGCCAAGGGTAGGGCTGGATGGGATATTGGGAAGGAATTGTTCCCTGGGAGGGTGGGCAGGCCCTAAATGGATTTAGGGGAGGGATCCAGGGCACCAAGGGCTGGGAGAGCAGGAATTTCTCCTTCCAGGTGATCCAACAGCTCCAATTTGTCTCTGCCTGGAGCAGGAAAGGCCCCACGGCCCCAGCTCCTTCTCCACCAACACAAATCCATCACACACGGATTTTCCACATCTCTTCCAGGCTTGGATGATTCCCTGGGGAATGGGAAGGATCCTGTTCCAGATCCTGGAGCACAGACAACAGAAAGGTAAAATGAGGGATCTGCTGGATCCCAAGGAGCCATCCAGGCCCTTCTCCCGGGGATTCCCCAGCGCTGCCACATGTCCCGAATCCCAAAATAACTCCCAGGGCACCTGAGCGCTCCTGGGAGCACCAGGGCACGCTCGGGAATGTGCCCTGATCCCGGAGACAGCACTAAATCAACGCCTGGCTCGTGTCCTGGAGCAGGGGTGGAACTGAGCCACGGCCCTTGGATGTGCCTTTGGACGCAGCCCCTGATTTAGGAGAGGCTTGGGTTTCACTGGGGGGGATTTTCCAGGAGCTGGGAAAAAATAGCAGCAGCTCCAGAGGAAGGGGGAGAAGTGTCTTGCTGGGCCTCGGAAGGAGGAATCGCTCCGGAGATCGTTAAGCCGAGCTTAGCTGATAATTGGAGCTTATAATTAAAAAATGATTTATTGACACAAGCTTTGGTGGAAAATGAGGTTGGAGCTTCCTGCTAAATCCATAAAAGTCCTCGTTCACATCCTTAAACTCCAGAATTATTTCTAACAAGCCCTTCTCCCTCAGAGGGGAGGGAGGAGCAGCTCGGTCCCTGCTCCATCCCCCAGGAAATCCTTCCCGATTAATTCTGGGATGGGATGGGGCTGGAGGAGCCACTTCAGCTCCACACTTCAGTGCTGCTCCAGGATTTCCCTTTCCATGGGAAAAGGCAGATCCAAGGGCCAGGGGCAGCCAGGGCTCCCTGCACAGAACAACCCAGGGAAGGGGCAGGGGTGGATGGGATTTTGGGATGGAATTCCTGGCTGGGAGGGTGGGGAGGCCCTGTGTAGCTGCACTGTTTTAAAATCTTTCTCTTCTTCCTCATGGAGAATAGAGATAAGTTGCATTCTTGTGCTTTCTAATCTCTTTGTTTTGGTGCTGGATGCTCTAGAGTTGTAACCAATCATTATAGGGGTGGAAAAACGATCGACCAATAATTATTAGATTATTAATGAATATATAAAGAAGTTCTTGTTAATAAAGTTCCTCTTTTCGCCATCTTGGTGCTGCCTGCCTGACCTCCCTGTGAGCTTCCGCGAATCTCCATGAATATCAGAAAATCAGAGCAAGAGCCCTGGGATGGAATTCCCAGAGAAGCTGTGGCTGCCCTTGGATCCCTGGAATGTCCAAGGCCAGGCTGGACAGGGTTTGGAGTGACTTGGGACCATGGGAGGTGTCCCTGCCATGGGATGCATTTTAAGGTCCCTTCCCACCCAAAAATTCCGTGATTCCTGGGCAGGTGCCACCAGGAAGGAGTCACCCATCCTTCAGGCGTCACAGCTCACAACCCGCTGGATCCACAGGAACTCCGGGAGTTTTCCTGCCCCAGTGCCACGGGAAGGTGCCAATCACAGCCAGCGTCTCTCCCACACATTTTCCTGCAGATCTCTCCTACAAAGCCAGAAAAATCCAGGGAAATCCCATGGCTGGCAGCACAGTGACTCCTTTCCCCTTTTTCCTCTTTTTCCAGGTCTGAGCCTTCCCTCTCCAGCTGTGTCCGAGGCTGCTCCAGGGCCTTTCCGTCCTTCCGAAAAGGTAAATATTTCTCGGTGCGCTGTCCCCAGGGAGTGCGGGCACATCCCGGGGAGTGAATCACCGCAAATATTTGCTCTCTCTCACCTCCCTGTGTAATCACCTCCCCCCGCCGCCCACGTGGAGCTTCCAGGGAAGCCTGGAAATGATGGAGAGGAGGAGGAAAAGCTGCTGGAAAGTCACAGCTTCCAGGGAGCACTTCCCTCTGGGATCTGCGGCCTCTCGCTGCTCCCAGTTTTGCTCAGAGCCCCAAACCTGTCCAAAATCAGGATAAACCTGGTCAAAATCAGGGTAAACTTGGTCAAAATCAGGATAAACCTGTCCAAAATCAGGATAAACTTGGTCAAAATCAGGATAAACCTGTCCAAAATCAGGATAAACTTGGTCAAAATCAGGATAAACATGTCCAAAATCAAACCTGTCCATAATCAGGATAAATCTGTCCAAAACCAGGATAAACTTGGTCAAAATCAGGATAAATGTGTCCAAAATCAAACCTGTCCGTAATCAGGATAAACCTGTCCAAAATCAGGATAAACTTGGTCAAAATCAGGATAAACTTGGTCATAATCAAATCTGTCCAAAATCAGGATCAACTTGTCCAAAATGGAGATAAACCTGCCCAAAATTAAACCTGCCCAAAGTCAAGGTAAACCTGCTCGAAGTGAAGAGAAAGCTGTCCAAAACCAGGATCAAACTGCCCAAAATGAAGATAAACCCCCAAATTCCCAATCCTGAGGATTCCCTGCTCATCCTGCTGCAGCAACGCCAACCTTCCTCATCTTCCTCGCTGGAAAATTGTCTCTGAGCAGCTTTAATTAGGATTTAATTGCGATCTGATAACGATGACGTGTTCAACTAAATATCAGTTGTTATTGAGGATATTTTTGTCCCAGCTCCCAGCAATGCCAGGCCTGTGTATCCCACACCCCAAACCTCCCGAAATCCTGGGATTTTTGATGAACAATCAGCTTTTGAAGCATAACGGCGCTCGCAGGAGGTGAAATTAAAGGATTAAGCAGAGGCAGGCTGGGATTTGGGGCTGGGGGAGGGAGAGGAGCGGTGGGAAGTGACATCCCAGATGGCTCCTGGTTTTCCAGCAGGATCCAGGGATGGCCTGAGCATCCTCCTCACCCCGGAGCTGGGAATGAAACCACTGCTGGACCAGAGGGGACTTTGGGAAATGAGATGGGATTCTCTCAGGGATGAGAAACGCCATCAGCCTCCCCCTGGAAAGAAGGAAGTAATTCCTGGTGGATTTTAGGGGGCTGGGGAGCGATCCCCGGGGCCGAGGGCTGGGAGAGCAGGAATTTCTCCTTCCAGGTGACCGAACAGCTCCGATTTGTCTCTGCCCGGAGCAGGAAAAGCCCCACGGGAGCTCCTCCAGCTCCATCCCAAACAAAGCCTCCCTTTATCCCGCGGCGTTTTGTTCCCATGGCACGAAGGTCAGCGGGAAAGGAGATTTATGGAGGCATAAACAAACCTCGGGAGCGCCGCCGGTAATTCCACTTCCGTTCAAAAGCGCGGTGGTTTTTAAAGCCCCTTTAAACGATCTCTTCCCAAAGAAAACTCCCGTGTAATCTGCCGGGGAGGGATGGCTGCGGAGCCATGAATTATTCAGGGAAAGCTCCGCGCCGCTCCCGGGAGCCTCTGGAGATTATTCCCACCATTGTCCGCCGTGATGGGTCATTATGCACCGCCCGGATTTAATCTTTGGGGCTATCCAGCGGCACAGGAAAAATGGATGAATAACAATTTTCCTGTAATAACCTTCAACTAACCTTTCAACCGGAGTGAGTAATTCCAATCCTATTTCCACATCAATGCCGGAGTCAAAGCCAGGCAATTATCCCTTATCTCTTCCAGAACCCTCCTCCTTTAATTTTTAAAGGGATGTTCGAGCACTTACTGGAGGCGGGAAGAAGAAAGGAGCCCGGGATGGAGTTCGGGAATATTCCGATGAGCTGTGATAGGGATGCGCTTTGGATAATTATTAATTTCTCCCCCTCCTCGCAAGTTTTGTCGCATTCCTCATCTCCCGGTGGCCTCATCCTGCTGGGACAGGGAAGGGAACATCCCCCAGCCCCCCGAGTCCTCAGTTTATGTCCCCAATTCCCTCGGGGTGGCTCCGGTGTGGCTCTCCCAAAGCATTCCCAAAATCCCGAGGCTGCTCCCCGGGATGGGGAGGCAGAGGGAAGCATTCCCTCCTCCCCGTGCCGAGAGGGCACCGTGGGGCCAGCACGGCACGAGTGTCACCCTGGCTGTCCCCGGGGTGGGAGGGACAGGAGGCCGCGGGGGTGCTCTGCAGAATTCCCGGCGGTTCGGTCCCGGCTCGCCCCTCCGAAGGTCGCAGGGTCGGGATGAGGAACGGGAATGAGGTGCTGAGGGCCAGGCCCATTCCCGGTGGGGATCCGGGTGGAATAACGCCGGGAGAATCCCCGGGAAGGGACTGTGGATGTGCCCCATGCCAGCCCTGATCCCTGACCGCTCCGCAGCCCCTCCAAGCTCCTTTCCTGTCCGCCTGGGCCCACGTGGGGAGGAAGGAAAAATCTCTGCACAACCCTGGAAGCCTCCCTGGAAGAAAACCAGCCCGTTCAAAATTCTATGATTATACACATATAAAAATGTATTTCTAATTAAATATATTTCTAATTAAAAATATATTTCTAATATATATATTTATAATATAAAATATATTAGAAAATAATATAATATATAAAAATATATTTCTAATTACAATACGTATTTCTATATAAAATATAGAAATATAAAAATATATCTATATAAATTGATATATTTAATATGGATATAAAAATATATATTATACATCTATCATGTATAATATATATACTATATATTAAAATATATTTCAGTGTTTATATATTACAGACTTTACATACTATATGTATATGAAATTATATATTAAAATATAAACAAATATTAAAATATATTTCTATTAAATATAGATAAAACATACATTTATAGATTAACGTATATGTTAAACTATATTAATATATTAAATATATATAAAATATATTTCTATATAAACATCTATTAAAATATATTTAGGTATTAAAATATATATAATATGTATATATATACACTTATATTTTAAAATATATTAAATATAGATAAAATAGTGATATATAAAATTATATATTAAAATATATTTATATATTAAAATATATTTATATATTAAAATATATTTATATATTTTTTTAATATATATATATAAAAGAAGTATATATTTATATATATATAAACTTATATATGAAAATATATTTCTCTGTTTAAGAGACAGGAGAAACCCAGCCCTGCTGCCTCTGCCCCCATCCATGAAATCCTGTCCTGTTTTGCTCCTCACTGGAGTGGCTGTTCCATGGGCACAGCCACCCGTTTTTCCCAGAGAACAGCACCAGGAACCAGGAATGCCCCAATCCCATCCATTGTCCAGTGCCAGGGGCTGAAGAGAGCTGGGATGGGTCAGAGCACCCCAAGGCCCGGATTCGGGATTGGGGCCGGGCGGCTTTAGGAGCCCTGGGATGGGATGGGATGGGATGGGATGGGATGGGATGGGATGGGATGGGATGGGAAGCAGGAGCTGCCGCTGGCTGCCAAAATCCGGATCAGTGCAGGGATTGCTCGGGAAGGGAGAGGAATTCAAAGCGAAAATCAGCCGGGAGAGCTGGAGGTGAGGGCAGCGAAGGAGCAGGAAAGGGATCGGGATGGTCAGGGAGGATTTTTGGGATTGTCCTGTGCAGGGCCAGGAGTTGGACTCGATGATCCTTGCGGGTCCTTTCCAGCTCAGGACATTCCACCATTCCATGGTTCCATGATCCTGCTGCAGCCAGCGCCCCTCTGCAGCCCCATCCCAGCAGGAATCTGCCCTTCCTTTCCAAGTTTGGATCACACCAGCCACAAATCCAGACGGGAATCACTGCCCTGGGCTCGCTGGGAAAGGTGAACAGCCAGACCTTGTTTGGGGGAATTCCTTTCCCATGAGCTTCCCAGCGGCACATCCCTGCAAATCCCAGGATTATCCTCCCAGTTCTCCCAGTCTGAGCCCAGCAGGGATGGGCTGGTCCTGCCCCATGCCTCTGTCCTGACACACCGGGAGCTGTCTGGCCGGAGAAATCTCGGAGCCAAGGCTCCATAAATTCCTCATTACTCACCCCGAGCTGCATCCCACGGCTCTGGAATGGCTGCAGGCTGAGAACAGACCTCGGAAAAGCGATTGGAAATGCTGGGAAATAAACAGAGAGGCGGAGAAGCCAGAGCTGGGTCTGCTCGGAAACGCTGGGAGATTTCCTATGGAGGAGGTTGGGAATAAATCAGGCACCTGTGGAATGCTCGGCAAGGTGCGTTCGTCTGGCTCTGTCTGGGCTGTCCAGAGGAAAAGAGGCAGGAATTCTTCAGGAATTCTTCAGGAATTGCTCCATCCCTGCCAGGCAGGCGTGGGCAGAGCCTGGAGGAGGAGGAGACATTATCCAGGCCTTGTCCTTCTCTCCTTCCCTTGGCTCGGGCCTCGGATAAAAACCCCGGGAATGAGCAGCGAGGGAGCCTGCGGATGATCCCAGAGGCTCTGGAGCAGCCCAGGGGACAAACCCAAAGGATATCCCAGGCCAGGAGAGCCCAGCTGCTGATCACCACATCCCAAAGGTCCAAGGAGCACCCCAGGGATTTCAGGGATCCCAGGGATCTTCATCCCTGCGCTGTCCCCAGGATGGGCACTGAGCTCTCCCCACGTCCCCCTGCTGCTTCCCAAGGATTCCTTTGCAAACGCAGTGAGGAAGGGAAGAATTCCATTCTTTTTCATGGAATTGTCCCTCAGGATCCTTGGTTTTGTCCCATGGTTCTTGCGAGAGGAAATCCAGCCCTGGCACAGGGAGTCCCCATCCCTGGAGGGGCTAGAATCCATGTGGATGTGGCACTTGGGGACATCATCAGGGGTGGCCTTGGCAGTGCTGGGAATGGTTGGACGATCTCAGAGGGCTTTTCCAGCCCAAATGATGCCATGATTCCATGATCCTATGGAGCAGTGCCCACCCTGCTGGTGTCCCCTCACTCTGCTTGTGTCACCCAGAGCCAAACCCCCTCCCCAATCCACAAAATGCTCCAATGCCATCGTTCCCGATCCAGAGCAGAGATTTCCCACCCTGGAGCTCCACCTCGGCCGAGCAAACACCGACGAGGCAGCGAAGACAAACATTTTGTCAGCGCTGACAAAGCCGAGCTTTTAGGAAAGGGGAAGAAAAAATAGAAAACAGGAAAAAAAATTAATTGGGACAACTTCCAGCAGGGAGCCAGGTGTGCTGGAGACAGGAGAGCCATCCAGAACAGGGAATGATTTAGAGGGAAGCATGGAGAGGATTTGGGAAACCATGGCACCGAGTCCCCACGGTGCTCATTAAGGTTGTACAGATTGCAGCTCCCAGCTCTCCAAAGTGCCCGTTATTAATCCATAAAAACATCGCCCGAGTGATTGAATCCAATGATTACTGGAGCTGGCAAACACGGGAGGTGGGAAAATATCCCGGCGCTCTCTAGCAAGGCTCTGGGAGCAGGAAAAAAAAAGAGGGGAAAAAAAAAGGAAAATGTCGTGAAATATTAATGAGAGCTGTTTGCCCCCGGGTACGGAGCGCAATCCAGGCTTTCCCGGAGATATCCAGGGGAAGAGCTGATTACTGCGGATAAACATCCCGAAATATTCGGGATCTGTGGATTTCACCTCTGGCGTGGCCGCCAAAGCCGATTCCCTTATCAGCGCTCTGCAGGCGCGGCCCCGGGGGATCCTCGCTCCCTTGGAATTAGCACCAGGATGAGCCTTTGGAAGAGGTTGGGGGATTTACTGACGGCTCCGATCCCTGGAAGTGTAACCAATGGATTGAGGACACACCGGGAGTGCCAACAATTCACGGAATTAGGGAAGGAAGAGTGTCCATGGTGCCGGTGGGGCTGGAATCGCCATCCCGAGGTTCCCAGGGACATCCAGGGAGCGAGGGGAGGGTGGGAACGCTTCCAGGATCCCGGAGCACTAATTAGGATCGAGTTCCAGGTATAATTGGGTGGGATGGAACATCCACGTTGCTATTTTTCCATGGCTCTTGGAATCACGGCCTGCAAACTCCGGGATACCCACGGACAGCATGGTGGGCATCCCGGCAATCCCGGCTCCTCGGGAAGCCTCCCAGCAGGGCTCCCTCTCCAGAGGACACCTCGGATGAATATTTTCCTGAACGAACAAGGCCAGCTGTGAGGAATTCCCCAAAGCAGGCTCTGCTTCCAGGCGGGAGCAGGGAAGGCACAGGCAGCAGCTGGCGGAGGGGACAGGGATGCATTTAATGTCCCCCTGGAAAATCGGGAACGGGAGAGACCAAACCCCTTCCATTGCTTGGTTCGGAGTGCGAACTTGCTCTTGGTGCTGCTGGTGGGAGAACAGCCACATTCCCATTGGGAATTAATGGGAAAATGGCCCCATTCCCACCGGGAGTGAATGGGAAAATGGTCCTGTTCCCACTGGGAGTTAATGGGAAAAAGGCCCCATTCCCACTGGGAATTAATGGGAAAATGGCCCCATTCCCACTGGGAGTGAATGGGAAAATGGTCCCGTTCCCACTGGGAGTTAATGGGAAAATGGCCCCATTCCCACTGGGAGTGAATGGGAAAATGGCCCCATTCCCACTGGGAGTTAATGGGAAAAAGGCCCCATTCCCACTGGGAGTTGAAGGGAAAACTCCCACTGAGGAGGGAGCTGAGATCCACAGAAACAAGGAGCTGGGATGCAGCGGAAAAGCTAAAATTAACCCGAGAGCTCGTTAGCGAGAGGAGGGAGCATCCAATGAAGTGACATTTTCCCGGTAACACGTTGCACTTGGAGGGTTTTCCGTCCTTGGCAATGGATTTGCTGCTCAGAGGTTCTTCCCTTCTGCTCAGCCACCGCGCCCGGGCTCATTAGGGAATTTTTAATTGGCTTTTCTCTTACAGGGAGACTGGAATTGAAGTTTCCGCGTGAGCCGGGGCTTGTAGATATTCCCATTAAAATCCCAGTTTATCCACGGTCGCTCCTCAGCTCGTCTCCATCCAGCAGCGGATTTTATTTTTTCAAACCCCAATGAATCCCAAAAGGTTTGTGGAATCCATCCTGCCTGGATCCTCCAGGAGACAGGTTACTCATTCCTTGGGCTTTTCCAGAGAAAAGGCTCCGTCCCGCCAATCCATGAGTAAAACCAGGACAGGAGCACCGAGCCCAGCCAAGCTGAATTCCCAGACTACAGCGAAACTTACTCATCCTGAGGGATGAGGAATCCCGAGGGCTTCAGGAGCGACTTCCAGAGAAAACAAAGGCCTGGAGTCAGCAGATAATGGCTTTGGAATTAATTAACGGCCCATTCCTGGCCTGATGGGAGGGGGGAGAAAGGGGAGCTGAGAAAAACCTCCCTCTTTCCTGAAGTCCTGCCACAGGTTTTCGTGGAGAAATTAAATCCTGGAATTGTCGCTGGCCCAGGAAGGAAATCACTCAGAGCTGTGATGTTCCAGAGACCTTGTGGTGGAAGGGGAGAGGGGGGACACAATGGACAGGAGAGAGGCGTCAGGATAGAGAGGAGAGGGACAAGGTGATGGAGACGACAGGAATGTCACCATGGAATGTCACCATGGAATGTCACCACATGATGCCGTGCCCATGCCAGCCCTGGCTGAGCTTCCTTCATGATTCCCCTTTTTTTCCCCCAGAAAAAAATGGGAAAAGTTGAAGAAACAGGGCCAAAAAAAGGAGGTGCTCACCTTGGAAATCCAGTCTCTCCTCCTGGGAATCAGGAGAGGTGCGGAGCCAAGCCAGGCTGCAAATTCCATGAGAAACACGCAAAAAAAGAACTCCTGGCGAGGTTTGGATCCAACTAAATCCAACCCTGTTCCAGTGCCATCCCAGACTTCTGGGGCTCGCTCGGATAAACAGTTCCACTCTTGGATGCCGAAAAATAAATAAATAGATAAATAAATAAATAAATAAATAAATAAATAAATCTGCTTGGAAGGCGATAATGTTGTTAAAAAATTCATTAAAGAGCCAAAGCCTGGCCGAGATTGCAGCCTGGAAGCTTCTTCCAGCACCAGCTCCTGCTCTGATTTCCCGGGAAAGAAAAGGCCGAACTCTCCTTGCAAACCCCAGCGGGCAGCACCGATCCAGAGAACATTCCAAGGGACGTAATTAATAAGAATTAATTAACCTGACGGAACGGGCTTGCTGCTGGTGGCCCGGCGCGCTCAGCGAGCGAGTCCCGCGTCAGGCAGCTTTTCCTGCCCCTCCTGCTTTCCGCACGGATGAGGAGGCAGAGGCGGCCCCGGCGCTTTGGGGACAGACGAGGCACTTCCATGGTCCACTACACCTTTAATGTACGGAAAGGAATTAAAACGGGAGACAAATTCCTCGCCAGGCAGCTCCGCGCAAAGTGCAGCCAGCCCGGATTTCCGTATGCATGGCTGGGCTGATGCGCGGATCCGTCGTAAAGCCGGCATTAAAAATTAGTCGGAGCTGTTAGGCCGGCACAGCCGAGCAGATGGTTCGTGCTCCGGAGTGTTTCGGGAATCTCCTTTTATTATCCGTGGATGCCTCGTGGCCTGGGATTTTCATTATCCACACTCCACGGAGCATCGCGGCTCCGCTGTCGCTTCCTTCAGCGCGGTGAGCTCTTGGTGTGGAATGGGATGGGATGGGATACAGGGATGGGATGGGATTGATGGGATGGGATGGGATGGGATGGGATGGGATGGGATGGGATGGGATGGGATGGGATACAGGGATGGGATTGATGGGATACAGGGATGGGATGGGATGGGATACAGGGATGGGATGGGATGGGATGGGATACAGGGATGGGATGGGATGGGATGGGATACAGGGATGGGATGGGATGGGATGGGATGGGATGGGATGGGATGGGATGGGATGGGACGGGATTGATGGGATGGGATTGATGGGATGGGATGGAATGGGATGGGATGGGATGGGATGGGATGGGATGGGATTGATGGGATGGGATGGGGATGGGGATGGCATGGCATGGCATGGCATGGAACGAGACAGAATGGAATGGAATGGAATGGAATGGAATGGAATGGAATGGAATGGAATGGAATGGAATGGAATGGAATGGAATGGAATGGCACGGCATGGAATCCCAAAGCAAACACCAGGATCACAAATCTTTAGGGCTGGGGAGGGAATTGGGCACGAGCCCATCCCGATCTGGGGTGGGGAACTGCAAGGCTCCGTCTGTGGTGATGAAAGCTGCCCTTAATTAGCATAATTAATGACTTTCTGGCCTCTGCAGGCCGCAGATTCCCTCCCTCCTTATCCCTGATGAGGCTTCCCAGCACGGCCAGCCCAGCGGGACGGAGCCATTCGTTATTCCCTGATGGTCTCCCCTTTCCCGGGAGCAGCTCCGAGGGATGCGCAGGCACAAAGGGCAGATCCTCTGCTCCGACACATCCCTTGATCTCCGCGAAAATAAAGGAACAGCCCGGGATCGGGATGGCACACGGGAATTGCTGTCATCCCTCCGCCGCTCCTCCCGGAGTGGTTTATTCCCTCCTGGAGATGGAATTCCCTCAGGATCCTGCAGCACAGGAGCCTTTAGGGCAGCCAAGGGAAGCGAGGAGGGATGGAGCTCGCCAGGATCAGGGGGGGAAGGAACATCCCAAATTTCAGGAGACAAAACATCAGTGCTTCGTTCCCACTCCTGCTGCACATCCCAGGGATTTGCCTAAAACCTCACAGCTCTTTGCCCCAATGGCTTAAATCCCAGGATCCCTCCCTGCATCCATCGCCAGGGATCCAGCAGCTCCTGGGCCATCCCACGGGCTCTTCCCAGCTTTAGACCTCCCAGTTTGGATGAATCACGGAATTCTGGAATGGTTTGGGTTGGAAAGGACCTTAAAGCTGATCCTGTTCCATCCTGTGCCATGGGCAGGGACACATTCCATGACCCCAGGTTGTTCCAAGCTGGCCTTGGACAATTCCAGGGATGGGGAATCCATATTCATACCTCAGGAAAGCCTCACTGCTTTTCCCCCTTCAAACTTCTCATCCGAGCTCCAAAAGCTGGGTGGCAAAAATGGATTCTGAAATTATGACTGTGTCCCTGTCCATGGAAACCTTAATCCCAAGATTCATGCAGAGCACGGCCAGGAGCAGCAGCAGGGACATGGATGTATCCAGAATGAGAAATCTGGGATGGTGCAGGAGAAAGCAGGGCCTGGTGGCCATAACTCCATCCCAACGCACAGGCACCGCCTGCCTGCCCAGCAAAACCCCAGGAAAAGCAGGACATGGAAAATCCAGGACAAACCCGCACGTGCTGAGCCTTTCCCTAATTAACACCGCTGAGGGGATGCCTGGGAAAGTGGCACCTCGGAGCTCCTGCTAATTAAAGGCTGATTTTTCCCGGGAAGAGTTTGTGGGAGCTGCTGACAGGATCCAGCTGGAATTTTCTGACCTGGGGGCTCTGGGCAGGGAGGAAATGATGATCCTGCATTGGGAAATGCTCATTAATCCAAGTGCCGTGGGTGCTTCCAGCCCTGCTCCGGGAAAACTGCTCATCAAATCCCTAATCGTGGTCCAAAGTGGCTGCTCATCCCAAATTCTTCCCCAAAATCAGGCCACGGGAGCCACCCCGGCACTGCCCATCCCAAGGCTGGGAATTTTCCTCACTTTCCAAACTCTCTGTGATTCCATGGATTCCAAGGCAGTCTCTGCACTAAGCAGGGACCGAGACTGCAGGAATGATCCTGGAATGGTTTGGGTGGATGGACCTTCAACCATCCAGTCCCACCTTCCTGGGGCACCTTCCCCTGTCCCAGGCTGCTCCAATCCTGGAATGGGTTGGGACCTTAAGTCCCATCCAGAGCCACCCTGGCCATGGGCAGGGACACCTTCCCCTGTCCCAGGCTGCTCCAATCCTGGAATGGGTTGGGATTTAAAGCCCATCCAGTGCCACCCCTGCCATGGGCAGGGACACCTTCCCCTGTCCCAGGTCACTCCAAATGCCAATGTCCAGCCTGGCCTTGGACATTCCATGGATCCAGAGGCAGCCACAGCTTCTCTGTGCCAGGGCCTCTGCACCCTCCCAGGGAATATTCCCAAAATCCCACCTCTCCCTGCCCTCTGGGAATCACAGCCCTGCCGTGGGACGATGCCCATCCCTCTGCTTTTCCAAGGATCCCATTCCCCTCTCCCTGTGTCCACCGCAGCCTCCGGCGCTCGGCTCCGCATCCATCTCCGCTTTTTCCGCGAGCCCTCGGAGCCTGGGTGGGATTTGCTCCAAAAGTGCCAAACAATCCTCATTTATCCCTGCCAGCTCCGAGCCTCCTCCCTCTCCACTCCTGTTTTCCTCCGCCGCTACCTTTATTTTTGCAATGTGTCTATAATTACCAAATGTTCTGAGATTCCGCCCAAAATTCCTCCCCTCGGAGTACGGGGATATCTCCTGGCTGCTGTCAATTCGGGCTCTAAATGTTGTGATTGATCAAATCAAACTGTGAAGCGAGGCACCAAATCTGGCTCGGAGACAGAAAACAACACCAGGCAGGGAAAAAAATCCCCAAATGATTCCCTGCAGAACGGCGGGAATTTGCGGGTTTTTCCTTGAGGAGCTTAATAAGACATCCCGAGCTGGATTTTTTCCTCCGATTCCTTGAGAGATCCCGAATTTCTCCACTTTAATTGCTCCAAGCAGGGAAGCTTTAGTCACAGTGTAATGTACCCAGGCATGTTCTGGCTTTAATGAATCATCCCAACTCTGCATTCCAAGCAATTAAGGGAAATCTGGCTGTTCGTTAGTGAGGCGGAAAATAAATTTAATCTCTCTTCTAAAAAATCAATTATCCTGCTGTAATGGAGAATTCAATTTGGGTCATGCTCCATAAATTTCCTGGGTTTCGGATGTTTGGTGAGCGCTCGTTATGAGGCTGTGTGAGCGGGGGAGTTCCGGGAATGGGAATGCGTTGGGAAGAATCCTGGAAGTTTCCTTGGGAGCTGGAGAGGGTTCAGAGGGAAAGAAGGGAAGTTGAGGTTGGAAATGGGGAAGGAATTCCTCCCCGGGAGGGTGGAGAGGCTCTGGAAGAGGGGCAGGGTCAGGCCTGGATGGGCTTTAAGGTCCCTTCCGACCCTCAGCATTCCAGGATTCTGTGGATCTCTGATTCACAGAAATGGGAATTTGTGGCCTGGGAATTCATGGCCACCCAAACCCACAATTCCACCCCCGGGAGAGACCCGGGACAAGGAACTGCTGGAGCCGATGGATCCGTAAGGACATCAGGGCTCGGCTGCTCCCTCACAGGCTGCAGGATCCTACAGGATCCCGATCCCGATGGCCACGGAGCCCTGCAGGCACTGGGATTGCAGCTCCGGAGCTGGGATGATGCTGGGAATGGAGCCAGGATGGGCTCTGGATGGGAAGAGCTGCAGGGAATTCCTGGCGATGCTGGAAATGTGGAAAACCAGCAGGGAATGCAAGTGCAGGCTCTTCTCCAGAGCTTTTCCCTCTTCCCAGCCTCATTCCTGGCCACCCAGGCACCTGGAGGAACTGGGAACCCTGGGAAAGCTGGGAACCCTGGGAAAGCTGGGACACCTGGAAAAGATGGGAACCCTGGGAAAGCTGGGAACCCTGGGAAAGATGGGAACCCTGGAAGAGCTGGGACACCTGGGAAAGATGGGAACCCTGGAAGAGCTGGGACACCTGGAAAAGATGGGACCCCTGGGACAGATAGGACACCTGGAAAAGCTGGGACACCTGGAAAAGCTGGGATGCCTGGGAAAGCTGGGACATCTGGAAAAGCTGGGACCCCTGGAAAAGATGGGATGCCTGGGAAAGCTGGCATGCCTGGGAAAGCTGGGACCCCTGGAAAAGAAGGGAACCCTGGGAAAGCTGAGACACCTGGAAGAGATGGGACACCTGGAAAAGTTGGGACCCCAGAAAAGCTGGGATGCCTGGAAAAGCTGGGATGCCTGAAAGACCTCGACCACCTGGAAAAGCTGGGACCCCTGGAGCATCTGGGCCACATTTTGGTGGGCACAGCTTTGTTCTGCATCCCAGGGAAGCCAAAGGGTGGGATCCGGTGGGAATCCCAGCCTTTCCCGGCACGCGGAGCCTGCGCACACCTCAGGAGTGGCTTAGGCTCCTAATTAAGCTCAGATCTCAGCAGCTCCTAATTAAGCTCGGCTCTCCGTGGGTGATCAGGGCTCCGCAGCTCATTAAATCCTTTCCTCCTCGGAGAATCTTCTCCTCTGCTTCCTTTTCCTTGGGACGAGGATTCCATCCAGAGCTGCCCCCAGCTGCCCAGCTCTGACAAATAAATCACCCCAGCCTTTTTTAGGATTGGGAATTTTTCCACCCTCACACCTCCTTTTTGAATTTAAAAAAAACAATGGATATTTATATTTGTTCCCATCAAATGTATTTCTCAATCCCAGGTTTTCCTGCAGCTTCCAAGGCTCTTTTCCTATTTCTTTCGTGATTTTATGGATTGAGAACATTCCAAAGTCCTTCGGCTGCCACCTGCATCGGCTTTGGGGTTTCAAGGCTGGGTAACAACCCCCCGAAATCAGAGGAGGGAACAACGCCGGGGAATCCATGCCCCTGGGATGCGGCTGACACACGTCTGGCTCCATCTATGAGATAAGTGTGATTCCCAATCCGTGAGCCAATTGCAGCTTTTATGAGGAACAAAACCTCCCAGCTGCAAAAAAAAAAAAAAAAAAAAAAAAAAAACACATCAAAAACCAAACCCAAACACAAAGCTCGCTCTCCAAATCAGCTCTCCCAGCTTGATGTGTTCAGAGCATTTTTCCCTTCTCCCGGAGTTTATTCCGTGTTTTTGGAGCCCTCGGCACGCGGAGGGGGAGTGGCAGTGTCCCAGCTCGCTCCAACAGGGCCTTGGGCACTTCCAGGGATCCAGGGGTAGCCATTCCCTGGGAATTCCATCCCAGCCCCTCCCCACCCCCCAGGGAACAGTTCCCCCTCAGATCCAATCAATAATTCCATGAAGAATACGCACAGTGCGCTCCTGGGAATGGTCCTGATCCCGCTGGAATTCCACCCGTCAGGTTTTACAGGAATGTGTTCCCTTCTCCTGCTGTCAGCTGGGGAGGGTTAATCAGGCCCATAACCACCCCTAAACGAGGGGTTAATTAGTGCCAAACAACCATCAGGCTCTCCGAATTCCCCAGCTCCAGCAGCACTTTCCCACCCTTTGATGCTCCTGGAGCACACTACACCCTGGAGAAGTTCCGAGGATAAACTTGTCCCCCCGCGTGCCCGGGGAAGGGACACACACACGGATCGGGGGCACATCCCGACGGATCCGGCGGCTCTCCTCATCCCGGGATCCTCTGTTCCCAGCCGGAGCCGAGCTGACCTTTCCCGGCTGGAATTCCGGCGGACGCCAGCACATTTCTGGGAAGCCGCGTCCAGTCGGGGGCTGAAGATCGCGGGGCTCTGCCGCGGCGTTAGGAAGATTGATGGCTCGGGAGAATCCCAGTCGAGCCCCGCTCTGGAATAGCTTTCCCACCGAGAGGCGTTAATGACTCTGATATCGGCGATCTAAATTTGCCAACCTGCGCCTCGCGATGGGATTAGGGAATTCTATATTTATCCAGAAGTGCCATTAGCGGAATGCTAATTAATGGGATTCGGTTTCCAAGTAAATCCCGGCCCTTCCAAGTGCTGTAACGCAAGACTCGATCCTAATCTCCGCGGAGCTGCCGCTGTTCCCGCTCATTCCTCGGGATTAGGCAGATTTATTTTCGCTGATGTTTGCCATGGCACCCCCGGCTCGGGTGGTGGCACCGCGGCCGGAGAGGCTTCCCGAGGATCCGGAGACAACTCAATCGCGACTGTCCATCTCCCGCCTGGGCAGGGACTCGGGTGCACGGATCGCGGGATTCCAGAATCCTGAAATGGGTCGGGTTGGAATGGACCTTAAAGCTCATCCAGACCCACCTTCCCTATCCCAGGCTGCTCCAGCCTGGCCTTGGACACTTCCAGGGATCCAGGGGCAGCCACAGCTCCTCTGGGAATTCCATCCCAGCCCTCCCCACCCTCCCAGGGCGCAATTCCTTCCCCATATCCCATCCCTGGCAGTGGGAAGCCATGCCCTGTGTCCTGTCCCTCCATCCCTTATCCCAAATCCCTTACCAGAGAATGGCTTCTGGAAACGATCAGGAAAATAAAAACCTGCCTTTGCTGCGGAGCCAGGAAGTGCCGAGGCACTTTCACAAGAAGAAGGGTTGGGGCGGCTCCAGCTTTTCCTCGTAGCCAAAAAAATCCCCTTTTTTTAAGGAAAAAAGCAGGATGTGTGTCCAAGGACACAGGCGAGGGGCGGAACAGCCTCCCCCCACTGCTCCCTGCTTTTCCAGGACATTCCCGGGACATTCCCGGGATTAGAGGCAGCACCCGCGGGGTACTGAGCAGGGTCTGACAGCTCCGCGGTGCGCAGCCCGGGAAGGATTTTCCTTGGATAATGGAATCCCGGGAAGGATCTTCCTTGGATAATGGAATCCCGGGAAGGTTTTTCCTTGGATAATGGAATCCCGGAAAGGATTTTCCTTGGATAATGCCGAAGGGAAGTTCTTGGAGCTGGGTCCGAGCCCTTGGCTGAGCCCCAGCTCGCTCCGGCCGGTGCCGCCTGGGGACATTTGGGATCATTTCCCCCGGGGCGGTGCCAGGGACACCTCGGGAATGGGAAATGGAGCCCGAGGGGTCCCAGGGCCAGGTGCCATTGTCACCACGGGGATGCTCCGGGGCAGGAAATTCCCACCGGAGCGGTGACCTTGGAATTGCGCAGTTATCCCCTCCTGCTGAGAGCAGGGACTGCGCTGGGTTTGGCGTGCTCTTGTCCCCATGCCAGCGCCATTCCTTCCCTTCCCAAGCACTGAAATGATTCCCAAAGTCTCCAAAAGCTTCCAAAGGGATGGATGTGCTCCTGGCCCAGGCCCTTCCTGCCTCAAAATCCGGCTGGGAGTCACAGCATCCCAAAAAAAAAAAAGGAAAAATCCGAGTAACTCCATAATGCTCCAATGACATTCCCAGAGCACAGCAGAGCTCCCAAATTATCCCGAATCCATCGCCACCATTCCCAGCTGGATGAGTGCCCTCAGGCCTGCGGGAATTGCGCTGGGAAGCTGTCCCTGTCCCTGCAGGTGCCCTCGGAAGGACAGAACGAGGCTGCCTCAGCTTTTTCCGAGCTGGTCACAGCCGACTGGAGCAATTTTCCAGCTGAAAGGAAAGCTGTGAAAACTCCTCACGGATCACGGGAGCCACGGCTGCAGTTCCTGCTCCAGGGCTCCGGGGATTTATCTCTTGTTTAAAAAGGGAAAAAAAGGGGAAGGCAGCGCTCCGTGTCCCTCCGGAGCTCCAAAGTCAGGAGAGCGCGGACTCAAGGTCGGATCCAGCCCCGGCCCATCCATCCCAAAAGTCACATTATTTCCCTGTGCTGTTTGAAATCCGACGGAGCACGAAGCCATGGAATTCTGCAGGGAAGAGTTCTCCTCTCCCTCAGCCGGGAAAGAGCCGCTGGATAGAAATAAAGGGGGTGTGAAGTGTCCCTGGAATCCAGGGAATTCATCAAACCCAGCGATTTCCCAGCTCCCAACCCAATTCCTGAGGAAATCACGGATCATTTGAGCGGGATTTTTACATCGGAAAAAGCACAGACCCGGCTTTAGTGGGACAAAATCCCGATTTTTGGCAACTCACGGAGCCACTTCCGCTGCCTCTCCCGTGGTGTCTGACACATCCTGGGGAAAGCTGAGGAGTTCTTCCCTGGGAGGGTGGGGAGGGGCTGGGATGGAATTCCCAGGGAAGCCCTGGATCCCTGGTGCTGCTGGGTTTACAGATTCTGGACAACTCCACAACCACAAAATAGCCTAAAAATTTTTTTTAAAATATAAAAAAATAATTTTAAAAATTGGAATTTGCCCTAAAAATCCAGCTTGGACTTCCAGGGAAAAAAAAAATCCCAAGCAGCCTTTTTTCCTTAAAATCATATTTTTAATATTGATTAGGTTTTTTCCAGCCTATTTGTTGGATGCTCAAATCCCAATCCTGGAAAACCGCGCTCTGCCCTTGGGAGCCGCGCTGATCCCTTCCCCGAGCGTGGAATTCCTGCCCCCAGCAGCATTCCAGGCCTGGGATCCGAGCACTCCAAACACAACACATGCAACCACTTAGGAGCCAATTAATCGCAGCGGAAGGGCCCTTGTCGTTACATTTCCGGAATAATGCCGGAAAATTCCTGTTGCGTGTCATCGGGAATCATTTAGGGACGTTTGGATCCCGGTTTTTGCTGTCAGGGCTTTAAAGGAATGAGCAGATGACGGATTCCTGGAATGAGGCTCTGTTGGAAGACAAGGCCGCGTTGTTTTCCTGCTGTTCCACGCGGATAATTTGGGATGTTCCAAAATAATTAGGGTGGGTGATTAATCCCTGACAGGCTCTCCGACATGGAAGAGATCCCGGGTCATTTTAGCGATGTGGGGCAACACTTTCAGATCCCAAAAATTATCATTGTAACCCAAAAAATCCATTGTGCCCCTCGGTGTGCCCCCACAATGACATCACAACACCCCAAAAATCGTTACACACAGAAAAATAATTATTGTGCTCTAAAACCCCTGAAATTCATCACTACACACAAAAAATTATTAGATCCCAAAAAAGTCATTTTTACACCCCAAAAATCATCATTTCACCCTAAAAAGTATAATTGTACCCTAAAAAATAACATTATACCCTAAACACCATAATTTCACTCTAAAAGTCATCATTGCACCCTAAAAAGCATCATTATATCCCAAAAACATCACTGCACCCTAAAAACCATCCTTGTTCCCTAAATCTGACTGTTACACCCCAAAAAGCATTGTTAGATCCCCAAAAATCACCATAATATCCCCCAAAATATCATTACATCCCAAAACACCACCAGTACCTCCCAAACACTGAAATCTGGGCTTGGGAATAAATTAAAAAATCAGAATTCCTGCCCTGTGTTCACAAGGGAAAGTGTTTTTCCCCAAAAACCTCTCTGGGATTTTGGGATCAGTCCTGGTGTGGGCCATGGGGTCCAGAGCACCCGATCCACGTTCTGGGGTGAAATCCAAGGAAAAAGGGATTTCTGGAGCAGGCTGCTCCTGGCCGGTGCCGTGATCCCATTTTTCCAAGGACCCACAAAGGAATCTCCTCCCCACGGTTAAACAAACAAACTTTGGGGAACGGCCTTTTATGGATTCCATCTGGTTCCCTCCCCTTTTCCCCTCGTCCCTGTGAAAATATCCCAAGGTCGGGCTGGAAAACCACCTCGTTTCCGCTGCGGTTCCCGGCGCGGAGAAACGGCGGAGTCGCGGATAAACGTTGGAGGCTCCTTCGGTTTTGCCATCTGGCAGCCAGGCTGTGCCGCGAAAACGAGGGATATACATATGCAAATATTCCCGGGAGGCTTCCAAGAGCCGAGGAATTTTTATGATGTAACCACAAGAAGAGGTTGGATGATGGCGGCAATGTGGAGCGGAGCGGAGCCCGGGAACGCCGCGCACGGAAGAGGAACGGCGGGAGCGGAGCCGCGGTGCCTCTCGGCGGTGATGGGGAGCAGGTGGCACCTCGGGGATCTCGGAGCCCTTTGGGGTGGAAAGGTTTGGGGAAAATCCTGAAAATATCGGTGGGGAAGTGCCAGGCATGGGCGGGGCATGGCGGCGACTCTGGGGACGCGTCATTGTCCCACCCATGACATTCCGTCGTCACACCAGGGATGTGCCGCCATCCCACCAGGGACATTCCATTGTCCCATGAGGGACTTTCCATCATCCCATGAGGGACTTTCCATCGTCCCATGAGGGACTTTCCATCGTCACACCAGGGACATGCCATTGTCCCACCAGGACCGTGCCACCATCCCACCAGGGACATTCCATTGTCCCACCAGGGCCATGCCATTGTCCCACCAGGGCCATGCCATTGTCCCACCAAAACCATGCCATTGTCCCACCAGGGCCATGCCATTGTCCCACCAGGGCCATGCCATTGTCCCACCAAGGCCATGCCATTGTCCCACCAAAACCATGCCATTGTCCCACCAAAACCATGCCATTGTCCCACCAGGGCCATGCCATTGTCCTCCTCTCCAGAGCCATTCCAAACCCACCTGGATGTGTCTCTGTCACCTGCTCTGGGTGACCCCCTTGGGCAGAGGCCCCTTCCAATCACACCTATACTGGAATTTTGGGATTCTGGGATTCCGCTGCCATCCGCACCTGGAATCAGGGATGGCCCAGCTGTGATCCCAACCCAGGACACTCCAGACAGGCACCGCTGTCCCCTGACCCAGAAAATGGCAGGGCCACCTCCAGCCAGGGACACAGGAAGGGGACTTCCCACCCCTCCTCCCAATCCAACTGCACCAGCACAACCCCATTCCCTCTCCAAGCCTGGGAGAAGATTCCCAGCCATTCCCGTGTCCCCAAAGCTGCTCTGGGGGTGATAATGACATTGCTCCTGCTCTAATTAATGACGAGCCACTCCCTTAACGAGCACCTCTGTAAATGATGGGAGCGCTTTTCCTGTCACCGGTGCTCGGAGAGAGATCTTGGAATGAACAAAATATTCCTGTGATCTTCTCCCTGACAGGCTGGAAGCAAAAATATTTAGTGAGGAACTCCGTTATCCTGAATAATTCAGGAGGCTGCAAACCCCTTGATCATCCCGCTGACTCCGGGAACAAAATCGTCAGGATTTGTGCATCCAAAGCGGAGATAAAAACACCGAGAGAGGAAAGAGGTTGAAAATTAAATTAAAAAGAGATGATTAAAAAGCAGCCATGCCAGAAGGAGGCCGGGGGAGCTGCTCCTTGAAGCCACAGGTGTGCCAATATCCTGGTTTTATCCATGGGAATACAGAGGAGGGATCTTGGGGTGCCCAGAGCAGCTGTGGTTACCCCTGGATCCCTGGAATGTCCAAGGCCAGGCTGGACAGGGCTTGGAGCATCCTGGGACAGTGGGAGGTGTCCCTGCCATGGCAGGGCTGGAATGGGATGAGCTTTAACATCCCTTCCCACCCAAACCATTCCAGGATTTTACCTTTCCGTGATTATGGATTCTCATCTGGGAAACAACGGCAGGGGGTGCCCGAGAGCGTCGAGCTGAACCTGGAGAGATGGATGGACATGGATGGACAGATGGATGGATGGACAGATGGACAGATGGATGGAGGGATGGAGAGAATGTTGAAGGGTTGTAGGGCTGAGACAATGTAGGGTTAGAGGGATGAAGGGATGGAGGAATGGAGGATGAAAGGACGGAGGGATGAAGGGATGGAGGAATGGAGGATGAAAGGACGGAGGGATGGAGGAAGGGCAGGTTGGGAAGGACCACGGAGGGATGAAGGTTTTGGGGTGGAGTGGTGCCAGGGAACGATGGCTGCACTTCCCCCCACACTCATTCATTCCCACACTAAATCCACTCCTCCCCTCGGGCAGGGAACGCCGTGCCACCGTCCCATGGAGGGTACGGCACCATCCGGGTGTGCACCGCTCCATCCCCACAGCCCAGAGCCGGGATCGGCGCAGGGATCTTTGCACACCAATCCCTGTCCCTGGGAGCTCTGCAGCCCCAGAGCTGCTGGCGCTGCTTTATTTTTAATATTTAATGGGATAAAAGGCTGGAATTGCTTTTAAGCCTTAAATTGCCTTCCCCCTTTTTATCTTTAAAAACCAAGGCGAGCAATTTTTGGAGGTTATTTTTTTTTTTTTGGAAGTTTGTCCTAATGATCCCTGGTAGCCATTAGGTCGGGAATCAGGCGCTTTCAAAGGGATCCATTAAATATTTCATTCCTCACTCCCATTCCTTTGGTTTTGATCTCCATTCCCATTGATTAAAGACACTGACGGCTCCATTTTGATTAAACCCTAAATCAGAGCTCCCCGAAAAGCTGCCCGAGCTGACATTTATGGAGTTCAGTAAACCGGGTGTAAGAACAGGAGTGCAAGCTGGAAAAAATCCATAAAATCCCTCTCCAAACAAACATCGGTTGACAGCAAACAGATGGTTCCGAGGCTCTTATATTCCAAACTAGAAAAATTAAGAGTTGGCAGGTTCTGGGGGGAAAAAAAGAAAAAATAAAAAAAAAAAGTAAGGAGTTACAAAACATCCCAAAGTTTTCCCCTTCATATCCTGGTGTTGCTCTGGGCACGGGTTCAATATTTTCCCAGGCTACTGCACGGAAAAGGGTCTGGATGGGGAGAGCAGCTGGCATGAGAGGCCTTGGAAATCCTGGGGAAGATTTATGGGAAGCAGAGCTGCCAGCACCCCCAAGGTGCCGTGCTCCAGCCCAGCTCCACAGCCCAGCCTCAGGCACAGCCAGAGCTTCGTCTCCAGAGGGGCAGGAAAAGTGAGGAAATAGGGAAAAATCCCCCACTTGTTGACTTACCCCGGGATGAGGTTAAGCCAATGTTTTTGGGAAAGTGCAGCTGTGGAAAACTCAACCTCTGCTCTGCCAGGGGCTCCAGGAGGAGAACGGGAGGGACATGAGTCCTGTCCAGCCTGGCCTGGGACAT
Organism: Acanthiza pusilla; assembly: GCA_036630365.1. Classification (NCBI taxonomy): domain Eukaryota; kingdom Metazoa; phylum Chordata; class Aves; order Passeriformes; family Acanthizidae; genus Acanthiza; species Acanthiza pusilla. The sequence continues at coordinate 19,641,153 of JAXCHO010000004.1, read as the reverse complement.
TCCAGGGATCCAGGAGCAGCCACAGCTCCTCTGGGAATTCCATCCCAGCCCCTCACAGGGAGGAATTCCCAATATCCCATCCATCCCTGCCCTCTGGCAGTGGAAGCCATTCCCTGTGTCCTGTCCCTCCATCCTTGTCCCCAGTCCCTCTCCAGCTCTCCTGGAGTCCTTCAGGCTCGGGAAGCTGCTCCAAGGTCTCCCTGGATCCTTCTCTTCTCCAGGATGAACAATCCCAATTTTCATCCAGAATGCCGCCATTATCCCACATTTACCAAATCTTTGGGAACGCAAAGGAAGCTGGGCCATCCTGAAGGATCCTCACACATCTGAAGGACATCCAGGAAGTTCTGCAGCTCTTCAAGGGATGCTTTAAAACATGGGATGGAGCTCAGAGCAGGAAAAATGAGATTCCCGCCTGGAAAGTGACAGCGGGAGAGTGGCCACGGGAATTGCAGAGGGACAGCTGTGGGACAGCAGGGACAGAGCGCTCCCTTCCAGCTGGGAACGGCTCCATTCCTGCCTGGAATCCTCCTGGAGCCTGGCTGGGAGCACCTCGGGGTTTCCAGGCACGGAAAAACGCCAGCTCCGAGCCCACCGTCCGCTCGAATCCAATTATCCACCCGAGAGCGGAAAATCCCAGATGGCCGTGCCGGGATTTTCTGGAGGAGTGCTGCTCCCGGGGCTGTTATCCAGGGAGTTATCCGTAACCAACGGGGGCACTGGAACGGGGGCAGCTGGAAGGATGGGATCGAAATCCCCTTCTGGGATAGATATCCGCAGTTCATCCTCGGGTGGGAAAGGGAGGGAGCAGTGGGGCTGGAATCAGTGTATCCCAGGGCTGCCGAGAGGCCGAGGGAAAATCCTGAGCAAGAATCCCGAGGAAAAATCCTATGGAAAAACCCTGAGCAAAAATCCTGAGGAAAAATCCTGAGGGAAAAAATCCTGAGGGAAAAAATCCTGAGGAAAAACCCTGAGGAAAAAAAATCCTATGGAAGAACCCTGAAGTAAAAAATCCTGGGGAAAAAATCCTGAGGAAAAACCCTGAGGAAAAAAAATCCTATGGAAGAACCCTGAAGTAAAAAATCCTGGGGAAAAAATCCTGAGGAAAAACCCTGAGGAAAAAAAATCCTATGGAAGAACCCTGAAGTAAAAAATCCTGAGGAAATATCCTGAGAAAAACTCCTGAGGAAAAAAATCCGAAGGTAAAATATCCTGAGGAAAAACTCTGAGGGAAAAAACTCTGAGGAGGAATCCTGAGGAAAACACCTGGGGAAAAAAATCCTGAGGAAAACAACCCTGAGGAAAAAAATCCCGAGGAAAAAGATCCTGAGGAAAAAACCTGAGGGAAAAAATCCTGAGGAAAAAGATCCTGAGGAAAAAACCCGAGGAAGAAACCCTGAGGAAAAACATCCAAATTTAGCCCTGGCCCCAAATCCTGTGGCACAATTCCAAGCCTGGAGCTGCCGCTCCACCGTGGCTCCGCTGAGATCGGTGTGGGACGAGGAGGGATTGGGAACTGCGTGGGATTGGATGGATTTGGGAGCTGAAGGTTTGGATTTTGGGTCTCTTTTCCTACTGCAGGGAGAGGCAAGGAAAGGGAAAGGGAAAGGGAAATGGGGGAAAGAGAATGGGAATGGGAAAGGGAAAGGGAAAGGGAAAGGGAAATTGGGGAAAGGGAAAGGGAAATTGGGGAAAGGGAATGGGAGGAAAGGGAAGGGAAAGGGAAAGCGAATGGGAAAGGGAAAAGAAAGGGAAAGGGAACGGGAATGGAAAAGGAAAAGAAAAAGGAAAAGGAAAAGGAAGAAACAGAAAGGGGGGAAAGGAGAAAGGGAAAGGGAAAAAATAATCGCCAGCGAGAAACCACTAAAAAAATTCCCAACCCCACTTGGGTTCGACCATCCCATCGCGATTGGGATGTTCCATCCCACAACCCATCCGCTCTCCCTACCTGCCTCCCGATCCCGGCTGCTCCTGCCCAGCGCCGCTCCATGGATTTCCCGCTGACAGCTCTAATTTGCGCAAACGAGGCCCTGGCGCTGCTGGCAGCGCGGCCGCTGCTCTAATAAGGTCAATAGATATTCGCGGCTGTGCCAGGGAACGCGGAAAAGCGGGAACGCGGCTCCAGAGTGGGAATGAGGCAAAGCTGCGGCTCCTCGGGGCTCTTGGCTCATTAGGGATGCGTGGCAGGAGCGAGCTCGGGATTTCGCTCGGCAGCGGCGGCTCCTCAGCCCGGCGCTGGCAGGGGAGCCGGGAATGCTTTCATTCCCTGCCAATCCCCGGGAATTGATGTTCCCGGAGCGCTGCAGGGCTTGGTTGGTTGCTTCCTGGGTTTTTTATGGATTTTTCGGGGTTTGTGGTTGACCGTTGCGAGGTGAATTCCTGCTAGGAGAGGCTCCAGGGAGATGAGGAGGCCTGAAGGCTCCAAGGAAAAGCCCCAGGAGAGGCTGGGTGGGATTGGATCCGGGATTGGAGCTCCTGTTCCGTTGGAAGGAATGGATGCCCCATAATCCCTGGATTCTGTCAATGCAGGGAAAAGTCCTGGAGCGGTTTTCTCTTCCTCACAACAATTCTGGGTCAAATCCATTGAATTTTCCTGGGATCAGGGCCAATTCCAGGCACATCCATGATTAACTCACAAGGGCAGGTGGATCCAGCCGGCATTTCCGGGTTTTTTTGGGATCGTGAGCAAGGGAAGGCGTCAGGAGCTGCTGGAATGTTTGCAAATCCAAGGTAATGAAAGAGCTCAAGGCTGGTGAATTATTAAGGATTTTCCCCGCGTTTCTGATCTTTTATTCCTTTCATTAAATTTGGAAATGAAGGATCAGGGAGCGGAGCTGCTTTCCTTCTTCCTGCTTTCCCAAAAGGGGCGGAGGGGAGGGAAAGGGAAATCCTGGGATGGGATGGGATTCATGGGATGGGATACTGGGATGGGATGGGATGGGATGGGATGGGATACAGGGATGGGATGGGATACAGGGATGGGATACAGGGATGGGATGGGATGGGATGGGATGGGATGGGATGGGATGGGATGGGATGGGATGGGATGGATGGGATGGGATGGGATGGGATGGGATGGGATGGGATGGGATGGGATGGGATGGGATGGGATGGGATGGGATGGGGTGGGATGGGGATGGGGATCGGATGGGATCCATGGGATGGGATGGGATGGGATACAGGGATGGGGATGGATGAGCCTGAATATCCCATGGAGCATTTCCTGGGATTTGGAAGTGCTGGAAGGACACTCAGCTGGATTTTCCCACTGAATCGAATTCTCCAAAAGAGGAGCAATATTTTAATCATGGAATTTTGGGAAAGCCCATCCTGTTCCACCCCCTGCCATGGGCAGGGACACTCACCCAGGTTGCTCCAACCTGGCCTGGAACACCTCCAATATTCCAATAGAATATTCCAAGTTTAATTACCCTTTAAACGAAACAGGAATGTGACATTCCCACCCCCGGAGCGGTGCCGATCAGGCACCACATTCCCAGAACAAACCCTTCCCAACTTTAAAACCTCAGAGGAACCTGGATCTAATTGGGGGCGAAAATTAACAGCAAATCCTTGGAACCACAGGAACTGCTTGGAAAGAGGCTCAACATGGAAACAATCGGAAAAGCCTGGAATATAAATATTTGTCCTTCCCGGTGCCAGAGCAGCAAGAAAAACAAGGAGACCTTGGCATGGGAGCTTTCCATAAACACCCCCTCCAAAGGCCGGCCTCGGATGCATGGAATTGTTGGTCAATTTTTCCATTTCCTTCATCCAAAAGGAACGAAACATGCAGAAGATGCCAGGAGCCGATTGGTTCTGAGGGAATATTGCTCCGTGGGGCAGATGGGGAGCAGGAAGTTGCAGGAATATGGCTGAGGGCAGAGCTCTGGCCTCTTCCAGGGTTAAAAATCCAGACTTTGGGATCAGTGGGAATTTGGGAAGCAGCATCCCAGGAGCACCGTGGGTGCATCCCGAGTGAGGATCCCAGACTGGGGCAGGGATTGGGATCACAACCCTGCTGCTCCCCCAGTGCTTCCCAGGCACCTTCCAAGGAAATTCCAGCTTTTCCTTTCATTCAATCCCTTTTCTCCTTAGTTTGAGCCCTTTTCCTTCACTTTCCTCCCTGGAAAAAAAAAGGGAAAACAAGAAGGCAAATTCCTTCTCCTCAAGGCCCTCCTTGTATTTCTTTTTTCCTTTTCCTGCATTTCTTTTTTCCTTTTCCTGCATTTCTTTTTCCCTTTTCCTCTATTTCTTTTTTCCTTTTCCCGTGTTTTAAACCAAGGGGAAACCTCAGGACAAAAGAAGGAAAGGCCCATCTTGGAACATTTATGGAATTTTATGGTTTAAAGTGTATTTGGATTTGGGATTTCTGCCCCAGGCTCAGATGGAATTCCCAGAGGAGCTGTGGCTGCTCCTGGATCCCTGGAATGTCCCAGGCCAGGCTGGAGCTCCCTGGGACAGCAGGAGGTGTCCCTGCCCATGGGATGGGATGAGCTTTAAGGTCCTTCCCACCCAAACCATTCCAGGATTCCCATTCCCACCCAGGCACACTCTTCCCCCACATTCCCTCCCCACTCCGGAAGGATCGGATTCTCATCCGTTGGCACCTACAGGAAAATTCCTCCCTGCCCTTATCCCCACCCGAATTCCCCCCGGATTTTCCACCCTTCCCAGCCCCAGATCCCTCTCCCCTGCACTTCCTGGGAAGAGGCAGCCTGCTCTTCATCATTCCCAACTCTCCGTGCTGTTCCTGCTCAGCCAAGGCGCTGTAAATAAATAAATATTTATAGATTTATATATAGAAATTATAAATTTATAAGGGATTAAAAATTAAAAATAATAAATTTATAAATTATATTCATATTTTTATTTCTATTTATTCCCCCTGCCTGCAACTCCCAGCTCCTCTCCTTTTTTTGGGATAAATTATTTAATCCCCCGGCTCTATTATTTAGTTCCCTGCAGCATCCCGGGATGAGATTCCATGGAAAATGGAACGCAGCTCATCCATCCCCAGCTGGAAAGGATTCCATGGGGAGAGGGACAGGCTGCCCCTGGTTAACCTGGATTTGTAACAGTGTTTTCCATGAGGAAAGGAGCCTGGGACAACGCTGGTGTCACCTCATTAGGATGAGCGCTGGGAGCGGAGGTTGGGATATCCAATATTAATTATTAATATCCAATGTTAATGAGGAAATGGCTGATTGGATTCCACTCCCAGGATTTCACAGCTGGCACCAGGCCCCGGGCAGCAGGTTCCAAACGGGAATGTGGAGTTTGGAAGGTCACCCAGGGAGCCTTGGAATGTGCCAGGAGCCTCACGAGGAACGGGGGAATGCAAATGGATCCAATGGGAACGGGCGGAGGAGTTTCCTCAGACATGGAGGGGATCAATCTGGAATCGTTTGGGCAGGAAGGGACCTCAAATCCCATCCCATTCCATGGGCAGGGACACCTCCCACCATCCCAGGGTGCCCCATCCGACCTGGCCTTGGGCACTCCAGGGATCCATCTCCGGATGAGCAACGCTCCGGAGCAGCTGTGGGTTTGCCGGGAGACTCCGGCTCCTCCAGAAGCTGCTTTTCCTTGGATAGCTCCGTGTCATCTCCTGCTTCAGCCCTTGGCTCTGGTGGATTCCTACATTTATTTAAGGATTTAAGGTCAGGAACTTCGCAGTGCAGGCACCTCCCACCCCAACCCCGAGCCGGGAACTTCCCTCAGAGCCACCTGCTCTCCCCTCCATAAAAACCATCCCGTGCCTTGGAAAACCCCCGGATTCCTTGGATTATTCTGATTTCCAAGTGCCCTGTTCGGCCGCCGAGCTCCGCATCCCCGCGGCTCCGCAAACAGCAGCTCCTTCCCGGCCGTGTTTGCTCAGCCAATATTGACTTTGCTTCCCGACACTGCTCCCACGGAGCGGCCGTTCCCAGCGGATTTCAGAGCGTCGGGACAACGCGGAGATAACGGCGTGGGCAGCCCCATCCCGCCCGGCCCCGCGGTGGGAAAACGCCGGAATGCCGGGGGGAAAATCCCGTACGAGTGGGGGACACAGTGCTGGCAGTGACACTCCAGGCTCCTTCAGACATCCCGAGGTTATGGAATTGTGTGCTCTGGAATGCTGCCTGTCACCTTGGGAGGCATTTTGGGGGATGGCGCCCCATTCCCAGGCTTCTGGTGCCTCCTGAAATCGTCTGGGGATGGAGGGATGGATGGATGGATGGATGGATGGATGGATGGATGGATGGATGGATGGACGGATGGATGGATGGATGGATGGACGGAGGGATGGATGGATGGACAGGGACGGATGGATGGATGGACAGGGGTGAATGGATGGATGGATGGAGGAATAGATGGATGGACAGGGATGGATGGATGGATGGATGGATGGACGGATGGATGGATGGACGGATGGATGGATGGATGGATGGATGGATGGATGGATGGAGAGATGGATGGATGGAGGGATGGATGGATGGCCAGATGGATGGATGGACACGGTACCTCTGCAGGGATGGCCACAGAATGGGCTCAGTCGCTGTGGAAGCAATTCCCATCTCCCAGCCGGAATTCCGACACTGTTGCACACAAATCCTTCCAGGTGACATTAACCAAAAAGCCCGGAGTTCATCTCAGGTTCCCAAATCCCAAACCTTCCAAGTTTCCCAGGATTTCGTTTGTTCATCAGCTGCCAGGGTCGGCAGGGCACGGAGCCACTGCCATCTGCTCCGGCTGCGGCTGCTCCGGAGCCTTGGATCCATCAAACTTCGGGAATTCTGCGTCCCTCTGTGTGCCCTTCTGCTGGGCACAGCACACGAGTGTGCCCACGCGTGGCAGCTCCCGATGGATGTGCTGCTCCATCCCTCCGGCTCCCTCGGGATGTGGCCAGGGCTGGCTCCGGGAATGGTCAGGGCTCGTGGGATCAAGGGGTCAGCCTGAATCCACGGCATTTCTGCAGGGAGAAGGGATGGGTCAAAAAGGGGGATGCAGCGAGGGCAGGGATGAGGCGCTGGAATTGTCACACCTCCCCTGCTGGAGCTGTCATGGATCCACTTCTAAAGGGTTCAGGAGGGTTTTCATGTAATCCTGGAGTGGTTGGAGTGGGAAGGGACCTTAGGCTCATCCCATTCCCAGGGACACCTCCTGCTGTCCCAGGCTGCTCCAAGCCCTGTCCAGCCCGGCCTTGGACACTGCCAGGGATCCAGGGGCAGCCACAGCTTCTCTGGGAATCCCATCCCACCCCTCCCCACCCTCCTGGCCAGGAATTCCTCCCCAATATCCCGTCCATCCCTGCCCTCTGGCAGTGGGAAGCCATTCCCTGCGTCCTGTCTCCCCATCCCTTGTCCCCAGTCCCTCTCCTGCCTTCTCCAGCTTAGCAGGAAGTTGGAATCTTCCCATTTGGCCTCTGCCATTCCATGAATTATCCCATTCCACCGAAAGCTGGCAGCTGCAGGAGCCTCTCCTTCATTCCTCCGCTCTCTTCCCTCCCCAATTGTTCCCTAAGTGCCCTTATCCAATATTTATCCCTCCGCCACGAACAAAGCGTCGGGGACGGATAACGCGGCTCATCTGCTGCTCCTCCCTGAATTCCAAATGCTGTTATTTAGGGAAAACATCGCTCCCTGCATCACTTAGGTGTTTTTGCTCTCGATCAGAGCCCAATTAGGCTCCTTTTCCCAGGAAAACGGCAGGGCCAGAGCGTCTCACCTGCAAAGAGGCTTTTAGAACAGGAACCGTCACAAAGATAGATTTGGGTATCCGATGGGAAAATCATGTGGATCATCCCCTGTCCCGCTCTTCTCCTTCCACAGCTCCAGGAACTAAAGATGGAGAGCACTGTCACAACAAGATCAAACCAGGAGCAGCCGGAGGAGCCACCTGGGAAGGGGGCGGTGGCACTTTTGGGGAAGAATTCGGGATAACATGGTGAAAAAAGTCTCTCTCTGTCCTTTTTTAAGCTCCCGGTGCCTAAAGGGGGACTCCAAAAAGGAGGGAGAGGGAATTTTGGGATGGGTAGAGAGAGCCAGGACAAGGGGGTTGGTTTTAAATGGAAAAAGAAGAGATTTGGATAGAATATTGGGAAGGAATATTCCCTAGGAGGTTGGGGAGGGGCTGGGATGGAATGGAATTCCCAGAGAAGCTGTGGCTGCCCTTGGATCCCTGGAGGTGTCCCAGGCCAGGCTGGACAGGGCTCGGAGCACCCTGGGACAGTGGGAGGTGTCCCTGCCCTTCCAGCCCTGACCATCCTATGGTTCCATGACTTTGGGAAGGCATTCCCATCCCTTTTCCCCCTGGGATCCCCCCCGGGCTGGATCCGGGCACTGCTCGTGTTTGGGTGTCATTCCTGGCGCCTCTCCCATTCCTTTGGGCCGTGGATGAAAAACATCTCCCGGATTTACGACAGCTCCCTGGGCCAATTCCCGGCTGGCCATTCCCGCCTGGCACCGTCTCCCGAAAAACATTTGGCCTCTCCCGTTCCTCTTTGTTCCCAGCCCCAGTCCAGCTTTGCCTGGAGTCCTCCCAGGAGTATTTTTTCCGTGTTTTTTTTGTTTGGACTCAGGTGTTTTCCAGCCCGATAACATCCCCCGAGTCACCTGCCCAAACACGCTCCCGTCCCGAGGGCCAAAGTTCGGGAATTGCACCCTGCCCTTGAGCGAGGCTCAGCCCTAGGCCCCGCCCAATTAACCCCGGCCTTATTAGCAGATAATCGCTGGACATTTAAGCAAATTATCCGCAATAAAACCGGGACAACAATCCCAGTGTTTGGCTTTGCTCCGTTCCTCGCTGGAATCGGGCTCTGTTTGCCTGGAGTTACACATTATCCAGGACCTTTCGGCACCAACGGCCGCTCCGTGGCTTGGGATTGTTTAAAATCAGCCCGAGTCAGTAAAAGTTTGGATAAATATTGGATTTGGCCGAGTTTGCTGTTTGGATCAGGATCCCGATTGCTGCTATTGATTGACAGATGTGCCCAAATGTTTGGAAAGCCCGGCCTCGATTGGATTCGGGAAGGTGTTTGGGCAAACAGCCCTAATCCAAGGCAAACAGAATCCTTGGAAGCAGCTCCAGGCTGTGTTAGCAGAGCAAACGGAGGCTCTGCAAACAGCTTAGAAGAATCCGGCCACCTTCACGTAACCTTTGGAGGAGGGATTGATCCAGGGGGAGGCGGCCCGGAGTTTGCTCAGGGAGCAGATTGAGTGGGATCAGCGGGATATCGACCCCGGCGGAATGTAAATGTTAGCGCTGAGCCCCGCCGGCGGCTCCGGCTCCGATGGCTCCTTGGAATTTATCTTCTGCCGGAGCTCCAAAGCCGCGGCACCGCAATAAACAGGGATAATGACTCGGGATGGACTGGCTCTGCAGGCTCCTCCCGGGAAGGGCAGCGCCGGGAAGAGCTCGGCCTCCCGCGGCCACGGCAGGGATTGGCAGAGAGCGGAGATGGAGACTCGGGAATGCCGAGCCAGGGGTGGGACGGGGATCACGGATGGGATGGAACATGGCTGGATTGATGGGATGGAACATGGATGGATTGATGGGATAGAACATGGATGGATTGATGGGATGGAACATGGATACACCCATAGGATAGCACAGAGATCACGGATGGGATGGAACATGGATGGATTGATGGGATAGAACATGGATGGATTGATGGGATAGAACATGGATGGATTGATGGGATGGAACATGGATGGATTGATGGGATAGAACATGGATGGATTGATGGGATGGAACATGGATGGATTGATGGGATAGAACATGGATGGATTGATGGGATAGAACATGGATGGATTGATGGGATAGAACATGGATGCACCAATGGGATAGAACATGGATGCACCAATGGGATAGAACATAGATGCATGGATGGGATAGAACACGGATACACCCACAGGATGGCACAGGGATCACGGGTGGGATGGAACACGGATACACCAATGGGATAGAACGCGGATGCATGGATGGGACAGAACATGGATACACCTGTGAAATGGCCCATGGATTCACTAACAAGACAGCCTTGGGAAAGGCGTTTGAAGGTGGATTTATCCCGTGGGAATCACAGAGCACCACTCCAATACCCCCCATTCCCACTGCGCATGGCATTCCCCAACCGCGGCCGCATTCCGGTTACTTACAGATACCCTGCAGGCTCCTTCCTCTCTCCAGGGCATTTCCCAAAATCCTTGGGGCTGGCCGCGGATGATCCTCGTGGGTTCCTTCCGTGTCCGATGGAAGTGTCCCAAACACCACTCCGACCACGGCATTCCCGCTCCGGGGCGACGCGGGACACGCGGAATATTGGGATCCGCGTTGGTTCCACACGTGCGGTTCCCGTGGTGAGGCTCTCCACACACAAGTGGCCATCCGTGCATCCCAACGCCATCTGCGGTGCCAATTACCGGGAGCGCGCGGAGCCGAGGTAATTACTCCTGCAAATTGGCCGTGTGATTGCATGGGCATCCCTGGGACATTCCAGGCGTTTTTCCGAGCCAGGCTCCCCGAAACTCCAATAGATTCCAAGTGATGTTGTAAATTATCCGCCCATCTGGCCGGCCCTGCTGTTTATAGGGAGAGAGATTAAACAGCCGCTGCTGATCGATGGATTCATCATTGGAAGGGAGGGAAAGGTGTTGGATTTTCCCGAGGATTGACCTGGGATCCAGAGAGTAATGACAGGTTTAATTAAACAGGGAATAGCCAGCTTTTGCTCCAGACGTATCCACTGGAAATGACCCCGGAACATGTCCGATGGATCATTGCTGCACCGGGAGGAGCTGTGGTTTTAAATAAAGCCAGGATTAATTACTGAGCTGGACTTGCCTCCATTCCCCATCGCTCAAAACCTGGGCAGAGCAGGAGCAGGTCCTGGCCTCTCCTTTCCAGAGGTTTCCATGCCTGGAGCTCTGTCCTCTCCCTGCTCCTCACTGCCATGGGTCACATCCAACTCCCTGGAGCACCGGGGGCATTCCAGGGATCCCAGAGGAGTCTTTGGCACTGGAAAATCCACAGCATCTGTCCACTCTGGTGAGACCTCACCTGCGGAGCTGCTCCGGCTCTGGATCCCAACATCCAAAGGATGTGGAGCTGCTGGAGCAATTCCAGAGGAGGGAATTGGGAATGCTCTGGAGCCAGGCTGGCCGAGCTGGGAATGTTCCCCTGGAGAGGAGAAGGCTCCAGGGAGAGCTCAGAGCTCCTGGCAGGGCCTGAAGGGCTCCAGGAGAGCTGCAGAGGGACTGGGGACAAGGGACAGAGGGACAGGACACAGGGAACGGCTTCCACTGCCAGAGGGCAGGGCTGGATGGGATATTGGGAAGGAATTGTTCCCTGTGAGGGTGGGCAGGCCCTGGCACAGGTGCCCAGAGCAGCTGTGGCTGCCCCTGGATCCCTGGCAGTGTCCCAGGCCAGGCTGGACATTGGGGTCTGGAGCAGCCTGGGACAGTGGGAGGTGACCCTGCCATGGATCCCTCCCAGCTCACACCAGTCTGGGATTTTGGGAATAGAAGCACAAAAATATGGAAATCTTACCCACAGCAGGACGAGGATTTGAAGACATTCCCAGCATTATCCATCCATGGATCATTTTGCCATGGAAACCAAAGCCAGCTCCCGGTGCCACACCCGAGCACAGGAGCAGGACATCACCAGGGAATTTTGGGAAAAGCCTTTTCCCATCCCCAGTGGCACAGGGATCCATCCCTTCCTCCTGCATGTGCCAGGAGGAGCCTTGGAACTCAAACCTTTCCCCTTTTGTTCCTTCTCTGTTTGATTCCATGTCAAAAATTCCAACATCTATCGCACTTTTTGTGCTCCTTATTAACAGGAGCCTGGGGTTTTTTTCAGGGATTATATAAAAATCCATATTTATGAGACGAGCAAGGATCAAGAACATGGAGATTTAAAAGATCCAATTATCTTTCCAAAGTTTGCCTTTATTTTCATCCTAATGAATCCAATGTTTTCCAGGCAGATAATTGCCTTTCCCATCGTTTAGTGCCGTTCCCGGCTTGTTATAATTCCAGCATTCCCTGATTTTAAATTTAAAAGGAACCTCTTTCCCCCTGCTTGAAGTCTTGGGTCTCCAAGGAATTCCTGAGGACTTTTTTTTTTTTTGTCCTGTGCAATAAAAATAAAGCTTCCTAAACATCCCTGTCATGCTCATTGGATGGAACATCCTTTTTTGGGATGGGAAAATCCGGGATGTGGGATTCAGGGGGAAAAGGGGGGAAAAGGAGAGGAAGGTTTGATTGGAGCTGCAATGGAAGATACTGGGAACGAGTTCTGGGCTGGCTGATCAATATTGGGAATTCAGGAATTCAGCCGGCAACGGGAACATTCCAAGGGTAAATCCCACAGTTCCTGGAGCAGCAGCTCCGTGCCCTGTCCAGGCATCCCAAACCCCCACGATCCTTTTGGAATCGTTATCCTTTGGGATTCCCGTGAGGACAGAGATCCCAAAGCCTCCCCCACTCACGCTGAGAGGATTTCGAGGTCCTTCCATTCCCCCGATCCCTCCGGAGCTGATGGGATTCCCGGGATGTGTTGATGTGCCCCAAACCTAGAAAAAAGGGGGAAAAATCAGCAGGGATTTACAGCCGGAAGGCTGAGCTGCCCCACTCCCAGGAAAAACCAGGATTTCCCAAGAAAACAGTGATTTCCCTCTATATTTTTAAATCCAGGCTCTTCCATGGCCATCCGCCCCCGATGGCGTCCCTCGGCCCCAACCTCTCCCCCCGACCTCCGGATCAGCATTCCTGGCAAAACAACTGCTCCAAAAAAACCCCAAAGCAAGACCCTGAAATTACACTTTAATTGGATTTTCCAGAGGGTTATTAGGAAATGTTTCCAATCACGGAGTAAATTGGGATTGTAATAAAATATTCCATAAATATTTACATCGGCCCTGGCTCCGCTTGAAAAGCTGGGATATTTTTCCCTCTCGGACACGCCGCCAAAGGAATTGGTTGGCAAAGCCGAGGCCTCAGAGTCACTTTGTCCCCATCGAGGGGGGGGTTTTGACCAAATTCCATCCTGAAATATTCCATGTGCATCCCAGGTAAGGCAGCTCCGGGTTCTGATCCAAATGGGATGAGGAGAGGAGGGAAAGAAGGGAAACTTCTCCGGAGCCGCGGCACATCCAAAGGAATTTACGAGCTGTGCGGGACGGGCAGGGCTCCAGCTCAATTTAACCTGGATCCAGATCCAAAGGAACCGTCCCGTTCCTCGGGATGAATCTTTAATCAGGCTCGGATCAAGGAATTTCCCGGGAATAGCTCAAAGCTGGCTCTGTTTATTGCTCGCAGCCGCAGCTCCCGCCGTGACCCCGGCGCCGTGCTGAGCACGGTACCTGCCGAGATTCCGGCATTACACAGGGATTTGGGATCATTTTCCCACTTTTCCAGATAAGCTGCTCTGTCTGCTGGAGGAAAAAACGTGGAGGGATGAACGGGAAAGGTCAGGAAAACACTCGCAGGGTGGGAGCGATGAATCCATTAAATATTCCAGGGATGGATTCGGTCCCAGGGAAGCAGAGCGGAGAGGGATGGGAATGCTCAGGGTCAGGAGGCTCAGCACATCCAGAGAGGGGAAAAGGTGGGAAAATTGGCACAGAATTCCCAGAGAAGCTGTGGATGGATCCCTGGAAGAGTCCAAGGCTGGGTTGGATGGGAATTGGAAAAACCTTGGATAATGGGAAATATCCCTGCCCATGGCAGGGGTGGAATGGGATGGGGTTTAAGGTTTAGGAGGGAAAATTAGGATTCCAGGGTTTGGGAATAAAAATTGGAAGTCCATTTAGGATTAAAAATTAGGATCTGAGGGTTTGGGAGCAAAACTTAGGATCCCAGATTCAGGAAGAAAAATTGGGAGCCCAAGGATTAGGAGGAAAAGTAAGAAGGAAAAATGAGGAGCACAGAGTTTAGGAGGAAAAATGTGGAGCCTGGATTTGGGAGGAAAAACTGGAAGACCAAATTTAGGAACAAAACTTAGGAGCTCAAAGATTTGGGAGAAAAAATAAGGAGTGAAAATTAGGAGCGTGAGGTCTGGGAGGAAAAATTCGGAGCCCAAGGTTTAGGAGTAAAGACTAGGAGGCCAGGATTTGGGAATAAAGATCAGGAGCCAAGGTTTAGGAGTGAAAAAATAAGATCCCAGGGTTTGGGAGGAAAAATTAGAAGCCCAAGGTTTAGGAATAAAAATTAGGATCCCAATTTTTGGAATAAAAATTAGAAGCCCAAGGTTTAAGAATAAAAATAAGGATCCCAATTTTAGGAATAAAAATTTGGAGCCCAAGGTTTAGGAATAAAAATTAGGATCCCAGATTTAGGAATAAAAATTAGAAGCCCAAGGTTTAGGAATAAAAATTAGGATCCCAGATTTAGGGATAGAAATTTGGAGCCCAAGGTTTAGGAGTAAAGATTCAAAGCCCAGGATCTGGGAGGAAAAATTGGGAGTCCAAGATTTAGGGGCAAAAATTGGGACCCAAAAGTTTAGGAATTAGAATTGGGATGGAAAACCATTGGAAGGGCTGGAAAACCAAGCGGAAGTGGCTGGGAAATAAAGGAGCAGGAAAGATTCCCAAGAGGAGTGGGGAGCCCCGGGAAAGCCTCGAGCTCCCGGTGCCACCAGGAGTTTCCCGGTGCTCCGTTCCCGCCGGAGCAGCCGCTCGCCGGCTCCGAACAGCTGAGGATATTCCCATTTTCTGCCTCTGCCGGATAATTCCGAACGACGGAGCAAATTGCCTCTCCCGGGGCTGACGGATGGGAGCCGACAGCGTCTCTTCCCATTAGGATTATTTATGGGGCATTGACACCGCCGCGGCTCCGGCAGCCTCCCCGGAACAATCCACCACTTCCCGAGGCTGCGGAGCACAGGGAAGGGAGGAAAAGGCTGGGATGGGGACACGGATCAGCGCTGAGGTCCTAAAGACAGGGGAAATCCTACCGGGAAATCCTAAAGATGGGAGAAATCCTAAAGACTGGAGAAGTCCTAAAGACAGGGGAAATCCTACCGGGAAATCCTAAAGACAGAGGAAATCCTAAAGACAGGAGAAATCCTAAAGACAGGAGAAGTCCTACCAGGAAATCCTAAAGACAGGAGAAATCCTACTGGGAAGTCCTAAAGACAGGAGAAATCCTAAAGACAGGTGAAATCCTACTGGGAATTCCTAAAGACAGGAGAAATCCTGCTGGGAAGTCCTAAAGACAGGAGAAATCCTACTGGGAATTCCAAAAGACAGGAGAAATCTTACCGTGAATTCCTAAAGACAGGAGAAATCCTACAGACAGGGGAAATCCTACCAGGAATTCCTAAAGACAGGAGAAATCCTGCCGGGAATTCCTAAAGACAGGAGAAATCCTAAAGACAGGAGAAATCCTGCTGGGAATGAAGGCTTGGGACGGGGTTTTAACAAAATGTGGAATTGTGGCCAAGGGCAGCTTGGCTGGACAATGGGAATAATTCCCGGTGGCTCTGGGACACCTGGAGGTGCTTCAGTGAGGCTCGTGCAGATATCCAAGGGTGGGAATGGCCTGGAATGCTTTGGGTTCATCCCAAAGTTCATCCCATTCCAGCCCTGCCATGGCAGGGACATTCCCTCATCCCAGGCTGCTCCAGCCTGGCCTTGGACACTCCAGGGCTCCAGGGGCAGCCACAGCTGGTCTGGGAATTCCATTCCAGCCAGGAATTCCTAATTCCCAAGATCCCAGCCCAGGCTCCCCTTTCCCAGTGGAAGCCATTCCCTGTATCCTGTCCCTCTGTCCCTTGTCCCCAGTCCCTCTGCGGCTCTCCTGGAGCCCTTCAGGCTCTGAGGACTCCCTGGAGCCTCCCCTTCTCCAGGGGAACATTCCCAGCTGGAATTTTGGGATGAGAAGGAAGCCCAGAGGAGTCAGAGGGATGGAAATGTGGGAAAAGAAGGTTGGAGGAGCAGCGGGGGCTGATCCATCCCGCACCGGACTGAGTCCCGAGAGGAGCGATCCCATTCCCATTGGATGGGATCAGATCCTGAACTGGGAATGCCCCGGGCCGGGAATGCGCTGGGATCGGGGCTGGGCCGGGGGAGCTTTGGATGGAGCCATGGATTCCTGCTCGGCTGGAATCGGCGAGCGCAGCTCCAGGGCAGCACTGACATCTCCTGGAAAGAGCGCTCCTTGCAGTCCCAGCGCGCCAGGCGCACATTTTGGGGAAAAAGGGACTGATTTGGGGGATAAAGGCACTGATTTTGGGGATAAAGGCACTGATTTTGGGATAGAGGCACAGATTTTGGGGATAAAGGCACTGATTTTGGGGATAAAGGCACTGATTTTGGGGAGAAAGGCAATGATTTTGGGGGCAAAGGCACAGATTTTGGGGAGAAAGGCACAGATTTTGGGATAGAGGCACAGATTTTTGGGGATAAAGACACAGATTTTGGGATAAAGACACAGATTTTGGGATAAAGGCACAGATTTTGGGGATAAAGGCAATGATTTTGGGGATAAAGGCAATGATTTTGGGATGAAGGCACAGATTTTGGGGATAAAGGCACTGATTTGGGGATAAAGGCACAGATTTTGGGGATAAAGGCACAGATTTTGGGTATAAAGGCACAGATTTTGGGATAAAGGCACTGATTTTGGGATAAAGGCACTGATTTTGGGATAAAGGCACAGATTTTGGGGGAAAAGGCACTGATTTGGGGATAAAGGCACTGATTTTGGGATAAAGGCACTGATTTTGGGGATAAAGGCACTGATTTTGGGGAAAAAGGCACTGATTTTTGGGGATAAAGGCACTGATTTTGGGATAAAGGCACAGATTTTTGGGGATAAAGGCACAGATTTTGGGGTAAAGGCACAGATTTTGGGGTAAAGGCACAGATTTTGGGGTAAAGGCATAGATTTTTGGGGAAAAAGGCACAGATTTTTGGGATTTTGGATTCTGCTGCCCACTGTGTCCTGATAAAATGGGTTTGGATAAAATGGATATTTCACAGGAATTAAAGGGATCAATCTCCCCTGATTGCCACGGGGTTGGAGAAAAAGAAATTCAATTTAAAGTAGAAACAAAATTAAAAATAAAAATAAAAACAAAAACAAAAATAAAAATAAAACAAATTTAAAAGGAAAATATTAAAATTACAATAACTAAAATTTTAAATAAAAATAAAAATTAAAGAAGAAAATATAAGTAAAAAATAAAATTACAATAAATACGATTAGAATTAAAAATATAAAACATAAAAGTAAGAATAAAAATAAAAGTAAAATAAAAATTAGAAATAGAAATAAAAATAAAAATAATGAAAAAGAATGAAAGTATTTAAACAAAAACCTAGAAAATAAAATGACACTAAGAATAAAACTTAAACTGAATAAATTTTTTAAATGGCAATAAGAGTAAAATAACAAAATGAAAAGAAAGAAAACAATAAGAATAACAATATTTTTAAAATATATAGATATAAATATAGATATAAATACAGATATATAGGTATAGATATATAAGTATATAAATATATACATATATAAGTATTAGTATAAGTATAAGTATAAATATAAATATAAATAAATATAAATATAAGTATAAATATAAGTATAAGTATAAGTATAAGTATAAATATAAATATAAATATAAATATAAATATAAATATAAATATAAATATAAATATAAATATAAATATAAATGTGTGTCCCTGCCCATGGAATGGGATTATTTTTAAGGTCTTTTCCCACCCAAACCATTCCAGGATTCCTCAACAAAAGCTTCCCTGAAAACCTGGACCAGCTCCAACAGCAAATATTAATCATTATTATCATTCATTATCAGAAATGATAAATATTAAAGGATATTATTCCAGAATTCCCGAGGCAACAGAGCCCCGGAGGTGAGGAATTCCATCCCAGCAGGGCTGGGCTTTTCCAGCGCCTCCGATCCTCCTGGAGACACAGACCAGGAATGGGAACCCAAAATTCCCTGAGCGACGGACAGGCCGGGATGGGAATCTAAACACATTCCGTGAGGGATGTGCGACAGGCCGGGATGGGGCAAGGGATCAGATCCAGGGGATCCAATCCAGGGGATCCAATCCGGGGATCCAACCCGAGGGATCAGATCCAAGGGGATCAGATCCAGGGGATCCAACCTGAGGGATCAGATCCAAGGGGATCCAATCCAGGGGATCCAACCCGAGGGATCGGATCCAGGGGATCCAATCCAGGGGATCCATTCCAGGGGATCCAATCCAGGGGATCCATTCCAGGGGATCCAACCCGAGGGATCAGATCCAGGGGAACAGATCCAGGGGATCCAATCCAGGGGATCCAACCTGAGGGATCCAATCCAGGGGATCCAATCCAGGGGATCCAACCCGAGGGATCAGATCCAGGGGATCCAATCCAGGGGATCCAATCCAGGGGATCCAACCCGAGGGATCGGATCCAGGGGATCCAATCCAGGGGATCCAATCCAGGGGATCCAATCCAGGGGATCCATTCCAGGGGACCCAACCCAAGGGATCAGATCCAGGGGATCCAATCTGAGGGATCAGATCCAAGGGATCAGATCTGAGGGATCAAAACCAAGGGATCAGATCCAGGGGATCCAATCCAGGGGATCAGATCCAGGGGATCCAATCCAGGGGATCCAACCCGAGGGATCCAATCCGAGAGTTCCAACCTGAGGGATTAAAAAAACCCCAAATCCCAAGGGCTCAGTGCTGCTCCCACAGCACAGTGTCCCTCCCGCCTCCTGGGTTTTGGGACAAGGACAATTCCCTGATAATTTACAGGAGACTGTGCTCCTTCAGTGCCCTCTGGATCCGTGAGGGAGCCTGGAAATGCAAAGGAAAAGGCAAACAAATCCAGAACCTCCACTTCAAAGCCCTTCCCGGCCCGGGAGTGATGGATGTGTTTGAGTTCGCGGCTGGAGCTGTTTGAAGGGAGACAAATCCCGGCTGGAAACTCCCGGCTGCACAAACAGCGCCAGGAGCCAGGAAACATTCCAAATTTAGGAACAAAAACTCGGAGCCCAAAGATTTGGGAGCAAAAATAAGGAGCGAAAATTAGGAGTGCGAGGTCTGGGAGGAAAAATTGGGAGCTTGGATTTGGGAGCACAAATGGCTCTCCTGGAGAGCTTTAAGGAGGAAGAGTGAGCCTGACAGCAAAGGGAGTAGCAGGAAATTTGGGAAATTTGGGATCTCCTCCCCCATCCGGAGCTGCTGGAAGTGGAGTTAGGGAACCTTGGGATGGGTTGGGAAGGAGCTCAGGGATTCCATTCCAGCGCCTCCAGGGCAGGGACATTCCCTCATCCCAGGCTGCTCCAGCCTGGCCTTGGACACTCCAGGGGCAGCCACAGCTGCTCTGGGAATTCCATTCCAGCCAGGAACTCCTCATTCCCAAGACCCCACCCCAAGCTCCCCTTTCCCAGTGGAAGCCATTCCCTGTGTCCTGTCCCTCCCTCCCTTGTCCCCAGTCCCTCTGCAGCTCTCCTGGAGCCCTTCAGGCCCTGCCAGGAGCTCTAAGGATTCCCTGGATCCTCCCCTTGATCCAGAGGAATATTCCCAACTCCCTGATCCCTGCACCCCAAATGCAGGGATATTTCTGGGAAGCAGGGAGTACACACAGCCCTGGATGCAGGGAATGCTGTCCCTCTCCAGCAGGGACAATTCCAGGAGCAGGACAGGCAGGAAGTGCAGGACCCAGAGGTGTCACCCTCCAGGAGAAGCTTCCAGGCCTCTTCCAGCCCAAATTCCCATGGCTTTAACCCATGGAAGCAGAAGGATGTGTGGGATCCTCCTGGTGAAAGACTCCTGCTGGGATCACCAGACCGTTTAGTGGGATTTTCCTGGTGAAATATTCCCAGTGGGATTTTCCCAGTGAAACATCCCCAGTGGGATCCCAGGGCCATTTAGTGGGATTTTCCTGGTGAGATTCCCAGTGGGATCACAGGGCCATTTAGTGGGATTTTCCCAGTGAAACATTCCCAGTGGGATCACAGGGCCATTTAGTGGGATTCTCCCAGTGAAACATTCCCAGTGGGATCACCAGACCATTTAGAGGGATTCTCCCGGTGAAAGATTCCCTCTGGGATCACTTGGCACGTACCTGTCACTCCCAAGGACAGAGATTATCCCGACAATCCGGAAACGCCACTCCTGATCCCAGGGATGCTCCGACATTCCAGGGCCTGGATACTGAGACTCTCCCAGGCTGGACACCTCTGGAATTGCCCTCGGCTAAAGTTTAAGCTTTAAACTCATTTTAAAGATGGATTTATCCCAAAGTTTTGCCTGGAATAGCCCAGAGGAAGCTGTGGGTGAGCAGGTGGAGTTATCCCAGCCTGGCACCCTCGGGATACCTTTGGAGCAGCCCCCAGCCCAAATCCATGGAGAACTTCTCCTTGTTTGGGTTTTCCTGCCTTCCCCAGCCCAAATCCATGGAAAACTTCTCGTTTGGGTTTTCCTGCCTTTCCCAGCCCAAATCCATGGATAACTTCTCATTTGGGTTTTCCTGCCTTTCCTGACCCAAATCCATGGATAACTTCTCCTCGTTTGGGTTTTCCTGCCTTCCCCAGCCCCTCTGGATCCGCAGATGGCAGCACCGATTGTTTGGAAAGGCTCTGTTGACACTGGGATAGAGCGGGAATGTCAATCGGATAAAGTTAATTCCTCATTATTGGGAAGCTCATTTGCATCCCAGGAATTCATTAAAATCCGGATTTGTCTTTGAAGAAGAGGTGGGAGAGGCAGGGAGGGGGAAAAGCAGGAATGGGGGAGCTCCTTCCACTGCCAGAGGTTTGTTAGCTCAGCAGACGAAGGAATTAACATTCCAGAGGGAAGAACTCCCTCTGCAATCAAACATTCGGATCGGCCCGGCTGGAGTAAATATTTACTTTGCCTCATTTTCCAATGGAATTTCTCCGAGGGGACATGGAATTGTTTCCCAAGTGCCTGTGGAGTTGTTTCCCAAGTGCCTCTGGAATTGTTTCCCAAGTGCCTCTGGAATTGCTTCCCAAGTGCCTCTGGAATTGTTTTCCAAGTGCCTCTGGAATTGTTTTCCAGCTCTGCTCCAGGTCTAAATCCACAGCAAAACCTACTCCCTCCTCATTTAAATATTGGGGTTATGCTTAAATATTTTTATCATCCCAATTTTTTTGGCTTTGGACGTTTCCGGGGATGGGGCAGGGATGGATGGGATGTTGGGAAGGATTTCCTCGCTGGGAGGGGCTGGGCTGGAATTCCCAGGGAAGCTGTGGCCACCCCTGGAATGTCCCAGGCCAGGTTGGGATAACCTGGGACAGTGGGAGGTGTCCCTGCCCCCGGAATGGGATGGGATTTAGGATCCTTCCCACCCAAACCATCCCATGATTTGCACTCAGGACTTCGGGATTGACTTTTCCCAGGATAAAGAGGCTGCGGGAGGAGTTTGCTCTGCGTTTAACAACTTCCAGAGCAGGAATTCCAGAGCAGGAATTCCAGAGCAGGAATTCCAGAGCAAAACGCGGAGCTGGGGAAGGATCTTTGGCCCCACACCCCAGGGATATACAATGGAGCGTTTGGGGAGCTAACCCAGAATTCCCAGTGCTTTCCCGACCCTTTCCTGCATCCAAACCTTCTCCCTGCAAAGTTTGGAGCACCAGCTCCTCGTGGCTCCCATTTTTCCAAAGAACACTTCCAGCAGGACCTACCTGGCACCAGGCTGAAGGGATCCCAATCCCAGAGGTGTTTGCTCCTCACTCACGGATTCGTTATTTCCACTCATTTGGATCCCACAAAGAAGAGCCTTTCCAAGTGTTTTCCGTGATTCCCAGGGGTTATCCCAATCCCAATCCCAATCCCAATCCCAATCCTCACACGGGGGAGCGGCAAAGCGCAGGATGAGGAATGGCAGCAGGGAAGTCCTGGGGGGACATTCCAGGGATCATTCCCAATCCCAGGTCAAGGCAGGATGAGAGATGGCAGCAGGGAAGCCCTGGGGGGACATTCCAGGGATTATTCCCAATCCTGGCTCAGTGCAGGATGAGGGATGGCAGTAGGGAAGCACGGGGGACATTCCAAGGATCATTCCCTGTCCCAGCTCAGCACAGGATGGACGGCAGCAGGGAAGCACTGGGGACATTCCAGGGATCATTCCCTGTCCTGGCTCGGGGCAGGATGAGGGATGGCAGCAGGGAAGCCCTCGGGGACATTCCAAGGGTTATTCCCGGGTCAGGGCAGGATGGATGGAAGCAGGGAAGCACTCGGGAATATTCCAGGGGTTATTCCCTGTCCCGGGTGAGGGCAGAGCGTGGCTCCTGCCGGGAAAGGCTCGGGACGCAGTGCCATTCCCGGTGGCTTTCCCGCCCCATCTAGCGGTGCTCCGGGAGAGCTGCGGCCCTTGGATCCACCGGGAGAGCATGGAATCGTTCGGGGCAGGAAAACCTCGTCCTTGGTCCCAACTCTGCCATGGAGCCAGGCTGGGAGAGCTGGGAATGTTCCCTGGAGAAGGGAAGGACACAGGGAGAGCTCAGAGCCCCTGGCAGGGCCTGAAGGGCTCCAGGAGAGCTGCAGAGGGACTGGGGACAAGGGACGGAGGGACAGGACACAGGGAATGGCTTCCTGCTGGGATTTGGGAAGGAATTCCTGGCTGGGCTGGAATTCCCAGAGGAGCTGTGGCTGCCCCTGGATCCCTGGAGTGTCCAAGGCCAGGCTGGAGCAGCCTGGGACAGTGGGAATGTCCCTGCCATGGAATGGGATCACCTCCAAGTTTCCTTCCAATCCAAGCCCTTTTAGGATGTGATGATCCCAGACCTCAGGAAGAAAAGCTTTTTCTTATGCTGGAACCCCTTGGATCAGGGCAAGCCCTCAAAACCACCCCCAAATTCCCTTTGCAGAGCTGAGGATAAAATCATCCCAACCCCACCCCTGGATCTGAGCGGATCCCAGGATTTAACATCCCAAATCATCCCAAAAAATCCCTCCCATCCCAGCTTTTCGCACAGGACACAGGGAACCACCCCCCTCGGCATTCCCTAAAGAGCAGGGCTTGGAATAAAAGGATTTATTTACGTTTGCAGGGACACACGCACAGAGAAAATTCCCACCCCACCCGTGAGGAAATCCCCCTTTTCCCTATTCCCAGATGGAAAACATTCCATCATTTCCAAAGCAGATGCCAAGTCCCCACTGCTCTGAGCAGGAATTTGGTAACTCTGGAATGTTCTGACAGCTCCTTTACACATTAAATACTCTAAATTCATTCTTTCCCGAAGAAATCTGTATTCCCAAGCTTTTCCCAGTTCCAGTAAAAATCGGGAATGGCCAAAGAACACCCTTAAAGTGCTGGACTGCAGCTCCGAAATAGCAGCTCAAAAGGAAAGAGGGAAATGACCGGAAAAGACGGATTTGGGACTAAAAAAACTGGGAAAAAGCTGGGAAAAATCTCCAAGGGAAAAGCCTTGCGGTTCTATCTATGAGGATACAGCTCCATATGTACAGGAAGTGTTTGGAATTCCAGAGGGACGTTTAGGACATCCCTAAATCTGTGGGAAAGGACACATCCATCCGTAACGTCTTTGGGATCACCCACGGAACCGTTTCCCAGCACAGCCTTCCCTAAAAACCTCCTGGAGTGAGCACAAAGCGGTGCCCGAGGAGCGGCGGCAGCAGGGAATTCCTCAGGCTGGGAAAATCCAGGATTCCAGCGGGACAAAGTCAGGGCTTCCTGCGCCTGAAACGGGAAAGAGCCACAAAGAATGTTCAGGGTTCATCCAGAGGAATTTTGGGAGAGGCCAACACACCATTCCCTGTTTTTTCCACCCCCAAATCCCACAGCTCCTAAAAAACCCAGCATTTAATCTAAGGAATCTCCAAAAAAATTTTGGGAAGCGGCCAACACGCATTCCCTGTTTTTTCCACCCCCAAATACCACACCTCCTAAAAAATCCAGCATTTAATCCAAGGAATCTCAAAAAAAATCCTGTATTTTTCCCAGGCAGTGGGAGCATCAGACAAAGTTGGATTCCAATCCTTCAAATTCCCTCTTCCCACAGGGATTTGGAATCCCGAGAAACCAAAGTTTCCCGATGGATAAAATGAGCATTCCTTGCTGTCAGCACCTGGGGAAGAGGCAGGAGAGGGAATCCGGGGAATTCCCATGGCCATTCCCGACCCTATTCCTCTCGGGAATCCAAACCAAAAGTGGGAAGGGCAGCAAAGCCAAGGGGGGAAGCATTCCCTGAATTCGGGAGCTGTCGGGAAGCAGTTCGGGCGCACTCACTTGGGCTGGGCGTGGTGCTGGTATCCCGGTCCCAGCGCCGATCCCGCGCGCATCTCCACGGCCACGGAGCACTGGGGACACAGCAGAGTCAGGATCCGCTCTGCCATCACCCCCAGCCCCCAGCAGCGTCCCAAACCACATCCCCGGAATGCCCTCGGAAAGGCTGGAGTGGGATGAGCGCGAGGCCCTTCCCATCCGAGCCCTCCTGGAATTCCGGGATCAGGGCTGAGCCGTTCCCGGTTCCCGCCCCGGCTCACCCTGGTTTCCACGTCCGTCCACTCCGAGTCCGCGCCGTCCCCAGCAGGGTCGGGATCGGGAGGGGACGAGCGGCGCTTCCGCCTGGAACGGGAATTTGGGAATTAGGGCACAAACCTCGTGGAATTTGGGACATTCCTGGGCTCTAGAAAACACTTTTTACACTTCCTGAATAAATATTGGCTCCAGCAGCACCTCCCTAAATTCCTCCGAGTCCCATTTATAGGATTTCAAGTTGGATTTGCCCGTCGGATCATATCAGGACTGGAGACGATTGCATGCACGCTCCCGGAATTCCACAACTCCAGAAGCTCAGATTAAATGTCCCATGATCTGAACCTTTGGAATTCCATAATTCCCAAAGCTCACATTAAAGGTTCCACTGATAGGAACCTCTGGAATTCCACAATTCCCAAAGCTCAGATTAAAGGTCCCACAATGTGAACCTTAGAAATTCCACAATTCCCAAAGCTCAGATTAAAGGTCCCACGATCTGAAGCTTTGGAATTCCACAATTCCCAAGGCTCAAATTAAAGATTCCACTGATAGGAACATTTGGAATTGCTCAATTCCCGGAGCTGCACTCACCCCGTGGGAGATTCCTGCCGGAGGGTCTCGATCTCGGTGAACTGCACGGCCTGGCCACCACCCCTGGTCTGGAAAACGTCCCCCTGGAATGGGAGCAGGACATGGAAAAGAGGGATTGGGACAGGAACGACGCTGGGATTAACCCCAGAATTCCAGCGCAAGGAATTACGGGCACAAATAAGCTCCTCCCATTTCACTGCCGATGGATTGGTGCCTTCTACCATAGGAAAACACCGAAATCACGGAAGCCACAGATCACGGAACCCCAAAAATCACAAAATCCATGAATTGTGGAATCCCAAAAATCACAGAATCCATGAATCATGGGATCCCAAAAATCACGGAATCCACAAATCGTGGGATCCCAAAAATCACGGAATCCACGAATCGTGGGATCCCAAAAATCACGGAATCCATGAATCGTGGAATCCCAGAAATCACGGAATCCACGAATCGTGGAATCCCTCGCAAATCGTGGGATCCACAAGTCATGGGATCAAGGAATTGCTGAGGTTGGAAAAGATCTTTGGGATCATCCAGCCATCGATGCAGCACCACTGAGGGTTGTCCCCAAGTGCCACATCCGTGCGATTTCTGGGCACTGCCAGGGATGGGGATTCCATCGCCGCCCCGTTCCTTAGTTTCAGGGAATCATGGAATCCATGAGGGTGGGAAAGATCTCTGGGATCATCCCATCTGATCCATGATGGATCCATGGTTCCACCCTGCCCGGAGCTCCAAGTGCCACGTCCCGGAATTCCTGGGACACCTCCGGGGATGGGGACTCCAAACCTCCCTGGGCAATGCCTGACCAATTCCAATGGCTGACCAGCCTTTTCCAAAAAAAAATCCCTGCTGAATTCCTGATGGGAAACGCTGAGCTAAACCAGCCTGGAATGGTTTCGAGGATGCAACAACCGAGCTCGAGCCGAGAATTCCCAGGGAAAATCCTGGAACCCAAGCGCCCCGAACAAAATCCCGGCCCTGCCGACATTCCCGAGGCTCACCTTGATGAGCTTGGTCTGGATCTCTCCGTCGGAAGCCAGTTCCTGGTGGGTCAGCAGGTACCTGTCACACTTGGCCAGCGCCTTCTCGTTGGGGGCCACCACCGGGATGGCCTTGGGGATGTGGGGCTGGAGCAGCGTCTCCGTGGGGATGTGCCCCGGGGGCTTGTGATCCACCCAGCGCTCCCCGGCCGAGCGCGAGCGCCGGTGCCGCAGCCGCGCCGCCGGAGCGCTCTGCCAACGGAGAGCGGGAATGAGACCGCGGGGAACGAGAACGCGGGAATGCTGGGATGGGGTGGGGAACAGCAAAGCTTCGGGCCTCGGGCTGAATCCTGAGGGCACCACCAAGGGCTCGGCATCACATTATCCATGGAATGTTCCCGGCCGATTCCTGTTTCTTGGGCACCAAATTATTAATGGAACATTCCAAGTCAATTCCCATTCCTTGGGCATCGAATTATTAATGGAATGTTCCAGGCCAATTCCCATTCCTTGGGCATCACATTATTAATGGAATGTTCCAGGCCGATTCCCTTTTCTTGGGGATCGAATTATTCATGCAATGTTCCAGGCCAATTCCCATTCCTTGGGAATCAAATTATTCATGGAATGTTCCAGGCTAATTCCTGTTCCTTGGGCATCGAATTATTAATGGAATGTTCCAGGCCAATTCCTATTTTTTGGGCATCACATTATCCATGGAATATTCCAAGCCAATTCCCATTTCTTGGGCATCAAATTATTAATGGAATATTCCAGGCCAATTCCCACTTCTTGGGCATTGAATTATTAATGGAACATTCCAGGCCAATTCCTATTTCTTGGGAATTTTTGTCCAATCTGTCACATTCAAGGAGGAAATTTATGTTCGGTAAAGCTCCTCTCAAATTTCCCAAAGTGTTCTTGGATTGAATCCTGAAGGCATCACCACCATGAGCTTAGCATCAAATTATTCATGGAATATTCCAGGCCAATTCCCCTTTCTTGGGCATCAAATTATTCATGGAATATTCCAGGCCAATTCCCGTTTCTTGGGAATTTTTGTCCAATCCATTCCATTCCACATCTAGGAAAGCTTCCTGAAGGAGGTAAAGCTCCTCCCGAATTTCCCGAAGTGCTGAATCCTGAAGGCATCAAATTATCCATGGAATATTCCAGGCCAATTCCTGTTTTTTGGGAATTGCTGTCCAATCTGTTGCATGCCAGGAGAAACTTCCCTCCTGTCAGGAGCTGGGGCTGCACAACTCCAGGATTTCCCAGAATGCCAAAACTGAGAGCAGCTCCATGGAAATCAATGGAATCAGAGCTCCCGGTTTTAATGGGAATTAGGGAAGGGTTTAAATCTCTTGGAAGAGAATTAAAGCTGAGGCACACAAAACGTTTATATCCAAGGAATGCTTCCAGGCAGGACAAGCTCCCGGAGCAACTTGGAAGTTGGGAAGTTGCAGGATGGATTGGAGGAGACACCAGGGAAAGGGAAAAGGAGACACCAGGGAAAGGGAAAGGGAAAGGAAAAGGGAAAAGGGAAAAGGGAAAAGGGAAAAGGGAAAAGGGAAAAGGGAAAAGGGAAAAGGGAAAAGGGAAAAGGGAAAAGGGAAAAGGGAAAAGGGAAAAGGGAAAAGGGAAAAGGGAAAAGGGAAAAGGGAAAAGGGAAAAGGGAAAAGGGAAAAGGGAAAAGGGAAAAGGGAAAAGGGAAAAGGAAAGGAGACCCCAGGGAAAAGGAAAGGGAAACACCGGGGAAAGGAAAAGGGAAAGGGGAAAAGAAACACCAGGGAAAGGGAAAAGGGAGACACCAGGGAAACCCAAGGAGAACCATGAGGACACCCCCGGCTGGAGCAGAGCGTGGCCACCTCAGCGCTCCCTAAAGCAGAATTCTCAACTTCCAAGGAAGCTCCAAAGCCCCCAAAGGATATGGGGCAGATTTGGGGATGGCTCTACTCTACGTCCCGGGCCCGCACTAACCCCGCAGCTCGGCTCCTCTTCCTGCTCTCCCTCCTCTCTAGCCCTGGGCACCTCCAGCACTCCTGTCCAGCACATCCCTCTCCTCCTGCCGGGATCGTGCCCAGCTCTGCCCAGCTCTGCTCCTGCTTTTTTCCTGGCTTTGGGCATGCCTTGCTTGCAGGGAGGGCCCCTCTGCTCCCACTGCAGCACGCAGGAGGCCACGGAGATGCTGCTGCAGGAGTTGGAGCGCCGCGGGGCCAGCGGGCTGTCCCCAGGCTCTGCAGGGCTCTGCAGGGAAGGGAGAGAGGCAGTGAGACACAGCAGCCATCCAGCAGGACACAGGCACGGACAGACAGCATCCAGGGGCTCCATCCCTGAGGATGGCACGGAAAACCTGGCACGAGGGGGAGAGTGGACAAGGAATTGACAGGACACAAGGAATTCAAAGCAAGCGGCTCAAGCTCTGAGCCTGGGGACTGCCAAGGATTAAACACCTGCACTTCATCCCTAAAAACGCTTTTCCCTGGATCCAGGAGCGCTCGGCAGTGACTTACGGGCAGCGGGGAAGGAGACACGGATCTCTGGATGGGCTTCTCCCGGTCCCTTTCCCGGGAAGGCCTCTCTGGCCGCTCGGCCTTGGGCTCGGTGACGATGGCCTTGAGCTGCTTCAGCTTCTCGTCCTTCACCCACAGCTTGTTCTGCATCTCCAGCTGCTTGGCAGCCACGCGCCGCTCCTGTGGGACAGCAGGGAAACAGGGAATGGCTGGGCTTGGAAAGCCTCCAAGGTCACCCAGTCCAAGCTGGGGCTGAGCCCAGCCCAGAGCTCCGAGTGCCACATGCAGGAACTCCTGGGACACCTGCAGGGATGGGGACTCCAAACCTCCCCGGGCAGTTCCAGTGTCTAACAACCCTTTCCATGGGGAAATTCCCAATGTCCAACCTAAGCCTCCCCTGGGGCAGCCTGAGGCCATTTCCTGCCACCCCATCCATTGTTCCCTGGGAGCACAGCCCGGAACTCCCGGCTGTTCCCTTCTGTTCCATTCCTTTCCTTTCAATTCCTTCCCGTTCTTTTCCATACCTTTCAATTCCTTTCCTTTCTCTTCCCTCTCTTTCTCTTCTTTTCAATTCCTTTCCATTCTTTTCCTTTCCTTTCCATTCCTTCCAATTCCTTTCATTTCCTTCCGATTCCTTTCCTTCCGATTCCTTTCCCTTCCTTTCTTTCCAATTCCTTTCCCTGCCAATTCCTTTCCCTTCCTTTCCTTTCTCTTCCTTCCAATTCCTTTCCTTCCAATTCCTTTCATTTCCTTCCGATTCCTTTCCTTCCAATTCCTTTCCCTTCCTTTCCTTTCCTTCCAATTCCTTTTCTTCCAAATCCTTTCCCTTCCAATTCCTTTCCCTTCCTTTCCTTTCCCTTCCATTCCCCTCCATTCCATTCCTTTCCTTTCCCTACTTTTCCCCTCCATTCCGTTCCTTTCCCTTCCTTTCCCCTCCATTCCTTTCCCCTTTCCCTTCCCTCCCCTCCTCATCAAGAACAGTTCCAAGCAGGAGCTCCCACAAAAACAAAGACAAATTTCCACCCCAGGACTCCTCCAGACAAAGCCCCAAACCCCAAACCCCACCCCAGGCCCACCTCTCCCCCACTCCCCACACTCACACATTCCTTCTCCCACTTGCTGGAGGTCTCGGCCACCATTCCCTGGAGCCGAGCCTCCAGCCGCCGCTTGTCCGACGCCTGCCGCTGCAGCCGCTGGCTCTGGCTCTCCAGCTCCTGCTGCAGGTTCCTCTTGTCCTCCTCGTAAATCGTGGCTGTCTTCTCCAGGATCTCGATCTGCGGGAACAGGGGAAGGGTTCGGGTGGGAACAGCACCATCCCAGCCGGGAATTCCTGATTATATTGCACCGTAAGTCTGAATTTTCGATTATAAATTCCCCATTTTCAATTATAAATCGCCTGTTTTCTTTTATTATGCTCAGCTAAATAATTGCTCAAACCACGTGGAATGTGCTCAACTTAAAGCCTTGAATTCCTCACCAAAAGGTGGGAATGATCCATTTAAACAAGAAAACCGGGGCAGAAGGAATCCCTTGGAGGAGTAAAAAGGGATCCAAGATCTCGATCTGTGGGAAGAGGGGAAGGATTGGGGTGGGAACATCACCATCCAAGCCGGGAATTCCCGATTATATTGCACCACAAATGCGCATTTTCAATTACAAATCGCCCGTTTCCAATTATAAATCGTCCATTTTCAATTATAAATCGCCTGTTTTCTTTTATTATACTTAGCTAAATAATTGCTCAAACCACATGGAATACGCTCAATTTAAAGCTTCAAATTTCTCACAAAAAGGTGTGAATGATCCATCTAAACAAGAAAACTGGGGCAGAAGGAATCCCTTGGAGGAGTAAAAAGGGATCCAAGATCTCAATCTGCGGGAAGAGGGGAAGGATTCAGGTGGGAACATCACCATCCGAGCTGGGAATTCCTGATTATATTGCACCGTAAGTCCGTATTTTCAATTATAAATTACCTGTTTTCAATTATAAATCGCCCATTTTCAATTATAAATCACCCGTTTCCAATTATCAATTGCCTGCTTTCTTTTTTTTATTATGCTCAGCTAAATAATTGCTCAAACCACGCGGAATACGCTCAATTTAAAGCCTCAAATTCCTCACAAAAAAGTGGGAATGATCCATCTAACAAGAAAACCAGGACAGAGGGAATCCCTTTGAGGAGTAAAAAGGGCACCAAATCTGAGGTTGGCCCTCATGCCCCCATTTTGGGAAATTCCTACCATTCCTGCTTGTATTTCCCTGGAAATATCAATTTTCCATTAAATCACCCATTTGGGATGTTTTAAAAGCCTCACCTCATAAAAAAGTGCTCAGGAAAAATTCCACACAAAATATCTATTCCTGGCGGCAAGGAATTCACCAAATGATCCATAAAGAAAAATAATTAGATTTGTGCTCCAAAATTACCCAACTCACCTTGTATTCCAAGGTTTTAATCTTCTTCTCCAGGCGTTCCAGCTCCGTCCTCTGCCCTGTTATGGTTTTCTCCTTCTCAGCCAATTTTCCTTGGATATAGTTCTCCTTGGATATGACACTGGAGTCAAATTCCTGCAGCATCGTTTTAAAGGCAAGAACTGGAAGAGAATTTTTTTTCTCTTAATAAATAGTATAAATAAATAAAATAAAATAAATAATATAAATAAGTATACAAATTAATAAAATAAAAATTAAAAAAAATATTTTCTATAAAATTAAATAAAACATATTATAATATATATTATTTATTATTTATATTATTTATTATATTTGTATTTTTAATATATATACATATATACATATATATACACACACATATATACACATATATGTATATAAAATAAAATTAAATAAAATCTATTTTAGCTTTTATCCTTAATCTTCTCCCTTATCTCCATCATATCCAAAGTTCTGCTTTTTCCCCAACCAATTTGGGGAAAAGCAGAACTTTTTCCCAAATCAGAAAAAAAATTGGGAAAAAGCTCTGCTGTTTTGTTTTTTTTTTTTTTTTTTTTTAAATTTTATTTTATTTTTTATTTTTATTTTTATTATGCTCACCTAAATAGTTGCTCAAACCACATGGAATACACTCAATTTAAAGCCTAAAATTCCTCAAAAAAAGATGGCAATGATCAATCTAAACAAGAAAACCAGGATAGAAGGAATCCCTTTGAGGACTAAAAAGGGCACCAAATCTGAGCTTTGCCCTGATGTCCCAATTTTGGGGAACTCCTACCAGCTTTGGGAAATTCCTGTCGATTTTGTGAAATTCCTACAATTTTTGGGGCAAAATCCTACCATTTTTGGGACAAATTCCTACCATTTTTGGGGCAAATTCCTACCATTTTGGGGGCAAAGTCCTACCATTTTTGGGGCAAAGTCCTACCATTTTTGGGGCAAAGTCCTACCATTTTTGGGGCAAATTCCTACCATTTTTGGGGCAAATTCCTACCATTTTTGGGGCAAATTCCTACCATTTTGGGGGCAAAGTCCTACCATTTTTGGGGCAAATTCCTACCATTTTGGGGGCAAATTCCTACCATTTTGGGGGCAAAGTCCTACCATTTTTGGGGCAAAGTCCTACCATTTTTGGGGCAAAGTCCTACCATTTTTGGGGCAAATTCCTACCATTTTTGGGGCAAAGTCTTACCATTTTGGGGGCAAATTCCTACCATTTTTGGGGCAAAGTCCTACCATTTTTGGGGCAAAGTCTTACCATTTTGGGGGCAAATTCCTACCATTTTTGGGGCAAAGTCCTACCATTTTTGGGGCAAAGTCTTACCATTTTGGGGGCAAATTCCTACCATTTTTGGGGCAAAGTCCTACCATTTTTGGCAAACTCCTCGGCCAGCATTTGCCTGGCTTTGTGGCGCTGCTCCAGGGCCTGGATGAGCTTGGGCAGCGTTTGGTCGTCGTTGATGTCCAGGAGCTCGCAGGAGGGCAGGGGAGGGAAGCTCTGGAAAAGGAGCTCAGCTGCCGAGGGCTCCTCAGGCTCTGCAGGATGGAAAATCTGTCAGCAGGAGGGGAAAATTCCAAAGGATTGCAGGTGGGATCGGGGAGCAGGACCGGGAATGGTTAACGGGGGCTGCGAGTTTCCAGGGAGGTGATGGGGTTGGGAAAGGGTTAAATGGGAAATCCGTGATTCCCTGCAGGCCCTGGACATGCAGGAACATCCCACAGTGTCCTTGGCACGATTTCCTGCAATGTTGGGAGCGTGGATCCATCCCAATCCCATGGAATTCCTTCGAGATTGCACAGGGACACTGGGGCTGCTTTGGCACTGGTAAGGCTCCCAAGGAATTGGTTTAAAACTGAATTCCCAGCGTTGAATTCCTAACAGGAAACTGTGCTGGGATCATGGAATGGTTTGGGTTGGAAGGGACACCAAAGTGATCCTGTTCTGGGGGCAGGGGCACTTCCCACTGTCCTGAGGGGTTCCACCCTGGCCTTGGGCATTCCAGGGATCCAGGGGCAGCCACAGCTGCTCTGGGAATTCCAGCCCAGCCCTCCCCACCCTCATGGGGAACAATCCCTTCCCAATATCCACCTAAATCTCCCTTTTCCCAGTGGGAAGCCATTCCCTGTGTCCTGTCCCTCCATCCCTTGTCCCAGTCCTTCTCCAGCTCTCCTGGAACCCTTCGGGCCCTGCCAGGGGCTCTGAGTTCTCCCTGGAGTTTCCCTTCTCCAGGGGAACATTCCCAGAGCAGAATTCCCTCTCCAGGTGAACATTCCCAGAGTAAAACTCCCTTCTCCAGGTGAACATTCCCAGAGCAGAATTCCCTCTCCAGGTGAGCATTCCCAGAGCAGAATTCCCTTCTCCAGGTGAACATTCCCAGAGCAGAATTCCCTCTCCAGGTGAACATTCCCAGAGCAGAATTCCCTCTCAAGGAGTACATCCCAAGAGCAGAATTCCCTCTCCAGGTGAACATTCCCAGAGCAGAATTCCCTCTCAAGGAGTACATCCCAAGAGCAGAATTCCCTCTCCAGGTGAACATTCCCAGAGCAGAATTCCCTCTCCAGGTGAACATGCCCAGAGCAGAATTCCCTTCTCAAGATGAACATTCCCAGAACAGAATTCCCTCTCCAGCACTCACCTCCTCCCACGGGGCCGCCCCTC
This sequence comes from Acanthiza pusilla, assembly GCA_036630365.1. Classification (NCBI taxonomy): domain Eukaryota; kingdom Metazoa; phylum Chordata; class Aves; order Passeriformes; family Acanthizidae; genus Acanthiza; species Acanthiza pusilla. Next base: position 19,607,464 of record JAXCHO010000004.1, on the reverse strand, counting down.
ATCTCGAGTTTCCGGGACAGCTCCTCCCGGAATGCCTGGTTCCGGAAGCGCCGGCCGGGAGTGAGGCCACACAGGGGTCTGTCCACGGGCCTGGCCACCTCCACCTCCTGCGTCATCTCCGCGAAACGCATCACTTGCTGCAAGGAAACACAGAAAAAACACCAGGAGCACCGGGATCTGGCACTGGGAGCAGGGCTGGGGTCACGGAAAGTAGGGAAGGAGGAATTATCTGGGTGTAGGGAAGGAGGAATTATCCAGGTGTAGGGAAGGAGGAATTATCCAGGTGTAGGGAAGGAGGAATTATCCAGGTGTAGGGAAGGAGGAATTATCCAGGTGTAGGGAAGGAGGAATTATCAGGATGTAGGGAAGGAGGAATTATCAGGGTGTAGAGAAGGAGGAATTATCAGGATGTAGGGAAGGAGGAATTATCAGGATGTAGGGAAGGAGGAATTATCCAGGTGTAGGGAAGGAGGAATTATCAGGATGTAGGGAAGGAGGAATTATCCAGGTGTAGGGAAGGAGGAATTATCAGGATGTAGGGAAGGAGGAATTATCCAGGTGTAGGGAAGGAGGAATTATGCAGGTGTAGGGAAGGAGGAATTATCTGGGTGTAGGGAAGGAGGAATTATCAGGATGTAGGGAAGGAGGAATTATCTGGGTGTAGGGAAGGAGGAATTATCCAGGCGAAATCTCAAGGATTCGCCAGCCACGGTTTGGGATCATTCGGAAACCATCCCAGGAACAAAACCTTGGGCAGAGGCAGATGGAATTCTTGGCACGGCAGGGATTGAGCACCTGAATGTGGCTCCATGGAATTGTGTGAATAAGGAAATCCCTACTTTCCAAGCAAGGAGCAGGTGGAATTTGAGCAGGAGAAGTAAAACTCAGAGGGAAGATTTTTCCTACAAACTGATGACTGAAGTGTTTAACAATTGTTATTCCTCGTATCCATTGCAGCACAGGAATCCAGGAAGAAACGGGAAAAGGAGCAGGAAGGAATGGAAAAAGGGAATTTACCAGGCTCTCCTCATAGTCCTCAGCCTTGGGATTCACACACACGATCATCCGGACCTTCCCTTCTCCATCAAAATAGTTCTTGAAGAGATGAGTCAGTTTGGAGTCTCTGTACGGAACCATCTGGGGATGAAGCCCAGGAATTCCCGGTGAGTTCCCATTATCCAGAGGATCCAATTAAAGGCCAATCAGATAAGGAATGCCCACCTTGTTTGTTCCGTACAATTGGTTTTCCCGGAGAACCTCGATGCATGTCCTCAATGTCATCAGCGACTGGTTGATATTTCCTTAAAAAAAGCAAAGATGAGGAAAAAACTCCATGAGCAGCCCTTGGATCACGTTCCCAAATTATCCAGAAGAATAAACTGCCTAATTAATGATGTTTGCTCCAGATAATTGCTCTAATTAATTGAAGCGCTACCACAAACTCGTGGTTTCCAAATGGGAAGATTTAAGGTCATCAAATCCTGACTGATCACACCAGAGCACTTCAACAATTCCTGCGATTCTTTCCTAGGAGCCAGGATTAGCAGGAGCTCCATTAGCAGAGTTAATTAGCAGAGTTAATTAGCAGGGGGGTTCCTACCTGCTTCCCTCAGCCTGTTCCCCTCAGCTTTGGTCCTGTTGGTCCTCTCGCTTCCCGCCAGATCCACCAGGGACAGCTGGCTCAGGGTGATCTGCTCCTTCTCCTGGCATCAGAACAAATCCCGTGAGAATTCCCAAAAAACACTTCCAAAGGATGTGCTGGACACAGGCTCTGAGGGGATTTGTAAAGCACAGCTTTTTTTGGGAAAAGCCGCACCAGCTTTTTTTGGGATGAGGTTTAGCAGATCCCTTCGGGTCACAGGATCAAAAGCAGATCATTGAAATCCTAAAAAATCTGAGATTCCCAACAAGGAAAACCAAAGGAATCAGCACGGAATCCCCCCATTTTAATGCCGTTTCCATGGCAACAAGATTCCTTCTCCAAACCGGAGGTTTTCGAGGTCACCCCCATGAAATTCCCAGGGATGAGCCAACCTGGAGCACGTTGTCCCCGTCGGCGTCCAGAGGAGCCTGCGCCAGTTTGATGATGAACACCGAGTGCGAGCGGCTGGACTCGCGGTTCAGCTGCGTGTTGGCGATGCGCCGCTTCTTCTGCCCTGCTCCGACACACAATTCCCAAAATCCCGCTGGATTCCCACATTTCCCACCTATTCCAGCACCAGATTCCACACTGCTTAAGGTGGAGGTGTTGGGGAAGGGTTGGGAATGGGGAGGCCCTAAAAGCCCAGGAAGCTGTGGATGCTCCATGGAATTGTCTGAGGCCAGGTTGGATGGAGCTGATCCAGAGGAATCCTCGTCCATGGATAATTCCCAAAATCCCGCTGGATTCCCACATTTCCCACCTATTCCAGCACCAGATTCCACACTGCTTAAGGCGGAGGTACTGGGGAAGGGTTGGGAATGGAGAGGTCCCAAAAGCCCAGGGAAGGTGTGAGTGCTCCATCCCTCAGATGGAGCTGATCCGGAGGAATTCTCCTCGCCCACAGATAATGTTTAAGCTGCTGGGATGTGGGAGCAGCCCTGAATTCCAAGATTTACCTCTCCAAAAGACTTCAAAAGCTTCCTCCGTGGATTTGACCTCCACTTCGGTGCAGCCCGTGACGTACATGTTGTGGTTCGCATCTTCCCGGAGGATTTTGGACTGGGGAGGTCTTTGGGATAAAGGGAAAGAGGGAAAACAAACAAATCCCATTAGAGAGGAGTTTTCTGGACAATTTCCTGCCATGCAGGTTTTCTTGGAGGGCAAAATTCAGGGGGAAAAAGTCAAAATTTGGAGGGAAAAGGTCAAAATTCAGAGAGGGAAATGTCCAAAATTCTGGGGGAAAAGGTCCAGAATTCTGGGGGAAAGACATACAAAATTCCAGGGGGAAAGACATACAAAATTCTAGGGGAAAAACGTCCAAAATTCTGGGGGGAAAATGTCCAAAATTTCAGGGGAAAAATGTCCAAAATTCGGGGGGAAAACGTCCAAAATTCCGGAGGAAAAACATCCAAAATTTTGGAGGGAAAATGTCGAGAATTCTAGGGGAAAAATATGTCCAAAATTCCAGAGGAAAAAAGTCCAAAATTTGGAGGGAAAAGGCCAAAATTCTGAGAGGAAAAGGTCCAGATTCTGGGGGAAAAGTTCAATGATCCATCTAAAAGCTGGAAGAGGGAACACAGCACACGGACACACAGGCAGGGAGTGGATTAGTGACACTCCAGCTACTGCTCTAATTAGCAGCTAATTAATCGCCATTAATTGCTGCGGTGGCAGCTATTGCTTTTCTACAAGCACACAGAAGCAAGGAGAGCATCCTAGATTTCCTAGGAAAAGCAAGGGGAGGCAGGGAATTCTCTGCTTCTACTCGAGGAAAATGCCACTGGAAAATGAGAATAACATGCTGGACATACACAAAGTCTCCGTTTCTCACGGGGGTGTTGCAACTGTTCCACCTACCAAAAAAATGGGGAAAAATATTAAATCTGTGATTCCTGCCCCAAATCTTCCCATCTCTCACACGCCGCGGCTTCCAGAGGGAAAAATCATCCAAGGTTTTTCCTAGGATGGGCTTTGGGAATAAGCACCAAACCATTTGGTGACTTCTTAATTAGCTGATGGACTCCTTGAATGGATTTGAATTTCAATAAATGGATCAAAAGTTGAATTTGCTGATTTTTCCTGCTGATTTTAGGCATCACCTTAGGAAAAATATCCCAAATTTAATGAAGGGACAATTAATTTCTGGTTCTATAGGAATTACTGATATCAAGTGGAATAATATGGAAATACAGAGAAACAAACCAGTTTTGTCCACTGTTTCCAAGGGAAAAAAGGCATGGAATGGTTTGTTCCAAGTTGAAATCCCATGTCAGAACAGCAGGAATAGATTGGCAATTTCAATGGGATACAATTGCCTGATTCATTAAAGATTTCCTTATTAATCACCCACCCTAACGAGGAAAGGAGTGCCAAGCCCTGGCCACCAGGACTGAAATATTGCTGTCTGGACTCCTTTCCGTGTGTTTTTAACAGCAATTCCCAGGAATTCTGAGCCAGGATCCCTAAGATCACAGCCAGGATTCCACGGTGGAGAACCTACAAAAGCCTCCCTGGGCTGGGAGGGTTTTTTGGGAATACAGAATTCCCAAACTCCCTTGGGTTTGACGGGTTCTGTGGCACAGATGATGTCAGTGTGGGACACTGTCCTTGTCCCCCTGTCCTGGTGCTTCGGTGCTGATTCCCAAAGCCCAGCCCGTGGAAAATCCCGCATTCCCAGATTCCCAGACTCACTTGGGCTTGATGGAGTCGGCAGGAGCCTCCTCCAGCAGGTCGTAGATGTAGTTGTTGTAGATCTCGATGTAGGACACGAAGACGCCGTAGACGTTGTCCTCGTCCACCTCCTCCGCCCGGCAGTGATCCTGCACTTGGATCATGTCGGCGAATTCCGGATCCAGCTGTCTCCTGCGGGGACACAGAGGGATCGGGGCTGCAATTCCCTCCCGGGAGCCATTCCCAGCTCAGCGCGGATCTGTGGGGCTGGGCTGGAGAAACGCTCGATCGTTCCGCAAAACTGGGGTCTTGGGGGGCCCTAGGCATGGCCGAGAGTTGAAATTCCACGGCTGAAATTCCACGGTCCAGCCAAGGAAATTCCACGGCTGAAATTCCATGGTCCAGCCGAGGAAATTCCACAGCTGAAATTCCATGGTCCAGCCGAGGAAATTCCATGGCTGAAATTCCATGGTCCAGCCGAGGAAATTCCACGGCTGAAATTCCATGGTCCAGCCGAGGAAATTCCACAATCCAACTGAGGAAATTCCACGGCTGAAATTCCATGATCCAACCAAGGAAATTCCACAATCCAACTGAGGAAATTCCACGGCTGGAATGCCATGATCCAACCAAGGAAATTCCATGGCTGAAATTCCATGATCCAACCGAGGAAATTCCACAGTTGACATTCCATGATCTGAGGAAATTCCACGGCTGAAATGCCATGATCCAACTGAGGAAATTCCACGGCTGAAATGCCATGATCCAACTGAGGAAATTCCATGGCTGAAATGCCAGGATCCAACTGAGGAAATTCCATGGCTGAAATGCCATGATCCAACCGAGGAAATTCCACAGTTGAAAATTCCATGATCCAGCCAAGGAAATTCCATGGCTGAAATTCCACGGTTGAAACTCCATGATCCAGCTGAGGAAATTCCACAATCCAACTGAGGAAATTCCATGTGTCTATGGAATTATCTCCAAATGGAACTGCACAGGATTCTTACTCAACTTTTCAGTCCTGGCTTAACAGGTACCAAAAATAGGCCGGTCCTAGGTCTGCTCAAACCATATGGAATACACTAATTTTCCATGTATATTTTATTAAGTATTATTAATATCCCTGCCCACAGGACAAGATCATCCTTAAGGTCCCTCGCAATTGGAATTTTCTGAGCGTTTTTTATTTTCATTTCTTGCAGGGAAGGTAAAGAGCCTGAGATAAATGAAAGCCACCCTAGAAGAGTGGCACTGATGGTAAATAAATTAACACGTACAAAAATGGGCTGATTGCAATTCTGCTCCCCTAAATAATTGCTCCAACCCCATGGAATCACTCATTTTCCATTAGTATTTGGAAATGATGGAATTAAAAAATCAATTTAAAAAACTTTCAAAAATTATTACTATCATTATTTTATATAATAGATTATATAATTACATTATATATTCTAATTATATATTACATATTATATAGACATAATAATTATATATTATAAATAATATAATTTATTATTATATATTATACAATATAGCAATATTATTAATAATAAATTAGATATAAAATATATTAATATTAGCAATAATACTAATATTTTAATATTGTTAATAATAGTAGTAATAGTAATGATAGTAATACTATTAATAACACTAATATTAATAATAATAATTATTATTATTATTATTAATAACCCTGTCCATGGCAGGGGGTGGAATTTAAGGTCCCTTTCAATCGGAATTTTCCAATTTTCCTTTCATTTCTTCAAGGGAAGAGGCCAAAAGAAATGAAAACCACCCCAAAAGAGTCCCATTTGCAGGGAATGAATTCCCAGGGTCACTCACTTCCCAGCTGGAGTTTTTGGGACAGGCAGGGCCTCTCTCCTCTGCCGCTCCAGCAGAGCCTCCACCTCGCTCTGCACATCCACCCCGTTCTTGTCGTCCAGCTTGAAAACCTGCAGGGAAAAACCAGGAATTGCAGCCATTCCAAAATTCCGTGTGGCCAAGGAACCGTTGTTTGATTAGGTAATTAATTAGTCTGATTAGGCAGGTTTTAATCAATGCCATGTCTCTCATTGGCACTCAACCCACCAAGATCTGACAGAAACAATTTCCAAAAGAACATTTTATAAAAGGTCCAGATTTCCAGGATTATTTCAGTATATTTAGACACCAAAAATCCCGGGGAATTTTGGGAAAAGTCTCCCATCCCTATGATTTAGTTGCCAAGGTGGTGATCAAAGGTCAGACTCAATCTTGGAGGTGTTTCCCAACCTTAATGATTTGGTGATTTTGGAGATGGATCCCTGTGGCTTTTGGATCCCACAGAGCTCATTCCAGAACTCCAAAGATTCCTCTCTATTTATATATATTTATAAATTGATTAAAGAATAATCAACTATTCCAGGTTAACCAGACCCCAGATCTTCATCCTCGGCCCTGCTCCTCAGGCCTCAAGGGCGCTGGGATTTTTTCTCTTCCAAGCCCTCCGGTCCCAGGCTGGATTTGTGTGGAGCAGAACCCGTTCGTTATTAATTTTTTTATTTTCTGGGATTTCTGGGATTCCCGCTGGAGGGTTCAGAGGGCACTCACGAATCTCTTGGCCTGGAAGGGCCCGATGCTGTTGAAGATCATGGCCAGGCAGCGCGGCAGGAGCCCCCCGTCCCCGGGAGATCCCGTCATGGTGTGCGTCTTCCCGCTGCCCGTCACTCCGTAGGTGAACAGCAGACCTGGGAGGGCAGGGAGAGAGAAAGTCAGCAGCAGGATTTGGGGAAAAACAACAGCTCCCACATTCCAGACCGTCAGCAGCAGGATTTGGGAAAAAAACAACAGCTCCCATATTCCAGATAATCAAAAGGGTGTGCGGCTCTCGCTGATCATCACAAAAACTGGGAATAGCCATCCTCCTCTCCAAAATCCACCTGGAAGCAAAAATGGGCCCTGGCACAGGTTGTGCCACCCCTGGAATGCTCCAGGCCAGGTGGGATGGGGTTGGAGCAGCCTGGGTCCCTTGCCACCCAAACCATTCCTGGATTCCGTGACCTACTCCATTAGCAGCTACAAGAGTTTCCAGGGGTGCCGTGTGAGGAGCTGAGCCACAATTCCAAGCAAACGAGGCAAGAAACCTCGGGAGCCAGGAAATCCTGGGAATGGGAGCTGCTGCAGGCACAGGGAAGGGACACAGGGGACTTTCCTCACCGTTCTTGCCCCGGATCAGATCCTCCACCAGAGGCTTGGCCACCACGTCAAAGAGCTCCTTCTGCAGCACCAGGGTGCCAAACACCTCCTTGAAGGAATACTGCGTCTGCCAAGAGAGGGAAAACCATCCTGAACCTGTCGGAAGGATCCCGTGGAGCAAAGAATTCCCAGCTGACAGCCTCCAGCTGGAATCTCCTTTGAGCTCCCGCTGTAATCCAAACAAACGCTGAGCAGAGGAACGTCAACCATGGCCAAAATGGAGCTGTTCCCCCATTCTGTTTTATTTAATTGGGATATTTTTCCAGTGTAGCCTCAATTTCCAGCTCCAATCTGTTTTTTTTCAAATGAATTAGGTCATTTTTCCACCAAAACGCTTGTTTGGATAAATACATGAATTTTAAGTTTCCGAGAAAAATTTCGTTTACCAAAATTTATAATCTTTGCCTGTTTGATTTAAACCTTTGAAGATCCCTTCACGCACGTCCCATAAGGATTCTCCAGCTGAAATTGGAAACAAAATATTCTGCATCCCAACTAACACTCCTGCACGGAGAAGTTGCGGATTCCTTTTCCCTGGAAGTGTCCATGGCCAGGTTGGAGCAGCCAGGGATAGTGGAAGGTGTGGATAGGGATGGGATGGGATGAGCTCTTTGGTCACTTCTGTGTATTTTACATTTAAGGAAGTGATGTTTTTTGGGGGGTTGAAACATCCTGATTTTGCACTCTGCAAGTCCCACAAAGCAGGGGGGAACATGGAAAGCAGGGAAAAGAATTTGGAATTCCATGAAATCCACAGTTTGGGTGGGAAGAAACCTAAAAGATGACGGCCAGGGACACCTCCCACCAGCCCAGGCTGCTCCAACAACGCTTCCAGGGATGGGGCAGCGCTTCCACGGGAATTCCCGGCTGGAATGTTACCTACCTCGCGGTACTCGCCATTGCGGAACACTCGGTAGCCCTCGGGCGGGTGGATCTGCACCGTGGTCTCGTTGATCACCTCGATGCAGCACTCCTGGTCCGTGCGGCTCAGCGGCCGCACCCGGCAGTAAACCTGGAATAGGGGGAGGTGGGAATGAGAGGAGCCCAGCAGTAAACCTGGAATGGGAGCAGGGAATGAGAGAGGGGAGCCCGGCAGTAAACCTGGAACGGGAGAGGTGGGAATGGGAGAGGAGCCTGGCAGTAAACCTGGAATAGGGGGAGGTGGGAATGAGAGGAGCCCAGCAGTAAACCTGGAATGGGAGCAGGGAATGAGAGAGGGGAGCCCTGCAGTAAACCTGGAACGGGAGAGGTGGGAATGGGAGAGAGGAGCCCAGGATGAGCCCCCCGAGCGGGACACGACGCCCCCAACTCACCCCCACCGGGTCCTTCAGCGTGGGGTTCGTAGGTTTCTTTGGCCTCCGCGGCGTCTTGACCCTACTGAGAGGAGAAACCGTCAGGAGACACCGGGGAAAGGGGCACGGGGACAGGGACGGGGACAGGGACGGGGACAGGCACGGGGAACGGCCGGGAGGGAACGGGGAGGAGGCGGAGAACGGGGATAGGGGACGGAAAACCGGCAGGGGAGGGGAGGGGGGAAAGGAACCGGGGGAGGTGGGGGGCCGGGGGGACAGCCGAGGGACCGGGGGAGGACCGGGAAGGGCTGGGCAGGACCGGGGGAGAGCGGTGAGAACCGGGCGGGGGGGGAGCCGCGAGGGGCGGCCCCGCCCCAACACCGGGAGCCCCCAAAGCGCGGCCGCCCCGCCCCGCAGCCGCCCCCGCTCGCCACTCACGCCGCCTTCATGTCGCGGGTGCCGCCGCTGTCGCGACAGGGCCCGGGGGTCGCGCGCCGGGGGCTGGGAGCGAGCGGCGGCCGCGCGCCCGCTGCGATTCAAATCCGGCCAATCAGCGCGCTCGCCCTCGCCGGCGTCATCACGCACGGCGTCGCCATGGCGACGCCAAAGGGGCGCGGCTCGGGGCGAGGGCGCCGCCTCCTGGCGGCGGTGGCGGAGGGGATGGGGCCGCGGGTTCGAGTCCCGGCCCCGGCGGGTCCCGTTTTCCCCGAGTTTCCTTCCCTTTTTATCCTCCTAATTCTCAGGAAAACGGGTGGGATCCAGTCCCTTCGCAGGGCCAGGCTTCCCTGTGTGCCTGCCTGGAGGTCAATCAGTTAATTCCCAACCCGGTGGAAACGAGTTAATTAATTCCCAAGCTGTGGGAAACGAGTTAATTCCCAACCTGTGGGAAATGATCCGTGGTGGAAAATAAACATTAAAATGCGGTGTTGGGACACGTGGGAAAATCCCGGCAGAACAAGTCCACGGCAGAGCAGACCTCCAGCCAAGGGAATGCATTCTGGTGGGGAAATTGGGGTGAAGGACTCAATTCCTTTTAAATTCCAGAGAATTCCCAGTTTTAGTCCAAATTCCTCAATGTTTCCATAGCACACTTCAAGGATGTTTTATTTTAAAAAAAAAGAAATAAAATTAGCTGAAGGAGCCCTAAATTCCTTCACTTTTCCAGCCTGTCCGAATCCATGTGGCAGAGGAGGGGCGAGGGAAGTTCGCTGCCATTTGGTCCTGAAATTCCTGGACTTGTTTGGGATTCACTGTGGATCAGGCACAGACACACAAAGAAACATTCCAGCAAATAAATATCCTGGTTTATTTACTTGGAACAACCGGGCACAGAGCTTTCCGTTCTCCTGGGAAGGGAATTGAGTAAAATAAAAAGGATTTTTGTTAAAAAGAAGGAAAAATCCAGCCCATCATCCATTCCCATGAGTTCAGCCAGAGGATCCTGTGGAATTACAGCATTCCATACTAGCGTTATAATTTTTAATGCCATTTTCCTAAAATCCCTGCCACCGAAGAGGACGGGAGGGTTTCGGTTCAAAAGTTGAACGACCTGGAATAATTCTGGGTTGATTCCTGGGGCTTTTCCAGGCTCTCCCATCCCAGCCGGATTCCTCCCCGGTCACGGCAGCTCCCAAAGTAAATAAACCCTGGAATTATCAACAATTATCTCCAAAGGGATTCGTTTTCCCAGGAATATTTTTATTAAACCGGACAAAAGCAGATTAAAATCAGTGATTTATATTAATTCTCATTCCATAAAACCATCGGAGAAACAATTCCAGTGCTTATAAATACCCCGAGAAATCCTGGCCGGCTTTCCCAGGGATAGATCTATCCCATTTTAACCCTTTGATCCCAGATTTTATTGTGTTATCCCGCGTTCACGGAGCTCCGAAAGTGCAGCAGGCAGACCTCGGCAAAGGCAATTAAAGCGAATTAATGAAGGACCCGTATGATCATCCAGGATGACATTCCCGAAGGATAAGCTGCGTGCGCCGCGTTCCCGCAGGGAAATCCGAGGGGAAAACCTGGATCCTGGAAAAGGCTGAGAGCTCCGGGCTCTGCCTGCAAAATCCAGGAGCAGCCAAGGAGAACGGAGGGATGAGCAGAGGGAAAATCCCGGGAATTCCTTAAATCTCAGGGTGCCTTCGGTCCCTGAGCTGTCCCAAATCTTGATTTTCTCCACGGCGCGGATCCCGCTCCCCTCCCAATCCCTCATCCAAGGAAAACACGGAAAACCTTTTCCTAAAGGTTCTTGGGATTCCCTGTGTGAATCCCACCCTCCATCCCAGAATCTGTCCATCCCGGGAACACCCGGGGCAGGATGCCATTCCCTAACTCCATCCCCCGCGTGGAAACTCGGCATTCCCATGGGAGCAAACTTCCCAGGATTTGCCAGAATCAGACCCCGGAGGAGCTTTCCTGCAGGGATACCCCACGGAAGCTCTCCTGGAATCCCTTTCCCTGGATAATGAGCAAAACTGGTGGGATTTGATCCAGGGGGAAACTCGGATCCCTCCATCCCACGTTTTCAGGCACTTGGGCTGAGCGTAAGGCTCGAAATTCCAGAACAATGCCACTTCCGAGGGGAAAACGGGAACTGGGGAGCCCTTGGCTCCACCAGGAATCTCCAGCCTGGTGAGGCCAACATTCCCTGGATTCCTCCCGCAGGCAGACCTGAGGCATCCCGGCTTCCTTGGGAAGCAGGAGCGCTTCTCTCCCTTTCCAGGGACCTAATCCCGATGATTTGACCCTTTTCCCATGGATAACGACGGGATGGGAAGCGCTTCCCAGCGTTAAATCCCCACGGATAAAACCAGCGCGGTCCTTCCCTTGGGAAAATCCCAAATAAATATTTGCAGGCGACAAAATCCCCCCTCATCCACCCCAACGCCTCCGGGCTGGGGCTGCTCCCGCGGATCCCGAAATCCTAGCGGGACTTTTCGCGGGGCGGCGGCTCCGGGGGCAGCGCCAGGGAGCAGATGGCGACGATGGCCAGGCTGGCGGCGGCGCCCATGGCCAGCGGCCCCAGGGTCCCCAGGGACGAGGGCAGCGGGAGGTGGCCCCGCCGCGCCGCCATGTCCGCGGAGATGGCCTCCAGCTGGAAGTGCGTCCCCAGGATGCCGCAGACGTGGAACACCTGGTGGCTGTGCCCTGCAACGGGAGAGCGCTGCGGGAATTCCGCGGGAATTCGGCTCGGTTCCGCGGCCCCGGAATGTTCCAGGGGCTTGGAGCAGGCCGGGATGGCGGGATGAGCTTTAGGATGCCTTCCCACCCAAACCGTTCTGGAATTCCGGGATTAAAACACACTCTGGCATCCATTAAACATTTATCCTAAAAATTCCTGCTCCTGATTCCTGTGGTTTTATCACTCCTATCCCTAATTCCTGTGGTTTCATCCTCGTGCACGGAGCTGTTCCATCCCAAAATCCAGCCGGCAGGAAGGGGAGAGAGGGATGGGGATGTGCTTGCTCATCCATGGTGGGTGTGGAAATCCCAGGAAAATCCCAGCACTTCCAGGCGCTCCATCCCAATTCCCTCCCAGATGCTCCCAGGTGATGATTTTCTCAAGAAATCCCAATTTTAGAGTGTGAAACCCCTGTGGAAAACTCGGGAAGCCATTCCTCCCACCCAAACTCCCATCCCGGCTCTCCCGCAGGGAATGCCGCCCGTTCCCGGTGTGTCCATGCCCGGAACTCCACGGGACGCTCACCGATGAAGTCGAAGGCTCCCGGGGCCAGGCTCTCGGGAAGGTGGGAGGTGAAGATGAAGCAGGTGAGGAAGGCACACAGGGAGTGCCGCAGGTGCAGCGCGATGGATCCATCCAAGCATCCCTGCCCCAAACACTGCCACAGCTTCCCGGGAAAAAGGATCGGTCATTCCAGGAGGAGCCATTCCCTGGAATCCCAGACTCACCCCCATCACCTCCACCCCAACCTCACATTCCTGTCCTGAGCATCCCTCCCCAAATTCCCACCCTGCTCCGGCTGAATCCTGGGAAAATGGGCATCGGTCATTCCAGGAGGAGCCATTCCCTGGAATCCCAGACTCGCCCCCATCACCTCCACCCCAACCCTGCATCCCTGTCCCGATCATCCCTCCCCAAATTCCCACCCTGCTCCGGCTGAATCCCGGGAAAATGGGCATCGGTCATTCCAGGAGGAGCCATTCCCTGGAATCCCAGACTCACCCCCATCACCTCCACCCCAACCCTGCATCCCTGTCCCGATCATCCCTCCCCAAATTCCCACCCTGCTCCGGCTGAATCCCTGGAAAAGGCCCTTCCCAGCTTCCAGAGGCAGTAATTTTCCAGCCCTTTGAAGTGGAAGGAATCTGCCTGTCCGGAGGAGCAGGAAAAAATATCCAAGGGCCTTTTCCTGCCGGAGTTTGTTTGCCTTGGAAACTCAGAGCCGGGCCTGTTTTCCCAAATAATTCCAGGCGAAGGGGAGGCGGCGGATATTTCCCGGGATTGTGTGGGATACGCACCCTGTAGAAAAGCGGGATGCTGTCGAAAATGTAGGGATACACGAAGGCCAAGGTTCGGGAAGCCTTGCTCAGCCGGGGCCGCTCCGCCTCCAGAAACCTGGGAATCACAGGGAATTCTGCATGGAGAGCACGGGATAGACCGGGAAACACACAGGGAATTCCACAGGGAATTCCACATGGGGAGCACAGGATAAACCAGGAAACGCACAGGGAATTCCGCATGGAGAGCATGGGACACACTGGGAAACACACAGGGAATTCATGGAAAACACACAGGAAATTCCCGGGAAACACACAGGAAATTCCTGGAAAACACACAGGAAAGTCCTGGGAAACACACAGGGAATTCCACACTGAGAGCACGGGATGCCCTGGATCCTGGATCCAGGCTGGGGGTGCAGCACATCCTCCCATGGAGGGCTGGGAATTTGGTCCTGGAATAGTTTGGGAAGGGAACTTGGAGATAATCCCATTCCAGGGGCAAGGACACCTCCCACTCTCCCAGGCTGCTCCAGCCTGGCCTTGGCCACCCCCAGGGATCGATCCACAGCTTCTCCAGGAATGTGGGATAGCGGGGCTGGATCATCCTCGAGTTCCATCCCGATCCAAATCATTCCAGAAATCCCCTTTGGAACCTCCCAAAATCAAAACTCCTCCCATTATTTCCCATTTCGGTCACCCAACTCTACGCATTCCCCGCATTTCCCTTCCCGAAGGCCAGGCTTGCACAGTCCCTGATCCAAACCCTTATCCCAAATTCCCGGTGCCGCTGGAGCTCACCATCCCTGATCCAAACCCTTATCCCGAATTCCCAGCGCTCACCGGGAATAGCAGGAGAGGCCGGTGCTGACCACGGTGTTGAACACAGCCACGGGGACGTAGAACTCATGGAATGTGCTCCCGACCCATTCCAGCGGGAAAACGTAGGCCGAGTACGCCAGCGCCGAGCCTGGAAGCACAGCGGGGCCCGATCAGCTCCAGATCCTGGAATTCCCCCGGAATTCCTCTGGTTGTGTAAAATGTGGGATTTCCCCTCATTCCCTGCACTCCAGACCCCAACAGGGCTCTCCGAGCCACAGCTCTCCCAAATTATTTGCGGCTGGAGCTGCTCCAGGCCATTCCCAAACCCCAGGGCGCAGGGAGGAGGAAAAGGAGGAGAGGGAACTTCCCCCAAACCTCCCCCTCTGGATGGGATTTTGGGATAAATCTGGCGGCACCAGGTGGGAAGTTGGAATTGCTGATCCTCAAATCTGATCCCCAAATCGCTGATCCTCAAATCTTGTCCCAGGGCATGAGCCAGGTGAGGGTCACCCCGTGGGGGCTGGGGCAGTGCCGGGGCTATGCCAGCTCCTGCAGAGCTCCCAAATTCCTCACGAATTCCCAAATTCCCCCCAAATTCCTAGAATCCCATGTATACCAGGCTGACCCAGGCTGTAGAGGCTGAGCGCAGCGTAGCCGCAGCAGTAGCCCAGGTGGGTGCTGGGGGTGATCCCAACCCCTCAATTCCTTAATTCTCAAACTCCCAAATTCCCAAAATCCCAAACTCCCAAATTCCCAAATTCACCCTGAATTCCCAAATTCCCTCCGAATCCCCAAATTCCCGGCTGACCCAGGCTGTAGAGGCTGAGCGTTGCGTAGTCGCAGCAGTAGCCCAGGTGGGTGCTGGGGGTGATCCCAACCCCTCAATTCCTTAATTCCCAAACTCCCAAATTCCTCCCGAATTCCCCCCAAAATCCCGAATTCCCAAACTCCCAAACTCCCAAATTCCCGAATTCCCAAATTCCTGGCTAACCCAGGCTGTAGAGGCTGAGCGCGACGTAGTCGCAGCAGTAGCCCAGGTGTGTGCTGGGGGTGATCCCAACCCCTGAATTCCTTAATTCCCAAACTCCCAAATTCCCAAATTCGCAGATTCCCGAATTCCCAGATTTTCCCCACAATTCCCGGCTGACCCAGGCTGTAGAGGCTGAGCACAGCATAGTCATAGCAGTAGTCCCAGTGGGTGCTGGGGGTGATCCCAACCCCTGAATTCCTTAATTCCCAAACTCCCAAATTCCCAAATTCCCAGGTTCCCCCCGAATTCCCAAATTCCCGCAATCCCGGCTGACCCAGGCTGTAGAGGCTGAGCGCGGCGTAGTCGCAGCAGTAGCCCAGGTGGCGGGCGCGGCCCGAGGCGGCGCTGAAGGTGTGGGCAGCGCTCGAGGCCAGCGGGTAGAGGCCGCAGGTGCCCAGGAACGCCAGGAACGGCCACAGCCCCGGCTCCGGCCAGCCCCGGCGGAGCTGCGCCAGGAACAGCCACAGGAAATACCTGCGGGAATAGCGGGAATGGCAGGAATAGCGGCGGGAATAATGGGAATAGCGGGAATAGTGGGAATGGCGGGAATAGTGGGAATGGCAGGAATAGCGGCGGGAATAATGGGAATAGCGGGAATAAAGGAAATAACGGGAATGGCGGGAATAGCAGGGATAGCAGGAATGGCGGGAAGAGCGGGAATGGTGGGACTAACGGGAATAGCGGGAATAGTGGGAATAGTGGGAATAACAGGACGGGGAATGAGCTCAGGGTGTGGCGGGCACGCACCAGGCAGGCACCAGGTGTGTCCAGATGTTGAGGGTCTCGTTGTTCATCTGGAAGAGGCTGAGCAGGCAGGCGCAGGCTGAGCTCCGCGGCGGGCGATATCCCAAGAGAATTCCCGGCTCTCGGTAGCTCTGCGGGGATGGAGTGGCAGCGGGAGAGTTAAAAGGAAAAACGGGAAAATTCAGGAGTTGGGATGCAGCCATGACCCCGACGCTGCTCCCGTCTGTTGCATCCCAAAATCCCCCCGAGCCTCGGGATCAGGGGGGAGAATTCCCAAATTCCCGGCTGACCTTGGGCACTTGGTGGATGCTGAGCAGCCGCGGCAGTTTGAGGCTCAGCATGGTCGGGCTCCGGATCCCAGGGATTCTCCGGATCCCAGGGATTCTCCGGATCCCAGGGATTCTCCGGATCCCAGGGATTCTCCGGCTCAGCTTCCCTAGGGATGAGCCTGGAGGTGCCTCAAAGCCCTCCCGGCCTCATCCCACGGGAACGGGGCTGCTCCGTGGGAATCGGGACGGCCTGGAAGGGACAAGAGTTCCTGGGGATGCAGCATGGTGTTCCTGGCAGGATCCTGCATGGAATTGTGTCCCGGTGGGTTCCTGTGGGATGGGGAGGGAAGCAGCATCCATCCCTTCAGGGATCCCAAAGGAACAGAGGGAAAAGGCCCCACATCCCAGAGGGACAGGAATTCCGGGACAGGAATTCCCTGTTCCCACCCTAGCAGAGCTGGGGGGGATGTGGGAACAACCCCACATTCCTGGAGATCCCACAGAGATCCCTGGGGTGCAGGAAGGTCCTTCGGGAAGGATCCCGGCTGGATCTCCCCTTTTCTGCTCCCCATGGGATATCCCAGCTCCCCAAGGAATATCCCGGCTCCCCATGGAATACACCAGGTCCCCAGGGAACATCCCAGCTCCCCATGGAATATCCTGGCTCCCCAAGGAATATCCCAGCTCCCCAAGGAATATCCCAGCTCCGGCTCTCACCCACTCCTGGCGTTGGCAGTGCCGCCTCTCTCTGGGAAAGAAAGGGAAAATCTCCATTATCCCTCATTCCCTCCTGGAGCAGGAAAAGCAGGAAGGGAAGGAAGGGAGCCCCTGCTCCAGGCACCGGCTCAGCTCGGTCCCACAGGGATCCAGTGGAATCCAGAGTTCTGGATTCCCAGGAACTGAGAGCTCCCAGAGCCACAAGGAAGAGCCTCCTGGGCTGACATTCCAGCTGCTCCAGCCACCCAAACTTCCCGCCGGGACACGCTGGGATCCAGCCTTTGGAATTCGTGCCGCACAGCCATTCCCAAATAACGCCCTTGGCTGCCCTTTCCCAGCCCCTGGAATTCCCCTTTGCCTCCCAGGCTCTACCTGTGCCCTCAGCCGGGCAGCTCCGGAGTGAGGCAGCACCGGGAAGAGGCCGCGGAACACCGGGAACGGCCAGAGAGGGAGGGAAAAAATTAACGAGCGGCAAACCAACCAAATCCAACCAGGAATAAATGCCTTGGGTTAAAGATTAGACGGGAATCCGGAGCTTTCCGGGGCTCTGGAGCCACCGGAGCACTGCCTCGGAGCTCCTCCGAGTCCCCAGCCCCATCCCATGGGATTGCTGGGGCTTTCCACAGTGGAAACAGGACCTGGATCCAGGGAGAGGAGGATCCAGGGAGAGCTCAGAGCCCCTGGCAGGGCCTGAAGAGCTCCAGGAGAGCTGGAGAGGGACTGGGGACAAGGGCTGGAGGGACAGGACACAGGGAATGGCTTCCACTGCCAGAGGGCAGGGACGGATGGGGTCTTGGGAACTGGGAATTCCTGGCTGGGAGGTGGGGAGGGCTGGGCTGGAATTCCCAGATCAGCTGTGGCTGCCCCTGGATCCCTAGCAGTGCCCAGGGCCGGGCTGGGCTCAGGTCCATGGAAGGTGCCCCTGTCCATGGCAGGTCCTGCAATGAGGTGCCTTCCAAGGCCCATTCCGACCTGGAATTCTGGGATTCTTTGGGATTCTCCGAGGGCTGCCCCGGGATATTCGCACATTCCCGGGATCCAGGGCCCTTCCCACGGGCTCGAGCCATTCCGGGGCTCCTCCCGGGGCGCGGATCCTGCCGTGCCCCCGATGGGAACACCTGGACGGATCCCGGCGGGGCCATTCCCGGGGCAGGGATCCGCTCCCGGCCCGCTGGTGCTGCGGGAGCAGGAGGAAGCTGCGGGCCCAGCCTCTCCCAGGAATTCGCGATTTGAAGAGAGAATGAGTCACCGGGGCCGCGCCGGGCACACCCTGCGGGGCTCTGCCTCCTCCTCCTCCTCCTCCTCCTCCTCCTCCTCCTCCTCCTCCTCCTGGGGCTCTTCCCAGCCGGGAATGGCACTGGGATTGGCACTGGCATTGGCCTTGGGACGGGGACATGGCGGGGCTGGGACCTCTGCGAGTCACCTGTGCCCCGGCGGGGCTCGGAGCCGCGCGTTCAGCCAGGTGGCTGCAGCCCCTCCTTCCTCCTCCTCCTCCTCTTCCTCATGCTCCTCTTCCTTCTTCCCCTTCTCCTTCTCTTCCTCCTCCTCCTCCTCTTCCTTGCTCCTCTTCTCTGTTCTTCCTCTTCCTCCTCCTCGTCCCCGGTCCCCCCGACCCCTCCCGGGGCTGTCCAGCCCGGGAGCCCTCGGTTCATCCCCGGTTCCCCCGGGGAATGTTCCCACCTGGCACCGCTGTCCCCTCCGTGGTGACAGGAGTCGGGACTGGCCCTGGCACAGCTCCCCATGGCACATCCTTCCCTAGGGAATATCCCTCCCTATGGAATATCCCTCCCCATGGCACATCCTTCCCTATGGAATATCCCTCCCTATGGAATATCCCTCCCCATGGCATATCCTTCCCTATGGAATATCTTCCCCTATGGAATGTCCCTCGCCATGGCCCCGCTGTCCCTGGCACCTCCTGGCGCATCCCTCCGCGGCTCCCAGCGGTGCCTTTCCATGGCCGGGAATATTTGAGGAGTTCTTAACCAGCCCTCAGCGCCTTCGGAGAGCATGGAACGGAGCGGGGAAACTCCCGGGAGAGGCGCCGGGAAAGCTCCGGGAGCAGAGCTGGGAATCTCCCGGGAGCGGAGCTGGAAAACTCCCGGGAGCGGAGCTAGGAAAGCTCCGGGAGCGGAGCTAGGAAAGCTCCGGGAGCGGAGCTGGAAAACTCCCGGGAGCGGGGCTGGAAAACTCCCGGGACGGAGCTAGGAAAGCTCCGGGAGCGGGGCTGGAAAACTCCCGGGAGCGGAGCTGGAAAACTCCCGGGAGCGGGGCTGGAAAACTCCCGGGACGGAGCTAGGAAAGCTCCGGGAGCGGGGCTGGAAAACTCCCGGGAGCGGGGCTGGGAAAGCTCCGGGAGCGGCGCTGGAAAACTCCCGGGACGGAGCTAGGAAAGCTCCGGGAGCGGGGCTGGAAAACTCCCGGGAGCGGGGCTGGAAAACTCCCGGGAGCGGAGCTGAGAAACTCCCGGGAGCGGCGCTGGAAAAGCTCCGGGAGCGGAGCTGGAAAAGCTCCGGGAGCGGCGCTGGAAAAGCTCCGGGAACGGCGCTGGAAAAGCTCCGGGAGCGGAGCTGAGAAACTCCCGGGAGCGGCGCTGGAAAAGCTCCGGGAGCGGGCGGCACCGGGCCGTGCCAGGACCTCTCCCGGCAGGACAACGGAGGCTTTGTGGGAGTTGTTGTTGCCGCGGGAGCCGCTGGAATCCGCCGGGATCTGCCGGGATCTGCCGGGATCCGCCGGGAGCGGCGGCTCCGAGCCCCGCGGGAGCCGCGGCTCTCCCAGCCCGGGGATCAGGGCCCTTCCGCGGGGTCGGGGTGTCCCGGAGCCCCATCCCCTCCCGGGTGAAACCTCCCGGAATGCCGTGGGAGGGCCGGGAATGCTCCAGCGCTCCCAGCGCCTTTTCCACGCGCGTCCCGCGTTCCCGGGGATTGGTGCCGTGCCAAGGTTCGGGATCAGCGGGAAAATCGGGAATGCCGGAGGGGGAAAGAGCCGGGACTTACCCCGGGAGCCGCCGGTGGATGCTGCGTTCTCCAGCGCTGGCTCCAAATCCCGGGATTACTCATCTGTGTACAAACACAGCCCACATGGCCCGGCCGGGGCGGGGGCAGCTTTTCCAGAGGCACGATCCCGGCAGGAAGCGCCGGGAAGCTGCCGGCACCGGCGGGTGATCCACACCGGCCGGGCTCGGGCGATTCCCAGGTTTTGGGATTTTTTGGGAGCGGGGATGAATCCCGGCTCGCCCCGGAGCGGGACGGGAAAAAGGGAACCCAAAAAAAACCCGGAAACAGCCGCGGCCAAAGGCGGCCGGGATCGGATCCAGCCCGCGAGGAAGTGGAAAAAAGGCAGGAAAAAGGATCGGCTCCAGCCCTCCGTGCATCTCCCGCTCCCAGGGCCTCGGGAGAACGCCCGGAGCTCGCCCAAGAGGAGCCTGGAATTCCAAATTCAAATCTGCCAGTCCTTACATTTGGATTTAAATCCAAGGCTGTTTCCAATCCCAGTCTGCTAAGGAATGGGAGAATCCCAGAGGGGTTTGGGTGGGAATGTGCAGGGACAGCTTTCCTCATCCCAGGCTGCTCCAGCCTGGCCTGGGACACTCCCAGGGCTCCAGGGGCAGCCACAGCTGCTCTGGGAATTCCATTCCAGCCGGGAATTCCTAATTCCCAAGATCCCAGCCCAATCCCCCCTTTCCCAGTGGGAACCATTCCCTGTGTCCTGTCCCTCCATCCCTTTTTCCCAATCCCTCTCCAGCTCTCCTGGAGCCCCTCAGGCTCTGGGATCTCCCCGGAGATGCATTTCCACATTCCTAACATTGGGATATTTTTAGTGACCACTCCGTTAAAATCTGTGTTTAACAAATCCCATAAAATTCCAAACCAGATGGATTTAACAGGAATAACTCCCACCAGGAACCCACCACCGAGACAAAACATCCGTTTGTGCTCCTTCCCTCCACTAGCAAACTCCTAATTTTGGGAAAAGAAAGTTAATTTTAAGATTTTTTTTCTTTTTAATCTTAAGGATTAAAATTAAGATTAAAATTTGTTAAACGAAGATTTAACTCCATTAAAATCTGTGCTTAACAAACCCCATAAAATTCCAAACCAGCTGGATTTAACAGGAATAACTCCCACCAGGAACCCACCGGAAAAAAAATCAACATTTTCCCGCTTTTCCAGAAAAAAAACCCTCCCAAAAATCACCACCTCCAAGGAAAAGCCGCAAACCCCCCAAAACAAGGCCGGCATCCCGAGTTTTCCTTAAGATAAAAAAATTTATTTTCCAGTCTTAGAAAGCAGCTTTCCATGAAGCCCAAAGGTCGTCCCCCCATTCCCAAAGTCCTATAGAAACATAGTAGAACCTCTTCCCGCCAAAAAAATTCCGGAGGGGCGGAATTACAAAACTATCCTGTGCACATTGTGCTTAAACTCCGAAGGCTCGGCAGCTTTCCGAAGGACCTCCCTGCCCAGAGCATCCTGTAAACAAATTATTGCATATTTTCCATAGGGGATCCTCGGGAAAATCCCGCCGGAATCCCGTCCAAGCGGCGCCCGGGGAGGAGGGGAACGGGAACGAGCGGCTCCGGGGAATGCCGGGGTGGGTTGTGCTTGCCTCGGTGGGGTGGGGGAGCTGTGGGAGTTGGGCCACGGAGAGGGAATCGCGTGGGAAGAGCCGATGGATCCGCAGGGCGAAGAGCCGGGATCGAAGCTGAACTCGGTCCCAAAGATCTTCAGGAGTTTGAGGGTGGGAAATGAACAGAAAGATCCCAAATCAGAATGAATTCCGTGAGGTTTTGGGCACCAGCGGTGTTGGCTCCATGGTCAAGGATCCTCTTCCAATGCACAACTCAATTTAAGGAATATCAGGAGAATTCCCCATGCTGTCGCAGCCTCTGGTGGGGATTCCCGGAGTCCCACCTGTGCTAAGGCCAACGGGAGGTGATGGAAGGACAGGGGGTGGGACAGGAATGGCCTGGAATGGCCATCCCGCAATTCCAGGGTGGCCATGGAGAGGGAATCCCGCGGGAAGAGCCAACGGATCTCCGCGGGGTGAAGATCTCGGATGAAATCCAATCTCGGTCCCAAAGACCTTTGGGAGTTTGAGGATGGAAAATGAACAGAAAGATCCCAAACTGGAATGGTTTCCGTGAAGTTTTGGGCACTGCTGGCACGGCCAAGGATCCTCTTCCAATGCACAACTCAATTTAGGGAATATCAGGAGAATTCCCCGTGGATTCTCCACGGTTTCGCAGCCTCTGGTGGAGATTCCCGGAGTTCTCAGCTGTGCTAAGGCCACGCTCCAGCCCCACCGTCGGCATCGATTCCCAAAAAAACCAACCGAGAGGAATTGTGGCCTCTGTAAGGCACCAAAACCATCCCTGGAGCGGCACCCAAGGAGCCTCCCCAGGATTTCCAACCGGGAAAACGATGGATGGAACACACAGGAGGAGGATGGAGCAGGAAGGAGTGGATTTTTGGGAAAGGAGCCCGGTTTCGGGGTGGTTTTGTGTGCGCACGTGTTGCGTTTCCACAGGCATGGAAAAATTCCCCTCTGCTACCTTTGGTATTGGAATTTCTCCTCTGCCATCCACGCCTGGATGGACGGATCCGATCGGAGCGCGTGGAAAAGTCAGGAAAAAGTCACGTCCAAGAGTGGTGAGAAATTTAAAAAAACAAGCCTACGAGAAGAAAAGCAATAAAAAGATGGAGATGGGTGTTGTCCTTGTGCCCAGGATTTTGGGATTGGGATATCTGTCACCAACAACACGGAATGGGAGCGGCAGGAATCCCCAAAGTCCATCCACGTCCTCGCCACAGGGTTGGTCTGGGATCACGGAATCTTGGAATGGTTTGGTGGGAAGGACCTTAAAGCTCATCCCACTCCGTGGGCAGGGACACCTCCCGCTGTCCCAGGCTGCTCCGAGCCTGTGTCCAGCCTGGCCTTGGACATTCCCGGGGATCCAGGGACAGCCACAGCTGCTCTGGGAATTCCAGCGCAGGGAGAGCTCTGGGATAACTTCCATTTTTAAAATGCTGGATGGAGCCGAGCAGGATAAAAATCAAAATCACCCCAGGAGAAGCTTCCTGAATTCCTGAATTTCCTGAGGGACTCCGGACGAGCTCCACCTCCCAATCGGCAATTCCTAACAAACGTCCCCAAAAATGGCCAAAGCTCAGGGGAGCCTCCCAGATGGAATTCCAAAATCCAACAGGAAACACGGAGCTCCAGGATAAGGGATCCCAGCTCCGAGGGGGCTCCCGGGGGTGACCCGGGGGTGTCGTGGTCCAGCTCCCGGTTGTGCTTCCATGACTCCGGGCACGTGTTTTCCATGGATCCAGCTCCAGGATCTCCAGGCAGAGAAGTGACAAAAAATTCCAAATGTGGATTTTTCCTCCCAAAATAGCGAATCCCTATGGAACCCCCCCCACCTTTAAAGCCACACTTTGCACTCCCCAGGCTCTGAGTGATTCCCGCGGGAGCTGTTCCGGCACGGACACGAATCCCGAGGTCCCCGCTGGACCCTCCAGGCGAGGACCGCGCTTCCAAGACTTCTATGGCTTCTGCGAACGTTTTCCTCGAAAAAGGAAAAATCAATCCCAACCCAAACCCAGCCTCAAACTCCAGGCACGGAATGCTAAGGATGGGCGGAACTCCCCAATCCCGAACCTTCCTGCGGCACCCTCCCCAGAGGGGTTTGAAGGATCGCTTCTCCGGGGGAACGGTCCGTAAAAAAGCGGGATAGGACAGGAGGGGAGGAGCTCAGCAGAGCGCCGAGGCCGAGCCGAACTCCCTAATCCCAAACCTTCCCGTGCCGGAGCAGTTTGAAGGATCGCTCCGTCAAAAAGCACGGATCGGGACTGGGGGGAGGAGAACCTCAGTTGTGCTTGGCCCGCCCCCCCCGCAGGTAACTCTTCCACCTCTTGAGGAAGTCCCTGAAGATGGGCGCGGGGTCGACGGAGCCCAGCAGCTGCAGCTGGTTGATGTGCGTGGTGTGGTAGTCCCAGCGCGCCAGGTTGGGCGCCGTGCCCAGCATGAAGTGCCGCAGGTCGTAGACGCTGCCCGAGCCGGTGTCGAAGAGCGGCAGCATGGCCTTGAGCGACGCCAGCCCGCGCTCGTACAGCAGCCGCGCCTCCTTGCCCAGCTTGTCCCCCGCCGTCTCCTTGAGGTCGTAGAGGCCGATCAGCGAGTACATGAAGCCGTTGAGCACGAAGGAGCTGGGCGAGGTGGGGTACTCCTCGTACCAATCGTGGCGGTCCATGAACACGGCCTTGACCCCGCGCCGCTCCGCCGGCAGCTTGAAGGGCGCCGTGGCCCTGAGCGCCGCGCCCAGGAACGCCGGGTCCTTGGTCAGCAGGTAGGCCCTGACCAGCGTGGACATGGCCTGGCCCTGCGCCATGGCCGAGTACCAGCCCGGCTCCAGGGATTTGAAGCCCTCTCCCAGCTTGCGGGTGACCATGATGGGCCAGCCGCCGCGCTCGTCCTGGTTGCGCAGCAGCCAGTGGCTGGCGGCGAAGAAGGCGGCCATGTGCGCCGTGGCCGAGATGGTGACGTTATCCAGGAAGCCGTGGCCCTTGGCCACCAACCTCAGCACCCTCTTGGGCATGATCTTGGTTTGCTTCACCGCCTTGGTGTTGGAGAGCCCCACGCCCTTGCGGAGGTCCGTGAGCAGATCCCGGGTCAGGGTGCTCCAGCTGCTCCGGGCGCCGATGCCGTAGAAGATATCCTTGTCCTTGAGGGCGATGAGCTGCGTGGTGGACACGTAGTGCACGGTGAAGAGCTGGTTCTTCTCCGTGGTCTCCAGCACCACCGAGACGCTGCCGTTGGTCAGCAGCTTCAGGTCGAAGGAGATGATGAAATCCCGGCTGTTGTCCAGCTGCAGGGAGACGCCCTCGGAGGATTCTGGAAAAGCAACCCAAAGAACCTTGCTCAGCACCAGAACATTCCCAGAGCTTTGGAGCATGGAGATGCCCTCAGAGGATTCTGGAAAACCAACCCAAAGAGCCTCGTTCAGCACCAGAACATTCCCACTCCCAGAGTTTTGGAGATGCCCTCGGAGGATTCTGGAAAACCAATCCCAAGAGCCTTGCTCGGCACTGAAACGTTCCCATTCCCAAAGCTTTGGAGCATGGAGATGACCTCGGAGGATTATGGAAAACCAACCCAAAGAACCTCGTTCGGCACCAGAACATTCCTACTCCCAGAGCTTTGGAGATGCCCTCGGAGGATTGCGGAAAACCAAGCCAAAGAGGCTCATTCAGCACCAGAACATTCCCACTTCCAGAGCTCTGGAGATGCCCTCAGAGGATTATGGAAAACCAATCCCAAGAGCCTTGCTCGGCACTGAAACATTCCCGTTCCCAAAGCTTCCAGAGGCTGGCCCCGCTCCCGGGAGGGGTTCCCAGCCTTTCAGCGCAGCCCATCAGTAATTCAGGATTTCTGGGCCGTTTCTCCGGATTTAACTGAGCGGCCGGGGGAATCTGGGAGCAACTCCTTGAGTTTTCCATTAACGTGGGTTTATGGGATGCTCCCGGATGGATTTGGGGCACGGATTCAGAGGATGTGGGGTGGGGACAGGCCACCATCGGGGCAGGGAGCAGGGCCGTTCCCAGGAGGGTTTGGGAGGAAGGATCCATAAATCCCATCTCATCCCAGTGGGATATCTCCCACTTATCTGGGATCTTTCCCCCAGGATGGGGCAGGGATTCGGATGCTCCATGATTTTCCTCTTCTGCAACTCAACCCACAAAGCAGAACTCCCCTTCAATCCCAAAATTCCCACTTCCCTCGGAATAAGGACACTCCAGACCCAGCACCGCCGGAGCTGTCGCATTCCCAAAAAAAGCTCTGCTTTCAGCCAAGGGAAAAAAAAACCCCAGGAATGCTGGGAGCAGGTATTTAGGATCCCCCTGGGATTGATATTTCCATGGCATTTTTCTTTCCCAAACCTGATTGGTTTAATGGGAAAAGCAAGGAATAAAGAGGAATGCGTCAAATTATTCCTTAAACTCCGCCTGGGCAAAGCTCGGCTTGATTTTAAAATTTAAATGAAATAAAGCTCCCAGGCACTTCCGCGGGATAAAATCCAGGGATCTCCGGATTTTCAAATATAAAATCAACTTCTCCCAAAAAATCTTGAGCAGGGGATCAAAGGGAGAATTCACTTGGAAGGATGGGAGCGAATCCTGGATTCCCAGAGGATGCCAAACACTTAGAGAGTCACATAAAATGAAGGGATAAAATCCTCCTGGAAAAGGGAATTGTTTCCTTATTTCTCCTTTGTGACGTGTGGAATTCCCCAGCCATGGGGAATGTTTTTCCCATGGAAAAAACATGTTTTTCTATGGAACCATCACATCATGGGCAGCCTTTCCCGAGGCTCTTCCCACCTCCCAATTAATCCATGGAATTTTCAAACATCTCCTGTTGTCCGCTCCCAATTATTCTGACGGAATGTCACATTTCCAAGGGATAAGCTCAGCGTCTGCCCTGGGAGAAGGAACTTTGGGAATGCAACATTTTGCTCCTCTGGCAGAAAATCCCAAGGAATTCCCATGGGAATTCCCAATTCCTGTCAAGAGAGTTTTATGATCCCTTGGAATAAACGGTATGGGAGGGAATTGGAATGGGGAGGGAAAGGGGAATTTAGGAAGGAATTTAGGGAGGAAGGGAGGAATTTAGGAAGGAATTTAGGAATTAAGGAATTTAAGAAGGAAGGAATTTAGGAAGGAAGGAATTTAGGAAGGAAGGAAGGAATTTAGGAAGGAAGGAAGGAATTTAGGAAGGAAGGAATTTAGGAAGGAATTTAGGAAGGAATTTAGGAAGGAAGGAAGGAACTAAAGGCTGCTCTGCCTTTCCATAAATCCGTGACTCAAGGCCAGCTCGGAGGGGCGGATGCACATCCCAGCCCCCAAATTCCATGGATTCCTGAGCCATCCATGAAGGGTGAGCAGGGAATCCACACCAGATCCCTCCTCCTCTCCTCTCCCCATCTTTATCCACTAAAAAAGTGCTGGACAACCTTTTCCCTGGAGCTGCAGCCCGAGGTGCCAATGGAAAATGACTTCATTGTCCTTTGAAGTAATGGACTCATTAATTCCAGGGATATCGACTGAGGGAAAATCCATTCCGGGTTATTAACGAGCCTGGCCCGGCACAAAGGGAACTTGGGGATGGAAGAATGGATTTCCCTGCGGAATTCCAAACAGAACAGGAGGATCAGGGAGAGGGCACCACGATGGCTCCCAGGAGCAGCCCGGCATCCCTCCTGGAATGGGCACATTCCCAAGGCTCCAGGAGCCTCTGGACAACTCCCAGGGATGCACAGGGCGGGATTTTGGGATGTCCATTGCCAGGAGCTGGACTCAATCCCTGCCGGATCCCTCCCAGCTCAGGATATTCCGTGGTTCTCCCAGGGGTTAACTGGAATTCAAATCCTGCATTTGCCAAAAGCAGCTGTGTCCCAGGGAAAGGGGAGAGATATCCCAGAAATCCCGGGAACAGCCCTTATCTCCCATCTGTCAGCAGCTCCTTATCACATTCCCGGCCTTCCCCAGCGCTTCCAGGACTTTTTTCAGCTTCTATTTTGGGCTGGAAGGCTCAGGGAATGTGAGTCCTCATCCCCCTCCGTGAGTGGATCCAGCCTTTCTCTGGATTTACATAGTGCTGGAAAAGCAGGGATGGGGAGAGAAGAGGAGGGAAAATCCAAAGAGATGGAAATCCAGGGAATGGATGAGAGGAATTCCGGAGGTCCCTTCCAAAGCCAAGTGTTCTGGGAAATGAGGAAGGGAAAGGATGGGAAGGGAAAGGATGGAGGAAAAGGATGGGAAGGGAAAGGATGGGAATGAAGGATGGAGAATGAAGATGGGGAAGGGAAAGGATGGAGAATGAAGGGTAGGGAATGAAGGATGGGAAAAGAAGGCTGGGGAATGAAAAGGATTGGGAATGAAAAGGATTGGGAATGAAGGGTGGGGAAAGAAAATAATGGAGAATGATGGATGGAGAATGAAGGATGGGAAAAGGATGGGGAATGAAAAGGATTGGGAATGGAAAGGATTGGGAATGAAAAGGATTGGGAATGAAGGGCAGGGAAAGAAAATGATGGAGAACAAAGAATGGGAAAAGAAGGACAGGGAACAAAAAGGACAGGGAATGAAGGATGAAAGCAGGATGGGAAATGCAGGATAACAAAAGCACAGCACCCCAGGAATTCCAAGCATCACCCACCAGGACAGGAGAACTCCTTGACTCTGCTGAGCCTGGATTTGTCCCACACTGTGGAGAGGGAGCAGCCCTTGGGCACTGTCCACTCCCCGTCCGTGTCCGTGTCCCTAGCCCTGTCCGTGTCCCGCTCCTGCTCGCGGTCCCCGCCGGTCTCGTACACCTCCACGCGGGGTGGGTTCTCCGTCAGGTTCTTGCTGTAGTGGCTCAGGCCGTACTGGGCGATCTGGATGGGGTAGAAGTAGCCCTGGGGGCCCCACTGCGTGGACAGGGGCACTCCTGCCGGGGAAAAACATGGAAAAGTCAGCGGAATGTGCTCCGGAATTCCTCCTGTGAGCCGTGCTGTGTTGGCACCTCCGGCACAGGGGATGTGGAGGTGGTGCTGTTGGAGAGAAGGCCTGGGCAAGGAGGGCATTGGGCCTTTTCCCACTAAAATCCGGAATTCAGGATTTTTAGGGGGCAGAGGGATCCCAGGCGTGGTCTTCCATGGGATCCTGGGATGGGTTGGGTGGAAGGGACCTTAGAGCTCCTCCTGTTCCAACCCCAATTCCTTCCCTGTCCCAGGCTGCTCCAGCCTGGCCTTGGACACTCCAGGGCTCCAGGGGCAGCCACAGCTGCTCTGGGAATTCCAGCCCAGCCAGGAATTCCTAATTCCCAAGATCCCAGCCCAGGCTCCCCTTTCCCAGTGGAAGCCATTCCCTGTGTCCTGTCCCTCCGTCCCTTGTCCCCAGTCTCTCTCCAGCTCTCCTCCAGGCCCTGCCAGGGGCTCTGAGGATTCCCTGGATCCTCCCCTTTTCCAGGGGAACATTCCCAGCATTCCCAGCCTGGCTCCATCCCCATTCCGCTGTCCCTGGAGCGTCCCACTTATCCTAAAGCACATTTCCAAATCCCTGAACAGATTTTCCCCCGCTCCGGGGCTGGGTTAATCCCAAAGGCTCTTCCATCCCCCACAATCCCTTTAGCATCCCATAAATCCATGCAAATTGAGTCCATCTGTTCCAGGAGATTTTTCCAAGAGTTATTTGACGCTGACAGAGCCACAAATCTCTCCCGTTTTCCCTGGGAGGATTCCCAGACTCTCCAAGCAGGATCTGCCCCAATTCTTCCAGCCGTCCCTGGGACTGAGCTTCCCCACAGGAAAAATCCCAAAAACCTCCCAGGAGAGCACAAACCCTTCCCTAATTTCGGGGTTGGACGATTCCAGGTCTGAAAGAACAGCATCTCAGCCCCTCCCCATATCCCATCCCAATATCCCATCCAGCCCTGCCCTCCGGCAGCTGGAGCCATTCCCTGAGTCCCTCCAGGCCCATCCCACTCATCCTCCAAGATTCCCAGGGATGGAGGTGCCACTGCCACCACCAAATCCCCATTTTCCCATCCCCAACACCAAATTCACCAACATGATATCCCTATTTTTCCATCCCCACCACAAAATCCAGCAACACCAAATCCCGGTTTTTCAATTCCCAACACCAAATCCCCATTTTCCCATCCCCAACACCAAATCCCCATTTTTCCATTCCCAACACCAAATCCCCATTTTTCCATTCCTAACACCAAACCCCCATTTTTCCACCCCAACGCCAAATCCCGATTTTCCATCCCCAGCACCAAATTGTTTTTCCATTCCCAATGCCAAATCCCCATTTTTCCATCCCCAACACCAAATCGTTTTCCCATCCCCACCACCAAATCCCCATTTCCCATCCCCACCACCAAATCCCCATTTTTCCATCCCCAACACCAAATCGTTTTCCCATTCCCAACACCAAATCCCCATTTCCCACCCCCACCAAGCCCAGCTCACTCCGCCCCTCCAGCCCGCCTCACAGAGCCCACCCCACAGATTTTCGGGATCCCCCCGACCCCAAACCCCACCCCACGCACCTTCCACGCCGCTGATGCACTTGACCCTGTCCCTGAGCTCGACGTTGTAGCCCTCGAAGGACATGAAGACGCCGTCGGGGCGGTACGGCGCGCGCTGCGCGTACACCTTGGAGTAGCTGTGCGAGAACTCGAACCTCTCGCCGCCGTCGGCCTGCGCGATCCTCCCGTACACCTGGAAGTACTTCTCCACCCAGGAGAAGGGCAGGAACACCTCGCTGCCCTCGCGCCGCCCCTTCACCGTGTGCTCCTCGTTGATGACGCAGTCGATCTCCTCGTACCGCAGCCCGCCGGCGATTCCCGACGGTCCCGCCGCGGCCTTGGGGTGCTCCCGCGGCGGCGACGCCTCCTCGCTCTGCGGCCGCATCCCCGCGGCGTCGGAGGCGGCGGCGGCGCTCCCGGGGCGCTCCGGGCCCGCGGGGACCCTCGGGATGGCGGAGGAGCGGCCGGAGGAGCAGCGGCTCCAGAGCAGCAGCGAGAGCAGCGCCAGGAGCGAGCAGAGCACCAGGAGAGCCTTGGAGCTGAGCCGGGCTGCCAGGCAGCGCATGGTGCCAGCATTCCTGGGAAAACACCAATGGATATGGGGTCAGGGCAGGGATTTGGGATGGTCCTGGCTGGGAATGGCATCCAGATCGCTATCCCAGACAATGGGGACAGGGAAAGCCACCAGGAGCACCTTGGAGCTGAGCCGGGCTGCCAGGCAGTGCATGGTGCCAGCATTCCTGGGAAAACATGGATGGATATGGGGTCAGGAGAGGGATTTGGGATGGTCCTGGCTGGGAATGGTGCCTGGGACAACATCCCAGACAATGGGGACAGGGAAAGCACCCAGGAGTGAGCATTTCCCAGCATTCCTGGGAAAATATGGAAAACAGGGTGGGATATGGGGTCAGGGCAGGGATGTGGGATGGTCCCAGCTGGGAATGGCATCCAGATCGCTGTCCCAGAAAACAGGGACAGGGATAGCCACCCAGGAGGGAATTTGGGGTTCCAGACCCCCCCCCCCAAGCCATGGGGGCAAAGGTTCGATCGTGGGAAAGGATGGGAAGGAACGGGAACCGCCAGAGACATTGGAATTAACTGTTGGAGCTTTCCAGCATTGGAATTTCAACCACCGGAATTTTCAAGCTTTGGAACTTTCAGCCATTGGAATCTTCAAATAATGGAATTTTCAAACAGTGGAATTTTCAACCATTGGAATTTCAACCATTGAAACTTTCAACCAATGGATCTTTCAACCACTCGAATTTTCAAGCATTGGAATTTTCAACAATTGGAATTTCAAACATTGGAATTTTCAGCCATTCGAATTTTCAACCATTGCAGCTTCCAACCGTTTCCTGAGAAAAAATTCCAAGCTGGAGGCTGGATGGCTTCCAATCTGGACTCTCAAATCCCAAACAGAATTCCCAAAATTCACCGTGTTCGGCTTTTCTTGTGGGAAGCTTTTTCTTTGGAGCAACCCTGCCAAGAAAATTCCAGCTCCGTGCAGAGCTCCGGCTCGGAATGAGCCCCGACAATGGAATTGCTGATGATCCCATTTTTCCTGAGGCATCCAGCAAAATCCACGGGAGAGGGAAGCTCAGGATTGGGATCAAGCCATTCCCGGCAGCTCTGCTGAAAATTGGGGAAAAAGGAATTTCCCAAGTTTGGGAAGTCTGACAGTCCCGAGGGGAGACTGGAGAGGGAGACTGGAAGTGCCAGCTCCCAACCCTCGGCCATTCCCGGGAATTCTCCTCCCAAACCACTTGGATCCAGCAGGAGAGGCCTGGGAAATCCAACCTTCCCTATTCCAGCCTGGAGTAATTCTTGGGAAGAAGTCTGGAAACGCCTGGAATTCCCTGGATCAGCATTCCCAAAATGCTTTGATCTCCAGCTGGATCCCACTGGGAACTCCAGCTTGGATTTCTCCCTTGGGAATTCGTATTTTCCTGAAGTTTCCCACAGTGGGGTCAACCCCAAGCGACAAAACCCAGGATAAATCTAATAATAATCTCCAAATTTTAGGATGAAGTGGAAAATCTGGGAATTTTCTTGGGAAGGATCCTAAAGATCCAAGCTCCAGTTTGATCCCTGATTTCCCACACGATCCCAAAGCCTCTCCACAATCCTGGCAGGTGAAATTCCAGGGTTTTCCCTGCCGTCCGTGGGGATAATGAGATGTGATATGCAAATGAAGCTCATTAGCATATCCCCGCATCAAACAATCCCAGAGTTTTCCTGGGAATAATTCCCCAGGGATGCTTCCCAGGAATTGCTGGGAACAGCTCCCAAAGCCAGGGAATTCCACACTTCCCACTTTTCCAAGGTGAGGCTTCACCTCCTCCCCCTCACTCCCACCCTCGGGAGCTGCTCTGGATCCAGGAAAACCTTGGAAAAGCTTCGGGATCGAGGCAGGACAACCCCTCCAGTTTATCCCTGAAAGCCCGGAGCCATCTGCCTGCTCCAGCTGGGAATTCTCCACCGGGATCAGCCTTAACCCTTGAGGGAAAAGCAGGAAAAGCAGGATACAAATTCCAGTTATCCCAGGGAATGAACAGGAACAGGGAAAAGCAGCTCCACTCTCACCTTAGGCAAAGGGAATCCTTGGAATTCTAACGCATCCCGAGGCTCCAGCGGCAGCAATTCCCGGGGTTTCAGGCGATTCCTCTCGGGATTCCTGCAGGGACGTGGAGGGAAAACAAGGAATCATGGACGCGCTCCAGGAGCCGCAGCAGTGCCGGAGCGGCGTTTTCCCTGGAAAAATCCCACAGAAATCCCAGAAAAACCCTCGGCTCCCGGGGCCGGATTCCAGGCGGGGCGGGATCCCGAGGGATGGGAGCGGGGATGTCACTTCCTCCTGCCGCCCCCCTGCCCACCTGACCCCGATCCCGATCCCGAGGAAATCCCGGTGGCGCTTCCTGAGCCGCTCCCGCACAATTCCAAAGGAAAAGCCTCCGTGGGAAGCATCCCGGGTTCAGCCCCCGGTGCTGCCACCAAGGGAAGAATTCCAAGGGAAAAGCTTGGAATCCTCAGCCTCGGATCCAAGCGGGGGCTCTGGAATTCCTCCCGGAGCTCCGGGGGTTTAACTCCCCGAATTCCAGCCTTTATTCCCAGAAGAATTCCCAGGGTTTTTTGGTTTTTTCCCAGCTTTTTTACTGCTGTTGCGTTTTCCCAGATCAAATCCAGGGGAAAAACCCTCTGGATTTTTTAATCCCTTAAAACAGGAATGAGCCCCTGGCACCCTCAGGATCCATGGATTTCTCAGGAATCAGGACTCCAACCTCTGGAATTCCCTCCCATCCTCTCCCGGTCCGGCAGAGCCTGGAAAATCCCTCCCCCATTCCCTCCCCGGAGCATTCCCAATCCCACAAAACCTCTGCTGGCAGATTCCCCTGGAAAAGGTTTGGTTTTCCAAGGATTCCAAAGCAAACAGAATTCCAGGTGTTTTTCCAGCCACATCCAACACACCCCGGCCCTTTTCAAATCCCATGGGAATTTTTCCCAGGAATTAGCTCCATAAATCCCTTTGATCTCCATTCCAGTTCCTGCCGGAGCCTGCTGGGAATTTTTTCCCTCTAATCCTCCCCCCTGGAAGCTCCATTTCCTAATTCCTAAGAATTCCAATTTCCCTGGAAAGCCGGGATGGGCCTCCGCTGGGAATGCTGGAAAAGAGATCCAAGGGAGAAATCCCCCGGGAATGGCTCTGCCAGCACCAGGAAAAACAGGATTCGGGCCCTGAATCCTCCAGGAATTCCCAACACTGCATCCAAAGGCAAATTCCAGGCTCAATTCCAGCCTCAGCCAAGCACCAGCTCCCGCAGATCACGGAATCCTGGGATGCTCTGGAAAGGCCCTTCCGCCTTCCCGGCAATCCCGAGGATGGATTTGCTCTGATGGCAAAAAAACCTGGGAATGGCCAGGCTGATCCCGGAGCTTTTCCACTCGGGAAGCTGTTCCAGGGAATGTGCGCGGCTGTGGCTCCCAGCAGCCGCTGGAATCACGGAAAACATGGAAGCAAATCCAGGGATTTTGACACTGCTGCATGCTCCAAGGAAACAGGATTTTCCTGGAGAGGCTGGCAAGGAAATTCGGAATTTCCTGTTGGGAATTCCAGGAAATTCCTCACCATTCCCGTGAGGATGCAAAGGCTGCCCATCCCTGGATCATTCCCTGCTGCAGGTGAGCATTCCCAGCCTGGCTCCAGGCCCTGCAGCAGCTCCCTCTTCCCACCCCATCCCTTCCGTGGAACACCAGGAATTCCCTCCTTTTCCCCTAATGTTTTGTGCCTGATCCAAAGGCAACCGAGGGGAAGTTTTCCTGGATTTTTCCAATTTTTCCTGGATTTTTCCCTGATTTTTCCTGGATTTTCCCCTGATTTTCCCCAAATTTTCCTGGCTTTTTCCCTGATTTTTTCCAGATTTTTCCTGGATTTTCCCCTGATTTTTTCCAGATTTTTCCTGGATTTTTCCCTGATTTTTCCTCAATTTTTCCTGGCTTTTCCCCTGATTTTTTCCAGATTTTTCCTGGATTTTCCCCGGATTTTTTCCGGATTGTTCCCAGATTCTTCCCGGATTTCTCCCGGATTTTTCCCGGATTTTTCCCTGATTTTTCCCGGATTTTTCCCTGATTTTTCCTGGATTTTTCCCGCTGCCAGAAGAGGAACTGCTCCTTTCCAAGGCGGATTCCAGGGAGCTTCCATGGGAACATTCCCAGGGCGCTGCTCCCGCTGGAAGCCAGGCTTGGAAGGAAGCAGCTCCGAGATTCCGTGTTTGGAAACAAATTCCGCGGAGCCAGAGGCTTCGGAATCAGCGCATTCCAAGAAAAATTCGCCGTTCCAAAGGAAAAGGAAAAGCTCCAAAGGATCCAAAGGACCTTTTTCCAACCATTCCCAGCTCCCGCAGGAATGGGGTTTGGGAAGTGCCATTCCAGTGGGAGAGGGAGCGCTCGGATCCAGGAAATCCTGGAATTTCAAATCCATCGGGACGCTCCAAATCCCTGCTTTGCTCAGATCCAGATCCCAGAATTCTCCTGAGCCGAGGGAAGCTGGGATTTCATGGAAAAGCTGCCGCTCCCAAGCCCTGCTCCAGGAGATTCCCACATTCCCTGAGTTTTCCCTCCAGCGGGAATCTGCCCATCCTGCATGCTCCAGAGGCTCCGGAATTCTCAGCTCCGGAGCTGGAATTTGCACCGAGGGATCCAAACATTCCAGGGGTGGAATTCCCAGTGGAGCAGCCGGAATTCCAGCCCAGGAGAAGGGATTTGGGAACAGCTCCCGGGGAAGAATTTTGGGATCAAAAATGGCTTTTTTTCCCCCAAGGCCAGGCACACTCAGAAGGATTTTTCCAGGTAAAAAGGAAGTGGGATATCCATAGAATCCCATGCTGGGAATTCTGGTCTTTCCAGGCTGGAAGTGCTGGAATTCCTTTCCTTAATCCCAAAACTCTCCAGGCTCCCAGTCCCCGCCATGGCTGAGTGGGATGAGGTTCCCAAAAAAGTGAGTTTTCCCCACACCAAATTCCAGGGAAATCCAGGTTTTTCTGGAAAAAAAATCCCCCAAAAAATCGATCCAAACCCAGCCTGTGGCTCCTGGGAACAGGGAATTCCACCTCTGGGATTTTGGGATTTGCGGCCCAAAATTCGGGAATGTTTTCACCCAGCCTGGAGTCGGAGCTGGAATTCCCAAAGGGAAAAATCCCCATTTTTAACAACCTAAACTCGAGGAAAACCCTTCTGCTTCCCAAAAAACGGAAAATGGAACAGGAACAGCCCCCAAAAAATTCCATGGAATATCGTTTTCCAAAGGCTCCTCCCCTCAGGAGCACGAGCCAGGGAATTGCATCATCTCTAAGGTCTTTCCAAGCCAAAGCATTCCAGAATCCCAGGATTATCCCGGGAAAAAAAAAAAAAAAAAAAGAAAAAAAGGATTTTATGAGAGCAGGAATTCCTTATCAAATCCATTCTCCTGCCTTGGGAGAGTTCCAAGACATTCCAAGAGGTGGGAAAACAAAATTATCCTGGAATTTCTGCCCCCTGTTTGCCCAAGGTCCAAAGATCAGCTGGAAAAGCAGAAGGACCTTGGTTTTCCAGGATTCCCAAACCATTCCCGAGGTTCAGGAGTCGCTGGAGGGGAAAAAATGCTTTGGAAAGCACAAAGTGCAGGATCTGAGCCCAAATTCCCGAGGAAATTCCAACCCCAGACACATCCATTGAATCTTTTCAGGATTGTTACCCCTGGCCGAGTTGGGAATCCCAAAATATCCTGAAAATTCCCTTTTTTTTTTTTTTTCCCTCAGCCAGTTTTAACCAGGAGGACTTGGAATTCCCACGGCCAATGGAAAAGCCAAAAGGCTCCAATTCCTGACTGGAAAAATAATAAATTAAAATTCCCACTTTTTTTTTTTTGGGCTGCAATTCCCGGATTCCAAGGGGAAGGACAGGAAGGTTCCATTCCTGGATTTGCAGGGATCCTGGAGGGAATTCCAAGGTGTTTTTTGGGATGGGAGCTCCAGTAAATTCCTCCCATTTGTGCCCTCCTGATTTCTGGGATAATGAAACTCCCAAGATCTCCCTAATTCTGGGATTTCTCCCACTTTTCCACACCAGGCTGATCCAGTCCTGGAATGTGCTCCTGATCCCAGCCTTGCTCCAGCTCCCACAAAAATTGGGATTGTTTGGGTTTTCCCCATTTCCCGCCAGGAAAATTCAATATTATTTGGATTTTCCTCTTCCCCCCCGATGTTCCTCAGGATCTCTCCCCCTCGAGCTGTTCCAGAGGGTGAGAATTCCCAAAAATAAGCTCACCCAGGCCATGCCTTGGGATTAAATCCTATCCAGGACTATTCCCACAGAAAATTCCCAGAGCTGCAGCTCCCTGAGCCAATCCAGCTGTTGCCTCGCCTGGAGTTTCCCAGGAAAAGCTTTCCAGCTGGAATCACCCTGCACATTCCAGAAGCTCCTGGAAAGCCATCGGGATGGAAATTCCATGGGCTGGCACCCCTGGGATACCAAAACCAACATTCCTGGTGGGATTTGTGTCCATGAGCTCCACAAGTCCATGGAAAACAGAGCAGAGCCCTCCCCGGCCGCTCCAGCCTTTTCCTGGGATAATGGAAGGAATGGGATCAGCTCCCAAACCACAGCATTCCATGGATCCAGGATTGTCCCCCAAGCTTAGCCAGGTAACACAGAAATCCCTGGAACTGCACGGAAATCCTTGGAACTGCACGGAAATCCCTGGAATGGCACAGAAATCCCTGGAACTGCACAGAAATCCTTGGAACTGCACGGAAATCCCTGGAACTGCACAGAAATCCCAGGATTTTCCAGGGCTGAGAGCCCTCGGTGATCCCCGCTCACTCCCGCTGGAGTTTGGATCACCCCAAATTCCAGGATTTCCAGGCAGGACTCGCAGCGCTGGAGCCTGGGGGTGTTCCTCAACATCACAGCCCCAAATCCCTGAATTCCATACCCCAAATCCCTGAATTCCATAGCCCCAATCCCTGAATTCCACAGCCCCAATTCCTCAACACCACAGCTCCAAATCCCTGAATCCCACAGCCCCCGTTCCTGAATTCCACAGCCCCAATTCCTGAATTCCACAGCCCCCATTCCTGCACCCCAAATTCCCACATTCCCGCACCCCGTATTCCCCCAGCCCGTGTCCTGTATTCCTGCCTCTCCCAGCCCATATTCCCCTATCCCAAATCCCCTATTCCCGTATCCCAGATCCCGTGTTCCCGTATCCCAAATCCCATATCCCAAATCCCATATCCCAAATCCCCTATTCCCAATCCCCTATTCCCTCATTCCAGGCTCTGTCAGCAAGCCCAAGGCGGCCCGAGCACGCCCAGCCCGGCCAGCCGCGGGTAATCCCGCTGCCCCGCCTCTCTGCCATTCCCATTCCCGTTCCCGTTCCCATTCCCGTTCCCGATCCCGGAGTTCCCGGAATTCCCGGGATTCCCGGTTCGCTCCCTACCTGCTCCCGGGGCCTGGCGGGCGGCGGAACCCCCGCGCGGGGCAGCGGGGGGAGCACGGAGGGGCAGCGCCGGGCCCCGCCCTCGCGCCGCGCAGCCAATGGGAGCGTGCGGGGGGCGGTGCGCGCGCGGGGCGCCAGCCAATAGGAAGGCGCGGCGCGGCGGTGCCGCCGCCACAACGGCGCCGGGCAGGGCGGGGCGGGGCGGAGGCGCCACCGCCCCGGGGACACCGGAACCGCTGCCGTCGCTGCCTCGCCCCCACGCGGCGGCTCCGGTGCCGCCTCACCGCGGCTCCCGTTAGCACCGGCGCACCCGGAGGGGAGCGGCGGGAGCAGCCCCGCCCCGCCTTCCCGCGAGAGCGGCGCGCGCGGGCGCGGCCTGGCGGCGGCCAATCAGAAACGCGGGCTTGGAGGGCGGGGCTTCCGGGCGGAGAGCGCAGCTGATTGGTTATGCCAAGCCCCGCCCATCGAGCGGTCACGTGGCGCCGGCGCGTGACGCAGGCTCCGCAGGCTTTAATTCTAATAATTAACGGGGGGGAGTAATTAATCATTAATTAATTAAAGGAACCGAGCGGGAGGGGGGAAAGGCGGCTTTCCTGCCGCAGGGCGGGCGGGGAGGCCCTCGGGGAGAGCTCGAGAGTATTGGGAAGCTTCCCTCATGGGAAAGGTCCCGCCGCGGAGCGGCGCCGGGCAGGGCTGGAGCCTCACCTCACCCTGAGGGAGTCACAGCCCCGGGGACAGGGAATGCTCGAAGGGTTGGCTCCAGGGGCTTCTCCAACACGAACCATTCCATGATTCCAAGCGAATTCCAAACCCTAAGAACCGTCGATGGGGAGCAGCGGCTCGGGGCTGAGCGCAGGGCAATCCCGAGGGAACGGCGATCCCGGGAATTGTGGCCCTGCCAGCCGGAGCTGTTGCTGCGCCACAGCCGGAGCAGCATCCCGGGCACGGGAAAAGCAGGAATTGCGGGGGGAATCGGGATCCGGGCTCCCCCACGCTCCGCATTCCCAAATTCCCGTGATTTTCCGGGAAAACAGCCCCGATCCAGGAGCAGGGAGCGGCACCCTCCCATCCCAGTTTTCCCTTGGTTTGCCGGGGAGCTGGAATTGCTCCCATGAGCAGCATCACCCCCAGAATTCCCATATTTTCCTCGTTTTTTCCTCAGATCCGAAAGGAAACCGGGGGTGGAGGAAATAGTGGCAGATGGGAAGGGAAGAACTCCATGAATTTTTCATGGCGGGGGCCGGGATTGGAGCAGCTCGGGATTCATCCTGACCTTGATCCTGCCTCCATCCCCTTCTGGCACATTCCGTCCCCAAAACCACAGCTCACTTTTCCCAGAAAACCCTCAATTCCTTGGAAATCAGGGCTCTGTGCTTCCCAGCAGGGTGCCATTCCCATTTCCCTGGCATTTTCCATGATTTCCCCACCCCACCCCACAGATCCCTCCCAGCGGTGCCAGGATGCTGGGAAAGCGCTGGATCTGCTGGGTTTAGGTTATTTGGGAGATCCTGGAAAAACGGGAGCACCCCAGCCCCTGGAATTGGGCGGGAATGAGGGATGGGAGTGCTGCTCAGCAGGTGGATCAGGATTCATTCCACTGAGAATTCCTTGGAAGTGCGGGGAGAGCAGGGTTTGGGATTGGAGGGAAGGGCCCCGGTCAGAAGTTTTCCTTGGAAAATCGGAAGCCGAAGCGCCGGCAGTGCTCACGAATGACCTTGGCGAGGCCCCGGGAGCCGCAGAAGAACACATGGACCTTCCCGCGCTGCTCCTGGGCCAGCTTCCCAAAAACCTGCAAGGGGATGTGCCTGGATCCGGGCGGGGAATGAGGGGGGGTCTGCAGTTCCCTTCCAACCCAACCCATTCCAGGATTCCCTTACCCCCTGGGGCCGGATCAGGGGCTTGGAATGAGGTGATCTTTGGGGTCACTTCAAACCCAACCCATTCCTTGATTCTTTGATTCCATTCCATGATCCCTGAGCTGGATCAGATGGCTGGAATGAGGTGATTGTTAGGGTCCCTTCCAATCCCACTCATTCCATGATTCCCTGATCCCCAGGGCCAGGGCAAAGGCTTGGAATGAGATGACCTTTCAGGTCTTTTCCAACCCCAGTCATTCCTTGATCCCTGAGCTGGATCAGAGGGCTGGAATGAGATGATCTTTGGGATCCCTTCAAACCCAACCCATTCCAGAATTCTCCGATCCCATTCCATGATCCCTGAGCCAGATCAGAGGGCTGGAATGAGATGATCT
The DNA here is from genome assembly GCA_036630365.1 of Acanthiza pusilla. Taxonomy (NCBI): domain Eukaryota; kingdom Metazoa; phylum Chordata; class Aves; order Passeriformes; family Acanthizidae; genus Acanthiza; species Acanthiza pusilla. Next base: position 19,567,274 of record JAXCHO010000004.1, on the reverse strand, counting down.
TTGGGGTCCCTTCAAACCCCAGTTATTCCCTGATCCCTGAGCTGGATTATAGGGCTGGAATGAGGTGATTGTTGGGGTCTCTCCCAACCCAACCTAACCCATTCCATGATTCCCTGATCCCATTCCCTGATCCCTGAGCTGGATTAGAGGCTTGGAATGAGATAATCTTTCCATTCCCTTCCACCCCAACCCATTATTCCCAGATTCCATGATCCCTTCCCACTCCGGCACAGCCCAGCCTCTCCATGCCCTCCTGGCGTTCCCATTCCCTGGATCCGGTGTCCCGGTGGATCCCCGCTCCAAGGAGCACCCGTGGGGTGCGGCTCCGTGCCTCCGCGGCTCACCTTGCTCCAGTCGGGGCGGCCGGGCTGGGTGCGGGTGCACAGCCCCGTGATGGAGTCGCGCTGCTCCTGGGCCGCCAGCAGGTCCAGGGCCACCTGCAGCCCCAGCGCCTTCATGTCGCCCTTGCCCAGGGCCGAGGTCATGTACAGGTGCAGCTCCAGGAACTTCCCTGGCAATTCAGGGAATCCTGGATCCGGCCCCGCTCCGCGCTCCCGGATCGGGGTGGGGGATCTCCTGGGAATGGTTCCGGGCGCTCCTGGATTGGGGTGGGAGATCTCCTGGGAATGGTTCCGGGCGCTCCCAGATCGGGGTGGGGGATTCCTGGGCATGGCGCCGGGCGCTCCCTGCTCACCTCCCGGCTCCAGCTCTGCCTGCTCTGTCTCCAGCTCGGCCAGGAGGCTGAGGAACCACTCGAAGTGCTGCTGGTCCCGCGTTATCCAGATGAAATCCACCTGGAAGGGCCCGGAGCCTCAGCTGGGGCAGCCACCGGCTCCATCACCGGATCCCTCACCAGATCCATCACCCGATCCATCACCAGATCCCTCACCAGATCCCATCACCGGATCCATCACCGGATCCCATCACCGGATCCAGCCCCCTCTTCCCAAACCTCCTGGATGCCAGGGCTGCTCCTGGGCTCTGCACATCCTGGAGCCTGCAGCCCATCCCGAGGCACTACAGGATCCCCCATCCCATCCCATCCCATCCCATCCCATCCCATCCCATCCCATCCCATCCCATCCCATCCCATCCCATCCCATCCCGCTCCCATTCCCACCTTCTGGAGCGCCATCTCCTCATCGCGCTGCTCCTCGCTCCAGGAGAAGTGGCAGCTGGGGCAGCTCCGCTTCCGCCGGCGGTACCTGCACGGGGATGGGCACTTCCTGCATTTCCCACTCCTTCCTGCATTTCCCGCTCCTTCCTGCATTTCCCGCTCCTTCCTGCCTTTCCCACTCCTTCCTGCATTTCCCACTCCTTCCTGCCTTTCCCGCTCCTTCCTGCCTTTCCCGCTCCTTCCTGCCTTTCCCGCTCCTTCCTGCATTTCCCGCTCCTTCCTGCATTTCCCGCTCCTTCCTGCCCTTTCCTGCTCCTTTTTTCCCTTCCTGTTCTTTCCCACCTCTTCCTTCCCGGTGCCCTGTTGGAATCCCAAGGAAGAGGCATCAGAGAACAGATCTGTGTTCTGTTGGATGGATGTTTGGGATTTGGGATGTTTGGGATTTGGGATACACTTTAGGATGTGGTGCACATCCCGGATCCGGTTTGGGGTGTTCCCTGGGATGTTCCCGAGTTCCCAGGCTGCCGTGGGCCCCACCTGAACATGATGCTCTGCAGGATGGACGCGAAGGGCGTGATCCCAATGCCGGCTCCGATGAGCACGGCGTGCTCCGAGCTGAAGATCTGCCGGCTCCGAGTGCCGTAGGGACCGTCCAGGTAGCACTGGGAGAGACCCAGATCCGGGGAGATCCAAACCCAAAAAACCCAAGCCCAAAAAACCCAAACCCGGGGAGATCCAAACCCAGAGAGATCCAAACCCAAAAAACCCAAACCCAAGGAGAGACCCAAACCCAAAAAAACCCGAACCCAGGGAGAGACCCAAATTCAGGTAGAGACCCAAACCCAAAAAACCCGAACCCAGGGAGAGACCCAAACTCAGGTAGAGACCCAAACCCAAAAAACCCGAACCCAAGGAGATCCAAATAAAGGGAGAGACCCAAGCCCAGGGAGATCCAAACCCAGGGAGAAACCCAAACCCAGGGGGAGACCCAAACCCAAAACCAAACCCAGGAAGAGATTCAAACTCAGGGAGAGAACCAAATCCAGAGAGATCCAAACCCAGAGAGATCCAAACCCAAAAAAATCAAACTCAGGGAGATCCAAATAAAGGGAGAGACCCATGCCCAGGGAGATCCAAACCCAAAAAACCCAAACCCAGGGAGAGACATGGCCTGGACAGGAACATGGATGGGGTGGTTGGACACACGGATGGGGTGGCTGGACACACGGATGGGGTGGCTGGACACACGGATGGGGTGGCTGGACACACGGATGGGGTGGCTGGACACACGGATGGGGTGGCTGGACACACGGATGGGGTGTCCAGGCACACACATGATCCCCCAGGAATGCTGATCCCAGCCCAGCTCCCAGGAGCCAGGAAATGCAGGATCATCCTCACCTTGACACTGCAGCTCCGGTGGGTGTGCCCCATCCTGGTGGATCCCTGGGGGCAGAAGGGAGCAGTGACAGCTCCTCCCTTCCCAGCCCTTCCCAACCCCGCAATTCCCTGGATTTGGGGGTTTTCCCACCAGGCCGCACACACTTCCAGCTATCCTGGCAGCACCATAATATCCAAGGAATTTCTCCAAAAGGAGCTGTATCCCATTTGGGATCGTCTCTCCAGGCGATCCTCTGGCTGTGACCCCTGGGGCTGGGGACAGGGCTCACCCCTCGCTCCAGGTCGTTTCCCGGGAAAGCAGCTCCGTGGGCTCGGAACGACGTCAGCTCCACGGCTCCGTCCCTGCCGGTGGCCACGGATCCCCCGGAGCCTTCCTGGGAAACCAAGGCCAGGAATCACGGCTGGGACAATCCCAGGGATCTGCTGTCCCTCCGCCACGAGGGACACAAAATCCTTCAGGGCTGGACAAGCAGGGAATGTGCATCCCCAGGGATTCCCCGGAGCCCACCGCGGCTGCAAACCAGGATGATCCCAGGGGATCCACTCAGCGTCCAGCTGGAGCTGTCCCTTCACCTGATCCCAACCCCACTGACCTGTCCCCAGCTCCAGCCCTTCCCAGGCAGCTCCGGCTCCGTGCCGGACAATTCCAGCTGCTGGAAGTACTCGTAGAGCTTGTTGGTCCATTGGCCCAGGGCCCGGATGTGCAGCCAGAGGGTTCCTGTGGGATAGAGCACGGGATCCTGGAATCCTTTGGATGGGGGAGAACTCAAAGTTCATCCCATCCCATACCTTCTGCTATCCCACAGTGCTCCAAGCCCCATCCAAGCTGGAAAAACACCACCCTGGTGATGCTGAATGGATCCCAGGGATGGAGAACATTCCAGGGGTGGAAAAGCAGGAATGCTGGAATTTTCCCTGACCTGGCTGCTCGGGAGCGCTGCTGATGGAGAAGGGGTGCCACTCGTAGGCGGCGATGGCCGGGATGTTCAGGAAGACGTAATCTCCTGGCTGGAAGTGGAAGGATTCTGGCCTCTGGATCACCAGGTGGGTCACCTGCGGGAAAAGGGGAGCGGGAAAACTGGGAATAGTCAAAGGGTACCAATCTCTGTCCCGGGAAGTGCAGCTGGAATTCCGGGTTGTGTTCCCAATTCGAATGCTCAGGGATGTGCCCTAAAAACGAGATTGTTCCCCAGTCACTGCCCGGTTTGGATTGAACAAAATCCCAGTTCAGACTGGCCTCAAACTGCGGGATTTTGGGAAAAAAAAATCAGAGTTCCGGGAGTTTTCATTCTGCTCCCGTTGTTCCGTGAGTTTTCACTTGAAAAAATAGGGAAAAAGGCTCGAAAATAAAGGAATTGCTTTTGCCTCCCACTGCAATCCACAGTCCTTTCCATGGTCATTTGTTCCTTCATTCCCAGTGTCCCAGGAGGAGGTGCGATGGGCTCAGGGATTTTGGGATTTGGGATGTGGGATGGATGGGATTTGGGATGGATGGGATGTGGGATGGATGGGATCTGGGATGTTTGGGATCTGGGATGAATGGGATGTGGGATGTCCGGGATTTGGGATGGATGGGATGTGGGATGTGGGATGTTCGGGATGTGGGATTTTTGGGATGTGGGATGTTCAGGATGTGGGATTTTTGGGATGTGGGATGTTCAGGATGTGGGATGTTTGGGATGTGGGATTTTTGGGATGTGGGATGTTTGGGATGTGGGATGTTTGGGATGTGGGATTTTTGGGATTTGGGATGGATGGGATCTGGGATTTTCGGGATTTGGGATGTTCAGGATTTGGGATGTGGGATTTTTGGGATTTGCCCACCTTGGAGGGGAGCAGCTTGGCCTCCAGGATGCGCAGATTCCCCGCCCGGCGCCAGGCCCAGCCCAGCACCTTCTCCAGGAAGAACAGGGAGCCTGGAATCAGGAACCACTTCCAGAAGTGGGGCCCGTGCAGGAGCAGCAGGAGCCACACGGAGATGTAGGACAGGTGGCTCCAGTAGAAAACCTGGAATGGTGGGAATGGAACACGCTGGAGCCACACGGTGCTTCCTGCTGGGGCTGTCTGGGCATCCCAGTGGGAGAAGGGAATTCCCAAGGGAATCCTGGGGTCACTGGGATTTGGGCTGGAAAGGACCTTAAACCAACCCCGACACCTCCCACTGCCCCAGGCTGCTCCAGCCTGGCCTGGGACATTCCAGGGATCCAGGGACAGCCACAGCTTCTCCGGGAATTCCATCCCAGCCCTCCCCACCAGGAATTCCCAATTCCCAAGATCCCATCCGTCCCTGCCCTCCGGCAGCAGGAACCATTCCCAGTGTCCTGTCCCTCCATCCCAAATCCCATTCCTCCCCAAACTGGGACTGTGGGGTGTCCAGGGGGCTTTTGGGGCACCCACGGCCCCTCCCCGGTGCCCCATCCCCGGGATCCGAGCGGGAATTCCCGCGGGAGTCACCTGGAAGTGTCCCCCGCGCCGCACGCAGGGCAGGGAGCACAGCAGCATGGCCAGCAGCAGCGCCAGCAGCGCCAGCCCCGTCTGGGGGGCAGTGCCACCCACGCCGCCCCCGCCGGGCCGCGCCCGCAGCAGGAACTCGCCCAGGGCCACCCGCCGTGCCAGGCCTGGGGACAGCGGGGACATCAGCACCGCCGCCCCCGGGGACAGCGGGGACATCAGCACCGCCACCCCCGGGGACAGCGGGGACAGCAGCACCGCCACCCCCGGGGACAGCGGGGACAGCAGCACCGCCACCCCCGGGGACAGCGGGGACAGGGGGAACATCAGCACCGCCACCCCCGGGGACAGCGGGGACAGGGGGGACATCAGCACCGCCACCCCCGGGGACAGCGGGGACAGCGGGGACATCAGCACCGCCACCCCCGGGGACAGCGGGGACATCAGCACCGCCACCCCCGGGGACAGCGGGGACATCAGCACCGCAGCCCCCGGGGACAGCGGGGACAGCGGGGACATCAGCACCGCCACCCCCGGCTGTGCCACCCCCGGCTGTGCCAGCCCCGGCCGTGCCAGCCGCGCTGCCGCAGGGCTGTGGCGCTGTGCGTTGCGGGGTTGGCCATGCCGGGGTTGGGATGATCCCGCTCGGGGCAGCGCAGGGCAGGGCAGGGCAGGGCAGGGCAGGGCAGGGCAGCGCAGGGCAGGCAGGGCAGGGCAGGGCAGGGCAGGGCAGGGCAGGGCAGGGCAGGGCAGGGCAGGGCAGGGCAGGGCAGCGCAGGAGCCCTCGGCGGGAGCCGCTAGAGGGGGATCGGAGCCCGCGGCTGCTGCGCCCGGCCCGTGACCTGTGTCCTGCCCGTGCCCTGTGCCCTGCTGTCCCCTGCCCGTGCCCTGCTGTCCCCTGCCCGTGACCTGTGTCCTGCCCGTGACCTGTGCCCTGCTGTCCCCTGCCCGTGCCCTGCTGTCCCCTGGCCGTGCCCTATGCCCTATCCGTGCCCTCCTGTCCCCTGTCCATGCCCTGTCCGTGCCCTGTCCGTGTCCTCTGCCCTATCTGTGCCCTCTGCTTTGCTGTCCCCTGTCCGTGCCCTGTCCGTGCCCTGCTGTCCCCTGTCCATGCCCCGTCCCGGCCGAGGCATGGTGCCCGCCCCGTGCCACCCTCGGTGCCGCCCGGCGCAGTACCCATCCCATCCCTGTATCCCATCCCATCCCATCCCATCCCATCCCTGTATCCCATCCCACCCCACCCCACCCCGCCCCTCGCCCCCAGCCCGGCACTGACCGGCGTGTGCCAGGTGTGCCCCCGAGTGCGCGGTGGCCAGCGCCAGCACCAGGTAGCCCACGAGCTGATGGCCCCGCACGTGGCGCTCCAGCGGGAACAGCTCCGCCAGCGGCGTGGAGCGGAGCCGAGTGAGCGAGCGGCGCAGCATCAGCGCCTGGGGACAGCGACCGGAGCGGCGTGGGGTGGGGACACGGGGGAGGGACACGGGAGAGGGATGGGGACACGGGAGAGAGATGGGATGGGATGGGATGGGGACACGGGACAGGGATGGAGACACGGGAGAGAGATGGGGACACAGGAGAGAGCGGGGGGCGAGGGGAGGGGCCGGGGGGCAATAAGGGACCCTGGGGACCGACTGGGAGATGATGGGAGCACTGGGAAATAGCGGGGGCCGGTGGGAGATACCACGGGACAGTGGGAGATGTGGGAGGCGATGGGGGCAGTGGGGAATGTTGGGAGCACTGGGAGATGGTGGGGGAGATGCCAGGGACAGTGGGAAATGTTGGCAGGCAGCAGGACATCCCGGAGGGAGAACGGGAGACCCCAGGGCGGAATGGGAAATGGTGGAGCACCGTGGGAGGCACCACGGGGCGAGGGGAAATGTCGGGGACAACGGGAAACACTGGGGGCAGCGGGAAACTTTGGGGGCAGCGGGAAACGGGAGGCAACATCGCTCCTGGGTCTGCCATGATCCCGCCACCCTTCCTGGCTCCCATCCCAATATCCCGGTATCCCAGTGTCCCGGTATGCCAGTGTCCCAGTATCCCGGTATCCCAGTATCCCAATATCCCAGTGTCCCGGTATCTCATTATCCCGGTGTCCAGTGTTGCCGTGTCCCATTTTCCCAATATCCTGGTGTCCCAGTATCCCGTTATCCCAATATCCCATTATCCCGTTATCCCGGTGTCCCGGTATCCCATTGTCCCGTTATCCCGGTGTCCGGTGTGGCACTCACGGCGAGCAGGGCGCAGTTGAGGTTGAGGCACAGCCCGCAGCCGCGGGCTATGGGCAGCGCGGGGCCGTGGCCCAGGTGCCGCAGGGCCCCCAGGGCGAAGAGCAGCGCGTTGAGGGTGGCCCAGCCCCCGAGGCAGCCCAGCGCCGGCCGCTGCTCCTGCCAGAATTCCCGGGAAAAGCAGCGCGGCCGCGGCCGCCGCTCCGCCGGAGCTGGGGGCTTCAGCCAGCTGGCGGCGCTGGGAAAACGGGAATGGGGATTGGGATGGGGAATGGGGAGTGCCGGGCCAGGGGGGACCCGGCCCCACAGCCTCGGTGGGGTCACCCCTGCAGCCATCCCTGGGTCCTAATCCTGCGCCCATCCCTCGATCCATCCCTGGGTCCTAATCCTTGTATCCATTCCTGCATCCATTTCTGCATCCATCCCTGGATCCAGATCCTGCATCCAGATCCTGCACTCATCCCTGGATCCTAATCCTTGTATCCATTCCTGCATCCATTCCTGCATCCATTTCTGCATCCATCCCTTGATTCTAATCCTGCATCCATTCCTGCACCCATCCCTGGATCCAGATCCTGCATCCATCCGTGTACTGATTCCTGCATCCATTCCTGTATCCATCCCTGGATCCTAATCCTTGTATCCATCCCCTGCACCCATCCCTGCATCCATCCCCACATCCAAACCCTGCCCCATCCCAACCCCATCCCTGCCCCATCCCAACCCCATCCCTGCATCCATCCCTGCCCCATCCCAAGCCCATCCCTGCACCCATCCCAACCCCATCCCTGCATCCATCCCTGCCCCACCCCAACCCCATCCCTGCACCCATCCCTGCCCCATCCCAACCCCATCCCTGCACCCATCCCTGCCCCATCCCACCCCCATTCCCATCCTCACATCCCAGCCCAAGGCTCCCGAGCTGTTCCCAAGCCCAGCCCGCGCTCCCCATGGAATCCCTGCCCCCCAACCCCCTCGTTTCCCTCCCGCCCCACCTGATGGTCAGGTTCTCCAGGAGCTCCGGGAACGCCTCCAGCTGCTGCCGGAGCTCCGGGAAGGTGATGGAGCCGCTCCGGTCCCTGTCGGCTGCCCGGAGCAGGGCCTGGCTCAGCACCTCCAGCCGCTCCTCGGGGAGGACCAGGGAGCTCTCGCGGAGGCACCAGCCGAGCACCAGCCGCAGCTCCTCCGCGTCGATGGAGCCGCTCCCTGGAAAATCGGGAGGATTCCAGTGCTCCACAGCCCCACGGGGCCATGTCCATCCTCGATTTCCAGTCCTAACCCAGGGATTTTCCTCGCTGGGAGGAGAAATCTGGGCGGGTCAGGATGCGCTCCCAGGAATGAGGGGCTGGATATGGGGAGATGGCATCAAAGGAGGTTTGGGTTGGACGTTTGGGAATGTTCCTTCGTGGGAAGGTGGGTTGGGCATTGGAACAGGCAGGAGGATCCTGGTGTTCCCTGGGGACAGGGGCAGGGCTGGGGAATGCTTGGATTCGATCCTGGAGGGCTTTTCCAACCCAAAGGATCCCACAATTCCAGGCAAGTGGGATGGGGAGCTGGGATGGGAGCAGAGCAGAGCCTGCTCCTCTTCCCGGCTGATGGGAAAAGCACTCCCGGGAAATCCTGACCTGTGACCAATGCCTTCCAGATGGATTTTGGATATTCCCACCACGGAAGGAGGGAGCAGCCTCATCTCAGACAGACTGTGATGCTCAGGGCAGAGCAATTCCCAACTTCATCCCAAAAACCCCTTAATCCACTTTTCCCGCTCTCACCGTCCACGTCGTACACCTGGAAGAGGAAGCGGAGCTTGTCTGTGGCATTCCCGTGGATCAGGAGTTTCAGGGATCCCAGGAGCTCCTCCTGGCTGATGGAGCCGCTCCCGTCCGAGTCGAAGAGCGCGAAAAACCTCTCGGCAAAGAAGGACTGCGGGAATTGCCCACGGATCGTGGGATCAGGGAATGCTCGGGTGGGATCCCCACTCCTCCCACTGTCCCAGGCTGCTCCAGCCTGGCCTGGGACATTCCAGGGATCCAGGGGCAGCCACAGCTCCTCTGGGAATTCCATCCCAGCCAGGAATTCCTAATTCCCAATATCCCATCTGTCCCTGCCCTCTGGCAGTGGAAGTCCCTGTCCCTCCGTCCCTTGTCCCCAGTCCCTCTGCAGCTCTCCTGGAGCCCTTCAGGCCCTGCCAGGGGCTCGCAGCTCTCCCTGTGTCCTTCCCTTCTCCAGGGAACATTCCCAGCTCTCCCAGCCTGGCTCCAGAGCATTCCCAATTCCCTCCTCTGGAATTGCTCCAGCAGCTCCACATCCTTTGGATATTGGGATCCAGAGCTGGAGCAGCTCTGCAGGTGAGGCCTCACCTGAGGGGGGACAGCAGAAAGACCCCAGGGCGCTGCCCATGGATCCCTCTCCTCCTTCCCATGGATCCCTCCCCCCATTCCCACGGATGGATCCCTCACCTCCTTCACTTGCAGGGCAGATTTGAACTCCTCCAGGCTGATTTCCTTGTCCTTCCCGGCGATATTCCCGAATTGTTTGCTCACCCAGCGCAGCCACTCCGTGTCCTGTGCCGCTGCCATGGCTCCGGAGCCTGCACAGCACACGGAGCCATCCCTGCATCCCTCACCATTCCCTCTTTTCCAGCACCTCCACCCTCACCCCAGAGAGGTCTGATCCCAAAATGGGACCCTGCAGGGATGAGCCGGGATTCCAGCAGTGCCGACAATGCACACGGAATCCCAGATTTCCATGGATTGAGGGAAGGAGCTGCCAAGCCAAATTTCTGGGATAATCGTGGGGCTCACATGGTCACCATGGGAGCATCCCTGGGGATGCCTTTTTCCCTGTGAACCGGAGCAGGGAATGGGAACGTTGGCCCTGTCTCCCATTCCCATTCCATCCCTGCCCTCCCTCCTTTTCCCATTCCTCTCTCCAGGCCTCCACGATTCCTCCGAACCCCTGTGAGACCCAGCGGTGCTTCCCAGAGTCCTGAACGATCCCAGGATCCCTTTCTCCTGGGAAACCAAAGGAAAATCCACGTTCCAGGAGCCTTTTCCGAGCTCCAAACGTGGCCCAGCCCCTGGGGGGCTCCAAAGGTGGATCCTGGGGAAGGCCCCGGTGTTCCCGAGGGGAACAGGCAGGGATGGATCCGATCTGGGATGTGCGGCTGGAATGAGGATTATCCCATTCCTGTGATCCACCCCAGCCCCGGGGGCATCCTGCTTTTCCCAGCTCTCCTTCATCCCTCTTTCCATGCCCTGGATTTGCTATTCCCCTGGATTTGTTCTTCCCTGGATTTGCCATGTCCTGGATTTGCTCTTCCCTGGATTTGCCATTCCCGGGGTTTGCCATTCCCTGGATTTGCCATTCCCTGGGTTTGCCATTCCCTGGATTTGCCATTCCCTGGATTTGCCATGTCCTGGATTTGCTCTTCCCTGGATTTGCCATTCCGTGGATTTGCCATTCCCTGGATTTGCCATTCCCTGGATTTGCCATTCCCTGGGTTTGCTATTCCCGGGATTTGCTCTTCCCTGGATTTGCCATTCCGTGGATTTGCCATTCCCGGGATTTGCCATTCCCGGGATTTGCTATTCCTGGGATTTGCTATTCCTGGGATTTGCCATTCCTGGGATTTGCAACTCCCAGGATTTGCTGCTCCCTGGATTTGCTATTCCCTGGATTTGCAATTCCCAGGATTTGCTCTTCCCTGGATTTGCCATTCCTGGGGTTTGCTATTCCCAGGATTTGCCATTCCCTGGATTTGCCATTCCCAGGATTTGCCATTTCCAGGATTTGCCATTCCCTGGATTTGCCATTCCTGGGGTTTGCTATTCCCAGGATTTGCCATTCCCTGGATTTGCCATCCCCTGCCCTTCCCGCCCTGGGGAATTGTGCCAAGCCCACGTGCAGCCGGCATTCCCCGGGAGCTCATTCCCGAATTCCCGCCCGTCAGGAACACTCGGGGAAGTGTCTCTGCCACGCCGTGTCCTTTATCCCTTGCCGAGCAAACGCAGCTCGTGCTGCTCCGAACTGGGGCGAGGTTGCCATGGGAATGTCAGGAGCAGGATCCAGGTGCTGAAACATTCCTGCTTCCCTCGTTCCCTGCGGCGAGGCGGGAGAGCCTTGGGATGCTGATCCCGCCTGGAAAAATCCTGAAAATGCTGTTCCTTGGGAAGGGAGCTGAGCCTCGGAGCAAATTCCCCCTCTGGATTCAGGGAAGGGCAGGGATGTTCCCACGGAGACCCCGAACCCAGGGATTCTGCTGGACACTGCGGGAATTCCTTGGCTGGGATGATCCCATTCCGTGGCAGGGACATTCCCTCTGCCCCAGGCTGCTCCAGCATGGCCTTGGACACTCCAGGGGCAGCCACAGCTGCTCTGGGAATTCCATTCCAGCCAGGAATTCCTAATTCCCAAGATCCCAGCCCAGGCTCCCCTTTCCCAGTGGAAGCCATTCCCTGTGTCCTGTCCCTCCGTCCCTTGTCCCCAGTCCCCCTCCAGCTCTCCTCCAGGCCCTGCCAGGGGCTCTGAGGATTCCTTGGATCCTTCTCCTCTCCAGGTGAACATTCCCAGCATTTCCCAATTCCTTCTGGAGTTTCTCCAGCAGCTCCAGGCCCCGTGGGCATTGGGATCGGGATTGGGATCAGGATCAGCTCGGCAGGTGAGGCCTCACCTGAGGGGGACAATCCTCTCTCCCATTCCCTCCTGTCCCCAATTCCCAGGTTTCCCTCCCCACTCCGTGGATTTTTGGAGCTTTTCCCGCTGGGATCCATCCGAGATCCACCACAAATCCCAAACGGATCCAAAGCCGCGCTCACATCAGTTCTGTTTTCCAAGCTCATGGAATTCTTTGGGACAGAATTCTTTGGGAAGAGGACAGTAATAACCTGGGAATGTTCTCCGGAGCTGAGGGACACAATTCCCGCTGTCCTCAGGGGATCCTCGCTCCCCCCAGGGTCTGAAAAAAAATGGGAAAAACCCCAAATTTGTGATTTTCACTTCAAATTTCAAGAATTCCTCCCCAGGATGATTTAGGGGCTCTGTCATTAAAAAATATCCAATTAATTAATGGATTGAATTGGTGAATATTAATTGATTACTATCAAGTGATTGATCTATTTATTAATTTAATTGTTAGATATTTTTATCTAGTAAGTCGATGCAATTATATTAAAAATAATCCCAAATCCATCAGAATTTAAGGGTTTCTTTCCTTCAAATAAATGCAATTATCCATTTACAATCCCACAGATTAAAATAATTAAAATATCCCAAATAATATCAAATTATCCTGGGATAATCCAGTTCCATTGGAAAAATCCTCTTCAGAATAATTGATTTCCTTTATAAAAAATAATAATCAAGTTATTTTTCTACTTATTACTATTTATTACTCAATTATGAATATTGTTATTATTTTACGATAATGGTATATGATTTTATTAATAACTATTTGTTAAAATATTTTATTAAAATTAATATTAAAATAATAAATAGAAAGAAGATATATTTATTAAAATCTATGTATTACAGTCTATTAATTTTCTGATAAAATATATTATTTTATCCCTATTTATTAAAATAGATTATTTTATCTATTGTTCTGGTATTAATTAGTATTTATGTTTATTAATAATTATCGCATAAATATGAATTTAATAACATTCTTATATTTATTATATTTATTATATTTATTTCTTTAATAATAGTTATTGATTTTTAAAATATTCATTTAATAATCATTAATTCAATTTAATTTATAGACAAATATTGGAGTTTGTCATGTTTCACACAAAGCAAAAAACCAAATCACAAATGGAAAATAATTTTAATTAAACACGATAAAATATTAATCATTATTATATTTAATTAATACTATTATATTTAATTAATTCTTAATTAAATAAATACCATGAAAAATGGGAAAATCTCTGTTTAATTCCAGGAAAAGTGGGAAAAAAACCCTTTTTTATGGCTAATCCAGTAGAAAATTCCCAATATTCCCCTCACCTTCACTCCGGGCTCGGAGGGATTTATTCCCGAGGACTCAGATTCCTTCCCGGATTTTCCGGCGCCGCCGATCCCAATTTAAAGGATGTCCCCAAGGAGGTGCCAGGGCCACCTGGAGCCCTCGAGAGGCTGAATTGTTCCCAAGAAAAATGGGAATTCAGCAGATCCAGGGAGCAGCAGCTGCTCGGGACATCCCCGGAATTCCCTGGGTATGGCAGAACCCTCTGGAAAAAACGCATTTTCCATTAAAAATCCTTTTTTTGTTTTTTCTGGTTTGAGGTTAAAATTCCAAGATTCGCCCCATTCTCATTTTTGGTTCCCAGTGCGGAACTGGAGTTGGAATTGCCCCAAGAAGCAATGGAAAATTGGGAATTCTCCCTGGGATTAATCTGGATTTGATAAATTATGGAATTTCCTTCCTTTTCCTGTGGTTCCAGCTCTGGAAAAAATATCCACAAATTTCAGCTTCCTGGGTTTTTTTCATTTTCTACCAAAAAATTCCCATTTAATTTTGGAATTCGGCAGAAAAATTGGGAACGTCCCAGGAGCACCAAATCCTTGAGGATTCCCAGGAAATCTGGGAGAAGACCCCACCCCAAACCAGGAATTAAAGGACAAGAAAATTCCATTTATTCTGACTTTGGAACACCGGGAATGCCAAATTTTCGAGGGAAAAACTCGGGGATGAGGGGATCTCTTTGGAAAGCTGGAATTGTGGGATATGGGGGGTTTTTTTTTTGGAATTATTTTTGGAATTCTTTTTGGTTTTTAGCTTCCAAAGGGATTTAATTTTTTAATTATTAATTATGAATTGATTTATCATTGGCTTTTCCAGAGTTTAATCCCAAAGTTTTCCTCAGATTCAGTGGGATTTGCTCAACCCCAGAGGAATTTCATCCCTTTCCACCTCTATTTTTTCCAGAAAAATTTTTCCAATTCCCAAGTTTTCCTTGGATTCAGTGGGATTTGCTCACTTTAATTCACATTTTTTACAGGAAACCACCTCCCATTCCCAATTTTCTTTGAATTCCATGGGATTTGCTCATGATGAGGAATTCAGGCCCTTCCCACCCCTGGTTTTTCCAGAAAACCACCCTCAATTCCCAAGTTTTCCTCGGACTCTGCAAGATTTGCTCATTCTGAGAATCCAAGGAGCCACAAACTGAAGATTCTGGGTAAAAATAAACTGGAAAAATCCCACCAATTACATCCAAAATTCCCGTTAGAAACCAATCCCCATCAATTAAAAATTCCCATTAAAAATCAATCCCCATAAATCCAAAATTCCCATTAAAAATCAATCCCCATAAATCCAAAATTCCCATTAAAAACCAATCCCCATCAATTCAAAAGTCCTGTTAAAAACCAATCCCCATAAATTCAGAATTTAAAAATAAACGAGGAAAAAAATCTCAAATTCCTGTTCAAAAAAAGCTACTGGAAAACCCTTTGGAATTGATTCCTGCGCTGGGAATTCCTGCAAGGTAGGGATTCTTTTGGGATTATTGGATTTGGGATTCCCCTTGGGATTCTCCACTGGAAAAGGGCAAAATTCCATGAAGGAATAACCTGGAGGAAAATACTTGGAAAAACAGGCAGGAAAACCAACAGGAACCTCCGGATTTATCCCAGGATTTGGCCAAAATTCCCAAATTTTCTGTTCCTCTAAACCCTCCTGGCATCTCTGGGAGCAGCTCCATCAATCCTGCAAATCCTCAAGAAAATTCCTTTAACACTTGGAATTTTGCCATTCCCGGTTTTCCCATTTTTCACCTCAGTTAACATTTTTTTTTTTTTTTAATCCTTAGATCTCCTAGACCTTCCTGGAAGTTTTTATCCCAAAAATTGGCATTTCTTCCTTTTCTACTTTCCTTTTTTCCTCCCTTCCTCCCTCCGATTTTCCAAGGAATTTTCCAAGAAATTTTCCAAGAAATTTTCCAAGAAATTTTCCAAGAAATTTTCCAAGAAATTTTCCAAGAAATTTTCCAAGAAATTTTCCAAGGATCCTTCAAGTTTTCCCTCCACTTTTTTCTCATCCCCCTCGTGGATTTCTGACACCAAAAATTCCCCAAAAACCTGATTTTCCCTCCTTTTTCCACATCTAAATTGATTTAATTCCCAAGAAGTTGCTGATTCCAACTGATTCAATTTTCCCATATTTTCCACCCATTCCCCCCGAAATCATTAAGACTTCTCTCAGAATTCATGGAATTTTTAGTTATTCCTGATTTTTTTTGGCTTCCGTGGGATTTTACCAAAATTGTCCCCATTAACGCAGGGCAAGTAAAGCAGGAAAATCTTGAAATATTCAATTCTAAAATATGGAATATTCACATTTTCCACTACAAATTTTGCCAAGAAAAATAAAATATATTTAATAATAATTTTTAAAAAATTGGACTAACATTTTCCACTCAACTTCAGGGAATTTTTGGGGGAATTTGGAGCCACCCCAGTACTTTTATCTTATTTTTTCCACCTCATATTTAAACTTAAGGCCCTTTCCCATGGAATTCCCAGATCCCAGAGGTTTGTTTATTCCCAGGGAATGGTGAGGGTGGAAAAAGAGGAATTTCAGGAGGGAATTTTTTTCCTGTTGCCATTCCCAGCTCTGCACACAGAGCAGGGAACTGTTCCTGGAAAAAGAAGGAATTCTTTGTGTGGGAAAACAAAGAGACATTCTCGGGGATGGACAAACAAATGTGCAGCTCCCGGGGATTTTCCCAAGGGAATTCGGAGATTTTCCAGTGGGAATTCAGTGGATTTTCCCAAGGGAATTCAGTGGATTTTCCAGTGGGAATTCAGTGACTTCCCAATGGGAATTCAGTGGATTTTCCAGTGGGAATTCAGAGGATTTTCCAATGGGAATTCAGTGGATTTTCCAGTGGGAATTCAGTGAATTTCCCAATGGGAATTCAGTGATTTCCCAACAGGAATTCAGTGGATTTTCCAGTGGGAATTCAGAGATTTTCCAGTGGTAATTCAGTGGGTTTTCCCAAGGGAATTCAGTGGATTTCCCAATGGGAATTCAGTGGATTTTCCAAAGGGAATTCAGTGGATTTCCCAACAGGAATTCAGTGGATTTTCCAGTGGGAATTCAGTGGATTTTCCAATGGGAATTCAGTGGATTTTCCAATGGGAACTCAGTGGATTTTCCCAAGGGAATTCAGTGACTTCCCAATGGGAATTCACAGGATTTTCCAACGGGAATTCAGTGGATTTTCCCAAGGGAATTCAGAGGATTTTCCCAATGGGAATTCAGAGGATTTTCCAATGGGAACTCAGTGGATTTTCCCAAGGGAATTCAGTGGATTTTCCAATGGGAATTCTCCCAGGGAATGTGGGGCAGGTGGGAAAGGCTTCCCAAGGAATTTGGGGTGAAAAAATCCTAGGAAAACAAAAGGAAGGTGGAGGAATTCTGGGGAGAATTAAGGGAAAAACCTTCAATTCCTGGTTAAAGGCAAACAAGGAAAAAACTCCAATTCCTTTTAAAAACAAAACCCATAAACTAAAGATTCCTGGAAAAAAAAAACAGGAAAAATCCCATAAATTAAATTAAAATTCTTGTTAAAAACAATCCCCATAAACTAAGGATTCCAGGTAAAAATACACAGGAAAAATCCCACAAATTAAATTAAAAATTCCTGTTAAAAACAATCCCCATAAACTAAAGACTGCTGGGAAAAAAAACCAGGAAAAATCCCACAAATTAAATTAAAAATTCCTGCTAAAAACAATCCCCATAAATTCAAAATTCCTACTAAAAATAAGCAAATAAAAAAACCACAAATTCCTGGTAAAAATGAACAAGGAAAAACTCCACAAATTCAAAATTTCTGATAAAAACAAGCAAAAGAAGAAACCTCACGTTCCTATTAAAAATCATCCCCACAACCTGAAGATTCCTGGTAAAAATAAACAGGAAAAATCCCACAAATTAAATTCAAAATTACTGTTAAAAAGCAATCCACATAAAGTCAAAATCCCTGTTAAAAATAAACAAGGGAAAAAAATCTCAAATTCCTGTTAAAAACAAATCCCACAAATTTAAAACTCTTGTTAATAATAAACCAGGAAAAATTCCACAAAATTAAGAATTCCTCTTAAAAGCAAACAAGAAAATAAAACCACAAAAATAAACAGGAGAAATCCCACAAATTGAATTAAAAATTCCTGTTAAAACCAACAACCAAAAAAACCCATAAACTAGAAATTCCTCTTAAATACAAGGAGAAGTCCCCACAAGTTAAAAATTCTTGTTAAAAATGAAGAGAAACAACTCTCAAATTGCTCTTAAAATGAACAAGGGAATAAAACCACAAACTAAAAAATCCTCTTAAACACAAATAAGGAAAACCCCCACAAATTCAATAATTGTTGAAGGAAAGTTGTACCCTGAAAAATCGTTCTTCAAAATTTATTTCAAATATTATAATTCCAAATTTTTTTATAATTCCCCAGAATTCCCAAACTCTTGGAATACCAACAATGAAAGGAAAAGCTTTAAACATGGAATTTTGGCTTTGAACTTGAAATAAATTCCCATGATAACTAAAAAAGAGGAATTTTCTGCAACTTTAAACTATCGAAACACACAATTCCTTCAGGGAAAACAATGGAAAAAGCAGCTCTGGATTCCCAGAAAATTCCTTTAAAATCTCCTGTGCTTCCAGCAGATTTCTGTCCATGAGAAAAGTCCTTTTCCGAAGGTCTTCAGCAGTGCCAGGAGAGCACAAATTCCACCAAAAAGTCCTGAAGGATCAGCCCAGGAGCCTCCTTTGGTCACACCTGGAAAGGAGAAGTTCAGACAGAACTCAGATAAAATTCCTCCTCATTTCAAACCCTAAACACTTCTAGAAGTTTGGAATATTAATTTCCAATCAAAGATTTGTCAGCCAATCCCAAAATTTTATCATAAACCCCTAAAACATCCCGAAAATATGGGTGCAGAATATCCATTTTATTTTACTTAAATTAGAATTTTTACCTGGAGCTGGATCCAGCTTTTCCTGTCCCGTTCCCAACACAATTCCTGCTGTTTTCATCCACGTTCTTGGAGTTTATCCACAGAGAGGTGAGACTTCATCTTCATCCTGCACTGCAAAATATTTTGGTAAAATAAAATTTTCCAGGGATTTTCTTAATTCTTGTGATATCTTCCACCAGCTCTTAAGGATTTTTCCAGCCCTGTGTTTTCCAGGGAAAGCTGGACAAGTCCATCCGAACTCCAGGAAGAACAGGAAGGGAGAAACAAGAATTTTATAAGGAAAAAAGCCCTTTTTACCTGTGATGGACATGGTGCCCGGTGTTTGGTAATCCCAAATCCCTGGAGAGGAGCAGGTGTGGCTCGGATCCTTCATCCAAGAGCTGGCACCTCATCCCAGCAGCGCCTGGCTCTGGGAGCAGGGAATAGTTTGGTTTGCAAAGGAGTTTAAATCCCATCCCGTGGCAGGGACACCTCCCACTGTCCCACGCTGCTCCAGCCTGCCCTGGGACATTGCAGGGATCCAGGGGCAGCCACAGCTCCTCTGGGAATTCCAGCCCAGCCCCTCCCCACCCTCCCAGGGAGGAATTCCTTCCCCATATCCCACCTAATCCTGCTCTCTTCCAGCCCGAATCCACCCCCCTTGTCCTGGCACTCCGAGTGAAAAATCCCATTCCATCTTTCCGGTGGGGAACCGAAGGATTCCGGCCCTGCCCCACCTCCCCACAGCCCAGTGAGACCCCAGCGGCCCTGAGCGCCGCCACCGCCCCCGAGGGCCCTTCCTGAGGGGAGCCCGGGCCCTCCCGCCCGGCCCTTCCCTCAGGGCCGCGGGGATCCCGCCGAGGGCCGCTCAGACCCCGTGAGGGCGGCTCCCCTTCCCTCAGGGCCGCGGGGACCCCGCCGAGGGCCGCTCCCCTTCCCTCAGGGCCGCTCAGACCCCGCCGAGGGCCGCTCCCCTTCCCTCAGGGCAGCTCAGACCCCGCTGAGGGCCGCTCCCCTTCCCTCAGGGCCGCTCAGACCCCGTGAGGGCGGCCCCCCTTCCCTCAGGGCCGCTCCCCAGCCGGGCCAGGCGGCCCCAACCGCGGGGACCCCGCTGAGGGCGGCCCGGGTGGCTCCCCCTCCCCTCAGAGCCACCGCCCCTCCCTCCGCGGCCGCGCCCCGCCCACCGCTCGCGCTCCGCCCGCCCCCCGCCGCCGGGGCCCGCGCCATTGCCCGCGCCATTCCCGTGCCCCGCTCCGCACCTTTCCCTCCCTCCTGGCTGTGCGCCCCTGCCCGGGCGGCTCCGGCTCGGCCGCCGCTGCCCGCCCCGGCGCCTCCCCCCGGGCTCGGGCGGGCGCAGGGGGCAGCGCGCGGCGCAGCCAGCGCGGCGGAGCCGCAGCCACTCCGTCCCCATCGGGCGGCAGCGCGGAATGAGCCTGGGCTCGGCGCCGGGCTGTCCCCCTGCCCGGCCGAGCCGCTCCCCCATTGGCTTCCGCCGCGCCTCGCGCTGCCGATTGGCCGAGGCGCGGCGGCTGCGCGCGCCGATTGGCCGCGCGCGCTGTCGGTCACGGCGGAGCCCCCGGAGCGCCCGCCCCCGCGGTTATCAGGTTAGTGCGCGCCGCGGTGCTGCGCTCGGGCTTCCGAGCGGCGCTGGGCGAGCCCGAGTCCCTCCGCGCCCCGCGATCGGGGGGCTCTGCACAGGGGTCACTGCGCCAGCCGAGCCGGGCACCCTCCGCGCCTCCCGCCAGCCACGGACATGGACATGAAGAAAAGGATCCACTTAGAGCTGCGGAACAGGACGCCCTCAGATGTAAGCAATGCAATGCCCAAAAAAAAAAAAAAAAAAAATTAATGATAATAATGCTAATGATGAGAATAATAAAAAGGCATCCCACCTTTTTTTTTTTTTTTTTTAATTTTTTTTTTTTTTTGGCGGGGTGGAGCGTGCCAGGTGTTGGCGGGGCCGCCGCTGCCCTTGAGGTGCCTACCTGTGTGTGTGGGGGGCCGAGCCCCCCGCTTTGGGGGGCCCGGGGCGGTCCGGGGAGGTTCGGGGGGTCCCCGAGGCTGCTCCTGCCCGTGCCGGGCTGCGATGCCTCGGCGAGGGCTCGCCGTGCATTAAATAAAAATAAGTTGCTCGCTCCTCTCTCTCTCGGCGTGTTTAGTTCGCAAATATTTGTGCAGGGTGCCGGGCAGGGAGAGGCAGACAGGGACCGCGAGTGAGTTGCGAATGGTTTAGTTTAAAGTGCGTCTTCATTTCTTTGCAGTGATCAGGCAAGAGAGACTGGGGAGCCATATTTGTAACTTTGTAGTCCTCATGAACGCGCCCTTTCTCTCTCTCTCTCTCCCTCTCTCCAGATGCTGAGAAGATAAAAGGAAAGAATTTTGAAACCAATGCTTAGCGTTGGTTGGGTTTGGTTCGGGCTTTTTTTTTTTTTTTTTTTTTCCCTTTTTTTTTTCCCCTTTTTTTTTTTTTTTTTTTTTTTTTTTTTGCGGGCGATGGGGCATCGCCGCCGGTAGCGCGAGCGTTGAATAATAATAACAATAATCATAATAATGATAATAACAAAAAAATATTGGAAGGAATGAACGCACTCTCCACCCCCTCCATCCCCACATACGCACAAAAAGGCTGGATGTGTGTGCGTGTTTTTCCTTCTTCCCCCCTTTCCCCCCCTTCCTTCCCCCGGGGCCGGACTTCAGGTTGTTGTTCCGCGTCTCGCGGAATAAACGGGGGACGGAGAGAAACTTTGGCAGGACAAAAAAAAAAAAAAAAAAACAACAACACCCCCCCCCCCAAAAAAAAAAAAAATCGAAAAACCAGCAAACCCCATAACCGATAAAGAAAATAGCGGGGGGGAATGGAAGGGGAAAAAAAAAAAAAAGAAAAAAAAAGGCAAACCACCCCAAAAGAGTGGGCGGGCGGCGGCAGGGGCAGGCGGGGCGCGAACCCGCGGCGGGGAAGCCCCTTCCCCTCGGCCCCCCCGGCTCGGCCGTGACCGGGGAGGGCTGCCCGGGCCCCGGCCCCGGCCCCGCGGCGTGCCCGCCCTGCCCTCGGCCGCCGGAGGGAGCGGGAAGGGAGAGCGGGGGGCGAACGTACCTCAGCGGGGCCGCCCGGGGCAGCGCGGCGGCACCGAGCGCGGGCTTGTCCGGGGGACAAAGGCGGGCGCGGGGCGGCGGAAGCTGCGCTTTAAAGTTTAAAAACTCCTGGGCCAGCGGCAGGAGGAAGAGGAGGAGGGCGGCGAGGAGGGGACGCGGCGCGGAGCGGCACTGCCGCCATGGCCGGGGCAGCGCGGGGAGCGCGGCGGCTCCGTGAGGCGAGCGGGGCAGCGCCGCGCCGCAAGTAGGACGCGGCGCCATGTTCTGTGCTGCCCCCCCGCCTTCCCTCGCCGCCGCCGCCGCCGCCTCCTCCTCCTGCTGCCGCCGCTGCTCGGCCGCGGGCGGCCCCGCGGGGCCGGGAGGGAGCGCGGTGCCGCCGTGGCTGAGGCGGCGCGGAGGCCGCGGCGGGGCCCTCCCGACATGACGGGCAGCGCCGCCGCCGCTGCCATTTTGTCGCCGGCCGCGCGGCGGGAGGAGGCTGGCGAGGCCGCGCCGGGGTAAAAAAGGCTTTCACGGATGGGGTTTTATTCGAGGTTCGGGGCACCGGCAGGCAGCGGCCGCCGAGCGGGGCCGGGGCGCGGCGGGGGGAGCCCCGCGGCCCCCCGGGCACGGAGCGCCGGGCCGGGAATCCGCCTCCTTCCTGGGCAGGGCCCTGCGGGGAGGGAGCGCTGCGCTCTGGGAAGTGTTTTCCTCCTTTTCATCCTGGCTTTTAGTGGGTTTTCATCATTTTTTAATCGTTTTCTATCGGTCTCGGTCGTTTTTCGCCCCTGTTTCGCTCCGCCAGCCCTGTTGCTGGAAGCTTATTCCCCATTTTATCCCCGACTTAACGCTTTAAAAGCATCATCCAAAGGTGTAAGCTGGACTTTCCCCCTCCTTTTCCACGCTGGATTTTGTTCTGGTTCCGCTCGGTTTTGCCTCTCGCCAAAGAAAGTTGGGAGAGCTCGGAGCAGGAGGAATTCCCTGCTCCTCGGGGCTGGGAATGGGCAGCAGGGAGCTGGAAAATCGCGATTTTTTCACCTGGCACCGCTTGGGTTTCCTTGGAAGTTTGGTGTCCTGGTCCTCCCGAGGTGTTATAAGCTCAGATTTTCCAGGTTTTTAAGGAAGAGGGGTAGAAATTCCCGTTGGGAATGTTGTTGTGTTCTGAGTTGGTTCCGGCTGCGTGCACGTGTTTTTTAGGGCATGAAGTGTGTGGGTTGAATTCTGTTCCTCTGAAATATTATTAAAGGAAAATTCTGCGAAGTCCACCCTGTGGAAGTGAGATTCCGAAGGAATACTGATGCCAAAGTCATTTGTTGCTGGATTTTCGGAAGTTTTGGGGCATGGGCAGGATGGCTTTGGGAATTGTTTTCCTTAAGTTTTGCCAGTCAGTGTTTGTCCTTCTCATTATTTCCCAGGTTTTATGCGGAACAGAAAGAAATCCTGATAAAATATCCCTGAATTTTGGAATTTCCTTAAATTCTGTGCTGTTTTCCTAATTTATTATATCCTGAAATCAGACAGGAGCAATGGTTTTTATAAATCAGAGTTAAATAATGGGATGTGGATGGGGTTTTGTGCTTCTTCCTGACCTGTTTGGGATATTTTACAGCTGCGTCTCCTATTTTTCTGTGGAATTCTGGGCTTTTCCGTCAGATACTCCTATAAAGTGACATCCTGCGTAATAAAACATCCCATAAATCTCCCACATGGATGCTGTGGGGGATATTTCTTCCTCAGTCTCACTTTTGTTGTTTATTTTTATTTTTTCCCTTTATTTTCCGTATGAATCCAGTGCTGTGAAAGGTTTGGATTTTAGCGCTGGAAATTTGGGATTTTTTGGTGTTGTTCAGGCAGAGTTTTGTTTGTACCTCTGCTTTTTCCCCCAGCTGTTCCCACTTTTTATTCTGAGTCGCATTAAAATCATCACTTGGTTTCTCTTATCAATATCATTTTTAATTATAATTAATCACCTCCCAGAAGTTGTAATTATTTTCCATTAATTCCCTTCCGGAAGCGCTCACCTGGGCAGGTTTTGGCACCTTGCTGTTCATTCCCATCGGAAAATCCCGAGTTAGATGGAAATATTTGGGAGCAGGGGTAGGTGGGGGGTTAAATAGAGGCCCAAAATTTGATTTAATGCGGGAAATCCTTTATCTGCTCAAAATCCTGACACTGATCGAATTCCAACTTTTATTGCTCCCAATTCTGGCTCTGCTCACCTTTAAAGCTTCCTGATATTCACATTCCTTTTTTTTTTTTTTTCCCTGTAAATTTTATTTTTGAAGGGAAACTGCACAAAACCCTGGGCAAAGTTCTCTTTAAAAAAGGCTTTTCCCCCTTTGTTTTCCCATTTTCCTGGGAAGCAGCAATGTTGGATTTATTTTTTTTTGCCTCCTGAAATTTTTTTTTTTTTTTTTTTTTTTTTTTTTTTTTTTTTTTGGGAAGTGCAGCCCCAGCTCCAAATGTTCCCTGGGGTTCAGGTGTCCAAATTCCAGGTGGAAAAATGGACTGAGAGGAAAAGCTGGGGTTCAACTGATGGAATTGTGTTGGATTCCACCTCTTGGAATTCCACACAATTCCTGATGGAAGGAAGGTTCTCTTCCCACCTTTAAATCATTGGGAAGATCTCAGTCCAAACCTTCCTGGGTTGATGCAGCCTTGAAGCAGGAACAGCAGGAATTCTGTTTTGTTTATCAAGGAATCAATCCGAATTCCTGCTCTTCTGCTCCAAGTGTATCCCAAAACCTGGGAATTCCGTGGGGCCTCTTAGAGATTTAGGACTTTTAAATGAAATCCCTTTATTTCCATTGGAGACCCATCCCAAATGTCCATGGGATGGTGGGGAAAGCATCCCTGGCTGTTTTCCTTAAATATTCCCATCCTGAATATCCACTGGCACAAGAATTCTGAGCTGTTCCCTTCAATATTTGCATCCCATGAAGGTGCTGGGGACTGATTCTCCTTAAACCCATAAATTCCATAAATACATGGATTGATTATTCCCTTTCTGATCATTCCAGGGGTTCTTCCCTCCTCTTACTGTCCACGTGCTGGAGAATTCTGGGAATTCAGGGTTCGGATCTCTGGGATACACCTGGGATGGGTTTGGGATGGGTTTGGGATGGATAAAAAGCGAGGGAATCTGGGAATGGGGCTGGATTGCACACAGAATTCCCAGATCCTGGGATGGAGCAGGGTTTTCCTGGGATAATGGGAAGGGAGAAGGGTCTGGATTGACAGACAGCTCACCAGACCAAATCCCAGTGGGAATGGAGGGAAGGGATGTTGTCCTTGGGAATGCTGGACACTTCCCAGCCTTTCCCATGGCACTGCTGCACTTTCCCTGCAGGAATTTTTCCCTGTCTCCCCCATCCTGCAGGCAGAACAAGTGGGAAATGAGGAGTGTGGGATTTTCCGGGATTGCTCCAGTCGATCCCTAAACTTATGGAAGCACAGTTCCTGAAAATGTGTCCAAAACCAGGGAAAAATATCATGGATTGCCATTCCACCACTGGGTAAAGTTGTGCTCTGGAGCTTATCTGTGGATTTGCTTGGACCTCCCAAAGCCATGAAAAAAGCAGGAAAAGCATCTTTTTCCCAAATATTTGTCCTAATTAGTCCTTAATTAATCTTCATTTAAACGCAGGGATTTTTTCCGTGTCTCCCCCTCATCCCGGGAATGCCTTGCTCCACATCCAGAGGTTCCCAATCCCAACCTGCAGAGTTTTCTGGGGAAAAGTGCACTGC
Organism: Acanthiza pusilla; assembly: GCA_036630365.1. Lineage (NCBI taxonomy): Eukaryota > Metazoa > Chordata > Aves > Passeriformes > Acanthizidae > Acanthiza > Acanthiza pusilla. The sequence continues at coordinate 19,542,283 of JAXCHO010000004.1, read as the reverse complement.
AATCCTGGTTTTTCCTCCTGTTTTATTGGATTTGACAGCTTGCAGTGGAGGGAAAACTTCCGGAATGTGGCAGTGCTGCTTCTCCACGAAAAATCCCTGGAGCTGGAGGGGTCCTGGGCAATTCCAGGCAGGAGCAAAGTGATCCAAGCTGCTGGGAAATAATGGGAATATTAAAATAGAGTGGGATTTAATGGGTGGATGAAGCTGTTTATTCCCAGGTTTGGAATGGTGTGTCTGGAATATTGGGAATTTTTATGGAGTTGTGCTGCTCTAGGAGGAACAGCCCCGAGAATTCCCAAAGTTTTCCATGGCACTGGAGCGTGTTCCTGATTTCTTAATGGATGTGGTTGTGGATGTGGACACTGAGCTGGAAATGTGGGAATTTCTGGGATTTAGGGAGTGTGTTGGGGGCCAAGGATGGATTTTTCCTCCTGGAATTTCTTTGGTCGTGGAGGTGCCCCACAATTAGACCCAGGAATTCCCAGGATTCTTCACCTTTCTGCCACTTAGGGATTTTCCTTGGATATTCTATTCTGGTCAGCCCTTTGGATTCTCCCAGAATGGAGCAAAGGGATGTAAAATGATTGGAGCCATCCATAGGTGTTTTTTTCCTAGGATTTATAGCTGGGAAATACAAAATATTGGTAAAAAACTCCAGCTATTGAGCCAGGGTTTTTCTGGAGCTGTCTCCGACCACAGATCAGCTTTGAGGAAGGAAAAATCCCTCACAATCGCCATCAGATTCCCCAAACTCCAGGAGTTTCCTGTCGCTTTCCCCTGCTCCTTTAATTCCTGTTTTACCGAGTTTGGGGCAGGGATTGAAGATTCCTGGGATACAGATCCACAGGATATCCGTGTGTCAGTGCTGGGGAGAGCACCCCATTCCCAAAAATCCCAGTGTCCCTGCACCGTGTCCTTCTGTCACCTTGGGAAGCCTTCAGGGACACGCTGGGATTTGGGAATTTTAAGCCTTCAATTACAGACTGGCATTTGGGAATTCCAGCCCAAATTCCTGGCTCTCCCTGCCCATGGGTTGGAGGTTTTCTGAAGGAGAAACTTTGGCTTTTTTCCTGGTTTATCCTGGAAAAAAGGAGGATCGGGGGTTTAATCTTGGACGTGGTGGTGGGGTTGGATTGATGGCTGGACTCCATGGCTTAGCAGCATTTTCCAAGGATTCTGGGATTCCAGTTTGGAATTCCAGCTTGGCTGAGTGGCTGGAACAGGCAGGAATAGAGCACGTTCCTGAGGAACGCTGCTCCATTTGGGAATTGCGGATTGCTCAGCTCTGACTGAGAGCTGCCAAAAGGGACAGGTTTTTTTGGATGGGGACAGTGTCCCTGGGGGAATTCCCATCAACTGGAACCTGGAGAAATCCTATAAAATTCCTGGGAAGCCCTGGCAGGTGCTGGTGTTGCTCTCATCCGGAAAGACGCAGGTGGAATTCCACTCCCAATTCCATGTATCCATGTTCATCCCATCCAGTCCTTTCCCTGCCTCTGCCGTGGGGTTCTCCAATCCTCCAGCTGCTGGAGTTCCAGGGAATGGAGGGCTGCTGGATTTCCAGGGAACTGGGGGCTGCTGCATTTCCAGGGAACTGGGGGCTGCTGCATTTCCAGGGAATTGGGGGCTGCTGCATTTCCAGGGAATTGGGTTGTGTTCCGTGGCTGTTTCCCGGCAGTGCCTCCCCCTGCCCCAGGATTTGCGGATTCTCTTCCCAGGACATTCCTGACGGAACAAAGGTTCTCTTCCTGCCTTTAAATCGTTGGGAAGAGGGTGGGAAAAGCCCAGTGCAGACATTCCTGGGTTAACCCAGCCTTGGAGCAGGAACAGCAGGAATTCTGTGTGATTTAGCAAGGAATAAATCCACATTCCTGCTCTTCTGCTCCAAGTGTATCCCAAAACCAGGATCATGGTCACAGATAAGTGGTTGGAAGTCAGTTTATCCCATCTTAGATATCCCTAAAAAAGCCTGGGAGGGATGTGTCCAAATCCCAGATCCCATGGGGCTTTGGGTGTGGAAAGCCATCCGCCCTCACCCGCAGGAGAGGAAAAGGATGGCAACACCTTGGGAATTTTCCCTTCCTGGGGGAATCCAATCCTGCTGGAGGTCACATCCTCATTCCTGAGCACCTCCAGCAGCAGGAGCAGCTGGGGATGCCCCTGGAATGGGAATCCCATGGAATGGGAATCCCTGGTGGCCACGGGCCATGGCACCTGCTGCCCTTCCTGCCACGGGCTGTGTTCCAGGGCTCGGAGGGGCAGAGCTCCGGAAAAACGGGAAGAGCTCAGGAGCTCTGGAGCTGTGGCCAAGTGGACACAGAGCAGCTGCTCTGCTCCAGGCTGGAGGAATTCCACGCTCTTCTTCCCTGTTTTCCACTGCGAGCCGAACGTGGGCTTGGATCTCAGAGGGCTTGGAAGTGCAGCTGGAAAACTGTGCTGTCCTTAATTAATAAAGGAATTATGTTAATGAGGTTCTTCCCTGTGTCTGGAATGTTGGGAGTTTTCATGGAGTTGTGCTGCTGCAGGGGGAACAGTCCCAAAATTCCCAGTGAAAGTTTCCTGTGTTGCTGGAGTGTGCTCCTGATTTATTAGTGAATGTGGTTATGGGTATGGACACTGAGCTGGAAATGTGGGAAAGGGAATTTTGGGGGTCATGGGATGATCTTGGAGCAGGGATTGACTCATCCGAGCCTTCGGAGCAGCTCTGGAGTCCAGGGATTCACTGCTCATCCAAGCTTTTGTTGGCCTGGTCACATTCCGGGTGGGATCTGGATGGGAAATCCACGCTGTTTCTCACCTCCAGTAGGAATTTTGGGGGAAGCTTCCGACATCGGTGTGGGGAATGTTACCTCCAGTGTGGAGCTGAGCATGGACATGGGCTCCTGGAGGAGCTGGAATCATGGAATTATGGAATGGTTTGGGTGGGAAGGGCCTTATCCCAACCCATTCCGTGGACAGGGACACCTCCCACTATCCCAGGATACTCCAAGCCCCAGTGTCCAGCCTGGCCTTGGACATTCCAGGGATCCAGGGATTCCATCCCAGCCCCTCCTCACCCTCCCAGAGAGGAATTCTTCCCAAATTTTGACCCTTGCCAAGCCCACGCCTTCCCCAAAAATGGGGAATGTTGCGCCTGTGGAGGGCTGGCTTCCCTTGGAGCACAAATCCATGGAGTGGGAGCCTGAGGAGATCCCTGTCTGCTCGAGATTCCCACTCCATGTGAGGACAGGTCGGGAATGCTGGGCAGGACACGGCTCTTGGCAGCCTGGATCCAGGAGCCACCAAGGTCATTCCTCACTGGGGAGAGATCCAATTGTTTTCCTGGCCTGGGCAGGCTTGGGAGAGCACCAAATTCCCGAAAATCCAAGTGTCCATGTGGCTGTGTCCTTCTGTCACCTTTTAAGCCTTCAGTTGCAGACTAGGATTTGGGAATTGCATCCCAAATTCCTGGATCTCCCTGCCCGTGGGTTGGATGTTTTCTGAAGGAGAGATTTTGTCCTTTCGCCTGGGTTATCCTGGAAAAAAGGAGGATCAGGGGGAATCTCCTGGCTCTGCACAACTCCTGACAGGAGGGGGCAGCCAGGTGGGAATGAGGCTCTGATCCCAGGGAACAGGGACAGGATGAGCAGGAATGGCCTCAGGGGAGGGTCAGAGTGGATATTGGGAAAATTCCGTCACGGAAAGGGTTGTTAAACACTGGAACTGCCCGGGGAGGTTTGGAGTGCCCATCCCTGGAGGTGTCCAGGGAATTCCTGCATGTGGCACTCGGAGCTCTGGGCTGGGCTCATCCCCAGCTTGGACTGGGCTTTTCCAGGCTCAGTAATTCCACGACTTTGGATGTGCTACCAGCTCCCCTCTGGAGAGGCTCCAGGTGCTGCCCCTGCTCCCAGGTGTCACCTGGGAGGAATTCCATGAAATCCAGCGCCTGCTGCCTCACAGTTCCCTGGAGCTGCCCGTGGAGCAGGCTGGATCCTCCCTGTGGATCCCATGGCTGTGCCTCTGGAGCAGGGAATGCCGGGAAGGGGTACGATCCCTGCTTGTCCCGCGGTGTGGAGCCATGGCAGGGAATTCCTCAGGAGCTCCAGGGAATGCTCAATCCAGAGGCAGCGTCTCCAGACGTGATGGCAAGGGCTGGAAGCATCTGGGAACATTGGGAACAGAATTTGGGATGGGCCTGGGGACAGGGACAGGCCTGGGAATGGCCGGGACAAGGCTGGGTGAGGAATGTGGGGAAGCTGAAGGTGCAGCAGGTGTGATATCCCAATCCAGTGGATCATGGATTCATTCAGGAAGCCTTTCCATGGAATTTGTGCCCATGGGTGTGGCTTTTCCAGCACATAGCCATTTTTTGGGATAAGCACAGCTCCTGTGGTCGATACTCCGTGTCCTTATTCCTGCTCCGTGGTGTAGGGATGGAGTTCAGGAAATCCATCCTGGGTGTCCTTGTCTTTGGTGCTGCTGGACACAATTTTCCAGAGGATTCGGAATTCCAGATGATCCCTCCCACTCCTGCCACCCTGGGATTTCCATGGGATTCGCCTGCACCCTCTCTCCTCATCCGGGTGTTCTCCAGGATTCCTGTGTCAGGAAAGGTTTATCCCATACTTTGGTGACAAAAAGTGAGGGGAAAAGTGCCAGAATTGTCACCTCACGGCGCATTTCCCGGGAAGTTCAGATATTTGGGAGAGTGATTCAGGAGCTGGAATTTTCCTTAAGGGAAGAAAGGAATGCAGCTCTTGTGTATCAAAATTCCTGAAAAGTGGAAAAAACCATGCCCAAAAAAATTCCAGGGTGGGCTTGGAATGGGGTGATCCTTAAGGTCCCTTCCAACCCCAGATATCCTGGGACTCTAAAAAAAAGCAAATTAAAAGGAAAAAAAAGCAGTTGGATCATTTGCCATGATGCCAAAGGATTTTCCTTTGTACCCAAGGCTATTTTCCAGCTCTCCTTAAATCTCCATTTTACTCCTGAGGGATTTTTTGTCCAATTCCCTGGTTTTTTGCCCAATTCCCTGTTTTCCATGCTCGGGGGACGGAGGGATGGATATCCCACCCCCTGGATCATGTTAGGCACTGTTTGTCCTTCAGGATGAGCCTTGGATGTGTTTCCCTTCCCGCCATTCCTGTTTCCCTCAACTCCCGAAATTCCCGTGAGGAATTCCCAAATTCTCGTGCCCTGTCCGTGTCCCTGGGTGCTGAGATGGGATAACGGAGCAGGGACACGGAAAAGGAGGATTCGGCTCAGTTTCGGTTTTTTCCCACCTTTTTTTTTGGCGGGAACCGCGAACTTATATGTGGAGAAGATGAGGGGAAAAACTCTTTGTTTATCCCCAAACAGATCCTCTGGAGAATCCCAACAATTAAATACTGGCAAGGGAAAAGATCCACATATTTTCCTTAATTTTTTGGGGTTTTTTTCCATCTAAATTTCAATCCATTGGGTGGCTTGGGAGTTTCTTTTGGGAATTGTGGGGTTCTCTTTTCCTCATCTGTGTGGGACTGGGAGCACTGCCTTGATCTCAGGTTTCTTCTTCCCTCCTTTGGAATTCTTCTGCAAGAAGAAATCTTCACCCTGGCAGACTTTGGAGTCATTCCCTAGCCTAATTCCGGGAAAATCATGGATTTTTCCTAACGCTGCTCCTTCTCCTCCTCCTCTCCATGAATCCCTTGCTGAGGAGGGCAAGGACTGCTCCTGTTTTAAAAATTCACCATTTGGGGGCAGATTTTTGGGATGCTTTATTTGGGTTCCATATCTTTAAGAATTCTTTGCTTCATTTACCAAAGGCTTCTCCCCAAACCAAAGGATTAATCCGGAATATAATGGAATGATAATGATTTAAGTAAGTTATTAGTTCTAGATTTGTTTAGAGACAGAATTTGCTACTTAAATAATATTATTTAATTAATTATATTAATATAATAATATTTACTAATAATTATAGTATTGATATAATTTAAAAATACGTTTTGAGGTGGAATATTTTTGGCGGGAATTCTGAGGGGTTATGGAGAACATGAGGGAAAAAGCCTCTTTGTGTATCCCCAAATAGAGAATCCCAATAATTCAACACTGCTGAGGGAAAAGATCAACCTATTTCCGGCTTAAATTCCAACCCCATGAGTTGTTTGGGAGTTTATTTTGGGAATTTTGAGGGGTTTTTTTCCCTCATCCATGTGGGATCAGGAGCTCTGCCTTGATCTTGAGTTCCTTCTCCACACAACCCCAAATCCCTGCGTTCCGCTGCTGAAAACCTCCCGATTCTCGCCGATTCCCTGGAATTCCTTACATCTTCCTTCGGATTCCTTCCCTCTCCAGGTGAGAGAGCTGGTTCTGGACAACTGCCGGTCGTACGAAGGGAAAATCGAGGGCCTGACGGATGAGTTCGAGGAGCTGGAATTCCTCAGCACAATCAACGTCGGCCTGGCCTCAGTGGCAAACCTACCAAAGCTAAACAAACTCAAGAAGGTAAATCCTGCCTTTTCCCCACCCTTTTCCCATTCCCACCTGTGGAAGAGCGGGATTTCTGAGGATGTGTTTGTTGCAGCTCGAGCTGAGCGACAACAGAATCTCAGGAGGCCTGGAAGTGTTGGCGGAGAAGTGTCCGAACCTCACGCACCTCAACCTCAGCGGGAACAAAATCAAGGATCTCGGGACAATAGAACCTCTGGTGAGTTGGGATTCTCCAGGGAATGGGATTCATCCCATTCCAGACCCCTTGGAATATTTTCCACTGTCCCAGGTTGCTCCAAGCCCGGCCTTGGACACTTCCAGGGAATAACCTGGGCCAAGGCATTCCCCCCATCATTCCTTCCTGAAATCCCATCCCATCCCTGCATCCACACCCACATCCCAAATCCTGGCGAGTTGGGGTGCTCCAAGGAATGAGATCCATCTCATTCCAAACCCTTGGAACACCTTTCTCTATCCCAAGGAGGCTTCCAGGGAATGTCGCTCCTTGAAAACCCTGTGCCAAGGGCTCTCCCCCGCCATTCCTCGCTCCTATCCCATCTGTCCCTGGATCCCGAGTCCCTCTCCCTGTTCCCGGTGAGCTGCTGCTTCCCTCTAGTGGCTGCCGGGCCGGGCTCCCCATTCCCGGCAGGAATCACCGGAGATCCCTGGAGCTCCCTGAGCTCTGCATCCATCTCCGGGCACAGAATTCCTGTCAAATCCCCCCAGGAGCAGCTCCCTCCTGGATCTCCTTTCCTGCAGCACATGGCAAGGGCAGAGCTGTCAAGCTCACAGAGGGGCCTGGAACTGCTCCCAGTTTTCCCCAGTTCTCCCAATTCTCCGAGTTTTCCCAAATTTTCCCAGTTTTCCCAAGTTTTCCCAGTTTTTCCCAGTTCTCCCAGTTTCCCCAGTTTCCCCAGTTCCATCCCTTTTTCCTGAGTGCTCCACACATTAAAGGGAAGGGAGAGATTCCCTAAGAATTAATATTTCTTATCCATGGATAAGTCCAGATACAAATCCTCAATTCCTTGGGCTTTTATTATTAAGATTCCCAAGTGCCACCAAATGCCCCAAATTCCTCTGTTTTCCCAGAAGAAGTTGGAAAACCTGAAGAGCTTAGACCTGCTCAACTGTGAGGTGACCAACCTGAATTCCTGCGCCACCAAACCATAGGAAATCCCACCAAAACCGCAGGAATTAAATTCCTGTTCCATTTCCAGGTCTTTTTTCCCTTCTCCAGAGGCTGAGGGAAAATCATTCCATTTAAAAAAAATCTCTTTTAGCAGAGTTCCAAATATTCTGTTCCTGCTTCCATCTGCAGGAATTCCTTTGGGATGACTCCCTGGACATCAGTTATTCCCAGTTCTGCACCATCTTCCCAAACTTTGGATTTGGGTTCTGCGCTCCAGGGAAAGCTTTTCCCTCTCCCACATCCCAAATTGAGGAGCCCAAAACACCCCTAGGAAACCCTGGAGCACATTCCCTGTGGCACCCTTGGCCTTGTAGGGAATTCCAATTGCAATCCCACCACCAAACACCCCAAATTCCTTTGTTTTCCCAGAAAAAGTTGGAAAACCTGAAGAGTCTAGACCTGTTCAACTGTGAGGTGACCAACCTGAACGATTACCGGGAAAACGTCTTCAAGCTGCTGCCGCAGCTGACGTACCTGGACGGGTACGACCGGGACGACAAGGAGGCGCCGGATTCCGACGCCGAGGGATACGTGGAGGGCCTGGATGACGAGGAGGAGGACGAGGATGGTGCGTGGAGCGGCGCGGGTGGGATCGGGGGTGGGTTATGGGTCTGGGGTGGGAAGGGAAGGGAAGGGCGGGAGCTGCGAGGTCGGAGTGCTGAGGGAATGGGGGAAAGGATCTCGGTGTGCTGAGGGGATGAGGGGAAGGAGTGAGGGAATGAGGGGAAGGAATGAGGGAATGAGGGGAAGGACCTCAGTGTCCTCAGGGAATGAGGGAAGGGAGCTGAGGGAATGAGGGGAAGGAATGAGGGAAAGGAATGAGGGAATGAGGGAAAGGAATGAGGGAATGAGGGGAAGGAATGAGGGAAAGGAGCTGAGGGAATGAGGGAATGAGGGAAAGGAATGAGGGAATGAGGGGAAGGAATGAGGGAATGGAGCGGAAGGAATGAGGGAATGAGGGGAAGGACCTTGGTGTCATGGTGGAATGAGGGGAGGGAATGAGGGAATGGAGCTGAGGGAATGAGGGAAAGGACCTCAGTGTCATGAGGGAATGAGGGAAGGGAATGAAGGAATGAGGGGAAGGACCTTGGTGTCATGAGGGGATGAGGGGAAGAGCCTGGGTGTTCTGAAGGAGTCAGGGAAAGGAATGAAGGAAAGTCCCTCGGTGTCGGGAGGGAATGAGGGAAAGGAATGAGGGAATGAGGGGAAGAAATGAGGGAATTAGGGAAACAACCTCGGTGTTGTGAGGGAATGAAGGAATGGATCTGGGGGAATGAGGGAAAGGAGCTGAGGGAATGAGGAGAAGGAATGAGGAAAAGGAATGAGGGAATGAGGGAAAGGACCTCAGTGTCGTGAGGGAATGAGGGGAAGGAGCTTGGTGTCCCTCAGGAATGCGGGAAAGGACTTGAATGTCTTGAGGGAATGAGGGAAAGGAATGAGGGGGAGGACCTAAGTGTCATCAGGGAATGGTGGGAGAAGGTCCCGAATGTTCCAAAGGTATAAAGGAAAGGACCTCGGTGTGCTGAAGGAATGAGGGGAAGGACCTCAGTGTCCTCAGGGAATGAGGGAAAGAGGGAAAGGACCTCAGTTTTCTGAGGGAATGAGGGAAAGGAGCTGAAGGAATGGCGGGAAGCACCTTGGTGTCCTGAGGGAATGAAGGAAGGCCAAGGAATGGCGGGAAGGAGCTGAGCATTCTGAGGGAACGAGGGGAAGGACAAGGAATGGCGGGAAGGAGCTGAGTGTCCTGAGGGAACGAGGGGAAGGCCAAGGAATGGCGGGAAGGCCAAGGAATGGCGGGAAGGAGCTGAGTGTCCCGAGGGAATGAGGGAAGGCCAAGGAATGGCAGGAAGGAGCTGAGTGTCCCAAAGGAATGGCGGGAAGGGCAAGGAATGGCAGGAAGGACAGGGAATGGTGGGAAGGAGCTGGGCAGGGCCTGAAGGAGCAACTTCCTCAGTTTTATCTCTAGTGAAAGACCGGGACGACAAGGAGGCGCCGGATTCCGACGCCGAGGGATACGTGGAGGGCCTGGATGACGAGGAGGAGGATGAGGATGGTGCGTGGAATGTGCTCCATGGGATTGATCCCCAGCAGCTCCTGTATCCTGAGGGAATGAGGGGAGAATGAAAAATGCCATTCCTCAGCCTGGGAATGGAGGGGTGGGACAGGGGAAGGAGGGAAGGAATTGAGGGAGCAGGGACGAGCGGACATGGATGAGAAGGAATGTCCTGCAGGAAATCCCGATGGAAAAGGGAGAGGGGAGAACCAGCTTGGGCATGGAAAACAGCAAGAATTAGGGAGCTGCTCCGTGAGGGAAGTGCATGGAAAACACCTGGGAGCTCCAATATTGAGGAAGGAACGAGCTGGAATGGCAGGGAATTGCAGGGGATCCCGGGGCTGCAAGTGCTGCCTTTCCCTGGGTGAGGATCCGGCTGATCCCGGGGAATTTGCTGGACTCTCCAGGCCCAGCTGCGCAGCAAAAGCAGAAAAGCTGGATGTGCACTTTTCCCTGGAATGCTGAGCGGGAGCTCTGGGAAGGGCTGGCACCGCCTGGTTCCCAAAAGCTCCCAAACTCCGGGGGCTGAACGCTTCCTGGTTTTCCGCTGGGAATGTTTGGATTTGGGGGCTGGAATTTTGTGTCCCTGGGGTAATGGGAAAGTTCTGCTCCATCCTGCTGGGAACGGCTGGACCCTGGAATAGCCGGAATATCCCCCAGCTCCCAAATCCTCAGGAATAACGGGAAGTGGAGCTCAGCTGAGGCTCCATGAGCAACTCCAGCCCTGCATTCCCAGATCTCCCAAAAGTCCTGGGCTATCCCTGAGAATTCTCCGCTCAGATTCCCAGAGTTTTGGGTGGAATTGTAAAAACCTCAACCTTTTCCATGGATTTTTTTTTTTCCCAGAGGAGGAATATGACGACGACGCTCAGGTAGTGGAGGATGAGGAGGATGAGGAAGAGGAGGAGGAAGGGGAAGAGGAGGACGTGAGCGGAGAGGAGGAGGTGAGGCTTGGAGTTCGGGAATGAGAGGGATCCAGCTGGGAATGGCTGGGCGGGAAAGGACCCAAATCTGGGATTTGAGGATTTTTAGGATCCGCCTGGTGGTGGGCCAGCTGAACTCTGGGATGGGAAGGGAGGAAATGGGATTGTGGGAGGGAAAATGGTATTGTGGGAAGTTGTTTTCCCTCTCCTCCAGTCTTGGATCCCCTCCTGTCCCTCTGGAATGTTCCTCAGCCTCCTAAATCAATCTCCAAGGCTCTGGATCAATCCCGCTTTTCCCTCCCCACCTCCTGGCCAAGCCAGTTCCCTTAAACTCGACCCAAATTCCCAACTCCAGCTCGGGGATTCCCTTTGATTTCGGTGCCATTATTCCACAGAAAAAACCCCTATGGAAATCTGTAGGAAGCAGCTCCTTTTTGAGGCTATTCCAAGGACTTTCCTTGGAAAAATGCTCTTGGGAAGTTGGGAAGGATCCTGGAGTCATTCCAACTGTTGTTTTTTTTTTTCTCTCGTTCCCACCGCAGGAGGACGAGGAGGGATACAACGACGGTGAGGTGGACGACGAGGAGGACGAGGAAGAGCCTGGTACGGAGCCAATCCTGCTTTTCCAGGATTGGTTTAAATCAGAATTCCCGAAAAGGCAGGAAGGCGCCGGAATGACGGGATTTGTTTCTCTTTTCCAGAGGAAACGCAGGGCCAGAAGAGGAAACGAGAGCCCGAGGATGAGGGGGATGAAGACGACTGAGCCCCCCCTCCCTGGAAAATTCCCTCTTGTGATTTGACTGTTTTTATCCCGGAATTCCCCCTTTTCCCACATCCCGACCCTTTGGATTTCCTTTTCTTTTCCTTTTTTTTTTTTTTTTTTTTTTTTTTTTTTTGGTTTCTTTGGTTTTTTTTTCCGGATTGTAACGTTGCTGTGGGAACTGAGAGGGAGCAGCGAGGGTGGGCATGGGAATAAAATCCTATTTTTACTGCCACTCCTCCTCCTATTCTTTGGGAATTTCTTCCTTGGATCCCTTCCTTGAGTCCCTGGAGCTGCAAGAGTTGAGTAGAACCCCAGTGGGAATTCTTGGAGTGGAGCTTGGACATCTTGGAAGCAGAACAAGGAGAAAACCAAGTTTGAGATCCATGGATGAGCCCAAAATCCCAGCCCTGCGCTGGGATGGGATTTTCCCACCTCTGCCAATCCCAAAATCCGCATTTTTTTTCGGGAGATGCTGCTGGAATGGAAGCCAGGCCTCCTCCCTGCCCAGCCCCCGGTGTGGGAATGGCACCTTGCTCCATGTTTTTTTGGGAATGACTGCCATTTTCAGTCCCTTTTCCCAACTTTGGGGATTCCCTGGGCTTTTCCTCTTTGTAAATAGTGACCAAATGTTGTTTTTTTTGGGAATGTTTTGTTTTTTTGGGATGGGTTTGGAGCTGGTTCCGGGGGGACTTTGCAATCCCTGCCCCGTGTGTTGTGTGTTTCCATTTTTCCTTTTAATTTTGGGGGGGAATTTTAGCTTTTTGGGGATTTTTTTTTTCTTTTTTTAATTTTTAGGGGATTTTTGGGGGGGGAATTTTTTTGGCAATTTTTGTGGCTCGAGCGCAGCCAAATCCCTGGAAATGGCAGGCATTGAAAAATAGAAATATATATTGAAAATATCCCAAATTCCCCAGTTTCCCAACCTAAATTTCCTGCTTGGAATAAACCAACTTCCTCCCCCCTTTCCCAATCGGGTCTCTCTGGAATATCCACCCCCAATCCGGGAGAAACCACTTGGAAAATCCCCATTTTCCAGCCCTGAAAGCCAGGAATTCCAGGGAAACGCCTGAAATTCCAGGAAATGCCTGAAAAAAAAAATTGTATTTTCTTACCTTGTGGGAGGCAAAAATCCGGGAAAATCCTTGGGGAATGTACAGCGGAACTTTCAGATCCCTCGGGGAAAAAATCCCTTCGGAAGTGACTTGTATTTCCTAGGGAAGCTTCCATGTGTATAAATCCATCGGCTCCAGGTTTTTTTGGGAGTTTGGGGGCCCGGCAGAGCCACCTTTGGAGTTTTCTGTCTGTTTGGCTTTGAGGAATTTCAATAAAGCTTTTTATACAAACTCCGCCTCTGGATTCTTTCCCGGGAAAAGGAGGAATTGCGGCCCCGGAAATGTGGGAATTCCCGGATCTTCTCCAACCCTAAAAACCTTGGGATGCATCCCGGGAAGGGTTGGGAAATGTGGGAATTCCCGGATCTTCTCCAACCCTAAAAACCTTGGGATGCATCCCGGGAAGGGTTGGGAAATGTGGGAAATGTGGGAATTCCCGGATCTTCTCCAACCCTAAAAACCTTGGGATGCATCCCGGGAAGGGTTGGGGTTGGACGTGGCCCCTGGGATGTTGTTTTCCCTCGGGAATGGAGAATTTGGTGGATTATCCTGGGAAAACAGGAGCCTTTCCCCTGGAAAATCCTCTCCCTGCTGCTCCAGGCCTGGAACAACTTTGGGATTGGGAATTCCCTCCCTCTGGAATGAGCTGGATCCTAAATGGGAACACTGGGATGACCTGGCTGATCCCAATCCTGTGTCCCAGGAATTGGGGAAAATCCCTGATTTCTGCACATTGGATTGATTTGGGGAAAAACGCCTGGAATTGGAGGTGGGAATGATGGATTTGGGGAAAAACGCCTGGAATTGGAGGTGGGAATGTCGGATCCATCCATCCATCCATCCATCCATCCATCCATCCATCCATCCATCCCTGCCCTCTGGAATTGGGAGGCCATTCCCTGTGATCCTGGCATTCCAGGCCCTTGTCCCAGTCCCTCTGCAGCTTTCCCGGAGCTCCTGGAGAAGGATCAGTCCCTGGAGCAATCCCGGGGCAGCTCCAGCTCCAAATTCCTGCTTGGGTGTTTGAAAACCTCTGGGAAGGGGCAGGAAAAGTGGGATTTGGGGGGTGGAAAAGTGGGATTCTGGAGGTGGAGAAGTGGGATTTTGGGGGAGGGAAAAGTGGGATTTTGGGGCTGGAAAAGTGGGATTCTGTAGGAAGGAAAAGTGGGATTTTGGAGCTGGAAAAGTGGGATTCTGGAGGTGGAAAAGTGGGATTTTGGGGGAGGGAAAAGTGGAATTTGGAGGAAGGAAAAGGGGGATTTTGGGGAAGGGAAAAGTGGGATTCTGGGAATCCCACCTCAGGTCCAAAGGGAGCAGTGCGAAATTCCTAAAAATACCCCAAAGTTATAAAAATTCCTAAAGAATTGTTATGAGGGAATTGTGCTTCCAGTGGAGTCGTGGAATGTGTGGCTGGAGCCACTGAACCCACGGGGGCTGAATCCAAAGGGAAAACCTCCCTGGATTTTAAGGATATCAGGACAAGGAGGGATCAGCCTCCCCCTCAGGAAATCCACGGAAAATTCCCAATTAAAATAAACTGGGAGCGGCTCCTCCTCCACATCCGCTTCATTTCCCATTCCCAATCCCAGCCTTTGGATACAAAATCCAAGGGAATTTTGATTTTAATTCAGATTTTAACTTCCAGCAGGGCCTCGCAAAACGCTGGGAAATGGAGAATCCACAGAAATCCTGGAGCTGGGAAGCCTCGAACAAAGGGAAAACTCCGGGAAGCAAAAGTAGGTCAGGAAGGTTGGGATGAGCAGGGAGGGATGGCATGAACAGGGAAAGGGAAAAACCGGGAAAGGAATCATCCCACGGCCCCTGGAGAGGGAAGGGGAGGATTCCTACAGAATCCGAGCCTTTTTCCTTAAATCCTGGGGTCCCGGGAGGGCTGAGGGTGGGAAAGGTGGGATCCCAGCCTGGACTGGGATGGGGACAGCTCGGGAAGGGCTGCGGATGAATGGGAATTTTGGGATTCCTGAGGCTGGAGGGGATCCTGGAGGGGACTGGGAGTGCAGGGAATGGTTGGGAAAATTTTAAATAAAATCTGGGAGAAGGATGGGAGGGAATAAGACAGGACTTATGCATCCACCCTAAACATCCCTAAAATCCTAACCTGGATTTGCCCTCCGGTTCCAAGGCAGGATGGATAAAGCCAGGAAATCCCAGTCCGAAGGATAACACATTCCTGACCCCAGGAAAAAAAGGGAATAAAGCTTAAAATCTCTATTTCCATCCCCTCTGGATCACATGCATCCAGCAGAATTTTTACCTGGGAATTTGGGGCCAGGAAGTTTCTGAAAAGCAGGGATGGGATTTCAGTAGGATCTATAGGAATGGAACAGGGGGGAATGGTTTGGAACTGGAAGAGAGAAGGTTTGGATGGCTACTGGGAAGGAATTCCCAGCTGGGAAGTTGGGAAGGCCCTGGCTTCCCAGGGAAGGGAAGGGAAATTTGGGATTCCCTGGAATATCCAAGGCTGGGTTGGAGCATCTTGGGAGAGCGGGATGGGATGGGATGGGATTTAAATTCCTTTCCATCCCAAACCATTCCCGGATCCATCTGTGGCCGTTCCCCCCTCCAGCCGCCATCGGCTCCACGTTCCTGAGAACCAAATCCAAGAATTTCCCTTGGGATCCCCCCAGCCCCACCCCAGGGTGGGAACAGCATTCCCACGGAGCTCCCAGATGGAGAAGGAAAGGCGGGAACGCCGTTCTGGTATCCTGAAAAGATTTTATTCCATCACTATCCCGTGGTAGCATAAATAATCGGCAACGACAGCACACGGAACGCAGCAGGGAGCGCCGGGAAGGAACGCGGGACACGGAGGGGACGGACCCGCGCCGGGAGTGCCGGGAGCCTCAGCAACTTGGATCGAGTGAAAACAGGGATCTCGAGGAAAACCAGCAGGATTCGGTGTCGTTCCCTGTGCTCCGGGCAGATTCCATCAATCCTGGGATTGTCCAACGTGCTGAGCTCGCTCCGGGTCCATCCCTCGGGATCCATCCCAGGGACATCCTTCCCCCTGCTCCACGGCCATGTCCCAGCATGCAGGAGGAGGGAAAATCCCAGTTTTCCAGAGGTGGAGGGGACAAAAAGCCCTCTCCGGCCAGGAATTCCAGTTTATTTTGTTATTTTAGAGGATATTGGAGCACGTGCGTGGATGCACATGAGGAGCAGATCCCTTCCCATGGGCTGCTCCTGCCAAGTCCCATGGGATTTGGTGCTGGCTCCATGGGAAGGATCCCAGGATCTCTCCGTGGGAAAGGGTCCTAGGATGGATCCTGGGTTTCCACCTCGGGAAGACTCCCAGGATTCCACCATGGGAAAGGGTCATGGGGTGGATCCCAGGCTCCAACCGCAGGAAGAATCCCAAATTCCCACCTCGGGAAGAGTCCCAGGATTCCACCGTGGGAAGGATCCCGGGTTCCCATGTGGGAAGAGCTCCAAGCTCCCACCATGGAAAAGGATCCTGGACCCCCACCATGGGAAGGACCCCGTCCTGCTCCCATGGGAAGGATCCCAGATTCCCACACGGGAAGGATCCCAGATTCCCACCACGGGAAGGATCCCAGATTCCCACACGGGAAGGATCCCAGATTCCCACATGGACACCATCTCTGACGATCAAGCCCTTCCCACTTCCCACCCCCGTTCCAGTTCCGCTCCCGCTGTCCCGTTTTTGCATAGGAAAAAGAAATTAATAGCAAGGAAGCATCGCGCTTTTCCCGGGAATCCACCCCGGGCTGGCTCATCCCGACGGACAGGACACGGCTCCTACTCACTGGGAGCCTCCCGGGGATCGGGTTAGAGCGGGATTAGTGCCGGACAAGACGCGCAGGACGTGATCCCAGGCTCTCGGCAGCCGCGGATTCCGGAATTGTGTTCTGGGTGAGCGGATCCAGGGAATTCGGGAGCGCGGTAGAAACAAAGGAAGTTCATTTAGAAAAGGTCCCTGGGATCAATTGTTCTTGGGGCTGTTCCGGAAGTTCTTTAATTCCAGCTGCAGCTGCCGGATCCGAATGTCCCTCTGCGCCACCTCGTCCTTCAGCCGCCGGATCTCGTCCTGCTGCCGGAAGAACATCCGGAGCAGCTGGAAAAGAAGGATGGAGGTGAAGGGATGGAGCTGCTGGGATCACAACATCGGCTCATCCCGGGATTTCATCCTCCTGCCGGCCCCGGAGCATTTCCAGGTTCATCCCCCCAGGTCCTGCTCCATTCCCATTCCCATTCCCATTCCCATTCCCATTCCCATTCCCATTCCCAATCCCATTCCCATTCCCAGGGAATTCATGCCCACCTCGTTCTCGGTGCGGGGCGGGACGTTCTCCAGGAGGTCGATCCCATTGACCACCACGCTCTTCTTCTCCCTCACCGGCGCCTTGAAGACGACCTTGGAATTCCTCTTGTACCCCTCCTTCAGCGACATCAGGATGGGATCTGAGGGACAGCGGGGATGGGATCAGCGCGGGGATGCGGCCCTGTCCCAAATCCTGGATATTTTTGGGACACACCCTCCCTCTCCCAGTGGCATTACCTCTGTTGACCCCACTGAGCCACTCGTCCGGGGTCAGTGCCGGCTCCGTCCCCGGGGTCATGGGGTAAATGTCCTCCTGGTACGTCTCCGACTGGAAACATGGGAAGAGAAGAGTGATGGGATCCGTGAATCTGCTCCCTGACTGCGTGGGAATAACTCCCTTCCCCATGGAGGGAATAAACACCCTGAATAGTTGGGAAACTCGGGACACAGAGAGGAAATCTGGGAAGCGCTGGCCAGAGCAGAGAACCTGGGATTGCGTCCTCCATCCAGCCCTGGCTGGCAGCTGGATTTGCTTCCCAGAAAACCCTGATCAAAGCTCTATTTTCCCAAAACCAGCTCCCAAACCTCAGCTGAGACAAACCCCTCGGAGAAACATTCCCTAAAAGCATTCCCATTGAACGTCAGGTGAAACCTCCCTGGGATTGCAAGGATGGAGAGCTCTGGATGGCAGGAACAGACCCATCCGTGGGATTGGGATTGCTCCCAGGGGGCATCTCCAGCTCCGGACCCACCCCGGCCGCTCCGGATGCCGCTCATTCCCACTGCAAGGACTCACGCGCCGCGGGACGATCATGGAGATGGGCTCGATGAGGCCCTTGAGGGTGATGAGTTTGTAGAACCGGAAAACTTCGCAGGCGGACACGTCCAGGCCGTGCTTCGGCATCACCCCTGCGGAGAGCCCCACGGATCAGCCATCCCACCATTCCCGGCACGGGGAATCCCAAAATAGCCGGGATCGCCATCAGGAGATCCAGGGCTTCGCTGGATCGATCCTTGGCATCGCCCTGAGCTGACAGACCAGGGCTGTTCCTGGTCTGTGGAAGATGTTCTAAATATGGAAATTGTTCCTGGTCTATGGAAGCTGTTCCTGGCCTATAGAAGCTGTCCCTGGCGTATGGAAGCTCTTCCTGGTCTATGGAAGCTGTCCCTGGCCTATGGAAGCTGTCCCTGGCCTATGGAAGCTGTCCCTGGCCTATGGAAGCTGTCCCTGGCCTATGGAAGCTGTTCCTGGGCTATGGAAGATGTGCTAAGTCTATGGAAATTATTCCTCATCTATGGAAGCTGTCCCTGGCCTATGGAAGCTGTCCCTGGCCTATGGAAGCTGTTCCTGGCCTATGGAAGATGTTCTAACTCTATGGAAATTATTCCTTGTCTATGGAAGCTCTCCCTGCTCTATGGAAGGTGTCCCTGGCCTATGGAAGCTGTTCCTGCTTTATGGAAGATGTTCCTGGTCTATGGAAGCTGTATCTGGAACAGCTCCCACCAAACCCCATCCAAATAAATCCAAACCCCATCCAAACCCCATCCAAAGCCTTTTCCCTGCGTCATTTAAATCCAGCACCTTCCACATCCACCTTTTCCACACTTGTGCAGCACATCCGTCCTTACCCAGTCCCTTCTGCGGCGCCGGGGAGCGGAACTCCATGAGATAGCTCAGGTAGGGCTTTTCCGAGCCGATCTCGTAGTAGCGGATGTTGCCGTCGCCCTGGACGCAGCGCAAGGAAAAGGGATGGGTATGGATTTGGAAAACGTGAAGGTGGAGGAAAAACCTGGATTAAGAGTGTTTAGAGGGCAGGGATGGATGGGATACTGGGAAGGAATTCCTGGCTGGGAGGGGGTGAGGCCCTGAGAGAAGTTCCCGATTCTCCATCCCTGAAGTGTCCAAGGCCAGGCTGGGAGGGAATTGTGGAATGTGTCCCGGGGCAGGAACATCCATGGAACAGGAAGATTTTTAAGATCCCTTCCCACCCAGCCCATTCCGTGATACAAATTCCAGCCCCAGTGCTGGGGGATTTTCTAGGAATGCTGCATCCGCAGGCTCCGCGCATCCATACCTTCCCGGCCAGGTACAGCATGTGAGTGTCAGCATCGTAGAAGGGGAAGAGGAGCCCCGAGAGGCCATCGATCTCCTCCTCGATCAGGGGCATGGAGAGATCCTCCTGGAAAACAGGAAAATCCTGTTAGCTGTGTCCCGAGGGTGCCGAGCGGGATCCCGGTGGAGACGGAGCAGGGATCTGGACAGGGATGGAGCAGAGATCTGGGTGGGGATGGAGCAGGAATTCTGTCAGGGATGGAGCAAGGACCCTGGTGGGAATGGAGCAGGAATTCCAGCGGGGATGGAGCAGGGACTCCGGCAGGAATGGAGCAGGAATTCCAGCAGGGATGGAGCAGGAATTCCAGCAGGGATGGCGCAGGAATTCCAGCAGGGATGGAGCAGGGACTCCGGCAGGAATGGAGCAGGAATTCCAGCAGGGATGGAGCAGGAATTCCAGTGGGATCCTGGCACCCACCTGGTCCCAGAGGGCGATCTGCCGGGTGTTCCAGCGGGACACTCCGGTGGTCAGGAGCCGTTTGGTGCTTCCCAGGAACACCACGCGGTTCACGCGGTGGTTCTTGCAGCTGGCCTCCTGCAGGACGGGAACGAGCTCTGGAATCCCCCCTGGACCCAGCCCTCATCCCAGGAAAAACCCTGCCTTGCTCCTCTCACCTCCCCCACCTCATCCCGGGGAGATTCCAGCTCCTGCCCCCAGGCAAGCCAGAAATTCCCATTTTCCTGAATATCGGTAGCCACATTTATGGAGAACCCCCCATCCTCCAAACTTCCTGCCCCTTCCCCTTTAATTCCCACCATTTCCCCCAAATGCTTCATTAACAATGGAACAAAAGCCTCCAACCCCTCTGCTTGGGGAGGAGAGACACCTGTGGAAGGTGTTCCTGGGCTATGGAAGCTGTTCCTGGTCTGTGGAAGCTGTTCCCAGTCTGTGGAAGTTCTTCCTGGTCTATGGAATTTTTTCCCAATCTATGGAAGTTCTCCCTGGTCTATGGAAGCTGTTCCTGGGCTATGGAAGGTGTTCCTGGTCTGTGGAAGTTCTCCCTGGTCTATGGAAGCTGTTCCTGGTCTCTGGAAGGTGTTCCTGGTCTGTGGAATTTGTTCACGCTCTATGGAAGTTCTCTGTGGTCTATGGAAGCTGTTCCTGGTCTGTGGAATCTCTTCCTGGTCTATGGAATTTGTTCCTGGTCTATGGATTTTTTTTCTGGTCTGTGGAAGTTCTCCCTGTTCTGTGGAAGCTGTTCCTGGTCTCTGGAAGCTCTCCCTGGTCTATGGAATCTATTCCTGGTCTAAGGAAGCTCTCCCTGGTCTCTGGAAGCTGTTCCTGGTCTATGGAAGCTGTTCCTGGTCTCTGGAAGCTCTCCCTGGTCTATGGAAGCTGTTCCTGGTCTCTGGAAGCTCTCCCTGGTCTATGGAAGCTGTTCCTGGTCTCTGGAATTTTCTCCTGCCAAGCCCTTCCCACCCTCTCCACAACCAGGCTGGGAACTGGATCCCAACGCCTGGAAAACCTCCCACCGTGAGGACCCATAGCACCTTGGGGATGTTCTTATACATTCCATAGGATTCATCCCTAAAATCCCGTTCTGACCCCCCCATCCCACGGCACCTGGAGGACCCTTCCGGAGCGCGGCTCCACCACGCGCAGCTTCTTGTCCTTGCAGGTGGTGGCCAGGAGGCTCCCGTCGGTGTTGAAGGACAGGCACAGGATCACATCCGTGTGGCAGTCGATCATCTTCACCGGCTCGCCGTTGTCCAGGTTCCAGATCAGGATCTGCGGGAAGAGCCTTTGGAGCAGCCCGGCATGGCGGGAGGTGTCCCTGACCCATGGAAGGTGTCCCTGATCTATGGAAGCTGTCCCTGACCCATGGAAGCTTTTCCTGATCCATGGAAGCTGTCCCTGGTCTATGGAAGGCATCCCTGACCTGTGGAAGTTATTCCTGGTTTATGGAAGGTGTTCCTGGTCCATGGAATCCGTTCCTGATCCATGAAAGCTGTTTCTGATCTATGGAAGCTTTTCCTGCTCTATGGAAGTTCTCCCTGGCCTATGGGAGCTTTTCCTGATCCACAGAAGCTGTCCCTGACCCATGGAATCTGTCCCTGACCCATGGAATCTGTCCCTGACCCATGGAATCTGTCCCTGACCCACGGAATCTGTCCCTGACCCATGGAATCTGTCCCTGACCCATGGAATCTGTCCCTGACCCACGGAATCTGTCCCTGACCCATGGAATCTGTCCCTGACCCATGGAATCTGTCCCTGACCCATGGAATCTGTCCCTGACCCCTGGAATCTGTCCCTGACCCATGGAATCTGTCCCTGACCCAGGGAATCTGTCCCTGACCCCTGGAATCTGTCCCTGACCCACAGAAGGCACGGAATGAGATGAGCTCCAAGCTCCTCCCACCCCAACCCATTCCAGCATTCCACGATCCCAGCTGCGCACGGGTGGCTCCCAGCGGTGCCGAAAGCTGGGAAAAACCCTTGGGAACGGCGTTCCCGGGAACGGCGCTCGCACCTTGTAGTCGTAGCCGGCGCTGAGCAGGATGTTGTTGGTGGTCGGGTGCCACTCCACGATGCCGACGCGGCGGCTGTGGCCGTACAGCTCCAGCACCGCCTCCGTCATGTTCCGCTTCAGCCCTCCCTCCGGAATCTCCCAGATCCGCACCTGCAACGGAGCGCCGCCGCGGTGGGCTCGGAGCACCCCCGCTCCCGGCCTCGAAAAGCTCCATCCCGAAAAATTTTGGGAATTTCAGGATCAGCCCGGCTGCTGATTGTCCCTCAAGGATAAGTAATGAATGAACGGCTCCGGCACCCCTTGGGGAAAATCCAGCCAGGATATGGACGGCATTTTCCGTATCCTGAAATCCTCATCCTGAATTCCCTCATGGAGTGTTTCTGTATCCTGAAATCCTCATCCTGAATTCCCTCATGGAGTGTTTTCATATCCTGAAATCCTCATCCTGCATTCCCAGGTTTGTTCATGTCATGGGGTGTTTCCACATCCTGAAATCCTCATCCTGAATTCCCTCATAGAGTGTTTCCATATCCTGAAACCCTCATGCTGAATTCCCTCATGGAGTGTTTCCATATCCTGAAATCCTCATCCTGAATTCCCTCATGGAGCATTCCGGGTATCCCACAGCCCTCCTGATGCCTCTGTTCCTCTGTTCCGTGGTGCATCGAAGATTCTCTGGGAATCTTCTCTGGGAATCTCTGGGAAGTGGGAGACAGCTCCCTGTGACTCACGGCCATGATGGGAATTTTTCCCATTCCCCATTCTCCCTGCCAGGCTTCCAGCCAATAAAAAATGTCAGATTTAACTGGATGAGGAGCAGGAAAACCGAGGATCGGGATAGGTGGGATTGTACCGGGATAAAAACGGGATCATCCCAAACCCCGGATTTTGTCCTGCAAAACCAGGGGTGGATCCTGCTCTTCCCCTCTCACTCGGGGTTTTTCCTTTGGGATCCAGCCTTTGGGGTGGATCGTGGGATCACTGAGGTTGGGAAAGCTCCGAGATCATCGTTTGAGTTCCGAGTGCCACATCCAGGAATTCCTTGGACACCTCCCGGGATGGGCACTCCAATCCTCCCCGGGCAGTTCCAATGTTTAACAATCCTTTCCAATTGGAAAATTCCCAATGTCCAACCTGAACCTTCCCCGGGACCCCCTCCTGTCAGGGAGTTGTGCAGAGCCGGGAATTCCCCCCGGATTTTCTCCAGGCTGAGCTTTCCCAGCTCCCTCAGCTGCTCCTCATGGGAATTTCCTCCCGGACCTCCCTTCCCATCTGGATTCATGTCCAGAAAACAGAGGAGGAGGGAATTCCAGCCCAGGAGGGCACAATTTGGGAATCGATTGGCTCTGATCTCCTTTCCCTCAGCATTCCCACAACAAATGCCGTGTAAACCTCTGAACAGTGAATCCACGGGATCGGGGCGGATCCGGAATCACATCCCGGAATTCTGGCTCACCGAGGTGTCCTCGGAGCAGGAGGCGATGATGTTCTCAATGAAGGGGTTCCATTTGATGTCCAGCACGTTCCCCTGGTGCCCACAAACTTTGGGATAGTTTGGCTCGATCCGGCCGGTCTGGAATGGAAAATCGAGGAAAACAACGGGAAAATCATCAAAATTAGGGAGAAATTGGTGTTTTCAGGGAGGGGAAGTTGGAGGAGGAGGGAGATTGAGCACAGCCTGGGATGGGGTTTTGGGAAATTTGGCATTTCCCTCCCAAATACGGCATTTGCCTCCCAAATTTGGCATTTCCCCCCCAAATTTCGCATTTCACTCCCAAATTTGGGATTCCCCCCCAAATATGGGATTTCCCTCCCAAATTTGGCATTCCCCTCCCAGATTTGGGATTTCACTCCCAAATTTGGAAGCACCGCTGCCCAAGGCGCTCCTCCACGGAGCAAACCCCAAATTCCAGGATCACCAACTCCTGCTTAACGATCCCAAATCTGTGATTCCGCGGGATGGGACCCTTCCCAAGCTTTCATGGATGATCCTGGGAAGATTCCCACCGGGATGGGCTGCCGGAGCCCCTTCCCCTGGCGGGGCCGCGCCGTGTCCGGGTGCCACCGCGGTGTCCTCCCCTGCTCCGCGCTGGCTCCGCGCCGAGCCGCGGGCGGAGCGTGCGGAGTATCTGGGTCAGCTCCCACCGCCGCTGAATTTTTCATGGATCTTCCCTCCGGACCTTCCCCGTGCCGAGCTCGCGGCTCCGTTTAACGGGAACAAAGCAACGCGCCGGGAATTCTGCCCTCGGGAAAGTGGGAGAGCCCCGGAACTGTCGCTCCCAAGGTTTCTTGGGATCCATTTGCTCATCCCGAGCTGCAGGGATGAAGTTTGGGGAGGAAAATTCCCGAGGATGAGACAGGGAAGGAAAAGGTAACGTGGGAATGTCGGAGCTGCCAGTGAATTCCTGGGATAAATTCCCGGTTTTATCATTGTGATATTAAATATTCCAGGCCCCGTCGCTTATCCGAGGGCTTGGATTATCCAGATTTTCCCTAATTTCTGACTGGCAGTGCCGTGACCTCATTCGCCCCCCGGCTGGAGCCGAAATTCCTGCAAAAACTGTGGAATTCCGGGTGGAGGGAACTTTTAACAACACGAATTAATATCCCACCCCTTTTATTGTGAGGAATTCGCCGGGGGGATTCCTTTGAAAAGAAGATTTGATGGATTTTTGGAGGGCAACACCGAGTTTGGTTATTTGGGAACGTTTCTTCCCAAAAAAATCCAGAGTTTGGTTTAAAATCAGTCAAGCACAGCGGGAAGGGACAAGGACTGTGCCATTCCCAGGGCGCCTGGAAGAGGAGAAGGGAAAATAAAGGCAATAAAAGGGAAAAAAAGCCCTAAAAAATCCCGGGTTCCGGCTGTGTTTTCCCCGTTTTTCAGAGGGGCCTTGGCGGCAGCCGCGAGTTAATCCAAGGTGAATCCTAATCCCTGGATCGCTGATCCCTGGGGGGGAAGCTCGGTGACCCAGATTCCGGCCCTGAGGGACAGAGGCTCCGGCAGCTCCCGGGTTTTTCCACGGAAAGCGCTGGGAGGAGGGAATTTTCCGGCAGCTCCCGCCCCTCACTTCGGTGGAGTGATTGGAAAAGGGAAAATAATTCGGGTTGTGTTGGGAAAAGGGAAAATGAGTTGGAAAAATTGTGGATTTCGTGGGTTGGGGTGGAGAGGGAATTCTGGGAATGGCTGGGACAGCTGCAGGCAGAGGGATGGACCCCTCGGCAATTCCAGACCTGGCTGCCTCAGGCTCGGCCAAAATTCCCAATTTCCCATCCCACATTCCTCATTCCCAACCCTTTCCTCCTCCTCTGCTCCAGCCCCAGCATTCAAATCTATCTTAACCTAATTTCTTCTTTATTTCCTTTTTTTTTTCTTTTTTTCTTTTTTTCTTTTTTTTTTTATTTTGGAATGGGAATGGCATCGCGGGAGCTCCCGAGGATCACCTGAATCCTGCCACCCAGTGCCATCCCTGGGATGAGCTCCCGAGGAATTTCCCTGAGGGATCCATCGGCACCAAACCCAAGGGATGGGAAGAGCCCACAGTTCCCACCCTTGGGTGGGAATTCCGCTCTGGCCACGGCTGAATTCCGCTTTTCCTTCAAATCCACCCAACAGGAATTCCCAATAAATCACTTCAGTGTCTTCAAATCTCAAAACCTGCTTTTCCCCTGGAAAAGGCAAACCAGGAGCGCTCCCAGACCCTCAGATTTCCCGGGAAGCTCCACAAACGTGGCAAAAATCCCTTTATTCCCGTCCATCCTTCGATCCCACACAGAAATCCTTCGGGATGGGAGCAGTGTCCATCCAAATCCCATTCCAGGATGGAAAATTGCCCCCCCAGAGCCACTCTTCCCATTGCTGATCCCTGATTAGCTTTAGGACCGGGAGGATTTCCCAGGAAATCCCCGAGTCCCCACGACTCTCCAGGGGCTGGGATTAGGGATAAATTCATTCCCTGTTTTTTTAAAGGATCTCCCTCCTCCTCAGGAGCTGAAGAGGAGGAAACACCATGGAGCTGAGGCCATTCCCTCTTTTCCCATTTTTCCCTGGGAGCAGATCCCGATTCCCTCCTGGCAGGGAATTCCAGAGGGGGAGAAGCTCCCCCGATCCTCCTTTCCCCCAGGCTGAGCTTTCCCAGCTCCCTGAGCCATTCCAGGACTTTTCCAGCTCCATTCCCTTCCCCGGACACGCTCCAGCCTCTCCTTGTCCCTAAACCCGACCCTACAAACTCCAATTTCGGGATCCCTCGGGATAAAGACTCTCAGATTTTCCCAAAATCCACCAACAATTTCTCTGGGATTTCTCTCCTCTTCCCATTATCCACAGGCCAAAAGGCAGGGAAGGAATCCTCCCTTTTTTCCCAGGACGGAGGTTGAAATCCCAGCTCCTCCCGGAGAAATCCATTAAATATGAAGGCTCCTAAATTAAAGATAAATCCTGTCACATCCCATCAGCCCGCACGGATCCCACCTGGGATAACTCCGAGGAGCTGCCGGGACACAAAAACTGCATCCCGAAAAATTCCAAACGCCCCCAGGATCTCGGGACAAATTGGATTAAATCCCCCCGGGGACTCCTTTTTCCCAGAAAATGAAGGGCCGGGATTAATTGCTAATTAAAAAGACAAAAGGGCCCATCATGTCCCGTTTAATGGGATTAGGGACATCCCCGTTTTCCCGGGATTCCGTGGATTCCAGCCGGCAGAGGGAAGCGCTGGGACAGCGCAGCAATTCCAGACCTCCTCGCTGCCTCAGGCTCGGCCAAAATTCCCGATTTCCCATCCCACATTCCTCATTCCCAACCCTTTCCTCCTCCTCTGCTCCAGCCCCAGCATTCAAATCTATCTTAACCTAATTTCTTCTTTATTTCCTTTTTTTTTTTTTTTTAATTTTTTTTTATTTTTTTTTTTAGCGATCCAGGTGTTTAAACCCAGCTGGATCCCACATAAATCCAACCCCAGATAAATTCTGGGATATCAGCTGGAACAGCAATGCTGAAGGATCTTCTTTTTTTTTTTTTTTTTGTTTTTTGTTTTTTTTAAGCTTCAGGATTTTTTTTTTCCCCACAGGAAATTTTAAGGGAATTTTCCCCCCCGCAGGCTAAAAGCAGGAAGAGAAAAAAAATCCAAGGAAATTCATTCAGACCGAGGGAATCTCATGCATCCTGAATTTTAAGGAGGAAAAGCTCCAAGGATGTGGAAATTGGATCAGAATCCGGCGGAATAAAGAGAATCCTGGAATTTTTTCCCTGCAGGAAAACTCCCCAGTGCTTCGGGGAGGGAAGATGGAATTGCGCGATGAGTTCAACCCTTGTCCTCTCCCAAATCCAGCCCTGTCCAATCCCAAATCCAATCACTATCCAACCCCAAATCCAATCCCTGTCCTATCCCAAATCCATCCCAAATACAACTCCAAATCCATCCCTGTCCAATCCCAAATCCAATCACTGTCCTATCCCAAATCCAGCCCTGTCCAATCCCAAATCCATCCCTGTCCTATCCCAAATCCAGCCCTGTCCAACCCCAAATCCAGCCCTGTCCCATCCCAAATCCAATCACTATCCAATCCCAAATACAGCCCTGTCCAATCCCAAATCCAATCACTATCCTTTCCCAAATCCAGCCCTGTCCAATCCCAAATCCAATCACTATCCTATCCCAAATCCAGCCCTGTCCAATCCCAAGTCCAGCCCTGTCCAATCCCAAATCCAGCCCTGTCCTATCCCAAATCCATCCCTGTCCTATCCCAAACCCAGCCCTGTCCAATCCCAAATCCAGCCCTGTCCAATCCCAAATCCAGCCCTGTCCAACCCCAAATCCAGCCGTTCCCGTGATCCCAGCCCTGCCGGGAGCAGCAGTTTGGATTTCAGCTTCCTGAGGGTAAACGGAGCCTTCCCCTTCCTGCTCCACTTCCTCGGGAGATAACACTGTCTGGAAAACAACCTCTGCTCATTCCCTGTGGGAGCACAATCCCTCTGTTCCCATGGAAGCGATGCCACCGCCCCTGCCCAGGGATCCGTGGGATCATGTCCTGATCCCAAATCCCTCCTGGAGCTCCTGCAGGCCCTGGAAGGAGCTCTGAGGATTCCTGGGATGCTTCCCTTCTCCGGGTGAGCATTCCCAGCATTCCCAGCCTGGGTCCAGCTCAGGAGGACAGGGTCACAAACGGGGACGTGACGGCGCCGAGCTGCTTCCCTAGGGAATTGCGCCATCCAAGGATTTGGGTCCCTGACCAAAATAAAGGAATGTTTTCCAGTTTTTCTCCAGTTGAAACCAAATCCTTAAAGCCAGGTCGGAGAGGCCTCGGAGCACCCTGGGATGGCGGGAGGTGTCCCCGCCCGTGGAATGGGGTGGATTTAAGGTCACTTTCCGTCCCAAACCGTTCCAGGATTCCAAGATTCCTCCGTGGTTCGGTTTGGGGAGCCAATCCTGCTCTTCCCAGCCCTCGGTGCTCTCCTTCGCCCACTCCCCTGGGATATTTTTATCCCGGCGGTGCTGGGGAGATGCCGATTCCCAACGGCCGAGGCTCCGGAATCCGGGAAGGAGGAGGCCCAGCCCACACACCCCCGGATCGCTCCGTGAAAACCTCGGATTTGGGATGTGCAGGAGGAGCAGATGGCCCGGCCCAGATCCCGGGAGCTTTGCTGAGTGGAACAGAGGGCAAAATCCGGGGAAAGGATCCAAAAATCCGGCAGCAAATCCCGCCCGGAGTGGCTCCGTGGTATCCGGGTTACCTTCATTAGGTGCTAATTATGGATCCCAATTAATTGGAGGGCTGCTGATTTCCAAGGAAAATGAGTTTCTCCTTAACGAGCTCATCAGGCCACGGTTAAAAAAATCAGGAATTGATTAACTCCTGCGCTCACGGAGCATCCAGGGCTGCTCCAGCCGAGATTCGTGGGCTGGATATCCCAGGAATCCTGAGGATCCCTTCGGAGCAGGCTGCAAAGGGCATCCCTGATGGGATTTTGCCAGGAAAAAGGGGGATTTGCTGGGAAAAGGGGGGATTTTCAGGATTTGGGGTCGGGCAGGGTGCGGATGGCGATTCCATGGGATCCACGCGGAGGGAGCAGGGATGAGGCTGGAGCCGGAGCGCTCCGGGTGCTCAGACAAAGCTCCCGCTTTTCCGGGAATATTAATGAGGCTCAAGCTGTGCTCGGCAATTAAATCCTGATTAGAATTCCTTCCATCTGGAGCTGCCTCCGGAACGAAGGAGGGACTCGGGAGAGGTGGGAATGGCACACGGGGAAAGGCTCTGAGGGATGATGGGAGCTGGGGTGGGGAGGGGAGCGCTCCTCTGTTCTCCCGGCTTGCCTTCCCAGCTGGAATTTGGGATTTGGGAATGTGGGAATGGTGGGTTTGGCCCCAGATTTGCCGTCCAGGAGGGTCAGGGACATTCCACGTGGGTGGTGTCCTCAAGGAATGTGGGAATGGTGCGTCCTTAGGGAGAGTGAGTGCTGCTCTTCCATGGCCAAAATCCTCCTGGGAATGAGGCTGGGAGCATCCAGGCCCAGGATGTGGAGCCCAGCTTGGAATCCCGGAATCCTGGGACGGAACCCCATCCCACTGCCCCAGGCTGCTCCGAGCCCTGTCCAAAGGGCCTCGAACATTCCAGGGATTTGGCAGCCACAGCTTCTCCAGGAATCTGCACCAGGGCCTGCTCTGCCTCCTTGGAAAATTCCTTTTATCCGATTTTCCCGGATTCCCTTCCCGCCCAAGCCCTGCCCCTTCCCCATCCGAGGGAACACCAACTCCAGGCTCGAGGTCGCCGCCGCTCTTCCCTCCTGGAGCCGCCCGCGGATCCCACGGGATCTTCCCGCGGGAAGCTGCCGGAGCAGCCGCCGGATTGATGGAATTTAAAATTGCATGAGGAAGAGACGGGCGGATCCCGGGGGAATTCCCAGGAAAGGCTGGGGGGAATCTGGGATGGAGAAGGAAAAGGAGAAGTACAAGGGGAGGAGGAGGAAGATCCTGGCAGGATCAGGGATGAGAGGGACAAACGCTGTTTTTCCCATGGAAATGAGCTGGCCCAGTGCCCCACCGCCCTCTGGATGAGGATTTTTTTAGGAATTTAGGAATTTTTTCCTGACATCCATCCTGAAATCCCTGACACAGCTCCAGGCATTCCCTTGGCTCACGGAAAAGCTCAAATAGAGGGAATGAGTGGCAGGAGGAGAGGCGTGCCCTTGGAATACCGGGATCCAAGGGGCACCTGGCATTGGGGTGGGGCAGGCTGGAGACATTCCCGGAGTGTCCGAAATGATGGAAAAAACTCCCGGAGAGATTCCAAAAATCCTTTTAAAGTTCTTCCTTAAAAAAACCCAATCTGCCCATTCACCCCACAGAAAATCCTGGGAACACCAGCCGGGATTGGGACACTTTGGGATGGCTCCAGCTGGGAATCCCATTGCCAGAATCCATGAGGAATCCCAGGAAAACCAGCAGGCATTGGGACACTTTGGGATGGCTCTGGCCAGGAATCCCATTCCTGGAATCCACAAGAAAACCCCAGGAAAACCATCAGGGATTCGGACACTTCGGGATGGCTATTGCTGGGAATCCCATTCCTGGAATCCATGAGGAATATCCAGGAAAACCATCAGGGATTTGGACTCTTTGGGATGGCTCCAATTGGAAATCCCATTCCCGGAATCCATGAGTGAGGAATATCCAGGAAAACCCCAGGGGTTCGGACACTTTGGGACGGCCCCAATCAGAAATCCCATTCCCGAAATCCATGAGGAATCCCCAGGAAATCCTAGGGATTTGGACACTTTGGGATGGCTCTGGCTGGGAATCCCATTCCCAGAATCCATTAGGAATCCCCAGGAAAACCCCTGGGATTGGGACACTTTGGGATGGCTTTTGCTGGGAATCCCATTCCTGGAATCCACAAGAAAACCCCAGGGAAACCATCAGGGATTTGGACACTTCGGGATGGCTATTGCTGGGAATCCCATTCCTGGAATCCATGAGGAATATCCAGGAAAACCATCAGGGATTTGGACTCTTTGGGATGGCTCCAATTGGAAATCCCATTCCCGGAATCCATGAGTGAGGAATATCCAGGAAAACCCCAGGGGTTCGGACACTTTGGGACGGCCCCAATCAGAAATCCCATTCCCGAAATCCATGAGGAATCCCCAGGAAATCCCAGGGATTTGGACACTTTGGGACGGCTCCAGTCGGGAATCTCATTCCCAGGAGCCATGAGGAAATCCCAGGGATTTGGACACTTTGGTACGGCTCCAGTCGGGAATCTCATTCTCAGGAGCCATGAGGAAATCCCAGGGATTTGGACACTTTGGGACGGCTCCAATCGGAAACCCCATTGCCAGAATCCACAAGGAATCCCCAGGAAAACCCCAGGGGTTCAGACACTTTTTGGGAATCCCATTCCCGCTCCCTGACCTGCTCCAGCGGGATGACGAGGAAGGAGCCGCCGCCGGCGCTCTCGGTGACGATGGCGAGGAAGCGCGCGTTGACGGCGCAGAAATGGTTGTCGTGGACGTTCTTGGTGATGGGAATTCCGTCGAAGCAGTGCTCCCGGCTCGCCGCCTTCCCGTAGACATTCCGGAACTTGGAGCTGCGGTACTGCGGCCGCCATGACATCTGCGGGGACACGGGGGGTCAGCGTTCCCGAAAAACACCGCGGCCCCGGATTTACCTTATGGGATATGGAAGAGTCCCGATGGCCCCGATCTGCCGTGAACATTCCTGGGAAATCTGAGGCATTCCTGAGAAATCTGAGGTGTCCCCCTGGACCAAAAGAGGGCTCAGCATTCCCAAAAAACACATTCCTGGCTGCTCTCCCGGATTTACCTTATGGGATTAAGGAAGCATTGGGATGGCCCTGATCCGCCGTGAACGTTCCTGAAAAATCTAGGGCGTTCCTGAGAAATCTAAGGAATTCCTGAAAAATCTAAGGCATTCCTGAGAAATCTAAGGCATTCCTGAAAAATCTAAGGCATTCCTGAAAAATCTAAGGCATTCCTGAAAAATCTAAGGATTTCCTGAAAAATCTAAGGATTTCCTGAAAAATCTAATCATTCCTGAAAAATCTGAGGCGTCCCCCTGGAGCGAGGGATGGCTCCCAAAAGGCATCGAGAGAGGGCTCGGCATTCCCAAAAAAACCCCACATTCCCAGCTGCTCTCCTGTTATTACCTGGCGGGACACAGAAGCGTTGGGACGGCCCCGATTTGCCATGAACATTCCCAAAAATCCGAAGGCCTCCCCGCGGCGCTGGAACGGCTCACAAAAGGCTCTCGGAGCCTCCGTGGCGCCGCAGAATTCCAGCTGCTCTCCTTTGGAGCGGGAACGCTCATCTGGGACACGTCCGGGCGCACACGCCAAAGGAATTACGGATGGGAATGCGATGGCTTGGAAACGGACTGGGCTGGGCGGCGGGAGAGCGGGAATTGGAGCAGGATGGGAGTGCTCAGGTGGGCAGGGAGTGTCGGGAATGGGAATGCTCCAGGCTGGGCAGCGGGAGAGCGGGAATTGGAGTGGGGTGGGAGCGCTGGGGCGGGAGGGAGTGCCGGGAATGGGAATGCTCCGCGCTCGGCTGTCGCCGCTCATTTTCCACGGGTTTTCCCATATGGAGCAGCACAGGATCCGGCAGGGATCCAGGAAGCCCAGGGATCCTAAGGATCCTCAGCTGATCCTGGTGGACCATGGATCCCAAGGATCCACACGCTGATCCCGGTGGACTGTGGATCCCAAGTATCCACACTGATCCCGGTGGACCATGGATCCCAAGGATCCCTCAGCTGATCCCAGTGGACCAGGGATCCCAAGGATCCCTCAGCTGAGGGACCATGGATCCCAAGGATCCCTCAGCTGACCCCAGTGGCCTGTGGATCCCAGGGATCCCTCAGCTGATCCCTGTGGACCATGGATCCCAAGTATCCACAGGCTGATCCTGGCAGATCAAAAATCCCAGGAAAAGGGATCCCACAGCTCCCACGTGGGAAGGTTTTCCCATCCTCCAGCTGCTCCCAGGGGGTGTGGACAAGGCCACCAAAGAGATGCCAGGAGGGCAAAATTCGATGGAATTCCAACATCCCGAGGGTGGTGATCCATCCTTACACTGCAAACTGTGGGATTTTTCCCAGGAGAATCCATGGATTCCCGAGAGGCACTGCTTCCATTGGCACTGCCACATCCTTGGAACATCCAAGGCTTGGAGCAGCCTGGGACAGCGGGAGGTGCCCATGGACATCCCTGGATACGCTGTGAGGTCTCTTCCCAGCCAGACCATTCCAGGATTCCAGGATTTATGATGGAAAATAGTGGAAAACACATTTTCCAGCAGGGAGGACGGGAATCTCCTATCCCAAAGCTTTTGCAATCCGGGGGGTAATTCCAGGCGGGAAATCATGTTGGTGTTTATTTATTTATTTTCCCTCCACGGATCCATCACTCCCTGGGGCGTTCAACCTCTGGAATTCAGGGCTGGAAAAGCATCCCAACTCCTGACGGCTCTGGGAGGGAGGAGGGGATGGGGAGCAGGGATTTGGGAAGCTCCGGTGGGATGGATCCCACTCCCAGCCGGGAAGGAAGCGAGCCCCTTTCCCGAGGAATGAGACAAAGTGGGAGAGGAAAGGCTGGCAGCGGAACGGCTGCGGCCCCACTCCGGGATTGTCCAGGCACTTCCTCCCCTGGGAATGTTTTGGGAATGGGAACTTCCCACAGAAACTCTGGATGGCCCTGCCCCAGCTGTGCACAGCCCAGGGGGAAAAACCCTTCCCAAAACCTCCGGAAAAATACAGAATTCCCCCTTTTCTCCTGGAATTTCAACCCTCTCTCCACTGCCTTCCAGTGACTCGCCAGTATTCCGAACTCCTGAGGTATTTTTCCCAATTTTTTCCCAAATTTCTTGGTTTTACAAATGATTTGAGCAAAATTTTCCCAAATTTTGTTGGGTCAGGACCTCTCATTTTTATCTCAAATTCTTTCCCTCTCTGAGCATGCTTTACTCCAGGACAAAGACATGGATAGAAGGAACTGGGAGGGAATCCAGGGATTCCCAACCACCACCGGGAATTTCTCTGGGAAGAGGACGCCGGAAGACCAAAATTCCTGCCAAATTCAGCTCCCGAGTGCTGCTTGCACTTCCATGGAGCCACAGAAATCCCTGGATCCAGCTTGGATCAAACCCAGCTCCCATCCCATCCAGCACCTCTGGAAGCACATCCCACAATTTACCATTTTTATGGATCTCGTTTTGGAGTCATTCCCAACTTTCTGCTGACATTCCTGGGGATTTTATTCCCAGCTCTGTGACTCAGAGGCTTTGAAAAAATCCCCACTGATTTCTCGAAGTCATTCCCAGCCTTCTCCGGGATCAGCCTCCCCCAGCACCGTTTCCAAGGATCCTCCAGCTCCGCTTTATTCCTGGACTCTGCTTTTCCCTCTCATCCCAAAACTCCTCCTTCCTTTGGGGCCGAGCAGAATTTTCACAAAAAATGAAGATATTGGGGGCAATGGAATGGATCCCATTCCCGATCACAGCATTCCCTGTCAACATTCCCCTCCCAAACGCGGAGCAGTGGAGGAATTCTCCGCCCTGCTCTGGGAATTTGAGGCTCATGCCAATGTTTGTCCTTATGTAAGTCCTCGAGGGGACGAGATGGGCCCGGAATTCCAAGGAAAACTCCTTGGCAATGCGAAAATGGGAAGTCCTGAGCTGGAATGTGAGGCTGGGAAGGACATCCCTTCCCTTTTCCTTGCTTTTCCTGATCCTGCGGCATCCCTGGGAGGGGGAGGAGGATCAGGAAGTGGGAAGGAGGATCAGGAAGTGGGAAGGAGGATCGGGAAGTGCCACTATCCCACCGTTTTCCCACCTTTTTCCCACCGTTATCCCATCGTTATCCTTCCCGTTTTCCCACCGTTTTCCCACTCCTCCTTTCCCACAAAACAGAGCTCCTCCTTGAGGTTCCACAAAAAGGGAAAGCAAATCCCAGCCTGGCCCATCCCTCCCGGAGCAAAACCGCGGGATTCAGGGAAAATCCTGAGGGATCCTGGTCATTCCCGGGTGCCACCACATCCCTTCGTGCCATTCCCGAAATCCAGAGGGAAACACCCCGAGCTGGAGGTGGGGATGATGGGATGGAGCCTGCGGTGTTCCCAGAATTCCCGAAATCTCTGCCTCCATCCCTGCTCCACCGAAAAGCAGGGACGGGAGGAGAGAGCTGGGATTTTCCGAGGAATCCCGGGATTTTCCCTATGGAAAAGGCTGGATGAAGGCAGCGACCCAGGAGCAGCCACAGCTCCGGGGAAAGAATTTTCATGCCTGGGAGGAAACTGTGGGAGTTTGGGAAGAGCTGCCTTCCCTCTTTTCCTCATCCATGCCGGGAGCCACAGGATTGCATCATGGATCACACCGTGGATCACGGGAATGAGCCGGGAATGAACTGGGAATGAACTGGGAATGAACTGGGAATGAGCCTGGAATGAACTGGGAATGAACTGGGAATTAACCGGGAACGAGCCAGGAATGAGCCGGGAATGAACTGGGAATGAACCGGGAATGAACCGGGAATGAACCGGGAATGAACTGGGAATGAACTGGGAATGAACCGGGAATGAACCTGGAATGAACTGGGAATGAATGGGGAATGAACTGGGAATGAACTGGGAATGAGCCGGGAATGAACCGGGAATGAGCCGGGAATGAGCACAAGAGATCCCTGTGGATTTGGAGAGGGCAGGGCTGCTCCTGCCTCTGGAAAAAGGCAGGAAAAAGGATTTTAAAAGGATCTTTCAGCCCTCGGTTTGGAATTCGGGGCTGGAGGATCGATTGGATTAAAATAGGATCAAAACCGAGCTGATCCTGAGGTTTTTCCTCCGGGAAAAGGGGGATTGGAACCCCGGGGCGGGGGGGACATGGATCTGACCCCAGGAACACACAAACCCCACCAGGAGCGGTTCTGGGAACAGCAATGCCTGGAAAACTGGAAAAGACCCCAGGAGCAAACCCCCACCAGCTCTGCCCTGTCCCCTGGGAA
The DNA here is from genome assembly GCA_036630365.1 of Acanthiza pusilla. Lineage (NCBI taxonomy): Eukaryota > Metazoa > Chordata > Aves > Passeriformes > Acanthizidae > Acanthiza > Acanthiza pusilla. The sequence continues at coordinate 19,506,900 of JAXCHO010000004.1, read as the reverse complement.
AAGCTCTGCCTGGAAAACTGGGAAAAGATCCCAGGAATAAACCCCACCAGCTCTGCCCTCATTCTTTGGGAAAAGCCCTGCCTGGAAAACCAGGAAAAAATCCCAGGAACAAATTCCCACCAGCTCTGCCCTCATTCCCTGGGAACAGCAGTGCCTGGAAAACCGGGAAATGATCCCAGGAACAAATTCCCCCCAGCTCTGCCTCATTCCCTGGGAAAAGTCCTGCCTGGAAAACCGGGAAAAGACCCCAGGAACAAACCCCTTCTCTCCCCGGGAAGAGCCCAGCCTGGAAAACAAGGAGAAGGACGCCGGGAGCAGCCCCCAGCCGTGCCTGGATGTTTTCCCACTTTCCTGGCAGCTCCAGCCTTTCCCGGGAGCAGCAGCTCTTGTCTCCATGTGTTTGGGTTTTCAAAGGATCTTTTCAGAGCTCGGGAGTCTTGGCAACAGCGGGAGAGAGGGAAAGCTCGGGAAGGGAGCGAGCTCCGGACGCGGCCACAGGCAGAGCCCCGGCCCTAATCCCGAAAAAACCTGGATATTCTAAATATAGCTCCCGGTAATCTCCCTCGAGCATCGGAGCTCGTGGAGAAACTCATTTCTGCCTTCACCTGGAATTTTTTTGGGGGGAAATTCCACCCCTTGGTCTTTTTCCCTTGGAATTGTGCCCTCCCAGTGGATTTTTGGGTTGTCACCATGGCACGGCACGGCTCCCAGGGATTTTTAATGGAAAAAAAGGCTCCTTCCTCGGGATTTGCTGCTCTGCCTGTGGATTTGGTTGACTAGCGGGGGGAAAAAAAGAGGGATTTGCCTGGAAAAATGTGTTGGGAAAAGGAAATCCTGCACTTCCAAACCCAGGGTTTTCAGGAGCCTTTCCAAAATCCCGTTATTCCTGATTTTCCTGCCTCCCGCCTGGCACAGGTGTGGCGACAAACATTCCCAGTCTGGGATTTTCCTGATAAAACCGAGGCTGGGTTTTTCAGGGAGAAACCCCAAACCCATCCCGATCCCAGCCCCGCGCCCGGGGGTGTTCTCCCTCCCTCCCTCCCTCCGCATCCTGCGCATCCCCGGGAGCTGCTGGAAGTTCTTTTCCATGGAAAGGTCAGGAGTGCCGGAGTTTGACATTTCCAGCGTCAATCGGTCATTGAGGCCTTGGCACAAACAGGAGCTGCTTCTCCAGGGGGAAAGCAGGGAGCTGGAATGACTGGGAAGGAGCTGGAATGCCCGGGAAGGAGCTGGAATGACTGGGAAGGAGCTGGGAATCCCTGGGAAGGAGCTGGGATCCCTGGGAAGGAGCTGGAATGCCCGGGAAGGAGCTGGAATGCCTGGGAAGGAGCTGGAATCCCTGGGAAGGAGCTGGGAATCCCTGGGAAGGAGCTAAAATCCCTGGGAAGGAGCTGGAATGCCCGGGAAGGAGCTGAAATCCCTGGGAAGGAGCTGGAATGCCCGGGAAGGAGCTGAAATCCCTGGGAAGGAGCTGGGATCCCTGGGAAGGAGCTGAAATCCCTGGGAAGGAGCTGGGATCCCTGGGAAGGAGCTGAAATCCCTGGGAAGGAGCTGGGATCCCTGGGAAGGAGCTGAAATCCCTGGGAAGGAGCTGGGATCCCTGGGAAGGAGCTGAAATCCCTGGGAAGGAGCTGGAGCTGCCCAATCCCACCCCATGGACATCCCGCGGTTTCCTCATGTGGAAAACAGGGAAAAAATATTAAAATCAGGATTATTTTAGGGAAAAGCCCCACCCGGACTCACTGCTGTGCCACATTCCAATTCCCAGGGCAGAGCCACGATCCCAAATTCCCTGGGGAATGGGCGCAGGGAATGCTCTGCACCTCGGGGATTTGGGAGCCTCAGGGATTAAATCCCAAAGGATGGGGCACATTTGGGCACATTTGGATTTGGGGTGAGCCCAGAGCTGGGAGACTTTTTGGGATCGATATCCAGAGCCTAAATCCAGGCTGGAAAAGCTCAAAACACAACGTGCCGGGGGAGCCTCTCCAAAGGCACATCCCAATCCCAATCCCAATCCCAATCCCAATGCAGGAATTCCTCCCACTGGGAGAGGAAAATGCGGGAGCAGGAGCTGTCAGAGCCGTGGGATGGTGTCACCCCAAAATGGGCAAACAGGGCTGGAATTCCCAATCCAGCCTGGCCCCGGGGCTGGAATTCCCAATCCAGCCTGGACCCAGGGCTGGAATTCCCAATCCAGCCTGGCCATGTGGCAGGAATTCTCAATCCAGCCTGGCCCCAGGGCTAGAATTCCCAATCCAGCCTGGCCCCGGGGCTGGAATTCCCGATCCAGCCTGGCCCCAGGGCTGGAATTCCCAATCCAGCCTGGCCCCGGGGCTGGAATTCCCAAGCCAGCCTGGCCATGTGGCTGGAATTCTCAATCCAGCCTGGACCCAGGGCTGGAATTCCCAATCCAGCCTGGCCCCGGGGCTGGAATTCCTGACCCAGCCTCACCGCGGGATCGACGCCTCAACGCTCGGATGGAAAGCCCAAGGAATGTGGGATGTGCGGTGGAAATGAAGGGAATTCCCTTTTTCCCAAGGGATCTCCGGGGCTCGGGGCTCGCTCAGGATGCGTTTTCCATGGATTTTGTCCCAGCCTTGTGGGAATTCCCGGCTCGGGACACTCACCAGGCCGCGCTTGCTCCCCAGCACGTCAGACTTGTCCCTCATGGACTCGCCGAGGGCTCTGCGCAGAGAGGGAAAAAATTCCATTCACCATCCCGGGAATTCCAGGGAAAACACCCAGACCCTTCCTACCGCTCCCGAGGGAAATTCCTGTGGCTCCAGCCCCATCTCCTCCTCCCCGGCTTGGGATAATTCCACATTCCCGATTTCTTCTACAGGACAGAGCAATTCCACAAAAAGAATGGATTTCCGTGAGAAGGGGGTGGGGCTGTGGGATTTTGGGAAGGAATTCTTCTCTGGGGAAGGGGAGGCCCTGGCACAGGATTCCCAGGGAGCTGCAGCTGCCTCAGCCCTGGAATATTCTGGAATGGGGCTCGGAGCATCCTGGGACAGGGACAGACGGAATCCATGGATTCCCAAGGCATTGGGACATTCCCAGCCCCATCCCAGGGCTCACCTCAGACCCCATTCCCGCCACTCCGAGCCCCAAATCCCACACTGGGCAGGGAAAATCCCAGTTTGTTCCCCAGGGATGCCCCCGGCTGATGGGAAAAGCCGGGAAAAAGCTGGGAAAAGGAGGAAGCAGCTCCCATCCCAGGAAACACCTCTGGGATCCACAAACCCCGGGATAAACACACGGAAACCCCGGGAAAAGAGGCTCTTCCCAAAAAACACTCACATTCCCAATCCCTCCATCCTCAGGGACCACATGGGAAGATAAAACTCCACCGGGAGGGACAAAAGGGATTTGGGAAAGAGGTGGCTGGAATTCGGGAAAGGAATGGTGGGAATTTGGGAATGGGATGGCTGGAATTTGGGAAAGGATGGAATTTAGGAAAGGGATGGCTGGAATTTGGGAAAGAGATGGCTGAAATTTGGGAATGGGATGGCTGGAATCTGGGAGAGGTGTGGCTGTAATTTGGGAAAGGTGTGGCTGGAATTTGGGAGAAGGAAAGCTGGAATTTGGGAAAGGGATGGTGGGAATTTGGGAAAGGGATGGCTGGAATTTGGGAAAGGGATGGTGGGAATTTGGGAAAGGGATGGCTGGAATTTGGGAAAGAGAAGGCTGGAATTTGGGAAAGGGATGGTGGGAATTTGGGAAAGGGATGGCTGGAATTTGGGAAAGGGATGGTGGGAATTTGGGAAAGGGATGGCTGGAATTTGGGAAAGCCTCTTGTCCCTAGTGATGGATAGGGAGAAGAGGGAGGAGATATCCGTGTTTTTCCAGTTTGGGAAGAGCAGGAGATCGGCTGGACAAATATTTGGGATTCATCCCATTGACCCCGAGAGGGATGAACATTCCCGGAGCGATATCTGCCAGCCGAGGTTTATCCAGCCTGGGATTTCCTGGAGTTTGATTTTTCAAGGATTTTGACTTCCTCGGGATCCCGGGAAGGACCTCTGCTCTTCCCAACCCCTGGGAAAAGGCTCGGAGCGAGGCTGGATGGAGCTGGGCTGTTCCCGTGGATCCTCATCCCTCCCGGAGCGCGGAGCTGCTTCCCACGGCCCCGCAGATGTCACGGGAAGATGGGAAAACCATCCCCGGCACCCCCCGGGAGCGGAGCTTGGATCATTCTCCCTCCGGGAAAACTTCTGGAGGAGGAAAAGCAAACCTTCCGCTGGCCCCCGTGCCGAGAACAATCCCAAATCTCCCCCTCGGCCAGGAATTCCGGGAGCGAGCCCAGTTTTCCTCCCACTCTGTTTCCCGAGCTCTTGCCGCCCCGGGAAGCTCCGGATGGAGCACAAAGAATTCCCAGCCCCCGGAGCTGCCCTGGGGCACCACCCGCGGGAATTTCCCATTTCCTTCAGGGGAAAAAGCTGCTCCAGGCTTTTTCCCAACCCGAGGGGATTTTGGGGAAGTGAGAGAAGGGGAAAAGTCTCTTTTCCCGTTGGAATGAGCGGGACCGAGCCCGGGGCTCATCCGTGGGGATTATTTCACATCCTGTCACAAATCCTTGGATCCGGTGGGGTTTTCCAGCCGGGATCCAGGAGTTTGGAGCAGAATGAGCAGGGCTGCCTCTGTCTCAGGGGAATATCCTCCGGTGGGAAGATCCCATAAATCCAGCTTTTCCTAAAGTCAGGTTTTTAACTGGAAAAAGGGGGGAAAGCCACTTTAAAGTGGGGATTAAAGGGCTGGAAGTGTCCGGGAAAAGGGTGGCTCCCGGATCCCATGGGGAAAAGATTCCTTAGGGAAGTGCTGGGTGGGAGAGGATCGAGGAATTGGGGGAAAAATTCCCTGGGAGCAGAAACATTGGGATAGCCTGGAAGAAATCCCTTTCCAAGCCCTAGCTTTGCACAGGACGTGAGCCATGGAAATTTATTTATCCTGGGATTATTCCAAAGCAGGGAACAGAGCTCCGGGGAGCAGCTCCGGCAGCTCATCCCGCTTGCTGTTTTCCACCGAAAAAATCCGAAATATTCCCGGGAATGAGCACCCTGGGGTGCAGCATCCCGCGGGAGGCTCCTGCGGCTCCGTTCCCATCCCGGACAGCTTCCAAACCTTTTTGGTTTTTTGGGAAGCTTCTCCCAGCCGGGGGTAAAACTTCTCCGACAGAAAAAAAAAGCAGAAAGAAAGGCAAAAATCCATAAATAAAAGAGGAAGGGAAACAAACAGGATCCACTCAATATTCCAGGCTGCAGATTCCCAGGAAGCGCCGGAGGAGCACGGAGGTCACGGGATGGCCGGGTCGGGGTGCGGGAGGCACCGGCCCCCCTTCCCGGCCCCGGGAATCCGAGCCCGGACAAGCCTTTCCTTGTGCTCGGCCCCGGGACAAGCGGAACCCTCCGCAGCGAGGCAAGGGAGCCTTGTTGTCCTCATGGCCATCCTTGTTTTCCTTGTTTTTCCACACAGGGCCGGGAGCTGGCGGAGCGGCGGCCACGGTGGCCCTCCCCCGCCCCGGGATGGGCCCCAGGCCTCGGCTTCTCCCTGCTTTTCCTTGGATTTTCTGGAATTGGATTGTTTCCTCCTCACACGAGCGATTCCCTTTGCCGGAGGTTGGGGCGATCCCGCCGGGAGCTCGGACCCCTCCGGATGAGTTCTCGCTGGAATGCTCATCCCTGGCCAATATTTCCTCTTGGAAATCATTTTTCCAATTATTTCCTTTCCAATTATTTTCCTTTCGGATCATTTCTTTCATTGATTTCCCTCACCCTCATTCCCACAAAGACGGAGCATTCCGCGGAATGGATCCGCAGGGATCCTCTGGGATAAAGGGTCAGATTTTGGGAGGAAAGCCATGGAATAAAAAACGCCCCTCCGGCCATGGAAGTGCCTTCCCAGCTTCCGGCAGGGAAATTTGGGATGGGAGATTCCCACCCCGGGCACGGCGCCGCATCCCGGGAATGTGCCCACCGCCCCTCGGGACCCTCACCTGCCCTGCTCTGCTCCGCGCTGCTCAGGCGCCGCCGGACGCTCCGGGATGGACACGGAGCTCAGGGAATCGGGGCTGCTCCAGGCGCCTGGAAAAGAGGGAAAAACCCCTCGGGTTAGCGGAGCTGCCGCCTGATCCCGAATTCCAGCCGGGATCAACCCCGAACCTCGGCGGCACCAAGCGCGGGGCCGGGATCAGGATCCGGAGGATGCTGGGATCAACTCCAGTGGCATCCAGGGGCTGATTCCAGAGGGAAATCCACAGCTCCACACGGATCAGGATCCGGAGGATGCTGGGATCAACTCCAGTGGCATCCAGGGGCTGATTCCAGAGGGAAATCCACAGCTCCACAGGGATCAGGATCCGGAGGATGCTGGGGTTAACTCCAGTGGCATTCCAAGGGCTGATTCCACGGGGAAATCCACGGCTCCACACGGATCAGGATCCAACCAGCATCTCCGGGAATCATGGAATGGTTTGGGTGGGAAGGGACCCTAAATCCCACCCCATCCCATGGGCAAGGACACCTCCCGCTGTCCCAGGCTGCCCCAAGCCCCATCCAGGCTGACATTCCAGGGATGTGTCTCACAGCCTTTTAGGTCATTCCCACTCCCAAATCCAAAGGGAATTCACTCCATGAACACCATCCCTGCTGCCGGCAGCCCCTGCTCCCACGCCAGCAGTTTCCCGGGATGCACCGCAGGGAATTTCGCTGGAGCACGGCTCTTCCCAACCTTTCGGCACGGGAGGATTTCTCTAAGGTCCCAGCTCGCTGGGATTTGCCCAGCAGGTGCTGCTGGAAGGAACCTCCATTCCAGAGGGGAAAATCCCCGCTGGAATCCCGTCGGGATGGGGCTGAGATCACGGCTCCCATCCCGATCCTGAAATTCCGTGCCTTCGGGACGAGCTTGGAGCAACAGCTCGGAAAAGCTCGGCTGGGGCGCAGGGACGCGGCCGCCACCATTCCCTGCTCCAGCATTCCCACATTTCCCATCCAGCAGCATCTCCCCAGCCGGACGCCGATCTGGGCTCGGATCCCGCGGGCTGATCCCTATTTATCCCGATTGATCCCTATTTTTCCGCTCTCTGCCACTCCAACAACACCTCGGCGGCTGCAGCCCTTCCCTGGCACGGCGCTCCGCTGCCGGAGCTGTTCCCAGCGCCATTCCCGCCGGGATCCGCGGCCAGGGGCCCTCGCCAGCTCCGCCTCGAACAAAGGAGCGCGGGGCTGGTGGCAGCGGCGCCGGGGCCAGCCCGGAGCGCGGGGACTCTCGGGTTCGGGGGGCAGCTGCCGCCGCCCGGAGACCGTCCCTCTGCCAGATTTGGGGATGACTCGGGAGATAGGAATCCGGGATTCGGCTCCTCGGGGCCGGGCATGAATGGGACTATTCATGGTTTGATAAAATTCCATGAACAGGAGCGGGAAGGGGGGCGGGAGTGACCCTGCCCGGCCGGGTGTGAGTTACGGACCGCGGCCATCCCGCCAGGCCCCATTAACGACCCCAATTAATGCCATTGAATCCCAATTAATTCCGCTGAATCCCAATTAAAACTCATTAAAAAGCCGAGGCCTGGACACGATGCCTTTGACGAGGGGAATGTTTCTTGGAGCAGGGATGTTCCATGAAACTCCAATGGCTCCTTATCCCTGTCCCTGATCCCAGCGATCCCAGAGATCCTGGGCTTTTCCCAGGCTTTGGGAATAATTCGGGAATGAGGGAAGGGAAGGGAAGGGAAGGGAAGGGAAGGGAAGGGAAGGGAAGGGAAGGGAAGGGAAGGGAAGGGAAGGGAAGGGAAGGGAAGGGAAGGGAAGGGAAGGGAAGGGAAGGGAAGGGAAGGGAAGGGAAGGGAAGGGAAGGGAAGGGAAGGGAAGGGAAGGGAAGGGAAGGGAAGGGAAGGGAAGGGAAGGGAAGGGAAGGGAAGGGAAGGGAAGGGAAGGGAAGGGAAGGGAAGGGAAGGGAAGGGAAGGGAAGGGAAGGGAAGGGAAGGGAAGGGAAGGGAAGGGAAGGGAAGGGAAGGGAAGGGAAGGGAAGGGAAGGGAAGGGAAGGGAAGGAAAGGAAAGGAAAGGAAAGGAAAGGAAAGGAAAGGAAAGGAAAGGAAAGGAAAGGAAAGGAAAGGAAAGGAAAGGAAAGGAAAGGAAAGGAAAGGAAAGGAAAGGAAAGGAAAGGAAAGGAAAGGAAAGGAAAGGAAAGGAAAGGAAAGGAAAGGAAAGGAAAGGAAAGGAAAGGAAAGGAAAGGAAAGGAAAGGAAAGGAAAGGAAAGGAAAGGAAGGAATTTCAAGGAATAATGAGGCAGGGAATGTCCCATTTCCCACCTGCCATGGATTCTCTCTGTCACTATCCCAGGCTGCTCCAGCCTGGCCTTGGACGCTGCAGGGATCCAGGGGCAGCCACAGCTCCTCTGGGAATTCCATCCCAGCCAGGAATTCCCAATTCCCGAGATCCCAGCCATCCCTGCCCCTCCCCTGTGCCCTGTCCCTCCGTCCCTTTGGGTGTCTGGAATTCTCAAGGACAGGCTGCTCCATCCAATCCATTCCTAGCCCCCCCCGGAGAAGCCTTCCCCCTGCACTCCCCGGGAATCAATCCGTGTTATCCAAAGCCCAGTTCCTGCTCGCACAGCCCCGTGATTCCATCGAGCTTCCGGCTGATTGATCCCGTATCAGCTTTTCCATGGATCAGCATTTGCTCCGGCCACTAAATCTGCCCTTCCAAGGCGGCAGAGGACACTGGGACTTCCCACCAGGAATATCTCGGTGTCCCGACCCCCCAGCCGTGGATAACTTCCGTAGGGCATTGTTTGTTTGCTGTTTGATCCGGACAGGGAATAGTTGGAATTTCCCCTCTGGATTCTGGGCTTGGCTCCATCTCCTTGCCGCGCTCCCAGGATGAGCTGCTCCCATTCCCTTGGCTCCGTGATTTTGCCAATTGAAGCCTGAGGAGCCGTGGGGTCATCCTGGGATCTCTCGCATGGCACTGTCCTTTAACCAGGGTTTTCCAGGGAAAACTCCAGCCATTCCCAACCCCTCTTCCCAAGCTTACAGGAAGTAAGTTCGGGAAGGCTCCCATCAATCTGTCGGTTATATCCAGGGGTCTGGAATCAGAATGGGTGGGATTTGGGAGCGCCGGTGACTCCTGCCCTGATCCAGGGCTCCATTCTCCAGCCCCTCCCTGACTGCGGAATTCCCGCCGGGATATTCCCAGCGATCCAATTTCCACACAAAGGAATCTCTCTGCTCCCGTTTCTGTTCCCAATCCCGTGACTCACATCCATCCCTTCTCCCTCAAATCCCGCTTCCATCATTTCCCCCCTCCTGCTGCTTCCCGGCGTTATCGGGGGGAGGGATAAACCACGGGGAAATTCCCACATTTGGGATGGTTCTCCATCCCCAAGGCCCCAGCTCCTTCCAGGCCCGGATGATCCACGAAAGGATGAAGTGATCCCTGATTCCTAAGGCACGGAAATCTGGGAAAAAAGCCATTCCGCGATGCCCGGGAGGTGCCGTGGAATTCGGGCAGCTCGGGAGCGCCGGGCGTGGGCTGTCCCTGCATTTCCATGGATCCAGCTCCATCCTATTTTTAATTCCCGGCTTCCCGACTCCCCCAGGAGCGGGGCCTGGGCTGAGCCGCGGCTCCGTGCGCTCTTCCCGTGGGAAGGGAGGGGGCGGCTGGGGCCCGGGATGGATCCAGCTCCTGTCCCACATTCCCAGCAGATGCTCCAGCCCCCTCCCCGCCTTCTCCCAGCCTCCTGCATCCCAGGAAAACTCCTGGAAAACCTTTCTGGGCTCCCTCTCTGATGGCTCAGGATCGAGGCCCCTGCTGCTGATTTTCAGCTGGATTTTCCTCCAGGAATATTTACAAAATTTGGGAAAGCCTGTCCGTGGTTCCCAGCTCCGCCTGGGAAGTGGCTCCAGCGTGGGAGGAGAATTCCAAACGCCTGTCCCGGATAAGGCTGGAGCTGGGGCAGGATGCAGATCCAGGAATTCCCTGGGGCTCCCCCTTTTCCTGCCCCGCTGTGGGAACACACAATTCCCATCCCCAAACCCCAGCTCTGGATCTCCGGAGCTTTTCCTGGACCTGCTCTGACCCCGAGAGCCAAAACCATCCTGGAAAAGCCTCTCCTCTCCCACAGATCCTTGTGCCGCTTCCCTTTTCCCTCTCCGCATCCCGGGAATGCCCAGGGACATCGGGACACGTTCCCAGCGCTGGGATCCGTGTCCCAGTTTTGGCTGGAAAGGCCCTGGAATCCAATCTGTGCCAGGTCAGGAACCTGCTCCTGCCTTTTCTTGGGATTTCATCAATCCTACACTGCGGGAGAGAAAATCCATAGGGAGAGCTTCACGTGGATCTAACAGAAGGAATTTTGGGACAGGTGACGGAGATCTTTTCTGTTTGCACATCCATTCCCTGAAAACTAACAGGAAAATCCCGCACTCCCTGAAAATTAACAGAAAATTCCCCATCCTGCTGCAGGTGCTTTCCCTGGGGCCTTTTCCCACTGTATCTCCAGATAAATCCGTTCCCATTCCCAAAAATCCCTGGGAATGAGCACCACAAATTCCCAGCCTGGCTTCCAACCATGCTCCTGGATATTTGGGAATTTGGGACTCCTTTATCCCAATTGAACTTTTTGATAACTCAGATTCAGGCCTGGCCATCAATCCCCCTCTGGAATTGCTTTCCCAGGGATTGGGAATGGCAGGGATTGGGAAGGGCAGGGATTGGGAAGGGCAGGGATTGGGAAGGGCAGGGATTGGGAATGGCAGGGATTGGGAAGGGCAGGGATTGGGAAGGGCAGGGATTGGGAAGGGCAGGGATTGGGATTGGGAAGGGAATGGGAATGGCAGGGATTGGGAATGGCAGGGATTGGGATTGGGAAGGGATTGGGAAGGGCAGGGATTGGGAAGGGCAGGGATTGGGAAGGGCAGGGATTGGGATTGGGAATGGCAGGGATTGGGAAGGGCATGGATTGGGATTGGGAAGGGATTGGGAAGGGCAGGGATTGGGAAGGGCAGGGATTGGGATTGGGAATGGCAGTGATTGGGAATGGCAGGGATTGGGAATGGCAGGGATTGGGAATGGCAGGGATTGGGAAGGGCAGGGATTGGGAAGGGCAGGGATTGGGAAGGGCAGGGATTGGGAATGGCAGGGATTGGGATTGGGAATGGCAGGGATTGGGAATTGCAGGGATTGGGAATGGCAGGGATTGGGAAGGGATTGGGAATGGCCCCGGGAACAGCCAACCCCAAAGGCCAGCGCTGGTGACATCCCACAAATCTTTTCCTAGGGATAAAGACGGGAAAGAGGGATTTGTCCCCATTTTCCCTGCGAGCCACCGGCGTGGGGTCATTGGGACATTCCCACAGCCCATTCCAGGGTTTGGAGAGGGGTCAGCTCCAGCCCCGTTTGCTCCCAGTTCCTCCAGCGCCATTCCCAGTCCGTGTCCCAGTCCCAGGGCTTTCTTGGGATCCTCAGGGCCCTTCCCAGAGCCCACGGAGGCCATTCCAGGCCCTTCCTGCCCCGTGACCCTTCCCGAGGCTCCTTCCTTGGAATGTCAGTGCCACACCCTCGGGCCGGGGACAGCCAGGACAGGCCTGGAGCTCCCTGGAATTGGAAATTCTAGTTCCAGGCTGGAACTGGAGCTCGCTGCCCCCAAATCCCACGGCTCCCCCAGTCTGGAATTGTCCCTTTGCTCCATGTCCCAAACCCAGCAGGACCCGGGGGCTCGGGATCGCCCCCAGGGCACAACCTCGGAGCTGGGGCTGCCCCGGGATGGGAGAGCAGGATGGATTCAGTGTGGGAAGAGATGGGAACGACCCTCGGGAAGCACAGCCTTCCCTGCGGAGCAGCAGGAACCGCGGAGAGCCAGGCCGGGGCTGCTCCGGGTGGGTTTGGGGGCTCCGCACTGATCCCGGGGCTGCTCCGGGTGGTTTGGGGGCTCCGCACCCTCCCGGGGCTGCTCCGGGTGGTTTGGGGGCTCCGCACCCTCCCGGGGCTGCTCCGGGTGGGTTTGGGGGCTCCCCACCCAACCCAAGGCTGCTCCGGATGGGTTTGGGGCTCCCCACTGACCCGGGGCTGCTCCGGGATGGATTTGGGGGTCCCCACCCACCCTGGGCTGCTCCGGGATGGATTTGGGGGTCCCCACCCACTCCGAGGCTGCTCCGGGATGGATTTGGGGGCTCTGCACCCACCCGGGGCTGCTCCGGGTGGGTTTGGGGGCTCCGCACCCTCCCGGGGCTGCTCCGGGATGGGTTTGAGGGCTCCCCACTGATCCCGGGGCTGCTCCGGGTGGGTTTGGGGGCTCCCCACCCACCCCAAGGCTGCTCCGGGATGGATTTGGGGCTCTCCACCCACGGGGCTGCTCCGGGATGGGTTTGAAGGCTCCCCATCCACTCCGAGGCTGCTCCAGGATGGATTTGGGGACTCCTCGCCAACCCCGAGGCTGCTCCGGGATGGATTTGGGGGTCCCCACCCACCCTGGGGCAGCTCCGGGATGGATTTGGGGGCTCTGCACCCACCCGAGGCTGCTCCGGGATGGATTTGGGGGCTCCCCATCCCCAGCCCTCCCGCTCGGGGCGAGGCTGCCGAGCCCCCACCGCCCCCTCCCACCGCCTCCCCCCGTGCGCATCCCTAATCCCCCCCGCGCCATTCCCGAGGTTCTCCCCGCCCTTCCCGCCACCTGTAGCGGCCCGGGCAGCATCTGCCGGCCCCAAAGCGGCTTAGGGGTCCCGGGGGATGCTCGGCCGGGGGGGATGAGCGACCTCCGGGGGGGGCTGGACCCGCGGCCCGGGGGGGTGCTCTGTTCGGGGAATGCTGGGTTTGGGGATATTGGGTTTGGGGGATGCTCGGTTCGGGGAGGGCCCGCGGTTCGGGGGATGCTCGGTTCGGGGAGGGCCCGCGGTTCGGGGGATGCTCGGTTCGGGGGATGCTCAATCCGGGGGATGCTCAATCCGGGGGATGCTCAATCCGGGGGGGACCCGCGGTTCGGGGGATGCTCGATTTTGGGGATGCGCGGTTTTGAGGGGCTCAGGGATGCTCGGTTTTGGGGGATGCGCCGTTCGGGTTCGGGGGGCTCGGGGATGCTCGGTTCGGGATCGGGGCCGTCCAGCCCCCCCCGCCCCGCGCCGCCGCCCCCTCCAAGGGTTAAAACTGCAGCAGAGCTGCGGGGCCGGAGCGCCGCGGGCGCGGGAGGGGCTCGGCCGCGCTCGGATCCCGGCAGGGGCGGCAGGAGCAGCGAGCGGGGCCGGGGCCGGGCCGGGCGGGCCGGGGCTGCGCGGCACCTGCGGGCGGCGAGAGCGGCGGGGCCGCGCACGGCAGGTCCTTACCTCGGGCACGAGCATGCGGCTGGCGCGGCGGCGGAGCGAATCGGTGCGGGGAGAGGGCGAGGAGGAAGAGGAGGACGAGCGGAGGAAGGCAGCAGCAGGAGGAGGAGGAGGGTGGGCGCGGGCTGAGCCCCGCGGGCGGGCGGGGAGCGCTCCCGCAGCTCGGCGGCCGCGGAGCTCGGCGCGGCGGGGCCGTGATGTCAGCGGGGACGGAGCGGCAGCAGCGCCGCCCGCGGGAGCGGCCCCGAGCGGGGGGGCCGGACGGGACCGCCGCTGTTTAACCCTTTGTGGGCCCCGGAACCCTTTCCCAGCCCCTGGAGTCCTTTCCCAGCCCCCGGAACCCCTTCCCAGCCCCCGGAACCCTTTCCCAGCCCCCGGAGCCCTTTCCCAGCCCCTGGAGCCCATTCCCAGCCCCTGGAGCCCATTCCCAGCCCCTCATCCCTCTCCCGGTGGTGATTCCCGGCTCTCAGGGCACGGCAGCGGTGCTCCCTCCCGTCCGAGCAGGGCCGGGAAATCCTGGAATGCTGAGGTGGGAAGGACATTAAAGCTCATCCCATCCTGTCCCTGCCATGGGCAGCGACACTTCCACCGTCCCTCGGGATGAGGGATGGATATTCCATATAAATTTATATAATCCATGTCTGTTTAGGTATTCCTGTAGTCATTTAGGAGCGCAGCGTCCCTTCGTGTTCCCAAATTCCTCCCAAATCCAGGCCTCACAATACATTCTGGATCATTTTATTCCAGTTTCTGTCTCTCCACCAAGGAAACCCTGCTCCTGATGGCATCAATTCCAAAGAAATTCGGGGTAATTTGGGGGAATTCTGATATTAATTAAATAAATCGAGGAACATCCCTGTGTCGCCCTGCACACCCCAAATCCAGGGATTTTCTCCTGCATTTCAAGATCTCCATTGCTGGAGATGAGGGAATAAATATTTAGGAAAAAAAACAGCATTGGAGCTCCTCGTCTCCAGGGAATGGCAGCAGCAGGATAAGCCCAGGCCTGGAATTCTCCAGCGTCAGATGTTGCCCCAATTCCTCTCATTTATTCCAAACCACTCGAGGCCCATTCCAAAGGCATTCCCAACTCCCCTGGAAGAAGAGCACTGCCCATAACCTTGGATTTCCTTTTTCACAAGGAGGTTATTCAGCCAAGAATCTGACGGAAGGTGAGTTTTATTCCCTGTAAAAAAACCAGCCGATCTGACAACAACGAGGGGGAAAATAAATCCCTGCTATTCCTTGGAAATCGACTATTTTTAAGGATAAACCACGTGGGCCAGGCTGGAAAGTGTGGGAAAGGTTAATGCAATTAATGGGAATTAATGACATCAGCCAGGGGAGAAGCCTCTAAATCCCGGCCCGCCCAGCCGTGACCTTTCCCGGGAAAACCGCGTTTTCCCCGAGCAGGGCTGGGAGCAGGAGGATCCTGTGGGATGAGAGGATGCTGGGATGGAGCCGAGCTCGGGACAGGGAATTTCCAGGCTGGGATAAGCTGGAGGAGGAGGATCCTGGTTCTTCCAAAGCCCTGGAGGAGTTCCTGCCATTCCAGAGGGACCTCCCGTTCCTCCTGGAGTCACTGGAATTAGTGAGCACCAATTAACTGCTTGGGAAAACTCGTGGGAAAGGTAGGATGGGCAGGAGGGAGAGCCGTGGGAAGAGGCTGGGGATGGGAGGATCCCGGGATCTGGTGCTGCTGGTGGGTGGATCTGGATTTTCCATACTGGGGTCAATCCCAGCGGCTCCCCAAATCCCAAATGCGGCCTGGGAGGAGCCCAGGGATGTTGGGAAAGGAGCTGGGAGGGGGAGCTGGTGCAGCCCCTCATCCAAGCTGGGAAAAGTTGGGAATGTTGGGGGCTCAGCTCTGGATGGGGTGGGAATTTGGGAATTTGGGAATTTGGGAATTTGCAGTTCCCTTCCCAGAGGGAATTCCTCTGGCACGTCCAGGATCCAGCTCAGGCTCCACCAGGACAGCCCAGCAATTCCAAATCCTGGCTTTGGGAAGTCTGGAGAGGATTTCATTCCATTTGGGATCCAAACGAAGGCAGTGCCAGGTCCCAGGGATTTTGTGCCTCAGGTTTGGCTTTGGAGGTTCCTTGGGATCCAAATCTGCTCCACACTGGATTTGCTTTCCTGGGGGTTGGAGACCTGCACGGAGAAGATCCACGATCCCAATCCCAGAAAGGGGAATGCTCAGCACCTGGAAAGAGTTCCAGGGGTTCCGTTCTCCTGCCGGCACCAAGTGGGATCCAGGAGTTGTGTCTGGGCCTCCTCCAGCCCAGCCGGAGCTGCTTCTCC
This sequence comes from Acanthiza pusilla, assembly GCA_036630365.1. Classification (NCBI taxonomy): domain Eukaryota; kingdom Metazoa; phylum Chordata; class Aves; order Passeriformes; family Acanthizidae; genus Acanthiza; species Acanthiza pusilla. The sequence goes on along the minus strand of JAXCHO010000004.1, from coordinate 19,491,282 downwards.
ATCGGCACTGGACATCCCTGCTTCTCCAGCGGCATCCCTGAATCCCCATCAGCATCCCAGAATTCCCAGCAGCACCAGAGGTCCCTGAATCCCCATCAGAATCCCGGAATTCCCATCAGTATCCCAGAATTCCCAGCAGCACCAGACATTTCTGCTTCTCCATCAGCATCCCGGCATCCTGGAATTCCCAGCAGCATCCCGGCGTTCCCAGCAGCACCAGAGATCCCTGAATCCCCATCAGAATCCCTGAATTTCCATCAGAATCCCTGAATTCCCATCAGAATCCCGGAATTCCCAGCAGCACCAGACACTCTGGATTGGTCCCGGTGCCCTCTGGAATGTGTCTCGCACAGGCCAGGAGCATCCCACGGGAAGGCCAGCGGGAATGCTCCAGCGGCACTGGATCCAGGCACCCCATTCCCAGGCCCCCCCATTCCCAGGCCCCCCCATTCCCAGGCCCCCCATTCCCAGGCCCCCCCATTCCCAGGCCCCCCCATTCCCAGGCCCCCCATTCCCAGGCCCCCCATTCCCAGGCCCCCCCATTCCCAGGCCTCCCCATTCCCAGGCCCCCCCATTCCCGGGCACCCCCATTCCCAGGCCCCCCCATTCCCGGGCACCCCCATTCCCGGGCCCCCCCATTCCCGGGCCCCCCCATTCCCGGGCACCCCCATTCCCGGGCCCCCCCATTCCCGGGCACCCCCATTCCCGGGCCCCCCCATTCCCGGGCCCCCCCATTCCCAGGCCCCCCATTCCCGGGCCCCCCATTCCCAGGGGGATCTGCGAGCCGATCTGGGGGAATTCCGCAGCCTGGGCGCGCCCCGGGGCTGGGGAGCGCGGATCCCGCTGGCCGCGGCCCCGCGGAGCGCGGTCCGGGGAAGGAGCGCGCCGGGAGCGGCTCGGGCTCCCTCTCCTGGCCCTGCCGGGAGGGAATCGCTGCGGAAATCCTTGGGAATGGGAAGCTGGCTGGGAGCGGCCGCGTGGCGCGGCGACAGCGGCGACACTGCGGGGACACTGCGGGGACAGCGCGCATCCCTCGGGATGAGCGGAATTCCCTAGAAACCCGGGATCAGGGATATAAACCGGGATAAGGAACTATTCCATTCCCCAAAACCATTCCCAAAATCCCGTTCGGGGTGCCTCGTGCCCCGCCCCGCAGCCTCCGGAGCCCACGCGTGGACAATTTCCCATCCTTCCTCATCCCACCCCTCTGGTTATCCTGGAATTTCGTTTCCTGGAGCCACGGCCGGGCTGGGTGCGAGCAATTCAAACAAATCCTCGGGAGAATTCCCGCCTGGCCGGCTGGAATGCGGGAAGAGCAGAGCGGCCGCGGCCAGGGGTTGGGGACACGGATGACGTCAGCACAAGACGCCGCCTCGCTCAGGGAAAGATCCCGGGAAAAACATTGTCCAAGCTATCCCGAATCTGAGGATGGAGAGGCTTCCTCAGCCCTTTCCTTATTCCTTGGTTTCCCGAGCTCCAAGGGTGAGCTTAACCCTTCCTGGGATGAAAATCTTGGAAATCTGGAATCCCACTGCACCAGGATGGGCCTGGGGACATCGGAAAACTGCTGGGACATGGAATTGCTGTGGAATGTCACCGGAGAGCTCCGGATCTAGGATGGTGCTGGCTGAGGGGCCAGCATGGATTTGATCCAGGGGCATGGAGGGATGGATGGATGGAGGGATGGATGGATGATGGATGGATGGATGGACAGGGATGGATGGATGGATGGATGGATGGATGGATGGATGGATGGATGGATGGATGGATGGAGGGATGGATGGATGGATGGATGGATGGATGGATGGATGGATGGATGGATGGATGGAGGGATGGATGGATGGATGGATGGATGGATGGATGGATGGATGGATGGATGGATGGAGGGATGGATGGATGGATGGAGGGATGGAGGGATGGATGGATGATGGATGGACAGGGATGGATGGATGGATGGATGGATGGATGGATGGATGGATGGATGGATGGATGGAGGGATGGATGGACGGACGGATGGATGGATGGATGGATGGATGGATGGAGGGATGGATGGATGGATGGACGGATGGATGGACGGAGGGATGGATGGACGGAGGGATGGATGGATGGAGGGATGGATGGATGGATGGATGGATGGATGGATGGATGGATGGATGGAGGGATGGATGGATGGATGGAGGGATGGAGGGATGGATGGATGATGGATGGACAGGGATGGATGGACAGGGATGGATGGATGGAGGGATGGATGGATGGATGGATGGATGGATGGATGGATGGATGGAGGGATGGATGATGGATGGATGGAGATATGGATGGATGATGGATGGATGGATGGATGATGGATGGATGGATGGATGGATGGATGGATGGATGGAGGGATGGATGGATGATGGATGGATGGATGGATGGATGGAGGGATGGATGGACAGGGATGGATGGATGGAGGGATGGATGGATGGATGGATGGATGGATGGATGGATGGATGGAGGGATGGATGATGGATGGATGGAGATATGGATGGATGATGGATGGATGGATGGATGGATGGATGGATGGATGGATGATGGATGGATGGATAGAGATGGATGGATGATGGATGGATGGATAGAGATGGATGGATGATGGATGGATGGATGGATGATGGATGGATGGATAGAGATGGATGGATGATGGATGGTCAGGAGACAGAAACTGGTGGGAGATGGAAATGCTCCAGCCTTGGGAATGGCTGGGATCTGTCAGCACCAGAGAGCTGGAGGGACTGACCATGATCCACCCGGCCACTGGATGTGGGGATCCCAATCTTTCCATTGGATATGATGATCCCAATCTTTCCATCACCGCTGTCCCAATCTTCCCATCAGCCGTGGAGGTCCCACCCAGGTGGGGATCCCATTGCCCCCACGACCCCCCAGATCCAGGTGGGAAAACTCTCCAGGAGTTCCAGGTCCCCCTCAGCACCGCCATTCCCTCTGGAATTGAGGATGGCTGATCCTCCCTTGGCAAATCCTGATCCTTAGGGAAAAGCCCACGGAGCTGCTGCCGTGGCCCATCCAGAGGTTCCCATTCCGGGATGCTCCTGTCGCTGCCGGACCCGGGCGGCCAAATTCCAACACATCCTTGGCCCTGCCCACAATTCCAGAGGAATGGGAATGCCATGGATACGACAGCCGGCCTGGGCATGGCAGAGTGTCCTGGAATATCCCGGAGCCGCCGCAGCCGCCAATTATCCGGAGCGTCATGTTTGGATTCCAGACCGGATAATTGACGGAGAGGATCAGGGATGGGCGTTCATCCCTTTGGGTGGAAGTTCCTCTGCAGTAACAATGCCCGGCCCCGGCACTGCACGGACACCCCAAATCCCGGGATTTGAAAGGGAGTAGATTCCATTTCCAGCCGCGGCGAGCGCGAACAAACAGCTCCGTCTGCTGCCCCTGCCCTCCGCCGCAGGCATCTGCTTCCCATTATCCCTGGAAAAGATCCTGCTTTTCGCCGGGAGCTGGGAGGGGAGTCCGGAGCCGCTTTTGCTCATTCCAAGAACGAACTGAATGCGGCGCAGGAACGAGAATTCCGGCGGGTGAAGGGATCGGAGACGAGGCGGCTCCTCCCGGGGGAAAAGCATTCCGAGGGCACGGGAGAGGGAGGTGGGGCTGGAATTCCCAGCTCCGAGCGGTGCCCTCGGCCTCCCGTCCACCAGGATTGGGGATCCCTGGGAAGGGGAGCTGTGGGTGAGGTGTGGATTCCACAGGACGGGAAAAGCTCGGGAGAGGATGATGGAGAGGGAAATGAGGAGAGAAAGCCGGCGGGAAGAGATGTTGGGATTTTGGGGGTAAAGAGAGGAATATTGGGGATTTGAGTGTCCGGGAACAGCTTGGATGAGGCTTGGAGCAGCCTGGGGTAGTGGGAATGTCCCAGCCCATGGAACAGCATGGGTTTGAGGTCCCTTCCCACCCAAACCATTCCAGGATTCCATCATTTTCGTGTGTCCGTGTTCAGTGCAAATCCCAGCTTCCTTATTTTCTGCCCTTCCAGATTTATTTTCCAATGGGAAAGCAGAGGGATGGAGGGAGGTGAACCTGTGGGATCCCGGGAAACCCAGGCAGGAGAGGTTTAATGGGAAAATCCAAGGGGATGACACAATTCCCATGGAATCCGGGTGGGCTGAGCTGGGAAATCTCCGTGCGTGGGTGGCTCTGCTCCGTCCCTGCCCCCAAATCCAGCTTTTTCCCAACATCCTCCATGGACTGGGAATGATGGTGACTCCCTGGACTTCTCCTGCAAAATTCCTCCTTTTTCCCAGTGCCGACGGATAAAGCACAAGGCATGAGAGGAAAAATCGGGACACATGTTTGGGATAAAGCCCTGCGCCCACATCCAGGTTTGTGGGGGATGTTCCCAATCCATGCACATTTGGATACCTTGGACTCCCGGAGCCGTGGGAGCTTCCAGGAAATTCCCAGAGTTTCAATATCCTGTAATTGATCTCCTACAGGGAGCTGCGTCCAGTGGGAATGAGGGCAGTGCAGAATCTCCCGGCGAGAATCCAACCTGGAATTGCACCAGGAGCTCACTTCCCAGGCCCCGGCAGGGATGGGCACGGAATTCCTTGGAAACTGAGCCTGGATTTACAGCCACCGCAAGTCCGATCCGCCGGGGGAAAGCTGGATTTGGAAACCTGGCGGATCCGGTGGCAGCTCGGAAAACTCGGGCACGGAAAAGGGGCTCCTGGCAGGAATCCCGGGCCATGGGAAGGCGGCCCGGGGAATTGAAGGAAGGTTTTCCATGCCTGCAGTCTGATGTTTGATGGATGAGTTCGGCTCTTGGCTCCGACGGGAATTTGAAAGGCGAACCTGACACCTTTGGCCCGGCTGCTGTTTTTCCCCTCTCCCCATCAGCATTCCCGAGTTTCCCTGGGGTGGGGGCAGGGGGGACAGAGGGGGACAGAGGGACCAGGTTCCCTCTCCCGCCGAGCCGAGCGTTCCCACAGTTCCCAGGAATGGAGCAGGGCTTGGGAAGGGCCATGGAGGAGCACCCGAGGGAGCCCCCAGAGCTCCTCATTCCCGCCGGAATTCCCAAAATCTGCACCCCCCGTCTGCCAGGATCCGCCCCAAAAGGGTGGGGGCTGACCCCAAAGCTCACTGCAGCATTTTGGGAGAGCAGATCCCAGGATTCACTCAAGAATTTTGGGGGAGCAGGTCCCAGGATCTACCCCAGAATTTTGCGGGAGCTACATGCAAGATCCATCCCAGAATTTTGGGGGCTGATCCCAGAATCCAATCCCAGAATTTTTTTTTAGTGTATCCCAGGACCCATCTCAGAATTTGGGGGGTGGATCCCAGGGGTCACCCCAGAAATTTGGGAGAGCTACATGCAAGATCCATCACAGAATTTGGGGGGGCTGATCCCAGGATCCATCCCAGAATATTGGGGGCTGATCTCAAGATCCAGCCAAGAATTTTTGGGTGTTCATCCCAGGATCCATCCCAGAATTTTGGGGGCTGATCCCAGGATCTATCCCAGAATTTTGGGGGCTGATCCCAGGATCTATCCCAGAATTTGGGGGGCTGATCCCAGGATCTATCCCAGAATTTGGGGGGCTGATCCCAGGATCCATCCCAGCATTTTTTGGGAGCAGATCCCAGGGGCTCCTCCCCTCCCTGTCCCCCTGTCATTCCCTCCAGGAATCCTTAGGGACCAGCCCGATTTTTGGGGGCTCCTTTGGGAACCGCAGCTGTGGGTGATTATGCAAATGAGCTCGTTAAATGCTAATTGGGGGGCGCTAATTAGCAGGGCTGGGGGCGGGGCTGGGGCGGGGCTGCTGCCCCAAGGATTTGGGGTGTCCTGCAGATCTCCCGGAGCAGGGACTGCCCCTGGAAAAGCTCCGGATTGTTCCGAATCCAGGGAAAGTCACTCCAGGCTGATCTGTGGCTTTTTCTGGAGAATTCCAGGTGGGATTCTGAGGAGGTTTGTCCCCCAGGAGGGAGGGAGGGAGGGAATTCCATGGAAAAACCATCCCGGAATTCCTTGTGTTTAATGGGCTTCTCCTTTAAGAGCCAGAGCTGCTCCAGGATTTTTAGCCTTCACTGGAAGGTTTTTCCAAACCTGGGAATTCCCGGCCTTGAAAGGCTCCAGGGGAAATTCCCTGCGGAATTCCAGGATTTAAAGGCGATTATAAAAGAGAGGGAAAGGGCCTTTTCTGTGGGTACAAGGTGGCAGGAAAAGCGGGAATGGTTGGAAAGGAAAAGATGAGAGTTTTGGGGATGGGATTTCTCCCTAGGAGGGGCTGGGATGGAATTCTCTGGAATTCCCAGAGAAGCTGTGGCTTCTTGCTGGCAGCAGACAATCGCAGAGAATTTTCCAGCGGAAAAAAACACCTGGAGAATGGGAAAACCCCGCTGCTGTGGGTCTGGAGCAGCCTCAAAACCACCGGAAATATTCCCAAAATTTCTTCGCAGCTGTTTGTCCCCCGGCCTGGGGGTGGGTGGGGAGCCCCAGGGGCTGCACCCGAGCCATTCCCGTCTGATCCCGATCCAATGGATCCAATGGATCCCGGGGAAGGCACTGGAAAGGGCTGCGGGCACGGGGAAGGGGAAAACTCCATGGAATTCCTTTTCCATAAATCCCAAATTGGGGCTGGGATGAGCTGCCAATGGCAGACAATTCCAGGCTGATTCTTCCAGCAGATGCTGGGAAGCGGCAGGATGGGAATTCTGAGCTCCCTTGGATGGATTTTGGGTGGGAATGGGGAGCGCAACGCGAAAATAAAGGAATTTTTTTCTTCCATAAATCCTTTAATGATCCATCCCCGCTCCGGGGTAATGGAGACTCGGAAAAGATTCCGTGAGCACCGTGGAAAAACAAGGAACGATTCCGCAGGCCTGGAGCGATGGATGGAGCAGGGTTTGGAGAGATCCCGCCCGGAATTCCGGAAGGATTTCATGGATAAAGCCACTCTGTGACCCAGGGCGGGCTGGGATTTGGGAATATCAGCAATTCCATGCGCTCCGGGTGCTGTCGGAGCTGATGGAATGGCGGCACATCCCAGGATCCTGTTTGGAAAAGAGGGAAAAGCGAAGCCCGCGAGGCTCTGGAGCAGCACTTCCTGGGTTTTCTTGGGATCGGTGTGGATCGGGAGTTGGCAGCTGTGGCATCCCGGGTTTTCCTGGGAAAGAGGCTGGATGGGAATCTCCAGGATGGGAAGTGCAGGAGGAGGAAAGGCAGGGAAGGAGATGAGGAACCTCTGCTCCTCTTGGAGCAAATTTTGGGATTTTCCCTCTTCCATGGGCGCTCTGGGTGCTGATCCAATTCCCAAGGGAAGCGCTCCTGCCCTTGGGAATTGGATGAGCTTTAAGGATTCTTCCCATCCCAACAATCCTGGAATTTCGTGCTTTTCTTTCCCCTCCTTTCCCAAGCTCCGATCTCCCTGCTGTTCCCAGAGCTCTCCCGGCTGGATCTGGCTCCGACCCTTGGAATCCTGGGAGAATCTTGGAGTGGGAAAGCTCCAACTCATCCCAGGCTCCGCTCTGCCGCTCCGAGCTCCAGGGTGTTCTCCCGGCTCCAGGAGACTCTGGAATGCCGAATCCCTGCTTTCCCGGCTCCGGGAGAGACTGGAATGCCGAATCCCTGTTCTCCCGGCTCCAGGAGACTCTGGAATGCCGAATCCCTGCTTTCCCGGCTCCGGGAGAGACTGGAATGCCGAATCCCTGTTCTCCCGGCTCCGGGAGAGGCTGGAATGCCGAATCCCTGTTTTCCTGGCTCCAGGAGACTCTGGAATGCCGAATCCCTGTTTTCCTGGCTCCGGGAGAGGCTGGAATGCCGAATCCCTGTTTTCCTGGCTCCGGGAGAGACTGGAATGCCGAATCCCTGTTCTCCTGGCTCCGGGAGAGGCTGGAATGCCGAATCCCTGCTTTCCTGGCTCCGGGAAGCGCTGACGCTGTGGGAGAGGCTGGAATTCTGCTTCCAAGTGTTTTGTTTTGGAGCGATTCTCGGGAGCTCTGAGCTCAGCGGAGCCGCTGGGTCGGGAATGAGATCCCCGCGTGCTCCGGCTTGGAGCGGCTCCCCGCGACCCCGAGGGAGGAATCCCGATCCCAAATCCATCCCTGGAGTGATTTGCGGCTCTCCCGAGCATCCATCCTTCCCTGGAAAGTGGGAAAAGCCCCTCGGGAGCACCGTCCGGAGCGGAATGAAATCCCTGCCCGCTCCGCCTCCACTGAAACGAGGGAATTCGGGAATTTGTTGTCATTCCCGGCCTCTGTTTACATTCCTCGTTTCCAGCCTCGCTCCGCCCGAGGCCCAAAGGTCAGGATCAAGGAGCTGCCGCGGGAACAGCTGGAGCTTGGAAAAACCGAGCCCGGCCGTGGGAAAACCTCCCGGGATGATCCCGAAAAGTCGGGAAGGGAGGTCGGGAAGGCAGGGAGGCGGCAGAGGAGATCCCGCGGGATCCGGAGGATCGGGATGAGCCGGGATTTGGATCCAGGGTGCTCCAAGGGGTGCCATTCCTGCCCGTGGAATTGGAGCGGAATGAGCTCCCGGCCCAAAGCATTCCATGATTCCATGATTCACGCTCTCCGTAGGTTTTTCCAGGCAAACAAAGGCTTTTCCCTGATCCAGGGGTCAGCCACGCTCCAGCTGGGAGGACACGGCCGGAGCAGCTCTCTCCTGATCCAGGGTTTGTCAGGAGTCATCCAAGGATTTTAATTTGGGGAAAACACGGGATCTTCCCTTTGGGAACGGTTTATGTAATTCCCAGATCTGCATCCAGCTGAACTCGCTGCCTGGGATGAAACCATTCCTGTTTTTCCCTCTCCTCTCTCCCATTGTTTTTCCCTCTCCCCCTCCCAATTTTCCCTCTCCTCTCTCCCATTTTTTTCCTTCTCTCTCCCACTTTTCCCCTCTCTTCTCTCCTACTTTTCCCACTCCTCTTTCCCAGTTTTCCCACCACTCTCTCCCATTTTTTTTCCCTCTCCTCTCTCCCACTTGTCCCCCTCTTTTCCTAGTGGAAGTGCCACCCTCAGCCCTCAGTGGAGCCCTTCCCTCGCCAAGCCCCCCCAAGGTGTGATCCCAGTGTGATCCCACCGGGAAGGGCTCAGGATTCCCAGCTGGAATTCCAGGCTCTCCCAGCTGAGATTCCCGGCTGGAATTCCGGGCTCTCCCAGCTGAGATTCCCGGCTGGAATCCCGGGCTCTCCCAGCTGAGATTCTCGAATGGAATTCCGGGCTCTCCCAGCTCAGATTCCCGGCTGGAATCCCGGGCTCTCCCAGCTGAGATTCCCGGCTGGAATTCCCGGCTGTCCCAGCTCAGATTCCCGGCTGGAATCCCGGGCTCTCCCAGCTGAGATTCCCGGCTGGAATTCCCGGCTGGCAGCCGCTCCCTAAAGGGTGCCGCTGGAGGCTGGAGAGGGCTGTCCCCATCCCCGTCCTTTCCCCCGTCCCTCCTCCAAGCTCCCCTCGTCCCTCCCACCGCCTCGCCGCGCTCGGCCGCTGTCAGGGAGCCGGGAAAAGCTTGGGATCAGGGCCGGGATCGGGACGGGAGCTCCCAGTGCCGCTGGCTGCCTCCCGCCGATGCTCGGGGCCGGGCGCTGGGGCCGCCGGCGATTCCATGGCTTTTCCCAGCGGGATTCTCCTGGCCTGCTCCCTCTGCCTCCTGCCCGGTGAGTGCCCCGCGCCCGCGCCCAGCCCCAAAAACCGGGAATGGCTCGGGAGCGCTTGGGAGAGCCGCTGGAAAAATATTCCTGCGGCTCCTGGGAAAGTTTTGCCGGGAGCTGGAGAGGGATGGAGATCCTGGATGGGATTCCCGGGAATCAGCAGGCAGCACCCGAACCCCTCCTCGGCTTGGAGAGGGATAAATTGGGATTTTCCCCATGGAAAAAGGAAAGAACACCCACCCCCCCACCCCCCCAAATTTAAGCCCTTTTTCCCTGAATCCAGCTTTGGTTTGTCCCGCTGGAAAAACGGGAATGCTCGGGGTTAAATCAGTTAGGAGCGGCTCTAGGCGGAGTTTAATTCCAGTTTAATTCCAGGAGCTGAGCCTGCGGCTTCTCCCGCTCTTCTCCGGGAGCTGGGATGGAGGGCCGTGGATTTTTAGGTTTTTTTTCCCGGCTCGCTCGGGTTTTCCTTGGAAAAAGAGACTCCCGAGCCGCGGTCATTCCCGCTGCAATCCCATCTGGAATCCTCCCGCCCGCAGCCCGCGCTCGGAGCCGCCAAAGGGGGCGAAAAAAACAAGGAAAAAAGAGTTTTTCCCCAGTCCCGGGAGCGCGGCCGGCGGCTCGCGCCTCCTCCAGCTGCAAACATTCCCAAACTTCCTGCTGGAAAACGCGCCAGGCTGCTTGGGGTTTTTATGGCCGCTTTTAGGGATTTTTTCCCTTTCTGCCGGGGGATCCTTTCAAGGGAGCCGCGGCGGGGCTGCTTTTCCTGGAATAATTGGGACCATGTGTGCAGGGATGTGCGGCTGCCGGCGTGGCCGCGGCGCTGGAATGGGATCCTGGAAAAATCCTGGGAGCTGACAGAGTCCGAGGGGAGAATTGCCCCACGGACACACCGCTGGTCCATAAAGTGTGGGGGGGGCGGGGGGATGGCGGGGAGAATTTGGGAATGTGGCACCTCGGGAATTCCGCCCCGGGATGGATGGGAATGATCCCTGCCAGGGGTTTATCCATGGATGTTTCTGCCCGGGGTGGGTTCTGGATCCAGGTGTTTATTCCATGGATGGTTCTGGATCCAGGTGTTTATTCCATGGATGGTTCTGGATCCAGGCGTTTATTCCATGGACGTTTTTGGATCCAGGTGTTTATTCCATGGACGTTTTTGGATCCAGGTGTTTATTCCATGGACGTTTTTGGATCCAGGCGTTTATTCCATGGACGTTTTTGGATCCAGGCGTTTATTCCATGGACGTTTTTGGATCCAGGTGTTTATTCCATGGACGTTTTTGGATCCAGGTGTTTATTCCATGGATGGTTCTGGATCCAGGTGTTTATTCCATGGACGTTTTTGGATCCAGGTGTTTATTCCATGGACGTTTTTGGATCCAGGTGTTTATTCCATGGATGGTTCTGGATCCAGGCGTTTATTCCATGGATGTTTTTGTCCACAAGGATTTCCATTTCCGTCCTTGGGTGGTTCTGCCCCTGGATGTTTTGGTATCCAGAGATTTGTGTCCACAGCGATTTCCATCCTGGGGCGGTTCTGCCATGGATGTTTCTGCATCCAGAGGTTTCTCTATCCAGGGATTTCCATTCCCATCCTGGAGTGTTTCTCTCCATGGATGTTTCTGCATCCAGAGGTTTCTCTATCCAGGGATTTCCATTCCCATCCTGGGGTGTTTCTCTCCATGGATGTTTTGGTATCCAGCGTTTTCAGCCCATGGATGTTTCTGCATCCAGAGGTTTCTGTATCCAGGGATTTCCATTCCCATCCTGGAGTGTTTCTCTCCATGGATGTTTCTGCATCCAGAGGTTTCTGTATCCAGGGGTTTCCATTCCCATCCTGGAGTGTTTCTCTCCATGGATGTTTCTGCATCCAGAGGTTTCTGTATCCAGGGATTTCCATTCCCATCCTGGAGTGTTTCTCTCCATGGATGTTTCGGTATCCAGAGGTTTCTCTCCATGGATGTTTCTGCATCCAGAGGTTTCTCTATCCAGGGATTTCCATTCCCATCCTGGGGTGTTTCTCTCCATGGATGTTTTGGTATCCAGCGTTTTCGGCCCATGGACGTTTCTGCATCCAGAGGTTTCTGTATCCAGGGGTTTCCATTCCCATCCTGGAGTGTTTCTCTCCATGGATGTTTCTGCCCCTGGTTTTTTCTGTATTCAGGGATTTGTGTCCACTGGGATTTCCATCCTGGGGCGGTTCTGCCATGGATGTTTCTGCATCCAGAGGTTTCTGTATCCAGGGATTTCCATTCCCATCCTGGAGTGTTTCTCTCCATGGATGTTTCTGCATCCAGAGGTTTCTCTATCCAGGGATTTCCATTCCCATCCTGGGGTGTTTCTCTCCATGGATGTTTTGGTATCCAGCGTTTTCGGCCCATGGATGTTTCTGCATCCAGAGGTTTCTGTATCCAGGGGTTTCCATTCCCATCCTGGAGTGTTTCTCTCCATGGATGTTTCTGCATCCAGAGGTTTCTGTACCCAGGGATTTCCATTCCCATCTGGGAGTGTTTCTCTCCATGGATGTTTCTGCATCCAGAGGTTTCTGTACCCAGGGATTTCCATTCCCATCCTGGAGTGTTTCTCTCCATGGATGTTTCTGCATCCAGAGGTTTCTGTATCCAGGGATTTCCATTCCCATCTGGGAGTGTTTCTCTCCATGGATGTTTCCGCCCCTGAATGTTTCTGTATCCATGAATTTCTGCCCTCAGGACTTTGTGCCCGCAGTGTTTTCCATCCTCAGGAGTTCCTGCCCTGGGATCTTTCTCCCCATGGGAATTCCCATTTCCATCCCCGAGTGTTTCCCCCCTGGATATTCCTGCCCAGGATGGGAAGGGTTCTGATCCCAGCATTCCGTGGTGTCTCCAGACCAGGATGTGTTTGCTCCCGGTGGATTTATATTCCCAGGGATAAAGCTGCTGTTTCCACATCTGGATCCAGAGGAATTTGTGGAAGTGTGGGATCACCCTGAGCTCAGGGATGGGATGGGATCGATGGGATGGGATCCATGGGATGGGATGGGATGGGATGGGATCCATGGGATGGGATGGGATGGGATGGGATGGGATGGGATCCATGGGATGGGATGGGATGGGATGGGATGGGATGGGATGGGATGGGATGGGATCCATGGGATGGGATGGGATGGGATGGGATGGGATGGGATGGGATGGGATGGGATGGGATGGGATGGGATGGGATCCATGGGATCCATGGGATGGGATCCATGGGATGGGATGGGATCCATGGGATGGGATCCATGGGATGGGATGGGATGGGATGGGATGGGATGGGATCCATGGGATGGGATGGGATGGGATGGGATGGGATGGGATGGGATGGGATCCGATGTGCATCCCTGGGAATGCTCCCTCTGCTCCCTGTCCCGGGTACTTTTCCCAAGGAAATTCCTCTCCTGGCTCTCTCCATAGCCCTGGGAGAATCCTGGCCTGCCCCTGCTCCCTGGGCTCTGTCCCTGCTTTCCCATCATCCCAGAATGTCCCTTCCGGTGACATTCCCTGCCCAAACCCCATCCCGGGACACTCCGAGGTGTCCCCAAATTTCAGAGCAGCTCCGAGGCTCCGGAGCCAGCAGGATCCAACAGGGAGAGCCCGGCCAGGGAATTCTGAGCCTTAAGCACTTCCCGTGGGAATGGACAGCCCTGGGATCACGGACACTTCCCAGGGAAGCTGGGAACTCCAGGAGGATGCACTGAGATTCCAAAACTTCTGTTTTCCTTCACCAGTTCGGTTTTCCAGGGAAGGAATTGGCTCCTTCCCTCTCCAAAGGGTGGAATCCTTGCGTTGGCTCCGTGGGGCACATTCAGATCGGGAATTCCCAAGGATCCTTGGGAATGGGAGAGACCTCATTTTGGGCGGCGGCACAGTGGGCGGGGCTGAGTTGTGCATCCAGGATTTAGCCAGGAAAGATCCAATAAAAACCTCCCGAGGTTCTTGGAATTCTGAGAAGCCTTTCCCCCCCCCAGCCTATGGATTTCCTGGAATTTTCCCAGGAATTAATTAATTAATTTCCCTGGAATTAATTTCCCGGTAATTAGCTCTCGATTGGCGTTGTCACAAATGGATCATCGCCACATTCCCGAGTTTTGGGGGGGCCCAAAAACGCCGGAATTCTGGAAGCACAAGGTGTTGGTGCGGCAGAGCCCCGGAGCTGTTTGCCAGGGGTTTTGTGGGAAGTTTTCAGGGATTTTGTGGGGAACAGGGAACGTTCCGGCATGAGTGAGCCTCTGTTCGTCCCCAGCATTCCCTGGCTCCGCATCCAGCAGCCACCGAATCCCAAATCCCGGGATGTTCCCAGAGCTGCTGGCAAACTCCGGCTTGGAGAGGGGAGGGGAATTGGGAGCTGTCAGCGTTTCCTTGGCAGAGAGGGATTCCCGGGAATTCGAGCTGCAGGGAAGCACGTGGCCAGAGATTTCCCGTTTCATGGAATATTTCTATTTCTTGGAGGGTTTCTGTTCCTATTCTGAGTTTTTTCCGGGAGCTGCAGCCGCACCATGAGCTCCTAAACCGAGGAGCCAAGGAATGGGATTCCCCAATTTATCCCAGGGCTCCCATTCCCAAAAATTCCCCTCTGCTTGGGGGTCTGCAGTGCAAAGTCCAGGAAAATCAGAAGGAAAACCCATTCCATCCTCTCCGACACTTCCTCCCTACCCAAGATGCTTCCGGATCTTGGGATTTATTGCCGGAAATACAAAATCCATTTCCCCGAATTCCCCCCAATTCCGGGGTGTTCTCCATGGCCTTTCCCTTTCCCTTTCCCATCATTCCATGCCCAATCCCAGCCTCCCTTTCTCCGGCAGGGAACTGGGAGAAGGTTCCCATTTCTCTGGGATGTCAAACGAGGTCAAGGCTCCGCAAAGTCTCTTGGCTCCCATCCCTGTCTCCCGTTTGTTTTTTTTATCCCTGCTTTCTAGAGTTTCTTCCTGTAGGATTTGGACGCTCCTCCACCTCGGGATCCTTGGCCGAGTTCCACCATTCCCTGCTCCAGGAGCAGATTTGTTCCCAGGATGGCAAACATTCCCTTTATCCCGAACATTCCTATCTCTCCAAGCATTCCCAGCCTGGATTTTCCCACCTGGGAAGCAGCAGTGCCAACCTTCCCTTTGTATCCCCAGGAATTCCAAACGTGAGCCTCCTGTGGCTGTCCTGGCAGAGGATGCCGAGGTTTTTCTCGGAATGAAGCTCCCGGCAGCTCCTTTCTGCCTGGAAGGGAACCAAATCCAGGATTTCCCGGTTATCCGTGTCCGTCTCTCCGGGGATTTGGGCCGTGTCCCTCTGCGCTTCCCCAGGATAGCAAAGGGGCATCTCCAGAATTCCCAAAACATCCCAGTCCTGGGGGGATTCCTGATGTTCCAGCTTCCCACCTGGATCTGGCTCCTGGAGAAGGGAGGAGCTGCAGGAAAATTCCCCAAAATTTGCTCCCGGGATGGGAAATTTCCGTGGAATTTGTCCTGTGGGGGCTGTGAGCACCAGGATTCCAGGACTGGGAATCCTGCTCCTGCTGTTCTGTGGGAAGGGACATTTTCCCGAGGATCCTTGGGGAGAGGCTGAGCCCCAAAATCAATCCCGGCTGGAATTCCATCCTTAGGGATATCCCCTCTGGAGTGGCCTCTGCTCAGCAGCGCTGGCTCCTGCTCCAAGAGGAAAAGGGAATCCAAGTTTGGATCCTTGGGAAAACCCTCAGGAGCAGCCAGGATTCCATGGGTCCCATCCCGTGGTCCCTGGGGGGACATGGAAGTGGCCAAATCCATCCCGGCTCATCCTCGGCTGGCGGAGATTCCAGGGGGACTGGGATGAGCTCCTTTCCCTTCCCATTCCCACCCCAGCTCCAGGGATTCCCAGGATGAGCTGTCGGGATGGGCTGGGAATGGGATTTCCCTGGAATTCCGGGGCCTCTAAATCCTAAAGGAGCTCCAAGCTCCATCCCGGGAGCTGGATATTCCTTGGGAACTCTGGGATGGAGAGAGGAATTTTGGGAAGCTGCAGGTGAGGTGGGGCTGGGATGCTCTGGAATTTCCCTCCCGGCTGGGGTGGGAATGGGACCGAACC
Organism: Acanthiza pusilla; assembly: GCA_036630365.1. Classification (NCBI taxonomy): domain Eukaryota; kingdom Metazoa; phylum Chordata; class Aves; order Passeriformes; family Acanthizidae; genus Acanthiza; species Acanthiza pusilla. Next base: position 19,475,564 of record JAXCHO010000004.1, on the reverse strand, counting down.
TCCTCCGCTCCATCAGGGATCCTCCTGGGGCTCCTTAAACCATTTCAGGAGCAGTTTTCCCGGGATGGACGAGGTCGGAAACGCCTCTGGAATTATCAAATCCAACCCCCAAGCCGGAGCACCTGGAACGAGTTGTCCGCTTGGGACTGGAATAATTCCATGGCTGGAATTTTCAGGGAAAATTTTCAGTTTTCCAGGGAAAAGGAACAGAAACCCTCCAAGAAATAGAAACATTCCACGAAACGGGAAATCTCGGGGAAAACAGGGAGAAAATCCACGTGGAATTTGCGTTTTCCTGCCTTTTGTCTGACGGATCCTTCCCTTTCTCTGCAGGATCCGGCGACTCCTTCAACATCGACACCGCGCGGCCGCGGATCATCGCGGGATCCCGGGAAGCTTTCTTCGGATACACCGTGCAGCAGCACGACATCGGCGGCAAGAAATGGTGAGCGCGCCGGAAAACCGGGAATTTCGCCGGGAATTTCGCCGGGAATTTCACTGGGAATTTCACCGGGAATTTCACCGGGAATTTCCATGGGAATTTCCACGGGAATTTCCACGGGAATTTCCACGGGAATTTCCATGGGAATTTCACTGGGAATTTCACCGGGGATTTCACCGGGAATTTCCACGGGAATTTCCACGGGAATTTCCACAGGAATTTCCCCGGGAATTTCATCAGGAATTTCACTGGGAATTTCACTGAGGATTTCACCAGGAATTTCCACGGGAATTTCACCGGGAATTTCATTGGGAATTTCCACGGGAATTTCACTGAGGATTTCACCGAGAATTCCCGCTTGAATTTCACCAGCAATTTCTGCGGGAATTTCACTGGGAATTTCACTGGGGATTTCACTGGGGATTTCCGCGGGAATTTCTCTGGGAATTTCACCGGGAATTTCCGCGGGAATTTCACTGGGAATTTCTGCGGGAATTTCTCCAGGAATTTCACCGGGAATTTCCGCGGGAATCCACGGCCATCCAGCCAAACCTGATAATCTCCCCCAGCACTCCCAGTCTGGGGTGGGAATTCCAGGCTGGGATTGCTCCTGGAGGCGCTGCACGAATTAGAGCCTGGAAAGCTTTTCTGTAAAAAAATAGGAATTTTGGGTGGAATTAGGGAATCTTTGGGTGGGGATGGAGGGGCTGTGTCCCGGTGGGTGCTCCGGGCTGGATCCCAATTCCTCAGACTCGGGAAATCTGGGATCCATCGGAATTTGGGCCCAGGCCATCCCGGTTTTTGCGTTTTCCATGGAGGAGCTGCGCTCTGGGGAAGTGCTCAGAGCTGCCAGGCTTTTTCCTGGGATTTTTGTGCCATTCCCTCCCTCTCCTCAGGGTCTGCTTTTCCTAGGAACAACAGCGGTGGATAAAGGAAAATTCTGGAATTCAGTGTCTGCAGGGATTTCCGAGCTCCCAGAGGGAATTGCTGGAAAACCCCAATTTTGGGAATATTCTCATCCCGGTTTCACCCAGAGGAGCTGTTTCAGGCTCCATCCCAGCCGAGGGGCCGCAATTCCTGGGATATTTGGGGTCTCTTATCCCTCTTTTTCATGCCAGGGGCTGAATTCCCTGCAGATGGGGAATTTCTTTCTTGCTTTCCCAAGCAGGACACTGGAGCGAAGAGCAGCCCTGGCTTCTCTTCCCAACTTTTCCCAACTTTTCCCAACATTTCCCACCAACTTTTCCCGACATTTCCCACCAACTTTTCCCAACTTTTCTTGCCAACTTTTGCCAACTTTTCTTGCCAACTTTTCCCAACTTTTCCTGCCGCCATCTGCAGGATTTGCCTTTGTTTTTTCCTTCTTTTGGTTCCTCTGCGTGGAAAAAATGGGATTTTTCCAGCGGAATCCTATGGATGGACATGGATAAAAGCTCAGGACAATGCTGTTGGAATCCACAGTTTAGCGGGACAGAATTCCCATAAAATTCGTGGATACAGCTAAGAAACGGAGCCAGCGAATCACTCCGGTTAAGGGAGAAATGTGGGAGCAAAGGAAACCTCTGGAATAAAAACCAAGGATGTTTAGAGGGAGCTGGATGAGAATTCCAGGAGCAGGAGAAGAATTCCAGGAGAGGGATAATCATTCTGGGACCGGGATAAGAACTCCAGGAGCAGGATAAGAATTCCAGGAGCAGGATAAGAATTCCAGGAGCAGGATAAGAATTCCAGGAGCAGGATAAGAATTCCAGGAGCTGGATAAGAATTCCAGGAGCAGGATAAGAATTCCAGGAGCAGGATAAGAATTTCAGGAGCAGGATAAGAATTCCGGGAGCAGGATAAGAATTCCAGGAGCAGGATAAGAATTCCAGGAGCAGGATAAGAATTCCAGGAGCAGGATAAGAATTCCAGGAGCAGGCTAACCATTCCAGGAGCCAGATAAGAATTCCAGGAGCAGGATAATCATTTCAGGAGCCTAAGGAATTATTCCTACAGAAGGAATGGGGAAGGATCTGAGACCCCAATTCCCGGTGAACGTCTTCCAATCCCATCCTGTCCCAGAGAATTCCACAGAATCCACTGGAATACAGCAGAGGCTCCGTGGCTCTCCCAGAATTCCAGCAGTGGCCGCGCCGGGATCCAGCTGCCACATTCCGAGCGCGGAATCCGAGGATTTTGGCGCCTCCCCTTCAGTCTGAGCCTTTTAATGCTGCTTTTGGCTGCCGGGAATTGTTTGGGAATGGCTTCCAAGAATTTTGTATTTATCTATTTTTATCGATATTTATAAAGGGATGGCTGAGCGGATCCAAACGGATTTGATTTTCCAGGTATTTTTTAAAGTCGGGGATTTTTTTCCCCCTTTTTTCCAAAGCTTTTGAAGAGCCACCCAGACTCGCACGTGGGGGTTGGAAATGCATCCCGGAGAGTGGAAAATCTGTCAGGAAAATCCATCAGGAAAATCCGTGAGGAAAGAATTCAGGTTATTAAGCTCCAGGGGGAAGAAAATTCCACTCAGATATTTAACCCTGGAAAAGCTCATCCATTTGGGATTTGAAAATTCCACTCGGATATTTAACGCTGGAAAAGCTCATCCGTTTGGGATTTGAAAATTCCACTCGGATATTTAACACTGGGAAAGCTCATCCGTTTGGGATTTGAAAATTCCACTCGGATATTTAACACTGGGAAAGCTCATCCATTTGGGATTTGACTTCGCTTCCAGAGCAGCGAGGGCTTTCCAGACCTCCCTCTCCACACTTTTTCCCTCTTTTCCATGGAGCTCCGAGTGGGGATGGAAAAGATGATGGGAGGTTGCTGGAATTCATCCCAAAAAACACCGGAGCTCCGTGGAACGGCAGCTTCCCGTGGCTGGAGCAGGCAGGGAATGGGGTACCTGGGATTATGGGATCTGAGCTTTCCTGGTGTCTGGGCTGTGATTTTTTGGGAAAAGTGGGAAAAATGAGAGTTCCCTGCACTGCGGTGTGTTTGGGACAAAGTGAGCTGGGAGGAGTTCTGGGATAAGGAGAGGGAATTCCTGGAAGGCTGGAGGGGATCGTTCGGGGGATTTGGGGTTGAATCCCAAATCCTGGCAGGTTTGGGGATTTCTTTGGGAAAAATGAGCCAAGAGTTCCCACAAGTGTGGGATGTGTGTCCTTTAAAACCTGGGAGCTCCCACGGGAATGGGAGCTCTTCCCACAGCCTGGAATCACAGGGAATTTGGGGAAAAATATTCCTGGAGGTCCAAGAGTGGGGAAAAAAAGGGGAAAAATTCCCTTAATCTTTCATCTCCCCCTTCCCGCTTTTTGCCTTGGGCTGCTTCCCACCATTCCAGGAGCTGTGGCATTCCCTGAGGAAGGATCTGCTCCCTCCTCCTCCTGGATTTCCATGGTCCAGGGACAGGAGGAGAGGGAAAAGGGTCTGGAGGGAATGCTGTGCCTCCCTGGGATGGCCGGATCCAGGATTCTCCACGGAATGAGTGCCTGGAGCGAAAATTCCCAGCTCTGCCAAAAAAGAAGCTGAAGGAGAAGTGGCTGTGGAAGGAAAGCCTTGGGAATAAACATCCATTGGCACTGCGAAGATGTAAAAACAACAAACAGAGAATTCCCGAGCCAGCCGAGACTGGGAGCAGATCCCCTCTGGAATCACCTGCGGGTTGAGTTTTTGGGATGCTGGATGCTCCTCTCCTTATCCCGAGTGTCCAAAGGGATGTTCCGATCCCAAAACCCCTCCCTGGGAGCTCCTTTTCCAAGGAATTCTGGAGAGGGCCACCCCGAGCCCCATTCCCGCAGCTGCTCCAGGCACAGATGGGACATTCCCGGTCCGAGCTCGGCCGGAGGGAAAAGGAGGAGGGGAAAAAAAGAGGGAAAAATCGGCCGGGCGGATTGAAAGCCAGAATTGTGCTGATCTGGAAAAACACTTCCAGGGTTTGCAGCTTCCCTGCTCCTGCCAGAGGTTTTCTTGGCTGGAATTCTCCTGTGGCTTGGCCGCCGCCCGAGCGCTCGGAATATTTTGGTGGAAGGGTAGGAAGTGCGGAGAATTCCATCGCGTCTGCTCCCGGCTCTGCCTCCCTCCCAGGCTGGATGCAGGATCTGGAGCAGCCCACCCTGTCCCTGGTTTTTTGGGATTTTCCCTTGTTTTGGCTGCATTTTTGAGAAAATCATGGAATGGTTTGGGTCATTCCAGCCCCACTGCCATGGGCAGGGACAATTCCAGAGGTGGATTTGGGCATTCCAGGGATGGGGTGGCGACAGATCTGGGATCTGGCGGTGCTTCCGAGGGAGAAGGGTTTGTTTGGGGCGGAATGGGAGACTGGGAAGTCTCCTGGGGAAAATGGGAATCCCAGTTTGCCTTGGGAATGTCCAGAGGGAAGCTGGAGATCCCACAGGACCCTCTGGAAATGCACGGATCCCGGAGAGCAGCTCCGAACGGCTCCATGGAAAATCCCAGCAGATCCGAGAACCTCGGGCAGGACTCGCCTGGAAACTCCTCCTTGACATCCCGAAAAACGGGAAAAATGGCACCGGGAACAACGGGAATGTGTCACTCCTGCTGCCCACGGGATTCCAGAGCTCCTCAGGCTGGGTTCGCTCCCGTCAGCCGCTGGTTTTGGGGTTTGGTGTCCAGGCATGGATTTGTCACCGCTGGAGCTGCTCCGACCCTGCCTGTCCCTGGATCCCCGTGGGGGAAATCGGGAATAACCATTCCCGGCTGGATGCGGAGCAGCCGGAGAGGGCTGGGAATGTTTGGGCTTCATTTTTCAAGGAAAGTGGGGAAAACAGTGGGAAGTCTTGGGAAAACAACAGCCAGGGCTGCTCTGGGGGTTGGTGGGACAGGGATCGGGACAGGGATCGGGACAGGGACAGGGATCGGGACAGGGACCAGGGCCGGGATCGGGATAGGGATCGGGACAGGGACCAGGGCCGGGATCGGGACAGGGATCGGGACAGGGACCAGGGCCAGGATCAGGATAGGGCTCGGGACAGGGACCAGGGCCAGGATCGGGACAGGGATTGGGACAGGGACCAGGGCCGGGATCGGGACAGGGATCAGGACAGGGATCGGGACAGGGATTGGAACAAGGATTGGGGCAGGGATTGGGACAGGGATCAGGGCCAGGATCAGGACGGGAATCAGGGCCGGGATCAGGACAGGGATCGGGACAGGGATCGGTAGAGGGATCGGGACAGGGATCGGGACAGGCTCATGTCCCAGATCTGGACCTGGAGCACAGGGGTGGAATGGGATGAGCTTTCAGGTTGCTCCCACCCCAACCATTCCATGATTCCCTGATTCTGCCCTTCGGGAGCCTTTCCCAGTCCCCCGACATGGACACAGCCCCCTATTCCCAATTCCCAGCCCGGACAGAACTTTGGGAATCAGGACCCAGCACCAGGCTTTGCTTGGAGAGCACAGCTCGAGATCCTCGGCTATTCCTGGTTTTCCTTTCCTCATTTTTTTGGGGGATGAAAGTTAAAAATACATCCCCAGCCTGCTCAGAGCAGTCTGAGCTTTTCTCACTTAATCCCTGGTTTTTTTCCCTGTTTTCCCCAGGAGCAGGGCACGGAGAGGGAGCAGAAGGAGGAATTGTTTGGTTCCCATTTTCCTTTAAAGCCTCGTTTTTTGGCCAAGTGGTTCCCTGGGAATCCCGGGGAAAAGAGGGAGATTTGGGATGATCCGAGGGTGCTTGGAGGGGAAAACCATGGAAAAAGCAAGGAATGTCTGCCTTCTGTGGCAGGATGCTCCGCTTGGCTTCAGATCATCTGGATTATTTGGAAATTTTGGGATAACCCATCCCAAATCCCTCCTTTAATTTTTTAAGGGAAAAACCCAGAATTTAAAGGCAAGAAAAGGCAAAGTTTGGGAGCTGGGGAGTGGAGCAGCATCCCCACAAACACCTTCCAAACAGCTGGAAAATCCTTTCCCGGAGCTGCCAAGTTTCCATGAGGATCTGACAGCTCCAGCTCATGAATCATTCCCATTTAACCGAAAAGGGAAAACAATTCCATTGTTTTTGGGAGACAAGAATTTCGTCCCAGCCTTTGCATTCGCGGCAGAGGCTGGGAATGTTTGGGTTTCCTTTGAGCTCCCGGAACTGGGGAATGGGTTAGGGTTTGCCTCGTCATCCCAAAGGGATGATCTGACCCCAAATCCAATGGTTTTTGGGGAATGTTTATTAATGGGTGCTGTGATCATATTAACACAGGAATATTAATTAACGGAAAAGTCTCCAAGGGGATTCCTGCAGGATGGGTGGCACATCAAGGTGGAGCAGCTCCGAGGAGTTCATTGCATTCCATTTATCGTAAATTCTTTGGGAATTAGGAATTCCACCATGAGATCCTTATTTTCTGGGGAGCCTCCACCTTTATTCCTTCCCATCCTGGAGGTCTTTTCCCATCCCCTTCCCCCTATTCCACCGTCTCCCTCTTCTCCATGACCAAACGGGCATGGACAGTGTGGAAAACGAGCAAATTCCCAAAGATCCCAGATTTCCCCGAGCTCCCGAGGGCTGCCGAGGACAGCTCCAGCTGGAGACAATTTTCCCGTCACGAATTCCCACATTAACACTAAAGCCGTAAGACAGGAAGTGTTTCCATGAGAATCCTTGGATTCGGGAGCTTTTCCTTGGGTGAGCAATTCCGGCTTGGAGCGAGGGGATGAAAGAATGGGATGTTTGTCTTTGGAGGAGCAACATTTTTATGGGATGACCATTCCTGGTCTAACAGGGAACATCTGTGCCGGTGGCTTTTCCAGCTGCCGGGAAGGGCCGCGGGGAACAAAAGAGCTCCTGTTTATCCGGAGATCCAGACTCGGACGGTTGCATCCATAGGATTTTTGGGAAGCTAAAAAAAAAAAAAAAAAAAAATCCCATTTATTTTGGGCTCGCGCATTGGGAGCGCGAGTTGCCGACAGCTCGCGGTGCCGAGTATTTTTGGGATTGCCTGGAAGGAAGGGCTGAATTCCTCGGGGCCTGCGCTGTTCCTCCTTTGGTTCGCTGGGTTGGATGTTGTGGTTGTGACAAAGTGGGAAAAATGCTTGGATGTCCCAGGAATATCCCGACTGGAAGATGGGATCCTTGCTGGGGCAATGGGATTGAGCAGCTCCCGTGTTTTGAAGAGCGGGGAGATTCCCAATGTCTGCTGGAGATCCCAACGTTTGGCTCAGGGCTGTTCCCAATGGCTCCAGGTTGGAGCAAATTCCCTTTTCTGGAGTTTTCCTGGGGAAAATTCCTTCCCAGGATCCCCACCCACCACTGGAGATCCCAATGTTTGGCTCAAGGCTGTTCCTAACGGCTCCAGGTTGGAGGAAATTCCATTTTCCAGGGTTTTCCTGAGGAAAATTCCTTCCCAGTGTCCTCACCCACCACTGGAGATCCCAACGTTTGGCTCAAGGCTGTTCCAGATGACTCCCGGTTGGAGCAAATTCCCTTTTCTGGGGTTTTCCTGAGGAAAATTCCTTCCCAGGATTCTCACCCACCACTGGAGATCCCAATGTTTGGCTCAAGGCTGTTCCTAACAGCTCCAGGTTGGAGGGAATTCCCTTTTCCAGGGTTTTCCTGGGGAAAACCCCTTGCGGATCCCGGCGGGGTTTGCTGTGAGTGCTCCACCAGCTCCCTGTTTTTCCTCCTGGCTCTGCCATTCCCACATCCCCATCCACGCCCTGCGGACACTCCTGGAATGACATGGGAGGTTCCCACGGCAGGGGTGGGACGAGACAATCCCTGAGGTTCCTTCCAGCCCAAACCATTCCACGATCCTACGGAAAGGCTCCTCCACGGGCGGTGGGAAGGAGGGACAATCCACCACGGGCACCTCAGGTGTGACTCTGAGGGATTTGGTGCCATCCTGGAGCTGCTTCCCGAGGGCCTGGAGCCCTCTCTTCCCGCCAGGAATGCGTCCCTGAGGGGCAGGAATTCCGGAATTCCAGGCGGCAGTGAGACATCTCCCCAGCTTCCTTCTGTTCCCGCGGGATGCGGGAGGAGAAGCAGACCTTGGGACAGCGATGGGGACCTCTCCTGCCACTGCCAACCACCGTTTATCTGACATTCTTTGGGATTCCCAAGGGATGATCCGACCCCAAATCCAATGGTTTTTGGGGAATGTTTATTAATGGGTGCCGTGATCATATTAACACAGGAATATTAATTAATGGAAAAGTCTCCAAGGGGATTCCTGCAGGATGAGTGGCACATCAAGGTGGAGCTGCTCCGAGGACTTCATTGCATTCCATTTATCATAAATTTTTTGGGAATTAGGAATTCCACCATGAGATCCTTATTTTCCAAGGAGCCCCAGCCTTTATTCCTCCTCATCCTCAAGGTCTTTTCCCATTCCCCTCCCCCTTTTCCACCTTCTCCCTCTTCCCCATGACCAAACGGGCATGGATAGCCAGGAATTGGGGCTGAGGAACCCTTTTTCCCAGGGGATTCCCGTTCTCCGGGCACTGACGGATCCCTGTTTCCCCAGGCTGGTGGTGGGAGCTCCGTACGAGTCCAACGGGCAGCAGAAGACCGGCGACGTCTACAAGTGTCCAGTGCTGAGTGACGGCCACAGCAACTGCACCAAGCTCAACCTGGGTATGGCGGCGTTCCGGGCCCGAATTATCCCTAAAAACGCTGGATGGGATCTCGGGGAGGGATTTCTGGCTGGGATGGAATTCCCAGAGAAGCTGTGGCTGCCCCTGGAGCCCTGGAAGGGTCCGAGGCCAGGCTGGAGCAGCCTGGGGCGGTGGGAGGTGGGGTGGGATGGGCTTCAAATCCCTCCCAACCCAAATTGATCTGTAATTCCCAGTTTGCTTCCCGGGCAAGCAGCACTGCAGAATCACAGGGAGCTGCATTTCCCAGAGGAACGGTTGGGTCAGGATTTGGGACACAGCTCCGGGATGTTGAGGATTGGCAGGGCTGTTCCCAGTTTTTTGGGCTGTGCCATGGAAAAACAGGGATGCACAGGGATAGATTGGCCTGGGAATGAAGGATGAAGAGCTCAGGGATTCCTTCCTCCCCAGCTCCCAGCCTCATTCCCGAAAAGGTTTTCCTTCCTAGGAAAAGCCCCAGTTTTTTCCTGCACATCACTCCCAAAAATCCCCAAAACCCAGAGTTAAGTGGGCAGAGCCTCCCGGCACACAATTCCGGCTGCTCCGGGAATTCTGGGGCGCGTTCCCGAGCTGTCCCTGACGCCAGCCTCTCTCGCAGGGCGGGTGACGCTGTCCAACGTGTCGGAGCGCAAGGACAACATGCGCCTGGGCCTGAGCCTGGCCACCAACCCCAGGGACAGCAGCTTCCTGGTGAGCGCGGGAATGGGGCGGGAATGCGGGAATGTGCCGCGGGAATGCGCAGTGGAGCGTCAGGGCGTGGAGAGGCTCCTCTCCAAGTGGTTTTGGCCATGGAATGTTGGGAGGTTTGTGTGGATTTTGGGGATAAAATACAATAGATTAGGATAAAATAGAATAAAATGCAATAGAATAATAAAATACAGTAGAATAATACAATAAAATACAATAAAATAAAACGTAATAACATAGAATGAAATAAAATTAAAATTAAAAATATAACATAATATGATGAAGTAAAATAAAATAAATTTTTTTAAAAATTGGACTTTGATCCTGGTAGATCCCTTCCAACTGAGGATATTTAATGATTCTGTGATATTTGTTTCTTTATGTATATAAGTATATATAGAAGTATATATATATATCATATATATATATATGATATATAGATATTTATAATTTAATAATTATCATATATATTAATCACTTAGATAAATATAGATATTTATAATCTAATATATTTATATATTTCATACATATATTTTAAAATATATACTACAATATAGACATGATCAGTATCCATAAAACACATATTTTAATATATTTTATATAAATGTTTTATAAAATTATAGATTTATCTCATACAAATTTATAATTTTTTATTTTTATATAAATTTACAAATTTCTTTTACCTGTTGTAAATATTTTTGTATTGTGAGTATATTACACTTAATGTAACTATTATAGATCCTATGTAGAATCCTATAGATCCTATATAATTTTCACTTATTCATTTATTTGTTTATCCATTTTTTCACTCATTTATTGTGGAATCTCCATCCCTGGAAGTGTCCTACACCCAGCTGGACAAATCCTGGAGCACTCTGCTCCATGGGGATGTTTCCCTGGAATGACATCTTCCATCCCATCCCATCCCATCCCATCCCATCCCATGGATCCCATCCCATCCCATCCCATCCCATCCCATCCCATCCCATCCCATCCCATCCCATCCCATCCCATCCCATCCCATGGATCCCACCCCATCCCATCCCATGGATCCCATCCCATGGATCCCATCCCATGGATCCCATCCCATGGATCCCATCCCATCCCATCCCATCCCATCCCATCCCATCCCATCCCATGGATCCCATCCCATCTCCATCCCATCCCATCCCATCCCATCCCATCCCTTCCCATCCCTTCCCATCCCATAATTCCACAATTCCCCATTTCCCGCCCCATGGGCCTCGGAGCCCTCCCGTTCTGTGGGGAAGCTCTGCCGCCGCATCCACGGAGCAGCGATGGCTCTGACCGTTCCGCTCCTCCCTCCCGCCAGGCCTGCAGCCCGCTGTGGTCCCACGAGTGCGGCAGCTCCTACTACACCACGGGAATGTGCTCCCGCGTCAACTCCAACTTCCGCTTCTCCAGGACCGTGGCTCCGGCTCTGCAGCGTGAGAACCATGATCCCCACGGCCCCATCCCGGCCCCAATCCCAATCCTGACTCCAATCCCAGCCCTCATCCCGGCTGTAATCCCAGCCTCAATCCCGATTCCAATCTCGGCTTCTCTCCTGGCTCCAATCCCGGCTGTAATCCCGGCTCCCATCCTGGCTGTAATCTCGGCTCCAATCTTGGCTCCGATCCCGATTCCAATCCTGGCTGTAATCCCAGCTCCAATCCCGGCCCCAGTCCCAGATCCAATCCCGGCCCCAATCCCAGCCTCAATCCCAATCCCAGGTCTAATCCCGGCTCCTCTCCCAGCTCAAATTCTGGCTCCAACCCTAATCCAGGCTCCAATTCTGACTCCAATCCCAGTCCTATTCCCAGCTCCTCTTCCCACTTCGATCCCTGCTCCAATCCTGGCTCCAATCCCAGCCCCAATCCCGTCCCCTCTCCCGGCCCCAGTCCCAATCCCGGCTACAATCCCAGCCCCAATCCCAATCCCAGTCCTGGCTCCGGAGCCAGAGGCAATCTCTGTTCCCCAGCCCCAGGAGAGCACAAAGTGCTGTCAGTGCTCAGGGGCAGAGGGAAGGTGGCAGGGGAGCAATTCCAAGGGGCTCTGCACACATCTGGGAATGGTTTTCCTTGGGATTGGCACCTCGGGAAGACAAAAAACACCTTCTTCTTCCCAAGCCAGGAGTCCGAGCATCCGGAATATTTTATCAGCACAGACAAAATCTCCCTCAGAAGGGAAAATAGAGGAAGAATTCAGATCTTGGCACAGAACAAAGGCTTCACTGAGTAGGAGTTAAATGTGTTGGAATTTGGGAATTTGGCTCCAGGATTTTATTTTGGAGGGTTTAAATGGAGTTTCCTGGCTTTCCTGGAGCTGGGAAGGATTGCAGAAACCTGTCCTGCTCCTGGGAGTTCCTCATCCCATGGGATGTGTTTCCCCAGCTCCATCACCCCTTTGGCGTTGGTTAATTCCCAGGGCACAGGGAGGGGCTTGGGAAAATGGGATTTTGGGGATCAAGGCGGGAAGAGCATCACCAAATTCCCAGTCTCGCTTCCCCCTTGATGTCCCAGCCCTCGCTGCACAGGATAATTTGGACTTTAAGGAGTTTTAGGAAGGGTTTATTCGGTCGGATGCAGGGTCGGCTCCTCTCCCCGATTCCCGGGATGGGATGGAGAGGCACACAGGGAATCCCAGTGATCCACGAGTGACCCCATTCCCTGGATCCTTTAACCCATAAAACCCACAGTAGGTGGAAAGAGCAGCTGATAAATCCCTGAAATTCGGGATAATCCCTGACTTCTCCAAGGAATGTTATAAAATAGCAGCAAGGCCGAGGCGACCCTGAGCAATTTTCCCCACTGGAAAAAGGCAGCTCCTGAAATCCTTCCGGCCCCGGCTGCCGAGCCGAGCCCTGGGGTCCCCTCGGGGGTTTTTGGCTGCCTCGGAGCCGAGAGTTTCACCGGGAGGGAGGAAATGCCCGCCTTGTGCTCCATGGCAGGTCCAGCAGGGCCGGAGTGACTCAGGGATCAGGAACGGCTCCGCGGGAGGAGCGGGGCGCGGATCCCGCTCCGCTTTGAAGTGGGGAATGAATGATATTAGACGGGATCAGATTCCAGGGCTGCATCCCAAATGATGCCACGGAGCGCTGTTCTTAGGAGGTGATCCCATCCTTTCCCGGCAGAGAGGATTCCTGTGGCTTCTCCCCACCTTGCTGGAGCCCCGAGTTCTTTCCCAAATGATTGAAATCTGATTTTTTTTTTTGTTTTTTTTTCCAATAAATCCTAAGAGGAAGCACCCGCCAGGAAGCGAAGCTTTAAATCTTAAATCTTAGCAGGAGGATTTTTAACAAATCCCTGGATTTTTCGCAGGGTGCCAGACCTACATGGACATCATCATCGTCCTGGATGGATCCAACAGCATTTATCCGTGGGTTGAGGTCCAGCACTTCCTGATAAATATCCTGAAAAAGTTTTACATCGGTCCCGGACAGATCCAGGTAAGGCCCTGAACCTTTTGCGTCCCCCGGGAGCCCTTCTCAATGTCCCCTGGAATTTGTCCAAATATTGGGATTTTTTTACTCATTCCGTGGGGAAAATTGTCTCATTAATGTCCCTAAATGATATATGGAGGGAGCACATCCCACATCCCATATCCCATATCCCACATCCCATATCCTATGGAAATAGGGGCAGTGAGGAGATCTCCATCCTTTTGCTCCCAGAAATCATGGGATGATTTTGGTCAGAATTTGGGCAGGGATTTGGGCTGGAATATCCCAAATTTGCTCAAATAGCCCTGTTTGGTCCCACCTGGAGATGCTTCAGGTCCAAACCGAGGGCACAGCACATCTGGATCCCCCCAAAACTTGGGAGCAGAGCAGGGGGGAGAGCCATAAAATCAGGAATTATTAATGCTCCCACAGAGGGAAATTTGGATGAGGTGGGGACGAGAGATGGAATTCTAACGGTGGGCAGCGTTTCCCGCGGCTGACAAAGCTCACCGCGGACAGGACCCTGTGTCGTTGGCATTTCTGGTGACATTCCCGTCGTTCCCAGGTGGGAGTTGTCCAGTACGGAGAGGACGTGGTCCATGAGTTCCATTTGAATGACTACAGGTCGGTCCAGGACGTGGTGGCAGCCGCCAGCCACATCGAGCAGCGCGGGGGCACCGAGACCAGGACCGCCTACGGCATCGAGTTCGCTCGGTAAAATCCCTCACATTCCCAGGAAAACTCTCCAATCCCCGTTTTTCCCCTCTCTCCCTCTCCGTTTGCTTTCTCGCTGCTTAAAAGTGGGGGAACCACCGGGGTTTTGTAAAAAATCCTGAATTCATTCTTTACACCTTGTGCTTCCCAAACTGCTCTATCTTCGTTTGCAGCTGGAGCGGACTCTGGAATGATGTCCTCTTTTCTGGGATGAGCTCCCAGCCCCCAAATTCAGCCCCAAGCACTGGAGCTCTCCTGGAAATCCCTGGAGGGTCCCCAGGAGCTCAGGGCAGCTCTGTCCTTTTTCCAATGTCTTTGGCTTTCCGGGGACAAATCCCTGCTCCTGCGTTTTTGCCACATCCCAACCATTTTCCCTGCTGCAGAGTCACGGAATCGTTTAGGTTGGAAAAGAGTTCCAGGATCCAAGGCCACCACTGGCCATGTCCCCAAGTGCCACCTCCCCACAGTTTCTAAATCCCTGCAGGGGTGGAGATTCCAGCATTGGAACAGTTTTTGATCGATCCTGGCTGGGTCTAAGTGAGGTCCTGAGTGATTGGTGTCACACAGAGTCCCTCGGCCCTGCTCGGTGTCCTTTTTCCATAAACACGCTGGAATTTGTCACCGTGCTTTGTCAAAATAGCAGGATTTTCACAGGGCTGGACAATTGGGGGAAGAAATTTTCCCTCCTGGGGAAAGACCTCAAGGGCCACGGCCAAAACTCCTCTGGCCAGTCCAGACCATTTCCCTCATCCAATTGTGATGGATTAAGGGCTCCTTCCTGCAAGAGGTGGGAAATCCACGTCCCCGAGGTTCCTGAAGACCCCGGGGTGGGCTCGGTGGGGCGGCAGAGCCCCGCGGATCCGGCGGGAATGAGAGCGCGGGGTGTCGTTCCCTCTCAGCTCGGAGGCGTTCCGGAAGGGTGGCCGGAAAGGAGCCAAGAGGGTCATGATCGTCATCACCGACGGAGAGTCCCACGACAGCCCCGACCTGGAGAAGGTGATCGAGGACAGCGAGAGGGACAACGTCACCCGATACGCCGTGGCGGTGAGTGAAGGGGGGCGGATTGGGCTGGGGGAACCTTGAAGAGTGCCAGGAATCCCAAAACACCAGCACAGCCCATTCCCGCTGCTCCGGGAGCATTCCAAGAGGTTTTCACGGCTGGTCCTGCTTTTGGGACGCTCAGCTTGGGATTTGGCTGTGGGAGCAGGGACGGGCAGGACCCCAAATTCCACACGGGGGGTCCAGCCTGGGGGAGCTGCAGCAGCTCCTCCGCTTGTCCCCACAAAGTGGGGTCAGATCCAAGGTGGGGCTCCTCCCAGAGGGACACCCCGAACGGCTCTGGGATGGTTTTAGCCATGGTGAAATTGCTGACCCTCACCCCTGGCAGTGTCCAGGGCCAGGCTGGACAGGGCTTGGAGCAGCCTGGGATGGTGGAAGGTGTCCCTGCAATGGAATGGGACGAGCCTGAAAATCCCTTCCAATCCAAACCACCCGGGAACGACAATTCCGTGGAAACCCCCGAGTCCTGCGTTGTCTTCCCCACCAGGTGCTGGGCTATTACAACCGGCGAGGGATCAACCCCGAGGCCTTCCTGAACGAGATCAAGTTCATCGCCAGCGACCCCGACGACAAACACTTCTTCAACGTCACCGACGAGGCCGCGCTCAAGGACATCGTGGACGCTCTGGGAGAAAGGATCTTCAGCCTGGAAGGTGAGGGGTGGAAATGTGCCTCTGATCCTTTGTTTGCCGGATCTGGACATGGATATCCATATCCACAATATCCACTGGATACAGAGCCTCAAATCCCTATTGGAATATCTTCAGGTTTGAGGAAATGTCTTTATTTGGAGTGGTTTGCATCCCTGAGGTATCGGGAGCAGAGATTCCTCTTCCAAAGGACACACCTCGTCCCGGCCACTGGAATTCCGGTGGCTCCGATTTTCCTTTTTATAGAAAACCTTGGAAAGTCGGTATGGGGGGAATCCGGGCGTCGGTGTCTTCCTCATCCGTCACATTCCAGGGTCATAAACAACACCTTCCTGGGGTGCCAGACATCGGGAGATTGTGGGAATAACGCCGGGATTTCGGGTTTAGTGGCTGAAACGAAATATCAGGAAATGTTTCTGTTCTAAATGTCAGCTCTTGTGACAACTTCGTCGGTCTCCCAGACTAAATTTATCCGGATTTCAGAGGAAAAATGCAGCCTGGAATGAACAGTTGGAAATTCAATATTTGGGGGATTTTTGCTCAGAGCAGCTCACAAACTCCCCATGATTTTCCCATTTTTCTTGGTCCAGCCAGCCTGGCACTTCCCTGTGGAAGCTGCCCTGGATGGGGAGCTTCCCCCAGTTGGAATTATGAAGCAAAAACCTCCAAATCCCCATTTTTGGGTGATCCTGCAGCTCTGAGAGGGCAGAAGCTGCACCCCAGAGCTGTTAGCAGCACAAGGCTGAGGACCTGGGGGGATTTCGGGAAAAATGGGATCATCAGAGGGACATGGAGCTCTGGGAGCAATTCCAGAGGAGTCCTGGAGCTGCTCCTGGAGGACGGCTGGAGCCAGGCTGGGAGAGCTGGGAATGTCCACCTGGCGGGAAGGATCCTGGGAATCCTCATCTGGAGGAGCTCCAGAAGAGCTGGGGGGGACTGGGGACAAGGGACAGAGGGACAGGACACAGGAATGGAATGGAACCCCCAAGGCACCCCTCAGCCCCTCCAGGAAAGCAAAACTCTCCCTTCAACACAAATTCCCTCTTCTTCTTTTTTTTTTTTTTTTTTTTTTAAAGGAACCAACAAGAACGAGATCTCCTTCGGACTGGAAATGTCCCAGACGGGATTTTCATCCCATGTTGTGGAAGTAAGAGAGGACATGTGGGATTTTTTTTTTTTTTTGCTCCTGCCGTGTCCTGTTTGTCACCCTCTGCTCCAGGTGGGAGATTGGGATTTGGGACAAATCATTAATTAAGGAAATAAACCATTAACACGAGGATAAGGAAATGCTGGTGGATGATCCCATGGGAAAGGTGTTGGGAGAATTGAGTGCTCCTTAGGATCTGCAACAGCTCCTCCTCACCCTGGGAATGACGTGCTGGGATATCCATGGAAAAAGTGCCTGGGAATCTCCCGGGGAGGAAAAGCCCCTTGGAAAATCAGGAATAGAGTGGAAGTGTCATTCCAGCATTTTTAGAACCCTCCAGCATGCCGGGTGTGCTGGGAAGAATGGAATGGGATGGGGCGAGGGAATCGCCCCCGCCGGGGAAGGAATGCCCTCGAGCCGCTGGTGTTTCCCCCAGGACGGGATCCTGCTGGGAGCGGTGGGAGCCTACGACTGGAACGGAGCCGTGCTGAAGGAAACCAGCAGCGGGAAGGTCATTCCTCTGCGGGAATCCTACCTGCAGGAATTCCCCGAGGAGCTGAAGAATCACGGAGCGTATTTAGGTAGGAAAGCCGAACGAGGGGGAGGAATTCGGGATTTTATCCTTAACAATGGGAAGCGAAAATAATGATTTTATCCTTAATGATGGGGTGGTGGGAGACCTGTGGGGTGCAGCACAGGTGCATCCTCACCTGGGAAGGGCCCGGCTCCGGCCCCGGAGCGCGGCACGAACGGGATTTGAATTCAGGAGCGGCTGAGCCGCAGGGTCATCCGCAGCTTTCCTTGGAACGGTTTCAAAGCGCGGATGGAATTTCATGCCTCGGCAGGAAATACCTGCTGGGTTAATCCATCCCATGTGCGGCCGCTGAGGCTCTGGAATAAAAATATCGGCCTGGATCGCGGAATGAAGGCTCTCCTCGGGGATGTGGCTGTGCCACGGCAGGGACAGAGGTGTGGGGCTCGGTGGGGTCGGCACCTCCAGGCTCTGCCCCTGGAGCTGGGGGGCTCAGGGATGAGCCTCAGTTTAGGATTATCCCTCCAGGAGGGGCGTTTCTGGGGAAAGAGAGACCCCAGGTAAGGCTGGTGAGCAGGGAAAGGGGTCTGGAAATCCCTGGGGATACTCAAAATCCAACAGGATGCAATTCCAAGGAATGGGATTTGGTTTCATGGTTGGACGGACTTTGAGTTTCATGGAATCACAGAATCCTGGGATGGTTTGGGTGGGAAAGGACCTTTAAACCCACCCAGTGCCACCCCTGCCGTGGGCAGGGACAGCTCCCACCGTCCCAGGTTTCTCCAAGCCCTGTCCAGCCTGGTCTGGAGCATTCCAGCGATCCAGGGGCAGCCACAGCTTCTCTGGGCACCTGTGCCACTTCCAAGCATTTAAGTGGAATTTAAGCCCGAGCATGAAGGCTCGGGATCCTGAACCGGGGTTTGAAAACCGGGATTCGGCAGCCTCAGCCTGATATTCCTACAAAACCCTATCTGCAGCCCCGGGAAGTGCCGGCGATCCCGGAGCAGAAGGAAAGAGGGATTGGATTGCTCAGGGCCCTTGGCTTGCCCGGGGTTATTTCCATGAGGACTTGTCAGGAATGGTTTTGATGGACTCGTGGCTTTTCTCGGGCTGGGAATGTTGGCACCCAGCGCTGGCAGAGCTTTTCCTGCCTGGTGCTCCCTGAGGAGCAGAGCGCCTCACGAGCACTTGTCCAGCTCAATGCGAGCCATGAAATGAAACCCTCAGAGTCCGGGAATTGCGGGAATGGGACTCACCTTCAAGGAAAGAAGGATTTGCGTGGGAATTGCAAATCCGGCGGTGCCGACACTCCCGGCACAGCCCTGGCTGTTGGCAGTGCTGGCACAGGTGGCTCAGAGCTGCTGGGGTCGGTCTGGGTGGCTTTATCCTTGGGAAAATCCAGGTTTTTAACCTTCCCGAGCCGGGGGCTAATGGCCAGCAGATCCTGGGAGCAGGCAGGGAATTCCCACTCCGTGCCCACCCCGTTCCAGGCTACACCGTCTCCTCCGTGGTCTCCACCGCGCACGAGCGGATTTACGTGGCGGGAGCGCCGCGCTTCAACCACACCGGCAAGGTCATCCTGTTCAGCATGCACAGCAACAGGAACCTCACCATCCACCAGGCCCTCAAGGGAGAGCAGGTAATTCCGGCCGGGAGCGCTGCGCTGATTTGTCCCCGCGGACTAATCAATCCTTGATTTCCCAAAGCTGGGACGGCTCGGCAGTGTCACACGGCCGTGGATGTCCTGGTTGTCCTGGGTGTCCTGGCCGTGGATGTCCTGGCTGTCCTGGATGTCCTGGCCGTGGATGTCCTGGCTGTCCTGGATGTCCTGGCCGTGGATGTCCTGGCTGTCCTGGATGTCCTGGCCGTGGGTGTCCTGGCTGTCCTGGATGTCCTGGCCGTGGGTGTCCTGGCTGTCCTGGATGTCCTGGCCATGGATGTCCTGGCTGTCCTGGATGTCCTGGCCATGGATGTCCTGGCTGTCCTGGATGTCCTGGCCGTGGATGTCCTGGCTGTCCCTGCATCCACAGCGTGGCTGGGGCAAGGAGGGAATCCGGGAGAGGATTTGGAATGTCCCCATGGATCCCGGGGGATGATGGCACTGATTCCACCCCGTCCTGTCTCCCCAGATCGGCTCCTACTTTGGCAGTGAGATCAACTCCCTGGACGTGAACGGTGACGGTGTCAGCGATGTCCTGCTGGTGGGAGCGCCCATGTTCTTCAGCGAGGGCAGGGAGCGCGGCAGGGTCTACGTGTACAGCCTGCGGGGGGTGAGTGACGCCTGGGGACATCCCCGGGCCGGAATTCGGGAATGTCACGGCAGCCGTGTCCCCTGGGTCAGCCTCGCTGGTGGTGACACAAGGCCTGGAGCTCCCAGCTCCTGGGGGGTGCAAAATGCAATCTTTGCCACATGGGAATGTGGACGTCCCCCTGGAGGAACCATCTCCAGCCACTTGGCCTCCTCCAGACTCGTTCCCTCCGAGGGCATCCAGAGCCTGGGCCACTCACGGGGCTCTGGGGACAGCAGGGCCAGTCCCTCCCCCATGGAATGGGACATGAGCCACCCCTGTCCCAGCTTTCCCCTATGGAATGGGACGTGGGCCACCCCTGTCCCCTTTCCCATCACAGCTTTCCCCTATGGAATGGGACGTGGGCCACCCCTATCCCCTTCCCCATCACAGCTTTGCCCCACGGAACAGGACATGTGTCACCCCTGTCCCCTTCCCCATCACAGCTTTCCCCCATGGAACAGGACATGTGTCACCCCTGTCCCTGTCCCAGCTTTCCCCCATGGAATGGGACTCTTCCCTTGGAGAATCCCTCCCAAACCTCTGCACCATTTGCTTGAGGGTTTCTCCTCTTTCCAGCCTTGCTGCCGACCGTTTGGGAATTGTCCTCCTTCCTTTTCCCTTTCCCCGGCAGAACCTCTTCGTTCCCAGCGGGGCTCTCGTGGACCCCCCGAGCTACCAGAACTCGCGATTCGGCTCCTGCATCGCCGCCGTTCCCGACCTCAACCAGGACTCCTACAACGACCTGGTGGTCGGGGCCCCTCTGGAGGACGAGCACCAGGGAGCCATTTACGTTTTCCTGGGGTTCCAGGAGACCATCCTGAAGAAGTACAAGCAGGTGAAGCTTCCCTCTGTTCAGTTTTCCTATTGGAATAAATAGGATTTGTCCCTGTTTTGAGGACTGACGGAGCGTGATAAACTCACAGGCAGGATTGAATTACTTATCACTTCCAGGTATTCCCTCTTTTGAGAAATCCAAGATAAAATATTGGAATTCAGGCATGGTGAGGTCTCCATCCCTGCTGGGATTTAAGACGTGTGGATGTGGCACTTGGGGACATGGCCAGTGGTGGCCTTGGCAGTGCAGGGGGAGTGCTCAGACTCAATGATCTTGGGTGGCTTTTCCAACCTAAGTTATTCCACGGAACAGCAGGGAAAAGGCTCGGAATTACAGCCAAGGTTCAGCCTTCATTCATTCAAGGAATTGCAAGAGATTTATTTTTTCATCATAAATGATTTGCCAATATATAGATTTATTTATTTATTTATTTATTTATTTATTTATTTATTTATTACACTTTCGATAAATGTTGAACACGCAGAGTAAAGCCAGTGGAAGCCTTGGATGGCGTCCCCAAGGAGGAGCTGCTCCCATTCCCTGGAAAACAGCGTGGAATGGGCACCTCCAGCCGCGAGGCGTGGCCAGCCCTCGGTTTGCTGCTGGAATTCCCGCTGGGATCCAGCCCCGACTGTTCCAATTCCCTTCCAGCGCATCGCGGCCGCCGAGCTCGCCCCAGGCCTGATGTACTTCGGCTGCAGCATCCACGGGCAGCTGGACCTGAACGAGGACGGGCTGGTGGACCTGGCCGTGGGCTCGCTGGGCAACGCCGTGCTGCTCTGGTGAGCCAGGGCTGCTCTGGGCTCTCTCCTCATCTCTGCCCGAATCATGCTGACATTTTTCCAGGGAAAGCTGATCTCCCAGCAATCCGAGCCATCTTTCCCCAAAAACAGCCCCGTGTGGGATCTTGGCTCTGCTGGGCCCTAAAGCAGTGCCAGAGTTGGTTTTCCGTTGAGTTCCATCCATAGTTCTCCACAAATCCCAAATCCATTTGGGGTGATTTGCCCAGAATCCCCCCAGTCTGATTTAATTAGAAGAATGTTTTCAAATATTAATTAATGTTTGGAGAGCCCCTCGGAGCTGTCGGGATGAAGGGTGGGATGGGTCACCCTGGGCTCGGCTCGGAGAGGGACTTGGTCTTCCTCAGCCCTCGGAGGAAAGGAGGGAAAGGTGGGAAAGAGAGGGAAAAGGAGAGAAACAGAGGGAAAGAGAGGGAAAAGGAGGAAAAAGCAGGGAAAAGAAGGGAAAAGGAGGGAAAGGGTGGGAAAAGGAGGGAAAAGAAGGGAAAGGGAGGGAAAGAGAGGGAAAAGGAGGGAAAAGGAAGGAAAGGGAGAGAAAGCGAGGGAAAAGGAGGGAAAGAGAGGGAAAAGGAGGGAAAAGGAAGGAAAGGGAGAGAAAGCGAGGGAAAAGGAGGGAAAAGGAGGGAAAGAGAAGGAAAGTGAGGGAAAGGGAGGGAAAGAGAGGGGAAAGGAGGGAAAAGGAGGGAAAAGGACAAACCTGGAGGTGTGGGAGACTCCAGGATGTCCCATCCCGAGCCAGAGCCCATCCCGTGGGCTCTCCCCGCCCCGCAGGTCCCGCAGCGTGGTCAGGATCAACGCCAGCCTGCGCTTCGAGCCCTCCAAGATCAACATCTTCACCAAGGACTGCAAGCGCCACGGCAAGGAGGCCACCTGCCTGAGGGCCTTCGTCTGCTTCACCGCCCTCTTCCTCTCCGCTCACTTCCAGACTGCCAGCGTGGGTGAGGACAAAACCCCAATTCCTGCCTTGGCCCAGTCTCCAGCCCCATGGAAGCACCCAAATTTGGGATGGAAACCACCCCGGAGCTCGGAGGAGCTCCCGTGTCCATCTCCTCCCCCATGGTCCCTGTCCCAGCTGAGGTCCCCAGGAGCTGCTGGTGGCTCTGCCATCGAGCAGTGCCAAGGAAACACCCCCAGGATCGATCCCAGCTCATCCCTCACCCGTTTGCCTTCCCGCGCTCCGTGTGACGGGAATGTCACACGCAGGAGAGGACGTGCCCGGCCCACGTTCCGCGGGGCTCGTCCGTCCCTCCCACATCTGCCGGCCAGATGTTTCCCTCATATCCAGGGAATCTGCGGAGCTGGCCAGCTGTCCTGTTAAACCCTCGGATGGTGCCGTGACCCTGCGGCTCCCGGCGGGTTCCCGGGAGTCAGCGGAGCAGGGAAGCGGTGGCGGCTCAGCCCTGGCACAAGAAAATCAGGATCCAAAGCCAAAGGAAAATCTCCCAGCCCCCAGGGCGAGAGTTTGGTTTTGTGCTGTCAGATTTGGAGATTTCCTCCCTGCTGCTCTCCCTGTGGGAGAAAATCTGAGTGGGGTTTCCTTATTGATTGGATTTTACATTTATTTCCGCATGGAAGAGCCACCCCCTGGATGAGCCCCTCTGCTCTGGAGCCAGGCTGGGAGAGCTGGGGGTGTCCAGCCAGGAGAAGAGAAGGCTCCAGGGAGAGCTCAGAGCCCCTGGCAGGGCCTGAAGGGACAGGACACCGGGAATGGTTCTCACTGCCAGAGGGCAGGGATGGATGGGATATTGGGAATTAGGAACTCCTGGCTGGAAAGGACCCTGGCACAGGTGCCCAGAGGAGCTGTGGCTGTCCCTGGATCCCTGGAGTGTCCCAGGCCAGGCTGGACAGGGCTTGGAGCAGCCTGGGACAGTGGGAGGGGTCCCTGCCATGGCAGGGATGGAACGGGATGAGCTTTAGGGTCCCTTCTGACCCAAACCGTTCTGGGGTTCTGTGGGTCCCTGAAATCCCTGCTTGGCTCTGGGCTGGGAATCTCCAGTTCCTTTCCAACAGCAGCGCAGGAAGGACACAATCTCCATAACTCCTCCATAAATCAGGTGAGGAGTGCACTCCGATACCTCCGGACCAGCAGGGAAACCATTCCCGCATGGATTTTTCACTGAGTCTCGCAATAATTCATCCCTGAGAGGGGAAGCTTTTCCCAGACCTGTCCAGCAGCAGCAGCAGCTCTCACCTGATCTCCCCGATTTCCCCCAGCAGGGAGCTGGCGCTGTGGCCACTCTGGAGCTGGCGAGAGTGGCCACTCTGGAGCTGGCGAGAGTGGCCACTCTGGAGCTGGTGCTGTGGCCACTCTGGAGCTGGCGAGAGTGGCCACTCTGGAGCTGGCGCTGTGGCCACTCTGGAGCTGGCGCTGTGGCCACTCTGGAGCTGGCGAGAGTGGCCTGAGGCCTGAGCTGGCGTGTCCTTGCAGGGCTCAGGTACAACATGACCATCGACGAGCGCCGCTACTCGCCGCGGGCACAGCTGGACGCCAGCGGGGACAGGACAGCGCAGAGGGCACTGGCGCTGCCGGCGGGACAGGAGATGTGCCACACGCTCCCCTTCCACGTCCTGGTGAGTCTGGGCAGGCAGGGCTGGGATCGGCTCCTCGGCAGCCCCGGGATCATCCCGGCTGGGGCTGGGAACGAGCCTCATTGCGCTGGAGTCCTTCCCGCCGGTTTGATGTGGTGGGGACAGAGCCGCCAGCACGTGGCAGCTGCCGCGTCCCCAGGCGGTGACTTCATCGCAGCCGCGGCTCCACGTGCTCCGTGTCCTCGGGGAGGGAACGCGCTCCGATCCTGGGGTCAGGAGCTTTTCCTGCCCCAAAAGCAGGGGGTGTTCAGGGTGTTCCCGTCGGGAATGGCGTGTCCCCGTGCCAGGCCAGGCACTGTCCCCTCTGCCCCGGCAGGGTCCCAGCCCTGGTGCGGAGCTGGCGGAGCTCTGGCTGCAGGGAACAGCTGATGAGCAGCCCTGGCCAAACCCGAGCATTCCCAGGGAATGAGCAGGATCGTGCGGAGGCCAGGCGGGCCCGAGCTGCCAGACTGGCCCGGCCCCAAGCCCCGGCCTGAACTGCCGTGAACTTTTGGGAAGTGTGAGGCTGGAGCTGGAGCTGGAGCTCGTGATTTAGCCCAAAAAGCATCTCCCTCCAGAGCGTCCCTCTGCACCCCGGGCAAGGCACGGGACGAGCTCCACGGGGCTGCCAGAGGGCAGGGGTGGATGGGATACTGGGAGGGCTGGGAGGGCTGGGATGGAATTCCCAGAGAAGCTGTGGCTGCCCCTGGATCCCTGGAGTGTCCCAGGCCAGGCTGGACAGGGCTCGGAGCAGCCTGGGACAGTGGGAGGTGTCCCTGCCCTGACAGGGGTGGCACTGGATGGGATTTAATGTCCTCTGTGACGTTTTCTGTGTGCCGCAGGACACGGCCGATTACGTGAAGCCGGTGACCTTCTCCATCGACTACGAGCTGGAGCAGCCCCAGCACGGCCCCATGCTGGAGGACGGCTGGCCCACCTCGCTCAGGGTCTCTGTAGGTAGCAGCTGCCACCTCCCATGGGGTCACTTCCCATGTGCCACCTCCCTGGTGCCACCTCTCCAGGTGCCACCTCCCGGGTGTCACCTCCCCCACTGCCACCTCCCCCACTGCCACCTCCCAGGTTCCACCTTCCAGGTGCCACCTCCCCAAGGGTCACCTCCCTGCTGTCACTTCTCCAGGTGCCTCCTCCCAGGTGCCACCTCCCCAGTGTCACCTCCCAGGCATCTCCTCCCCTGGTGCCACCTCCCCGGTGCCACTTCCCAGGTGCCACCTCCTCAGGTGCCACTTCCCTGGTGCCACCTCCCCAGTGTCACCTCCCCAGGTGCCACCTCCCCAGCTCCCCCCTCCCCAGGTGCTACCTCTCAGGTGCCACCTCCCCAGTGCCACCTCCCAGGGCACCAGGGCAGGTTTCTCTCCGGGGCCATCGTCCCCGAGCCGCTCCCGCTGTCCCCTCAGGTCCCCTTCTGGAACGGCTGCAACGAGGACGAGCACTGCGTCCCCGATCTGGTGCTGGATGCCAGGAGTGACATTCCCAGTGCCATGTGAGTAGGGGACTGGGGTGTCCCCCAGGGCTGTCCCTGGCTGGGGGAGGCTCTGCAATCCAATCCATGCTCCGTCAGTTCTGCTCCATCCGAGCCCCAATCCGAGAGGAGCTCCTCGGCATTCCGAGCCTCTCCCTGCTCCCTGCCTGGAGCGGAGCCGCGGTTTTTCGGGGAATCCACAAAATCTGCTAATATTTGGTGCCATGGTGATGAGCTCCAGGGACACGAATCAGGAAATGACAGGGAATGGCTGCGCGGCTGGCATTGCCCACCTGGCAATTAGGGGTTGACTCATGGAAATAATTCCGCACTCAGCTCCGTGGTCAGAGAGCTATGGAAGTTATCCCTGAGTCCAGAGGAGGCCCTGGAGCTGCTCTGGAGCCAGGCTGGGAGAGCTGGGAATGTTCCCTGGAGAGGAGAAGGATCCAGGGAATCCTCAGAGCTCCTGGCAGGGCCTGAAGGGCTCCAGGAGAGCTGCAGAGGGACTGGGGACAAGGGACGGAGGGACAGGACACAGGGAATGGCTTTAAGCTGGAAGAGGAATTTTGGGATTTTGGGAAGGAATGGGATGGGAAGGTTTTTGGGATGGAATTCCTGGAGAAGCTGTGGCTGCCCCTGGATCCCTGGAATGTCCCAGGCCAGGCTGGATGCATTTGGAGCAACCTTTGCTCAGGCACAGGATCTCTTTTTTCCTTCTACCCCAGCTGTCCCAAGCCCTCTGTGATGTTTAAAAGATGCCATTTTTTACACACCATAATTTTGTATTAGTTATTGGGTTTTAGGCTAATGCACCACTCCGAACATGATATTTCTGAACTTGCTCTGAAGATAGATGCCTGAAACCTATTTATTATTTCAAGCAGGGCTTGATTTGAGATTTGGGGTTTTTTTTGACAAATTTGAGAAAGCTTCCCACCGTTAGCCAAAAAACCCCAAACTTATGGGAGGAATTCGTAATTCCTAATTCCATAGCAGGACAGGGAGAGGAGGGATTTCTGCACTCCAGGGATTTCTGCACTCCAGGGATTTCTGCCACCACCCTGTGGACATAAAATCCCGGGAATGCCTCCTCTCGCAGGGAATTCTGCCGGAGGGCTCTGCGGAGCAGGGACTGCTCGGCCTTCAGCCTCTCCTTCGACGCCTCGGTCTTCATCATCGAGAGCAGCAGGAGGAGGGTGGCGGTGGAGGCGACGCTGGAGAACCGCGGGGAGAACGCCTACAGCACCGTCCTCAACATCTCCTTCTCCAGGAACCTCCAGCTCGCCAGCCTGATCCCCAAGGTGAGGCTCCCGCGGGAGCTCCGGCCTTTCCAGCGGCTGCTGATCCCAGCCGGAGGAGAAAGCTGCAGCCCAAATCCGTCCCCATCCCTCATAAATCAGAGCTGTTTATGGGCTCAGTCTCTAAGCGCTTCCAGCTCTTTATTTTGGAAATACAAAGCTGTTTGAGTTTTAAGAGCCTGAGCGAAGGTCAAACACAGAGGAAGTTATTCTCCTCTATTTTTCTCCTCCAGTCGTTTAAAAATACTCCCTGCCCTCGGCCAAGTTCCTGTCAGGAATGAGTTTTTGCCGCTGAGAAATAACTCCTGGGAGTGAGGGCTGATCGTGGGGATGTGGCCGAGCCGGGCCATGCCACCTCTCCATGGCTTCCCTGGGTGACCCCAGGGTGCCCCATCTGCTCCCAAAAACGTCACCCCCGCCACTCAGCCGATCCTGGTGCGACTCCTCCCTATCCCAGCGAGGTTTGGGAATGTGCTGATGCTGCTGAGCCGCCCCTCACCCCCCATGACTTCATCCCCGCCCGCAGAGCCCTTCCTTCGCCTCTGCTTTCCTCCGAGCCGCGCCAAGGGAAAATTGTGGGGCTCGCTGCCCACAGAATGAGAGAAATGTGGTTTTTGGAGATTATTCCAAACGGAGTGAGGGGAGCAGGGAAAATCCCCGGGATGGTGGGGAGCAAAAAGCACCGGGCAGTAGTGAGTGTGGGGAATATTTGCAGGGCAGCAGTGAGTGTGGGGAATATTTGCAGGGCAGAACTGATCATGGGGAATATTCACAGAGCAGAACTGATCGTGGGGAATATTCACAGGGCAGAACTGATCGTGGGGAATATTCACAGGGCAGAACTGATCGTGGGGAATATTTGCAGGGCAGAACTGACTGTGGGGAATATTTGCAGGGCAGAACTGACTGTGGGGAATATTTGCAGCTGGCCATGGAAGTGTTCCTGCCAACCTGCGGTCCTGTCTTACAGAGGAACATCCAGAGGGGATGGATGTCTGTGTCACAGAAAGAAAAAGTGGCTGTGGCCCCAAAATTTTGTAATTTCAGCAGATGAGTGGGGAAGCTCTGGGCTGGTGCTGGTGCTGGGATATTCCAGCTCCTGGGCAGGACTTTGGCAGTGGCAGTGGCTCGAGCTGACCCCTTGTGTGGGATAAAAGCTGGAATAGCTCATCCGCTCGTGGAGAGGCTGGACACCTGCTGAGCACCAGGCTACAGCTTCTGGTAGGGCTGTGCAGGAGACAGAGCAGGGCTGGTATCCCATCCCATCCCATCCCATCCCATCCCATCCCATCCCATCCATCCCATCCCATCCCATCCCATCCCATCCCATCCCATCCCATGGATCCCATCCCATCCCATCC
Organism: Acanthiza pusilla; assembly: GCA_036630365.1. NCBI lineage: Eukaryota > Metazoa > Chordata > Aves > Passeriformes > Acanthizidae > Acanthiza > Acanthiza pusilla. Next base: position 19,447,666 of record JAXCHO010000004.1, on the reverse strand, counting down.
CATCCCATCCCATCCCATCCCATCCCATCCCATCCCATCCATCCCATCCCATCCCATCCCATCCCATCCCATCCCATCCCATGGATCCCATCCCATCCCACCCCATCCCATCCCATCCCATCCCATCCCACCCCATCCCATCCCATCCCACCCCATCCCATCCCATCCCACCCCATCCCATCCCATCCCACCCCATCCCATATCCCATCCCCATCCCATCCCACCCCATCCCACCCCATATTTCAAGGTGTAATTTCTGGAACATACTTTATGTAGAATTTGAGGGGGTTTAAATTTTTTATTTTTTTTTTTAATTTTTCTTATTTTTTTAATCTTGGTTCACATAGAAACAACAGATGGTATTGATTTTGGTTGGTCATTGGTTGGTTGGTCACTGGTCGCTCACTGATCGCTCACTGGTCGCTCATTGGTCGCTCATTGGTCAGGCATTGGTCAGTCATTGGTCAGTCATTGGTCGGTCATTGGTCAGTCATTGGATGGTCAGTCATTGGTCAGTCATTGGTTGGTCAGTCACCGGTCAGTCATTGGTCAGTCACTGGATGGTCAGTCATTGGTCAGTCACCGGTCAGTCATTGGTCAGTCATCGGTCGGTCAGTCACCAGTCAGTCACCGGTCAGTCACCGGTCAGTCATTGGTCAGTCATTGGTCAGTCATTGGTCAATCATTGGTTGGTCAGTCACCGGTCAGTCACCGGTCAGTCATTGGTCAGTCATTGGTCAGTCATTGGTCAGTCATTGGTCAATCATTGGTTGGTCAGTCACCGGTCAGTCATTGGTCAGTCATTGGTCAGTCACCGGTCAGTCATTGCTCAGTCATTGCTCAGTCATTGCTCAGTCATTGGTCATTGGTTGGTCAGTCACTGGTCAGTCATTGGTCAGTCATTGGTCAGTCACTGGTCAGTCACTGGTCAGTCATTGGATGGTCAGTCACTGGTCAGTTGTTTCCCCAAGCCGAGGCCCATTGTGAGCCCCTCGGGTGTCCCCAAGGCTCCGGGAAGCTCCCGGGGCTCGTTCCCGTGTCCCCAACGCTCCGTGTCCCGTTTCAGGACGACACAGACATCAACATCGACTGCGCCAGCGATGACCGGCACCCCTCCAGGAGGGTCTGCAACGTCAGCTACCCCTTCTTCCGGGCCAAGGCCAAGGTAGGACACTCCTAAATTCCAGCTGCTCCTTCGCCCGCGCCACACGGATCCTCTGCACGGCCACGGGGTCACATCTGTCACATCTGGGCCGCTCCAAACAGGATTCTAAAGATAAATTTCTGGTTTCTTCCGTTCTGGGGGTTGAAAGGCACGTTAGGGGAGCTGGGATGGTGCTCAGGAGAGCCCCAAAACCCAACCCAGCTCCTCCACGTGACAGAATTTGAGTCTAATCCTTTGGAAAAATCTGTTGCTGGCTTCGAAGCACTGATGGGGATTTCCCCGAGCTCCTTCCTTGCAGGGTGAGGCATTTTCCCTGCCTGAGAGGTTCTCCTTGCTCTGAGGAGCCTCTGGATCCTGCTCGGGACCTGTCCAAGTCCCCCCGGGTGGTGGCATCCTCCAAACCAGCGTTCCCAGCTCTCGGAATGAGCCCAGACCCAGATCCACCATTTTAAAACCCTTGGGAAACACCAAACTCAGGGATTGGTTGGGGAAGGAAAAGCAGGGAGATCCCCTGGGGATCCACAGGGAACCCCACCTACCCCCGTGGGAAAGGGCCTGACACACGCAGGGTCTGGAGATAAAACCTCCCCAGCTCTCGGAATGAGCCCAGATCCACCATTTTTATAACCCTTGGGAAACACCAAATTCCAGGATCATTTGGGGAAGGAATAGCGGGGAGATCCCCTGAGGATCCACAGGGAACCCCACCTGCCACTGTGGGAAAAGTGCCTGACACAAGCAGGGTTCGGAGATAAAACCTCCCCAGCTCTCGGAATGAGCCCAGACCCAGATCCACCATTTTAAAACCCTTGGGAAACACCAAATTCAGAGATCCATGAGGGCAGGAAAAGGATCCCTGAGGATCCACAGGGAACCCCACCTGGCCCCGTGGGAAAAGGACCCGACGCACGCAGGATCTGGAGATAAAACCTCCCCAGCTCTCGGAATGAGCCCCGACCCAGTGAGCACCATTTTTATAACCCTTGGGAAACACCAAATTCCAGGATTGGCAGGGGAAGCAAAAGTGGGGAGATCCCCTGAAATTCCACAGGGAACCCCACTTGCCACCATGAGAAATGAGCCTGACACAAGCAGGGTTCGGAGATAAAACCTCCCCAGCTCTCAGAACGAGCCCAGATCCACCATTTTTATAACCCTTGGGAAACACCAAATTCTAGGATTGACTGGGGATAGCGGGGAGATCCCCTGAGGATCCACAGGGAACCTGACCTGCCCCCCGTGGGAAAAGAGCCCGACACACGCAGGATTCGGAGATAAAACCTCCCCAGCTGCCGAATCCGTCTGGAACCTTTCCCTGACCGTGACGGACGAGCGCAGGCACCGGGCTGGGTTTAAGCCTCCCGAGAATTCCCGGCGGGATGCCCGCGGCCGCTCCGGAGCGCTCCCCATGACCTACGGGCGCCGGGAATGCGCTCGGTCCGGCAGGTAGCGCCGCTCCTGCCAAAACAAAGACAGCCTGCAGATGGAATTTTGGCCCCGGAGCAGCGGCAGCTTTAATATCCCCGTCAGCTGCGCCGGCCCAGACGGCCCGAGGTCACGGCGGGTGGGACATTTATCCCGTTTTATTGCTGTTGGCTCCCGCCGGTGCCGCCGATGGGATGAGCGGAGCGGCCCCGGCAGGGATCTGCTTCCCGAGGAGCCGTTCCCGTCTCAGGGAAAAACAATTCCTGCAAATCCTCCTCTCGGTGCCGGTGGGACCGGGAATGGTGCCACCCGCGGGGTCCCGGTGGGACCGGGAATGGTGCCACCGCGGGGTCCCGGGAATGGTGCCACCGCAGGGTCCCGGTGGGACCGGGAATGGTGCCACCGCGGGGTCCCGGTGGGACCGGGAATGGTGCCACCGCGGGGTCCCGGTGGGACCGGGAATGGTGCCACCGCAGGGTCCCGGTGGGACCGGGAATGGTGCCACCGCAGGGTCCCGCACGGCTCCCGGCCTGAGTTTGGGATTTTTTCCCCAGGATTGTTTTTCCCCAGGATGTTTTTCCCTTCCCCGCAGGTAGCTTTCCGCCTGGATTTCGAGTTCAGCAAGTCCGTGTTCCTGCAGAGCATGGAGATCTACATGGTGGCCAGCAGGTCTGGGGACGCTCTCTGCCTCGGGAATCACCGATCCTGGGATGGTTTGGGGTGGCAGGGTCCATCCAGCGCCGCCCCTTCCCCACCCCGGGGCTGCTCCAGCCCATCCAGCCCCGGGCACTGCCAGCGATGAGGCAGCCGCGGCTGCTCGGGGCGCCCCGGGGTGCTGCCAGCTTCCCTCGGCATTCCTCCTTCCCAGCCAGGGATTTTCCATGGAATAACCCCATGGAGACTCGATTCCCGTGGGTTATCCTAGTCCCGTGCCCCAGGACAGGCTATTTTTATTTATTTTTCCATGATTTTTCCATGCCTGTGGGAGCTGCCGGGCTCTGCTGGGTCTCATCCATTTGCAAATATTTCCCGGGGAAAATATCTCCTAATGACTTTGCCAAATTCTCCTTGCTCCCCCTCCCCGCACAGATAAAGATTTCCCACGGGATACTGAAATTCCATTAATTTTTAAATTTTTTTTTTTAAATTCAATTTCACCAGTTATCAGAGCAGGGGAGGATTCCCTCTCAGCTGCCGGGGGTGGGTGACGCCTCACTCCAAATCATTTTTATGGAGATGAATTAAAATCCCGGGATAAAACTGCTGCCGAAAAGCAGAAGTTCAGCCTTCCCAAAACAAAAAACAAAAATAACAAAAACCAAAAAACAAACCAAAAAACCCAAACAAAAAAACCCAAAAAACAAAACAAAACAAAAAATTTAAGAAAAAAAAAATTTTAAAAAATTCCCGAGGGGATGGGGCTGGCGCCTGACCCCTGCTGCCCTTGCAGTGACAGCGAGGAGAAGGAGAGCACCAAGGAGGACAACGTCGCCCACCTCAACTTCCAGCTGAAGTACGAGGCTGACCTGCTCTTCACCAGGTGAGGCTCCGGAATGGGACACGGCTCCTGGGAGGCCACGGATCGAGGAATATCCCTCGGGAAAAGGAACCTTTGATTTGGGGATTTATTTAAAAACCGGGAGCTGGAGGAACCATAAAATCAGGGAGAGCTTTTTATAAAAATTCCCCAGCCGTGAGGAGCTGGACTCTCCCAACGTCTGAAGGCACAAATGTGATTGAAGAGGTGCGAGGGTGAGTTTTTATGGGAAAAAAAGGGATTTCTTGGAGGTAATAATGGCCATAGCAGGTGCTCCCGGTGTCTGGGCCGGCGGCCATCCCACAAAACCTTCGGAGGGAAGCTCAGCTGTGGGGTGAGCGTGGAATCACTGGGAATTAAAGTCCGGGAGAGCCAGGGATGGAGGCACGGAGAATTTATGGAGCTGCTGATAGCAAAAGCAGGGACCCTGAAGCACATTCCCTGGCACGGCTCACTGGAATTCTGGGGAGATTTTTCAGACCTTCGGTCATTTTATATTTTTTTCCCTCTCAGACGCTGCAAAAAAACCCCTTTAATCCTCGGGATTTATGGGGAGCAAGGGGATTCTCCGGTTCAGAACGAAGGGGAAAATTGGAGGGAAAGAGCAGCCCAGAAAATCTCAAATTTGGGAACTTTGGGGGGGGGGAAGGAGGGGGATAATTTTAAGGAATGTGGGGATTTGGGGCCGTGTGTCCCCTGTGCCGCTGCAGGTGCTCCCGGCTGGGCTCCCGCAGGACATTCCTGGCTCCTTTCCCTCCTCTCCAGCTGCAAAGCAGGGATTGATTTCCCTCCTGTGACACCCAAACCTCCAGCCAGGGCCTTGGATGGCTCTGCTTTATTGACAGCAGGAGAAAATCCTGCAGAGAAAGGGGGAAATCCTGCAGAGAATGGGGAAAATCCTGCAGAAAAAGGGGGAAAATCTTGCAGAGAAAGGGGGAAATCCTGGGAAGAAAGGGGGAAATCCTGCAGAAAAAGGGGGAAAATCCTGCAGAGAATGGGGGAAATCCTGCAAAAAATGGGGAAAATCCTGGGAAAAAAGGGGGAAATCCTGCAGAGAAAGGGAAAAATCTGTAAAGAATGGGGAAATCTTGCAGAGAAAGGGGGAAATCGTGCAGAGAAAGGGGAAAATCCTGTAAAGAATGGGGAAAATCCTGCAGAGAAAGGGGAAAATCCTGCAGACAATGGGGGAAATCCTGCAGCAAATGGGGAAATCCTGCAAAGAATGGGGAAAATCCTGGGAAAAAAGGGGAAAATCGTGCAGAGAATGGGGAAATCCTGCAGAAAAAGGGGAAAATCCTGCAAAGAATGGGGAAATCCTGCAGGGAAAGGGGGAAATCCTGCAGAGAAAGGGGGAAATCCTGGGAAGCTTGAAAATCCCTTTTTTTTTTTTGCCACCCCGTGTGCCCCCAGGACATCGAGCCTGGACTATTACGAGATCCGCTCCAACAATTCCCTGGAGAGATCCAGCGGCATCGGGCCCCCCTTCCACTGCACCTTCAAGGTGAGGAGGGCTCTGACCCCACAGGGACCCCCAGCGCTGCCCTGGGTTTGGGATCCCCATCCCGCAATTCCTGTCCCGGATTTGGGATCCCCATCCACAATCCCGGCCCCGTTTGGGATCCCCATCCACAATTCCTGTCCTGGGTTTGGGATCCCCATCCACAATTCCTGTCCTGGGTTTGGGATCCCCATCCCGCAATCCCGGCCCCATTTGGGATCCCCATCCACAATCCCGGCCCCGTTTGGGATCCCCATCCACAATCCCGGCCCCGTTTGGGATCCCCATCCACAATCCCGGCCCCGTTTGGGATCCCCATCCACAATCCCAGCCCCGTTTGGGATCCCCATCCACAATCCCGGCCCCGTTTGGGATCCCCATCCACAATCCCGGCCCCATTTGGGATCCCCATCCACAATCCTGGCACGTCCCTGTCCCGGGTTTGGGATCTCCATCCCGCAATCCTGGCACATCCCTGTCCCGGGTTTGGGATCTCCATCCCGCAATCCTGGCACATCCCTGTCCCGGGTTTGGGATCTCCATCCCACAGTCCCTGCCCCATTTGGGATCGCAGTCCACAATCCCTGCCCCATTTGGGATCACAATCCCGGCACGTCTCTGTCCCATTTGGGATCACAATCCCACACGTCCCTGTCCCATTTGGGATCGCAATCCCACAATCCCTGTCCCATTTGGGATCACAATCCCAGCACGTCCCTGTCCCATTTGGGATCGTAATCCCAGCACGTCCCTGTCCCACTCGGGATCTCCATCCCGCAATCCCGGCCCCGTTCGGGATCCCCATCCACAATCCCGGACATCTCTGTCCCGTTTGGGACCCTCAACCACAATCCCTGTCCCGGGTTTGGGATCCCCATCCCACAGTCCCTGTCCCATTTGGGATCGCAATCCCACAATCCCTGTCCCATTTGGGATCACAATCCCACAATCCCTGTCCCGTCGGCAGCTGCAGAACCTGGGGCTGTTCCCGGTGCAAGGCGTGACCCTCAGGATCACCGTGCCCGTGGCCACGCGGGCTGGGAACAGAGTGCTGCTGCTGGCCCAGCTCCGCGCCCAGCAGGTACGGCGGGAGCCCCGCGCCCTCGGGGTGGGACCCCGGCCCCGTTTGGGGTGGGATTCCAGACCAGTTTGGGGTGCGATCCCGGCCCCGTTTGGGGTGCGATCCCGGCCCCGTTTGGGGTGGGATCCCGGCCCCGTTTGGGGTGCGATCCCGGCCCCGTTTGGGGTGCGATCCCGGCCCCGTTTGGGGTGGGACCCCGGCCCCGTTTGGGGTGGGACCCCGGCCCCGTTTGGGGTGGGATCCCGGCCCCGTTTGGGGTGGGATTCTAGCTCCATTTGGGATGGGATTCTAGCTCCATTTGGGATGGGATTCTAGCTCCATTTGGGATGGGATTCCAGCTCCGTTTGGGGGGGGATTCTAGCTCCGTTTGGGGGGGGATTCTAGCTCCATTTGGGATGGGATTCTAGCTCCGTTTGGGATGGGATTCTAGCTCCGTTTGGGGTGGGATCCCGGCTCCATTTGGGATGGGATTCCAGCACAATTTGGGATGGGATTCTAGCTCCATTGGGGTGGGATTCTAGCTCCGTTTGGAATGGGATTCCAGGCCCGGTTAGGATGGGATTCTAGCTCCATTTGGGATGGGATTCTAGCTCCATTGGGGTGGGATTCCAGCCCAGTTTGGAATGGGATTCCAGCCCCGGTTAGGATGGGATTCCGGCTCTGTTTGGGTTGGGATCCCAGCTCCATTGGGATGGGATCTTAGCTCCGTTCGGGATGGGATCCCGGCTCCGATTGGGGTAGGATTCCAGCCCAGGTACGGTGGGATCCCGGCTCCATTGGGATGGGATTCCAGCCAGGTTAGGGTGGGCTTCTAGCCCAATTTGGGATGGGATTCTAGTCCCATTTAGGATGGGATCCTAGCTCAGTTTAGGATGGGATTCCAGCCCAATTTGGGATGGGATCCTAGCCAAGTTTAGGATGGGATTCTATCCCAATTTAGGGTGGGATCCCAACCCAATTTATGATGGGATTCTATCCCAATTTAGGATGGGATTCTGTCCCAATTTAGGATGGGATTCTATCCCAATTTAGGGTGGGATTCTATCCCAATTTAGGACGGGATTCTATCCCAATTTAGGATGGGATTCTATCCCAATTTAGCACAGAATTCTAGCTCAATTTAGGATGGGATTCTAGCTCAGTTTATGATGGGATCCCAGCCCAATTTAGGATTTTTATGGATGGCGTTTTTCTGGCTGGATTTGGCCTCCGTTGGGAATGCTCTGTGCTGCAGCTCCGGTAGAGTCCCGGTGTCACCTCTGTCACCGGCGTCACCCTGGCACACCCGGCTCGAGTCCGGGATGGGCTCGGTTTTTCTGGGAAGAGGCACAAAATTTGGAATTAATTCCAGCAGAACACCAGGGCTCCCTCCAGCCCCACCCCACAGCCAGCCCAGCCCAGCCCGGGGGGCACTGGGGACCCTCAGTTCCGTGGGGCTGGGAGCGCAGGGGGGTGACCGCCACCATCCCTGTGTCCCTGCTGGAATTCCCTCGGCTTCTCCCGCAGGAAAACACGACCTGCGCCGTCTGGGGGAACAGCACCGACTACCGCAGGAGCCCCGCGGAGGAGGACCTGTCCCGCACCCCACACCTGGTACTGACCCCCATGGGGCTGATCCCGGCCCCAGGACACCCCAAAACAGGGAAAACCCGGAGCAGGGATGGCCCAGGGAGGGGATGGGCCATGGATGATGCAATTTTTAGGGGATTTTTAAGCCCTTCAGCGGTTTTGTTTTTATTTTTCCTCTCAGGCGCTGCAAATCAAATCCCTTTGATACTCGGGGTTTATGGGGAGTGAGGGCATTCTCCATTTCACAGACATCCTTCTTTTTCCAAGGGGAAACTTGGAGAGAAAGAACAGCACCAAAAAAAAAGAAAAAATCAGATTTGGGAAGCCTGGGGTGAAAATGGGGAGAGAGTTTCAAAGAGCGTGGGGATTTGGCCACACGGGAGGGTTGGGGGGATCCTCCAGGGGTGAATCCCGGGGGGATCTCCCCTCCTTTTCCAGCGGCGATCCCACTTTTCCCTCTGCAGAACCACAGCAACTCGGACGTGGTGTCCATCGACTGCGAGGTGAGGCTGGCGCCCAACGAGGAGCTGGAGCTGCACCTGCGGGGACACCTGTGGATGGAGTCTCTGAGAGCAGTGAGTGCTCCCGCGGAAATTCCGGAGGGGAAATCCCCCAAGGGGCCCTTGCACCCCAAAAATGTGAGGTTTTCCCTTCCCCGGGAAGCCCAGGCGCTCGTGGGGTGATTTTTGTCCCCAAAGCCACTCATCCATAATTGAACTAATTAATTCATGCGGATCTAATTAATTTCGTGAGTCCTTTCCGCTGTCGTTCAGCCCCTGCATCCTCCTCTCCCGTGGATGTGTGCCCAGCGTCCCAATGGATGCAAATCCGCGGCGGGGGGACAGATCCAGGGGGAGGGGAATGGATCCCGCCGGGAATGGATCCCACCAGGGAAGGATCCCGCTGGGAGCAGATCCTGTTGGGAATGGAACCCACTGGGAGCAGATCCCGCTGGGAAAGGATCCGGATGGGAAGGGATCCCGCTGGAAATGGATCCTGCTGGGAACTTATCCCACCGGGAACAGATCCCACTGGGAACGGATCCCACTTGGAACAGATCCTGCTGGGAATGGATCCTGCTGGGAATGGATCCCACTGGGAAAGGATCCCACTGGGGACAGATCCCACTGGGAAAGGATCACACTAGGAATGGATCCTAGTGGGAGGAGATCCCACTGGGAATGGTTCCCACAGGGAAAGGATCCGGCTGGGAATGGATCCCACTGGGAAGGGATCCCACTGGGAACAGATCCCACTGGGAAGGGATCCTGCTGGGAAGGGATCCCATTGGGAATGGATCCTGCTATGGATCCCGCTGGGAATGGATCCTGCTGGGAAATGTTCCCACTGGAGACAGATCCCACCAGGAAAGGATCCCGCTGGGAATGGATCCTAGTGGGAGGAGATCCCACTGGGAATGGATCCTGCTGGGAACGGATCCCAGTGGGAACGGATCCCAGTGGGAACGGATCCCGCTGGGAGCAGATCCCACTGGGAAGGGATCCCACCGGGAGCAGATCCCGCTGGGAAGGGATCCCGCCGGGAGCAGATCCCGCTGGGAAGGGATCCCGCCGGGAGCAGATCCCGCTGGGAAGGGATCCCGCCGGGAGCAGATCCCGCTGGGAAGGGATCCCGCCGGGAGCAGATCCCGCTGGGAAGGGATCCCGCCGGGAGCAGATCCCGCTGGGAAGGGCGGCTCCTTTTCCCGGCGGGGTGCTGACCCCAGCCCTCTCACAGCTGAAGTTCAAGGCACTGAAGCTCACCATGCACGCGGCGCTCCAGCGGCGCTTCCGCAGCCCCTTCGTGTTCCGGGAGGAGGACCCCAGCCGCCAGGTGAGCCGGGGCGACCCCAGCCTGGGATTCCAGCCCAGTTTAGGGTGGGATTCTAACTCAGTTTAGGATGGGATTCCAGCCCAGTTTAGGGTGGGATTCTAACTCAGTTTAGCATTGGATTCCAGCTCAGTTTAGGGTTGGATTCTAACTCAGTTTAGGATGGGATTCCAGCCCAGTTTAGGGTTGGATTCCAGCTCAATTTAGGATGAGATTCTAGCTCATTTTAGGAAGGGATTCAGCCCAGTTTAGGATGGGATTCCAGCTCATTTTAATATGGGACTCTAGCTCAATTTAGGGTGGGGTTCCAGCCCAATTTAGGATGGGATTTCAGCCTAATTTAGGGTTGGATTCCAGCTCAATTTAGGATGGGATTCTTGTTCAATTTAGGATGAGATTCTAGCTCAGTTTAGGAGGGCATTCCAGCCCAGTTTAGGATGGGACTCCAGCCCAGTTTAGGACAGGATTCCAGCCCAGTTTAGGACAGGATTCCAGCCCAGTTTAGGACAGGATTCCAGCCCAGTTTAGGAAGGATAGGTCCCTTCTGCACAGGCATGGGGAGGGAGAATTCCCTGGCGTGTCCTTCTGTCCTTCGGGAACGCCCTGAGCTCACTCCTGCCTGGAGAAACGCAGCTCTGATCCCTGCGGGAAAGCCCTGGGGATGGCAGGAGGGCCGGAATGAACCAGGTCTGGAGAAATTCAGTGCAGCCGCGGCCGGAGCCGAGCTCTGACCCCGGAATCGCCGCATTCCGCAGGGAAAGCAGAGCCAAATCGTGGGTCCTGCATTCCCAAAGTCCGGGGGGCTCAGCATTCCCCTCCGTCCCCGCCTGGAATCGCAGGGTTTCGTTCTCCCCTCCAGATCACCTTCGAGATCTCCAAGCCCGAGGAGTCGCACATTCCCATCTGGATCATCCTGGGCAGCACCTTCGGGGGGCTCCTGCTGCTGGCCCTGCTCGTCCTGGCGCTCTGGAAGGTGAGGAGCCCTCGGCCCTCAGCACACGTGAGGTGGCGAAAGAGCAAAATTTATTTACAATTCTTTCTTTATATATACGCATTAATAGTCTAATATGGCTTTAGATTTCCCGAGGATTGCAGGAGCTAGCAGAGAATTCAGGCAGATGAATCAAGATGGCGAAAGGAGAGCTTTATTTACAAAAACCTCTTTATATATCCATTCATGTTCCAGCAACTATTGGTCAGCAGAGAATCCACCTCCTAAAACCATTGGGCACAGCCAAATAACACCTAATACCAAACACAGAGATTAAGAAAGTAAAAGAATGCAACTTATCTCTGTTCTCCCTGAGAAAGAACAGAAAGATTCCTAAAACAGTGCAGCCACAGTCTGACAATTATCGGTCGACAGTTTTCCACCCCCAAAAGGATTGGCTGGAGTCTTACAGCATCCAGCACCCAAAAAAAGATTAGAAAAGCACAGGAATTCAGCTAATTTCTATTCCCCATGAGAAAGAAGAGAAAAATTTTTAGAATAATGCAGTCAGCAGTCAGCACACGCAGGATGGAGAAAGAGCGAGAGATTTATTTACAATTCTTTCTTTATATATGCACTAATAGTCTAATAATTATTGGTCAACAGTTCTCCACCCCCAAAAGGATTGGCTGGAGCCCTACAGCATCCAACACCGAAATAAAAGATTAGAGAAGCATAAAATTCAGTTTATCTCTATTCCCCATGAGAAAGAAGAGAAAAACTTTTAGAATAATGCAGTCAGCAGTCAGCACACGCGAGATGGGGAAAGAGCGAGAGATTTATTTACGATTCTTTCTTTCTATATGCGCTAATAGTCTAATAATTATCGGTCGACAGTTTTCCACCCCCCAAGATGATTGGCTGGAGCCTTACAGCATCCAGCACCCCAAAAAAAAATTAGACAGGCACAAGAATTCAGCTTGTCTCTATTCCTCATGAGAAAGAAGAGGAAAACTTTTAGAATAATGCAGTCAGCAGTCAGCACACACGAGATGGCAAAAGAGCAAAATTTATTTACAATTCTTTATATATATTCATTAATAGTCTAACAATTATCGATCGACAGTTTTCCACCCCCCGAAAGGATTGGCTGGAGCCTTACAGCATCCAACACTGAAATAAAAGATTAGAAAAGCACAAGAATTCAGCTTCTCTCTATTCCCCACAAGAAAGAAGAGGAAAACTTTTAGAATAATGCAGTCAGCACTCAGCTCACGCGAGATGGCGAAAGAGCAACATTTATTTACAATTCTTTCTTTATATATGCATTAATAGTCTGACAATTACTGGCTGGCAGTTTTCCACCCCCCGAAAGGATTGGCTGGAATCTTACAGCATCCAACACCGAAATAAAAGATTAGAAAAGCACAAGAATTCAGCTTATTCCCCATGAGAAAGAAGAGGAAAACTTTTAGAATAGCGCATCCACATCGGGCCACGCGTTCTGGGGGATCCTTGGGGATTCCGGAGTGTCTGGAACCCCCTGAGGCCCTCAACACCACCGGGAGTCACCAAAAGTCACCTCCTCTTCGTTAGGAACTCCACCCAGGGTCTGAACTTCCACGGAAGGGCAGATCCTGGAGGAACAGCAGGATTTTGTGTCTCTTCCCTCCCACAGCTCGGGTTTTTCAAGAGCGGGAGGCGCCGGCGCGAGGCGGAGCAGGAGCAGAGCTCCCAGGGGATGGAGTGACCCTCCCAGCCCGGGATTCCCGGGATCCCCCGGGATCCCCCGGGATCTGCTGAGCTTGGCTTTGCAGCGGGACGAGAGCCAAACGCCATACCCACCCCTCAAACCAACCGAAGAGTCCCCGAAATCTCCTCGGAGGAGCTTCCGACTGGGATTCCCACGGTGGCAGCAGCGCGGCCGACGCGGGGCCGCGAAACTCCTGAAAATAATCCTAAAAATATCCCAAAAAACCCACGGATTGCTCCTTCCCGTGGCGGAGCTGGAGGCTCCGCCGGCCACGGCTCTCATACTGCCTTCGTTGAGCGGAGTAATTAATTAAGTGGAGGCTTTAATTAGTCTGAATGCACTGAACGGAACGATCGTGATTTCAAGCACCTTAGCGCCAATCTCCAGTGTCCAGCTGTACATAATTCTTCTAAAAAACGGGAAAAAAAGGAGAAAAGGAATTTAAATCCTAGAAGAACAAATTAAAAATGGTTAAAAAAATGATTAATTAAAAGCAGCTTGATGAGTTTTCTCCCAGCAGAGCAGTTTGGGGAGCTCGTGGCCCCACGTGTATCATACCTGTACATAGCTGGTGCCATGGAAATCATGGAATTTTGGGGGCGGGAATGTGTCCCCGGCATAGCAGAATTATTTATGCTAATATTAATTTTATGGAGAAGAGGGATGGAGGATGTTTCTGGATGTGGGATGAGGTTTGGGAAATACTGTCCTGGTATTTTTTAAGGATTAAAAATACGGTATTTTAAAAATCCGTGCTGTCTGTTCCCTTCTTCCATGAGATTCGGGTGAGGGAAAGGGATCCCAGAATTTTTTTTTTTTCATCCTTTGGGATTTTTTCATCCCAAAATTTTTTTTTCATCCTCTGGGATTCTGGGAGGGAAGTAGATCCCAGAATTGTTTTCATCCTTTATTTCTGTGGGATGTGAGGTGTGCTGCTCCCATCCCTTTGGGATTCTGGGGAGGGAAAGGGATCCCAGAATTTCAAAAATCATTTGTTTCTGTAGGACATGAGGGGGGCTGCTCCCATCCCTCTGGATTTCAGGAGGGAAATGGGTCCCAGAAATCTAAAAATTATTTATTTCTGTGGGATGTGAGCGGGGCTGCTCCCATCGCTCCGGGATTCGGGATGGGAAATGGATCCCAGAATTTTTTTTCATCCTTTGGGATTTTTTCATCCCAAAATTTTTTTTTTCATCCTTTGGGATTTTTTCATCCCAAAATTTTTTTTTCATCCTCTGGGATTCAGGAGGGAAAGGGATCCCAGAATGTTTCCATCCTTTATTCCTGTGGGACGCGAGGGCTCTCCGGCCTGTTCCAAAGGAATGTCTCGGGTGGGATGAAGCTTCAGGAGCCCAAACTCGGAACAAAATGTGGGAAAACCTCCCAGATCCGTCAGCTTCTCCATCCTGGGCGGGAGCAGGAACTCTCCGTGTCCGAGTTCAGGGGCTGGGGCGCAGGGACACCCCCAGACCCCAAATCCCGGGGTTCCCATCCCATCCCACCCCCAGACCCCAAATCCCGGGGTTCCCACCCCCAGACCCCAAATCCTGGGGTTCCCATCCCACCCCCAGACCCCAAATCCCGGGGTTCCCATCCCACCCCCGGACCCCAAATCCCGGGGTTCCCATCCCACCCCCGGACCCCAAATCCCGGGGTTCCCATCCCACCCCCGGACCCCAAATCCCGGGGTTCCCATCCCATCCCCACCCCCAGACCCCAAATCCCGGGGTTCCCATCCCATCCCACCCCCAGACCCCAAATCCCGGGGCTCCCATCCCATCCCCACCCCCAGACCCCAAATCCCGGGGTTCCCATCCCATCCCACCCCCAGACCCCAAATCCCGGGGCTCCCATCCCATCCCCACCCCCAGACCCCAAATCCCGGGGCTCCCATCCCATCCCCACCCCCAGACCCCAAATCCCGGGGTTCCCATCCCACCCCCAGACCCCAAATCCCGGGGTTCCCATCCCATCCCCAGACCCCAAATCCCGGGGTTCCCATCCCATCCCCAGACCCCAAATCCCGGGGTTCCCATCCCATCCCCAGACCCCAAATCCCGGGGTTCCCATCCCATCCCCAGACCCCAAATCCCGGGGTTCCCATCCCATCCCCAGACCCCAAATCCCAGGGTTCCCACCCCATCCCCACCCCCGGACCCCACAGTGTCCTTCCCTCCTTGGGGTCAGGGACACGAGGGGACAGCGGGGACGAGCCGGGAGTGGGCAGGACACCCAAAAATATCGATTCTATGGACTTTGGGTATTTATATATTTATATCTCTTTATATATTAATAAAAGAAATAAAAATACATATTTGCTGAGTGTCCTTATTTATCTAAACATTAAAAACGCTATCTGAATATACATATTTATATCTTTTAATCTATCTATGTATATATATTTTTAAAAATTATATATTTTTTTATATATATATATTTATAGACATATATAAATTTATATATTTATTATATATATATTTATATAGAAATATGTACATAGATATATAAATTTATTGATACATATTAATTTATTATTCATCTATATATTCATATATATAAATTTATTTTTATTTATTTATTTAATTATTATTTATACTTACATATATTTACATTTTTATATATATTTTTTCAATATATATTTTTTACATATTTTTATGTAAATTTATCTATAATTTTATAAATACAAAATTATATAGAAATATTTTCACACACACGAAAAAATATATTATGATTATAATTAATTAATAATGTTCATTTATTATTTCTCAATTAATAAATAATAAATAATAAATCGTTTTTATAAATTATTTTTCATTAATAAATAATTATTCAATTATTTATTAATTTTATATATTAAGTTTTATAAATTTTATTTATTTTAAAAACATAAATTTTTGTATGTAGATTTTTATATAAATATAAAATTTCATATATTTAGAATATATGAATTTATATGAAAGGAATATATAAAATTATATATATAATTTATAAAGTACATCTTTATAATTAATTATAATTAAATAATAATTATTTTTACTTATTTATTATTTCTTAATTTATAAACAAATAATAGTAAATAATTATTTATTAATTATCTGTTAATTAATAAATGATTATTCATTTTACAATTTATTTTATAAATTATGTTTTATAAATTTTTTAATATTTTTTTTTAATCTATAAATATCAAATTTTATATATTTAGAATATCCAAATAGATATCAAAATAATATTTAAATTTTATATATTACATATATCATACATATTTATAATTAATTATAATTAATCAATAATTATCAATTATTTATTAGTTATAAATTAAGAAATAATAAAACATACATAATTATTATTTAGTAATTAATAAAAATAATTCATTTTATTTATTTATTTTATAAATTACGTTTTATAAATTTTATTATAAATTTTTTAATAAATTATTCCTTAAATGTCTTTAAATAATTTTTTATTTATTTCTTATATTAACACAATTTTTAATGTAAATTTACACATAAGATTTTATATATTTAAATATATAAGTTTATATAAAAATAATATTAAAATTTACATATATTACATATAAAATAGGTATTTATAATCAATAATAATTAATAATTAATTAATAAGTAATGATTAATAATTAATTATAATCGTTAATTAATTAAAATTAATCAATTATTTTTATTTATCATTTCTCAATTAATAAATAATAAATAATTTTTATTATTGATTTGTTAATTAATGAATAATTATTCATTTTATTTTTTATTTTATAAATTACGTTTTATAAATTTTATTATAAATTTTTAAATAAATTATTCTTTAAATGTCTTGGAATAATTTATTTATTATATTAACATAATTTTTAATGTAAATATACAGATAAGATTTTATATATATAAAAAAATGAATTCATATAGAAATAATATCAAAATTTACATATATTATATATAAAATACGTATTTAAAATTATAATTAATAAGCTAATAACTAATTAATTATTAAGTAATAATTAAAAACTAATAAGTTAATAACTAATTATTATTAAGCACTAATTAATAATTAATTAATCATGTTAATTATAATTAATAATTTTTATTTATCATTTCTCAATTAATAAATAAATAATAAATAATTTTTATTATGGATTTGTAAGTAAATGAATAATTATTCATTTCATTTATTTTATAAATTATGATTAATAAATTTTATTATGAATTTTTTATTAAATTATTCTTTAAATGTCTTTAAATATTTTTTTATTTATTTATTTTATTAACATAATTTTTAATGCAAATTTACATGTAAGATTTTATCTATTTAAATATATAAATTTATATAAAAGTAATATCAAAATTTTACATAGGTTATATATGTAATACGCGTTTATTATTAATAATAATTAATAATTTTAAATTAATTAATAATTAATTAATAATTAATAATTAATGAGAATGATTAATTAACTATAATTAATTAATGATTTTATTTATTTATCCTTTTTCAATGAATAATAAATAATAAAAAATTAATAAATTATAAATAATAAATAAACTTTATTACTGATTTGTTAATTAATAAAAAATTATTCATTTTATTTTTTATTTTATAAATTTTGTTTTATAAATTTTATTAGGAATTTTTTAATAAATTTTTCTTTCCATTTCTTTAAATAATAATAATATAAAAATTTACATATGTTATATATAAAATAGGTATTTCTAATGAATAATAATTAATAAGTTAATAAATAATTAATAATTAATTAATAATTAATAATTAATAAATTATAATAAATTATATATTTTTATTTATCGTTTCTTAATTAATAAATAATACATTTTTATTTTTAAGCTAATAAGTTAATAATTAATTAGTCAATAATTAATGATTTATGATTAATAATTAATTATGATTATTAATTATTATAATTTGTGTTTTCCTTTATAATTTCTCAATTAATAAATAATAAATAAGAAAAAATTTTAATTATTTGTTAATTAATAAATAATTATTCTTTTCATTTTCTATTTTATAAATTATGTTTTATAAATTTCATTATGAATTTTTTAATCAATTTTTCTTTAAATTTCTTTAAATAATTTTTTAATTTATTATATTAACATAATTTTTGAATGTAAATTTACATAGAAGATTTTATGTATTTAAATATATAAATTCATATAAAAATATTAAAATTTACATATAATAAATACAATGTATGTATTTATGATTAATAATAAATAAGCTAATAATTGATTAATAATTTAATAATTAATAATTTGTCATAATTGATTATTATTAGCTAATTATTTTATTTATTATCATTTCTCAATTAATAAATAATAAATAGTAATTAATTTTTATTAATTATTTCTTAATTAATAATTAATTATCAATTTTATTTTTATTTTATAAATTATATTTCATAAATTTTATTTAATTATTTTTAAAACATAATTTTTTGTATGTAAATTTTTCCATAAATATAAATTTTTATATATTTAGAATATAGAAATTTATATAACAATAATAAATAAAATTATATATATTATATATAAAATACATATTTATAATTAATTATATTTAATATTTTTAGTTATTGATTCTTAATAAATAATAAATAATGAATAGTAATTTATTAATTGTTAATTAATGAATGATTATTTATTTTATTTATCTATTTCATAAATTATGTTTTATAAATTTTATTTTAATTATTTCTAATTTTTTTATAAAACTTTTTAAAAAATTTTACATAAATTTTATTTTATATAAATCGAAAATTTCATATATTTAGAATATATCTATAGATATAAAAATAGTATATAAATTTATATATTATATATAAAATACATTTTAATAATTAATTGTAATTAATTAATAATTTTTATTTATTATTTCTTAATTACTAAATTATAATTATTTATAAATTATTTGTTAATTAATAAATAATTGATCATTTTATTTATTTTATTAATTATATTTTATAAATTTTATTTATTTATTTTATAAACATAAATTTTTAATATAAATTTATATATGAATACAAATTTTTATATATTTAGAATATATAAATTTACATAAAAATAACATATATATTCATATGTATTACATATTAAATACATATTTATTATTACTTATAATTAAGAATTATTTTTATGTATTCATCATTTCTTGATAAATGTACACAGATCTAAAAATTATACATAATGTGTATTTTTGTATATTTATATATTTTAATTTATTTATGTATTTATATAATAAATAAGTATAAACTAAATATTTATTGTGTGTCCTTCTGTATATGAGCATATAAAACACTTATCTGTATATACATATCGATTTCTATATTTTGATATGTATTTACATATATATTTACATATTTACATATCTATTTAGATTTCTGTGTCTGTATTTACATATATAAATCCTTGTGTGCAATATTTATGTGTGCGTAAACGGGTTTATATGTGCATTTTTATTATTTTATTTTTATTATTTTATGTGTCTATGATATAATTTTATATTTTCACTATGTATACACACATGTGTGTACATATATAGATATGTATCTATTTTCTGTATTTTTAATATTCTTTTAATATAGGAATCCATACGAGTTTAAATATTTATATTTATAAATCCATATGGGTTTATATATAAAAAGACATATATTTTATATGTATTTATTTATTTGATATATACTTTTATATATATATATGCATTTACATATATTAATAAGAGCTATACGTTTATATATATTACATACAAATATATAAAAATATATCTGTAGCTTCATATAAAATAGATTTTAAAATATACATAAAATATATAAAATAGATGTAGAAATTATATATACCTTTATATATTGTATATATAAATACATATAAATTTTTTTATTTATTTTTTTAATACTTTTTTTTAAATACATATATATATGTGTGTATAGATATATATATATACATTTCTCCCGTCCTTGTCCACCTCTGGGATGGATGGGATCTCTCCAGGACACAATTCCCATTCCCTGGGATCTCTCCTGGACACAATTCCCATTTTCCCATTTCCTGGGATTTCTCCAGGACACAATTCCCATTTCCCATTTCCTGGGAACTCTCCAGGACACAATTCCCATTTTCCCATTCCCTGGGATCTCTCCAGGACACAATTCCCATTTTCCCATTCCCTGGGATCTCTCCAGGACACAATTCCCATTTCAGATTTCCCTGGGATCTCTCCTGGACACAATTCCCATTTCCTGGGAGCTCTCCAGGACACAATTCCCATTTTCCCATTTCCTGGGATCTCTCCTGGACACAATTCCCATTTCCTGGGAGCTCTCCAGGACACAATTCCCATTTTCCCATTTCCTGGGATCTCTCCAGGACACAATTCCCATTTCCCATTTCCTGGGATCTCTCCAGGACACAATTCCCATTCCCTGGGATCTCTCCAGGACACAATTCCCATTTCCCATTCCCTGGGATCTCTCCAGGACACAATTCCCATTCCCTGGGATCTCTCCAGGACACAATTCCCATTTCCCTGGGATCTCTCCAGGACACAATTCCCATTTCCCATTTCCTGGGAACTCTCCAGGACACAATTCCCATTCCCTGGGAACTCTCCAGGACACAATTCTCATTTTCCATTTCCTGGGAACTCTCCAGGACACAATTCCCATTTCCCATTTCCTGGGAACTCTCCAGGACACAATTCCCATTCCCTGGGAACTCTCCAGGACACAATTCTCATTTTCCATTCCCTGGGATCTCTCCAGGACACAATTCCCATTTCCCATTTCCTGGGATCTCTCCAGGACACAATTCCCATTTCGGGACGCACCTGGAGCCAAGGCAGCGTTTTCCCCCTCGGATATTCCCAAGGAATAAACGGGAATTCCACACTTCCAGGCATCCCAGGAGCCCCGGGACCCCCGGCAGCAGCGAGGCCGGGCTTTGAGGGCAGCTGTCCCCATCCCCGGGTGGCTCTGTCCCTCCGGATCCCTGGGCACAGCGGGGTCAGGATTCCAGGGCCTGGCACAGCTCCAGGCTGATTTTCCACTCTCCCTGAGCCTCCCGGCACTGATCCCACTGATCCCACAAATAACATCCCACGCTGATCCCACTGATCCCATAAATAACACCCCATGCTGATCCCACTGATCCCATAATTAACATCCCACGGTGATCCCATAAATAACACCCCACTGATCCCATAACTAACACCCCATGCTGATCCCACTGATCCCACTGATCCCACAAATAACATCCCACGGTGATCCCACAAATAATACCCCACGCTGATCCCACTGATCCCACAAATAACACCCCACAGTGATCCCACTGATCCCACAAATAACACCCCACGGTGATCCCACTGATCCCATAAATAACATCCCACGGTGATCCCACTGATCCCACTGATCCCACAAATAACATCCCACGGTGATCCCACTGATCCCACTGATCCCACAAATAACATCCCACGGTGATCCCACTGATCCCACTGATCCCACGAATAACACCCCACGGTGATCCCACAATAATACCCCACGCTGATCCCACTGATCCCATAAATAACACCCCATGCTGATCCCACTGATCCCATAAATAACATCCCACGGTGATCCCACAAATAATACCCCACGCTGATCCCACTGATCCCATAAATAACACCCCACGGTGATCCCACTGATCCCATAAATAACACCCCACGCCGATCCCACTGATCCCACAAATAACACCCCACGGTGATCCCGCTGATCCCACTGATCCCATAACTAACATCCCACGCTGATCCTGCTGCTCTCATAACCAACATCCCACGCTGATCACACTGATCCCATAACCAACATCCCACGCTGATCACACTGATCCCATAACCAACATCCCACGCTGATCACGCTGATCCCATAACCAACACCCCACGCTGATCCCATAACCAACACCCCACGCTGATCCCGCTGATCCCATAACCAACATCCCACGCTGATCACACTGATCCCATAAATAAAGTCCCACACCCCCGGCGCCGCCCGGCTCCTCCCAGCACAGGGCACCTCATTCCCCGAGGGAAAGGAGCACCTGGAATTTTTTCTCCAAGGAATTTTCCTCAGAGCCAGGGCAGCCCTGCCGCTTTTAATGCTTGGAAAGAGAATTCCAGATCACGGAGAGAGAAGGTCCCAGGATCCCAAAGGCTCCTCCCCTCAGGTCTCCATCATCCCAAGAAAATTCCACCTTCCCCAATCCCACCTGGCCTCGGACAATTCCAGGGATGAGACAGCCACAGCTTCTCTGCTCCTAAACCTCATCCTAAAGCTCTTCCCTCAAAGGACACCACACCCAGCCCTGAGCCCCGGACAAAAATCAGGAATTCTGAGGTAATTCCACATTCAATGTTTATTTCTTTGTCATACAAATAAGAAACGTGTGCCCCAATCTCGCCTGGAAGTTCTACCCGGATTGTTTTTAAAAAACCCCTACGGAACATTCGTTCATCCTGACGGTTAAAAAGCTGCGTGGAAAAGGAACAGAGGGTTCAGGAGCCTGTCCCAACAAGTGACATTTTCCTGTCGGAGCATCCGCCACTTCTCCCAAAGTTCTCAAGCCACAACGTCCTCCTACAATCAGCTGCTCATCAGCAAAGAGGTTGATGAGAGGACAATTTTGTAAAAATCAGTTTTTAAGAACAGAGATTTCCCTACTGAAAGGAGTAAAAACCATGAAAAATCCTCGAGTCCGATTCAGGCAGGCACAGACTCCAACGCTTCTTGGAAAAGCCGGGTTCAAGGAAGACTCTCTTTGGCGACAGACTGCTCCGTTAGGAAGATACAGCATCTGGAATCCAAGAGCACAGCTGGACAGACTTCGAGTCAGAAAAGGTGCGTGTTGAGCATCGGAACGACAGAAAAAACCCAAGTTAAAAGCAGTTTGAAATGTTGGGACACACACAAACACAAACACCCTACCCAGTTCCTAGGGATCCATGCATGATGTTTGGAGAGGAGCTACGGAAAAAGAAACGATGATTCTGGTTATTTTCGGTCGGCGTGGAAGTTCTTCATCCAGAGGTGATTCGATACTTACTGGAGCGGTGTGGGTGAAGAGCTCGATGATTGAATTCAGCGCAGCAGAGCTGAATTCTGACCTGCATTTCCTAACGGAGCGTCCCTCCCGTCTGTAGGTGTTGATAACGGCTGCTCCAAAGGGAATTCCCATCAAAACACACCTCGGGAAACGTTACCAACATCTTCAGCACGGACTGAAAGGCATGAAAGCACGGTGAGGTACGAGAGCAACGCGCTGCTCCGGGTGTGGACACTCCAACTCTGAACCAACTCCCACAAAATTCCCGATTTTTCTTCGCCCACCTCGCTGTGAGGAGTTTGAAACCCGATTTGCAAATCGTGAGTATCGGACACAAAACATTCGGCAGGAGTTACCTGGGGGATTCTTTTCGTGTCATTTAGAAAACCGAGAGCTAACGAAGCGATTCTTTTAATCAAAAAAAAGAAATGACCAAAATCTCAAAACATCAGATTCAACTACAGGACAACGACGCGGCTTTTCCTGCCGCCGCCCTCCGCGGTCTCCACCGGAGAACCGAGGCCGCAGACGGAATCCAGAGGAACCCAAAACCAAAGGAATGGAGGAAAACAACGTCATGGACACAGGTGTGTTCTGCTGTCTGCTGTCGTCCCGGGATAGCACCACCACGGAAGGTTGGACACGGCCTAGTGGAACTGGACAAACTCTTCCAGAGTCCTGGGGATCTGGTTTTGGTAGCTGATGTTGTAGATCCGCACGGCGCGGGCAGCCAGGCACTTGAGACTCAGCTTCATTTGAGTTTTAAGGAGGATTTCGGACACCCCGGTGGTGCTTTTATCCAGGGGGGTTTTCTTCTGCTTGTTGGTCATGTCCGTGTGGGCGCCGGCCTCCACCAGGCTGATGATGATGGAGTGCAGCGTGAGGAAGTCGCTGATGGGCCGGTGGTACTGCACGATGATGTGCAGGGGGCTGTTGCCCTCGTTGTCCACGGCGTTGACGTCGGCGCCGCAGTCCAGCAGCAGCTTGGTGACCAGGGCGTTGGGGAAGCTGCACACGTCGTTGGTGTGGAAGTCGTCCACGGGCGTGCCCGAGTTGACGGCGTGGTGCAGCAGGCCGGAGCCGTCGCGCGTGCGCGGGTCCAGCTGGATCAGGTTGTAGATCTGCTTGTTGATGCGCGCCTGCTCCTCCTCGCTGCACTGCGTCTTGGTGGAGATGCACACCAGGTAGAGGAAGGTGAAGATGTTGCACTCGTAGTTGTCCATGGCCGTGTGGATGTCGGCGTCCGCGGTGGTTTTGATGCGCGCCATGCCCTGCTCGATCTCCAGCACGCTGCAGCGCAGGACGCTCTCGATGTCCTTGGCCTTCACGGGCTCGTTCAGGTGGATCATCTGCGAGAAGACCTGGGCGAACCTCAGCAGGTCCTTGTGGGTGTTCCTGTTGCCCTTCTGCCGCAGGTGCAGCGCGTGCAGCCACAGCTTGATGCACTGCTCGAACTCCATGTTGTCGGCGTAGACCGCGCCCCGGTAAATGATGGGGTGCGAGACGTCGATATTGTCCGAGCCCAGGATTCTCTCCCGCACGATGAGCCCCTCCATGTGAAGGGCATCCCTGTCCTGCCTAATGGACTCTAATTCCTGAGGGGTCCTGCATTCCGACCTGTTTCCGTAGGCCTCGATTTGGGGGAGCACCTCCTTCTCGATGATGTTCTCGCTGTCGCGGTACCGCTCCAGCATGGCCAAATATAAATAGTGGTAAGTCTTCAAGATGTCGTAGTTCTCCCTGTCGTTGGCAAACGAGGCCCCCAGCAGCTCCAGCGCCTCGATCCTGCTCCGCCGGTCGCAGTCGGCGTGAGCCAGCAGCAGCTCCACCACGTCGGCCTTGCAGCTCTCGGCGGCCACTTTGAGCGGCGTCATGCCGTGCCCGTTGACCATCATGGCCGCCTTCCACTTGACCAGCTCCCTGACGATCTCCAGGTGGCCGGCCTCGGCGGCGAAGTGCAGGGCGGTGGCCCCGCAGTGCGCCTTGGCGTTGGGGTCGGCGTGCTGCTCCAGCAGGTAGCGCACCACGTCCGTGTGGCCCTTGTAGGCCGCGATCATCAGGCAGGTGTTGTCGTACTTGTTGGCGATGCTGATGTTGGCGTTGTTCTCCACCAGGTACTTGACGATGTCCAGGCGCCCGTCGAAGCAGGCCGCCCGCAGCGGCGTCGAGTTGGTCACCGTGGTGTGGTTGACGTTGGCGCCGTGGCTCACCAGCAGCTTGACCACCTCGAAGTGGCCGGCGCCGGCCGCGCACCACAGCGCCGTGGCGCCGTCGATGACGAAGCTGCGGAGGACAGGGACAGGGGTTAGGTTGATGTTCTTCCAAAAGCACATCCCACACCCAGCCACGGATAGGTATTTTAGAGCCAGCCCCGTCCTGATGTCAGGGAACTCACTGGGATCCCCACGGAGTGAGGCTGATGGAGCACACGGAGCTCCCGAAGGAAGGAAGGAACGTTGGGAGTTGGAGCTTCAAAGCAGCCAAGGGGTTTGGTTACCTCCAAGATCCCACCCACAAGCTCCAGCCTCGGCTTAGGGAGGTCTGGGAGGAAGAGTTCCAAAATTATCACTTTGGTGATACAAAGTGATGTGTTAAAGAGCAAGGAAAACCTTAAAAATGGATATTTTGACACAAAAAACTGATTTAGACACTAGGAACAGCCCAGACACGCAAATCACCAACCCCGGCAGCAAAATCGGCTTCAAAATTTCTTATTCCTTCCCATTTCCTCTCCCTGAGCTGCAGATCCACCAGTGCTTCCCCATTCGAGATCCTGCGCCCCAAACCAGCCCAGCATCCTGGGGACACAAACAGAACCCCAGCAAGAAAATAAAGCCTAAAGAAGCAGAAGTTCTGAGCCAGGCTGTTCCACGGATCTGTGTCACAAGGTGGCCTTGCAGACAACGGGGAAATGCAGGGACAGATCCCTCTTTCTAAGGTGTTTTCGTTCCCCAACCCAGCACACAAAATCAAGGATTTGTCCTGCCCATTCCCTGGATTTTGCAGGATTCAAATGAAGAAACAGGCAGTGCTCATACACCCTCAAAGCACATCCCAAATCAGAGGAGGGACAAATATCTCCTTATGCCCAAAGATCCACGTTCCCCAAAGCTAAAATATCGTAACATCAGCTTAAATTTCACTTTCAGTGATTCTTATCATTTGGTGAAGCTCTTGTAGCTCAACAGCAACTCTCTGTGAACCCAACACCTCCAGAGGCTATTTAAGACCTCAGAGAGAACTCCCAGTGAGAAGCTCCTGATTTTGTAAATAATCCCATTAAAAATTTCCATACTGAAGCAGGAGGAGAGCCAGGATCCGTCAGCGAACACGAGGCCATTTGTGGCGCGGCACGCTGCGGTTCCGAGCGAAAAGCCAAACAAGGGGAGCCGCTGTGCCCCCTTATCTGAGGAACAACAACCCCTGGGGATCACATGGCCTCTCCTCCTCCCCACTGCGTCCATTGTGCCTCACACAACACCTCCTTTAATCTGTGCCAGGCACAGCCTCTGGAAAACACATCGCCACCCCGGCGAGGCGAGAATCCAGCGGCAGGGCATGTGCTGCCTGGCAGGAGCCCCTTCCCTCAGCTGCACTCGGGGCAAAGCTCACCCCAGGAATCCTCAACACGTTTCTGCTTGGGAAAAAAACAACCAAAAAAAAAAAAAAAAAAACCGGAAAAAAAAACAACCAAACAAAAAAAAACCAAAACAAAAACAACAAAAAAGAAACCCAAACCTGGAAGAGAAAAGGAAGGAATAAAAATGAAACCACTCAGGGAAGTGGTTCTGCATGTAAAAACTGGAGTGAGTAAGAACCCCGCCCCAACCCAATGCCACTGTCACCTGCAACAGCAAAACTGTCACAGAAAGGCCACTCTGGCCCAGCAGAAACTCTCTGGGTTGTGGTGAATATTATCCTGCCCACAGCTTCACCTGGGGAACTCCAAAGGGAAAGGAATTTATGGCTCAGAAAGCATCAGGTGGATCTCCAACCACACGGGCATTTTTATTACAAAATCACAGAGCTGTGACGTCATTGGGGTCTTCAACACCCATGTGATGTTGGGTGTGAATGTCACGAATTTATTTCTAAAAACAGCAGAAAGGAGGGCCCTGGGCACTGCCAGCCTCACCCCTGTGCTGGGAGGATCAGGGAACAGATCCCTCTGGGAGCTCTGCTGAGGAGGGCAGGGAAGGGATCCCAGAACACGGAACAGCCCGGGCTGGAGGGGACCCACGAGGGCCATCAAATCAGTGACACTGAGCTGTGGGGGGCCTGCAGGGGCCAGCGGGTCACAGAATATCCCAGGCTGGAAAGGACCCACATGCACCACCAAGCCACAGAATAATCTGGGCTGGAAAAGAGTCCCAAGGGCCACCAGCTCACGGAATACTGAGCTGGAAGGAACCCACAAGGACCACCAGGTCACAGAATACTCTGGGTTGGAAAGGACTCGCAAGGACCACAAAGTCACAAAACATTGAGCTGGAAGAGCCCACAAGGACCATCAAGCCAAAAAACAACCTGACTTGGAAGGGTCCACAATGACCATCCGGTCACAGAACAGTCCGAGTTGAAAGGAACCCACAAGGACCACCAGGTCACTGAACACTGAGCTGGAAGGGACCCAGAAGGACCACCGGGTCACGGAACACTCCGGGCTGGAGCGGACTCGCAATCCGCACCGAGCTGCACAACAGCCGGAGGTGCAGTGGCTCTCCCGGAGCGGAGCGGAGCGAGCTCCCGCGCCCAGGCCGTGCCGGGGCCGTGCCGGGGCCGTGCCCGGGGCTTTCCCCGGCCCTTTTCCCAGCCCGTACGTACCCGTCGAAGCGCACGGTGCCGGTCTGCTGCGTGTGGACGCGGTAGTGCTCGAGCAGCAGCCGCACCACCTTGGCGTGCCCGTTGCGGGCGGCGATGATGAGCGGCGTGGAGCGCTGCCCGCCGTGCTGGCTCACGTAGCCCAGCAGGTACTTGATGTCGCTCTCGGAGCGGTTCAGCAGCAGCGCGGCCAGGGTGAGCACGCGGCCCTCGCTCGCCGCCTTGTACACGTACCCCGCCAGCCCCTCCATGGCCGCCTCCGCCTCCGCGCGGCCCCGCCGCCCGCAACGGCCCCGCTCGGGCCGGCCCGGCTCTGCCCCGGCCCGCTCCGTCCTGGCGCGGCGCCCCGCGGGGCGCACATGCGGCCGCCCCGGGGCCAGCCGCCCCCCGCCCCGGCCCCGGCCCCGGCCCCGGCCCAGGCCCAGGCCCCGGCCCCGGCGGGACGCGCAGCCGCGGCCCGGGACGCGAAGGCGCGGCCCCCCCGCCCGGAGCGCCGGGCCCGGCCGGC
Source organism: Acanthiza pusilla (assembly GCA_036630365.1). NCBI lineage: Eukaryota > Metazoa > Chordata > Aves > Passeriformes > Acanthizidae > Acanthiza > Acanthiza pusilla. The sequence continues at coordinate 19,419,460 of JAXCHO010000004.1, read as the reverse complement.
ACCGCCGCGCTCCGCCCCGCGCACCGGAACCGCTCCGGCGGCGCCGCCCCGCCGGGCCCGCCCGGCAACCGCGCCCGAGCGCCGCCGTTCCGGGGCGCCGCCGTTCCGGGGCCCGAGCGGCGCGGCTGCAAACGCGCCCCGGGAGCAGCGAGGCCAGGCCAGCACCGCCGGGACACGGCCGAGGCCAGCCCGGCACCGCCGGGACACGGCCGAGCCTGTCCCCAGGCGCCACAGCCAGCAATAAATCCCACTGCACACAGACGAGTGCTAGGCTGCACGTTAACCACCTCAGCCTTTAATCTGCATTTCCACTGCACAGTTATTGAGGTTGGGAAAGACCTCCAGAATCATGGAGTCCGAGTTGTGCCTGATCCCCACCTTGTCACCAGCCCAGAGCAGGGAGTGCCACATCCAGGAATTCCTTGGACACCTCCAGGGATGGCACTCCAAAGCTCCCTAGGCAGTCCCTGCTAAGGCCTGACCATCCTCCATGGAGAAATTCCTCCTGGTGTCCAACCTAAATCCATCCTAAACCTCAACTGGTGCAGCTTAAGCTAATGTGTTCTCATCCCGTCCCTCATTCCCTGGGAGCAGAGCCTGACCCCCTGGCTGCTCCCTCCTGTCAGGGAATTGTGGAGAGCAGGATTGGGTTGGGTTGGGTTGGTTGGGCTGCGCTGGGTTGGGTTGGTTGGACTGGGTTGGGTTGGTTGGACTGGGTTGGGCTGGGTTGGTTGGACTGGGTTGGGTTGGTTGGACTGGGTTGGGTTGGGTTGGGCTGGGTTGGGTTGGGTTGGGTTGGGTTGGGTTGGGTTGGGTTGGGTTGGATGGGCTGGGTTGGACTGGGTTGGACTGGGTTGGGTTGGTTGGACTGGGTTGGACTGGGTTGGGTTGGTTTGGGTTGGGTTGGGTTGGGTTGGATGGACTGGGTTGGACTGGGTTGGACTGGGTTGGGTTGGTTGGACTGGGTTGGACTGGGTTGGGTTGGTTGGACTGGGTTGGGTTGGACTGGGTTGGACTGGGTTTGGTTGGGCACAGCCAGGCCAGGTTGGGCTAAAATTTATTCAGTTGGATTGGGCTGTGCTGGGTTCAGCTGGATTGGTTGGGCTGGGTTGGGTTAGACTGGACTCACCTCAGTTCAGGGGGCTGGGTTGAGCTGGGTTCGGCTCAATTTGGGTTTTTTAAGCTAGAACCAGCAGCCTCCATGCCCCCGCCCCAGCCGGCCCGCAGTGCCCATCCCCAGCACACGCAGGACCTTCTCCCCTGCTTTTGGGGACACCGTCACCAGCCTTGTCACACACCTGTCACCTCAACCCCCTGCTTGGCCACCTCCCCTGGCCTCTGGCAGCCCCTCCGGAGGTGCCCCACGCGGGGACAGCCACACGAGCCGCCGGCAGTAAGGGGACACCGCCCTGGGCCCCGTCTGCCGCACCATTGTGCTGCGGGGGATCCGCTCTCAGCCCATGAATTGTTCATTTGGACTCCTGCAACCGGAGCCGCCGCTCTTGTGCATTATTCATGGAGCAGCAGCCGGGGCTGGAGGGCCCAGGGGACAGCAGGGGACAGCAGGGACACAAGGCTGGCCAGGATCAGCTGTTAAGGGCCATGTAGCCGTGTCAGGCACAGTGTGACAAGCAAGGTCCTGGTAAGATTAAGTGGAACTTGGCTCTGTTATCTCAATGATCTCCACTTTTCAGGGATTTTTTTTTTCCAGGTGCCACCCGTGTTCCTGCTGGGGGGGCAGGAATGGCACGGAGAGAATCCCTTGAGGAAGTGGCAATGCTCCTTGTGAGGGACCAAAATCTCAGCTCTGCAGCTCCTGGGATTCCCCTCGGATTCGGTGGGACCAGCTCCTGAACTGCAGCCCACACTTCCTCAGAGGAAGGCTGTGGCACGGCTCCCAGCGATTGTCCTGCTCCCATCGCACCTCACACCGAGCACATCCCGGGGAATGGGGACGGGGGGTGGGCACACAGAGCTCCCATCCCAGGGATGCTCCGTGCCCAGCCTGACTCCTCGATTTGCCCGGAGCCGAAGGGTTCTGCTGCCTCAAACCTTCTTTACCCGAGGCTGGTGAGGCCCTGGCTGTGGCTGCTCCTGGATCCCCGGCAGTGCCCAAGGCCAGGCTGGATGGGGCTCGGAGCAGCCTGGGATGGCGGAAAATGTCCCTGCCCCGATTTAAACCCACAACTCCAGAGCCGGGGAGTGCAAACTGAGTCCCGAGGGTGCGAATCCCTCCCCTGCCTGATGGATTTCTGCAGCCAAACCGGGGACAGGGAGCGGAGCAGGGCACGCACAGCTCAGGGCTCAGCGGGGGCACACTGTCCCTGTGCCCCGCGATCCGGGGAGATGGAAACTGGGGACAAAAATGGAAACTGGGGACAAAAATGGAAACTGGGGACAAAAATGGAAACTGGGGACAAAAATGGAAACTGGGGACAATCAGCGCTCGCTCGCAGGCAGCAGGAGCTGCAGCTCCCGATTCCCGCTGACCCGGGGCTCGGAGCGCTGATCGCAGCAATGCCCCGCGCGTTCCCGGCCGCCTGTCCCGGTGTGACCCGGGCCGGGCACACCGAGCCCATCGGAGCCCGGCAGGCGCGGGGTTAAGGGCGCTGCCGCCGTGTCCCGGCGCTCGGGGGCGGCACGGACGAGCGGCGGCGCGGAGCGGCGGAGCAGCGGAGCCGCGCTGCCCCCGCCCCGGCGGGGCGGGCCCGGGCCGCCCCCGCGCAGCCGCCGCTGCTCCGCGGGCCGGGCCGGGCGGAGCCGGGAGCGGCGCCGGGATCGGTGCCGGACAGGCGCCGGATCAGAGCCGGCAGCGGCCCCGGACCGGCAGCGGCACCGGCAGCGGCACCGGGAGCGGGGCCCGAGCCCCGGCCGGGCTCATGCAGGGCTCGGCGCGGCGCCGGCCGTTCCCGGCGGCGGCCCCGGGCTGCCCCGCGCCCGCCGGGCCGCTCTACCCGGGCAGGTGAGCGGGGCCGGGGCTGGGGGCTGCGGACGGGAGAACCCACCCTGCATTCCCGGGGGACCCTCACCCCATCCAATCCCCCCGGCTCCCCTGCCCCGCGCCCCCGGGACATCCCGGTACCGGTACCGGCTACCAGCCCGGCCGGGGCGCTGCGGATCCAGGGCATCCCGGAGGGTCCCCGCTCGGCTTTGCCCAGGGCTTCCCGGCTCACCTGGGTTATCCCAGCCGATCCCGGGTTCGGGAGCCTCTTCCCGGAGCCACAGCATTCCCGGGGTTCGGGAGGCTCTTCCCGGAGCCGCAGCGTTCCCGGGGTTCGGGAGCCTCTCCCCGGAGCCACAGCATTCCCGGGGTTCGGGAGCCTCTTCCCGGAGCCACAGCATTCCCGGGGTTCGGGAGCCTCTCCCCGGAGCCACAGCATTCCCGGGGTTCGGGAGCCTCTCCCCGGAGCCACAGCATTCCCGGGGTTCGGCAGCCTCTTCCCGGAGCCACAGCATTCCCGGGGTTCGGGAGCCTCTTCCCGGAGCCGCAGCGTTCCCGGGGTTCGGGAGCCTCTTCCCGGAGCCACAGCATTCCCGGGGTTCGGGAGGCTCTTCCCGGAGCCACAGCATTCCCGGGGTTCGGGAGCCTCTTCCCGGAGCCGCAGCGTTCCCGGGGTTCGGGAGCCTCTCCCCGGAGCCGCAGCGTTCCCGGGGTTCGGGAGCCTCTTCCCGGAGCCGCAGCGTTCCCGGGGTTCGGGAGCCTCTCCCCGGAGCCGCAGCGTTCCCGGCTCCTCCCGCGTGCCCCATCCTCATCCTCCACCACTGAACCGTCCCGGGATGGTTTGGGATGAAGGGACCTGACAGATCCTCTCGCTCCGAGCCACTGCCATGGGCAGGGACATCTTCCATGGACTTTGGACCGTGGGCTCGGGCAGCCCAAGCCCGAGGCTGATCCCGCTGATCCCGTCCTGGTCTCGGCACCAGGAGAGTGATCGATCGGCTTTTCCCAGAGGGAGGTGAAGGTCCCGAGGGGCTGGAGGGGTACGTGATGGAAAAATTCCATTTGCGTCCGGCCTCTGCAGAGGCAGAGGATCCTCGGAGCAGGAGCTGAAGGTGATGGTGCCTCCAGAGCATCCCGGCGCTGGAATTCCACCGGGCATCGCTGCATTTTTAGCACTCAGCCAAACTCCTGGGAGCTGGGATTTTGCTTCATCATGCAAAAGTTAAAAATAGTTGCACTTAATTCAGCACTTTTCACCTTGCTTTTGTGCTGCTGCTCCGCCTGGAAGGGCCTTCCCACAGGGACGGGTCAGGGATGGCAACAGCTTCGTGTTCCTGCGTCCCACCTGCTCCTCAGCTCCGTTACCCACGGGTCCCGGGGCCGAGAATCGTGGGTTTGGTGTCGGGATAACGGAGCTGCCTCCCCCCAGAACTGCTCCAGCCTCGGGGCTGACGCTGTCCCTCTGTCCCCCCAGGCACGGCGCGGGGAAGGCCGAGGACACCTCCAAGATGTCCCCGTTCCACCTGGACCTGTGGTTCTACTTCACCCTGCAGAACTGGGTGCTGGATTTCGGGCGCCCCATCGCCATGGTGAGTGAGGGGACAGGGACAGGGTCCCCAGGGCTGTCCCCTGTGGTCCCCAAGGGGCTGGGACCGCTGCCATGCTCTGGTGGCACTGGGGCCAAGCTCCTGGGGAACAGTTCCCTGTGATCTCCTGCACGCCTTTGTTTTCACACCGAAATGGATTTGGGGAGGCTCCTTCTGCCCTTCCCCACTCCTTCCCTGGATCTGCAGAGCATGGAGCAGGGCAGGAGCTTTCCCTGCAATGGAATCTGTATGGCCGGAGCCTGTAGGCAGAAGGTTTGGGAAATCCAGCACTGCAGGATCCCAAATCTTGGCCCCACAGCCTCACAGCAGCGCTGGGCTGGAAGGACTCTGCGCATTAGCAGCGCTTCCCGAGGGTGATTTTTGGGAACTTTGCTCCGAGGAGACCTGCCCAGCTCGGTCCCCAGCAGCCCCTGAGGCCCGGCTGACCATTCCCAAGCAATCCGAAGGTTTTCCCTCTCGCTGTGTCTCCCCGGTGCCGCGGCCATAATCCCTGCTGTGCTGCTCTTCCCTCTCCCCGCAGATAATCCTCCCTCTGGAGTGGTTTCCTCTGAACAAGCCCAGCGCTGGGGATTATTTCCACATGGCCTACAACGTTATCACACCCTTTCTCCTGCTGAAGGTAAACCTGGAAATGCTCCTGGTTTGTTTTTTTTTTAACGTTCCCGGCTGCAAAATGCAGTTTTGTACAGGTTCCGAGGTTTTTGGGCTGGTGGTTATTCCCAAACTCCTGCCAGTGAGGAAGGGTTCCCCACTCCAGTTAGGATTTGGGATTGCACCCTTTAAGGAGCGCCTCAATACCCCTGAATATCCAAAGAAAATCCCTTCCCCACGGAATTCCTAACCCTAACCCTTCCCCTTGGAATTCTGGCTGCAGGAGCAGTCAGAGCCCTTCTCCCAAACGATATTTTTGGGGCAACATCCATCCTTGCCTTAGCAGACAGCTGGAAGTAGGCTAGATTTTCTAAATTGTTCAGAGCTTAATTACACTTGGTCTTTGACATTGGAATTGTGTCTGGAGCTGGAATTTATCCAGCTCCAGCTGCCAACCTCTGGATCCCATAAACCATTTATGGGTATAGCCTGTCAAAGCATTAGGAATCTTTTCCTATTAAATACTTAGGAGAAAGCAATTACAAATGCATTTTAACCTTCATTAGCTAGGAACTGAATTATGGCCTGCGCTGGAAATGATTAAATTCTTTAAATTCCGGGAGATTTGAAAGGCTGGTGGGGAAAAAGGGAATATCTGCGGTGCTTTGGGAAGCTGCCCCTGCCCAGGTGATTCCTGCAGCCTGGGGGCTCAGCTTGCACCAAGGGCAAACCATGGAAAAATCCCAATTGTTATTCAGGGAGCGTTTCCCTGGCCCAGCGTCCCCTCCAAGGACGTGTCCCACCCTCCTTTCCATCAGAGCCACCCAGGACCTTGTGCTCTCCTTGTCCTCCGTGACTCCGGCGCCGTTCGTGCGGCAGTTCCCGGGAAAGGGAAAGTTAAGCCTCAAAATTAAATACAAATAAGGAGCTTTGGCCTGGTTGGGGAGGGCAAAGCTGATTTAGGGACGGGGGGGCCTGGCTGATCCCGGGGCTGGGACAATCCCAACCCAGCCTTGGGGTGTCCTGCAGAGCTGGAACCCCTGGGGCTGGGATTGGGCTCTGGAGCTCTGCCCTGCTTTGCTTTTCCTTCCCCAATCCCTGCTCTGTTCCTGTGGAGCTCCTTCCCAAATTCCTGCTCCCATTCTAAGGTTGAGTGTGGAGCCCTTTCCCAAATTCCTGTTCCGAGGCTGAATGGGGAGCTCCTTCCCAAATTCCTGCTCTGTTCCTGTGGAACTCCTTCCCAAATTTCTGCTGCCATTCCAAGGCTGAGTGTGAAGCTGCTTCCCAAATTCCTGTTCTGTTCCAAGGCAGAGTGTGGAGCTGCTTCCCAAATTCCTGTTCCTGTTCCTGTGGAGCTCCTTCCCAAATTCCTGTTCCTGTAGAGCTCCTTCCCAAGTCTCTGCTCCATTCCTGTGGAGCTCCTTCCCCAATCCCTGCTCCATTCCTGTGGAGCTCCTTCCCCAATCCCTGCTCCATTCCTGTGGAGCTCCTTCCCAAGTTCCTGCTCTGTTCCTGTGGAGCTCCTTCCCCAATCCCTGCTCCGTTCCTGTGGAGCTCCTTCCCCAATCCCTGCTCCGTTCGAGGCTGGGCCCAGCCCTGACTCAGCCTCCCGTGCTCGGGCGGCACAGGGAGTGCCCAGCCATGGCAGCAGTGCCTCAGAGTTGCCCCGACTGGTTCTGCAGGCTGTGGGTCAAGCACAGCTCATCCCTCGGGAGCACACACAGAGCTGAGCTCCATTCCATGGGCCAGGAAGCCAAAGAACCCCAAAACATTCTGGGAAATGCTCCCGGGGAGAACTCCGGGGTGTGGGGAGGGAGGGAAGGGAAGCTGTGCGGAGCTGAGCGTGCTGGAGGCTCTCCCACCACTGGAGGGCACATCCAGCCTTCCCTCCTCCCCAGAGCCAGAAAACCACAGCCTCCCTCCCTCCCTCCCTCCCTCCCTCCCTCCCTCCCCCGTGGGCTCTGCTCGTCCTGGGGAAGGATCCTGCGGGAGAGGAGCAGGAGCTGCCGTGCCCCCGCTCCTCCTCCTCCTCCTCCTCCTCACCCTGCCCGTGCCCCCAGCTCATCGAGAGGTCCCCCAAGACCCTGCCCAGGTCCATGGTCTACGTCAGCATCATCACCTTCGTCATGGGCGCCAGCATCCACCTGGTGGGCGACTCTGTCAACCACCGCCTCATCTTCAGCGGCTACCAGCACCACCTGTCCGTGCGCGAGAACCCCATCATCAGGAACCTCAAGCCCGAGACCCTGGTGAGAGCAGGGGGAGGAGGAATTACTCCTCAAAAATATCAGTTCTTGTTGGTTTAGTCCCCCTGGTTTAATCCCCGTGTCGTTGCAGATTGATTCCTTCGAGCTGCTCTACTACTACGATGAGTATTTGGGTCACTCCATGTGGTGAGTGAGCCCTGGGGGTCCAGGGCAGAGCTTGATGGGGGAAAACCTGAGCCCAGGCTGGCTGGGGGTGATGTTCTGCTGGCCAGGGGGTTAGGGTGGCTCCGGCCCTTGGGAAATCCCCTCTGGCTCGGGGTGTGTCTGGGGTGGGGCAGGGGTCGGGAGCTGTAGGGCTGGGGGGACAGCTTGGTGATTTCAGGGTGAGGAGAAGGTTCCTCCAGCTGTGCCCCAAAAACATCCCAAACAGACACCCCAAACACCTCAAAAACACCCCAAACAAACACCCCAAACAAACACCCCAAACACCCCAAACAGACACCCCAAACACCCCAAACAGACACCCCAAACACCCCAAACAAACACCCCAAACACCCCAAACAAACACCCCAAAAACACCCCAAACAAACACCCCAAAAACACCCCAAACAGACACCCCAAACACCCCAAACAGACACCCCAAAAACACCCCAAACACACATCCCAAAAACACCCCAAACAGACACCCCAAACACCCCAAACAGACACCCCAAACACCCCAAACAAACACCCCAAAAACACCCCAAACACACATCCCAAAAACACCCCAAACAGACACCCCAAACACACACCCCAAACACCCCAAACACACACCCCAAACAAATACCCCAAACACCCCATAAACACCCCAAATACCCCAAACAAACACCCCAAACACACACCCCAAACAAATACCCCAAACAAACGCCCCAAACACCCCAAACACACACCCCAAAACCCCTGAGTGTGCCTTGATCCACCACTGGACAATCCTGAGGATGCTCAGGGCACAGGGGAATCTCTCCCCTCAGGCTTTCCTGGCTGGTTTGCTGTTCCTGGAGTGCTGGGGAGCGAGCAAACCCCATCTTTAAACCCCAAAAAGGCTCTCTGGGGTTAGGGAAATCATGGAAAACCCAAAAAAGGCTCTCTGGGGTTATGGAAATCATGGGAAACGCCATCTTTAAATCCCAGAAAGGCTCTGTGGGGTTATGGGAATCATGGAAAACCCCAACTTTAAATGCAAAAAAGGCTCTGTGGGGTTAGGGAAATCATGGAAAACCTCATCTTTAAACCCCAGAAAGGCTCTGTGGGGCTATGGGAATCATGGAAAACACCATCTTTAAACCCCAAAAAGGCTCTGGGGTTATGGAAAACCCCATCTTTAAACCCAAAAAGGCTCTGTGGGGCTATGGAAATCGTGTAAAACCCTATCTTTAAACCCCAAAAAGGCTCTGTGGGGCTATGGGAATCCCACCCCACATCCTGCGCTCCTGCAGCTCGGCTGGGACACAGCTCCCGGCAATGAATGGAGCAGCTGGAATTGTTTGGAGCCCAGCGTTTGCCCCACTCAGCAAATCCAGGCTTTTCCTGCCGGGATTGGGAATTCTGAGCCGCAGGAGCAGCCAGGACAAGGCCAGCCCCTCACCTTTGTTCCTGGAGCAGGAGATGCCGCAGGAGCTGCTCCTCTGGGGGGTGGGGTGGATTTGGGGGGGTTAGAGCCCCCAAATCCAGCGCCGGGAATTGCTGCTCCTCGCAGGTACATCCCGTTCTTCCTGATCCTCTTCATCTATTTCACCGGCTGCTTCACGCCCGCGGCCGAGCAGGGCAGGATGCCTGTGCCTGCCCTGCTGCTGATGGGGCCCAGCAGCCTCTACTACTGGTGAGTGCCTTCTGGCCCTGGCACGGGCAGGGAATGGCCTGGGAATGGGCAGGGAATGGCCTGGGAGTGCCCTGGGAGTGGCCTGGAAGTGCCCTGGGAGTGCCCTGGGAATGGCCTGGGAGTGCCCTGGGAGTGCCCTGGGAATGCCCTGGGAGTGCCCTGGGAGTGCCCTGGGGAATGCTCTGGGAATGGCCTGGGAATGGCCTGGGAGTGCCCTGGGAATGGCCTGGGGAATGCTCTGGGAATGGCCTGGGGAATGGCCTGGGAATGGCCTGGGGAATGGCCTGGGAATGGCCTGGGAGTGCCCTGGGAATGGCCTGGGGAATGCTCTGGGAATGGCCTGGGGAATGGCCTGGGAAATGCTCTGGGAATGGCCTGGGAATGCTCTGGGAATGGCCTGGGGAATGGCCTGGGAATGGCCTGGGAATGCTCTGGGAATGGCCTGGGAATGGCCGGGGAATGGCCTGGGGAATGGCCTGGGGAATGGCCTGGGGAATGGCCTGGGGAATGGCCGGGGAATGGCCTGGGAATGGCCTGGGAATGTCTTGGGGATGGCCTGGGGAATGGCCTGGGAATGGGCAGGGAATGCTCTGGGAATGGCCTGGGGAATGGCCTGGGAATGCCCTGGGAATGGCCTGGGGAATGGCCTGGGGAATGGGCAGGGAATGGCCTGGGAATGGCCTGGGAATGCTGTGGAAATGCCCTGGAAATGCTCCAGGAATGGCCTGGGAATGCCCAAAGAATGCCCCTGGGAATGCCCCGGGAATGCTCTGGGAATGCCCTGGGAATGTTCCAGGAATGCCCTGGGAATGACCCGGGAACATCCCAGGAACGCTCCACGAATGCCCCCAAAATGCCCCAGGAATGCCCTGGGAATGCTCTGGGAATGCCACGGGAATGCCCTGGGAATGTCACAGAAATGCCCTGGGAATGCCACGGGAATTCTCCAGGAATACCCTGGGAATGCTGCTGATCCCGGGAATGTTGCTGATCCCGGGGAAGCTGGGAATGCTGCTGCTCCTGGGAAAGTTGGGAATGCTGCTGCTCCTGGGAATGCTGCAGCTCCTGGGAATGTTGCTGCTCCCAGGAACGCTGCTGCTCCTGGGAATGCTGCAGCTCCCAGGAACGCTGCTGCTCCCAGGATCACAGCAGGCGTTTCCCTCGCAGGTACCTGGTGACCGAGGGCCAGATCTTCATCCTGTACATCTTCACCTTCTTCGCCATGATGGCTCTGGTGATGCACCAGAAGCGCAAGGGGCTGGTGCTGGACAGCAATGGCCTCTTCCTCTTCTACTCCTTCATCATCGCCCTGCTCCTCATCGCAGCCTGGGTGGCCTGGCTGTGGAACGACAAAATCCTCAGGAAGAAATACCCCGGAGTGATCTACATCCCCGAGCCCTGGGCCTTTTACACCCTGCACTTGAACAACCTCCACGCTGCGAAGGAAAGTTTCTAAGTTTTGATACTTCAGAGGGGTTTGGAAGGGGGTGGGGAGGGGGGACAACAAAAAAAAAACCAAAAAGAAATCTAGTTTTTGTAATGTAGATTAATGTATTTCAAATAAATTCCTGACCGATGGTAGCTGCAGGAGGTGCTGTGTGATGGCTACACCCGGGCGGGGAGGGGAGTTCCCAAAAACCAAATCCCAAAAAAAGGGGTTCAGTTTGACACCTCACGGCCAGGATTGGGGCGGGGGCAGCTTCCCTGTGTTTGCCCTCACGATTCCACAATTCCCAGCTCCGTGCTGGGCTTCCTCAGGTGCTTTGGGCAGCACTGAATGGCCTCCTGCCCCTGGTGAGACCCCACATTCCATCAGCACCCACGGAGCATCCCGGCTGGGAACGGGAAGGGTTTCCCGGGAATCTCCTGCCCCTCCCTGCCCTGCACGGAGCTGGGGCTGCTCCTCCCACGAGGAGAAAACACGGGAGGGGCTGAGCTGCCCTGCCCTGGATCCACGCTTGGATCCTCTCCCTGCCCTGGATCCGCACTCGGATCTGCTCTTGGATCCGCACTTGGATCTGCTCTTGGATCCACTCCCTGCCCTGGATCCGCACTTGGATCTGCTCTTGGAGCCACACTTGGATCTGCTCTTGGAGCCACTCCCTGCCTTGGATCCACAATTGAATCTGCTCTTGGATCCACTCCCTGCCTTGGAGCCACAATTGGATCCTCTCCCTGCTTTGGTTCCACAGTTGGATCTGCTCTTGGATCCTCTCCCTGCCCTGGATCCGCACTTGGATCCGATCCCTGTGTCCCCAGGGAGCCCTCCCGGGGCTCAGCCCTCTCTGCTGAGGGCAGGAATGGGGCAGGAGAGGCCAATTCCCCATAAAACAGCCCCAAAATCCATCAGCCAGGGGGTCAACTCCAGGGGTCTGTGCACCAAAACCTTCAGTTCTCACTCAGAAGAGCCAATTCCCCACAAACAGCCCCAAAATCCATCAGGCAGGGGCTGAACTCCAGGGGTCTGTGCCCCAGCACCTCCTGCTCTCGCAAAAGGGCAAATTCCCCATAAAACAACCCAAAATCCATCAGGCAGGGGGTGAGCTCTGGCAATCTCTGCCCCAGTACCTTCAGCTGTTACAAAAGGGCAAATTCCCCACAAACAGCCCCAAAATCCGTCAGGTGAACTCCAGGGGACTGTGCACCAAAACCTTCAGCTCTCACTCAGAAGAGCCAATTCCCCACAAAACAACCCAAAATCCATCAGCCAGGGGGTGAACTCCGGGATCTCTGCCCCAGTACCTTCAGCTGCTACAAAAGGGCAAATTCCCCACAAACAGCCCCAAAATCCATCACACGGAGGGTGAGCTCCAGGGATCTGTGCACCAGCACCTTCAGCTCTCGCTCAGAAGAGCCAATTCCCTACAAAACAGCCCCAAAATCCATCAGGTGAACTCCAGGGGTCTGTGCACCAACACCTTCAGCTCTCCCTGAGGAGTGAGAATTGCTCAGAATTCCCCACAGACAGCCCCAGGGGAGCACCAGGGAGGGCATGGTGCTGACCCCTGGGTGCTGACCCCTGGGTGCTGACCCCTGGGACCCTCAGCCCCACGCGGTGTGTGCCAGAGCCCCATGAGCCACGGCCCTGGCGGCAGAAGGGAAAAACTCTCAGTGAAACACAGAATAAAACCACTGGGGAGCAGCTCAGCAACTCACGGGGTTCCTGCCGCGATGTGGCATGGGAAGGGTCCAGGCTGTGTCAATATTCTGTCCTTGGGGCAGGATCCTCACCAGGCCTCGCACCTCGAGGGTTCTCCATCCCCTCGGGGTGTTAAATCCTGATAAAAAAAACCTCAGACACCGGAGAGATTTTAACCTGCCTCAAAAAGCCCTTCTGGGCTCTGCCGTGCTCCCAGGGGCACATCCAGAGCCTGTTCCCTGCAGAGCCCCAAATCCTCCTCACCTTTCCCCAGAGACAATTCCCCCAGGGCTGCATTTTCTCCTCTCCCAGCGGCAAAGCTCAGCTCTTCGGGATTATCAAACCAGCGTGGCCCCAAACAGCCCCAAAGACAATCCCGAGCCGGGCCAAGCTGGGAAGATCCCTTTTCCCTTCCCTTTTCCCTTGTCCCTTTTTTCCCCTTTTCCTTTTTCCCCTTTTCTTTTCCCTTTCCCTTTTACCTTTTCCCTTTTCCCTTTTTTCCCCTTTTCCCTTTCCCTTTTCCCTTTTTTCCCCTTTTCTCCTTTCTCTTTTCCCTTTTCCCTTTCCCTTTCCCTTTGGCGGTGGGGTCAGCGCTGTGCTGGGGCAGGCTGGGAAGATCCCTTTTCCCTTTGCCCTTTCCCCTTTCCCCTTTTCCTTTTTGCATTTTCCCTTTTCCCTTTTCCTTGTCCCCGTGCCAGTGGGGCCAGCGCTGTGCCAGGCCAGGCTGGGAGGATCCCTTTTCCCTTTTCCCCTTTCCCATTTCCCTTTTCTTTTCCCTTTTCCCATTTCCCTTTTCTTTTCCCTTTTCCTTTCCCTTTTCCCTTTTTTCCCTATTTTTCCCTTTTTCTCCCTTTTCCCCGTGGCGGCGGTGCCGGTGCCGGTGCCGTGCCGGGCCGGGCTGGGAAGATCCTTTTCCCTTTTCCCCTGTCGCTGTCCCCGTGGCGGCGGTGCCGGTGCCGGTGCCGCGCCGGGCAGGGCTGGGTTGGGAAGATCCTTTTTCCCTTTTTCCCTGTCGCTGTCCCCGAGGCGGTGCCGGGCTGGGTTGGGAAGATCCTTTTTCCCTTTTTTCCCTGTCGCTGTCCCCGTGGCGGTGCCGGGCCGGGTTGGGAAGATCCTTTTCCCTTTTCCCTTTTTTCCCTGTCGCTGTCCCCTGGCGGTGCCGGGCCGGGTTGGGAAGATCCTTTTTCCTTTTCCCTTTTTCCCTGTCGCTGTCCCCTGGCGGTGCCGGGCCGGGCCGGGCTGGGAAGGTCCCTTTTCCCTTTTTTCCCTGTCGCTGTCCCCGTGGCGGTGCCGGTACCGTTCCGGGCCGGGCTGGGAAGATCCTTTTCCCGTTTCCCCTGTCGCTGTCCCCTGGCGGTGCCGGGCCGGGCTGGGAAGGTCCCTTATCCCTTTTCTTTTCCCTTTTCCCTTCCCTTTTCCCCCTTCTCCTTTCCCTGTCCCTGTCGCTGTCCCCTGGCGGTGCCGGGCTGGGTTGGGAAGGTCCCTTTTCCCTTTTTCCCTGTCGCTGTCCCCTGGCGGTGCCGGGCCAGGCTGGGAAGGTCCCTTTTCCCTTTTTTCCCTGTCGCTGTCCCCGTGGCGGTGCCGGTGCCGTTCCGGGCTGGGCTGTGAAGATCCCTTTTCCCTTTTTCCCTGTCGCTGTCCCCTGGCGGTGCCGGGCCGGGCCGGGCTGGGAAGGTCCCTTTTCCCTTTTCCCCTGTCGCTGTCCCCTGGCGGTGCCGGGCGGCTCAGGTCTCCATGGCAGCGCTGTATTTATTACCGCGGGGCCGCCTCCGCCCGGGGCCGCGGACTTTAGCCTTTAATCAGCCGCGAAGGGACGGCAGCGCTGCCACCCTGCCCGGAGCCCCAGAGCGCGGATTGTCCCCAACGCCATGGTGAGTGACGCGCTGCGGGACAGTGCCACCCTCGCCCTGCGCCCCTGCCCGCATTTTGAAGCTCTTCGCTTTTTCTCTCTCATTTTCTTCCCCCCGTTCCTGCTCCAGGCGAAGTTTCTGTCCCAGGATCAAATCAATGGTAGGTGCGGGCTGGTTCTGCCTCGGGGGTTAATTAGCGAGGTGGAATTTATGGGAAAAAGGCGTTTTTCCCCCAAAGTGGCTCAGTCTGGGCTCGTTCTCCCTCAGTCCCTCTGCCCTCGGCTCTCCCGGGATCTGCTCGCTGGGAAAACGAGAAATGGGAAACAAGAAATAAATGGGAAACAAGAAATAAATGGGAAACAAGAAATAAATGGGAAACAAGAAATAAATGGGAAACAAGAAATGGGAAATCTCCCCAATCCCGGTAAAATTTCGCACCCAAAAGCTCCCGCTCGCACCGGGAGCAGCAGAGCCTGAGCAGCGCCCCAGTCCCACCGGGACCGGAGATATTCAGCGCCGATCTCATTCCCGGAGGGTTTCGGTGCCATGGGAGAGAAGGAGGAGGAGGAGGAGGAGGAGGAGGAAGGAGGCGGCGCAGGGGCTCCGAGTTGCCGTTCTGGAGCAGGGGAGCCGTGCCTGGGGCTGGCATTGCTCCGGGAGCGGCCCAAGAAAGCTGAAATAAGAGTATTATTGCAAATCTGATAATCTGCAGCGCCCGGGGCTCAGCAGCGCCGCGGGATTGGCCCGGGGGGGAGCGAGGGGGCGGCCGGGCCGGGGGAGGCACCCCCGGGCACCCCCGGGCACCCCCGGACAGCGCTGGGGACGGCGGGGACAGGAACCGGGGGTGGCACCGAGCCAGGCGGGCTTTCCGAACCCGGAGCGGGGCGGGAGGGGCGGGCAGAGCTCCCAGCCTTATCTGGGTCAGCGGCGAGCCGGGCCCGGCCGCGGGAGGAGTGGGAAGGGCGAGCGGGATGGGAGAGGGAGAGCGGCAGAGCTCGGCACCCCCAGCTCCGGCAGCCCCTTCCCGTCAGCACCCCCCAAATCCGGCACCCCCAAATCCGGCACCCCCAGCTCCGGAATCCCCTTCCCCTCAGCACCCCCCAAATCTGGCATTCCCCAGCTCTGGAATCCCCTTCTCCTCACCATCCCCAGCTCCGGCACCCCCAGCTCCACAAACAGCCCCAAAAAATTCCCCGCAAACAGCCCCAAAATCCATCAGGCAGGGCCTGAGCTCCAGGGGTCTCTGCCCCAGTACCTTCAGCTCTCGCTCAGAAGAGCCAATTCCCTATAAAACAGCCCCAAAATCCATCCCCCAGCTCCGGAACCCCCTTCCCCTCAATATCCCCCAAATCCGGCATCCCCCAGCTCCGGAACCCCCTTCCCCTCAGCATCCCCAGCTCCGGCAGCCCCTTCCCCTCAGTATCCTCCAAAATCGGCATCCCTCAGCTCCACAAACAGCCCCCAAAAATTCCCCACAAACAGCCCCAAAATCCATCAGGCGGGGGCTGAGCTCCAGGGGTCTCTGCCCCAGTACCTTCAGCTCTCGCTCAGAAGAGCCAATTCCCTACAAAACAGCCCCAAAATCCATCCTCCAGCTCCGGTATCTCCTTCCCCTCAGCATCCCCCAAATCCGGAATCCCCCAGCTCCGGCAGCCCCCAGCTCCAGGTAAAATTCCCCACAAACAGCCCCAAACTGCATCAGGCAGGGGCTGAGCTCTCTGTCTCAGTACCTTCAGCTCTCGCTCAGAAGAGCCAATTCTCTACAAAACAGCCCCAAAATCTATCCCCTAACTCCTGTATCCCCTTCCCCTCAGCGCCCTCTCCACCCCCCGAAGGCAGGGAAAAGTTCTTCGGGAACAAAAAGCACTTTGGGAACAAAAAGCACTTTTGGAACAACCTCCTCCCGTTCCGCAGCCCTGCTCCCACCCCAGCCTCATTAGGCTGAGGGCCCCAATTAACTCAGCTCCTCCCGGGCTGGGTTTTAATTGCCGCCGGCGCTCCTCCCCCCCTGCCCAGCGCCCCTGGAAAGGTGACACCCCCGAGGTGACACCCCCGAGGCGACACCCCCGAGGCGACACTCGATCCCGGCTGGAGTTCCGCCAGCCCAGCTCAATGGGAGCGCCGCGGCAAAAGCGAGTTTTGGTTTTTAATTAGAGTTCAAGGAATGCTTCTCGCTGTACGACAAGAAGCAGAAGGGGAAGATCCGAGCCGCAGACCTGCTGGCCGTGATGCGCTGCCTCGGGGCCAGCCCCACGCCCGGAGAGGTGCAGAGACACCTGCACCTGCACAGGATCGGTGAGCCACAAAAACAGAGATTAAAGGAGAAAAATCCCGTTTTTCTGCAGTCGGGATGCTCCAGGCTGAACAGCGACCCAGAGCTGTCACCAAATCCATTGGGATGTGCTAAATGCAGCCTGTGGATTAAATTAGTGATGTTAAAATCCCAAAAGCTTCCAGAAAAGGGGGGACAAATGTATTAATGTGGATTTGGAGGGTGGGAAAGTGTCCGGGCCAGCCAGGAGAGGAACAAGAGCACAGGAAGAGGTTCAGCTGCAGATCTGGAGGGAAAATTCAAAGCAAAAATACCGAAGGGTCCTGAGATCAGGTGGGGGGGATTAAAAATTCAGGATCCAAGTTCAGAGCATGGATTTAACAAAGTTAGAAATGGGATATAAAACTCCATTTTAGGGGATATAAAAAGCCATTTTAGGGGATATAAAAACCCATTTAAAAGGTGGAGAAAAGCCCCCGGTTGTGGTGTGCCTGATCCAGGTCAGGGGCAGGGAAAGGAAACCTCAGAAAAGGGAAAAGAAACTTCAGGAAAGGGAAAAGAAACCCAAGGGAAGGGAAAAGAAACCCAAGGAAAGGGAAAAGGAACCTCAGGGAAGGGAAAAGGAACCCCAGGGTAGGGAAAAGAAACCCCAGGGTAGGGAAAAGAAACCCCAGGGTAGGGAAAAGAAAGCCCAGAAAGGGAAAAGAAACCTCTGGAAAGGGAAAAGAAACCTCAGGAAAGGGAAAATAAACCCAAGGAAAGGGAAAAGAAACCTCTGGAAAGGGAAAATAAACCCCAGGAAAGGGAAAATAAACCTCAGGAAAAGGAAAAGAAACCTCAGGAAAAAGAAAAGAAACCTCAGGAAAAGGAAAAGAAACCTCAGGAAAGGGAAAAGAAACCTCAGGAAAGGGAAAATAAACCCAAGGAAAGGGAAAAGAAACCTCAGGAAAAGGAAAAGAAACCTCAGGAAAAGAACACCCAGGAAAGGGAACTGGGGAAGAGGAGGGTGATGTTTAATCCTGGCCCCAGCCCATGAGCCGTTCCCAGAGGCTCTGCCCCTCGTTTCGCAGACAGGAACGCCGAGCTGGACTTCTCCACCTTCCTGAACATCATGTACCGGCAGCTGAAGCAGGAGGAGCCCGAGCAGGAGATCCTGCGCGCCCTGGCCATGATCGACCGCCACAAGAGAGGCACCGTGGCCGTGCCCGAGCTCCGCGCCAAGCTCACCCGCCTGGGCGAGAAGCTCTCCGAGGAGGAAGGTACCCGAAATTCCCACAGGGAAAACCCACCCTTCCTTCCTCCCTTCCTAAATTCCTTCCTAAATTCCCTCCTTCATTCCTTCCTAAATTCCTTCCTTCCTTCCTTCCTTCCTTCCTAAATTCCTAAATTCCTAAATTGTCTTAAATTCCTTCCTTCCTTCCTAAATTCCTTCCTAAATTCCTTCCTAAATTCCTTCTTAAATTTCTTCCTTCCTAAATTCCTTCCTAAATCCCTTCCTTCATTCCTTCCTTCCTAAATTCCTAAATTCCTAAATTGTCTTAAATTCCTTCCTTCCTTCCTAAATTCCTTCCTAAATTCCTTCCTAAATTCCTTCCTAAATTCCTTCCTAAATTCCTTCTTAAATTTCTTCCTTCCTAAATTCCTTCCTAAATCCCTTCCTTCATTCCTTCCTAAATTCCTAAATTTCTTCCTTCCTCCATTCCTTCCTAAATTCCTTCCTTCCTAAATTCCTTCCTAAATGCCTTCCTAAATTCTTTCTCAAATTCCTAAATTCCTTCCTAAATTCTTTCTCAAATTCTTAAATTCCTTCCTTCCTCAATTCCTTCCCTTCCTTCCTCCCTCCCTCCCTAAATTCCTAAATTCCTTCCTAAATTCCTTCTTAAATTCCTTCCTAAAATCCTTAAATTCCTCCCTCCCTCCCTCCCTCCCTCCCTCCCTCCCTCCCTCCCTCCCTCCCTCCCTCCCTCCCTCCCTCCCTCCCTCCCTCCCTCCATTCCTTCCTAAATTCCTTCCTTCATTCCTTCCTTCCTAAATTCCTAAATTTCTTCCTTTCTAAATTCCTTCCTTCCCAATTTCCCCTGCAGTCAAAGGCAGGACACAGTGAAGTTAAAACGAAAAAAAACCCCAAACCCATCCAGGACGTCAGAGGTTTGGCTCCAAGGGGCACAATAAACCCAAAATCCTGTTTGGACCAAAATCGTGAATCTTTTCCCCGTGGAGCCCAAAAGTTTGGATATTCTGCTCCACATGGAATTAAAATCCAATTCCATGAGCTGCAAACTCACCTGCCACCTCCACCTGAGCCCCGAGATTATTGCTAACAAAAACACCCCAAAATTCCAGAAAAAATCCTGCAGGGCTGCTTTTCCTCTGACCATCCCAAAATACATTCCAACATACCCCATCCTATTTTTTTTTAGGATAACAATATAAATTATAACGATATAACAATATTTCAGGATAACAAAAATAATATTTTCCTTTCTCCAGTCGATGACCTGCTGAGGGAAGCCAAAGTTGGCCCAAATGGAACCATCAAATATGAGGAATTTGTGCGTCGCATTTGCCTCCCCACGGTCGACTACTGAAGCTCAGAGTGAGGTTTGCTAGGAGCAGCACCTGGCAGGGTTTTCCTTCTGTTTTTCTGGTTTTTGGCTGGACTCAGGACCATCGTTTGCCTTTCAAAACTGCTTTTTTTGCCTTCATTTAGTGCTGACACTCCTCAGGCTCCCCCCGAGAAACAAAAGGTGAGCTCTTATTTCAATAAACTGAGTGGAATAACGCGTGTTGGGTTTAAGAAAATTATTTTTAAAGTGTTTAAATCCTGGGTTTGTGGCAGGAGGAACTCGTGGTCGAGGCCTCGTGGTTCTCCAGAAGTCACCGTGACCCAAAAGGGTTTGGTGGCACCACGTTCTGGGCTCCTGCCAAGGGAAAATAGGGCCGGGAAAATTCACCTTTTCCACACCAGGAAAAACAGGACCCAGGAAAATTAAATTCACCTTCTCCACACCAGGAAAAACCTTCCCGGGAAAATTCACCTTCTCCACACCAGGAAAAACAGGGCCGGGAAAATTCACCTTCTCCACACCACGAAAAGCATCCCCAGGGAAATTCACCTTCTCCACTTCAGGAAAAAAAGGGCAGGAAAATTCACCTTTTCCGCACCAGGAAAAGCCTCCCCAGTGAAATTCACCTTCTCCACACCAGGAAAAGCATCCCTAGGAAAATTAAATTCCCCTTTTCCACAGCAGGAAAAACCTTCCCAGGGAAATTCGTGTGCACACCCCACAGACACTCTGTGCACACCCCAAGGCGCACACCCCACAATTCCAGAGTGGGATCACAGCCCAGGCTGCCCAACAGTGCCCCGAAGGGCTGGAGCTGCTTGGGATTTGGGAATCCTTACCAGAGTCCATGGGAAGGTGGGAAAAGCAGCCGTGAGCAATCCCAAACTCCTGCAATCCCAAATCCCATCCACCCTGAGCAATCCCAAATGCCTACAGTCCCAAATCCCATCCGCTGTGAGCAATCCCAAATTTGTGAGCAATCCCAAATCCCTGCGATCCCAAATCCCATCCACCCTGAGCAATCCCAAATCCCATCCACCATGAGCAGTCCCAAACTCCTGTAATCCCAAATTTCTGCAGTCTCCCAAATGCCATCCACTGTGAGCAATCCCAAATTCGCGAGCAATCCCAAATTTCTGCAATCCCAAATTCCCATGCACCATGAGCAGTCCCAAGCTCCTGTGATCCCAAATCCCATCCGCCGTGAGCAATGCCAAATCCCATCTGCTGTGAGCAATCCCGAACTCCTGCAATCCCAAACTCCTGCAATCCCAAATTCCATCCACTGTGAGCAATCCGAAATTCGTGAGCAATCCCAAATTCGTGAGCAATCCCAAATTCCATCCGCCATGAGCAATCCCAAATTCCTGCAATTCCAAATTCGTGAGCAATCCCAAACTCCTGCAATCCCAAATTCCATCCACTGTGAGCAATCCCAAATTCGTGAGCAATCCTAAATTCGTGAGCAATCCCAAACTCCTGCAATCCCAAATTCCATCCACTGTGAGCAATCCTAAATTCGTGAGCAATCCCAAACTCCTGCAATCCCAAATCCCATCTGCTGTGAGCAATCCCAAATTCCTGCAATCCCAAATTTGTGAGCAATCCCAAATACCATCCACCGTGAGCAATCCCGAACTCCTGCAATCCCAAATTCCTGCAATCCCAAATCCCATCCTCTGTGAGCAATCCCAAATCCCATCCGCCACGGGCAATCCCAAACTCCTGCAATCCCAAATCCCATGCACCTCAAGCAATCCCAAATTCCTGCAATCCCAAATTCCATCCACCCTGAGCAATCCCACATCCCTGCAATCCCAAATTCCTGCAATCCCAAACTCCTGCAATCCCAAATCCCTGCAAACTCACATCCCATCCACCATGAGCAATCCCAAATTCGTGAGCAATCCCAAATCCCTGCAATCCCAAATCCCTGCAATCCCAAATCCCTGCAATCCCAAATTTGTGAGCAATCCCAAATCCCTGCAATCCCAAATTCGTGAGCAATCCCAAATCCCTGAGCAATCCCAAATCCCTGCAATCCCAAATTCGTGAGCAATCCCAAATCCCTGCAATCCCAAATTCGTGAGCAATCCCAAATTCCTGAGCAACCCCAAATCCCAGCCAGGCACTCCCCACTCCTGGGGAATCCAGGGCTCTCCCACCCCCAATTCTCCACGACGAGAGCTCTTCCTGCTGGAGGCTGAATCATTCCAAAATCAGACCGTTTCCAAAATAAGTCTTTCCCATTTTCTATCCTTTTATTTCCTTTGTAACTGACATTTAATAAATTATAAAATCGGTGTATGGTGAAATATATATATATATATCAGCCAGATATGTATGAAATACACATGCATGGGAAAAACTATGGAACTCACCTGGAACTCACACACACGGATCTATAAATACATATATACACACACATATACATATAAACACAAACAGGTCGTTTTCCAAAATTCAAGTCAACTATTCAGTGGCAGAGGGATGCTGTAAAAACACTAAAAACGATTTTGATGCCACATCATGTGAACCTTTCAAAGAACCATACGACTGATCATACAGCAATACCTAATGCTACTTGGATTAAAGATTTTTTTTTTGCTTTTTTTTGCTGTTTTTTTTTGAAATTTTTTCCTTTTTTTTTCTTTTTTTTTTTTTAATCAATGCAAGATTTATTTCTTTTTTTTTTTTTTTATTTTGAGACGACTTCATAGGCAAAAGGTGGCCCTTGTCAATGCTTGAAGCGACTATTTGCAATCAACAGTTTTTTTTTTGGACATGATAAATTCAGGCAAGAATCTGCTCATTTTAGTATTCCTTAACTCTCTTTCCTGATAAACTTGTAACCTGCACTTTCAACCAGTTATAAAAATATTTTTCACACCAGAGGAAATATTTACTCTCTCTGACATGGACTTTGGGACACAAGAGAATCACTTCCTTCCCTCCCCCTTTTTCTCTGACTTTTAAAGAATCTCCTGAAAAAAAAAACTGCATTCCAGCTATTTACACATTCCACTCCTCAAGGAGAATGGATCAGCCCAAATGACCCGGCAGTTCAAAGAAAAAAAATTTAAAAAAAAAATATTTTCCTATGTCATGCACAACCTAATGGGAAAAAAATTAAAAAAGAAGAAACCAGGAAGTAAATATGGCTTTAAAAAAAAAAAAAAAATCCAGGAAATCCAAGGATTTCCAAGGCCAAAGAGAGAAAAGTGAATTTTGAAAGCCACTGCCCTACGAGTCCTGGATAGGGAGCAAGGCTGGGCACGTGTGGGGTCTCCTGGGTGGGTTTGGAATATCTGAACATCTGAGCAGAGAGATGAACATCCAGGGGGTGGCTGAGCTGGAGCATCACAGACCATGCAGGAGGGGCCAGGGCTGTGCCAGGGCTGTGCCAGGGCTGAGCCGAGCCAGGGCTGAGCCAGGACTGTGCCAGGGCTGAGCCAGGGCTGAGCCGAGCCAGGGCTGAGCCAGGACTGAGCCACGGCTGAGCCAGGGCTGAGCCAGGCAGGGCTGAGCCAGGGCTGAGCCAGGGCTGAGCCAGGCAGGGCTGAGCCAGGGCTGAGCCAGGGCTGAGCCAGGCAGGGCTGAGCCAGGGCTGAGCCAGGGCTGGACTGTGCCAGGGCTGAGCTGTGCTAGGGCTGAGCCAGGGCTGAGCCAGGGCTGAGCTGAGCCAGGGCTGAGCCAGGGCTGAGCTGAGCCAGGGCTGAGCCAGGGCTGAGCCACGGCTGAGCCACGGCTGAGCCAGGACTGAGCCACGGCTGAGCCAGGGCTGAGCTGAGCCAGGGCTGAGCAAGGGCTGAGCCAGGGCTGAGCTGTGCCAGGGCTGAGCTGAGCCAGGGCTGTGCCAGGGCTGAGCCAGGCAGGGCTGAGCCAGGGCTGAGCCACGGCTGAGCCACGGCTGAGCCAGGACTGTGCCAGGGCTGAGCCAGGGCTGAGCTGAGCCAGGGCTGAGCAAGGGCTGAGCCAGGGCTGAGCCAGGCAGGACTGTGCCAGGGCTGAGCTGAGCCAGGGCTGAGCCAGGCAGGGCTGAGCCAGGCAGGGCTGTGCCAGGGCTGAGCCAGGCAGGGCTGAGCCAGGGCTGAGCTAGGACTGAGCCAGGCAGGGCTGAGCCAGGGCTGAGCCAGGGCTGAGCCAGGGCTGAGCTGAGCCAGAGCTGTGCCAGGGCCGCCCCCAGGCACGGCTGGGGCACAGCACATGCAGCTCCACGGGGCTCAAGTGGCACACGCTCAGGATGGGATCTGCAGTTATCTGAGAGAGATTTCACACTCAGCTCTTGGGAACAAAGGCTGCAGCCCCAGCGCTGCTCGGGTTTGGGGCTCTGTGAGGGGTGCTCGGCTTTGGGGCTGTGTGAGCGCTGTTTGGGTTTGGGGCTCTGTGAGGGCTGTTTGGGTTTGGGGCTCTGTGAGGGGTGTTCGGGTTTGGGGCTGTGTGAGTGCTGCTCGGGTTTGGGGCTCCGTGAGGGGTGTTTGGGTTTGGGGCTCTGTGAGCCATGTTTGGGTTTGGGGCTGTGTGAGGGGTGCTTGGGTTTGGGGCTCTGTGCCTCACAAAGGCCCTGGCTCGCCCCACAGCCGTTCCCAAATCGAGGCTGGAGGGAGCCCAGCCCTGGGGAATAACCAAATGGTGGAATTATGGAATATTCCGAGTTGGGAGGGACCCACAGGGACCAGAGCTCACCCCAAAACCCTCCCTGGGCACCCCCAGAGCACTGTCCAAAGGCTCCCGGAGCTCTGGGAATGTGCCCAGCCCCTCTGGGGAAGAGCTGCTCCTGATTTCCAACCTGAGCCTCCCCTCGGCTCCGCGGCATTCCCCACGGGTGGGTCTGGAACATGACCTCAGCATGGAATTCCAAAGAACTGTCTGCATGGAGGGGCACAAGGAACCAGAAATGACAAAAAAATCCCAAAAAAGCCAAACCCACTCCTGACAGGCTCTGACTGCAAACAGAGCAGGGCCTGTTTCAGAATAAAATCTGCATTAAGATGGGATGGGGAATCAGATTCCACCACCTCGGGAGGGGAAAATCCCTCTCCCCCAAAAGCTTGAACTTCAGAAGTTGAGCTCTTTTCCTGTTTATGGAACTGTGAAGAAAATAATGCCATTTGTGTCCAAACCAGAGGGAAAAAAAAAAAAAAAAGAAAAAAAAGAAAAGAAACTCACATGACAAATGCACAGGTGTAAAATCTTCAGCATCCTTAAAAATGAACTGAAGCTCCTCGTTTTTGTTACTTTTTTTTTTCTCTTTTGTGTTTTTTTTTTCTTATTTTTACCAGCGAGGCCATCTTAGGTTTATATACAAAAGTAAAACTGAAAATAGACTTTTTTTTTTTTTGTTCTCTGTACACGTAAATTTTTTTTTTCCCCCTTTCTAAAAAAGGAAAAAAAAAACCACCTCGTCTTAACGTTTTTTTTTCTAACCAGAAAGGAAAACCAAGCACAAAGATTTCCTCCGTCCCACCCCCCACCAAAAAAAAAAAAAAAAAAAAGAAAGAAAAAAGAAAAAAAAAAGCTCAGTCCAAGGAGATAATATCTGGTATGATACCAAAGATTGAGGCCGTGTCCGTGCTGCTCCTGCTGGCCACGGGGTGCGCGTGGTTCTCGCGGAGGCTGTTGGAGGAGACCAGGCTGCTGTTGCTGCCGCTGCTGCTGCCGTTGGTGGCGGGCAGGGAGCTGCTGCCGCCCGCGTTCAGCTGCTCCAGGAACATCTGCGACGACGTGTAGGGGAAAAAGCGCGAGTGCAACAGGTCCTGATCGTCCGAGGCTGACACGGCGGCGGCGGCGGCGGCGAGGAGGGAGGTGTTGTAATGCTGGGGGGGAAGGAGTGAATTATTAAAGTGCAGATGGAGATCTAACATCGATATCCACCTGAGATGGACACAGACTCTCTAACTCGTTAAGGTTAGAGAGTGTATGTGATGCCTTTGAACATTTCTAGTTTTTTCTCTTCATGCACCTGTAACTTGCTGCAGTTTAGTGCTTCTCACAAAGTGCTAAAATGCTCTGTCCCAGCACCTTTAGCCAAAACAAGGCTCTCTGAACACAGATCCAAGGACAAATTCATTGCCTTGGGGCCTGAAAATATGTGAACAACTGTGAGATGGAGGGGGGCAGGCCTGGGGTGGTGAACATCATCACCTGAGGGTGAAATTGGAGAATTAAGGGCCAATGTGCTAATGGACAGAACTTGTAAAAGGTGAAGGGCTCGTGACCCAGGGCCCATTTTGGGTGCAGTCCCTGAGGGGACGTTCATTTGCCTGAACGGACCTTGAAGGCCTCGAATAAATTTGTCTGCATTTTATACTCCTGATTTGTTTTGGCTTCTCTTTTAGGCCTCAGTTTTGGCGACTCAGATGGGACAGGAGCAGTTGCCGTAGTCGGCCAGCAACATATGTTTATTTGAGCTGCAGGGAGAGCTCCCAAAGGTACAGCTCTGAAATAACAATGTAACACAGCACTTCTTTATCTGTCACAAAATACATATTTAGCATAAGCGCCTCCCATCCCCCGCTTCATATGGAAATTAGCAAAAAGTCATTAAGCACGCGCAGTTAATTGGGTCGGGGGTCATTAATTTGAGTCTGAGGGCTGCTTTTGAGGAAGTAAAATGAGTCTTCCTCAGTGTGACCTTCTTACTTTGTTAATTTTTGACAATACATGACCCTGGAAAACTCCCAATGCTCTCTTCTATTGAGAATTATTAAAATGCAGATACAGATCTAATATCGATATCCACCTGAGATGGACAGAGACTCTCTAACTCGTTAAGGTTAGAAAGTGTTTGTTTATTTGAGCTGCAGGGAGAGCTCCCAAAAGTACAGCTCTGAAATAACAATGCAACACAGAACTTATTTATCTATCAAAAAATACATATTTAGCATAAGCACCTCCCATCCCCCGCTTCGTATGGAAATTAGCAAAAAGTCATTAAGCATGCACAGTTAATTGGGTCGGGGGTCGTTCATTGAGTCTGAGGGCTGCTTGGGATGAAGTAAAATGAGTCTTCCTCAGTGTGACCTTCTTACTTCGTTGGTTTTGGCCAATTATTTGACCCTGGAAAGCTCCCAACGCTCTCTCCTATTGCATCTGGGCAAAATGTGTAACTGTCTAGGCTCTCCTTTGAACTTCTTTTCTTAAGATTATTAATTGTCCATTCTAAACACAACCAAATAAATATCAAATAATCAAAGGCTACTCTGCATTTAATCATTAATTTCTTTCTAACTGAGTTCTGCATCTTTTTCTATTCTAGTTGGTTTTAACAGAACTAACTTTAATCTAAAATCTCTACATTTAAGTGTCTAAAAGAAAACCCTGTGTTTCAGGAGGTTGGGCTTGGATTGGGGTCAGAGCAAGGGGAAAAGAAGAGTTTTTGGTGATTTTGTCACGTTAAAGCTTTGGGGGATTCTGGTTTTCATGGCAGCTCAGCTGGAGGAAGGGTGGAGGGAATTTTTAGCTCTGCGGCCAAAAAAAATTGGGAATGCTGGGGTTGAGTGAGAGCAAACAGCAGGGAATGGGATCAGGGCACCCAAAGTAGTAAAAATGGCAAGCAGCAGCACTTTTGGGGGGTTTTGGTTATCTCTTTGAAAAATTCCTCGGTGGTGAAATCCCCCAAATTCAGGAAAGGTTCTGCCAGCCCCCAGCAGTGAGTGAGGCACAGCAGTGACACTGCTGATCCCTGCTGGGGCAGGGCACAGTCCTGGGAATGGATTGTGGATGGAGCTAGGGCTGTCCCTATCCTCTCTGTGCACCCAAAGGCACAGCTGGAGCCACCAGAAATCCCATTTCAAATTCCCATTTCAAATTCCCTGAGGGACCTTCCCTCTCTGCGTCCCTCCCCACTGATGGAACACCCAGGCTGTCCCTCCAGCCTCACTCCCCAAAACTCCCCAAAAATCACCAGGGCAGCACTCCCTGCTTCACAATAATTCTCAGTAATTCCTGAGGATCAAGCCAGATTTCCTGAACCACAAATTCTACAGTGCAGGCTCTGCTCTTCATTAAGACAGAAAAGTTTCTTTCCACATTTAGTGTAATTTTCTGACACAGGAAGGGCAGGAAAGACATCCCAGCTCCCTTTTTTTGGAGGAGTGATGGAGCTGGACCTCCAGCCACGGCTGAGGATCATTCCAGAATAAAGTGGGATTAACCCCTGGCTCCCAAAATATTTATTTTCCTCCCCCCAAACCCACACCTGTGCCCAGACAATGCTCCTGTGTGCACAAACAAAGCTGCAGCCTCCCTGCTCCCACAGCAAATCCCCCCTGGAAAAAAGGACTTCATCCTCCCTGACTCACCTGATTGTCTCCTGACAGGAAAGGGAAGAAATCTAAACCTGTGAAGAGACAAAAAAGAAAATTAAGCTTCTCAAACAACAAAAAAAAGCACCTGTCCATTTTTCACCATTTATTTTAGAATAAAACCAGCACAACGCTGATGACACTTCAAATTCTGTTCACTACTGCAGATATTAACTATTTTTTAACATTTTATAATAAATATCAGTGCTTGGAGAGCTGCACAGGCCCGGGCAGGAGCTCACCTTGCAGGTCGTAAGGCATGGGTGTCATGTGGAATGGGTGCCTGTAGTCCTGGATGAGCGAGGTGTTGATGTAGCTGGACTCCACCGCAGGGAGGCTCGGGGTTCTGGACACGGGAGAGGCTTGGTGGGGCAAATTCAAAATGCTGCAAGGAAAGAGAGATTCGTCACGAGCACGAAGCACACCCCTGCTGATTGCTGTGCTGTGGCTGCACTGTTTTACAATCTTTCTGTTCTTTCTCACAGAGAATAAACTGCATTCTTTTACTTTCTTCATCTCTGTGTTTGGTATTAGGTGTTGTATAGCCGTGACCAGTGGTTTTAGGAGGTGGATTCTTTGCTGACCAATAGTTGCTAGGTTATTAATGGATATATAAAGAGGTTTCTTGTAAATAAAGTTCCCTTTTCGCCATCTTGGTTCGTCTGCCTGAATTCTCTCAGCTCAGCCTCTACACCCTCGGGGACTCTAAAGCCACACTGTGCCATCAGGGGTGCCTGTTGGCACATCTGACTCGAGTTTGAAATGCATTCTGAGCTCCCTGAGAGGTGTGCAGCCATTTCAGAGCTCCCCGTGAGCACCACACACCGCCCGAGATTCCTGCTCCCGAGATTCCTGCTCCCGAGATTTCTGCTCCCAGGATTCCTGCTCCTGAGATTCCTGCTCCCGAGATTCCTGCTCCCAGGATTTCTGCTCCTGAGATTTCTGCTCCTGAGATTTCTGCTCCCAGGATTTCTGCTCCCGAAATTCCTGCTCCCGAGATTTCTGCTCCTGAGATTCCTGCTCCTGAGATTTCTGCTCCTGAGATTCCTGCTCCCGAGATTCCTGCTCCCGAGATTTCTGCTCCCAGGATTTCTGCTCCTGAGATTTCTGCTCCCGAGATTCCTGCTCCCGAGATTCCTGCTCCCGAGATTCCTGCTCCCAGGATTTCTGCTCCTGAGATTTCTGCTCCTGAGATTTCTGCTCCCAGGATTTCTGCTCCCGAAATTCCTGCTCCCGAGATTTCTGCTCCTGAGATTCCTGCTCCTGAGATTCCTGCTCCTGAGATTCCTGCTCCTGAGATTTCTGCTCCCAGGATTCCTGCTCCTGAGATTCCTGCTCCCGAGATTCCTGCTCCCGAGATTTCTGCTCCTGAGATTCCTGCTCCTGAGATTCCTGCTCCCGAGATTTCTGCTCCCGAGATTTCTGCTCCCGAGATTTCTGCTCCCGAGATTTCTGCTCCTGAGATTCCTGCACCCGAGATTTCTGCTCCCGAGATTTCTGCTCCCGAGATTTCTGCTCCCAGGATTCCTGCTCCCAGGATTTCTGCTCCTGAGATTTCTGCTCCCAGGATTCCTGCTCCCAGGATTCCTGCTCCCAGGATTTCATCAGCAAAGCTCCCTCAGTCCAAGGCAGGTGAAGTTAGCAAGACAAGAGGGAAGCTGAGTCTCAAAGAGCACAAACTGATGGCTCTCCCAGGAAATGGCGCAGGGATCTCTGTAAATCTCTCACAGATATTCCCAGGAGGACAAGGCAGTCCTGCAGGAATGCTGACCCCCAGAGCCTGCAGGGATCTGTGACCCCCCAGCACGGACACCCCACAAGGCAAACCAGCTGCAGGCAGCAGAAAGGGCCCAGAGAGGTTTCCAGAGACCCCTGAGCAGTTCCACGGTGGAGCAGGACCCCTGGGGTCACCCCTGGGGTCACCCCTGGTTATCTGTGCAAACAGGAGCCATTCCCAGCCCCACTGCCCAGGGGGGTGCTGCTGGTGAACCCCACACCCCACACCCCACACCCCACACCCCACACCACACCATGGCCTCCCTGCTCTGCCCCAGGGGCTGCTTTTACATTTCTCTGTGCAAGAAAAACATTCCCAGATTGGTGAAAAGCACACTCCTAAGCCATCTTTGCACCATTTTACACTCGTTTTAAAAAACACAACAAAAATATTTGATTGTGACCCACTTAGAGCTGTGATTCCAACCCGAGGCCTCGTGACCTGGGAGCAAATCCATGAGGCTAAAGGAGACCATAACCCAGACATGGAACTTTCTAGAGACAATTCTGGGATTTATCTCTCCTCTCCACCTGCAGTGTGTGTTCCTCACCCCTTGTTGTTGATGGGAGACGCTGGGGATATGGAAGGACAGCTCCTCTTGGCAGAGGGCTCCTCCTCCTCCTCGTCCGAAGAGCTGTCGATGGTCAGGTCGATCACCTCCACCTTCTTGTTCTTGTTGGACTGCTGGTGGGAGGACACCTGGTGCTCCACGGAGGAGCTGATGCATCCTGCACAGAGGAAACACCAGAAACCACAATCAGATCATTACAAACCTCTAACTCCATTTCAAGACAGAAAAAATTACACGGTGTCGGTCATTTTTGAGTACCGTCAGCCCCAAAGAGGTGTTGCTCAATGAAATGATCTCATAAATGATTAATGCTGTAAATACACATTTAAAAATGAGCATTTGGAGAGGTTAAAGGAACATCAGTGATGCCTTTGAATATTTCTAGTTTTTTCCTCTTAATGCACCTGTAACTTGCTGCAGTTCTGTGCTTCTCACAAAGTGCTAAAATGCTCTGTTCCAGCACCTTTGGCCAAAACAAGGCTCTCTGAACACAGATCCAAGGACATATTCACTGCCTTGGGGCCTGAAAATATGTGAACAACTGTGAGATGGAGGGGGGCAGGCCTGGGTGTAGTTGCACTGTTTTAGAAATCTTTCTCTTCTTTCTCAGGGAGAACAGAGATAAGCTGCATTTTTGTATTTTCTTAATCTCTGTGTTTGGTGCTAGGTGTTGTATAGCTGTGCCCAATGGTTTTAGGAGGTGGATTCCCTGCTGACCAATAGTTGCTAGAATATTAATGGATATATAAAGAGGTTTTTGAAAATGAAGTTTCTCTCTTTGCCATCTTGGGTTCTCCTGCCTGCTTCCTCTGCCAGCTCCTGCGAACCTCGGGAAATCTAAACCAACGGCTGGGGTGGTGAACATCATCACCTGAGGGTGGCTGGAGAATTAGGGGTCAATATCTAATGGACAGAACTTGTAAAAGGTGAAGGGCTCGTGACCCAGAGCCCATTTTGGGTGTAGTCCCTGAGGGGGAACATTCATTTGCCCAATGTACCTTGAAGGCCTCGAATAAATTTGTTCACATGTAGTTGCACTGTTTTAGAAATCTTGCTCTTCTTTCTCAGGGAGAATAGAGATAAGCTGCATTCTTGTACTTTCTTAATCTCTGTATTTGGTATTAGGTGTGACCAATGGTTTTAGGAGGTGGATTCCCTGCTGACCAACAGTTGCTAGAATATTAATGGATATAGAAAGAAGTTTTTGTAAATAAAGTTCTCCTTTCGCCATCTTGGTTTCGTCTGCCTGCTTCTGCGAACCTTGGGAAATCTAAACCAACAGCTGGGGTGGTGAACATCATCACCTCAGGGTGCTCCTGGAGAATTAAGGACCAATGTGCTCATGGACAGTGTGGCTTTAGAGTCCCCGAGGGTGCAGAGGCTGAGCTGAGAGAATTCAGGCAGATGAACCAAGATGGTGAAAAGGGAAAGTTTATTTACAAGAAACCTCTTTTATATCCATTCATATTCCAGCAACTCTTGGTCAGCAAAGAATCCACCTCCTAAACCACTGGTCACAGCCAAATAACACCTAATGCCAAACACAGAGATGAAGAAAGTAAAAGAATGCAGTTTATTCTCTGTGAGAAAGAACAGAAAGATTCTAAAACAGTGCAACCACAGGACAGAACTTGTCAAAGGTGAAGGGCTCAGGACCCAGGGCCCATTTTGGGTGCAGTCCCTGAGGGGGACGTTCATTTGCCCGAATGGACCTTGAATAAATAATAAATAAATGAATAAATCTGTCCACATTTTATACTCCTGATTTGTTTTGGCTTCTCTTTTAGGCACCATCAGGACCGAGGGTCAGCCCTCCTGTCCTTCCACAGCCCAGCACTCACCATCGACGCCGTTGTAGGACGCGGTCACCTCCTGCACCTCCTTCTTGGACCTCATGGGCGCCCAGGATCCATCCTCCTTGAACTGGATCTCGTCACAGTCTGTACAGAACTTCAGGATCTCCATGAACAACCTGGCAGAAACACCCAGGATCAGTCCTAAAGAAGAGCTTTACCCCATTTTTCTTTCTTAGTCTGAATTTGGACTGATGTTTTTTGTTAAAAACAAAAGTTTTTGTTGTTCTGCCCTTCTCTCAGGTGCTTCCTCGATAGAAAGGAATCATTGGGGAAACGGAAGTAAATAAAGAAAAAAGAAAAAGAAATAAAGAAATTAAAATCTGCACATTTGTTTGGAAGCTCGGGGAGAGTAATCCTGCAGAGCTCGAGACGCAGAACTCTCCATTCCCAAAACAATTATGTGAATTAGAGTTTTTAAAAAAATTCTCCTCCTTATCCCCTCTGACAAAATTTAACTGAAGAATCCTCTCTCAAAGGGGTCCCTACAGATGAGGCTTTGAGAACTTGGATTTCCTGAAACTTCCTACAAATTCTGAGCATGGGAATCTCAATTTGCATCCTCTTCTCCCACAGGCACCTCCCAAACTTTGGGATCCTGGCACCACAGCAGTACCAGAGGAGTTCCAGCTCCTGACCAGGGCCCGTTCATGCTCTTGGGGATTTTGTTTGTTGTTTCATTAATTTTAGGGGGTTTTTTATATTCTGAGAGTATCCTCAGAAACCTCTACTTGTTCTCTATCACCCTTTTTGAAAAAAAAAAATCTCTTAAGAAATTCAAATGCAAACCCAGAAACATCCACTTGGGGTTTTTAGCTTTGCTTTTGGGATTTTAGTTTCTTTCATTAATTTTGGGCTTTTGTTTTTAATATTCTGAGAGTATCCTCAGAAACCTCTACTTGGTTCTCTTATCACCCTTTAAAAAAAAAATCCTCTCTTAAGAAATTCAACTGCAAACCCAGGAATACGCACTTGGGGTTTTTTCCCAGGGTTTTTAGCTTTGCTTTTGGGGTTTTTGTTTGGGATTTTTTTTTTAATATTGTGAGAGTATCCTCAGAAACTTCTACTTGTTCTCTTCCTTTATCACCAAATCCTCTCTTAAGAAATTCAAATGCAAACCCAGAAATACCCACTTGGATTTTTTTTTCCAGCGTTTTTAGCTTTGCTTTTGGGGATTTTGTTTGTTTCATTAATTTTGGGATTTTTTTTTAATATTCTGAGAGTATCCTCAGAAACCTCTTCCTTTATCACTCTTTTAAAAAAAAATCCTCTCTTAAGAAATTCAAATGCAAACCCAGAAATACGCACTTGGGGTTTTTTTCCCCAGGGTTTTTAGCTTTGCTTTTGGGGTTTTTGTTTCATTAATTTGGGGATTTTTTTTTAAATATTCTGAGAGTATCCTCAGAAACCTCTACTCGTTCTCTTTCTTTATCACCCTTTAAAAAAAAAAAAAAAATCCTCTCTTAAGAAATTCAAATGCAAACCCAGAAATACCCACTTGGGGTTTTTTCCCATGGTTTTTAGCTTTGCTTTTGGGATTTTTGCTTCATTAATTTTGGGATTTTTTTTAATTTTCTGAGAGTATCCTCAGAAACCTCTACTTGGTTCTCTTATCACCCTTTAAAAAAAAAATCCTCTCTTAAGAAATTCAAATGCAAACCCAGAAACACCCACTTGGCAGAGCCCAGTGAGAGATTTTTTTTTTTTTTTTTTTTTTTTTTTTGCAAGTAGGCAGTAGCATGGAATCAATCTCTGTGTCACCTTCTACAGATAGCAACTCCCCGAGTGTGAAATTGTACATGGAATTGTGCAGGAATTGTGCAGCACTCGGAGGGGCAGCAGGATTTATTTCTCTGCCTCTTATCAGCTCTGCCACCTTCCTGCAGCTGCTCCATTAAAAGAAAATGTTTGCACCTCAGAATTCAGCACTGAGTGGAGCACGGAGTGGGGAAAGAAGTGTTTGCAGCAGGACAGCTCAGGAATTTGCTGAGGATTTGATGGAATTGATCTTTTTGTTAGCGATTTGAATAGTTTGAGGAGCACGGGTGAGAGGGAGCTGGTCAGGAATTCTTCACCAGGAGCAGGGAGATGAAAAAAAGGAGGGAATCACCCCAATTCTGGGCAGGAGGAACACCCTGGCTCAGATTTAGGCTCTGCAGCAGCAGGGAAATGAAAAAAGAGGGGAATCACCCCAATTCTGGGCAGGAGGGACAGCCCTGGCTCTGATTGTAGCTTTGCAGCAGCAGAGAGATGCAAAAAGGAGGGAATCACCCCAATTCCAGCAAGGAGGAGCAGTCCTGACTCTGATTTTTTCAGCAGCAGGGAAATGATAAAAGGAGGGGAATCACCCCAATTCCAGCAGGAGGGACAGCCCTGACTCTGATTTAAACCCTGCAGCAGCAGAGAAATGAAAAAAGGAGGGAATCACCCCAATTCCAGCAGGAGGAACACCCTGGCTCAGATTTAGGCTTTGCAGCAGCAGGGAAATGATAAAAGGAGGGAATCACCCCAATTCCAGCAGGAGGAACAGCCCTGGCTCTGACTTAGGCTTTGCAGCAGAGAAATGAAGAAAGGAGGGAATCACCCCAATTCCAGCAAGGAGGGACAGCCCTGACTCTGATTTAAACCCTGCAGCAGCAGAGAAATGAAAAAAGCAGGGGAATCACCCCAATTCCAGCAGGACAAACAGCCCTGGCTCTGACTTAGGCTTTGCAGCAGCAGGGAAATGAAAAAAGAGGGGAATCACCCCAATTCTGGGCAGGAGGAGCAGCCCTGGCTCTGATTGTAGCTTTGCAGCAGCAGAGAGATGCAAAAAGGAGAGGAATCACCCCAATTGCAGCAGGAGGAGCAGCCCTGGCTCTGATTGTAGCTTTGCAGCAGCAGAGAGATGCAAAAAGGAGAGGAATTACCCCAATTCCAGCAGGAGGAACACCCTGGCTCAGATTTAGGCTTTGCAGCAGCAGGGAAATGATAAAAGGAGAGGAATCACCCCAATTGCAGCAGGAGGAGCAGCCCTGGCTCAGATTTAGGCTTTGCAGCAGCAGAGAGATGCAAAAAGGAGAGGAATTACCCCAATTCCAGCAAGAGGAGCAGCCCTGGCTCAGATTTAGGCTTTGCAGCAGCAGGGAAATGATAAAAGGAGAGGAATCACCCCAATTGCAGCAGGAGGAGCAGCCCTGGCTCAGATTTAGGCTTTGCAGCAGCAGAGAGATGCAAAAAGGAGAGGAATTACCCCAATTCCAGCAAGAGGAGCAGCCCTGGCTCAGATTTAGGCTTTGCAGCAGCAGGGATATAATAAAAGGAGGGGAATCACCCCAATTCCTGCAGGAGGAGCAGCCCTGGCTCAGATTTAGGCTTTGCAGCAGCAGAGAGATGCAAAAAGGGGAGGAATCACCCCAACTGCAGCAGGAGGAGCAGCCCTGGCTCTGATCTCAGCCCTGCTCACCCGTCGATGATGAGGTGCTCGTAGGGAGCCTTCTTGTCACACACGGGGCACACCCAGGTTGGCTTCTTCTCGTTCATCTGGATGTAGAGAGTGGCGTCGAAGCACTGCAGGTGCGAGCAGGTCAGGGCCCTGCAGGGGATGGTCAGGCGCATCTTGCCCAGCTGGGAGAGAAAAAAAAAAAAAAAAAAAAAAAAATCAGGATTTTATTGCCTTGGTATTAAACTAAGCAACAAGTCAGGCTGAGTTTGATCCAGAAAGAAATCTGAGAAATCTGAGTCGTGATTAAACCATGTCATGTTCACGCTTGTCTCCTTTCTGCATGTTTGAAATGGTATAAAAGTGAATAAAAATCACGTTTTGAAGTATATTTGATGGAGGGAACTGAAAAATATATCCTGCTTGTAACAAAATGCAGAGCCCGCTGAGCACCTGTGAATACCACTGTCCTGGATGGACCAAAAATCAAATTATGCATGTTTGAAATGGTATAAAAGTAAATAAAAGTCAAATTCTGAAGTATATTTGATGGAAGGAACTGAAGAATACATCCTGCAATATTCCTGTAACAAAACACAGAGCCCACTGAGCACCTGTGAATACCAAGGTCCTGGATGGACCAAAAACTGAAGTATGCATGTCTGAAGTGGCATAAAAGTAAATAAAAATCACATTTTGAAGTGTATTTGATGGAGGGAACTGAAAAATATATCCTGCTTGTAACAAAATGCAGAGCCCACTGAGCACCTGTGAATACCAGTGTCCTGGATGAACCAAAAACAGAATTATGCGTGTTTGAAGTGGCATAGAAATAAATAAAAATCAAATTCTGAAGTATATTTGGTCGAGAGAACTGAAGAATGCATCCTGCCATATTCCTGTAACAAAACGCAGAGCCCACTGAGCACCTGTGAATACCACTGTCCTGGATGGACCAAAACCAGAATTATGCATGTCTGAAGTGGCATAAAAGTAAATAAAAATCACATATTGAAATATATTTGATGGAGGGAACTGAATCCTGCCATATTCCTGTAACAAAATGCAGAGCCCACTGAGCACCTGTGAATATCAGCATCCTGGATGGACCAAAAACAGAATTATGGATGTCTGAAGTGGCATAAAAGCAAATAAAAATCACATTTTGAAGTATATTTGATGGAGGGAACTGAATCCTGCCATATTCCTGTAACAAAACGCAGAGCCCACTGAGCACCTGTGAATACCACTGTCCTGCATGGACCAAAAATCGAATTATGCTTCACTACCATGAACATATCATCACACTGGATGGAAAGCAGACAGTGAAAGCAATTCCATCTCAATCTGAAATAAAAATCTCACAAAAGCCAAGCAGTTGATTGTGGCCAACGCTGACGCTGCACTTCAGGAGGGGCTTGGAGTGACCACACCAAAGGTGAGAAGAACAACAGCCAAACGAGATTTTCACATGAAAAAAGCACCAAGCAGTAACTCCTGGAGAGCTGCTGGGGCTGAGCGCTCGGAGCTGTGTCTGAGGCACTGAAACCCCCGGAGCTGATCCCAGCAGTGCAGGAGCCATGCCACAGGATGGCACCACAATATCCCCGAACCCAGAGAGCCTCAGAACAAAGGCTCCTCTCACAGGCGCCGCTTCCTCCGTGCCGGTGACCGATGACGGGTTTTATTTATTTCTTTTTATTTATTTATTTGTATTTATCCCCTGGGAGCAGAAACCCCTCCGCCCCGTTCCGTGGTGTCACTGCTGTCCCTTCCCCTGGCTCGGGGTGGCTGTCCCCAGTCCCCAGCAGGTCCCAGGGGGCACAGAAGTGCCCGGGGAGCTCAGGTGGCACAGCCCCAGCCCTGGCAGGGCAGGAGGTGCTCGGTGCTCTTGGCACCCCCAGCCCAAACCCCCAGCTCCATCCCAGCTCAGCTCACAGCCCCAGCGCTGTCTGTCAGGAATTCTCAGCTCCCAGATGGAGAGGCGATGGCTCTTCTGTGCTTT
Organism: Acanthiza pusilla; assembly: GCA_036630365.1. Classification (NCBI taxonomy): domain Eukaryota; kingdom Metazoa; phylum Chordata; class Aves; order Passeriformes; family Acanthizidae; genus Acanthiza; species Acanthiza pusilla. Next base: position 19,382,495 of record JAXCHO010000004.1, on the reverse strand, counting down.
GGGCACAGTCCCCAGCTCAGGGAGCAGCCGAGGGACAACCTGGATGCTTCAGGAGAGAAAGAAGAAGGTGGAGGACAGGTGCTGCAGCAAGGACACCAAACCCATCTCCCGAGGGGAAAAGCAGATTGAAAATCAGGAAGGTTTTCCCAAGGTTTTGGAACCAAACCTGAGCCCCTGGCTTGCCTGAGATGGGGTTTAACCACCCTCAGTGCTAACAAGTCGATGCTCTTTTCCTGTTTTTGGCACTGAACCTCCTGGAGCAGCTCTGCCACAATGTCAGAAGTGACAAAAAAAGCAGGGATGAATCCCAACTTTGGAAAAGCTGCATTTCCCAGCGCTGGGATGTTTGATTCCTGCCTGCTGGCAGCCAAAAAAGCACGGCATTAATTCCTTTTACAAGCACATGAAACATTTCTGTCTTTTCCTGCTAAAAAACAGCAGTTCAGGATTTGTAAACAAAGCTGCAAAAAGCTGCAGTAAACCCCTGGATCTGGAATTTTTCTGCAGTTAAATATTTGGTGCGGCTGCAGGGTCCAGGGATTTATTTATTTGTACTTCCAGGGGGAAAAGGAACAGAAATTGGAGTGTCCTCCTGGGCCTGCAGGATCCTGGATGGATTCAGGCTAAGGGGAATTTTCTCTCCATGGTCTCAGAGGCTAAAAAAAGCCCAGAAATAATCCAAAACAAACTCCAAGGAAGATGTGAGCAGCGCTGAGGGCAAAATTAAGATTATAAAGACTAAATCCACCACCCTGGTTGATTTTCCTGGATATTCACAGCCAGGAGAGGGGAGAGCAGCAGCTCCCCACGGCCAGAGTGGTGCAAAGTTCTTTAATTTTCCATCCTGAAGGAGAAAAAAGTGGGAAAAAGGGAACCTAAAAGCACTGCAGAAGGATTTTATCAGTGATGGAGGCAATCAGGACACACAGAAAATTCCCATGGAATGGTCTGTGAAACAACACTTTGACAAAGCAAATAAACCGAAGCAAGAATCCGTAATTCCAGCAGGTGCACAGAGATTAATTTAAACGAATTAATTAATACTTCAGTGACATGGCAAATGTGACATGGAAGTGACAGGGTTTTGAGGTTATCAGTTATGAGGTTTTAACTCTACAGGTCAGGGTTTTATTGGGAAAATGCAATCCTTGGATCTTTCCTACAGATTAATTTTCTCTTCCTTGTGCATTCCTTAGCTAGAACCAATGTTGATTCAAAGAAAGGAATAAAACTGAAGATCGTGGCAATATCACATTTAAAAATCTTCAGGAACACAAATATATATAAAAAGGAACCACTAAGTTATTTGTGCTTTTTGTGAAGCAAAGCTTACACCTCTAGAAGTTCACCTTCTTTCAGAATATATCAAAGAACTTGAAAAATAACTTCAGTTTTGCAGGAATCAAGTCAGGTTTTCTTGTTTAGGTTTTAAAACTGAGAATTTCGTGTCAAAGCTTGAGCAGATTGAGGCAAAGCAGGAAACAGATGTATCCTTAATCTTGACAAGAATTTCAATAGCTGCGCTGCAATGAAGGGACTCTGTCAATCAATACAAAACCCAAGGGTTCTGAAGGTGCCCTGAGCCTGAAATGAGCCCCAAAGACCTAAAGAAGTGCACATTTACCACTGAAAACACAGGTATCAGTTTGGCTAAAAAACAATTATTAGGTCAAGGTACATCCCTGCCATTTCCACGTTCATTGGAATTATTTTCTCTCCCTTCAGATTGGATCAAAACATTTTGTTTGGACAACCTCCAGGACGCTGCTTTGTTTTTAAATTCGGATTATTAAATATTAAATTTGCACACCCCAAATTTCAGATGCAAGGTGCTCAATAACCCTTGGGCTGCTCTGAAAATCAGATTTTCCCCCAGGGAGGTTTGATCAGCCCCAGCCCCACACTCAGCCGAGGCAGTGACAGACTGAAATGTATGCTTACATATATTTTGAGTACCATTTCCAAGCTAATGGAACACTCCTTTCCCCCAGGGGTTTATCACAATTTTGAGCACAGAGACAGAGAATTGCAGCTGCTCTCCATCCCCACCGAGTTAAACCAGGTGAACACGAGGGAACCTCTCCCACACAGCCCAGAATGTTTCCATCAGGATAAAAATCAACTTACTGGACACAGCAGGGACACTCGTAGGCTGGTTGTTGCTATTTCGCTGTCTGGATCAGCAGTTAGCTTCTCTTTAACTGGTGTTTGAAAGAAAAAAAGGTTTTTTTAGGTTCATTGCAAGCGTGAATTGGGTGATAAAGAAATCTAAACGAAGTCTGGAATGGTGTGGTGAACTCTGAATTCAAGAGCCCTAGAAAATGGATTTATCAACTCCTTTACATGCAGCTTTGAACTTGGCCATTATTTATTATCTATGGACAGATGAGCCACACTAATTTCACTCCTCAAATTGTTAAATTTGTTCACAGCTCTCACATGGACAAGCACCACCACAAACCCCCCAAATCCTCAGTGAGCAATCTGTGACTTAAAATTGAGAAGCCAACTGAGCAGGAGGAAGTCAGAAGCACCCTGAGAAAAATCTGAGTTTTAAATAACTGCAGTGAGACACCAAAGCCTTTCACTTTAGAGCCTTTCACCCTCTGTTTCCATTGACAAGGCCTGCTTTAAAGGCAGTCACTGGCAAAATGAACGAGTCAGTCCCATTTTATTCCTGCTCTAAGAACAGAATCTACACCTTCACTCTCACCTTGTACACACAGAGTGCCTGAAACTCCAATTTCTGTGCATTTAAACCAAACTGCACCAGCACAAGTTAATGCCCAGCACTATGGGCATTATTATTATTTCCTGCTGGCCTCATTTCTCCCCTTGTGGAGGAGGCACAGCTCTTATCTGAGCATTAAAATCAGCAATCAGATGCTGCCATTTCCCCCTCCCCGAACACCAAACCCACACCACCAACTTGCACCAAGCTGCTGTCAGAGAACACAGAGAGGCAGCAAACCTCCCCCTGGGGTGAGGAGGGGGCTGGGAGGAGCTCTGGCCTCCTCTGAGGCTCCCCCAGCCGTGCCAAGGGAGCCCAGGCTGTGTCCATGGAGCTGTTCCTGCCCAGCAGGCAGGTCCAGGAGAGCCTGAATGGTCACTGCTCTGTGCAAATACAGTTGTGCCATTCTGCAGAAACAAAGCCAGGATGGCTGAGCTCAAAGAGATTCTCTTGCATTTTTCCCCTGACAGTGTCAACAGGGTTCCTGGACTGGCTCCTAGTGCAAACAAAGGCTCTGAGTCTTTGAATTGGAACCGAATACAAAGAGCAGCACTATCACATTCCCAAACCCCAGAGGACTGTAGGAAGTCCAGAGCTCACTTAGCACAGTCCCAATTCCAAAAGTGCCTCTCCAGCAGGGATTTTTTTCCCTTTCTGCACACGTACTCAGCGCTCTGGAGTGGTCTGGGTTCCGGATTCCCTTGGCCCGCAACCGCTGCAGGAGCACCGTGGAGGAGAGCTGCTTCACCAGGTACACTGCCATGGAATAGTTCTGCAAAAAAACCACAGAAACACCGTCAGGGACACAGGGGGGCACTTTGTTACGGGACTGAAGGGTTTCTGATGGGGCAGAGCTCTCAGAGAAACCCTGCAGGAAGTTCACAGGGTTGGAGTTTCACACAACAAAAGCTTCGCTCAGACTGAGCTGCAAACCGAGCCTCTGAAACTTCTGGAAGGTCTGCATCTATGTCACAACATGCAGCCCACCCCTCCCAGCAGAGCAGTTTTACATGGAGAACTGTAAATTCAGTGCATTGGATTTTCCATGGATGATGTTCAGCACTGCACGTGGCACTGTATTTAATTTTTTATGGAAAATGTTCAGCACTGCACTGGTCAGTGCATTTAATTTTCTATGGATAATGTTCAGCACTGCACTGGTCAGTGCATTTAATTTTCTATGGATAATGTTCAGCACTGCACTGGTCAGTGCATTTAATTCTCTATGGATGATGTTCAGCACTGCACTCGTGTCAATCATTTAAGGAAAGCTGTCAGGTCAAATATGATCAGAACTTTTTTCTTTTTTTTTTTTTTTTCCCCCTAAAAAAACCTTGTTTTGGTTTTGAAATAGGAGAATAAAAAGCAATGCTTCTTCAAAAGATGCAGCATCTGCACTATCTGTTCCTCGCTCTGGAAGCACTGGTCATCTTTATCTTCTTTCTGAAATTTCTGAAGCTCTCCTTTTGCTTATAATCCCCAAAAAATCAGGTTATAAATGTCTTCCTAAAAATGTGATTCGGCAGCAGCACCTCTCAAGTCCCAGAATGGAAAGGACCATATTTGCGTTCTCTCATTAGGGTACATCAATTATTTTTTGATTTAAACGTTGGCTAAACCTGTAGCTGCATTCATGCAATTTAAATTGAAAAATGAAAGGCTTCCCCCAGCAACTGCCCCACGTTTCCACTTTTAAAAAATCCATGCAATTGCGACATCTCCCACCCTTTATTTGGGATGCCACCAGCATCTGAAGGCAGGATTTCAGTGATATATCTCACCACAAAATCACACAAATTGAAACAGCATCAGAAACACCACAGTTTAAATATTTCATTCTCACAACGAATGCTCCTCACATCGTTAAAAACCACTACTGCCTTAACTTGTTTGTTTAATGCCTCAATTAGGAGAGAAGTTAGAAAAATGCTAATTAACGTTGTGAAATTATTTACCGACAGCTTGAATCTACAAAGGCAGCGACTTGCCCAAGGCATCTTGTGCAGAAGGCTCTTGGAACAGATTGTGGAGAAATGACAGTGAGGGCTCCAGCAAAGGTGGGGAGCACCAGTTGGGACCTGCGGCTGATCCTTGTGGGGAGAGGGGAACTTGGATTTTGGGCTACAAGGCACTGCCAACAGCAAATATTTCTCTGTGAAATATTATTTTTCCCATTTCTCTGTGGAAGTCTCAAAGGGTGACTTTAGGAAGGATTGCAGGGTCCCAGGATGGTTTGGGAAGGGATCTGAAAGGATTTCCCACTGCGCCCTGCCATGGACCAGGCTGCTCCAGCCCTGGACACCTCTGGGATCTAACGTTTATCTAAGCCAGAACTTACCCAAAATGATCTTTATAAATGAAATACTGTCCAGGCTGAGCACCAGCCAGTGCACAGGAGATTAACTCCATCCTGGGGCACTTCCTGCCCCTGAATCCTGAGCTCTGAACCCCTCAGAGCAATATCCAAGATCCACACACCTGCACGAGGCACTTCAAACCCAAGCAGGCTGAGCTTTAACTGCTCATTTCTGCTACCTGCAGTTCTCATTAGACAAAAGAGGATTTTTTTACAAAAATCACTCAGCCATCCTTTATCCCATCATCTGAACGGAGATTGTTTTCCGCTCCACAAGAAATCCATGGTGAAACACCATCCTGATGTTTTATAACTGCCTATTGTGGCTGAGTGGAGCGTAAGCATTTTTCAGGAATCCCAGCCTTTGCACGCTGACAAATTCTTGGCCAAGGTTTCACCTCAGGACAATTCTGGGCACTTCTGAAAACAGGATGGGGGCAGTGGCAGCAGCACACGGTGCCTCTGGAATGCCCACCCAGCAGCTTTGCTGCCAGCTCTGGGAGCAGCTCGGGAATTCATGGGCTGATTTATTGGAGGCAGGTTTTGCAGCATGTTCCAGATTTAATGAGTCCAGCGGAACATCAGCAATTTTCGTGACCGTCTCCCCACAGACACAAAAAAGGGATAAAACCACGAGGTTTTCAATCTGAAGGATGGGGAGAGCAGTGGGGAGAAGAGAAATGTGGGAAAGGCCCAGAGATCAGCGGGGTTTTGCTGTTTTCTGTCCACGCTCGCAGCTCCAAAGGGGCTCTGTGCCGAGTGTCACCCACCCCTTGCAGACCCAGCCAAGCTCTGTCACGTCCCGGAAGTCAGAAGAGCTTCAAAGCCTGAAGTTTGGCCAAATCAACAAACAAAAGGCTTCGAGGATGCCTTGATCTCTTAATCTGGGCCCTCCCTGAGTCACGCAGATGGGTGGGGGTGAGGAGAGGGAGATCCCACCCCAAACCTGAGGGAGCACACCCTGTCTGCCTGGCATAGCGGAATTCCAGCTGAACAGGGATGTGAAATATTCCAGGGGTAAGAAATATTCCAGCTGAACAGGGGTATGAAATATTCCAGAGGTATGAAATATTCCAGCTGAACAGGGATACAAAATATTCCAGCTGAACAGGGATACAAAATATTCCAGCTGAACAGGGATATGAAATATTCCAGCTGAACAGGGATATGAAATATTCCAGCTGAACAGGGATATGAAATATTCCAGCTGAACAGGGGTATGAAATATTCCAGAGGTATGAAATATTCCAGCTGAACAGGGATACAAAATATTCCAGCTGAACAGGGATATGAAATATTCCAGAGGTATGAAATATTCCAGCTGAACAGGGATACAAAATATTCCAGCTGAACAGGGATATGAAATATTCCAGTTGAACATGGATATGAAATATTCCAGTTGAACATGGATATGAAATATTCCAGTTGAACAGGGGTATGAAATATTCCAGCTGAACAGGGGTATGAAATATTCCAGCTGAACAGGGGTATGAAATATTCCCAGGGTATGAAATATTCCCACGGTATGAAATATTCCAGGGTATGAAATATTCCAGGGTATGAAATATTCCCACGGTATGAAATATTCCAGGGTATGAAATATTCCAGCTGAACAGGGATATGAAATATTCCAGGGGTATGAAATATTCCAGGGGTAAGAAATATTCCAGGGGTAAGAAATATTCCAGGGTATGAAATATTCCAGGGGTATGAAATATTCCAGGGGTATGAAATATTCCAGGGTATGAAATATTCCAGGGTATGAAATATTCCAGGGGTATGAAATATTCCAGGGGTATGAAATATTCCAGGGGTATGAAATATTCCAGGGTATGAAATATTCCAGGGTATGAAATATTCCAGGGGTATGAAATATTCCAGGGGAATGAAATATTCCAGGGGTATGAAATATTCCAGGGGAATGAAATATTCCAGGGGTATGAAATATTCCAGGGTATGAAATATTCCAGGGGTATGAAATATTCCAGGGGTATGAAATATTCCAGGGGTATGAAATATTCCAGGGGTATGAAATATTCCAGGGGTATGAAATATTCCAGGGGTATGAAATATTCCAGGGTAAGAAATATTCCAGGGGTAAGAAATATTCCAGGGGTATGAACTACTCCAGTTAAACTGCAGCTACAAGGATTTTCTGCCCCCCACTTGTCCCTCAGAGGTAAAGGAGAGTGCAGGGATGCCCAGGCACTCACTCTGCCGATCTCTGCCGTCCAGGACACCACGATGGTGTTGGGGACCGTGGTGGACAGGCGCACGAGTGAGGTAATGTTGATTGGTCGGCTGGGGCGCTTTGGTTCCACTCCGTTTTTGGTTGGTGGCAGGTAGCCCTGGAAATCAAAGGATTTCATCTCTCAGGAACAAGGATTCCACGGTGCTTTTGCCTTCTGACCCTCCCACCACAAGGCAATACACCCTGAGCAGGCTCTGGGTTGAATTCAGAGAGGAAAGGATCAATCAAACATAGAATATTTCACAAGCTCCTACTCCTTATAGGAACCCAAAATCCTAACCCTGCCCATGGAATATTAAAAGGAACTTTGCCACCTCTCCTGTCTCAGCAAAACTAAACAAAAGAACTAAACTTTGGCCTGGAGGTCCCAAAATTCAATCCTTTTTCCTCTGCCCATGTTAGTATCACATTACTAAATATGGGATCTTGAGAAGGAGTTTCTAATTTCCATCTTGAACTTTTTATTCATTCAAATGCTCCATGATATGGAAACAGAGGCAGGGATAAGTTTTCAGGCTGATTTCCGGCAGGTAATTCCTGATAATGCCATCCCAAAATGTGAACATCGTACTTACTGGAAGGCTGCATGGTTTCCCATTGACTTTCACACACAGATTGGGTGGGAAGTGATCTTCTTGTGGACAACTGGTTTCTGACAAACAAAACCTGAAAGCAAAGAGGGTTTTTTGATTTCAACATTGGCTAAACCTGCAGCTGCATTCATGCAATTTAAGTTGAAAAATGAAAGGCTTCCCCCAGCAACTGCCCCACGTTTCCTTTTAAAAAAATCCATGTAATTATGACATCTCCCATGCTTTATTTGGCATGTATCCTGTATTTGGGATGCCATCATCTTTCACTTTTAAAGCAATTCTGAGATCATCTCTTCCTAGAAGGAATTGTTTTTCCACTGAGCTGTGAAATCATGACAAATCCTGCTAAACACAGTCCCCGAGTGATGTCATTCAAAGCCCCCAAAATGACAGTGGTTCAGGCTGTGGGTTCCTCCTCAGGTTCCTGGAATTCCTCAGCCTGACCCATTCCCTCAGGCAGGTTCCTGTTACAGCAGCCAATCCCAATTTCTTCCCTGCCTTTCTTCCAGCCTGACCTCTCCAAGGTGTCCCAAATGGCATTCTGCACTGTCCCAGCTGCAGCCCAGGCAGGAACCCTCAGCCCTCCGAAGTTGGATTTCTTTATTTCAGTTCCCAGAGGCATTCATTCCTGCTACTGGACCCCAGCACAACACACCCTTCCTGCTCCGGGGCCAGCGCAGGGACAATGGTGTCCCCAGGAGCAGCAGGAGCCTCTCAGCTCCCCTGGAGCCTTCCAGGAGCAGCAGGAACCTCTCAGCTCCTCTGGAGCCTTCCAGGAGCAGCAGGAGCCTCTCAGCTCCCCTGGAGCCTTCCAGGAGCAGCAGGAACCTCTCAGCTCCTCTGGAGCCTTCCAGGAGCAGCAGGAGCCTCTCAGCTCCTCTGGAACCTTCCAGGAGCAGCAGGAGCCTCTCAGCTCCCCTGGACCCCACCCACGGCCATGTCCCACCAGGGTCTGGAGAATCAGATAATCCACCTGGATCACCAACCCAAAGGGGGAGCTGCCCTCTGTCCCTTTTTACCTCATTCCCTCCTCATCCCCTGCTCCATCCCACCCCACCTGCCTGATATAGAGGATTTAATCAATTTATCACACACCTGCCAAACCCTCCAAACTAACCAGGACATTCCCCTGCTCCATCCCACCCCACCTGCTGATACAGAGGATTTAATCAATTTATCTATCATACACCTGCCAAAACATCCAAACTAACCAGGAGATTCCCCTGCTCCAATCCCACCCCACCTGCTGATATAGAGGATTTATCAATTTGTGATACACCTGACAAAACCTCCGAACTAACCAGGAGATTCCCCTGCTCCATCAACCCCACCTGCCTGATACAGAGGATTTAATCAATTTATCATACACCTGCCAAAACCTCCAAACTAACCAGGAGATTCTCCTGCTCCATCAACCCTACCTGCCTGATATAGAGGATTTAATCAATTTATCATACACCTGCCAAAATCTCCAAACTAACCAGGAGATTCCCCTGCTCCATCCCACCCCACCTGTCTGATATAGAGGATTTAATCAATTTATCATACACCTGCCAAACCCTCCAAACTAACCAGGAGATTCCCCTGCTCCATCCCACCCCACCTGCTGATATAGAGGATTTAATCAATTTATCATACACCTGCCAAACCCTCCAAACTAACCAGGCTGGAGATTCCCCTGCTCCATTTCACCTGCTGATATAGAGGATTTAATCAATTTATCATACACCTGCCAAACCCTCCAAACTAACCAGGAGATTCCCCTGCTCCAATCCCACCCCACCTGCTGATATAGAGGATTTATCAATTTGTGATACACCTGACAAAACCTCCGAACTAACCAGGAGATTCCCCTGCTCCATCAACCCTACCTGCCTGATATAGAGGATTTAATCAATTTATCATACACCTGCCAAAACCTCCAAACTAACCAGGCTGGAGATTCCCCTGCTCCAATCCAACCTGCCTGATATAGAGGATTTAATCAATTTATCACACATCTGCCAAAACCTCCAACCCAACCAAGCTGGAGATTCCCAAAGTGGTGCCTGGCAGTGCCCAAAGCAGCAGATTTTGGAATGCCCATGGAATGCTGTGCTTGGCATCCCTGCCAGGAAAAACCCTTCCTGACTGGAGATTCTGAAGGTCAGACCCCCATGGAATGACAGACGTGGAGTTAGAGGAAGGAGGATTCACTGACAAGAAAACCAACCAGGATGAGGCTCTTTTCCATGCAGGAATTCCCACTCTGGTGGGTAAGATATGACTAATAAATCCTAAAAACCAACAGCACCCCAGGCAATAAAATACCTACCTTAGCTGGACCTGTACTGTGAAGTCACATTTGGTCCCAGAAATATCCCTGGAAACAACAGAGCAGGGGTTAAAATACACTGCTTTTCACAAGAGATTCCTCAGTATTGCAATACAGATTCCTCAGGAGTTTGCTGGAAGTTCAATTTATGGAAAACACTTTTGTTTTTACACAAAGAAGTAAAATACGCACTGTCTGGTATATATAATGAATATATAAAAATATATAATGTATATATATAAATATAAACACACATATAAATAAATATATATATATAAAAATATCTATATAAATACATATATATATATTTACCAAAAAAGAAAAAAATATATATATATATATAAAAATAAAGCACCACACTTTGCTGCTCCTGCTCAAACCAGCACTCTCGAGATGTATTAAAAGTGATTAAAAAAGAGCTTTTACTTTGCAATAAAAAGATAAATTCTCACCTGACCTGTACATTTTCCCTTTTTTTTGAGGAATATAAAGGAAGTTCTGAGGGGTCACTATGAAGTCCCACCATTATGGTGAATGAACACAGAAATTGGGGGTGAGGAAAGGCTGCAGGGAGCAGAGCTGTGGGTTTGGAGAGAGCTTTACCTCTACCCCCCCCAGAATTGGGGCTGAATTCTCTCCTCCTCACCCTCCTGCTCCCCAGGGAGAGAGAAGGAATCCCCAACTCCTTGGGGTGATTTGTTTGGATTTCAGGGCGGTGAATGAACACAGAAATTGGTGGCGAGGAAAGGCTGCAGGAAGCAGAGCTGTGGGTTTGGAGAGAGCTTTACCTCCAGGGAAACCCCCCAGAATCGGGGCTGAACTCTCTCCTCCTCACCCTCACCCTCCCCAGGGACAGGGAAGGAACCCCCCAACTGATTGGGGTGATTTTTTGGATTTCAGGGCGGTGAATGAACACAGAATGGTGAATGAACACACAAATTGGTGGCGAGGAAGGGCTGCAGGAAGCAGAGCCATGGGTTTGGAGAGAGCTTTACCTCTACCCCCCCAGAAGTGAGGCTGAATTCTCTCCTCCTCACCCTCCTGCTCCCCAGGGACAGGGAAGGAACCCCCCAGCTCCTTGGGGTGATTTTTTGGATTCCAGGGCTCCCCACTCACATGGAACTGCTGATCTGCTGCACTTGCTGCGGCGTCAGCGCGAAGGCAAAGCAGGTCTCTCGAAATCTCTGACTGTTATCTGAGGCTGCAAAGAACACAGAGCGTCAGAGCAGCCAAGACAATCAGGAAATAATTCAATCAAGGCCTGCATCTATAACACACATTTTTATGGCACTGGGAGACACATCTGTTTCTCTGAACGGCTTTGGAGCCAATGAGAAAGTTGCCATTGAAACCCTCCTGTAAATAAAAATACAATGAACAAACTTTATGTGCCTATAAAGTGTACATTAAAATAGGGATGCAGATAACAGCGAAGCTGAGGCAAATCAAGGCTTTTTATCACTGTAATTTAATGTCAATTGTGCTCTGATATGAAATAAAAAGGAATCCTTAGGACTTCTCATCAATCAGATTTTTATTTCCCTCGATGCACCAGATTGTGGCTTGGCCTGTGAAAGTTCACAGAGGGGCTGAGCACAGCACATGGAGCATCTCACATTTCACTGGATATTTTATGGACTCAAATCCACCAAATATATCTGTAATAAGCCAAGAACTCGTGAGATCTGCAACTATAAAATCTGATTTTAAAGTTCTTCCACTCCAGAACCAACTGAACACTGCTCAAGAGTGAACGTTCCTGCTGGAAATCAATGTTAAATATCTCTAAAATTGTGCTTTCGGCTCAAACACAGCCCTGCCCAGGGCCACTGCAGCCATGAAAATGGTTTTTTAAAATAATAAATGAGAAGAAAGCAGCATCTCCCCGGAGAGCTGCTCCACACACTCACCAACACTCACTGAAGTGCAAGCTACAAGGAGCTTTTCATTCAATCAAACCATTATTATTCTTCATAATTTTATATCATAATTTACTTGTTTTATTAATGATTATTCTTTGTTAATAATGCATTGTTTATTTTTCTTAATAATTTTAGATAATAATTTATTATTGTTTATTCTATTAATTATTATTATCCTTTATTTGAAATTATTATTCTCAATAATTTTATAAGGCTCTGAACAAGCACCTCGTGCACCGAACACTCGATCAATTTACCATTTTTTGGTTTACTACAATGCACATCTTGACTCATCCCTGAGTGACAGCTGAGTGAGTATTTCAGGGTGAGACTTCAGCTATTTTGTTGAAAACAGCGTGTGGTAGGTTGGAACCAACAATAGCAAAGGCACTGCCTGAGTACAAATATTACCAAAATTACATTTCTATCTTTCAGTGCTCCAAAATCCTTCCATTTATTCCTTTATTTGCAGTTGCTCCCGAGCTGGATGAGCAGGGGAAAAGGAATGTAAAGTTGCTGTTTGTAACGACACAGGGAATCTTTGAAAAAGCATTAAGTTTTTTATAAAATTTGTTCGATTTTTAAATGCATACATTTCCTCTCAGGCAGCCCTGCCAGCACAACGTCTGCAGGAAACACAAACACAATGTATACAATTAACAATGAAAATCTGCTCTCCCATTTGCTCTTTGAGAGAATCTGACACCTATTTTGAGCTATAAATGGAAAGATCACAATTACAAACTCGAATTAACAAAAGCTGAATTGGCAAAGCTAATGCACTGCCGAGCAATGAGGGAATTCCAGTTATTATTTCCTAGTTTTCCGTGCCCTGATCTGCTGGGTTGATTTTTCTCCCAGGTAATATTTGCTTTAGCCTGGAAATTGTCAACTTTGGTTTTATTAGAAAAGTTCTGGAAGGTTTTTATGAACTTCAGCACCTTTAATTAAAAACTGCTGAACATTTAACTAATGCTACCTTCATTTAAAGCTTAATTATGCAGAGAAGTCAAGCAGCAGCTACCCAAATTCTAACCCCACATTTCCCAGGCTTTTCCTTTTCCCCTGCCCCCCTCTGTGCTGGGTTTGCAGCATCTCCAGTTTAGGGAATCCAGCAGGGAATGGGCAAACTGGAGGAACTGGGAGTGGGTGCAGCAGGAAAACTGTGACCCAGTTTGGACCAAAGGCTCAAATTCAATCCTTTTTCCTCTGCTCGTGTAAATGCAAGACTTATTTTGTGATTTGAGAAGTGGGGCTTCAATTTCCATATTTGTGGAATCACAGAATTATTGAGGTTAGAAAATACCTTGAGGATCACCAGGTCCAGGTTTTGACTGAACTCCACCTTGTCCCCCAAATCCTAACTTCTGAACCCTTCCAGGGATGGTGATTCCACATTTCCCTGGGGAAGCTGTTTCAGTATTGAACCACTCTCCCAGGGAAGAAATTCCTCCTAATATCCAACTGCAGAATTGGTCAAATGAAAGCATTTCTACATTTCATCAGGAGAAAATGCAGAGTACATCCTCGGGTGCTGCCATGGGAACTTTCCCAACGCCAGCTGAGACAGAAACAGCCTCTGCTCCAATCAGAAACTAAATCAGAAGAGGCCTCTGGCATTTCTTCTTGAGATCTGGGGCTTTTTTCCTCTTTTCTGTGTCTTTTGTGCAGTTAATGCTGCATCCCCAAAGAGCAAGGAGCGGCAGGACAAGGGGTAAGGGGTTCGAACTGACAGGGAGTGGGGTCAGATGGGATATTGGGAAGGAATTGTTCCCTGGGAGGGTGGGGAGGGCTGAGATGGAATTCCCAGAGCAGCTGTGGCTGCCCCTGGAGCCCTGGAGGTGTCCAAGGCCAGGATGGAGCAGGCTGGGACAGTGGGAGGTGTCCCTGCCATGGGATGGAATGGGATACAGGGATGGATGGGATGGGATGGGATGGGATGGGATGGGATGGGATGGGATGGGATGGGATGGGATGGGATGGGATGGGATGGGGATGGGATGGGATCCATGGGATGGGATGGGATGAGGATTGGGATGGGATGGGATCCATGGGATGGGATCCATGGGATGGGATCCATGGGATGGGATGGGATCTATGGGATGGGATGGGATGGGATCCATGGGATGGGATCCATGGGATGGGATGGGATGGGATGGGATGGGATCCATGGGATGGGATCTATGGGATGGGATGGGATGGGATCCATGGGATGGGATCCATGGGATGGCATGGGATGGGATCCATGGGATGGGATCTATGGGATGGGATGGGATGGGATCCATGGGATGGGATCCATGGGATGGCATGGGATGGGATCCATGGGATGGGATGGGATCCATGGGATGGCATGGGATGGGATTTAGCCCTCCTGGAATTCCGTGCCGTGCCCGTGCCTCGCTAACCGTGAGCCCAACCCCAGAGCTGGCAGATCCCAGCCCCAGAGCTCCACCATTCCCTGCCCGAGAGCAGCCCTGCCGCCCCCAGCTCCCATCCTCACCGGGAGCGCCGCCAAACCGCCGAGAGGGAGGGAAGGCAAAACCTGCTCATTAGGCAAAGATGCTCCAAAAGCCAATCAAAATATTTCAAAACTCCTGACAGACTGAGCAGAGCAGAGCAGAGCAGAGCAGACAAGGAGCCACATTTAACCACAGCTGAGGCAGGGCCAGGCTCTGCCGCACTCCGAGGATCCAACTCTGCCCCTCGCGTGTGAGCTGGACTGAAAACGGAGATGAAATCTGAGTTTTCTTTGTGGCTTTCCCTAATCTTCTCCCTTATCATCTTTTGATGCCCAGATCTAGTCCTTCTAGATCTGCTTACCCTACAAATGAGGCATGAAAATGCCACCAAACCACATCAAGCAGAGCTCATTTAGCAGCTTTTCCATCCCATGCTCATCTCTGACTCTGGCTCCTCTGCTCCCAAACACTTTGAGATTTTCCAAGGCAGAGACGTTGGAAATTTGGAGTTTAAGAGTGCAGAAAAGCTGACAGATTTCTATTAATTCATCTGGTGTATCTGCTGTGTTTGAAACACCAAACAGATCCTGGCAAGCCAAGCACATAATTTACTTTCAAAGTTCGGAGGATGATTAAAACCAGAGACACGCAAATATATAGTTTTAGACAATAAAATCATTCTGATGGCTACAAACACAACCATGCCCTGCAAACAACCATGATTATTTAACAAAAGAAAGGTAAAAATAGATCTGCAATTGAAAACCAAGTGGATGAAAATAGAATTTCTAATCCAATAAAGCTGGAATCAAGCCAGGACAACACAGTTAATATGGACATTCTTCAGAAAGATGCCAGGAATGTTTTGGGGGGGTTGGGTCTGTTGATTTTTTTTTCCCCATAACTATGATTTATTAAATATTATAACATTTTCTTCAGCACTCTCCGAAGCTTGGAATAGTCAAGAGTGGTTTTCAGCTCTTCAGGTGCCCAACACACCCCAAAATGCCTAAAAAGTTAGTTTCTTCTCCCAAAATCTCCTTTTACTCATTCACTCTCGCCACCATTTCCTGAATTATTCCAGGCTTACCTCACTCCAGAACGATCCCAACAGCTCCAGGGATTGGGACAGATTAACTGAGGGACACAATTAGGCCTTGCTGGTTTGAAACTTTCACTGAGGTAAAAAAGTTTTCCAAATTGGAGGGAAAACGAATTTAATATATGGCATTCACAGGGCCAAAACACTTAAAATCCCACAGGAATATATATACACACACACAATGTGTATATATGTGTGTATATATATAAATATATTTATCTGCACACAATCAATATATCACCTATTTAAGAAATAAAAATGATACAGAAAAGGTATTTTCTACCAATTCTGCTCTTTATTTTGGAAAACCCCTCTAGCAGGAATCCCATAGGAATACATATATACACACACACTATATATATATATGTGTGTCTGTGTGTATATATAAATATATATATCTGCACACAATCAATACATCGCCTATTTAATAAATAAAAATTATACAGAAAAGATATTTTCTACCAATCCTGCTCTTTATTTTGGAAAACCCCTCTAGCAGCAGAGTGAAAAAAAAGCACCCAGCTCGAGTGGCTGCATTTTCTGCAGCTCTAAAAATACTCTGTTCCACCTCACCAGTACCCAGGGCTAAAAATAGCCACACAATCTTTCTGCAGTAAAATACCTCTCGCTGTCTTGAGAAAAAGCCACTCTCTGAATTTCCATTCAGGCACAGACACCTTCAGATCTTTCATGAATTTTCTTTCAGGTATCACAGGGCTGAGGTGGCGATGCTTCCCCAGGGAAATGCAGCTGCCCAATCAACTGAGGTTCATCTTCCCATCATCATCATCACCACCCAGCGCAGCTTTACAACACTGAAGGGAATTTATCAGAGACAGAGGCCTCGACTAAAATTCAACTTGCACTTTACACCCCAGGAATCACCTCTGATATCACTGAATGGGCCCATTCCCAGTGATTTCCAATAATTCTTTATTTATTTCCAAAGGCAGAAATCGTTGTGTTAAGGAAGAGTGTGGGGAGTAGAGGAAATTTTTGCTGCATGCTGTAAGAAAAACAAGAGATGCCTAATTGGTTCTTCACTAACCTAACAGTTTGGATTGGCTCAATTTGCTAAAATATTAACCAGAAATAGGGAATAGCTGTCTGTGCCCAGGGACAGGACACGAGGGAAGCTGAGCTGGGTTTGGGATGGAGATCAGGAAAGGTTCTTCCCCCAGAGGTGCTGGGCACTGCCCAGGCTCCCAGGGAATGGGCACAGCCTGAGGCTGCCACAGCTCCAAGGATATTTGGACACGTCCCAGGGATGCCCAGGGTGGGATTTTGGGGTGTCTGGGCAGGGGTTGGGACAGGATAATCCTGATGGATCCTTCCCAACTCAGACATTCCCCAATTCTTGCTTTTTCTCCCCAGACAGGTACGAAGCCTCATTCTGCTTTTCCTTTAAGCAGCAGAAGGCATCTTATCAATTTCTGATCAATCCCCTATCAGATATCACTGCTGGAAATGGAATCCTCACCTCCCAACCCGAGCAGGATGAGTGAGGGCACAGAAAACATGGAGCTTTGCAAATGCTGAAATGCAGAAAGGCTCTGAGCCCTGGAAATCCAGAACACAGCACCATGGCACAGCTCCTCGTGGCTCTGCTGGCCGCTGGGATCACCTGAGCAGGGTTTGGGAGCAGATCCCAGGCTGGGATGGAGCTCCAGGGGCTGAACTAAACACGGTAATCCCAAACTGGGATGGAGCTCCAGGGGCTGCACAGGAACATGATAATCCCAAACTGGGATGGAGCTCCAGGGGCTGAACCAAACACGATAATTCCAGGCTGGGATGGAGCTCCAGGGGGTGCAGAAAGCACAATAATCCCAGCCTGGGATGGAGCTCCTGTGGCTGCAGAAAGCACAATAATCCCAGCCTGGGATGGAGCTCCTGTGGCTGCAGAAAGCACAATAATCCCAGGCTGGGATGAAGCTCCAGGGGTTGAACTAAACACAATAATCCCAAACTGGGGTGGAGCTCCAGGGGCTGCAGAAAGCACAACAATCCCAGGCTGGGGTGGAGCTCCAGGGGCTGCACAAAGCACCACAATCCCAGGCTGGGATGGAGCTCCTGTGGCTGCAGAAAGCACAACAATCCCAGGCCGGGGTGGAGCTCCAGGGGCTGCACAAAGCACGATAACCCCAGTGGGTGTGCGGGAGGAACGCCAAGAGGACCCATCTCAATGGGGATCTCATCTGAGGACACCCCACACAGCCTTCAGAGCCACCCCAAACTGCAGTTCCCGGAGAACCGAGGGTTTGTTTCCCCAAAACACCTCCTGCCTCAGAACCACAACCTCAACCCAAGCTCTGTGGCCTTCCAGCGCCTGCAGCACCTTCAGACCATCGCCCACCGCTCCCTGCAATTCCTGCAGCACCCAGAGCAGCTGCAGTGAGCAGGGCTGGGCTGATCCCTCTCCCTGGAAAAGCCAGGCCAGCCCAAGGCACAGCACAGCTCTGCATCCCAACACCCAAGGGCACGGCCGAGGGATGCTCCAGGCTCACATCCAGGAGAAACCCCAAATTCTCGCTGCTTTTTGTCACCCCTGGGCCATTCCACTTCATCTCAGTCACTCATCACAATGGATGCTGCTGTCCTTAACCTTCCAAAACACTTCACAACTACTTGAGGGGAAGCATTTTAGTAAACAGCCAAATCCTCCTTTCCTTGGCACAGCAATTCGCAGGTCACAGCTGTGCCCACGAACACCCTGAGGAAAAGGGACAGTGCCACGTTCTGCACCTCAGAACAGAAGAAAAACTGAACCCTGGTTCTGGTCAGCTGCAGCATTTATCCCTTCAAATCATTTTTAGACTCTGTTCAACTCACAGTTAATCCTC
The DNA here is from genome assembly GCA_036630365.1 of Acanthiza pusilla. Taxonomy (NCBI): domain Eukaryota; kingdom Metazoa; phylum Chordata; class Aves; order Passeriformes; family Acanthizidae; genus Acanthiza; species Acanthiza pusilla. The sequence continues at coordinate 19,363,924 of JAXCHO010000004.1, read as the reverse complement.
AGGAGGAACAGGCAGAGCCACCCTGGGGGTGGGAAAGGAAGGGAGTAAAGAGATGTGAAGGAGTTTATTTGAAATTGTGCCTAAATATATATATGAAAATAGCCTGGAAATACTCCAAGGGCTACAATTAACCCATAAATATTATGTATTTTATAACTCTTTCTGATATGTTGTATAAACAGAATACAGAATAGATCAGCTGGAAGTTATGTGCAATTGGACAGACACTTCTGTTTGATTATTCCTCAAATCAGCAGTGTGTTTGAGCACTCCTGAAGAGCTGCACGAAGATTTGGGGACACACTCACGCCAACATTCTGTGCCCAAAATCTCCTCTCTCCCAACCCAATCCGCGGGATCAACACCCACGGATGCCACCTCTGCTCTCCTGTGCCCATGGATCTCACTGAACACCTGATCCATCATTTATTTTCTTAAGGGAAGGACCATCACAGGACCCTCCTCACCCAAATTCAGTGCCTCGATTCCCTCAGACACCTGAATTATGTCCCACAACTCAAATGCTGCCACTCAGGCTTCGATATTTCAGCATTTCCTCCCAAAAGCACCACCTCAGACACATCCAAGCGGCATAAAGTCAGCACATCCCTGCACAGATCCTGGTTCAGGCTTCAATATTTCAGCTTTTCCTCCCAAAAGCACCACCTCAGACCCTTCCAAGGAGCAGCACAAAATCAGCACTGCCACATCCCTGCACGGATCCTGGTTCTGGAAAAATTCTCCTCTCAACAGGAAAGTTTTTTTCCTGTTTTTTTCAATGTGGGATTGTCAGGGTGTCCCGTGCAGGGCCAGGAGCTGGATTTTGTTCCTCGTTCCACCTAACTCAGGGTATTTCCTGATTCCCTGTGATTCCATGGAAGCCAAGAGGTTTCCCAGCTCCATTCAACATCCACATCCTGTCGGGGCCTGGAATCTCAGTGATCTCAGCTCCACAGGAGGAGATTGAGCAATCAGCTCAAGAGAGCCTCAATAAACTCCACTCCTTTTTTTTCCTCCATTCCTTTTTTTTCAGCGCAGGACTTACCCAGTTGGTTAAATCCCTCTCAGACTTAAAAGAAACCCTCTTGCCTATGGAAAGCTGAACTCGAGGCACAGCACATCCAAATCCAAAAAAAAAGAACCCCGAGTGCAGTGTAATTCTGGTTCTGCCCCAGCACAAGGCTAATATTTCACCCCATCCTCGCACAATTAAAAGCTGCAGGGCCGGAAGTCAGAGAGCTCAAAGCTGAGTTGAGAATATAGTGTTTTGTTGAACTTCCTCCCACAAAGTACATTTCAAAAAAATAATAAACACAGAAGACAGTAAAAGCGTGACTTTCATATAAACCATAACAGCAATTGCACGGAGCAAGAGATCAGCTCACTGATAGAGAAAAAGGAGAAATACTTGCCAAACAAAACTTGCACGGTTTCCAGCCCAGATTTCTCGTGCACTGAGTTGTTTAATTGTTTAATGGCTGTACCTTGAAGTGCAGGCACCCTAAAGATTTTAGGCAGCTCAGTTGCAAGGTCTGGCTCTGTGTCCAAGGCACCAGGATCGCTCACAGCCAAAGGGAAATTCACGGTAAATGCCAGGCAGGAGCACAAAGGGAGCATGGACTCACCCCTGAGGGGGAAATTCTGCTGCCTGGAGAAATCCTGGCTAGATGAAGAAATTAAACTGAGACCTCAATGCAGAGCAGCCTCAGCAGAGGCATGGGAGCTCTGCTGCCTGGAGTGTGGAATTGTGCTGCCTCCGAGGGATAATGACTGATCTGGGCCTCTTCCTTCCAGGAGGCTGCAGGTAAAAATCCTCATTTCCGTGGCTCACATCCAACTTCCAGTGCTGTGTTCCTATGGCTGAGAGCTGAGGCACAGCAAATAAACTGCAGGATGATGATCCTTATGCCATTTGGACTGATTTTAAAGAGGAGTAGAGCTCACAGCCTCTTTAATCCTTTCAACTGGGAAAAAAAAAAAGCTTCATTTCCCTTACAGGTAAGTAAAGACCCCTAAGCCAGTTAAAATGTTTTTTGGAACAACTACACAGCTAAAGCAATTAGGAGTGACATTTGCTGTAACAAGAGGCATTCTGAAGATGTTGCTTAACCATCTCTTGTCCCTTCCATAACAATCTGGCAAATTCTGGGCCTTGTTCCTCATAGTAAACACATTTCACCACACAAAAGAGATCTTATCTGTGTGCTAGGAGTTACTTTTAGAAAATGTGCTTAAAAAACAACCAATTAGCAAAGGCTGTGCATTGGGGGCTGGAAATGGGAGAATTAAGTGAGAGCTGCAGCTTCCCTTGACAAACTAACAACCCAAATCCTCCTCTTGAAGAGATCCTATTCGAAAAACAACAGAGGAGCACAACAATAAGGCAACTTTCAGACATTCCATCCAGGCCAGAGAGGACAGCTTTTCCTCCAAAAATCAAAAAGCCACAGAATCAGTTAAATCACGGTTAAGCAGGGGCAGAGAGCTCAGTGCACTCACCCACCACCACACATTTCCAGAATGAGCTCTCCTGGCTGCCTTGGACACAAAGCCATCCATCCCTCGAGATGCTTTCCCACTGGCAGTGAGGATGGGGAATAAATAAAATGTGGATGCAATTCAAGAGCTCCACCGCAAAGAACAAACAGCTCTTTGTCTCACATCAGCCATGGCCGAGCAAGGACCCGGAGCTCTGGGCTGGGGACAAGGTGGGGACCAAAGGGTGGACTCTGCCACCTCGGGGGGCTTTCCACCTCGGTGATTCTGGGGTTCAGCCAGCCGTGCCCAGCAGCTGCTGGGGAGAAGGGAGAAATCCCAGATTTATTCCATAAATCCAGCCCAGCACAACCATCTGAACCCAGGCCAGAGCTGCGTTCACTCGTGAGAAGGTGACATCTCTGTCCTGCTTTGGCTCCTGGGTTACAAACAGGGAGCAGATTTCATTTCCTTATCTCTTAGCTGTGTGCTACCCACCCACACGAAATATTTGGGTACAGAATGGCCGTTCCAGTGCCCTGCTGTGCAACTCCCTGCCCTGAGGCTTCCTCAAATCACTGCTTCTCCACTCAGCCAGCACTTCTCAGAGGGACAGAGAGCCTGAGCGAGCCCTCCCAGCTGTGCCACCTGGCCTTGGGGACAAGCAGGGACAATCCCACCCAAGGATGTGCTTTGCCCAGCTGTAGGTAATGACTGCAATTTCAGAAGTGTCTGAGATTTGAACCACAGAAAATGTGTGTGAGAGGGAGTTTGTTTCTCTTCCAGGAGGTTCCATTCCAAGCAGGCAGAGAATTATTCCAAACCCCACATCAGGTCATCAGTTCATCCTTGTGGGGGAGGGAAACAGAGTCAATTCAAAAGTTCTTTCTCCCTATCCCATGAGTAATCTGATGGGAAAAAGCAAGCAGGAGATGCTGTCACGCTGGCTGAATTCCAAGTTCTGAGTGTCTGCAGCAAGATCTGCCAGTGCAGAACAAACCAGGGAACCTACCCGTTGGACACTGAGGAAGGAAACCCACACTGCTGGCAGCAGGGAGAAGGTGCCCCGACCATCTGGGGCAAATATCCTACAAATCCTTTCAGCCTTTGCAGTCCAAGTATCAGTAACTGCATCAACCCAGTCTCAACAGGGTGGGCAGCCCTGGCACAGGTGCTCTGAGGAGCTGTGGCTGCCCCTGGACCCCTGGAATGTCCCAGGCCAGGCTGGACAGGGCTCAGGGCACCCTGGGACAGTGAAGGTGTGGGGATGGGACTGGCTGGGCTCTAACGTCCCCTCCCCCTCAATTCTGGGATATGCACAGACCCTGAAGCTCCCTCTTCCCTCAAATGCTCGAGTAAAAAAGGCTTTTTAATAGGATTGCTTCAGACAAACAGAGCTCCCCAACAAAACAAAAGCCCCAAACATATCCTGAAGTTAACAGAAAGGACAGGGATTGCTTCTGAAGGCATCTGCTTGGAATTTCACTTTCATTTTCTGAGCCTGACACTCCACAAAGAGGGAAAAACATCCCATTGTCCAAGGGCTCCTGCGGCACTGAGAGCTGGCAGGGAGTGAATGACAGTGTCAGACACAGAGCTGAGAGCAGAGAGCTCTTCCCACACCCAGCGATGAGTGCTCACCATCATTCCTGCACTGCCATGCCTCGTGGAAATCACAGCCTTATTTTGAAGTATTTATCATGGAAAAGTGATGAGACACACACTGAGCACCTAATTAGCTCATAGCACCAGCACTGCCTGCAATGGTGATTAATCAATTAGGGTTTAAAGCTGAATAGATACACCTCTGGAAAGAATACCTGAACAGAGGATTAAATGACCAAAAACTCTGTGCTTTTCCCTCAATTACTGCAGCTAAACAGAAAAAAAAAAAAGCAAACTGTGCCAGATCCTTCAGAAATGCACAGCCAACCCTCAGCATTGCCTGCAATGGTTATTAATCAATTAGGGTTTAAAGCTGAATAGATACACCTCTGGAAAGAATACCTGAGCAGAGGATTAAATGACCAAAAACTCTGTGTTTTTCCTTCAATTACAGCAGCTAAACAAAAAAAAAAAAAAGCAAACAACTGTGCCAGATCCTTGAGAAATGCACAGCATCACATGGAATGGTTATTAATCAATTAGAGTTTAGATTAAAGCTGAATAGATACACCTCTGGAAGAATACCTGAACCTGAGGATCAAATGACCAAAAACTCAGTGGTTTTCTCTCAATTACAGCAGCTAAACCAAAAAAATATGCAAACAACTGTGCCAGATCCTTCAGAAATGCACAGCCAACCCTCAGCATTGCCTGCAATGGTTATTAGTCAATTAGTGTTTAAAGCTGAATAGATGCACCTCTGGAAAGAATACCTGAACCAAGGATTAAATGACCAAAAACTCTTCTGTTTTTCCCTCAATTACAGCAGCTAAACCAAAAAAAAATATGCAACCAACTGTGCCAGATCCTTCAGAAATGCACAGCCAACCCTCAGCACTCCCCAGCAGGCCTCCCACATCCCCCAGCCCTCCAGACTGTCACTGGAAAGTACCTGCTCAGCTTTGTTTACAAGGGATTTCTGCTGCAGAGGACTTGTTTTCTCACTCTCCCACCCTCTCTCCCTGGATCTCCTCTCACAAATCTCCTCCTCCCACCAGCAGTGAATCCTCCCTGGGCTTTTGAGCCAGCAGAAGGTTCCAAAACACAAGCAGCCCCTCTGAAAACACCAGGATTGGTGCATTCAGGCAATATTCAGGAGTACTGAACGTTAACCAAGCTGCGAAGGGCTACGTGGAGCCAGAAAAATCACACATTATATAATGCTCTGGGAGCAGCAGATTCTCCTCAGCAGCTCCACCAGAGATTTTATACCTTCAGACAAAAATCAGCTGCAAGAAAAGTAGCCACAACTGCAAAGGAACCACAAATCTCCCTAAATTCAGATGTTCAGGCTGTAATGGATCCAGCAAATTTCTGGCCTGGCATTCTTTCCCAGCACAGAACGAGAAGATTTTAGAAGCTTGATGGATTTGGGGGTAGCTTTGTTTAGTTTGGGGTTTTGCTGTAATGATGAAACTCTATGGTTTATAAGAGCTAGTGAAAGCAGAGTGGGTTTTTTTTTCCTTTTTCTCTAAGATTTAGTTTGTTTCTTGTCTGAGACCCCCCCTTAAAAACAACGGATGTTTAAACCATATTTAGAGGCTCAGCTAAAGCAACTAATGAGTGTTACGTAAGATGTCTCTCCATGTAGAACAATCTGTTCCAAAAGTGACCAAAAATAGCAATTCTCTAAACACTGCTGTGATGCAATATTTAACCAGTTGCTGCACCAGCAGCTGGATCTGCCCATTAGTCCCTCATTATCCCAACCGAGAGCGGCGACAGGATTTTCTTACCTAGGCTGGTGGGTTTGATCAGCTCATCCAACAAGTCATAAAAAGGGAGTTTCTGCAGTTTGATGTCGGGGTGCACGGGGTGCAGGGCCGAGGTGAGGTGGGGCAGTTCCAGTTCGTGTTTGGGTCCCAGGAGCGACACGGGGAGCAAGGGGGACGAGGCGGGGTGGCCGTCGTAGGCCAGCTGTGGAATGGTGGATGGCGACAGCGTGGCGGGCATGGAGCTCGAGTGCACGCTGGGGATGGACAGGTCTGCCGGGGTCATGATTTTCTGGGGGAACCTCCTCCTATAGAGTTCTTTGATTTTCATCTGGACGGCGGGGCTGCAGCCAGCCTTGAGCAAGTGCAGGGCTTTCGTCAGCAGTTCGTGTTTGCGGCCGTGCTTGTTCCTGCCCGCGTAGCCCAGCAGCACCTGCAGTTCCGAAACTCGAAGGCTCATCACCATTTGCTTCAAAGAAACACAACAGAGAATTCAGTCAGCTTCCAGCGGCCCCACAGACATTAGAAAGTGCTCGAAGCCCGTTCAGCACCAAGATTTTAAAGGCACGGTGCCACCGCTCTGCCCCCTTTTGCAGTGGTCACAGTTTTTTATTCTAAAGTCTACAATGAGCAATTTTTAAATTTTTTAAATTTTTACATTTCCATTCTGTGGGGAAAAAACCCTGAGAAAAGGGCAAGTTGCCAGTGCAAAATAAAGGTTGTAATTCCAATCATTTTTTAATCATTGTCCTGCTAGAATCTAGGATGCTACCAATTTTTTAGACGCAAAAGAAGTTCTACACTGACAATCTCCAAGCTGTGCCAGTTTTCAACTCCAAGCACCACTTCCAAGTGTCTCCCTTGCTTTCTGCCATGCAGCACAAGTAATCCACGCAGGTTCAGAGAAAGGAGATAAATGACATTAAAAAGAGAGTGAACACAATCCCATTCGTGTGCAACCCCATGCCATCACTCCTGGGCTAAAGGAAATTTTTCCCATTCCATTTCCGCACTTCTCCCATCGGAGCTGCCTGTCCTGTTTCGGATGGGGGAGCTGGGCTTTGCCTTCTGTTAATTAGCATCTTCATTAACACAGCCATTTAGTGTCTCCCAATACGGTCTAATGAATCAAACTGGTACAACTTGTCACCTGTTTCACTTCCCCAGGAAGTGAGAAAAACACTTCCCAAACCAGTGAGACCAGTAACCACCAGTGTGCATCAACTGCGCAGGTAAGAGGCAGAAAATCAACTTCTGATCTGGTTTCTATTGAAAAATGTATTTCTGTGCTTGACAGGGGCTTGTCATCATCAGAGGGCCAGAGACATCAGCTGGAATGATGATATTCCTGCAGAATTTTGGATTCCCGAGGAATCGCTAGGAAATTAAATGCCTCAAACCCACTGACATGACTGAGTACATGGATCTTCTGAAAGGATGAAATACCCTGAATATTTTGTAGTCAATCCCAAAAGATCAAATTCCAAACAATGCTCAGTGCACATATTTGGGACCAAAGCAGCTCATGCAGCATGCGAGGGATCTGCAATTTCCCAGCCACGGAAGGATGAAGACCCAAAGCAGAATTTGCATTTGGAATCTCCGAAATCAAGTCCAAACGCTCCCATCCTCCTTAGTCCTTCAAACTGTGCAAAGTATTCAGTCTCAGACATCGTTCTGATTTTTTCCACATTAATTCTCAAACCTGAAGTGCCGAGATCAGAGAGGTGCTACCCACCCCAGGTTTAGCCAGACCAGCCCCAAACGCCCATCGCTCCCTCAGAGCACGAGATCTGCACTGCCCAGGTGCCCACGGGAACTTCTTCCCTCCCCTGAAACTGCTCATGGCACCTAAAACCCTAAATGAGATGAATCACGTTTTTAATGAGGTCTGCAGCAGCCACACCGAACTCAAACCTGCCACGAGATTTCTGCTCTGCTGAACCACAGCACCAGAGCTCAGAACCTCGCTGCAAATCCTAGATAAACCTTGCTGCAGACTTCCACAAACCCTCTGGATGGAACAGGAGTTTGCTGGGTTCTTTTTTTCCTCCCCTGAACACCCCAAGAACCTTCTTCACACTTAACTGTGGGACTGTCAAAGAGCTACTAATGAGAACAGACGAGGTACTTGGGAAGAAATGAAGATGTCTTAAAAGAATAAGGCATTTCAGTTCCAATCTGAAGTGTTGACAGCTGAAAGGAAAGTGAAACAAATAGATTTGAAACATGGAAAAACACTATTTATAATGCTTTACAAACACTTCTTCAACAGAATGAGTAGTTACAGCTGAAGGGTTTAATGCCATCACCATTAAAAGTCACTTCCTGAACAGGCAGAACCTCTCAGAGCTTCACTCTGTTCTTGTTTTGTCATAAACTCCCAGGCCCAGCCTGCAAAGAGCACGAGAGGATTAAGAAATAATTGAGGGAAGAGAGAAGCTCCCGCTCGGTGTTGGATGCTTTCCATCTCGAAGGTGAAGGCGAGCTGGGAGTGAGCCCACAGAAAGCAGGGTCCAGAGACCAAAACAAACACAATTCCCACGTCTTCCCCACCCTGGCGCATTCCTCACGCAGGAGGACAAGAACAATGTTGTTTGCAGTGTTCAGGGCACCGGCAGATCCATCCTTAAAACAGCAATAAAGCCTTGGGGGTTATTACAGATTATACTTTCCAGATAAACCTTGCTTCCACAAACAGAGAGGCAATGCCTTGAACGATGCCCACACCTGCCAGGGCTTTGCCAGGGGATTGTGTCCCTCGGGGCGCCGGGAAGCTGAGCTGGGAAAAGTCTCCCCCAACATGACCATGGAAATTCCTGTCCCCTCCTCCAGGCCAGCTGTGCTTTATTCAAGGACACAGCCCAGCTCCACCAGCAGAAATCCAAACCCACTGCAGGCTCTGATTCCTTGGTCCAAGGTACCCTGACCCTGAAACAGGCAGGATAACACAGCACCGAAACAAGCCAAGTGCTGCCCAACACACCAAGAAAACACAAGAAAAAGCTGCAATTTATCACATTCCCTCTGTCACATCTCACCTCATCACAATTCCAACCCCTCGCTGGCTCAGTGGCAGCAGCAAAGCCGAAGGGCAAAGACACAAAGAGTTTTGCTTCAGGAAATCTTGCTTTTCTTTCCTCTTGCCTGCAGCAGTTTAGCAAAAAGATCACTGGCACCTGCCAGGTACAAAACCCAACAACAGCAAACACCCAGAGCAAACAGCTGCCCCCACCTCTGGCTGCTTATCAGCATCGCCAAAATGTTTGGACTTCTCTTTCCTAACAGGAAATAAAGGAACAAAACAACAACAAAAAGCTGAACTGCAGAGGAATAAAAGGATATGTTCCCATCGTTCCCAAGGACTGGCTGCAGGATAATCCTGCACGCTGCAATTCCAGGTGTTTGGTTATGGGAAATAGCCATTCCTACAAACATCGCAGCAGTGCACACGAAATTGATGTTGTTCAGCTCCAAAAAGGTTGAGCTCTTCGCCACTCAGTCCCAAACTGGTTTCCGACAAACCCCAGCATCACACACTAACTGGTACTGTGCATTTGGTACTTTGCCACTCAGTTTCAAATTGGTTTCCAACAAATCCCAGCATCACACACTAACTGGCACTGTGCATTTGGTACTTTGCCACTCAGTCCCAAACTGGTTTCCAACAAATCCCAGCATCACACACTAACTGGTACTGTGCATTTGGTACTTTGCCACTCAGTTTCAAATTGGTTTCCAACAAATCCCAGCATCACACACAAACTGGTACTGTGCATTTGGCACCTCTCACAGCCAGGGAATGCCCAAATCCAAGGAGAGGGTGAGGGCAGTGGGAAACGCTGTTCAGGAGTCCAGGAGTGGAAGCAGCTCCCCAGAGACCTGACCTAGCTCAGGCTGGGGCACATTTCTGCTCTGACTCCCTGGAAAGACCTTCCTGGAGTGAAGAAGGAACTGTGATCCACAAACACACATCTGACATTTCCTGCTCCACAACACAACACAGACCAGAGCTGCACAGCTATGGATCCCTGATCAGGAATTCCCTCATCCCCAGCACAGCCCTCGGGGATTTCAGGAACATCCAGCAAACCCCAGAACTGTCTGTGAGGGTGGGAAGGAGGCCAGGTTATTCTCCCACCTCCCAGTTCCCAACCTGGGCCATCTCTGTGGCTGTGCCATCCCAAGTGTTTGATGCCATTCCCCTGCCCAGGAGCATCCCTGATTTCTGAGTGTTGAGGAAACATCCTGAGACAGCCCACGTGGGAACTGGGAGTGCTTCCTGCTCCACAACTACCCCAGATAACCAAAACAGTTGGGAAAAAATAGTTCAGGTGTATGAGAGTAACCCATGGATTGCACCAATGTCATTCCCCCTCTGCTCTCTGGTGATTATCCACAGAAAGGGATGCTCTACCTACAGCTCTTTCCCAAAATTATCATTACACTCTTTAAAAAGCTAACAGAGATGCAAATTGTTTAAGGTAAGAATCATTTGCTTTGATTTTCTCTGCAAGGGCAATAGCAGAGATGAAATCTTCATCTTCCACACAAGCCCAGCTGTTCCACCCAAGGAAGGATTCCCAAACCAGGCAAATTCCTGGCTCCAGGAGTCCAAAGCTTAGCACAGGTTCACAGCTCAGAGCAAGGAAAATTGTTTTCAGGAGCTGCATCTTGCCTTGATGACCTATCAAAGTTGGGAATTAAACTCAGCAATAAATAAAATCTGAGTGTTAGTGCCTCTGCATAAGAAATTCCCTGGAAACCTGCGGCTAGTATCACTGATTCTTCAGAAAAAAGAGTGGATTCAGGCAGGGAACATCATTTCAGGTCTGGAAAGCACAGGGAGGCTGAAACTCTGCTCTGGAGTGCAGGAGGATGAGCTGCAAGTGCTGCTGCTGGAGGGAGGAGCAGAGCCAGGTTATCTGCTGAAAGCCAACACCACACACACGGCCCCTGCTGCATCTTTTCCTGCATTTTCCCTGCATCTTTCCCTGCATTTCCCCCCCATTTTTAGAAGGCAGAGACTTGTCTGAGAGGTAAAAACCAGGCAGCAGCCAGGATTTGTTTGTATTTTTAATAAACTGAAATAAACTTTTAATAAACTTGTCCACAGTGTGATGGACAAGACTGACCCTTTTTCACCCATCCCAGCAGCACAAGGACTGACTTCAAAGGAAAACACTCAAATCCAACAGTTTGATCCACGTTTTCTGGAAAATCTATTTCTCCCTCCCCAGCTATCAGCTCCAGGATCTCTCTGGAGAACCCAGCAAGTTATTCCTGGATGTTTATGATAACTAGGAGTTGGGAATAAGCTCCAAAACACATTCAAATGATCTGCCAGCACAACGAGAAGAGTTTGGCTTTGTACCACACCACATTCTGTGCCTAAAGCAATGCAGCAGGTCCTCCACAATCCTCCAAGCATTCACATGAAAGGTAAAGGGGAAAAAAAATAGGAGCGGGAAAAGAAATCACCTCAAACCCCAGTGAAAAGATGGAGGGAGAGAGTAAGTAAAAGGAGAAAAAAGAGAAATGGGAGATCAGCTATTTATAAACAGCAATTTCAGGCAGTGACAGTAAATTTCTTGTTATTAAAAACACGGTGATTAGCTTTAGTGATCTTTTAGTAATTAAGAGTCATTATGACAGAAGAGAGCAAGCTCTGCAGCAAATTCCTTCAGAGGTGAAGGACAACACCAATGGAAATTTCCTCCTTCTGAAAAAAAGCACAAGGAATTCCACAGCACGCTTCCAAAAGGCAGGTAAAAAAAAATCAAAACAGATCTTTTTTCTCTCTAATAAAAGCAACAAGGAAGCATTAGATGAGTATGGAAAGGGTTCTGCATTAATCTCAGTAAACCTCCAAGGCCCAGCTGTAAAAATACAGCTCCTGCATGCTCTGAGCAGCCTCTTTAACCCCTGAGAGCAATTTTCTGTAGCAGGGAGCTCTCCCCATTCAGAATGAACTCTGGGCTTCTTGACCATTGAAAATTTGTGAAAATGGGCAATTGTGAAGGTAAAAAATCCCCACCTTTTACAAAGCCCCATTCCCAAGCCCTGAATTCCACCTGCAAGGCTCACCCAAGGAAACTGCCAAGGCTGAACTATAAAAATCAACCTCAGCCTCCCGAAAATCTGCGAGAGGGAGTGCAACAAACCCCGGGAAGCTCTTGGCTTCTCAGCCATTGAAAATTTGTGAAAATGGGTAATTGTAAGGGTAAAAAATCCCGACCTTTTATGAACCCCATTCCCTAGCCCTGAATTCCACCTGCAAGGCTCAGCCAAGGAAACTCCCAAGGCTGAACTATAAAAATCAACCTCAGCCTCCCGAAAATCTGCGAGAGGGAGCGCAACAAACCCCGGGAAGCTCGAGTGCCTCGATGACAGAATCTAACTTCCTGCATTTGTCTCAGGCAACCCAAACAGCCCCAGGTTGAAGTCCCTGTAATTCAAACCAGAGGGGAGGCAAAAGCAAAGGAGAACAGTCATAAATATGCAACATCCTCCCAGCTTTAAGGAGGCTTCGTTGGGAAAAATTCATCCAGGTTTCACCAGGAAAATTCCTCTCTTTGCTGGAGTGGCACCTAAAGGCTCTGGGAATTAAGGAACAGGTACAAGGCAGCAGCAGGTACAAATATTATTTGCTTTTTTGTTGCACACGCAAGAGGATTGAGTATTTCTTAACCAAAGAAATGCTGTATTTGCACAGTGTATCAGCGCTCATAAAGGACATGTGGTAATTGGAGGAGCAGATCTACTCTTTGAAGTGCTGGCAAGAAACAAGACTTGAAACCAGGAAAAATCAGTGAAAGAAATGATGCTGGAAATGCCAAAACAGCCTGGGCAGAGCTGCAGGCACCTCCAGAGCTCTGGGCTTCCTTAAGCTCCAACTGCATCCATGATTTTCCCCAAGTAATGTATTCCCTGCCATGGCAGCTGAGAGAGCAGCCATAAAGCTGAAGTCATCAGGTGTTATTTACCTTTGCAGGCTCCCAAACACCACATTTCCTCGGGAATTATATGGCTGCACAGCTATTAATAGAAACACCGTGACCCTTGAACCAACCTGCCTGAGTGATGAGGTTTTTCCAGCCTTAATGATCCTGTGATTGTGCAGTTTTAAGATCAAATTGTTCAACTTGAAGGATCTGTCAGGGAGGAGATCATCAGAACTGCAGTTCAGGTGGAAGCTTCTGGACAGGATCTCCCACCAAAATCCTTCTGTATCAGCCCATGGAAGCACCTAACCACTGAAGGTGAATTCTATCCTAATAATTAATTAATTAATAATTAATCCAAGGAACATTCTCCTCCCCTGCTCCTGCCAAACACTGCTTGTTATATCCATTCTGTTGGTAAATCCTGCCTGTCCCAAATTCAGTAAGGTTTAGGAAGGTCAGTGATGCTGTTTCATACCTAAACATCAATAAATTTAAACTCTTAAATTCCAGCCAGAGCCCTCCACGCAGTGATGGCACTGAGCTCTCTGAGATGTCTGTCACTGACTGGAATAACAAACCCACAGCGATAAAAGCACCAAAATTCAGCGATGAGTGACAGGATATTGGAAAAGCAAACACAGGCAGCTCCAGCCCCATGAACTGCTGCTGCTAACAGGCAGAGTTTGGAATTTTTAACATAATCCCCGTGCCTTAAAGGTTGTCTTGTGCTTTTGGCAGATGCCTGTGGTATTTTGCTGCGCTCTGGGAGATGGGAAATACCTTCTAAAAGCGTTGACACATAAAACCTGGCACATTAGTGAAGGCAATTGCCCTTCTGGACCTCCATCCCAGCTCTTTTCCAGAGGTTATTTCCTCTGGGAGGGAGATCTAGCCGAACTGGGTGACCACAGAGCCCAAATTCAGAGTTCAAGAGTTTAAACCTGGGGGTTTTTTCTGTCTGGTGACAATGAGGACACCCCAGTGACGCTGGGCAGAGATGCTGGGGCAGGGACTCGCTCCAGCTGCGAGAGAGATTTGTTGGGAAAAGTCTGCCAAGACTTAAGGCATGTCTAAAACAAGTTTGATTTAAAGCAAGTCCCATTTTATCTTAATCCGTAACGAAAGTTTTACCAGGCCCAGGAGACTCTCCCCACTAGGTGAACTGTGTTATTACTTCAGGCATTAAATAAGGTTGCTGACACAGTGGTAATCTCCATTTTCTTGGAGACTCCAGGTTTTCTCAGCCATCTCCCTGGTGTCCTTCTCTCTGCAGCTGGGAATTCCTCTTCCCGAGCTCCTGATTTCCATGACAAGTCATGGCAGAAATTCCAGTTTAGGAAATCCTGGCTGCTCTCTGCAGGCAAACAACTCCCACCTGAGGCTAGGAGTGAACACAATTCCTTGGGAGAGAGAGGGTCAGTGCCACACAAACTTAATTTTCACTGGAAGTTCTTCACTAAGCCTTCCTGGCTGGCACAATCCTATGGAATAAGGGGCAGTGGAGCCCCAGCCAGATGTGAACAGATGTGCAAAGAGCTTCCTGCACACACTGAGTGCTCTCAGAATCACTGACAAAGCTCCACAGCGTTCTGATCAAAATATAACAACTGCCAGAGCACTCAAGATACTGCTGGTCTGAAATGGTCTGAAATGTCTCTCTGTAGAAAAAAAGACAGGGCCAAGAAGCCACGCGGGAGGTCACAAATACACAATAATTTCTCCTCCCTCGGTGATTTAAAAAAATGAAACATCCCTTTTAGAATCGACAATTAACACAAAAGAAATGGTCACACAAACTCTTTGAGTGATTTGGGGTTTACAGACAGGATTCTCCTGTCAGACTCCCTCCCAGCCATCCTTTCCCAACAGAACACAAAAAAAAAAAAAAAAAAAAAAAAAACCAACCAACAACAACAACAAAAAACCTCTAGTTACTTTTCCAAATATCTCAAATACCTGCATGAAGCACACGGAGCTTTTGTGAGTCAATTTTGAGGGGAAGCTGGAGAAGAATGCACCTGGAATTCAGTGAATGCACTCCCATGGATAAAGAAAGAGCTCCCAGGAGCAGCTTGCAGAGGCTCTGAGCAGCAGGACACACACCAGGACAACATTCCTGCACCCAGGCCTTGGTGTTTGCTTGCTCAGCTTTGTAAACCTCTGCTGCATCCACAGAGATGCCTTGGGATTCCTTGGCATCTGTTTGTCAACTTGGTTAAAACAAATTATTGCCAGAGAGATGCAGGTTTTCCTCCAACATTAGAAAAAGAAAAAAAAAAGTTTTTATTCCTGTACCTTGAAAAGGGATTTACTCCCCACGTGCCAGAAGTTATCACCCAGTGCTGAAAAATTAGTTATCCACTAAAACTTTGCTATTAATTAGCTGCAAATGAGATAACACTTCAAGATATGAGATAATGCACTCAAATATATCCAAACTATCCACTTTTTTCCCCTCATTTGTCCTATTTTCTAGGATGCAGCACAGGAGACAGACTACATCATCCCTGACTATGATTCTGGTATCTCAAGAAGGTTTAATTAAGAATCATATTAAATTTGGATCCTGATTTGCAACGTACTGAACAGCAGGGTGAAGGCAGTGCATAATTGAATCTCATTTCCCTGAAAAGTAACCAATGGCTCTGTTAATGCCCCAAGAGAGGGAAAACTGGAAAAGTGGAGTGAGCAGCTCACAAGTCACACTTGAAAAAGAAAAAAAAAATTTAAAGCCTAAATGGAACGTGACAGAATTGTTTTGTTTTGGAATTTGAGGGAAAATGCTCTTCTGAGGAATGAATTCCCAAGGTTTGTGAGCCTTTGGTAGCAGGGACAAAATCACCTTGGGCATGGCCATCCCACAGGATGCACCAGGATGCTTGTGTGGGATTTTATCTGGAGCCACAGGAATACAGAACACCCTCAGACTGCATTTTTTTAAAAAAAAATCTCAGAATGGGGGAGGGAGGAAGGAAAGGCAGAAGGAAGGGAGAACAGGAAAACTACAAGATAAAACATCAGGTATGGGAAATGATCATTTATCACTGAAAGATTATCCTTTTCAAAGGAAATAAACCTGCTGACAGCAAACCCCTCTGAAATACCCTGGCCAAACACCCAATTCCCAAATAATAGTTCATTGCTGCCAACAATTAGTCAGAATTGTCATCACAGAAATGAGCCACGGAAGCACGAGTGTCCCTGAGCTGAGAACGAGGATTCCACCAAGCAACCCCACTGGTCTGCACAGAAAAAGCCAAGTTCCCAAGAAAGAGCTTCTATTCCACATTTTTTTACTTCCTAAGGTCTTCAAACCCATGCACAGCGATTACGTCAGGCAGCCAAAGTACACAGCTTTTTCTTTTTTTTTTTTTTTTTTGGAGCAGTCATATGGCAATAAGTCATCAAGATTAATTAGAAGCTTGAAGAATCCTGAGAAATTTTCTTCTTCCGTTCCATTTTTATTATATTGAAAGAAAGGATTTGCACCTCTGCGATGTTTTTCCACTGTATTAGTTAAGAATTATATTGTTATATTAGAAGGATTACTGCCCTTTTATAATTTATAGAAGCTTCTACCTGTGAACACACAGGTTCAGGTTTTTAGGTAGCAGCACCAAGAAACCACGAGGCTGGAATTATTTACTGCAAGCAACAACAGGATATAAAATTAGTATTTATATCACATATTGACACAGATTAAAATGTCAATATGTGATATAAATACTAATTGAACAAAATTTTCCTGATTAATCAAAAATAAATTTTACGAATAATCAGAAAAAAACTTTCTGAAATTTTTTCGGATGTGAATTTGGATGTGAATTCAATATTATATCATATATTGACACAGATTAAAGTGTCAATATGTGATCTAAATACTAATTTAACTAATCAAAATTTTCCTGATTAATCAAAAATAAATTTTACGAATAATCAGAAAAAAACTTTCTGAAATTTGAATTTGGATGTGAATTCAATATTATATCATATATTGACACAGATTAAAGTGTCAATATGTGATCTAAATACTAATTTAACTAATCAAAATTTTTCTGATTAATCAAAAATATCTTTTATGATTAATCAGAAAAAACTGTCTGAAATTTGAATTCGGACGTGAATCCAATATTCTATCACATACTGACACAGATTAAAGTGCGACAATATATTTGATGATTATTCAGAAAAAAAACTTTCTGACATTTTTTCGGATGTGAATCCAATATGATATCACATATTGACAGAGATTAAAGCGCTACAATATATTTGATGATTAATCAGAAAAAACTTTCTGACATTTGAATTCAGATGTGAATAAAATATTATATCACATACTGACACAGATTAATCATCAAATATATATTAGCACTTTAATCTGTGTCAATATGTGATATCGTATTGAATTCACACCCGAATTCAAATTTCAGAAAGTTTTTTTCTGATTAATCATCAAATATATTTTAGCACTTTAATCAGAAAAAAACTTTCTGAAATTTGAATTCGGGCGTGATTCCAATATTATATCCCATATTGACATAGATTAAAGTGCTAAAATATATTTTATGATTAATGAGAAAAAAACTTTCTGAAATTTGAATTTGGATGTGAATCCAATACGATATCACATATTGACACAGATTAAAGTGCTACAATATATTTGATGATTAATCAGAAAAAACTTTCTGACATTTGAATTCAGATGTGAATCCAATATGATATCATATATTGACACAGATTAAAGTGCTAAAATATATTTTACGATTAATCAGAAAAAAACTTTCTGCAATTTTTTCTGATGTCAATTCGGATGTGAATCCATTATGATATCACATATTGACACATGTTAAAGTGCTACAATATATTTGATGATTAATCTGAAAAAGACTTTCTGAAATTTGAATTCGGATGTGAATAAAATATTATATCGCATATTGACACAGATTAAAGTGCTACAATATATTTGATGATTAATCAGAAAAAGACTTTCTGAAATTTGAATTTGAACCCAATATTATATCACATATTGACACAGATTAAAGCGCTAAAATATATTTGATGATTAATCAGAAAGAAACTTTCTGAAACTTGAATTTGGATGTGAACCCAAGCGCAGGTGAAAACGGTGGCAGGGAGAATTTCGGCTCCCGCGGAGCAGCTCAGCGCAGCCCCAAGCGAGGCGGATCCGCGATCCTGGTCCCTTAATGGGACACGGATGACTTCCCTGGCATGAGCAAAGGTTCAGGGAGGCTGAGGAATCGCGGCGATTCCGTGGCGAGGAGCAGCACAGCTCGGGGCGGCCGTGCCAAGGCCTGAGCGCAGAGCTGGGCACAAAGAAAGGCAAGGCAGGAAGTTCGGCTCTTCCCACTGTGGCAAAATGCAGAAAGATGACAGAATCATGGGAGAGGAAGCAGATCTTCCTGCTTTTCTTCAGTGCTCAATGAGGAGAAAGAAAACGGTTTTGAATGAACAGAGAGACTGAGAGGACGCATCTTAAGCAAGGCCTAAACTCCTGGCAAAGCTGAGCCCAACCCCACAATCCTATTTCAACCCTCAGAATCCTGGATACTCTGTCCTTCCAGCTTCCAGAGCCATCCGTGCCAAAAAACTGCATTTTTATATGTATTACAGTGCGTTACCTATAGGCTCAAGCATGCAGTGAGTTAGAGAATTATATATACTCTGTATGCAATATTTTCCTGGCCCACACGGAGCACAGCACGGCCTATAGAAACATTTTCCCTTTTCCCAGTCCTGGCACAGACTAAGGACACTTGCCTGGTGGGGAGAGGATTTCATTTCCAGTGCCATCAACCCGACCCCTGTGCCCCTCCCCAGCACCTCATCCTGCAGACGCTTTTTCTTACAATCAGACTGAGCTCAATTAATTTATTCCCACAACAACGCCAGCCCTGCACGGAAACAAACCACTCGCTGGAACAAGGGATTTTACAAGCCAAGTTTCAGCCACACCTATGATTTCGAATACATGAAAACCATCGCAAGTAAACTCTGAGCACAACCCTGCCTCCACGAGAATAAACCAGGAGCCGCAGAGAACTCTGAGAGCAAAGTTGTGAAAATCCCAAACCAGTGAGAGCAGCAGAGGTGCAGTTTCTGCAGCACTAACTGCGGGTTCAAACGCTCCCTCCCTTTCCCATCCCCATCCCATTCCCATCCCACCCCATTCCCATCCCATTCCAATCCCCATTCCCATTCCCATCCCATTCCAATCCCCATCCCCATCTCCATTCCCATCCCCATTCCCATCCCCATCCCATCCCCATTCCCATCCCATCCCCATTCCCATCCCCATTCCATTCCCATCCCCATCCCATTCCCATCCCCATCCCATTCCCATCCCCATCCCATTCCCATCCCATTCCCATCCCATCCCCATTCCCATCTCCATTCCCGTCCCCATTCCCATCCCCATCCCCATTCCATTCCCATCCCATCCCCATTCCCATCTCCATTCCCGTCCCCATTCCCATCCCCATCCCCATTCCATTCCCATCCCATTCCCATCCCATTCCAATCCCCATTCCCATCCCATTCCAATCCCCATTCCCATCCCCATCCCATTCCAATCCCCATTCCCATCCCATTCCCATCCCCATTCCCATCTCCATTCCCATCCCCATTCCCATCCCCATCCCCACCCCACTCCCATCCCATTCCACCCCATTCCTATCCCATCCACATTCCCATTCCCATCCCATCCCCACTCCCATCCCATTCCCATCCCATCCCCATTCCATTCCCATCCCACTCCCATCCCATTCCACCCCATTCCTATCCCATCCATATCCCAATCCCATCCCCATCCCCACTCCCATCCCATTCCCATCCCCACTCCCAGCACAGGGAGGAGGACACTCCACTCACAGCTCCTTTTCACCCCGACTGACCAAACCCCAAACCGCTGTCCCACCTCATTAACCACACTCCTCCAAATCCCGCCCTGAAGAGGAATTTGCATACAGACAAGTCTTTGGCAGCTCATTAATGGCCTCTGAATAACTCTCATGAATTTATAGCCTTGCTGTCCCTCTTGCACACACAGGCACAGGGGCACGAGGGATTATTTAGGATCTCATGACAAAACAAGGCATTTTCTGGGTTTCAGCCTAGAATTTTAATATGAATTGTCTTCACCTTTGTGCCTCCTGACCTACTCACGAGATAACAACAACTTCTACTTCCAGGTAAGGATGTTCTGATTGCTTCACAACACTGCTCAGCCTCTGTGTCAAAAGCAAAAATAGGAATACTGGGGGAAAATAAAAATAAAGGCACCGAGACATCATCATGTGGGCCCAAGGAATGAAGGAATCCATGCAGTTAATCAATTATTATTTAGCCCAAGTATATGAATGTTCTCTGCAAAACACAAGCACATTTTACCAAACTTTTCTAGTGAACTGAACACAGGAAACAAGTTCCAACACATCTCTGCTTCCCCTTAAAACAGCTTGGCACCACCTCAGACTCCTCCATGTGTTTAAAAACAACAGAACAGCACAGGTCAAAGGCAACCATGAAAATCCAGTCTGCACACACAAGCTGAGTATTCCTGAGCATTCCTAACTTCTTTAAAAAAATCAAACCAGGCCCTAGGTCCTCAGTTGCTATTCAAAGTTCTTCTGTTACCACCGTGGCCGAGCTGTTCCAAGAGCAAACAATAGAGGAAAGTCATGCGTGCTCTGCCCTGGCACACTCGGCTTAACCTGTTCCTGAACATCCCAAAAAGCGAGGAGCAGCAGAGGATGGACACCAAGGGAAGCATCACTGTTTAATGTCCATATTTAAGTGATTTTGGGGGAAGCAGAGCAGCCAGGCCAGGCTTTACAGAGCCAGGGATGGGCTCTGGGGTGACCTTTGCCTCCCAAGACAAACACAGGGATGGAAACATCAGCTGCAAGCACACAAATCATCAAGAAAATCAGTGAGAAATCACTGGAAAGGCAGCTGAGAGCAAAAAAGAAATCATTCTAAATTATATAAATCCCTGCTTCACCCAAGGCTCCCAGTGTGGCTGGGTTTGGTGGTCTCATCATAAAAAAATAAATAAATATAATATATACACACACACATAGGAAGTGGAAATGTTCATAGGAGGATGGCAGAAGTCCAGCATGACTTCCCTAATGAAGAAATAATGAAAGCTAAGAGTTTTCAACCTAAAAATAGAGGACTTGGGGATAGCTGTGATCCAAGCTAGAAAGCCATGAGCAGCACACAGAGAGGGCCAGGGCTGAGCTGCTCAGTGTCCTCCATCCCACAGCACCCATGGGTGAGGCTGGAACCATCCATGGCTGGAACCAGGCTCAGAACAACCCCAGCAGGGTCCTCACACAGCAAAAAGCAGCACAGAAATCCCTCCCAAAATCCTGGCAACAAAAGCAGCTAATAAAGGTCCAAGGGAAACCTGGGAAACTTGAAAATAGATTTATTATGGCTCATCCAGCCCATCAGATGCAGAGGGCTGGGCTGGAAGTGGCTGGAGATGGAGGAATATTGCAGGAATATTTCTCCCCCTTTGCCCTGCTGCTGCTTTTCCCCACTCACTCATTTCTGGGAGCTGGAGGAGACAATACCAGGCCTTGGTCTGAACTACCACAGCCACTTTTCCATTCCTAACAATCAGTCTGTAACACATTTATTTTTAGCCATTTCCTCCCAAACTTTGTCAAGGGCCTCCAATAAAAATGTTACTGCAGCACTCAAAGAGTCAAATTGTAACAGCAAAGAGGTAAAAGAAGGAATTCACTCAATGAAGACCTGGGTGGACACCCTTTAGAAAAATATTATCTAAAATCCTTGTGATTCAAACCAACAACAGTTCTGATACTTGACTGAAACAAAAATTTGAAGCCCTGCCATGGAGTGGCCTCAGCAGATTCACAGATGAGATGCTGTTAAATCAACACAGAACCTACCAAAAAGAACAGCTTTGTTTCTGTCCCACATTTTTCATCCTGGTGCTGTGCATTTCTAGGTGCACTCACAGCTCCATCCGTAGCCTGAGCAGAGCTGTCTCCAACAGCTTTTCCAAGAAGCTGAAAATCGACACAAATACTTGGGACTGCTTCAAAGGCTCTTATTTTGCACCAGGGAAACAAGATACAACATCTGCACAAAAGTGAGATCATTTTGTCAAGGGAGTCTCGAGAAACAGTATGAGGAATGAATGTATCAAAAACATTCTCATCCACACAACTTTTTACAATGCTCTCCTGCAGTTCAGATTACAGATTTTACCTGAATCAAATTATCCCTATTGCATTTGGCTTCTGCTTTTAAAAAAACTATGGAATAGTGAGATGTACCTAGGCAAAACTGCCAAGGAAAATTTGGTTTGCTGCTATTTTCATCCTGTATTCTATTTTCTAATCGTTTTTCAGTTGAATATCTTGTATAAACCCAGCTTAGAAAAAACAGGCCCCTAAGCACTGCCTGAAGATTTTAGCCTGACTTCTCCCCAGCACAAATTTCTGAGAACATTTATCATGTGTTTGCACACTCCACTGGCTGTGGCACAGAAGATGCAACTTCAGGTGTTGCAACCATGCAAAGAGGAGATTGAGCTCATTTTCCATCGGCTTTAGAACCATGTATTTCGTGGGAAGGTGGGGAAAGAATGGTATCTCAATTTTCAAAATGGACAAGAACCCTGCAGAGCCTCCTGAGGAAGAGCTGCCCACCCATCGTGTGTCACCTTCTCCCCCCAGAAGGGTCACTGCTTATAAAATTCCATTTTTTGCAGCAATTTCCACCTTTTCCACTGGTATCACTGGACAGTCTCGGGAACTGAGATGGTAAGGATCACTGAGGATGGTAAGGATTTTGTAACACATCTCCACTAACAAATCCTCGTGAGTAAAACTCAAGAACTACATCATGGCGTGGAATCACCTGTCCAAATCCCATTCCCAAACTACCTGCTGGCATCTTATGGCCAAGGATGTGAGGTCCAGCAGGATGGCCTGGCAAGAGGCTTATTCCCTTGGTGGAGAGAAGGCTTTGGAGCATCCTCCTGGCAGCCTCCCGAGGAGTCAGGGAGCTTCCCAAGGATGGACAGCCGTGATCCTCCTCATGGAACTCTGCAACATCCCGAGGAGTCAAGGAGCTTCCCAAGGATGGACAGCCGTGATCCTCCCCATGGAACTCTGCAGCCTCCCAACGAGTCAAGGAGCTCAGCAAGGATGGAGAGCCATGATCTTCCCAATGGAACTCTGCAACCTGGCAACTTCCCAACGAGGCAAGGAGCTCCCCAAGGATGGACAGCCGTGATCCTCCCAATGGAACTCTGCAACATCCCGAGGAGTCAAGGAGCTCCCCAAGGATGGAGAGCCATGATCTTCCCCACGGAACACTGCAACCTCCCGAGGAGTCAAGGAGCTCAGCAAGGATGGACAGCCGTGATCCTCCCCATGGAGCACTGCCCAGCTGAAGGAACAGGCTCAGGATGGACATGAAGAGCCAAACCAAGCCTGTTTTCACTAGCCAAGAAAGAGGCTGCCCACAGAGGTGCTGCCATCTCCATCCTTGGAGGTTTCCAGACCAAACAGGACCAAGTCCTGAGTGACTGTTCTGACCTCACAGCTGATCCGTGGACTGGAGATTTCTCATGGTTCCTCCCAATCAGAATTACCAAGTGATCTATGGTCAGGATCAAGGGAGCAAGCAGTTGTGAAACTGAAAGTAACACCAGAAAAACTAACAGCAGAATCCTGCTGAACTCTGCCTTGGAGAATTGAGCATGACAATTTATATCGGAGCTGGAAACTGGGAAAAAACCACTCTTAGCATACACCCTACACACATCAGGCATGGGGAATGAAGTTATCTGCAGAGATAAAGTGATGCCTCAGCATTTCCTAAGGAAGAGCTGCTGGCTGAGGGTCAGCCTGGAAGCAGGGCAGAGATCGGAGCTCTCCCTTCCTCCCTGTCCCACTGTCAAAGGTCCTTCCCGGATGGAAATGGCCACGGGAGCATTTCCTGCAGCCCTGGCAGGCCAGGGAGCAGGCAGAGCTCACCCCTGTTTATCAGCAAGTGTCCAGCGAGCTCATTGCCATTTCCTAAGCCAAACAGGGGAAGTTCACTGCAGAGCCATGGGCAGCGCTGCCCACGAGTGACCAGCACTTATCTCCGTCCCTAAATAAACTTCCACACGGCCACGGAGTCCCTGCTCTGCTGCACAGCCCAGGGCTCCTTTCTCACCAAGCAAAGGCTTTGAAAGGCTCCTTTTCCTTCTCCACTAATTCTCATGCCACTTCCTCTATAAATCTCCTGTATATCATCTCCTATAGACACGAAGGTCAGGCCTGGGCTGACCCCTGCTCTGATTGTAGCCTGGCTTGTCACTGCTCTGCTTCCCATATTCCAGACAAGCCCATGACACCCACCCTCTGCCAAATCCCACTGCTGCCCAGCCCTGGAACCCAACCTTCAGAGCACTCTGCTTGCTGAGGGACTGAGGGACCAGCAGAGACATCCCCAGCCAGCCCTGATCCCGAAAGGAGAATGAGAGGAAGCGAATTGCTGACCAACTCCTGGATCAATAGAGCTGCCAGCCCCCGGAGCCTCAGCCAAACAGGGAGAAGAAAAGACAACACAAAGGTTTGTACCACAGCACGGGGAGAAAAATTATATCCTGTGGACCTGGTTTCATGTGGTTCTGCCTGCCACTGAAAATATGCAAGATCAGAACAAGGCCAGATAAAACCAACATCTCCTGGCCCCATCCTCAACTCCGTATATCCTCAAAGGTTTAATACCTTTGAGTTTGTCTTGTAGCCCCCAAGCTTTTAATTTACTTTGAAATAGCCACATTTTATGGCACTGACTACATTTGAAATGGCTTTGATAGCGTTGAGTAAAATTACAGAAATAAGCACTCTTTTGTAAGCTCCTTTCTCCTCCTCATCCCCCTCCCTAGCAAAAGATTCTACTTTTAAGAAAGGCATTTGTTTCCATGAACAGACTGCTATTGAAGGTACTACGTGCGATTTCTGCATCATAAAATCCAATCATCTCCACTCTAAAAAGCCAAACCAACGCTCGCAGCATTTACTGCTCTGCACAGAGCTGGACTGGTGACACAGCAATGAGACAATCAATACCTGAGCTTCACCAAGAGGATTCCAAAATCCAGCACTCACCCAAAATGGGCATTTCCCCTTTTCTCCCCCCTCAAGACCAGGACAAACGTTTCTCTGTGACTCTTGCAGGAACAATTCTGTTAATCAGAGGTGAAGGGGGACAGCTGAACTGCACAAGACACACAATGTATTTACAGACAAGTTTTTCACATAAAAGCCATGTTTGCATTCTCCCCTGAAATCCAGGGTTTGCAAAAGGCTTTTACTACTTTTTATGGAGAGTGATAAAGCCGAGTTTTCCATTAGAAGGGCACCTGTAAAGCAGAAGTTTCTACACTGGAAGCACAGCAGCAAAAGCAAACAGACATTTCTGACTCAACTTCAGGTCTGCAGGTAAAATTCTTCCCTCATGGAGCCAAAGAGCCAAACCCCAACACCTCACACAGGAGAAAAGCCACAAGAGATCCCAATCCATTCTCCAGCCACAAATCCTCTGGGACATCGAGTGACCCAAAAACAACCCTTTCCAAATGCTAGCAACCAAGGGACTAGCACTTCAAATTCCATCACTTCAGCACAGTCCAGTGAAGGCCATGGGGATGGAATCCACCAGCCCAACTCACTGCAAGCATTGGGACAAACCACAAGGATTGCAGGAGATGCTCCAGAGGGTCAGCCCCAAGTCACTGCAAGCATCAGGACAAACAAGGATTCCAGGAGGGTCAGCCCAACTCACTGCAAGCACTGGGACAAACCACAAAGATTCCAGGAGGGTCAGCCCCCAACTCACTGCAAGCATTGGGACAAACAACAATTCCAGGAGATGCTCCAGAGGGTCAGCCCCAACTCACTGCAAACATCAGGACAAACAAGGATTGCAGGAGGGTCAGCCCAACTCACTGCAAGCATTAGGACAAACAACAAGGATTGCAGGAGATGCTCCAGAGAAAGGCACCAGGAGGGGAGAGGGCTGGGGTTATCTCAGAATAATCACAGGGAGCACTCGAGTCTCAAGGGCCTGAAGTTCTGTTTTGGTTTTCACTCTAATGGCACTAAAGAGAAAAGTGATGAGCCGCTGATTTCTGCGAGAAGGGATTCCAGGAACTCCATCCCCCGTGCCCAACACATCAGTGAGGAGCCTGCCCTTCCCTGAATGCAGGGCAGGGTGTAAACCACAACACTCACAGGCTGCATCCCTATAAATAACTGCAATATCAAAGGTATCTGAGCTGTCCACACCCTGCTCCACGGGATGGTTTTAACTCTTTGTCTCGTGTGGCTGATCCAGGAACATTCTCATCAAAGTCCTGAGTGCTTCCTCTCCCTGCAGGAACACTTTTCTCATGGAATAAAGCTAAATAAAATGCACCTTCTACCTGCTTCTAAGTGGAATTTCTAAATACCTCTATAACCAAAAGAAAAATTATCTGTGAATCAATTCAAAATAACTCTACGAAATGCTGATACCTTCCTCCCTTCCTTCTCACAAGAATTTCACTTGCACAGAGCCACAGATCCTCCCGGGATGGCCCCAAGCTGGGGAAGGTTTCCCCACAAGCGCAGTGACACTGTATTTATGTGCACACAACAATCTGGGGTTTATTGGCAATAAAAAAAGGGTTATGGAGCGGGGCTCTGCCAGTTCAGCACCAATTTTACCCCTCTGATATCTGCAACCCCAAAAGCTCAAGAAAAGCTTCCCAGACCCAAATGCAGTGAAAAATACAATTCTGCTGACACCCACCAAATTACAGCACGAACAAACGTAATCCACGGACTCAGATAACAATGAAAAGTAGATTATATTTACTTTAATCTCAGCAACACAGCAACTTATAAAAGGATTAAGCAAAAATAGCTCGTAATGCAGAAGTGTAAAATTCTAATTGAACACTGAAATAGGTAGATTATGCTTATTAGAATTGGGGATGCAATTCCACAGGTCCATTTGTCACTGTCCTCACCCCCACCTGAAAGCAGTGCTGTCCCCCTCCAAAACTCTGCCCTGGATTTAGGGGAGAGGTATTTCCCAGCTGAGGATTTCTAAGTGATTTGTTTTCCTCACCATTGTGTGGAAATGCTGTGATGAATTTTCATTCAAACTCTTGGCTCACTTTTTTTTTTTTTTTTTTTTTTAAAGTATAAATTATGTCTAACAAGAAACACACCAGGGATCTCTTCAATCCCCAAAGGCACTTTCTTAAAAGGAGAGAGAACAAAGGAGAAAACCTCCCAGCATGTGCTTTCCAAACCAGCTTCTTAGGACAGTATCAAGAATGACAATACTTGAACATAAGCTTTTCTTTTTCATTCTTTGATCCGTGTTTAATTGAATTGATTATTGCAAACTGCGTAATGATTTCCAAAATGCTGGAGTGGAAGGCAAAGATCACAACAATCTAATAACCAATTTAAAGAGATGTAAGAAATATTGAAGGAAAGATTTAATCACTCAAGTATACTCCTTCCAATTAGAAAGAGCTTTAAATAGCTTACCTTGAGATAAATTAGAGTCTGTGTGCAATTAGACAGGAATAGTAATTAAGATCAGGAAAATTCACATATGCCTCAGCCTATGGAGTGAGGGAGAGCTGTGCAGAAGAACAAACTTTCCAGTTACCTTATTCCGGCGACAGAAATGCAAACATACTGCTTCAATTTATCCAAACCTTCCCGAGTACCAAGGAATTCAGTAACCTCACAAGCCTGGGATCTGCAAAGTATGTTTGATCTTATCTGATTATTTTTTTTCCAATAGAACAAACAATCCCAAATGGGGCAAAAAGACCGAAACGTTCTTGCTTGCGGTAAGAAAATCCATTACAGGAAAGGCAATTTCATGATTAAAACTCCATGAAAAATTGTGGCAAGTGAGACTGACCACTGTTTTTCTGGAGGGAGCAAGAAGTTGAATTTTCCTTTGGCAATAGCACCCATCATATCACATTCCCTGATTTCCACATGTGGCACTCCCCACACGTAACCCCACTGTTCCTAACACAGGAAGGCAACAAAGTTTTAGAAACTTGAGTAACTTCTTCTGACAAACTTTTTTTGGCCAGGCAAAAGAGTCCCTGCCCAAGATTACAGCTGATTTTAGTTTTTAAAGGTCACTAAATCTGAAATCAATGCCGTCTGCTAATTAATCAGAGGAGAACCATAAAAGGTTTTACTTAAGAAAATTAAAATAATTAAAGGAATTCACTGGTCATTCTTCAAACAGCAGAGTCTTAATAACAAACCCTCCCTTAGCTACCTTTCAACTCCCAAAAAAAAGAACTTAAAA
This sequence comes from Acanthiza pusilla, assembly GCA_036630365.1. Taxonomy (NCBI): domain Eukaryota; kingdom Metazoa; phylum Chordata; class Aves; order Passeriformes; family Acanthizidae; genus Acanthiza; species Acanthiza pusilla. The sequence continues at coordinate 19,335,732 of JAXCHO010000004.1, read as the reverse complement.
GCAGTTTTTCTGGGGATTTACTCCTGCTTAAAAAATACCCAGTGCCCCCAACCAGGATGTCAGAGATTTCCATGAGGCACAATTTTCCGAGGAGCACTCACCTCCTGCAGCACCTAAGAACCAAGCTGTGCTGTCCTGGAGAACTGCAGGGTGACAGCTGCGAGCCCAAGCAGCAGAATTTGTGCCCCCTCTCCTTCCTGACAGAGCAGGACCCACCCATGCACCTTTTTTAATTCTGTACAGCCTAGAGACAAAAGAATCAGAATGTCCTGCAGTCTTCAAAGGGTGAATTTATGAAGTAACTATTTTTTTCTTATGCAAAGTGCCAAGCTCCCATAGCTACAGAAAAAAGTCTGACTTTTCATAGAGTGTCATGCTACAGTTCCTGCCTGCAAGGACCACTCCGTAACCTGAGCAGAAAATTGAAATTGAGAATAAAACAGTCCATTTGACATTTACCCTCCCGATCCCTGAGGCAGCAACGGCACTTTGGGGAAAATAAATTTAAAAAATCGTGAATTCTCCCTACTGGTTCTCAAGAAGGAGACTTCAAAGAGTGATCAATGAAGAGGTTTGGAATGACTTTATTCCCTATCTCCCATTTCTTTTAACTCCTTTTGAGTCAGCCTTGCTAATAAAGGCATCACATAAACCCAAGCTGGCTGCTGTGCACCACGAAACTCTCCGAGTTAGTTACCAAAACACACTATTCCATTTGCCACGCTAAAATTAACAAAAGTTGAGCACTGGAAGCACATCTTAACCCTTTGATCTCGTTATGTGGGAAGCACAGTTTGAAAAGAAAAAAGGCTTAAGGACTACACAGCTCAAGCAACACAATATGGTCTGAAGATACCCAGAAAAACGAAGGCCAGAGGAGGATTAGAAGGAGGATCTGAAGGGTCCTGACCCACAGAAGTCAGAACACACTCAAGATTTTATCATTCTTTACCTGCTGACAGCTCCTTAAGCATCTGAAAATGAAAGTGCACGACACCTTTGATACACAGAAAACTGAGATCTACCAAACCTCTAGGGAAAGACAAAATAATTCCTTAGTCATACTTGACATATTCCGCAGTTTATGTTACACATTTAACGCGCTTGTGACTGCACACATTTAATATCCACCTGATTCGTGTCGTTCACTCTGTCAACTTTGAAAGAGGAGGCAGAAGCCCTCCTGGTGAATAACGACCCTGTGACAACGGCAAGGAAACTCTGAAACTTTTAGCACCCTGCTGGGTGTGCAGGGCACAGTCTGCACCCACACACCGTCTCAAAGCGCCTGCAAAGTTTCGGGGGGGCCTTTTCTTTGGATTTTTCTGCGTGTACACAGCGGGTGCCCCACCACCCTCCACCCTACCATTGCTGTTCCTCAAAACTGCTGATTCTTTTGCGCGTTAGGAAACCCAAAGTTCCGCCTTGGGCAGAGCTGCTGGCGCTCCTGGGGCAGGTGAGCCCCGAGAGCCCCCCAGAGCCCCCCAGAGCCCCCCAAGGCCAGCGCCCCCCGCCCGCCGCCCCGCCCGGGGAGCGCCGGCCGCGCTCGGGGCGGCTCGGAGCGCCCCGTTTCCATGTGTTTCGCAGGATGACAGGGACCGCCGCCAGCTCAACACCGCGGAACTCCTCCACATCTGCTTGTGACGTTCTTTATTTACCGGGGGGGAGGCGAGCGGGGCTCCCCGGCGCCGTCCCCCCGCTGTCACCGCGGGCACCGCCGCTGCCGGGGGTCGCTCCCGCCGGACTCCCCGGCAAACTTCGCGGGGCGCCGGGGCAGCGTCCCCCGCCCCGGGAGCGGCCGCGCCGCCCGCCGCCGCCACCCGCGGGGGCTCCCCCGGCCGCCAACCCCGGCCCGCGGCGGCGCGGCCCGAGGCGGCGGGCGCGGAGCGGAGCCAGAGCCGCCCGCGCTGCCCCGGCTGCCGGCGGGGCCGCCCGGCGGAGCGCGGCCGGCGAGGGGGGGCGGCGAGGGGAGGCAGCTCCGCGCCCCGCTCCCCGCCCGCCCCGCCCCTCAGCCCCCGCTGCCGGCGGGGCTCCGCCGCGGCCGCCCCGGCGGGGCTCGTCTCGCCCCGGGCCGGTCTCGGCCGCGGCCCCGGCGGCGCCGCGGGGGGACCCGGAGCTGCGCTTTACCTTTAGTTCCGCACTGTCCGCCATCTTGCGACTCCGCGCAGGCGCAGTGAACCCCGCCGGGACACCGCCCCCCCCCGCCGCCCCGCCCGCCCGCAGCGCGCAGCGTTTGAATCGCGGCGCCATTTTGTGCCTCCTCGGGCGGGGGGTCCCTGCCGGGCAGCGCCGGCCGCGGCTCTCGTCCCGGGGCTGCGGCACCGCCCGGGGCCTCGGCGGGGCTCCCCAGCTGCCCGGGACACCGTGTGGCCGCCGCCCTGCCCGCCCGGTTCGCCCTGCGCAGTGCGGCCCCCGCCGTGTCGCTGTCCCCGCTCCGGGAGGGACCCGCGCCCCGGCTCCCCTCAGCCGTGCGGGGACCCTCCGGATCGCCTCAGGGAAGCGGTGGATGCGCGTTCCTGCACTAATAAACAACTTGATTAAAATTGGAATTTGCAACCCTTCTTCCTGCTCCTTAATCCGCGGTTTTAAGACCTTTATGAGTGGGACGGGACGGGGCCGGGGTCCCTCAGCGGGAACTGGGGTAACCTCCGGCTCCTGCTCTGCACCAGGCCGGGAATGACGAGTTTTGTTTCGGGAAGTTACATGTTTTATTTCGCTGGGCTACTGCAGACAAGTTCAGAAAATCATCGTGAGCTTGCCCAGGTTTTCTGTAACCAAGGAACAGAAATACAGGTGTTTTTAGGAGTCCTGAGGAGCAGAGCTTTGAGATCCAAACTTGCCCATTTTATGTCAATTTTGAGTAAAATCTGTGCTCTTCCAACAGCAAACTAGATTGTGAAGAGGGAAAAATATCTACCAAAATTCTGCCTGGCAAGATGACAGCATCAGTTGTGAAGCTGGGTGGATGTAATGCTATTTAAGTGCCTTTGGCTTGATTCAGACTCTTTCTACCTGTGTGTTATTCCATAAGTGTAGATTGCCATGACACTTTCTCCTCTTGGCCTTCACCTTAATGCACAGGACAGGACAAAGAGACCAAATTTCCTACTTTTCCGTAGCTGCCATAAAATCCGTGATCCTACATTCAGAAAGCACTTAGGTGATGGTCACTGAAAGACGAAATAAAGCTTTAATGTCTCAGCTCTGCAGATTAAAATGAGTGTGCTTGGCTCTGCGTAAGGAACTCATGGTAAGATAACCATGAATGGTAATTACAGAACTAAAATTTATAACATTTGACTCAAAGGGTTACCCAGGATTTAAAATTAGGTAGTTTGTGTCAAGGGAAGAATGGGAGAGAGGTGTCAAATGTCTTTAAGAAGCTTTTTGATAGCATCCTGTTTATTGGTAAGAATATATCTGAAGTCCTGATGCTCTGAGCAAAGAAAACAACTCACAGTAAGTAGGGATGACAATGTAATCGTGTCAGGATGTGGCACATTCCATCAATCTGGGATGGATTTCTATGGATTCCAAAATTCTATGGGTTTTGACCAAGGTGGACAGGGCACTTAACCTAGAAAAGGAACACGCATTAATGACATGTGTTCAATAAACAGCTTTTCGATGCCATCCTGTTTGTGGTAAGAACAAATACGAAGTCCTGATCCTCCGAGCGAAGAAAACGACTCATATCTCTTTCCAAACATTTCATTTCCAAGTGTTTCATCCAAAAATACTCCCCAGACTGACAGAAATCCCGGGGGGCTCCCGGCTGACAACCCTTTTTCTTCTCCCGGCCGTGCCTCCATCCCATTGCCATTGATGCCCTTCGTTCCCATGGAGTCCCAATGCATTCGGCACATCAAACAGAGCACTGAGAAAATGAGCAGCAATTAGAGGAGGCTGATAAGCAACACTCCGCTCCTCTGGCTTAATCCTGCGTGTAATGAAGACTTATCTGCGAGTCTGAAACGCTGGTTTGGGGAGGGGGCAGGGTGCTCAGCGAGATTGCTAAAAAAATAAAAGTCAGATGACTCCAGCACGCCCACGTGGCCCAGAATTAGCCCTTCTATTTCAGTGGTCCGAGGCAGCCCAGTGGAGAACCCTCCCTTTGAAATATTAAATATATTTAATAATCGTGATCCAATATGATCAATGAGTTTGTGTCTGGTTGAGAGAATTTGGCAAGAGAGATCTGTCATTTTGTGGAGGCAAGATCCTTGTTTTATTTCAATTACTTTTCCCCCCTGAATGAGGCTGCTGCACAGCAAACAGTTTCTCCTCTGCTTCTTCACTTCCTACCAAATTCAGTGGGATGTGGACATGTGCTTAAAGTGTTTTGCTAAATCATGGCATAACACTATCAAACTTGACACGTGGCCATAAACCACAGTGTCCTCTTTCAAAACTTGCTTTAAATAAAACAGGCTGAGAATGGCTTCGCCTGCATTAAAATAAGGAAGCGAACTAAAACAGGGCTACAGAAAATTCAGTTTAAAATGGTTCTGCCAGTGTTTTTGCAGACAAACCTCACACAGGCTCCTCATTTTTCAGTCTGGGCTTTTTGATAGTCACTCCCTATTTTTTATGCAGAATATACTTGAGTACGGAGAAGGAACTTAATGAGAAAAACAATCTGCACTTCTATTTTTAGACTATTATTTACATGTAATGAAATTTTGTTCCTCTCTACTCCCGAGACTCAGATGGTGGTTTATGGCCAAAAAAAGCCTTTGTCAACACACAGTAATTTCCAGAGGTGCTCTCAGTGGCTCCAGCTGTGGCAGCGATGGCACTGCTCACATCTGTCAGGATTCTCTCTTCATTTCCAGAGGATGGAGTGGGGTAGAGCACCCCCAAAACACTCCTCCAGGTCTCCTGCTTCTGAGCTGAAGCCACAATATTTTTTGATTTTTAACCTCTGTGGGGAGAGAAAATGAAAGATCAACATTTCCCTCAACCATTCGAAATTTCGATATTTTCAATTCCCAGTTTTCAGAAGTTCCATTTCCCCCTTTTGGCCATAGCACAGTAAAATAAATGACTTGAGAATCTGCCTCCCACCCCCATTTCTTTTATTTTCCTCTTCTGTAACTTCCCCAAAAATGTATCATGTCCCATAATTCACATGCTCTAACCGTGTTCAGACACAATAATATTTTAAAAACAGATATGCATTTTTTCTGCTAACATGTTGTTTTCATTAGGCCAAGTCTCCAAGAATTTTCCCTCCTTGTCTAATAATCCAAACTCACTCTTTGCTTAAAAGTGATACCGGGGCATTTCTGAGCCTGATTTAATGATAGACTCTCCGTTACTATTTCTTGATAGAAAACACAACCAAGCCATTAAAATCCTCTTATTGCTGAGCTTGTTGCAGGCATAAAAATGTGAAATAGGGTGTGAAGTGCCCTTTTTGGAGGGACAAAAAGAGGGATATTTTAATGAAAATTATTTGGCTGCACGAGAAGAGAGTGGAATAGCTGATAAAATAAATCCATTTTTGTCTTTATGACAAGACACGTGGCATTGCTGGATGTGCTGTGCAGGGAGTTCGTGAGGAGGGACTGGGACTGGGACTGGGCTGGTGCAAACATCTCCCCCAAAATTCACATCCAAGAGCAATATTAAATTCAATTATTTCATATTATGTTACCCTCCTCTCACAAACTGGGCCCAAACAAGGGCTGCTGCTAAGAAAAGAAAATTTCCTGACATCTTTGCTGCCTTTCTTTCAACCAGACACAAACTCATTGATCACATTGGATCACGATTATTAAATATATTTAATTTTTCAGAGGGAGCATTCTCCACTGGGCTGCCTCAGGCCACTGAAATAGAAGGGTTAATTATGGGCCACGTGGGCATGCTGGAGTGTTCTGACTTCCATGAAAATTCCCAGAAATTTGGGAGAGACACCGGCCCATTTTGGGAATGTCACCCCTCACATGCTCGGCTCCGGCCTGGCGATGGCACTGTGCTATGGAAAGCACATGCAAATGAGTTTGTGTAATCCTTAATTACACCAGCAGTGTCACGGTGTGACACATCCCACCTCGTTTCCCTGCTTCCTGTTTTTCCTTCTCCAACCTCGTGCCTCTACTCACAGAGTAAGGCTTACTCCAGCGAGTACTCACAGCATGCCAAACTCTCCCCTCCTCACTGCAATTCCTGCAAATCTTTAGAGATTTAATTCCTTGAAGTTGAGGTTGGATTCCCATTCTGGAATGGCCCTACTCACTGAGTAAGGCTTACTCACAGCCTGCCACAGCCTCTCAAACTCTCCCCTCCTCACTGCAATTCCTGCAAATCTTTAGAGATTTAATTGCAGCCCTGGTTTTGTGCATTCCCTGCAGTTGAGATTGGATTCCCACCCTGGAATGGCTCTACTCAGAGTAAGGCTTACTCACAGCCTCTCAAACTCTCCTCTCCTCACTGCAATTCCTGTAAATTTTACAAGATTTAATTGCAGCCCTGGTTTTGTGCATTCCCCGCAGACTGAGGTTGGATTCCCACCCTGGAATGGCTCTACTCACAGAGTAAGGCTTACACCAGTGAGTACTCACAGCATGCCACAGCCTCTCAAACTCTCCCCTCCTCACTGCAATTCCTGCAAATCTTTAGAGATTTAATTCCCTGCAGACCGAGGTTGGATTTCCAGCCTGGAATGGCTCTACTCACAGAGTAAGGCTTACTCACAGCCTGCCATGGCCTCTCAAACTCTCCCCTCCTCTGTGCAATTCCCACAAATCTTCACAAGATTTAATTCCCTGCAGACTGAGGTTGGATTCCCAGCCTGGAATGGCTCTGCTCACAGAGTAAGATTTACACCAGTGAGTACTCACAGTGTGCCAAACTCTCCTCAGTGCAATTCCTGCAAATCTTTAGAGATTTAATTCCCTGCGGACTGAGGTTGGATTCCCATTCTGGAATGGTTCTACTCACAGAGTAAGGCTTACACCAGTGAGTACTCACAGCCTCTCAAACTCTCCCCTCCTCAGTGCAATTCCTGCAAATCTTTAGAGATTTAATTCCCTGCAGTTGAGGTTGGATTCCCATTCTGGAGTGGCACATTCCGCGCTCTGCCCTCCCCAGCCCCACCAAGCCCTGCAGCTGCAGGACAATGGCCGTGGGCTCAACAATCAGCTCATTCTTCCCAAGGATTCGCTTCTCCTTCCCTCCCCAATATCTCGGTGTGACGTGGGCAATCAGATGAGCTTTGAGGTGCCTTCCAGCCCAAAGCATTCCAGGGTTGTGGAAGCTCACGGGGGACTGGGTTGGGACCAGAATTAGGTGTTATGGGGAAGGGAACAGCACTTTCCTGCCCTTGCATCCACTTTACCTTCACTCTGATCACCTAAAATTAACTTCTGTGACTTTTACCTGGATCTGCTTCCTTTTCTCCAGGCTTTTACTGAAATTCTTATATTTTTCTTTTTTTTTCTTTAATTAAAGCTAGAATAGTTTTCTCTCCGAGAAGAAATGGTCATTCCTGAGATATTCATCTCCAGTTGTAAAAGCATTTCCTTTGGCCGAGTTAAATCCCCCATTTTTTGTCAACAAAATTCCATTTCCATGAATCACAATTGGGATTTTTTTTTTGTCATTAACACCCATTTTCATAATTTGTGGATGCAGTACAAGAAGAAAGAGTCAAAAGCAACCACAGCAGGTCATGGGGAGCTGAGAAATTCTGTAGCAAAGCCAGGCAATACTTAAAACATCAGATCCTCCAGAAGCTTGAAACTGGCCAAGAACGATTCCAACATGAGGAGAAAACTACAGAAAGCTCTATCTATTTCCAAAATATCATCACAGAGGTGAGGGAGGCTTTTAATTGCACTCTGCAGACATCCAGCATCAACAAACTCAGGGTTTCCCTGGGAGAAACTCTCTTATTCCAATTAAAAGTGGTTTTTCTAAGGTCCCACTGCTTAAGTTAGAAGTTGTTTCTACAGATACTAAATTATTCTTAATAAGCAAAATCTGTGGAAATAAAATTAATAAATAAATAAAAATAATTAAGGTGCTAAATTTTCCAGAATTTGGAGTGCGAGTCCTTGTTAGGATGTTCCATGTTATTCCCCCAGCCCTCCACTCACACAGTATGTGTGAAACACTGATACTTTCATATAATCTGAATTTACAACGATTTTTCACAGGGTATCAGTCAAATGGAATGATCTAGAAAAAGACCTGTCACAATGTGAGTCTCTTTCCCATCCTACAATTCCCATTATGGACCACACATGGAATTCCTGCAGATCTACAGGAGTAAATTGTGCTCCTCTTTTCCAATTCTTTTGCCTAAAGAGCAGGAGAAGCTGAGGATAAAGCAGCAGCAGCCCCGAGATGGGCTCAGCCAGGAAAAAATCCTCATTTTTTACCTCATCACTCTTTCTCCAGCATCCCCTGAGTCATGGGAACACTGCAAATAAAGCTGAGCTCCAGCAGCAGGCAGAGTTCATTTCAGATGGCTCATATGAAAACAACCCAGCTAATTATACTGCAGTAATTACCTGAAAATTATATGTATGTTGTTTTTCCACCAGTCAATACTGCTATTTTTGAACTCCTCATTGTTCTCAGGGCCTGCTGGAGTCACGTTGTCTCCAAATCCTCTTTTTGTCTCATCAGTCACTCTGCTCGGCTTTGGGAGGGTATTTCAGGAGAAGTTTCACCTGTTCAGCTCAGCTCTTCACCTGTGCTGCATTTGAGAAAATATTCCCATTTTAATGATCTTTTCAATGAGGATTATAGGATCCTGACTCAACAAAAGGACTCTAAACCAGCGCCCCATTAAGATTTACTCCTGCACATCAAAAAAACCTGAAAGTTCATGGATTGCTGACTGTGACCATTCTGATTTGGAAGCGTTTCATTTCCTCCCCTGCCCTGGGTGGGGCTTGTGATCCTTGTCTGGTTTTTTCTTGTCAGAGTCACCAATAAAAGCACCTGGAGCACCTGAGTGTCACAGGAAGGGAATGCTGCCTGGCAGCAAGGCCGGGACAATGGGAGGCAGGAATTTTTGGATCAGTCCCAAAAAATTCCTGCCGTATCAGCTGATTTTGACCCAAAACCATGGGGTAAAATGCACTCAGAATGACTCTTCTGAGAAATGAAGATGCTGATAATAATAGGTATCTCCCTGGACTGCTGAGAGGAAATTAATTAACATTTGGAAAAGCACTTTGAGATTCTTGGATGAAAGATGTCGGAGCTGGAATGCTGGCAACATTCAAATAAGTTGGAATAACGTTAATATTTATTGCACACAGTGCTTTCATCTTCAAAGCTCTTTACCAACATCAATGAGTTAACAAAGAAAATATTAATAAAGATTATATTTACCCATAAAATTACCCTCCCAAAGCATATATAAATAGAGCTGCCTCCAGTTAAAAAATATTATGAAAAGAAAACCTAAGCCCCAACTCCAGCATCAAGCACTAAATCCCTGGTGGGGCTGTCCATGGCAAACCAGCTTGGAAGGAGGAATTATTAGTTTATACTTTTAATGAGGCTAATTGGACCCCAGGCCTAGCCCAGCAGTTGCTGGGAATGTGTCACCCACTGCCGGGGTGACAGCTCAGGATGGGGAAGGGAGAAGGGAGAAGAAGGGAGAAGAAGAAGGGAGAAGGGAGAAGAAGGGAGAAGGGAGGAGGAGAAGGGAGAAGGGAGAAGGGAGAAGGGAGAAGAGAGGAGAAGGGAGAAGGGAAAGGGAGGAGGGAGAAGGGAGAAGAAGGGAGGAGGGAGAAGAAGGGAGAAGGGAGAAGGGAGAAGGAAGAAGGGAAAGGGAGAAGAGAGGAGAAGGGAGAAGAAGAGAGAAGGGAGGAGGGAGAAGGGAAAGGGAGAGCAGCGCTGGGAAATGCCTCTGCTCTGCCAGGGAGGTTGGGGAGCAAGAATTCCAGAATCCCTGGGGCTGGAGATGCCCTCCGAGGCCATGGAGCCCAAGCTGTGCCCATCCCCACCTTGTCACCAGCCCAGGGCACCGAGTGCCACCCCGTTCCTGGGCCAGCTGCAGGGAAGGGCTCCACACGCCCGGGGTGGCATTTCCCTCTGCGGGAGGAGGCTGTGTTGTGTCTTTGGGATGAACTGCTGGGAAGGAGGAACGCTCTGTTTGTGGATGGAGCTCAGGGCAGCCAGACTAAGCTGTCCCAGCGCCGCTCCGAGGAGCTGCGCACTCGGTTTATTGTGGAGTGTGTTCCTGCTGGCACGGGCACAGCTCTCCATTATCCCTGGGACACACAGCCCAGCGATTTACGGAAAACCAGCGAGCGAGGAGCCCTTCATTACGAGGGAGTGCATTATCTGCATCGATTTCAACCCTAAAGAACAGCCAGGGACCTCTCCCCTTGTGCTCCGCTGCCCTTCCCCACTCCGTCTCTCCAGCTGGAGAGATAAATAAAGCCAGGGCAGGAGCATTGTGTTGTTGTTTCCCCCCGCACACGCCCCTGCTTTATTCCGAATTCCTCCCATTTCCATAGATCTCCTCAGACTCCCTGGCACTCCCCACGCTGATGGACTCGGACACGTTCCAGCACATAATGGGCTAGAATAGATTTTTTGAAAATCTATAGTGCCCTGCACAGGCTCTGGAGGTCATTTTAGGCAGCCCATCGATGCTCCACGGTAATATTTCTGGTCAGCGTGTTCTCCTCACACCAAGCCGGACTCTGCGCTCGCCAGACGTGCGTGCCACGAGCCCAAAGCCGTTCCCTATTTTTTCCAGACTCGCTGTGAAAAACACCACATTATCTGGGAAGGGTTTTGCAGCCCAGTCTTGTCAAGACTGTTGCTGTTTCTCCGGAGCTGGCTGAAGGCTTTACAAACTTAGTCACACATTAAACTGCCCCACTTAATCTACTCTACAATGACGTCCAGGCAGAGCTTCAAATATGTTTAGTTTTGGAGAGAAATCAAATGTTACCTTTGGGAAATATGCTTATTATTAGCATTAGACATAGCTTTTGGGCTCCTTCCAATAACTTTGTTGAATTATAGGCGTTTTGTTACTGGCTTTTCTTTGTGTCCTGTATTTATGGCCGTGCTTGGACAGACACCGGGTTTGAGCGTTTCTGCCGCTCGGGCTGCGATCAGAGAGGTTTGAAAATATTAATTACTGTCCTGACGCCTCCTGCCTGGCCAGGAGCCAGGTAAGAGCATATCACCTCTGTGCCGTGGCTCCCCAGGGCAGCACGTTCAGGCACAGGTAGCATTTTGCAGGCTGGAAAAAAGCACGTGAGCGGGAGCCGACGTTTCTCTGAGCAAACACCGCAGAAAGCATTTTAACGACAGGCCAGACTGACGGCCAGACAAACAGCCAAGGCCTTTTTCTCACCATGTGATCTTTTCATAATCCTCCATTTCTCTCCTAGATCAACAGGTTCCTCTTTATTTGTCATTGTCAGCTCTCAGCACAAAGAGCCTTTTGTCTGCAGCTCTGACCCAAACACACAGGACCTTTTTTTGTCCGTTCTTGGCCATATGCTCTCAAATGGACTAATGGCTTTCCAAGCTATAAAGCAGAGCCTTGACCCCGCGAGGGGAGATGGTTGTGTGACAACATCTCCCTGTTTTGACATCATAATTTATCCCTGCTGCAGCACGAGCCAGCAGGAATACTTGAACCTGATCCGCTCCAGGGCTCCTGCTATGGATGCGGCGCTGGGATCGGGGAGAACCCGAGCCTCTGCCTCCTCCTGCTTCCTTATCGGCGTGGGGAAGGTGTCGCAGCTCCCTGGGACTGCAGAGCATCCCACGGGAATCGCCCCACACGATTGACCCCCAGGGGATTTACCCCACAGGAATCCCCCCACAGGAATTGCCCCAGGGGATTTACCCCATGGGATTGACCCTGCAGCATTCACCCCACAGGAATCCCCCCACAGGAATTGCCCCAGGGGATTCACCCCATGGGATTGACCCTGCAGCATTCACCCCACAGGAATCCCCCCACAGGAATTGCCCCAGGGGATTTACCCCATGGGATTGACCCTGCAGCATTCACCCCACAGGAATCCCCCCACAGGAATTGCCCCAGGGGATTCACCCCATGGGATTGACCCTGCAGCATTCACCCCACAGGAATCCCCCCACAGGAATTGCCCCAGGGGATTTACCCCATGGGATTGACCCTGCAGCATTCACCCCACAGGAATCCCCCCACAGGAATTGCCCCAGGGGATTCACCCCATGGGATTGACCCTGCAGCATTCACCCCACAGGAATCCCCCCACAGGAATTGCCCCAGGGGATTCACCCCATGGGATTCACCCCGCAGGATTAACCCCACAGGATGACCCTACAGGAATCCCCCCACAGGAATAGCCCCACAGGATTCACCCTGCAAGATTCACCCCATGGGATTCACCCCATGGGATTAACCCCACAGGATTCACCCCACAAGAATCACCCTGCAGGAATCACCCCACACAATTCACCCCACAGAAATTGCCCCACAGAATTGACCCTACAGGATTCACCCCACACGATTCAACCCATGGGTATCACCCCATGGGATTCACCCCAGAGGAATTGCCCCACACAATTCACCCCACAGGAATCGCCCCATGGGATTCACCCCGCAAGATTCACCCCATGGGATTCACCCCGCAGGATTCATCCCAGCAGGAATCGCCCCATGGGATCCACCCCACAGGAATCCCCCCACAGCAATCACCCCACACGATTTACCCCACAGGGTTCACCCCACAGGAATCGCCCCACAGGATTCACCCCATGGGATTCACCCCATGGGATTTACCCCATGGGATTCACCCTGCAGCATTCACCCCACAGGAATCGCCCCACAGGAATCGCCCCACAGAATTGACCCTGCAGGAATAACCCCGCAGGATTCACCCCACAGGATTTATCCCACAGGAATCACCTCACAGAATTGATCCTACAGGAATCACCCCACACAATTCACCCCACAGGAATTACCCCATACCATTCACCCCGCAGGATTCACCCCACAGGATTTATCCCACAGGAATCACCCACAGGATTGACCCCGCAGGAATCACCTCACAGAATTGATCCTACAGGAATCACCCCACACAATTCACCCCACAGGAATTACCCCATACCATTCACCCCGCAGGATTCACCCCACATGATTCATCCAACAGGATTCACCCCACTCAATTCACCCTGCAGGATTCACCCCACACGATTCACCCCACGCAATTCACCCCACAGGATTCACCCCACACCATATACCCCACAGGAATCCCCCCACACTATTCACCCCGCAGGATTCACCCCACACCATTCACCCCATTCCACACACCCCACAGGAATTACCCCACAGGAATTACTTCACAGGATTCACCCCACAGGAATCGCTCCACACCATTCACCCTATGGGATTCACCCCACACCATTAACCCTATGGGATTCACCCCACACCATTCACCTGCAGGATTCACCCCACAGGAATCCCCCCATGGGGTTCACCCCACAGAATTGACCCTACAGGAGTCACCCCACAGGAATCACCCCACAAAATTCACCCCACACTATTCACCCCATGGGATTCACCCCACACCATTCACCCCGCAGGATTCACCCCACACCACTCACCCCACACCATTCACCCTGCAGGATTCACCCCACACCATTCACCCCACACCATTCACCCTGCAGGATTCACCCCACACCATTCACCCCACAGGAATCACCCCACAGGAACCACCACCCCACACCATTCACGCCATGGGATTCACCCCACACCATTCACCCCACACCGTTCACCCCACACCCTTCACCCCACAGGAACCACCACCCCACACCATTCACCCCACACCATTCACCCCACACCATTCACCCCATGGGATTCACCCCACACCACTCACCCCACACCACTCACCCCACACCATTCACCCCATGGGATTCACCCCACACCATTCACCCCATGGGATTCACCCCACACCATTCACCCCACACCCTTCACCCCACACCACTCACCCCACACCATTCACCCCATGGGATTCACCCCACACCATTCACCCCATGGGATTCACCCCACACCATTCACCCCACACCCTTCACCCCACACCACTCACCCCACACCATTCACCCCACACCATTCACCCCACACCCTTCACCCCACACCACTCACCCCACACCATTCACCCCACACGATTCCTGCCGGAGCCCTGCATCCACTCCAGGATGCCACTCCAGGAATGCACTGCTGAGGCAGAAGCCACCAGACAGTGAGGAAAAGTCATTAATTTCCCCAGTTTTCCCAATTTTGGGGGATTTGCCACCACATTGCGCTCAAGCTGCCTAATCAGGAAGGGTGAGAAAAGCTCCTGCTGGCTTGGAGGAACCCTGTGAGGAATATCCTGCAGTTCCACGGTCTGAGGAGAGTTCATAGCCTTGCCCTGGCACTTGTTCCAGACTGTCACAGAAACCCTTTTGTTTTCCCACGAAAACAGCTCCGGAGCCAAATTCCTACCTGTCCTCGCAGGACGTGTCCGTGCCACATCACAACAGCGTTTTGCTCGAGGGAAACCTAGCCCAGAACCTCAGGGGTGGCTCGGGAGACACGGTGGGGTGCCGAGGAGAAGGGCAACCAGAATCTGACTTTTTAAATTATGATTATTTCACTTCTTCCACCGAAAATCTGCACTGACAAATATTTTTCCCAGAGCCTAGGAGAGGGGGGATGGCTGGTTTCACTTTCCTGTGCGTTTAAGGGAGCTGGTGGGGTTGGGAAGGAGGAGTTCCACCATCTGTAGGGGAAGCTCTCCTTATCTCCCCTGAGCTCTTATCTGGACCTGCCAGGCGGGTGGGACAGCGGGAGGGACAGCATGGGGACACACAACATCTGCCCCGGGGAATGGAGCGGTGAGAGGAGGGGATCCTGCACCCAAAACGCCTCTCGTGGCACCCCTGCTGCAGCCCCCCCAGCCTGGGGACACCGAGGGCCTCAGCAGGGCAGGGTGGCACCGGCAGTGTCACACGGAAATGTCCCCAAAGCCAGACTCCTGCTGAGTTTTCCCTTGCCAGCATCACAAACCGTCCTTAACACGCAGCGTTTGCTCCCCAAAAATTCAGCGTGGAGAAAAGCAGGCTCCTGGGAGAGCCTGAAGGGCTCCAGGAGAGCTGGGGAGGGACTTGGAAGGACAGGGAATGGTTTCCCACTGCCAGAGGGCGGGGACAGGTGGGGTGTTGGGAAGGGATTGCTCCCTGGGAGGGTGGGCAGGGACTGGGATGGAATTCCCAGAGCAGCTGTGGCTGCCCCTGGATCCCTAGAAGTGTCCAAAGCCAGGTTGGAGCAGCCTGAGACAGTGGGAGGTGTCCCTGCCCTGGCAGGGGTGGCTTTAAGGTCCCTCCATCCCCAGCCATTCCAGAATTCCATGACAATTCTGCCTTCAGCCTGATGTGCATTCCTCGGGGGCATCACGAGTTAAGGTTCGATACCTAAGCCAGAACCACCACCCGAGTTACAAAAACAAATCATCCGTAATATGTTAAAAAAAAAAAATAGAAAAAAAGAAAAAAAAAAAACGGGCAGGAACGTGATGACAGAATTTCCTTCAGAACCTCTGCTACATGAAAATGAACACTAAAGCTTTTAATTTAGCTGAGATTTCACTCTGAAGAGAAAGACGTACAATTTGTTCAGGACGAGTTGACAGATGGGAAAATTAAGTCCTCCGTTATTGTTCCATTTGCTGGATGCAAAAAATACTTAACACTTACCGAGGGCTTGGAGGGTGGGAAGAGCTATGAAATATCAGCTGTCTGGACAAAAATTAGAGACAGAAGTGTCTGGGGCCGATCCTGGGGGATGCCACATGCTTCCAGCTACTCCAAAAATCAGCTTTTTCCCTGAGCATTCCCCAGCAATCTCCCTGTGGGAGATCCAAGAAATAAATGGGTGAATTTCGTATTAGACCTAAAAAGCAGAATTACACAAGATCCTTTCAGTTTGATGTCTCCACCCAGCAAACTCTTTCAAAACAGTAAGTTCTCTCTTTCAGTTGAATTTTCCCTTTTTATTTTTTTTCAAGTTGGAAGCTTTTAGCTAAAATATCTTTCTTTTCTCTGCTAATAAAGAAAGACTGTTAGCGCTGGTTTTCCCTTTCCCATGGAAGATGTCCTGCAGTTTTCTCCCATCTGGGGACCCAAATTCTTTAAAATGATACCAAGAAATAATTGGCACCTCTTGGCCAAATCGCGGCCGGTCCTGCGCTCACATCTGGGCTCTCTCAGACAATGAATTTGGGATTAATGGGACAGAGTGGAACAGACTGGAGGCCAAATTCCGTTCTGGGAAGCAGGGCTATGACGGAGCTGCCATGCCAGGGATGTTCCCTGTGCCAGCGGGAGCCAGGGCTGGTGCTAAAGTGAAAATCAGCGCTGAAATGATGGCCAGGATGGGGTTTAGAGCAAAAAACCACCCAACCCGCAGCAATATCCTGTTATTCTGTGCATTGCCTCGTGGTGTAAAGCCCTGGGCCTGGTTTGGGGTGCTCGGGATGCTGTGTGCAGGAATTGGCGGTGGCTGATTGGAGCTGTTCCTCTCCATCTGCCGGGAATTCCAGCCTGTCCATTCCGCTCCCCTCGCGGCCTGGGAGGGGCCTCGTATCCCAAAGGATATCCTTATATCTTATCCCAAAGGCATGGGAAAAGCCATGTTCCTGCCAGGCAGCACCTCCTCTGACAGACCCAGCCCAGCCAGGAGAGCTCCAGCCGTGAGGAAAGGCTCTTGGCTGTCCCCTTGCTGATGTCCTGTATTTACATTTCACATTAAAACCTTTCATCCCGAGCCTTTAGCATTTGCGGAAGTGATCATGGAATCACTGAGGTTGGAAGATCCCTCCAGGATGGAGTCCAACATCAGCCCAGCCCTGCCACCCCATCACAAACCTTGTCCCCAAGGGCCACATGGCACAGCGATGGTCCTGGAGGGACAATGGTTCATTGAGAGGCTGGATCACCGTCATTCCATAGGGATCCAGCTCGAGAATTCCCTTGGGATCCATCTTGGGAACACACCGCCATTCCATTTGGATCCAGCTCAAGAACACACCTTCATTCCATTGGGATCCATCTTGGGAACACACCATCATTCCATAGGGATCCAGCTCAAGAATTCCCTTGGGATCCAGCTCAGGACCACACCGTCATTCCATTGGGTTCCATCTTGGGAACACACTGTCATTCCCTTGGGATTCATCTCGGGAACACACCTTCATTCCATTGGGATCCAGCTCAGGAACACACCTTCATTCCTTTGGGATCCAGTTCAGGAACACACCGTCATTCCCTTGGGCTCCAGCTCAGGAACACACTGTCATTCCATTGGGATCCATCTTGGGAACACACCATCATTCCATTGGGATCCAGCTCAAGAACACACCTTCACTCTCTTGGGATCCAGCTCAGGAACACACCATCATTCCATTGGGATCCAGCTCAAGAACACACCTTCACTCTCTTGGGATCCAGCTCAGGAACACACCATCATTCCATAGGGATCCAGCTCAAGAACACACCTTCACTCTCTTGGGATCCAGCTCAGGAACACACCATCATTCCATTGGGATCCAGCTCAAGAACACACCTTCACTCTCTTGGGATCCAGCTCAGGAACACACCATCATTCCCTTGGGATCCATCTTGGGAACACACCATCATTCCATAGGGATCCGGCTCAGGAACACACCATCATTCCATTGGGATCCAGCTCAGGAACACACCATCATTCCATTGGGATCCAGCTCAGGAACACACCATCATTCCATTGGGATCCAGCTCAGGAACACATCATCATTCCATTTGGATCCAGCTCAGGAACACACCATCATTCCCTTGGGATCCATCTTGGGAACACACCATCATTCCATTGGGATCCAGCTCAAGAATTCCCTTGGGATCCAGCTCAGGACCACACCGTCATTCCATTGGGTTCCATCTTGGGAACACACTGTCATTCCCTTGGGATTCATCTCAGGAACACACCATCATTCCCTTGGGCTCCAGCTCAGGAACACACCGTCATTCCATTAGGATCCATCTTGGGAACACACCTTCACTCTCTTGGGATCCAGCTCAGGAGCACACCATCATTCCCTTGGGCTCCAGCTCAGGAACACACCTTCATTCCATTGGGATTCATCTCGGGAACACACCTTCATTCGTTTGGGATCCAGCTCAGGAACACACCTTCATTCCCACACACCATCATTCCCACACACCATCATTCCCACACACCATCATTCCCTTGGGATCCATCTCAGGAACATCCCAGCCTTGCCTGCCTTGGAAGGAAAGTCCCACTGAAAGGTAACAAGGAGCACTCCAGGGCTGAGCCTTCCATCCCATCTCAGACCCTGCAGCTCCCAGCCACCTCCAGATTCCTTTAGGCCAAACCCCACTTGCACTTTCAGCCATTTTCCTGTTTTTTTCAACCATTTCTTTGCCCATGGACATTTTCTTTGAGAGAAAAAAATAAAAATCCCCAATTTAAAGCCAGCCTATTGTTTTCACGAAACGGAGCTGCAGCAAGATCTCAGAACATGGTTGTGATTTGCCACATCTGTTATTTTTACGCATTGTTTTCGTGCCAAGAGTTTCATAAAAGGTGTTATATAACCAGAATCCAACATGTTGCCACAATTAGGAGCCCACGTGAGTGTTTCAGCCACGATCTCACCTGGGGTTTTTCTGTTTCTGAATGTCTTTCAGCCCAGCAGGGCACAGACACAAAGATAAGTGTGGCTGCGGTTTCCTCCTTTCGCAGACAGGCATTGACTGATGGACAAGTTCGTGGAATCATGGAATGGTTTCGATTGCAAAGGACCTTAAGGATCATCTTGTTCCACCTCTTTCCACCATCCCAGCTTGCTCCAAGCCCCGTCCAACCCGGCCTTGGACACTTCCAGGGATCCTGGGACAGCCACCCTGTGCCAGGGCCTCCCCACCCTACAGGGAACGATTCCTTCCCAATATCCCACCTGAATCTTCTCTCAGGAGATTTCAGACTCTTCAGTTGTTCTGCAAGGTCCTCGGAATTTTCATGAGGATTCACGATGTTCTGTGAGATTTGGTTGCCTCCTAGACCAGGAGAGGATACAGAAAATGGTGATGGTTGGAGTCTGTTCCATCCTCAGTGATTCTGTGACAGGTTCCCTTCAGAGGTTTGGCTTGTCACTCTTTGGCAGAAGAGATCCCCACCCTCCCAGGGAACAATTCCTTCCCAATATCCCACCTGTCCCTGTGGTGACACCATTCCCTGTGTCCTGTCCCTCCATCCCTTGTCCCCAGTCCCTCTCCAGCTCTCCTGGAGCCCTTCAGGCCCTGCCAGGGGCTCTCAGATACCCCAGAAGGTTCTCCTCTCCAGGGGAACATTCCCAGCTCTCCCAGCCTGTCTGAAGGATCCTGCACAGGACACTCATCCCCGGGAGCAGGGCCAGGCAGGAGCTTGGTTCTGACAGAGCTGTGCTGTGCAAGGAGCAGATTTCCTGGGACACACTCCACGGTTTGGCCACAGGTGAGACACACAACTTTGGAAATTTCCAGCCTGGCACTGCTTTCAATGAAAGTCTCCATCTCGTTCTCCTGGGTCAGATATTCTGTGTGCAGTTTCTAATTTGGACTGTGGCTCTGGAAAACTTGATTAGAGCTGTGAAAACGGAATTTTTATTGGGGAGAACACAGCTCTTGCCAAGGTTTATTTTTCAAGGGAGTAAGACCTAATCCTAGAAGCAGTTCCAGGGCTGTGCTAGTCTGGATGCCCTTGCAGTGGTTTATGGCCACTACGCAGCCAAGGCTGGACGGGCTGGCAATGTTTGCTTTGGACAAGTTGCTCCAGATGGTAACCAGCTCCAAATGTGGTGCAGGCATCACTGAAAATCCATTTTCTCCTGAGTTTCTCCTTTTTCCCCCCTTTCCCTTTCATTTTGTCACAATTAGCACGTTCCCAATTCCATCCTACCTGACAACAACGAAGCGTTTAAAGCAGAGAGCAGAGTAACAGCCCTGCGTTCAGACACCATCACCGCACAGACACATCTCCTGCTTCCAAAGCTCAGATTCCTGCAAAATCCAGCAAAACCCCCTGCTCAGGTGGAGACCTTCCAGGGAAAAGCACATCAGTTTCCTCGGGGGAGCCCACAAAGGTTGTGGCGGGGAGCAACCCTCTGGAGGAGCTTTTCGTCTGCGCCGGGTCCTGGCTGAACGGAGCCGTAAATCCAGGAATGCATGGGAAAATGGCAAATTAAAAGGTGCTACACTTGGCAGGGCCCTCCGTGAGCGCAGAGCTCGGGGAAGGTGACACTCATGGCCCTGCCAGCAGCAGGCTGCTCTCAGTTCCAGAGCCGGGGCAGCACCAAAGGATTCCCGAAAGATTCTCCTCTCCCAGGAGGGTTTTCTTGGGGGTGGCAGCTCTGCAGCACTTGCCACCCGCGCCAGGGGGGCAGGGAGGAGATCCTGCCCCTCCCTCTGCCCTCACCTGAAGAAGTGCCCAGTGCTGGGTCCCTCAGGACAGAGGGACACAAGTGCCCAGTGCTGGGCTCCTCAGGACAGAGGGACACAAGTGCCCAGTGCTGGGTTCCTCAGGACAGAGGGACACGAGTGCCCAGTGCTGGGCTCCGCAGGACAGAGGGACACGAGTGCCCAGTGCTAGGTCCCTCAGGACAGAGGGACACGAGTGCCCAGTGCTGGGCTCCTCAGGACAGAGGGACACGAGTGCCCAGTGCTGGGCTCCTCAGGACAGAGGGACACGAGTGCCCAGTGCTGGGCTCCTCAGGACAGAGGGACACGAGTGCCCAGTGCTGGGCTCCTCAGGATGGGAGGGACACGAGTGCCCAGTGCTGGGCTCCTCAGGACAGAGGGACACAAGTGCCCAGTGCTGGGTTCCTCAGGACAGAGGGACACGAGTGCCCAGTGCTGGGCTCCTCAGGACAGAGGGACACAAGTGCCCAGTGCTGGGTTCCTCAGGACAGAGGGACACGAGTGCCCAGTGCTGGGTTCCTCAGGACAGCAGGGACACGAGTGCCCCGTGCTGGGTTCCTCAGGATGGGAGGGACACGAGTGCCCAGTGCTGGGCTCCTCAGGACAGAGGGACACGAGTGCCCAGTGCTGGGCTCCTCAGGACAGAGGGACATGCAGCTCCTGGAGCAAGCCCAGGGAGTGACTGCAGAGATGGGGGGGCAGAGCATCCCTCTGATGAGGGCAGGATGAGGGAGGTGGAGCTGCTCAGCCTGGAAAAGAGATCTCCAAAAGGAGACCAAAAAAGATGTGAAATCGGATCTCCAAAATGTCCAGATCTGAGCAATCCCTCCAGAACGAGCAGATCCCACAACTTCATTAAGAGTCAGAAAGGAGATCAAAGGAAAGAGTTGTCAGTTTTTAAGGAGGAGAAAAACCCCAGGAAAATATGTTTTTTAAGTTTCCAAGAGAACCACAGAGTTCACTTTGTTATGTGATAATAAAATAAGTGATTCTGCAAGCAAGGCAGAGCTGCCCGGCACGCTCCCGTCTCTCATCATGCAGCACAGCCATGTTTGCCCCCAAAATCCAATCAGTTTCGTTAAAACCACATCTCCTCATGTGGACACTCCTGTTCATGCACAGCTCCTTTCTGTCCTGTCCTCACTTGTCCCTAAAACACGGGATTTAAACCCAAAGGATGCCAGCCAAACACACCATTGCTCAAATCAAATTGGTTTCCCCAAGGGAATGAAAGTAAGGCAGGAGGAACCTCCAGCCAGGCCAGGACTGAACACACACTTTGTCCCCAGCCAGATCCTGAGATGGCTGGGATTTTTCCCAGGAAAGAACTTTTTGGGTTTGCAGGCAGCAAATGGCTCACGGTGTGTTTTGGTCACAGCTGAATGCTCCAGAGCCACCTCAGCCCCCGGACAAGCGCATCCATGGTGGGCAGCACCCAGGGAACCTGCCAGCATCCCTGTGGGTCCAGGGATCATCTCCCAAGGGTCACAGCGATGCTGGCACTGGGAAAAAGCCACTGGGGCTCCCAGTTCGGGCCTGGGGCAGGAGGAGGATCTGGAGCAGTCGGTGCAGAACGTTTGGGAGGTGATGGAGCAAATCCTGCTGGGAGGCGTTCCCAGGGGGCCGAGATGACAAGGGCTGGGAACAGCCAGGGCCACTTCCCCAGGCACAGAGCGTTCCTGGAGGCCTCTGGGATGAAAGGGGAGATCAAGGGATTATTTACCTTGGCTTCAGCGAGGCCTCTGCACAGCTGCCGTGGGATCCCCGAGGCCAAGGGGGTGAGATAGGGAGCGGATAAGGGAATTAGGAGAACTGGCCAGGCTGCCGGGCTGTGTCCGGGGCACCAAGTCCAGCTGGCACCCGGGGAGCGGTGCCATCCCTCGGGATCGATAGTGTCCCGGTGGGCCACCCGGATGGAGGGACACTGACCCGGCAGGAGCACTGCGTGCTGGGGAGGATGGAGGGCTGTTCCGAGAGCCTGGGACAGGCTGGAGGAGGGACAGGGACCTCGGGGGGACAAACGCCACGTCCTGCGCCAGGCTGGGCTCAGCCCCGCACCCTGCGGCTCAGCCCCGCGCTCCCCAGGGACACTTTGGGCATTTCCATGGAAGGAGCACAAAACCGCAGTTCAGACCCAAACTCCAGCGAGGAGCGCGGAGCTGAGCGGCGCTGCCACCGCCACCGCCACCTCCTGGCGCCTTCCCGAATCAGGGATTGGGGCGGAAAGGACCTGAGCGAGCATCCAGGGCCACCCCTGCCCTGGGGGACACCTCCCACTGCCCCAGGCTGCTCCCAGCCCTGCCCAGCCTGGCCTTGGACACTGCCAGGGATCCAGGGGCAGCCACAGCTCCTCTGGGAATTCCATCCCAGGATCTCCTCACCCTCCCAGCCGGGATTTCCTTCCCAAGATCCCATCTAGAACTCAGCCACGCAGGGACAGCAGTGCCCAGTGTGTTGCCATCTCAGCACATTCCCACCCGATCCCATCCATTGCCACCCCCTGCCTGACCCTGGCACGTGGCACCGCTGCTGGAGACCCTCCCGAGGCCATCCCCAGCCCCAAAGCCGCCCCCAGCCCAGGGCATCCCCCTCCTGCCAGGAAAATTTAACCCCAGCACCCCGCCATGGCCCGGAGCGTCTCCCAAAGGGAGAAATCGCCGCTGCGATTTTCCCGGGGGTCTCTGCACCCCCTGAGGCCGAGCTGCTCCGCTGGGATTTCCCCGGGGGTCTCTGCACCCCCTGAGGCAGAGCTGCTCTGCAGAGCCTCCTGCCATGAAAAGCCCCACAATTCAACCCCAGCACCCCGCCATGGCCCGGAGCGTCTCCCAAAGGGAGAACATCGCCGCCGGGATTTTCCCCGGGGGTCTCTGCACCCCCTGAGGCAGAGCTGCTCCGCTGGGATTTTCCCGGGGGTCTCTGCACCCCTTGAGGCGGAGCTGCTCCGCTGGGATTTCCCCGGGGGTCTGCACCCCCTGGGGCGGAGCTGCTCTGCACAGGGCCCCTCCAGCCCGGGCCGTGTGGCAGCAGGAGCCCTTCTGTCGCCGGGAGGCGCCGCGGCTGCTGGCAGCACAGCGCCTGGCGCTCGGGAGGGGAGCAGCATATGGGGCCGAGCCCCGGCCAGGCTGCGGCTCTGCTGAGCGCCTCCGAGCTGCTCTGCCACTGGCCTGAAAGAGCAACTCCATCAGCTCCAGCGCCAGACCTTCTGCTTCCCCCAGTTCCGGATCCACCACAGCCTCCAATACAGGCACTCCAGGCTTCCTCCTGCTTTAATTATTTAAAAATCCTAACTCTGGCTGTTTGTTTTCAGGGGCTATTACCGCATTCAACTATTTTGAGCCCGAAAAAAAAAAAAAAAGAGAATAAAAAATTTGAAGCCTTTCCCTCATTCCGCCAGTGAAGTTTAATTCACTCTAATTATTTCATATTACTTAGACTGTAATAGTTTCATAATTTCTAGTATATTAAGCACTTAATACGTTGTGTCATTTCAAGTCGCATATTAAATTCTGCAAAGTACATTTTAATGAGCGCTAAGTAGTGGGAAAATATTAATACAACCTCACGGCTGATTTTTGTGCCCGTGTTGGGAGGCACTGCTGGGGCAGGTGGGCACGGCGGGGGCTGGGTGGAATTGGGGCTGCAGGGACACCCAGGCCAGCTCCTCCGCGGGGTCACCCAGTGTCACTTCTGTGAGGTGCCAGCAGTGACCCAGCCAGAGAGGCACAGGGGGAAATGCAAGGAATGAGGCTCAGCTGCCCCTCAGTGACTCAAAAAAGGTCCAACTCTTTAATTCCCTCAAGAGAGCACCCCTCGGCCTGCAGAGCCTCAGTTCAGCCCTGGCTTACACATCCCCTCCCCGTCCCACCAGGATGATCCTTGCCCTGCCCTCACCTGCAGGAGATGCCACCAGCGCTGCTGCTCCCACTGAGGATCGCGGATCAGGGACACGATGTCTCGTGTAGGATGTCTGGAGCCTAAGGAGAGAACCCCAGAATGGCTTGGAAGAGACCCTAAGGCGCAGCTCATCCCACCCCTGCCATGGGCAGGGAGCCTTCCCCTATCCCAGGCTGCTCCGAGCCCTGTCCAGCCTGGCCTGGGACACCTCAGGGATGAGGCAAAGAAAACATGAGAACTTTCTCTGAGACTCAGAAAAACAAGAGCCCCGAGACCTCAGCTGCACTTCCACCCTGGAGTTTTTTAACTTTCATCGCACCCAGCCACGCGCACCTGCCCCGGCCGGGAAGGGCTTCCTCCCGCTGGGGTGGAGGCTGGGGATGCTGATGCTGCTCCTGCTCCTGCTGCTGCTCCTGCTCCTGCTGCTCCGGCGCGGCCGGTCCCGAGCTCGGGAGCTGGGGCCGAGGGGAGCTGCACCTCCGGCTGCGCCCACGCGGTGGCGGCCCAGGCCGCGGAACGGCCTAATGAGCCCGGCAGCTAATTACCGACAGATCCTGCTCCGCCGAGCTCCCGGGGCCCGCTCGCACCGCACCGACCCCGCGGCATCGCCCCGCCACCCTCTGCCCTCGCCTGGTGCCGGGCCCCGGGCCGCCGCCGGTCCCCGGGACGCTCCCTGTCCCCGCATCCCTTGTCCCGGTCCCGCACGGTGCTCGGTGCCTCCCGCCCGCCGCTCCCGGCCCCTCTCCCCCGCCGGAGCTCCCCCGGGCCCCGGTGCAGCCTCACCCCGCCGCGGTCCCGGTGCTGTTCCCGACCCCGGCCCCGCTGCGCTGCGCGGTTAATTCTGCGCCAAACCCGGGGATTTCGGGCTAAGGGGGGTGCGCGCACCTCGGCGCCCGCTCTCCGAGCTCATTAACGTAATACCTTCATGTGTGAAACGAGCATATAAATGGGCACTAATGAGCTCCGGCTGCGGCGGGAGGAGGGGCGCGGACGGGGACCCCCGCGGGGGAGCGGGCGGCACCCCCGGCTCGGTACCGGGACTCGGTACCGGGACCCGGGGCGGCCGTGCGCGCCCCTCCCGCCGCCTGTCCGCCCGGGGACCCCCGAGTCCCGGGCCAGCCCCACGCACCAGGCGGCTTCTTAAAGTCGGTTTTTATTAAAGAACCAAAATCACGTACAGAGGGGGCTGTCCCCAGAGCGGGCGAGCGGTGTTCTGCCTCCGGAGTCGCGGGCCGCCCGTTAAAGTGCCGTTACATCCAGAATTTACAGGGAGGGGGGAAGGAGGGGGCCCGGGAGGGGAGGTTAAATATACATCATAAATAAATAAAAATCCGACAAATACTGTACCAAGAGAATCACAGTACATTTATATCCATTGCACATAGCCACTTTTGTTTCCAGTCTGGACAAGGGTGGAAGAAGCGGACACACAGGGAGGGAGGGGAGGCGGAGCGGGGGGGCCGGCAGGGCCCGGCTCCCCCCGGCCGGCCCGGGGCCGCCCCCCGCCGTATTGCCAGTCCGAGGAAAGCCGGGCTCCGAGTCCTCTATGTACAGGTGTCTCCTCGTGGAAATGGCTTGTGTGGGCTCTGCCCGCATGGCTTCGGGGGTGGGGGCCGGGGGGGCTCACTGGGGCAGCAGCGGCGGCTTGAAGGAGCAGTTCCCCGTGCAGTGCCGCGGGGTCAGCATTTTGCAGGAGAAGTGATGCAGCGCGTCGTGAGCCTCTGCGAGGGAGCCAGCCGTCACCCCGGAGCCCCCGGGCGGGGAGCGGGGGGTGCGGGCCCCCTCAGACAGCTGTGCCCCCCCGGTCCTACCCCGGTACCTTTCAACTTCTGCTGGATGGCGTAGCGCGCTTTCCTCTCCTGGTCCAGCTCGTTGCACAGCGTGTCTGGGATGGGGGAGCGTCACCCAGCGCCGGGCGGACCCCACCGGGGACACCCCACCGGGGGGAATCCACCGGGGGGAACCCACCGCGGCCGCCCCGTCGGGGATGCGCCCGCCCCGAGGGCACGGCAGCGCGGGGGGCGCAAAACGGGAGGGGAGTGGGGGATGCAAAGCCGGGCGAGGCTTCCCAGGTAAGGCAATTTACGGCTCGGTTTTTAATTGAGGCCGTGTGGAAATGGCTGCGACAGGGAAGGTTCGTTCTCGGCCGTGTAACGATGCCTCGCAGCCGTTTGCGGGGCAGCTCGAAATCGCGAGAGGAATTGGAGGGCAAGAAAAGATGTAGAATAAAAAAAAAAAAAAACCCAAAACAAAATGAAACAAAAAAACCCCAACCAAACCAAACCAAACAAAAACAAAACAAAACAAAAGCCCAACAAAACAAACAGAAAAAATCCCATCCAAACAAGAAAGCAGAAAGAAATAAAATTTAAAAAAAAATTAAAGGGAAAAAAACAAAGAAAGGGGAAAAAAGGAGATAAAATAAAATGGTCGGGTGGGCTCGGCCGTACCTCGGACGATCTGCAGCTGCTGCACCATCTCTTCCCGGTACGCCAGCTCCCGCTTCATCTGGTCCTGGAAGTTATCTGCGGGGCGAGGGGTCAGCGCCGCGCCCCGGAGCGGGGCCGCTCCCGGCCGGGGCGGGGCATGGGCGGGGGACGGGGCACCGCTACCTTTCAGGCTCTGGAAGTCCCTCTCCAGCTTTTTCCTCAGTTCCATTTGCTCCAGGACCAGTTTTTGTAACTCATCTGTTTAAAAATACACGGCGGGGTTGAGGGGAGCCCGCACTTTTCCATCTGGAGGCGGCTCAGCGCGGCGCTAATCGCATTACGTTACATTAATCACAGGAGTTAATCACTCCTGCAGAAAACACAAATACCTCGAGCCGCGGGGAGAGGCCGGGGGGTGCCCGAGCCCCCCGCCCCCGCCCATCCCTGCAGCCCTCGCCGCGCTCCGGGCCGCGGCCCCGCCTCACCTCGGGCCAAGTTTTCGATGTCTTTCTCCACCAGCTGCGTCCCGGTGACATCCATGGCGAGCCCTTCCTCCCCTGCCGGGGACAGAGCGCCGTCAGCCCGGCCGGGGGGCTCCGGCACCCCGCACGGCCCGCGGAGGGGCCGCGCATCGCCCCGCGGAGCGGTGCTTACCTCTGTCGGTATTTACAGGGCTGGGATGAGAGACATTCCTTTGGTCCTGATAGGATTTTCTGGTCTCTAAATCCTCTGCCGCGGAGTGATTGTCTTCTTTATCTTGCTCTTAAAGTTAATAAACGGATTTTCAACCATAAGCAATGAAAGTATGGTCCTGATATATCCTTAATTACATAATTACGGACAAAGCCCTCGTTAAAACCTTCTTAGCGGACATCCTAATCGCTTTGCTGTTGGAAAGTAGCTTGTGGGCAGGAGCTTGGCCCCGCCGGCCCATCCCCGCCGCACCCACCGCGGCCCCGGCGGCATCCCCGGGCCCGGGGGGGCCCCGGCCCCGACCCCCGCCCGGAACCCGTTTGTTCGGTTTTCTCCCGACAGCCCCCAAACGAAAGCGGCCGCTCGGGTCCCCCCCGGGGCTGGGCCGCCCCCGGGGCCGCGCCCTCGGTGCGCAGCGATCGCCCGGCCCCGGCCCCGGCCCGCGTTACCCTTCGCCTCGGGGGTGCAGAGGAAGGCGGCGGGGGCTCCCAGGGACGCTGCGGGTTTCAGCGGCTGCAGGTGCTCCCCCCTCTCCGGCGCGAACACCTACAAGAGAGCGAGTCAGAGCCCGGGCCGGCCCCGCGGGGACCCCGGGGGCAGATCCCCCCGGCCCATGCCGCACCTCGTAGGCGCCGCTGCTGCCGCTCCTCTCGGGGCTGCCGTCGGGGGCCTGGCCGCCCCCCTGCGCGCCCGCCTCGCCCGTCTTCTCCTCGGGCCCTTCGGCCCCGGCGGGCGGCGGCGGCGGCTCCTCGGGCCCGGCCAGCAGCCGCGGCGGCGGCGGCTCCCGGCCCTCGGCGGGCGCCACGGCGGGGACGGCGGCGGCTTCCTCCTCCTCGTCCTCCGGGAAGCGGTTGGACTCCACGTCCACCTCGGGCTCCTCGGCCGTGTCCCCGCCGGGGGACAGCGAGCGGTAGCTGGAGCTGCCCTCGCTGAGGAAGTCCGGCGAGAGGTAGCCGGGCCCGCGGGGCCCCGCGCCGCCGAACGCCTCGCGGGTGCCGTAGAGCTTGGCGATGCTCTCGGCGTCCTTGACCACCGGGCGGAAGGCGGACAGGTAGCTGCCCTTCCTGGGCAGCGGCAGCGGGGCGAGCAGCGCCTCGTCCCCGGAGCGCTCCTCCTCGCCCGCCGCCCGCGACAGGGCGCTGGGGCAGCGCTCGCCCTCCGCGCCCGTGCCCTCCTGCGGGGTGGTGCTGCTCCGGCCGCTGCCCGAGGGCTCCGAGCCCTCCAGCTCGCCGTGCCGCCCCGCCAGCCCCGCCGGCTCGGCCGCCGCCGCCGCCGCCGCCGCGGCCGCCGCCACCACCACGGCGGTGGCAGCCGCCTTGGCCGGGCTCTGCGCGGGGTAGGGCGGCACGGGCAGGCTGCCGGCGGCCGGCCAGAACACGGGGAACGAGGGGTACACACCGGTGTCCTTGGCGGCCCCGGGCTGGTGGGGCGGCTGGGCCGGCTGGTGCGGGTGGGGGTGCGGGGGTCCCCAGAACATGCCGGGGGGCAGCGCGCCGCCCTTGCCCGCCTCGCCGCCCCCCGCGCCGCCCAGCGCCTCCTCCTGCTTCTTGGGGCACAGTCCGAACGCGGCGGCGGGGAAGCCGTAGGGGTGGGGGAAGAGCGGCGGCGGCAGCTTCTGCAGCATCCCGAAGCCCTTGCTGGGCACCGGGATCACCGGGTAGCTGCGCACCGCGCCCGCCCCGCCGTGCGCGCCCGCGGCCCCGCCGTGCGCCGCCGCCAGCCCCAGCGCGCCGCGCTCGCCCGCCGCCTCCTGCCCGCTGCACCGGAGGCTCTTGTGCGCCGGGGCCAGCTCGGGGCCCGCGGGCGGCGGCGGGTGCAGGGCGGCCTTGGCGGCGGGGGAGCCGGCCCCGGGCCCGCCGGCGGCCGCCCCTTGCAGGGAGAAGGTCCGCTTGCGGGTGCCGCCGTTGAACATGGCCTTGACATCCTCCCACGCGTGCGACAGCTCCTCCGTGGCCGTCTTGTCGCTGAGCTTGAGGTGGCGGCGCCAGGAGTTGAAGTTGGCGGCGTCGGGCTGGGTGTACTTGGAGTCCGGGGTGCGGTGGGAGTGGAAGATGAACTTGTTGGGGGAGAAGTACATGCTGCAGTAGCTGCACTTGATGCACTTGGCGCGGGAGCTGTTGTAGCGGGCCGGGATGAAGCTGCCCCGCGAGCCCCAGGCGCACTCGTGCACCACGTCGAAGGCGAAGTTCTCGGGCAGCTTGGGCGGCTTGTGCTCGCCCAGGAAGGACTTGCAGAGCCGCTCCGCCTCCCTCTTGGTGATCATGCCGCAGCGGCGGGAGGAGATGGGCATGGCCCCGGCCCGCCGCAGGATCTCCAGCTGCACCGGCGTGCACTGCACGCAGGTGATGCCCAGGGCCACCCGCCGGTTGTGGATCTCATTGTAGCTGTAGTTCTTGAGCAGCGTGTTGGAGATCTGCGCCAGGCACAGCCGCTCCTGCCCGTCGATGACCAGGGACACGATGGGCACGCCGTACAGGGAGGTCTCACCCACTTGGTTGGGCTTGAGGGTATTGGAGCCCTGGTACGGCTGCAGCTCTTGCTTTGAATTTGGGGAGGAGCTTGCATCTCTCCCATTTCCCATCTGACTGGCGATCGCCTCCATTCCCCCCCAAAACGCCCCTGCAAAACAAAATCGGGGAAAGGCGCAGGTTAGAGGCGCTCCCGGGGCCCCGCCGCCGCTCCCGGCCCGCCGCTCCCGGGGCCCCGCTCTGCGGCCCGGCCGATCCCCGCTGCGCGGCCCGGCCGCTCCTCGCTCGGCGCCACCGGCCCCGGCCCGGAGCCCCTCGGGTGCTGCCGCAGGACCCTCCCCGACCGGCGGGGTCTGGCGGGGCCGGAGCGCATCCCCCGCCCCGCGGCCGCCGCTACCGAGCGCCGCCGTATCCGCCCGCCGGGCGCGGCCCCGCGGCTGAGCGGCCCCGGGAGCCCGGGGCAAGGGAATCCTGGAGGGGTCACCACCTCCGCCTCCTTCGTCCCCGAGTCCCCGGGAGGTGCCGCGTCCCTTCCCTTTGTGCCGGCTCGCCGGGCCGTGCCGTGCCGGTTTGCGGCGGGCTCCGGGCGGGCTCCAACGAAACGCGCCGGAGGTTGCGGCCAGCGCGTCCCGGGGGCCCGAGCCCCGGGCCGGACCGGGCGGGCCCAAACTCTGCGCTCGGTGGCCGCGGGCGGAGCGGGGTGGCGGGCGCGGTGGCCCGGAGCCCCTTTGTCGTGTCCCCGGCAGGCGATTAGGCGCGGGCGGATTAGGGGCCGGGGCGGGCAGAACCCGCCGCACGTAGCAGAAGGGCAGCAGCGAGCCAGGCAAATTGGCTTAGCGGGGAGGGCTCCCGGTGCTTAAGCCGCTTCCGTGGTAATTACACAAAATAACGGGGAGCGACTCCCGAAAACGCGCCCCGCATTCCGCTCCCCCATCCCCATCCCCTTCCCCTCCATCGCCGCCCGCCCGCACTCACCGCGCCGCGGAGCCCCGCTGGACGTGCAGGCTCTGCTCGGGACTAGGGGCCGCAGCCCGGGGCCGGGGCCGCCATCGGCCGGGGGGGCCCGTCCGCAGCGAGCCCGTTCCCGGGGCAGCCGAAGCGCCGGGGCGCGGGGCGGGCGGGCAGCGGGCGCGCCCTTCACCGACGCCTCGGGGCCGCCGCCCGCCCCGCCGCCGCCGCCGCCGCCGCGTCCGCCCGGGCGAGATGCAACAAGAGCGAGTGACCAGCCGCGCCACCGAGGGAGGATCCGGATCCGTACTTGGAGACGCTGCACATTGATCCGGTGACAGCTAAAATAACGGGAAGACACACCCACTTAGCACCAGCATATTTACATTAACGGCCTCCGGGACCCCGCCGCCGTCAATCACCGATGCGCTCCAGTCAATCACGGCGCGGCTTTAAGGCACGGCGGAACGGGGAGGGAGCGGGAGGGGGGGGAGGGCGTGGGGGGCCGCCACCGAGCGGGGACCCGCCCGGGCTGCCCGAGGTAAGAGCGGGGATCAGCCCCGCGCCGCACCTGCGTGGGGCTCCGCGCCCCCGCGTCCCCCCGCACCCACCTCCCGCGGTGCCGGCATCCCGGGGGGAGCGATGCTCGTTGAAAGTTTGCGTGGGGAGCGGGCGGTAACGAAAAGAGGAGCCCGGGGGGAGCGGCGGAGGGACCCCATCGAAATCGGGGATGCGCTGCTGCCGCGCGTCCCTCTCGCAGCCGGGATGCGCGCTCCGGTGCGGGGCGCGGGTGCGGGAGCGCTACCGGGGGCGAGGGGGGGACATCGGGCGGCAACGAAATCGCCGGGAGGAGAGGGCAGAGGGGGCCGAGCTCGGGTTTTTCGTTCCCCACGGGGGCTCACGCCACACCGGCAGGACCGGCCGACACCGGGGCGGCCTAGGGGACCCGGCGCTCCGGTGTCCGCCGGTCCTGCCGGCGTGGCGGGGGCCTCTAGCCGCACCCCTGCCCGGGTTGGGTTCTCGCATGCAGCGCTCGTCACGGCCACGTTAATTAAACTGTAATTAATCATCGCGTCCGGCCGCGATCGGCGCAATTACACTGATCAAACAGAAGTTAATAACGGCGCCGATAGCCCCCAGCTATCACTTTTGTGTGTGCCCCGCGCCTTCCCTTCCCCGCCATCACCGGCGGCGCCCGGAGGATGCGGCGGAGCCGCCGCGGAGCGAAACGCAGGTGCGGAGCCGCCGTTCTCCTCCGCGGCCGAGCCGAGGTCGGGCCGCGCTCCCACGCGGGACAGCGGCCGCCGCTCCCCCCGGGACGCCCCGTCGAGGGGGAGCGGAGCGGGTGCTGCCGGCCGGGCCTTGCGGCGCGGCCTGCCCGCAATGATCGCAACCCGAGCCGGTAATTATTCCTCGCCTTTTAATTATTTATCCTCCCCAGCCCCCCCTCCTCCCGCCATACGGAGGCAGGAGCACGGTGAGACGCTCCCGCGCCGGGTCGAGCCCCGCCGCCCCGCTGGCCGCCGCGTTTCGGGTGATCCCGCGGCGTTCGGCACCCGCAGAGCTGCGGAGGAGCTGGCGAGGCACTGGCGGCGGGCGGCGGCGGCGCGGACCGAGCCGGTACCGCCGGTGCCGCTCCTGCGGAGCCGCGGCGCGGGGGCGGAGGAGAGGGGGGGCCCGGGAGGAGGTGGCTCTGCCCCGATCCCCTCCGCCGTGCCCTTGGCCGGGCCGGGCCGCTGCCCGCAGAGCTCGGCCCGAGCCCGGAGCGGCGGCGGCGGCCCCGGCTCGCCCCGACGGCGGCGCGGAGCCCCGGGGCGGGGAGCGGCCCCGGGCCCGACCCCGGCCCCGCCGCCCCGGCCGCGCTCCCCGCCGGCGCCCCGCTCATCGCAACCGCCGTATCTTTTAACAGTTGAATTGACTGCAGTTTTTGTCAGTTAATTAGGTTTAATTTACATAATTAGTACAGTATAAAGAGTATTGGGGATAATCAGGAGGTACGTCTCGCTTACTGTGTAAACACGGATTCGGAATTAAAAATCAGATGTAATTAAGGCGTGTGCGCGCGGCTTTTAATTGTAATGAATTTCTAATTAACGCTCAACGATCGCCGCACGCGAGAGCCGGGACGTTTGCGGGCGCCGCCGCCCCCCAAACCGGGGACCCCCCCAGGGACCCCCCCGGGGCCGGGGGGCGCGGAGGGGCCGCGGCGGGCGCTGCTCCCCGACGGGTCCCCCATCCTTCCCTGCTCCCCGGGCCGGTGCCGCTGGCAGAGGAGGCCGGTGGATAATTTAGGTTAAAACTTAGGGAGCCGTGTCACGGGTGTATAAATAAATAATCACGCGTGGCGGGCGCGGAAGGCCCCGCGCTCCTGGAGGGCTGAGCCGAGATTGCCACATAAATCACGGCGGTCTAATTCAGTGGAAGTTTAATAAACGCCTCCTATTGGAAATGAATGTTCCCCATTTAACAGTTGTATCAGCACCATATAAAACCATGACCCCAATAAATTTAATTTTAGAGGCCGATCAATCCGGGCTTCTCTCCATCGATCCGCGGCGGCTCTGCACCTCCGCAGCCTCTTCCGCGGCCCTTCCCGCCGAGGCGGGGGAAGGAGCGTTTCGATTAGACTCTTTATTAGGAAAAGATTGCTCCGAGAGGCCTGAAAATTAAACGGTGACATTTTAATTACTGGACATTGACAAAGGGAGCGGGCGGCGGCTCTCTGCAGGCCGGGCACACTCCGCCTGACCCGGCTGCTGAGCCCCCGTGGGGCGGGGGGAGGATCGCGACCCTCCGGGCTGCTGCCCCGCCATCCCCGGGGAGCCTGCGGGCTTCTCTCGGTGCGCCCCGGCGTCCCTTCCCAGGGCCAGGCACAGCTGTCCCCACCCTCTGTGCGCCCCGGCTCTCCCACCGAGCACCCCCTTTTCCATCTCCCCCCATTCCGCACCACCGTGCCCCCCACGGCACCCACCGTGCCCCCCCGGCTGTCCCCCATGGGCACCCCTGGATGCGCCTCATGTCCCCCGCTGTCCAAGCCCCGCAGCTGATGTCACCTCGTCCCCTGCCCCTCCCCTCTCAGGCCACCCAACCCTCCCGCACCGTCCCTGCGCCTCCAAATCTCCCCAATTTCCGTGCGCCGGAGCGGCCGCGGGGCTGCGGAGGAACGCGCCGTGCGGGATCGATGGACACGACTTTATTGATTATTGATGAGGCCACACCGAACTCCCCCGCGGGGACGGCGCGGGACGAGCCCGGGGCAGCAATTCCTGTGCCCGCGCCCTGCCAGGACAGCCGGGCACGCTCCGGGACGGAGCCGCACTCACCTCGCGTGGGCCCGGCAGCTCTGCCTCGGCCGCGCCGAACTTTTCCTCCTCGTGCCCATAAAAGCCCCAGACATCCATTTGCCATTAAACGCTGCCGGGCTCTCCGATAAACCTTGAACTTGCCCCGCGGGCCCGGCGCCGGGAGCAGCCGCAGCGGGGCCGGGAGGCGGCCAGGCTCCAGGAGCCGCTAAGGCTCAATCCATAAATCCTGTCCTGAGCGCACACGTGTGGTTTATGGACGAGCCCTCTCCTGAAGGTAACGCAGCCCCGGGTCAGCGCAGCTCCGGCAGCGGCGCCGCGGCGCTCCGGCTGCAGCTTCCCGACGGGAAAAGCACAGGATCACAGACTCGCTGTGGCTGCTTTGAGTTAGGAGAGACCTTAAAGCTCCTCTCCTTCCAACCCCACCTCCATGGGCAGGGACACCTTCCACCAGAGCAGCTCGCACAACCATTTTTTATTCGATGTGGCCAAATAATACAGTTGGAGGATTTTAAATTTCTTTTTCCCCGTTAGGTTTTCCCAGTCCAGGCTGGGCAGCCTGGCAGTGCCTCACTGGCGAGCTGGGGGAGCAGGATGAGGCCAGCAAGTTTAGGGGACCTGATCCCTCCAGATTTCCGCCCCACGGTGCCTGTGAGCCCCCAGGAATGCTGAAGAGGAGTTGTCCTAAAACAGCGGTTCTAGTTCAGGATTTCACCGTCATTCCCCGGGCTCCAGCTCCTCCCCTCTGCCCTGGAGAGCCCTCTGTCCCCAGGCCTGGCTGTCACCACGGGGACATCGCTCCCACCCAGCTGCAGCACTCAGGGCTCAGGCTGGGCGCTGCCTGCTTCCCCTGGGGCAGAGCCACCCCTAAATACCTGCCATGGCTGCAGTGGGGCCCCAGCTGGATCCTCTGCAGGAGTTGGGGGCACCTGGGATGTGTTTGACTGATCCCTGATGGGCTGGCCCGCACAGCTGGGCCAGGAGGGGGCTCCAGGGGTGTTCCCGGGGCTCCAGGGGTGTTCCCGGGGCTCCAAGGGTGTTCCCGGGGCTCCAGGGATGCTCCCGGGGCTCCAGGGATGCTCCCGGGGCTCCAAGGGTGTTCCCGGGGCTCCAGAGGTGTTCCCGAGTCCCTTCCTCTGCTGGTGGCACATCCCAGCGGGAGCAGAGGCAGAGCTCTGCTCGGAGATGTGTCCGAGCAGCTGAGCAGCCTGGGAGCCGCCGGAGCAGCCTGGGATGAGTTTTGCTGCTCCTGTTCAGTGCCCAGAGAGGCCGAGGGGTTCCGTGTGTGTGCCCGAGAGCCCCGGGAGCAGCCACCGACAGCTGCCCGGAGCGGAGCCACGGCTCGGGACAGTCCCTGCTCTGCCCCCTCGCTCCTCGCCCTCCCCGGCCGAGGCCGCAGCTCCCGGGGGTCCCGGGGCAGCTCCCGGGGGTCCCGAGGGTATCTCCCGGGGCAGCTCCCGGGGGTCCCGGGGGTATCTCCCGGGGCAGCTCCCGGGGCAGCTCCCGGGGGTCCCGGGGGTATCTCTCGGGGCAGCTCCCGGGGGATGCGGCTGCTCCCGGACTGTCCTGCCGGCAGCGCTGGGCACAGGGAGCGCAGGGCCGAGCCCAAGCTGTGCCCGCTGCGCTCCCATCGCCCCTGCCCACCCCAGCCAAAGCCCCTCCGCCACCAGAGCAGCTTCTCCCGCAGCTCTCCCAGAGCCCTCGCTCACCGCCAGTGCATTCTGCTCCCTGCAGGATTTATTTTTTCCCAGCAAAGCCCCAAATTCCCAGGTTTTGCTTCCCGCACTGCCCACGCTCTCCCCGCATCCCCACCTGCCGTGGGCCCTCCCTTTCCCGTGGATGAACTTTCCCCGCAGGGCCACCGAGCTCCGGGAGGCAGCAAAGCACACACGCCACGCCCAGGCTCCATCCTCTCGGGTGTCCGAGGGATCAGATGGAGCTCCCGGGAGCTGTTTCTGGTGCTGGCTCGGTTATGAGCACGATCACATTGCCGCGTTAGGCCGAGGGACAGGCACAGGTAAAGGACCCTCCAGCGCCGCCTCCCCGAGCTCCTCGGGCTGTTCTCGGGGAAACAGAGACGGACACTTCGCCTCTGGAATGCTGACAGGGGATGGACTTGGCCACGGGATACAGAAACAGAGTATTTTCTAATTCCGTGCTGAGTTTAAAGGAAAACTTCCACGAGCTCTTCTCACACGAGCTCTGCCTGGCAATGGGAAAGGGAAATGTGGGAAATATTGGGAGTTCCGGCACAGGGGGGCACAGTTTTTCCAAGTGGGTCCCCACATCCACACTCCCATAGGAATCACCATGACTGAGGTTACAGGAGGGAGACAGAGAGGTGAGACTGCTGTGGGGCTGCTGGGGGCACCCTAAATGAGCTGCTGGGATGAGGAGTGGGACTGGGGGGTCACTGCATCTGTAGGATCCCCAGCTGAATTAATGTGCTCATTCCACCCCCTGATGCCATCTTATGAGCAGGATCCAGCTGTCGGGTGGAATATTGCTGCATTTCCTGCAACCTTTCTAGCCAAGAAATGTCCCAATTCAGACCCCAAAAATGCCCTGAGGTGCCCACGCCGGGCTCAGCCGGATCCCCCAGGGCACAGACACAGATTGGGGTGTTCGTGGGGCAGGGAGAGCAGCCTGGGCTGGGCTGGCGTGGCTGGGGGCACCCAGTGGAGCTCAATCCCACCCCATTTCCTGCATTCCCCTTCCCCTCCCTTGGGCCTGGCAGGAATTGGGGTCCACACCTCCCGTGGGGACAGAGCACCCCCAGACACCTGACCCGAGCAGCAGGGGTGGTTTGGGAAGGTTCAACCTCGCTGCTGCTCAGCTGGGAGGGCCAGAGGAGCTGCTTATTCCCAAACCACCCTCCTCTGCCCTCTCACTCAGCCCTAACCCCCTGGACGTGGGGCTGGGAGTGGGGCAGAGCCCCGGCTGCTCATCCTCCCCCCAGCACTGAATCCAAGGATTTGGGAAAGGTGACGGAGGCCCCGAACTGCCCTGCTGAGCCAACACGTGAATTATAGCTCTGTGAGCTCCTCAGTCAGGAGATTTTCCCATTTCCATCACCTGGCATCCCACACGGATGGTCAGGGTGAGCCCTCCCCTGCCACCCTCTCCACTGAGCCAACAGGTGAATTATATCTCCGTGAACACCTCAGCCAGGAGATTTTCCCATTTCCACCACCCAGCACCCCCATGGATGGTCAGGGTGAGCCCTCCCCTGCTGAACCAACAGGTGAATTATAGCTCTGTGAGCTCCTCAGCCAGGAGATCTTCCCATTTCCACCACCCAGCATCCCCATGGATGGTCAGGGTGAGCCCATCCCACCCTCCGTGCTGAACCAACAAGTGAATTGTAACTCTGTGAGCACCTCAGCCAGGAGATTTTCCCATTTCCATCACCTGGCATCCCACACGGATGGTCAGGGTGAGCCCTCCCCTGCCACCCTCTCCACTGAGCCAACAGGTGAATTATATCTCCGTGAACACCTCAGCCAGGAGATTTTCCCATTTCCACCACCCAGCACCCCCATGGATGGTCAGGGTGAGCCCATCCCGCCCTCCCTGCCAGGAAAATCAAGAGGAAAAGCCCTGCGTTTGCTGAGTTTCAAACCAAATCCGAGAGAGACCTTTTATCCGGGGAGAGCTGAGGCAAACTGTTAGGGATAAATAAATGGCAGCGCCGGCGAGGCCGTGCTTGGCTCCCAGGGAGGGAATTTGTCTCACTTTGGAAAAAGGACCTGGAGGAAGGAGCGGGGGCTGCTGCCTCATTCATTGCGCTGTTATCTGCCAGCGAGGTTGTGACATCAGAGCAATTAAGACAAACTTTAGTCTATAAGTTCACGCCTGCAACCTCTACACTTCAGGAGAAGACAAACGATCCCTCCAAGGAAGGAAACGAAGTCTTTTCCAGGCTGCTTCCAGAATAACATTTAGGATTTGCAGTGCTTCGGGAGGAATGTTTCACTGAATTGTGTGTGTGGGGAGGGGGATTGAGCTGCTGGTATAAAATAAACTACCTGAGTCTTTTTTTTTTTTTTTTTTTAGCAAAAGTTTATTTCTAATGCAAAGACAAGCAAACAAACCCCCAACCTCCTCCCACCCACCTCACTCACCCCAAACCTGCCTTTCACATCTGTGTTTTATTTTTTTTTTTCCTTTTAATAAGCATTTTACCACCAGGACAGATTCAATCTGTGTCGGTGTGCTGTGGAAACCTCCCCAGAAGCTGCAGGAGCCAGGAACACTGAGCAGGGACCCTGCAGCCATTCCCTTTTCCTGGAGCAGCAGCCCCAGAGCCTGTGCCTGACCCACCCGGCAGTGACCCCAGGGGATGACAGTCAGGGGTCAGGGGGGAGCTGGGGAAGGCAGGAGGGTTCTTTAAATGCCACCCAGTGCCACCCTGCCATGGCAGGGACACCTCCCACTGTCCCAGGCTGCTCCAAGCCCTGTCCAGCCTGGCCTGGGACACTGCCAGGGATCCAGGGGCAGCCACAGCTGCTCTGGGCACTGTGCCAGGGCCTGCCCACCCTCCCAGGGCACAATTCCTAATTCCCAATATCCCATCCATCCCTGCCCTCTGGCAGTGGAAGCCATTCCCTGTGTCCTGTCCCTCCGTCCCTTGTCCCCAGTCCCTCTGCAGCTCTCCTGGAGCCCTTCAGGCTCTGCCAGGGGCTCGGAGCTCTCCCTGTGTCCTTCCCTTCTCCAGGGAACATTCCCAGCTCTCCCAGCCTGGCTCCAGAGGAGCTCTGTCCTCTTTCCCCTCACCTTTTCCATCTCAGCAAAGCCTTTCCAATTTAGGGATTCCTCATTTTTGTGCTGTCTCCCCTCTGGCCCTCCCAGCAATCCCAATCCCAGCACTGGGAGCAGAGCAAAGCACTCCCAGTCACCTCCTGGAGTGATGCTGACCCACCTGACACCTCCTCTCAGCATGGGCAAGCCCAGATATTTCTCTTTTTTTGCCTGTTTGCCTTTGTTTTACATTTAAACGCAGCACTTTGTGGCTGCCTGTGCTCAGGGACAGCCACCAGCTCCTCAGGAAATCCTCCAGACACTTGGAATGTCACCTGTGCAGGAGCAACAGTTAAAAAATACTCTGGAGTCAGGAAATGGACAGTCCATGACCCAGAAATAGAGATATAAAATACTTGCTTTAAGGCTGTGTACAGTATAACTGCAGAGAATCTGTAAATTCAGCAACGAAAGAAACGTGGGAAGGAAATTCCTTAACGCGGCGGTGAGGAAAAGGCAGCCAACAAATATCCTGATTTTGTTGATGCTTCTAGGAAATATTCGGAGTAAGATACGATGTGGATAAACTGCGAGTCCAAAGCTGCTCCAGGAGAGCTGGTGGGACACTCCAGAGCTCACTGTGCTCCCTGGGACCGCCGCTCCTCCAGCATCCTGCACACCCACATGGACACCACCTCGGCGTTGCCGTCGTTGTACTGCACGATGAAGGGGTGGCCCTGTGGGGACAGGCAGGGTTAGCCACAGAAACACAGCCTTCCTGGGAAAAAACACCTCAGGGCATCCTGTGGTTACAGCCACGAACATGCAGCTCCAAGCTGTGGTTGCACTGTTTTAGAATCTTTCTGTTCTTTCTCACAGAGAACAGAGATAAGCTGCATTCTTTTACTTTCTTAATCTCTGTGTTTGGTGTTAGGTGTTATTTGGCTGTGACCAATGGTTTAGGAGGTGGATTCTTTGCTGACCAATAGTTGCTGGAATATGAATGGATATAAAAGAGGTTTCTTGTAAATAAACTTGCCCTTTTTGCCATCTTGGTTCGTCTGCCTGGATTCTCTCAGCTCAGCCTCTGCACCCTCGGGGACTCTAAAGCCACACCAAGCAGTGAATTTCCTCCTGGTTCCGTGTGATCCACGGACTCCTCATGGAGGCCTTGGCCCAGCACTCCCTGGAAATGCTGATTATTTTCTCATTTTCCCGTTGTGTTTTGACCCAGGCCCTTTCCAGGACAGCCTTTCCAGGCTGTGCAGCTGCTGAACGGTGTTTGGGTAAACCAAAATTAAAAAAAACCCATTAATCATTAATCAAGAGCTGTTTCCCCTGTCTTAGAAACCTCTCCACAGACTCATCTGTGTGTGCTCTGCACATTTTGTCATTACCCAGCATTTCCCCTGTGCAGGAATCTGGAGCCTGCACACCTCAGAAAGCTGTGCCTCCAGCGGGAGACACCTTCGGAAGGGACAGCAGAGGGAGGGAAAAACAAGGAAAAACCCAAATAAAAATCCAAACCACTCAAGGAGAACTGCAGCTGCCCCACTGCAGCTCCAGGATGGGGCTGGGAGTTGTCCTCTCAGAGGGAAAGCCACGAATTCCCCATGGTGCGGACGCTGTCCATAAATCCTGGGGCTGCCCCTGCCACAAACACAGCTCCCAGCCCTGACTGCCACCGTGAGCAATGTGTCCTCACCCAGACCCTGCAACCTGCAGGACTTCAGCATTCCTGCAGGGATTTACCGTGAGGAAAGCCTGGGAAAGGTGAATGTGTGGAAGCTGGAAATGCATTTTCTGTCGCAGGAAGCAGCTCCTCCCCGGCCTGGTGTGCCCTGCACAGCTTTATTTTGGGACACACGATCCCATCCCTGTGGATTTCATATTTCCTCAGACTCCTACACACGTTCACAACAAAGCCATAACCACCTCCTTCCCAATTTTTAAACATTCAGCCTTAAAAACACCTGGCAATCAGCACAGCCAGCAGGAAACAGGATGAAAATCCAGCTCCAGCCTGGTTTTCCTTACTGGGCCGGTACTGGTGTGGCACTGGGATTCCTGCAGGCAGTGGGAGCTGCTGCTGGAGCGCACAGAGCCTGCAGCTGGAAAGGTCAGGCAGGACAGGGCCAGGGACAGCCCCGAGTGAGTGTCAGGCAGCCTAATTTTGTGTGTCAACCCCGAAAATTAGATAAACAATGACAAACCAGGCTTTTTAAATGAACTTGTCTCATCTGGTTCTCTTGATAAAGGGTACACTGCTCGAGCTGCAGGGTCCCACCAGACAGGTTAACTCTTTCCAAGGGGAGCTCCTCGCACAGGGGGATGGGAGCGATTTAAATATCTGACAGGAAATTAAAAGGGCAGTGCCCCCCTGCACACACAGCCCTGCTCATTCCAACTCGGTGCTCACCAGCCATCAATCACTTAGCCCAGTCAATTAAATTGCCATTATTCAAGGGTAAAAGTTCCATCATTTTACCTGCCCCTAAAATTCAGCAATTTGCTTCCACGGCCTTCTCCTCTGCCCTAAAAACTCTTTGTTTCTGATGATAACACCCCCAGAGCTTATTGCCACAGGCTTTGCCTGGCATCCTGGGCAGGGCTGCAGATCCTGGGGCCTTTTCCCAGCTCCAGGAAGAGATGGAGAAAGCTCTGCTCCAGGAGAGATGGAATTCTCCCTGGGACACCACATCACCACCCACAGCCCCAAACCTGGGCTGCCTGAACCCCAAATGGTGCCCAGGGACACTGCCAGAGTGCATCAGATCCAACCCACAGCATCATCTCCTTAGTATTTTTATCCCTGGGACAGTGAGAGGTTGACAGCAATTAGGAATGACAAGAAAATTCCTCATGTTCATGTAAGGAAGGCTGGCAAACGAGGGGCATTGCATTGGTTGCAGTGGTGCCAGATGTTGGGGAAGATGAAATAGGAAAGTCTTATAAAAATTATTAGCTGGCAAAAGATGCTGAGAATATGGAAACCATAAGAGAAATTGAAATGAAGACAAGCTTTGAGATACCAAACCACAGTTACTAAATAACTGGAAAACAATGGCATGGCCACTGAAGGCTCACCACCCTCTCTGACTGAACAATACCCCTCATTGATTAGACAATAGCCTCTGCTTGCTGGCAGGTCCAAAGGGCAGAGCAGACCCTACCAACCTAGCATAAGGTCCAAAAAAGCAGTTTTTAGGGGTTTAAAATATAATGCCATATGGTAATGCAATGACTCTCATAGGCTGTATGTAAATGCTATAGAATTTGTATCTTGTCCTAGACTGGTTGGTGAAAATTAGAATATTCAGCACCGAACATGATTTATTGTATTGCAAACTGCAACCACAGTACCCTTACCCTTTTTGTATTCCCGGCATTCCCGTATCCTGTATCCTGTACTTCTCTCTCTCACCTCTCTGCCCTGCTCTGGGCTGTGTCCTGCAGTTCCTGGCAGGTCTCTTACCCCCACACTCTTTATCTTAATAAACCTCATGCTCTAAGACTAAAATCCAGAAGTCTCTCGTTTCCGTCCTGGCCATCTGAACTGCACCTACACCTCAGATGGCAATCCTGGAGAACCAAATCCTACAGCCACCCTTAAAACATTGATTTTTACAGGAACCCTCCCAGCCCGTGCAGCTGAAGGCCTGTGCTCCATTTATTGCCAAGCGGCACAGACAAATTATGCCTTTCATCGAAAAATTTTGAACTCAGCATAACAAAAACCTCCATAAAAAGATCCCAACTGTTGCAGCCACAGCCTATCAAGACAATGGCAGTGCCCTCAGACAGCATTTCAAATACAGTTTATTAGTGTGTGATATGAAAAGGGTATTTTTATTGCATGATATAATGCAATGGGACCTTGGGCGCTCTGCAGAAGGACCTTGCACTCAGAAGTGTAATGAACCCATAGTCCAAAAAACATTATACTGTACATTAACCTATCATTAATGGCACATTAGGGCTGGGGGCATTGCACGCTCGCTGGTCAGGGCTCCATCAGGACAGTGTGCAGGAAAGCACAGACTTCACAGGCTTAAAACAAACAGAGAAAATAAATATCACTGCTGGCTACAGGCTGCTGGAGGGGAGCTCGCTCGCTGCCGAACCGCGGTTTTCAAAGGGGGAGAGGAGGAGGACAGCACAGTTTGGGAGGGGATGTGCATCGAACAGAGAGCTCTGAGCTTTTCCTGCACTAAACACGGCACCTGGCAGGGATAGAGTGGGAGCTGGGGGCCTGCTGCCCTTCCCTGCCGTTCCCTAATTCCTGCTGATACTCCAGAGGCTTCCCTGGCAGCAGGAGCTGGGAATGGGGAGAGCATCCTCTGTCCCAGCTCTGCACAGCCCGCTGGACACCTGGGGTGTGTTTGCCTCTGCACCCATCCCACCTGAGCAGAATCCCAGCCCCTGAGCAGAATCCGAGCCCAAACAGAATTCCAGCCCCTGAGCAGAATCTCAGCCCTCAGCAGAATCCCAGTTCCTCAGCAGAATTCCAGCCCCTGAGCAGAATTCCAGCCCAAACAGAATCCCGGCCCCTGAGCAGAATCCCAGCCCAAACAGAATTCCAGCCCCTGAGCAGAATCCCAGCCCGAACAGAATCCCAGCCCTCAGCAGAATCCCATCCCACCTGAGCAG
The DNA here is from genome assembly GCA_036630365.1 of Acanthiza pusilla. Lineage (NCBI taxonomy): Eukaryota > Metazoa > Chordata > Aves > Passeriformes > Acanthizidae > Acanthiza > Acanthiza pusilla. Next base: position 19,292,127 of record JAXCHO010000004.1, on the reverse strand, counting down.
AATCCCAGCCCTCAGCAGAATCCCAGTTCCTCAGCAGAATTCCAGCCCGAGCAGAATTCCAGCCCAAACAGAATCCCAGCCCTCAGCAGAATCCCATCCCACTTGAGCAGAATCCCAGTTCCTCAGCAGAATTCCAGCCCCTGAGCAGAATCCCAGCCCCTGAGCAGAATTCCAGTTCAAGCAGAATCCCAGCCCCTGAGCAGAATTCCAGCCCCCCAGCAGAATCCCAGCCCCTGAGCAGAATCCCAGCCCCTGAGCAGACTCCCAGCCCCGAGCAGAATTCCAGCCCCCCAGCAGAATCCCAGCCCCTGAGCAGAATCCCAGCCCTGCCAGCTCCAACTCCATGTGAAACATGAGCAAACCACCAAATTCCCAATGCCCCCGGAGCAGGTGGGAGGCTCTACACCTTCCCCGCTCCAGGTGGCTCCATGCAAAGGAAAGCCACAATTCCAATGTGAGATCAGGACAGCCTGACTGGCAACTCATCCCTACAATTCCAGAAAATTCCAGCTTGGCTGTCCAGCAGCACATCCCAGTTGGCTCTCCCACTGCTACTGAGGTGTCTGTGCTGTTTCCAGCTCTGGTGAGGGCACAGACTCCAGGGGAAACGCTTGCCCATTCTGGTGTTTAATGGGAGACAAGTCACACCTCCGCCAGGACAAACACAGAGCTCAGCTCTGGAGCTGCACAGCTTCCCAGGATTCCTGGAAGCTCCAAGTGCTGAGTAACCCAAAGCACCCTGAGCTGACCCCAGCACATGTTAGGATTTCAGCACTCCACCCCTGCCTGCGGTGCTGGAGGATTTTCCATCTCGAGCTGCTGCCTCCAAGGACAAGCCACACTAAATGCTGTTCTAATTATCTGTGCCAGCTATCCACAGCATCCAAGTGCAGCTCCCACAGCCAGGAATAGCAGCGAGGAATCCTCAGGCCAATACTCTCACTGCTGACTCCCCAAACATGGCTGATTCACAGGCACAGGAGGTGGCAGGGCATCCTCAGGGGATGCTCCACGCTGCTTCCAAGGCTGAACACATGTGAATCCAGAGACACAGAATGCACCCAGGGCTGAAAGGACCCTGTGAGACACTATTGAGGTGGGATCCAGCTGCCCCAGCTCGTTTTCCTTTTCAAATTCTGGGATTTTTTTACCCTTTCAAGGGAAGTGTGAGCACCTGAAGTGCTCAGAACAGCAGGGACTGGGGGCTCAGTGTGGCTGTCTGCAAAGAGTGTCCCCAGCACCCCAAAGCTGAGCAGGTCAGTGCAACCTCCTGCTCTGTTCCACAGATAGGATGGCAGATCACAGATCATTTAACCCCAAAACCCCAGCTCCTCCTCGGAACCTGCACGGCTGTGCTGATCCGGGAGCGAGCGTTCCCTGGCCCAGTTCTCTCCCAGCTCCTGTCCTCAGAACTGCGACTATTGAGGGCAAGGACTGTGCTGCTGTGCCGGGAGAGCTTCAGCATCCCCTGAGCTCAGCTGGGGCTGCAGCAAGGCCCCACAGTGTGGTTGCACTGTTTTAGAATCTTTCTGTTCTTTCTCACAGAGAATAAACTGCATTCTTTTACTTTCTTCATCTCTGTGTTTGGTATTAGGTGTTATTTGGTTGTGACCAATGGTTTTAGGAGGTGGATTCTTTGCTGACCAATAGCTGCTAGAATATGAATGGATATAAAAGAGGTTTCTTGTAAATAAACTTCCCTTTTCGCCATCTTGGTTCGTCTGCCTGGATTCTCTCAGCTCAGCCTCTGCACCCTCGGGGACTCTAAAGCCACACCACGGCAGGGCTGAAACCATGGAACCACAGCACCACAGAATGCCTGGGCTGGAGGGACCTTAGAGCCCACCCTGGGTGGGGACACCTCCCACTGTCCCACGCTGCTCCAAGCCTGCCCAGCCCTGACCCAGCACAGACTTTTCTGGGTGGAGAATCTGAGTGTTCTTAATAGAGCATTGAAAGGTGCACAATACGGCCTTAGATCAGCAAGAAGGTAAATGTGTCCTTGAAATGCAGCTGGGGCTAATTAGCTACCAAGAGTGGACAATTCCAAGAACGTAAACAACAGCAAGTTGTAGAACCTTGTTTGTATGACAGCTCACCATCGCCCTGAGTGATTCGTTTAGATGTGTAAACAAGGAGCCAGTAACCAATCTACTGCTTGGATATAGAGAAGTGGAGAATGTCTGTAAGCAGCCTTCTGATCTGTAATAAACGCTTCACCTGATCACATTGGTCTGTGTGTGATTGCCCGTGCCTCCGCGACACGGAGACAGCACAGGAACAAGAACACGTGGAGAATCACCCTCAGCATCCTCCTGAAGCTCCTGCTCCCTCCCCACTGAGAGCAGAGCCTGCTCGGCAGCTCCACGCGGAACATCGGCACGTGGCGAGTTTTGTTTGTCGCGCGGCCTCCCTAACAGAGGCTGTAATTAAAATGTTGATTACCAAACAGTTTAAATATATGACAGACAATGCAGTTAAAGCCTACAGTTAGGTCAATATGTGATTTAGGTTTGCCATTTAAAAAGTCTCATTTAAATTTTGCATACATTAATCACTACCATACTTCAATGTTCTGATATCCACCTGACTACACTATTAAAATAAAACTTGCTGCCCCAGGGAAATCCTACTTATTCTTAATTGTTTCGAGGCTTTGATGGGCTTTTAATCTAAGATTAATTTATGCAATTTTAAATAACTCTTCTTATGATTAATAAGCTTGAAAATTAAAAGGAGTCTAAAGCAATTATAATGAGCATTTGGTCATAACCTCATTAGGAGAAGGAGTGAAGGATACAGCTCTGGAATTCTTACAAGACTACAATTTAAGGTTACTTTCAGAGGAGTCAAACATAGTTCTTGAGATTGCAAAGGCAGATTAGGCTAGGTCAGCCTCAGAACTGTGGCTGCCTGGATTAGCTCACTAATGATTCCGTCCCTCTGATGACAGGCAAGACAGCGAAAAGATGATACAAAACAAAGATGAATGGATAACACAACCAAGAGGTGAATGAAGCCTTGGAGTCATATTTCTCCATTTTTTTTTTTTTTCCTGAGAAGGATTCTTTCTGCAGTTTTTTTCCCATTATTTATCTATCTGTAGATTGACTTTCACCAACGCATTTTTTTCCTTTTTATATGATAAAGTTAATTGCAAGTGATTTTCATGGTTTTGTTGAGGCACCAAAACTCTCCTGCAACTTACAGAATTTCTCTTCAAATAACAAGATGGATGGACCAAGGGAAGAACAGCTTCACTGAAACCTCAACACTTTAACCTGAAGAGCAGCTGTCTACACCCCTCACCTGCATTTCCATTTTTAAACAGCAACACAGACATTTTGTTATGATTAAAGTATTATTTTTCCAAGCTTTGGACAGCTGCTGACCCCAGACCAGACCTCGGAGAGCCCTTGTGCACTTGACTGATGTGCCCAAGCTGGCAGCTCGTCAGCACCCAGAGGGTCAGGAGGGAATTTTCCAGGTCACATCAGTGGGAATCAGAGCAGCTCCACTCCACAGCGTGGGCCTGACTTCAAGGTCAAACTCAACCTCCTCCTCCTGCTCTGCTGTTTGTTCCCTTCCTGTGGCATAGACTGGTCTTAAATTTACTGCAGAGTTTTGGCTTTGGCCGTGGCGCAGAGGAATCGATTTGCCCATCTGCAGATCATTCTTTCCACGGCAGTTTTGCTTTTGATATTTGTTGTTAAACCGATAACTGTGCTTGGCATTCCTCGGCTAAAAACGAGCCAACTCCCGGCAAAGGTATTTCGGTTTTTTGTGTTATGACTCTTAAAACAAACTAAAGCAAGCGAAATGTAATTGGAGTTTACTTCTGCAAGTGCTGCTGAGGTTAGGAAGAGCTGCAGAAGAGGAATGGGGAGAGTGGCCCAGGGCTGATGGAGTCTGTCAACATTAGCAAGCTGTCGACAGCAGCAGCAGATCTGCCGAGCGAAATGGTTGGTGCAACATTTCGGGGAGGGAAGAGCTTTGACTTTTGCCCAGCTCTGCTCTGTTTGTGGCCCCAGTGCCCATCAGGGGCTGGAGCTCATTAGGTGTGTGCCTGGAGCACATCTTCTGTGTGGGTTCGTCTGAAATTGGCTCAATTCGAGCTTCAAGACCTGGCTGGGATGGGAGTGAAGGAGTGGGGCTCGGGAAGAGCAGAGATTCCTGGCAGAAAGGCATATCTGGTGTGGGTTCATTTGAAATCAATTCAATTCAAGGTTCAAGACCTGGCTGGGATGGGAATGAAGGACTGGGGCTCGGGAAGAGCAGAGATTCCTGGCAGAAAGGCACATTTTCTGGTGTGGGTTCATCTGAAATCGATCCAATTCAAGGTTCAAGACCTGGCTGGGATGAGAAGGAAGGACTGGGGCTCGGGAAGAGCAGAGATTCCCTGCAGAAAGGCACATCTTCTGGTGTGGGTTTGTTTGAAATCAGCTCAACATCTTCTGTGTGGGTTCACCTGAAATCGATTCAATTCGAGCTTCAAGACCTGGCTGGGATGAGAATGAAGGACTGGGGCTCAGGAAGAGCAGAGATTCCCTGAAAAAAGGCACATCTTCTGGTGTGGGTTCACCTGAAATCGATTCAATTCGAGCTTCAAGACCTGGCTGGGATGAGAATGAAGGACTGGGGCTCAGGAAGAGCAGAGATTCCCTGAAAAAAGGCACATCTTCTGGTGTGGGTTCACCTGAAATCGATTCAATTCGAGCTTCAAGACCTGGCTGGGATGAGAATGAAGGATTAGGGGCTCGGGAAGAGCAGAAATTCCCTGAAAAAAGGCACATCTTCTGGTGTGGGTTCACCTGAAATCGATTCAATTCGAGCTTCAGGACCTGGCTGGGATGAGAATGAAGGACTGGGGCTCAGCAAGAGCAGAGATTCCCTGCAGAAAGGCACACCCGAGCTGCACTCTGATCCAACAGAGCTGCACCTGCACCAGCCCCAGCCCCAGCCCAGGAATGGGCTCGGTGGCACCGAACGGAGCTCGGCAGGAATTAAAAGCTGACGCTGTATTTCCTTCAAACAAGGACTAAATGTTCCCTACAGTATTTCCTTCAAATGAGGACTAAATGTTCCCTACAGCACTGCCTTAAATGAGGACTGAGTGTTCCCTTAGACTGGGGAAGAAGGGTGAAGAAAATGACTGCTTTCCCCAAGTTTTTCTACTGGGGAAAAAAAAAAATTGCTAAGCAAATGACTAAGCTGAAGAAAACTGAAACAATCTCCTAAATGTTTTTCACCCAGACCTCGGAGAAGAAAATGCTGTGCGCACACACACACACACACACACACAAATAACAACAATTAAGCAAAAAAACCCTGAAAATGATGTGGCTGGAAGCGAAAAGGGAGAATGAAACAGCCCGTACTTCGTTAGCATTTTTGTGATGAAGTTTCTGCAAATGAACAAGTTGTTTTTACAAGTGCCACTACGATCATCCTGCATTCCACGGCCTCACGCTGCCTGCACGGAGTGCAAAATAACATCCCTGCGCTTGCCAGGCTCTGTAAAGGGTAAAATAAAGTATTCAATGATCTGGGGGAGCGTGCTGCCAAATCCCCTCGGCCGAGGAGCGGAGAGAAAGCTCAGGTATGAAATGATGCTGGAATAAACTCACAGAGCCCTGCCGAAAACAAGGACAAGGCAAAATACATCACCACCGGTTGGCTTGGGGAAAAAAAAAAATACAAATTCCTTCCAAGGTCACTGAGGAGGCCACGAGCAGCATTTCCACTCTGGGGGTTGTGTTTGAATACAACAGGGAGGCTTTCCCTGGGGGGAACTCAGCTCTCCCCACCCCGATTTACACCAGCCGAGCCTTCCCCCAACATCTCCCATCAAATCCGAGCGGGCAGATGCACATTTATGGCACAATGAACTTTTCCAGGGCTGTGTTTTGGTGTTCCAGCCCAGATAAAGCTGTGTGTTCCCAGTCCTGCCCCGGCCGGGTGCGCGAGCAGCCGGCTCCGAGGGGAGGCCGCGGCTTAACGAAAAAAAAATAAATTAAATAAAAAAAAATCATGTTTAATTTAAAAATTAGAAAGTGGAGCAGGCTGCGAGCGCAGAGGTTGATTGAAACAAAATTTAAATTCCTGTCAAGCCCATTTAAACACAGGGGCCCTTCATAGGCAATTAGCTGCTCCCTGTGAAGGCTGAGCGAGGCCGGGGCTGGTCACTGTGAGGAGCCGAGAAAAATTAACTAAAATCAGGCGCTATGAAATATTTAGCCTCCCAGTTTATCACCAGGGTTTGGAAGTGTAAACAAGACAAAAATCGATTCCTCGGTGCCCTCCAATCAATCCCCCAAAATGGCGAGGGCATCTGTTTCTGCTCAATTTTGTTTACTCTGGCAGATTTGCCTTAATTGCGGTTGTTTATCTCCCGTTGTCCCCGGGGCCCTAATCTCCCGATTACTAATACTTAACACTCATTTCACATCTAAAGCTACTTCTAATCCTCAACAGGTTTCTGGGGCTCTCCGAATGATGGAGACCGGGGAGATGCAGCTCTTTGTGTTGTGCCACCGCCACCAGCTGGGCCCAGTGTCACCGGGGATGGCACAACAAAGGTGCTAAAAGGCTCTTTCACAGGCTCCGCGCTCCGACGGGAATTCCGGGGAGAAAAAAGCTCTTTGATGGGGGGGAAAAAAGGAAAAAAAAATAAAAAAGCCACCCTGAACAAGGGGGCTCTAAGAGTCCAGCCAAATAAAGTTACTGTCATAATCAAGCGCTGTCAATCACAATGAAAATCCAATTAAAAAATCTTTCAGCACGGCCCCTCTTCAGGAGAAAAATGTCCCCTATTTATATGCGTGGCTTTTTCTTTTTTCTTTTCTTTTCTTTTTTTTTTTTTTTTTTTTGTCAAGCGCACAAATTAGAAAGTCGTATTAATTGATTTTTTACTACTTTAGGCCCTGATCCTCCAGCTGAATTTCTGCGGATGGAAGAACCAAGCGGCACAAATCTGATTAAGGGATTTGAGGCATAATGCACACAGGTCACTAAGAAGCCATATCTCTATCTCCTGCTTTATACTCTGCTTATTCATAGGCAATTATTACTCTTATTTAATACTGCAGGAGTGTCCTGAGGTGCTAATTGGACTAGAGACCCACAAGTAGCTGGTACTGCACGAGCAGCAGCTCTTTTAATCTGTGCTGAACACATTTAAAACGCCAATTTCATTATACAAATAAAAATCGTACATGGATTTCAACAGTTGCCTGTCAGAGCAAATTCCTTGATGGATTTGGAATGAACAGAAAGGACAATATTCTGGGATTTAAAGATATGGGCCTTGTTTTGGAACTGCGAACAGATTTATTTTTATGGATTTTTAAAAAAAAATACGTAGTGAAGACAGCTGACATAACATCAACAAGGCAAAGGCACAACTTCTCAATATCCAGTAATTGAAAGATTTGCAATTCTGCTACCAAAATGAGTGAGATGTAAATATTTGTCCCTGTGCCTGGAGAACTACTGAACAACCAGCAGTGCCAAATGAAACATTTGCTCAAATTAAACTGCAAAGCCCAGGAGACTCGAGGAACCAAAAATATGAACTGTATCCCTCTAAGCTGCTGCCAATTTGTTTTTGTCCAATTTCCTTAGGTTTTCAACACCTCTTGGAGCCAACTTGAGTTATTCCTTTTCACGTTTCGCTGGGAGTGCTGTGCTGTGCAGCTCTGGGGCATGCTGGAAAAGGGAACTCAGATGTTCCTGTCTGCTGCAGGGCTGGGGTGAGCCCACGGCCTTGGGGACAGGAGGCTGGGGGAGAAGGTGACACTTTGAACCCCAGAGGTCACCCCTGAACCTCGGCACCACCTTCCTCTGGGTGACTGCTGGGTTTGGTGACACTCACACAATGCATTTCTCCATTTCAAGAGCTGATTTCTCAAGTGACAAAGAAGCACAACTCATACCCCCCCAGGACACAGATGGCTTTTTCTCCCCCTTTTTTTTTTAAGGGAGAAATATCCCTGACCCACCTTTCCCAATTCCAGCTCAGTGGGCAATGCTGCCACCTGAAAAAATGTGATTTTTTTCCTCTTAAGCTACCTTGAGCAAGGAAGACAACGAACACGCAGTGACAGGAGCATCCTGAGCTCTCAATATAAATTTTGATGTTGCCTCCAGCACCTCCAGGATCTGACCCAGAACTCCTTGTCCACCAGATGTCTGAACTGAGAGATTGAAGATCCAGCTTATTATTTATCACCCGAATTCCATGGCTGAACAGGGAGGTTAAAAAACCTTTTCCAACCTGAACAATTCTATATTTACAACAGCTAGAACCCTTGGCTCTGTATGTTTCCCTTGGGAAAGCAGGAGAGAGCCTGCTGGGGAGGATGAAATAGGAAAGTCTCATAAATATTATTAGCTGGCAAAAGATGCTGAGAATATGGAAACCATAAGAGAGATTGAAATGAAGACAAGTTTTGAGATCTCAAACCTCAGTTACTGAACAACAGGAAAACAATGGTGTGGCCACTGAAGGTAATCCACTCCTTGATTAGACAATGCTCTCTGCTTGCTCCAGGTCCAAGGGTCAGAGCAGACCCTACAGACTCAAGCAGAGAGTACAAAAAGGAGTTTTTAGAGTTTAAAATGTAACACCATATGGTAATACAAGGATGCTCATAGGCTGTATGTAAATGCTATAGAATTTGTATCTTGTCCTAGATTGGTTAGTGAAAATTAGAATATTCAGCACCGAACATGATTTATTGTATTGCAAACTGCAACCACGGGACCCTCACCCTTACACCCTCACCCTTACCCTTCTGTATTCTGTATTCTGCTTTCCTGATTCCTGTACCTCTCTCTCTCTCACCTGCCTGGAGCTGTGTCTTGCAGCTCCTGGCAGGCTCTTGCCCCCACTCTTTATCACAACAAACCTCATGCTCTAAGATCAGACTCAGAGATCTCTGTCTCTGTCCAGGCCGCACCCCCACGCTGCAGAGGCATCCAACAGGCACACAGATTGCTACAAGAGCCCTTTCCTTCACATCTGCAGGGGTTTGGAGTCTGTCAGAGCTCCTCCTTGTCATGGAGAGAGTGACTGAGATCACTGTGACAGAGCAGAGGCTGAGCACACAAGCAAAGCCATCCATCACAGCTCCAGGCACACACTGCTTGCTGTGGACAAACCAGCCCTGATGGGAGATCTGATAAAAAAGGAACGGAAAAGGGAAAATCCTTCGCTCGCTGTGATCCAGCAGGGATGCCCAAACATCTGGAGAGGTGCAGCCAACAGCCATGGACCTGCAGAGCTGATCTCACCATCTCTGGTGGAAACAGAGCACAGAGACCCTCGGGGCTGTCCCATGGTGCAGCCATGGATGTGCAGAGCTGATCTCACACCATCTCTGGTGGAAACAGAGCACAGAGACCCTCGGGGCTGTCCCATGGTGCAGCAAACCACCATGGATGGTCAGAGCTGATCTCACACCATCTCTGGTGGAAGCAGAGGGCAGTGACCCTCGGGGCTGTCCCATGGTGCAGCCAACCACCATGGATGGTCAGAGCTGATCTCACACCATCTCTGGTGGGAGCAGAGCACAGAGACCCTCGGGGCTGTCCCATGGTGCAGCCATGGATCTGATGGTCAGAGCTGATCTCACACCATCTCTGGTGGGAGCAGAGCACACAGAGACCCTCGGGGCTGTCCCATGGTGCAGCCATGGATGGTCAGAGCTGATCTCACACCATCTCTGGTGGGAGCAGAGCACACAGAGACCCTCGGGGCTGTCCCATGGTGCAGCCATGGATGGTCAGAGCTGATCTCACACCATCTCTGGTGGGTGCAGAGCACAGAGAGCCCTCGGGGCTGTCCCATGGTGCAGCCATGGACCTGCAGAGCTGATCTCACACCATCTCTGGTGGGAGCAGAGCACAGAGACCCTCTGGGCTGTCCCATGGTGCAGCCAAGCACCATGAATCTGATGGTTAGAGCTGATCTCACACCATCTCTGGTGGGAGCAGAGCACAGAGAGCCCTCGGGGCTGTCCCAAAAACCCAAGCCCAGCCTCAGTGATGTCACTGCTCTAACGCTGCTGGGGAAAGCCCTTTTATTGACAAACCTGAGCAGCGGAGTTTTATTGGCTTTATTCTGAGGGTTTAGATGAAAATCCAGGCAGGATTATGCTGATCCTCCATTTGTTTGTTTAAACCATAAAAGTGTTTCCTGAGAGCTGAAACCAAGGGTTTAACACAATGAACTGCAAATATGTTTAGCTCTGTCCAGACCCTCCAAAATAAAGCCACATAAAATACAGCCACTTAAAAGCTTCACATTTCTAATTTCCTGTGCTTGTTGGAGTTGTGTGAAGAGGCAGCCAGGATCCATTTTTGAGTCTCTAACATCCTGACATGTTTCTTAAGATATTTAAATACACAAACTACTGTTTATCTGGAAAAAAAACCCCATTATAGGCAATAAAATCAGGGTGCCTGGTCTAGAGGCATTCCTGGAATGGAGACTGGGATTGCTGGATGCACAGGAATAGGGAATTTCAAAATTGCATTAGGCATTAAAATAAAATACCAAAGGAGAAGGTTTCCCAGCAAGTCAGTGGCTTTGACACAGGTGATGTACAATTTATCACACAACTCTCTAAATTAACCAAACACCAACGTAAAAAGCATCAGGAGTTGAAATTTTAAAAAGGAGAAAAGCTCCTGGATGTGTTTAAAATCTGACAACCTGAACAAAAACCATCAGATCTGTGCAAAATAATGGAGTGCAGGAGGTGACTGGGCCCTCTGACCAACCCTGCCTTGAGAATTCCAGCAGCATCCTAAACACTGTGCTCTGATGCCTCCATGGAAAGCAGAACAGAGTAACTGCTCCATTCCTGACTTTTGCCATTCCAAACACAATTTCCTCACACAAATAAATGCCTTTCCTTTCGATACTCAGATGTGGAAGAGTTCGACGCTGCACTACCAAAAAAAAAAAAAGCCTCACTGAGAAATTCCAACAATTCCAAAAAACCCACGGCCAATCTGCAGAAGAAAAGGCCAAGCTCGCAGCTAAAGCAGAGATTTTAAACAATTACCGAGGCAGGGCAGTGATATCATAAAGGCAATTTCTGCGCTAGCTTGTTTTCTGCAACTCTCTCTGCCTCCGAACAGCTAGAACAGATAATAACTATTAGTAAATCAAACTCCTGCAATATCCAGCTGTGCCTCCCACATTTACATACAGATAGAATGGGTATATGTTTTTAATATGTATGCGAGCCGTACTTTTACCACAGCTGAAGTGCAGGCTACAAAGGAGGAGGAGAATGGCAATGGAATCAGCATGAGATAATAAAGTGGCCTAGATAAAGTATTAGCCAGCGATTGATCTCAAACAGGGGATGGTGCTTCTCTCTGACCTGATTACTTACTATGCATGGATTCCATTAAATAGAGCTTAGAATGGAAAGCTTCGGGAGAAGAGCGGAAATACAGTGCCAGGCAGGGCCCTGCAGCCAGCCCGGCCCCGGAAGCTTCCCTGGGCACCAGGGAGGCTGAACCTTCCTGCCCTGGGCACCAGAGAGATTGAACCTTCCTGCCCTGGGCACCTGCAGGGGTTTGAACCTTCCTTCCCTGGGCACCAGGGAGGCTGAACCCTCCTTCCCTGGGCACCTGCAGGGCTTTGAACCTTCCTGCCCTGGGCACCTGCAGGGGTTTGAACCTTCCTTCCCTGGGCACCTGCAGGAGTCTGAACCTTCCCTGGGCACCAGGGGGGCTGAACCTTCCTTCCCTGGGCACCAGGGAGGCTGAACCTTCCTTCCCTGGGCACCAGGGAGACTGAACCTTCCTTCCCTGGGCACCAGGGAGGCTGAACCTTCCTTCCCTGGGCACCAGGGAGACTGAACCTTCCTTCTCTGGGCACCTGCAGGGGTTTGAACCTGCCCTGGGCACCAGAGAGATTGAACCTTCCTGCCCCGGGCACCTGCAGGGGTTTGAACCTTCCCTGGGCATCAGGGAGGCTGAACCCTCCTGCCCTGGGCACCAGGGAGGCTGAACCTTCCCTTGGCACCAGGGAGGCTGAACCTTCCTTCCCTTGGCACCAGCAGGGGACTGAACCTGCCCTGGGCACCAGGGAGGCTGAACCTGCCCTGGGTACCAGAGACACTGAACCTTCCTGCCCTGGGCACCTGCAGGAGTTTGAACCTTCCCTGGGCACCAGGGAGGCTGAACCTTCCCTGGGCTGCTGCACCTTAACTCTGAAATGTGCCCTGCACAGAGAAAACTCCATGTTCCTGGCCAAAAACACAAGTGCAAGGGGAAAAAATGTCTTTATACAGAAGAGTTGTTGAGATTTTCGTGGTAGGAAGGGAAAGACAGAGAGGAATATGCTGTGCAGTCCTCCCTGTGATAACACAGGAATATATTCAATTTAACTGACTCTCTGCCTGTCTCTGCCTTCTCTTAAGAGCAGCATTTTGGAATAAGTTTAGAATGACCCCTGGTAAATTCCAAGTTTGTTCCTTTCCCTGGATGGACAATTTCTACATCACTTGGTGAAATTCCTTATTTCACTCCTGTGGAACAAAAGTCAGTTAATTTGGTTATGCATATTCAAAAAAACCAATGGATGTCTTGTTTTGGGGATGGCTACATGGCAGAAAGGGCAGCGAGTCATTAAGTAATAAAATAAATAAATAATAGAATAAATAAATAATAAAATAAATCAATACAGGAACCTGAGCCACGCCAGCTGTGATGGAAATTCGGTGTTCACCTGCACGTTGATATCTGTGGTAATGAAAAGCCTGACTTTAAACAGGAATTTCATCCAAATTCCTGACAAAATGGGCATTTTGGATTTCATAAAACAAAGGGGAATCCATCCCTGCTGCAGCCCCGGCGGAGGTGCCAGCCTGGCACTCCAGGTATTGCCAATCAGCTCTTCAAATGCATTTAACAATTCACTGATTATCAGGAGAGGAGAGGAGATCGATGTTCTGCTCCCTTCGTTTTGTTTTCAGTCTTTAATTACCCTGAATTGGGTACAAAATAGTGACTTCCAGCACGGCTGGGGTCTGTAGGGGAGGGAATGGATGCTCTGGTTTGTCTGGAGGTGACAATGGTGGTGTGTGACACCTTCCAGCACGGCTGGAGCTGTGCTTTTAAATAAAAAAAACCCCAAAATTCAGTGAACAAGGTGAAATGCTGCTCTGATTTAAATCAGTGATAAGGTGACCTTGAAGATCCAGGGTTTTCTGCATCACTCTGAGTATTCCTTATATCCACCCCTGTTTACACCCACCTGAATCACACGGCAATTTCGGGAGCAGATGACAGGGAATCAGAAGGATATTGTGGAGAGAAATTCTGGAATTCACAGAATATTTGAGTTCAGGGAATGACTGGATGTGGCACCGAGTGCTCTGCTCTGGGTGTGACAAGGAGGGGACCAAAGTCTGGACTCGATGGCCCTGGAGGGCTTTTCCAACCCCAGTGATCCTGCGATTCTGGGGTATTTAAGAGCTTTTTTTGTGGCCCTGTATTCCAGCAATTACATTCATTTATATACACATAGTCAGGCACAGATTTGCTGCATATATCTGTGTACATAATTGTAATGTATATATTGATATTAATTTTATAAATAAAATACAATTATATTAATTTATATACACATATTCAGGCACAGATTTGCTGTATCTGTGTACATAATTCTAATGTATATATTGATATTAATTTTATAAATAAAATGCAATTATATTAATTGATATACACACATTCAGGCACAGATTTGCTGCATATATCTGTGTACATAATTGTAATGTATATATTGATATTAATTTTATAAATAAAATGCAATTATATTAATTTATATACACATATTCAGGCACAGATCTGCTGTGCGTATCTCTGTACATAATTCTAATGTATATATTGATATTAATTTTATAAATAAAATGCAATTATATTAATTGATATACACACATTCAGGCACAGATTTGCTGTGTGTATCTGTGTACATAACTCTAATGTATATATTGATATTAATTTTATAAATAAAATGCAATTAATTTATATACACATATTCAGGCACAGATTTGCTGTGTGTATCTGTTTACATAATTCGAATGTATATATTCATATTAATTTTATAAATAAAATGCAATTCTATTAATTTATATACACATATATAGCACAGATTTGCTGTGTATATCTGTGTACATAATTCTAATGTATATATTGATATTAATTTTAAATAAAACTCTCCTTGACAAGACTGGGAAAGGGCAAAAATATAAAGAATTTGAGTGGTGAGCAGCTCCTGCTTTCCTACTTGTTGTTGTGAGTCCATTTCTAACTGAACAGAAAGAAGCACGAGGGGGAAAATGCATTAAATTGTTTAAAAAGTAGGAATGCTTTTTTTTTCTCTTTTTTTTTTCCAGAGGTGCTGGAATTTCCAAATAATTTCACAAAACACCTCCTTTAAAGGGGACTAGCACCCTCCAGGGCATGTAGTTGTAAAGATAAATCTGTGCACTTCCCTGGTACTGCAGGCACTCACCCTTTGGCCTCATTTTTATGGCTCTACACCCTGGAGTGGTGTTATTGCTTCCAAACACACACACACACACACACTCTCACTCTTCTGGGGGGCTGTGAGATCTGCAGATGTTTTATTTATAAAGTGGCAGGCCTATTGCATCACCAAAATGTGCATTTACAAACAGATCGAGGTTTTTATGAAACCCCATTCCATTGTTTTAATAGCCGAGCCATCCAGCCATGGCAGAATAGTGCACAAGGTAAATGTGTCTACATCTCTAGAACCTGTTCCAAGTTTTCTCAGATGTGACTAACTGCAAGAATTTTCCAGCCATCAAAAGGGAATAAAAAAAAAAAAAAAAGACAAAAATCAGGCAGTGGAAGCCTCTGGTGTGAGACACCCCAAAGTGGAGGGGCTCATTTTAGCGAGGAATTTAAGCAGGTGCCCAACTTGCAGGGCAGATCTGGGGAAGTTAATATCCTCAAAATGAGATTTAAACTCTTTCCTAACCAGGATCTCAACTGAGATGGTGAGCTACCTGCCCCGGGCAGCTGCAGAGATTAGCCTTTAACTAGAGAATTGCTGCAATAGAAGCTCTTGTTTATTCTCCTCGCAGCTCCCAGCGTGGAGGCGAGAAATGAGAGGATGCACCAGAGTCTTTATCTTGGCAAAATCCATTACAATTATTCCTAGATCACAATTATTATTTCTGTGGATTTCATGCACAGCAAATAAACGAGGATGGTTTCGAGTTGCAGCAAACAGAGTTTAAAGGAAAGTAAGGAAACGTTTAAAAATCAAAGGTATTTGACAGGAGCCAGAGGGGACTGTGACTCTGTATAAATTGCTGTGAATAGCAATAGCAATAATTGAAAAAATGACAATTGTCATTTGGGCTCTGAGCTCAGATTCCAACCCTGAGAGCCCTTCCATGGACACACCACGGCCAAATATTCTCCCTTTCCTCTGCAGCCAATCTGCTTTGATTTTACACCAATGAGAGGGGAAACAGTGGCTCCTGCATTTCACTAAAACACTGCTTTAACCACATCCTCTGCTTTCAATCCTCACATTTGGGAAGGTGAAGGCTGGCAAATGCTGACAGAGAGTGACCTACATTAAGCTGTAATCCCTGGACATATAAACTGGAAAAAAAAAAAGTGTATCAAGCATCAAAATGGTTTTGATTGAAACTCAATAGTGGCTGTGAAA
Source organism: Acanthiza pusilla (assembly GCA_036630365.1). NCBI lineage: Eukaryota > Metazoa > Chordata > Aves > Passeriformes > Acanthizidae > Acanthiza > Acanthiza pusilla. Next base: position 19,276,394 of record JAXCHO010000004.1, on the reverse strand, counting down.
GTTCTGCTTTAACTCCCCAAATCACAAGTGAAGGTAACAGCAAAATACTCAACAATTTCAGTGGAATCATAACTCCACCTGTGTGAATATGGAATTGCTGCACAACCAGAAAGAGTTTAGAGAGAAATACACTGAAAAAAAAGAGAAACATTTCTACATAAATGACTGAAAATCATTCACAGACAAATCTAAACGGAGGTTTCACTTACCATTAAATCTTCAGGTGCTGGCCTTTCCTTTGGCTGCTTCTTCATGCTGTGGCATAAAACAAAACATTCACATCAGAACAACATTTATTTTAAGTGTTTAAATACCGAATTATATTTTACCTCTTTTATCACAGAGTGCAGAAGCTCAGTGCGTTATTTAACTTTATCAGGCGCTGATGGGAGGCAGAGTGACCAAAACCTGAAGGGATTTTTCCTCCCCCCCAGCCTTCCCTTATGGGACGTAGGGACAGTTTGTGACTGTGAAAAGTGTGTGAACACAGAGATCCCTGAAACCCAGGCAGCTCAGGAGGCACCGAGAGCCACCCCCATTTTCCTGGGGATTCTGACACAGCTCCCCACAAAGAATCCTCCAAACACGAGGGCAATTCACCTCCTCCGGACGCCGAAGAGCTTCGGGAGCGCACGCAGTACCCTGGGGTTCCTACCTTCCTTTTTGCCCATTTCTTTCCATCCCCTGCAGGGTGATAGTTCATTACCCAGCATTAACCTGTTTATAAGATCATCTTTCTCATCCCAGCAGCCCCGGTTTTCCGTGCAACAGGTGCAATTAGCTCTCGGGGGCTGCGCGAGCTGCATGAGGGAGCACAATAACGTGGCACGGAGGTGACCATCAGGAGCTGCCTACTGACTAATTGGACTGTGGCCAAGCAGCCAGGCTTTATGGAGGAGCTGGCATCAACTCTGAGATGCTGTTCACTTGACATCTCTCATGCTTATTCCAAATTGATTGCTTAAATAATATAGAGTTGCTCCTCGTCTGCTTTTTTTTTTTTTTAAATTTTTTTTTTTTTTTTTTTTTTTAAGGAGTAATTCCCCCACTGGAGAACAGAGCTAACACAACATTGGGGATAAAATACCAAATGAGCCGCGCTGTAAATTGGAGATATTAAGGACACAATTTACCTTCCCCTACAAATAACTCCGAGGCCCTCAAATAATCAAGTCCCCCAAGCTGTGTGAGGCAGCAGCTCTAATCTGACAGGCCAAAGTAGCTGCGTCCCCAGGGAGCACGAGGCTATTAGCCACCATCACTTCTGCTGCAGGTTGACATCTGGGGAGATTCTAACACAGGTTAGCCCTCCCTGTGCCTCCGGTCTGGTTTGAAACCAGTCTGTCATCGATATTTTGGGGAGGATAAAAGCCCTGAGCTCCTCACCCGGGGCTGTGCTGCAGAACCCTCCAAATACCCTTGGTCTGTGTAAGCTGAGCCTATTGAAAAGCGAGGCCTCTGTTACACAAACTTTAATTATTTAGTTGCTTTAATTAACCGATCATCAGCCTGCTTTTTGTGCCTGTATTTGTTACAGGGAGGCCTCGGAGATACTTTCTCCTTTATGATCTGTTATAATTCATTTTACTGGGTCACTTTGGCTGGCGTGGGGCACAAAACCCCAAACCCTCAGCTCTGTGTGGGGCTGGGGGCACAGCCCTGGGTGAGGACACCTCCCTGCATTGCTGCTCCCAACCAACCCCAGCTCACGCTGAGGTGGCTATTTTTACAAAATTCAAGCTTATTTCTTCTGCTGTGCCTAAATGCCTCCCCTTTTTTAATGATTTGTTTTTTTGGGGGATGTGGGGCAGTTCAAAAGAGATTTTCCCCTTCGCTTTGCTGCTTTAGGATCTCTTACCTTCCAGATTTGTATCCTCTACTCACTCAAAAACCATATTCTTTATTCCAAACCTCCTCCTCTCCCCAATTCTCCTTTAATTTAAAAGGTTTGCAGTGAACTCTTCAGTTTTAAGGACAGCAAATATACCCAGTGGTGTGTTTGAAACCACGACTCTCAGTAAAAATTACTTACTGAGAAGCCAATGAATTCATCAAGGCCGCTCGCCTTCCTAAATATCGAGGCAATTTTATAAGAAATATTTTAAAAAAACCCTAAATAATGATATCACACAGTGACTTTTGGAGACTCCCCCCCAGATAAATTCTCAGAGACTCAGCACCCACATCCAGGCCGAGGCCGATTAAAACACGTTCAAAAAAAACCCCAAAAAACCCCAACCCTTGCAGGTCCTTTTACGACCCTTTGTGTAAATAACGTTTACATAATTTAAACAGTTTGCTCAGCTTTGCTGCCCCATCTGCCCAAGGCCCCCGAGTCGGCGCGAGGCAGAGCCAGAAGGTCTCGGGGAGGCGCGGAGTTAATGGCACGGATCATTTCCATCCAGGGCATGGCAGCACTGCAAACCCAGCTCACCATTGAGTGATGAAGTGCACAAATGGCTCCGAGAACTCCCCGGCTGGAAGCACCGGCGATTCCTGCGATTGCGGCGATTCCGGCGGTTCGGAGAGGAGGAGAGCGGAATAGCGGCGAAACAAAACACACGCAGAGTGAAAAAACACCAAAAAATCGGAATAATAACCCCAAAGACCCCCCCCCCCGCTTTTAGCACGGAGAATTTGAGGGAGAAAGGTACGAATTCTTGGGAGGATGTGTTATAAAACACTGAATTTCAACTAATGAGTATTACACAATGGGTAAAAACATGTGGAAAGACACTGAGGGGAGGTGAAAAAAGGACAATGATAGCCACAGGGTAAAAAGGAAGGTAGGGAAAGTGTAAATGAGAAATTAATGATTATTTAAGTAACACACAAATGGTCTTGTAATTAACAAAGAGCTGTGAAATTATTCTTGTGTTGACCTTTGTTTCTTTCACTGCATTCGCTATTTATTTACACTCATGTTTATTTACACTTATTCATTTTCGAGGCTGTCCTCATATGCTGCCTGTTCAGGATTTAAAAGGCAAAAAGTATTTTTAAAAGAAAAAAAAAAAAAAAAAAGGAAGGGAAAAAAGCAGGATTTACCAGGCTAGTGGCAGAAAACAACCACCCAGTATTCATGAAAGCAAAAAAAAAAAAAAAGAAAAAAAGAAAAAGTGCACAGGAGGAAAAAAAAAAAGAAAAAAAAAAAAAGATTAGGACCAGGGAACAAACAACATCACCATTTGCAAAGAAGGGCTTTACGAATTTAGGAGTTTTTCCAAGAATGACGGAGAGCTCCACTGTGTTTATAGTGTAACAGCTCAGGATGTAATGAAATTACACTGCAGAGTACTTTAACAGTGTCATCTCATTAGACCTACAGTTGGAACAAGAGAGCCACATAAAACACGCAGCTGCAAATGACTCCATTCTCATCTATTCTCATTTGCTATTAAAAATACCTTTCGGCGTCTTTTTCCCTCCCTGACATCCCTGCACAAAGTACCCCGCAAAGTATGATACATGCACCTATTTAAATTAACAAAGGAATGACTTATTTTAATCTCACTGTGCTTTGGAGTGCTTTGGCCATTTGGATGAGCAATATATCATTACATACAACCTTCCAGCGCTGCAGGCAAGAAACTCGGAGCGTGCAGCATTTGGTGGGAGCCAAACAATTTCTCTAGCACACAACTGTGTCAAATGCATGCATGTATTCATTATGGAGAACGGGGAAATAGCTTTGATGTAGTGGAAAAAAGAAGATGATAAAAGCACCTCTGCAATGTGTGTGCCATTATCAATGGTGGCAGATAGACACGACTGCAGAGCCTCCTATGTGATTAGTAAATATACATATAATTGCTGTGGCCAATTATCAGAAAAATGAGATCGGTAATTACAAGACAGAAAATTAACTAGAACTCTTATTAAGGCTTTGTTTCCAATTCCAACAATTGGAAACTGCTGGAAAATACAATTAAATCAAAAGTAACTGGAGAGTAAAAGGAGAAGCCAAAATTGCTTGACAATTTTCAAAGACTTCTATTAAATACAAGGAGTGTTTGATAGAACGTGGCCAAATTCTCTTTGAACTCGGGCCGGGTGAGGGAGAGGTTATTGTTCCCAAACTTGGAAATGACAGCAATCTAGGGAAGGTTTCTGCTGGAGAGTGCAGGGAACACAGGGAAATCAGCAGCACAATTAAACTTTCTCCACTTCAAAGAACTGCCCACGAAAATTATCTGCATTAAGACAGAAAAGGCAGAGGAAAATGCCAGACAGAGCCCAGCAGGGTTTGCCTCTCCCCATCCTCTTCTCCTGCCCAGCAGAGCCTTCCTGGGATGGAGGGCATGGGATGGGGATGGGGATTGGAATGGGATGGGATGGGATCCATGGGATGGGATGGGGTGGATAGGATGGATGGGATGGGATGGGATGGGATGGGATGGGATGGGATGGGATGGGATGGGATGGGATGGGATGGGATGGGATGGGATGGGATGGGATGGGATGGGATGGGATGGGATGGGATGGGATGGGATGGGATGGGATGGGATGGGATGGGATGGGATGGGATGGGATGGGATGGGATGGGATGGGATGGGATGGGATGGGATGGGATGGGATGGGATGGGATGGGATGGGATGGGATGGGATGGGATGGGATGGGATGGGATGGGATGGGATGGGATGGGATGGGATGGGATGGGATGGGATGGGATGGGATGGGATGGGATGGGATGGGATGGGATGGGATGGGATGGGATGGGATGGGATGGGATGGGATGGGATGGGATGGGATGGGATGGGATGGGATGGGGTGGAATGGATGGGCTGGACCCAAGCAGGGACAGGCAGCCACCGCTCAGGGCACAGAATCCGTGGCAGAGCATTCCGGGGAGCTGGCTCTGCCCACCATCCACCCCTGCTGTTTATTTTAACTAAAATGCACGCGAGGAGCTCGTTCCAAGCCAAACAGCCCCGAGGGAGCTCAGGCCGTGCTGGGGATCGGGATGGGCATCCAGCACTTCACACTCATTTGGGAGGTGATAATTTCTGCATTCACAGGAGATGACGGACCCATAATCGAGAGAAACCTCATTAAGAGAGGGGAGGAGAGGCTGATGAGCTGCTCTGAAGCCACAGCATCCCACTCGGGCTGTTCCAAACCCTCTGGGCTCATCCAGGCGAGGGCAGAAGTTGCTGCAATGGCAGCAGCAAACCCTGGTCCTGCAGCACAGCCAGGGGACAAGAGGCTCCTGCCCAAGAAAACCTCACCTGGATGGAAGTAAATGTTAAATCCTATTTTTTTCCCATTTTTTTTGGGCATATTTTTCTGTTCAGTTCAGAAATTGAATTCAGTTGAACTGGGGTATTTCAGCCCAGCCAGACCTGCTGGCCATGGCCCTGCCCTGGCTGGTTTGCTCCCAGAGCTGAGGAGGAGAGTGTGTGGAGGGTGGAGAAGGACACACAGGGGACCTCAGGAGGGAAGGGAGATGCTGTAAGAGCCATCCCGAGGATCTGAGGCTGGGGACACACAGATTTATCCGATTTTCCTGGGAAACTGAAAGCCTTCTGGGAGGCTCAAGAGCTGCAGACACAGCCTGCATTGCATCCTGAGCCTTCCCAGAGATGGGAATGCAAGGAAATAAAGCAAAGTTTGCCACGTCTCTGCCCAGTCTGGGTGACGGAATATAGTCACATTCGCTGCACCTTCATGACCTGCCTTATCCCCACCCACAAAATGAAGTGATGCTACAGAGGGAAAGGAAGCAGAAAACCAAGATTTTAACGGGGTGAGGAGCAGATATATTCCATCTGAACTGGGAAGAGGTTGTTTCATTTTCATTAATTGCCACAGCTTTCGACCAATATCACAGAGACCTCGACATTGTAAAACGGCAGTGAAGACACAAAGGATCACAAAAGATCGTCAGGATCAATGGCCCATCACTCCCAGCTCTCGCTGCCTCCCTGAGCATCCAACGTTTCCATAACCAGGATCTGCTGCAGGAGAAGACAAGAGCAGCCTCTGATCTCCAAACCAGCCCAACTGAGCACACAGAGCAAGGCAAGGGCACGAGGAAAAAAGTTTGAGTGATGCCTTTGCCTTGTGAATAATGAACAGTTCAAGGAGGTCAACCCATTACAACTGAAACCGTTTAATTATTAATTATGCACAATCTATGAGCAAAAGGACAAGTTCAGAATGTTTAATGTGTGGTAACTCCGACTGGACCCTCGCTCGGCGTTTTGTTATTAGCACTTGTCAGCAAGGTGCTCAGGCAGAAAGACAAAAGCACAGCGGCAGAAAATCTGAGCTGCAGGAGGAGGGAGGGCTTGAAACTTCAAACACTGCTCCTAATATTTAATTTATAGAGTGCCACGACTCCGGTATAAACCTTATTGACTTCCCTGGAGTCAGGGGAAGTCCCATTATCTAAATGAAGACCCGAGAATGAGAATGCTCAACAATCCCTCCCAAATCGCTCTCTTTTGAAGGCAGCAATAACATTAGGATCTGTAACTCCTTTTTTTTCCCTCACAGGTCTGAACAAAGGAAGAAAGAGCCACCTAAGAGCACATCCAGAAGCCAACCAATCCTTTGGAACCTTTGCAATATCAGCTGGAGTTACAGATCCCAGCATCAGCCTCTCACGGATTATTTGGAACGTCTCCTGCTCCATTTGCTCTCCCTGCGCAGAGCAGAGGCAGAGATGCTGCTGAAGCTCAGGAATAAAAAATGTCCAGCACAAACAAACACAGACAAGGCACCTTCCTCCTCTTCCTATCCTTTACACAGATAAACTCAAGAAATAAATTGAACAGACGCAGCTTGGAGTTGCTTATCTTTTTGGAAACACTCTGATGGCAATGAAATTCGGGAGTCATTCCTGACTGGCAACAAACACCAAACCCCCCCAGGCTTTCCACACCTTTGGGCATCTTACCCCAACACACCATTTCTGGAGAGTGAAAAATTTTCTCAAAACGACTGAAAGCCTGAGATTTACCACATCCTTCTGAAGGAGAAATCCCACAACCTCCCTAACAGGAAAACCAGGACACAGAGCTTTTAAAACCTTCAGGGTGGGGATGGAAAACTTGGGAACAAATCGTGTTTCTTGTCCCTCGGGGCCAGCCTGGTGGATGGAATAATGGACAGAAGGATGGATGGAAGGATGGACGGAATGATGGACGGAATGATGGATGGAATGATGGACAGAGCAATGGATGGAATGATGGACAGAATGATGGACGGAATAATGGATGGAATGATGGACAGAATGATGGACGGAAGGATGGATGGATGGAATGATGGATGGAATGATGGATAGAATGATTGATGGATAGAATGATGGACAGAATGATGAACAGAATGAAGGACGGAACGATGGATGGAGGGATGGATGGATGGAACGATGGATAGAATGACGGACAGAACGATGGATGGGATGATGGATGGAATGATGGATGGAACGATGGATGAAACAACGAATGGCATGATGGACGGAATGACGGACAGAACAATGGATAGAACGATGGAAGGAATGATGGATGGAACGATGGACGGAACGATGAACAGAACAATGGATGGAACGATGGATGGAACAATGGATGGAATGACAGACAGAACGATGGATGGAACGATGGACGGAACGATGGGCGGAACAATGGATAGAACGACGGATGGAACGATGGACGGAACGATGGATGGAATGACGGACAGAACGATGGATGGAACGATGGACGGAATGATGGACGGAACGATGGACAGAATGATGGACAGAACGATGGACAGTGTAACCAGTGCACCCTCCAAGAACCTGGTGGCCACAGAGGCTGGAATTCCCCATGATGCCCACACAGGTTTAATCCCTGCTGCTCCAGGAAGAGTTAAATTTCCCCTCCGTTCCCCTCGGCTCCGCCTGTGCAGAAGGAGCTGCCATGGTCCTGTGGCTGCAGGGCCACAGGAGGGAAGTTTCCAGAAGCCAGCAATCCAAAGCTCAGCTCCTCCCGGCTCGGGCTCCCCCGGCGCTCCCTGCCAGGGAATGAGCCTCTCCTCTGGGCCACACTCCTGCTCCAGCCCTCCGTGGCTGCTGCGATGGCAGCGTTTCAGAAATAATCTGTGTGCTCGGCAAAGCAGCTCTGCCTTAGCACTTCAGCCCTCACAATCTCCAGGATTAAAGAATTTTTATGCACTCTAGCTTCTCTTGTACTAAAGCTCACAAAAATGTATTCACTTTTCTACAGTTGCTGCATTTTACATTGTGGCCAAATAGTGATTCTTTTTTTTTTTTTTTTTTTTTTTAGAAAAACAAGTTTCAGATGCACCAGAAACACTGCCAGGTGCAATTACAGGTAATAAATGCACTGTAGTTCCGAGAATATTCTGAACTGGAGGGATCCACAAGGATCACCAAGTCCAACTCTTCAGTGCACGGCCCTTGGCTACAATGAGCCCAGTGAATGACAATATTGTGCCAATTCAGATTGACTCCCACAAGGACAGCTTTCCTCCGCAGCATTCCTAAATAACCATTATATATATACACTTATCTAAATAAAATCCATTTCTGACTTCAGATTTACTCCTTCCAGACAACTTTCTCCCACAACATTCTGAAAAAAACCCACTCTCTCTCTATAAAAACAAAAATCCAAGTCTGACTTTCCATTTACTCTTACAAGACAACTTTCTTCTGCAGCATTCCTAAAACAATATATATCTATAAAACAACAACAAAAAAAATCTATTTCTGCCTTTCCAGCCAATCTACTTCAAAAGGCCTGAACAAGCCTAATGCGGGGATTTCTGACAAGTAACAAGTTGGCAGAAGCCAGCGGTGGCCGGAGGTGGCTCCGAGGCCCAGACTTGAAAGAATTCCTGGATCGTTCCCGCTCGGCTCCCACCCCGGGCAGGAAGGTGAAGGATGATTACATCTCTGCACCTTCTTGCTCTTTCCTCAGTAGCAGGTGCCAAATGTGACAAATTACCCGCGGGGGCACCTCGGTGTGAAGTTTTGTCCGCCAGGATTGGAGCGGCACAGGAAACTCATTTATTTCGTTTATTTGCAGAGCCTGAGCTGGACAGAGCCGAGGTGGAAAGGGCAGCGTTTCATCCCAAAACAGAGCCTGCCTCAACACCTCCAGCCATGGCAGGAGCAGCTCTCCTCCAGCACTGCTCCTCAGTTTCCTGCGAATATCGGGACCTTCCTCTGCAGGGAATGTGGTGCTCCTGGTTAAATAAATCAGTGGTGTTCCTGGTTAAATAAACCCAGAGGTGCTCCTGGTTGAATAACCCAGAGGTGCTCCTGGTTAAATACCCCAGAGGTGCTCCTGGTAAAATAAACCCAGAGGTGCTCCCAGAAATAACCCAGAGGTGCTCCTGGTTAAATAACCCAGAGTTGGTGCTGGTTAAATAACCCGACAGTGCTCCTGGTTAAATAACCCAGAGGTGCTCCTGGTTAAATAAACCCAGAGGTGCTCCTGGTTAAATACCCCAGAGGTGCTCCTGGTTAAATAACCCAGAGGTGCTCCTGGTTGAATACCCCAGAGGTGCTCCTGGTTAAATAACCCAGAGGTGCTCCTGGTTAAATAACCCAGAGGTGCTCCTGGTTAAATAAACCCAGAGGTGCTCCTGGTTAAATAAACCCAGAGGTGCTCCTGGTTAAATAACCCAGAGGTGCTCCTGGTTAAATAAACCCAGAGGTGTTCCTGGTTAAATAACCCAGAGGTGTTCCTGGTTAAATAACCCAGAGTTGGTGCTGGTTAAATAACCCGACAGTGCTCCTGGTTACCTTAAATAACCCAGTGGTGCTCCCAGAAATAACCCAGAGGTGCTCCTGGTTAAATAAACCCAGAGGTGCTCCTGGTTAAATACCCCAGAGGTGCTCCTGGTTAAATAACCCAGAGGTGCTCCCAGAAATAACCCAGAGGTGCTCCTGGTTAGCTTAAATAACCCAGAGGTGGTCCCAGAAAGAACCCAGAGGTGTTCTTGGTTAGGTTAAACAACCCAGAGGTGCTCCCAGAAATAACCTAGAGGTACTCCTGGTTAAATAACCCAGTGGTGTTCTTGGTTAGGTTAAATAACCCAGTGGTGCTCCCAGAAAGAACCCAGAGGTGTTCTTGGTTAGGTTAAATACCCCAGAGGTGCTCCTGGTTAAATAACCCCACAGATATTTGGGTTTATTTGGTTGGAGCATTTTCTACTGGGGGGTATTTCTCCGGAACAAAATCCATTTTTTCAGAGCCCAGAAAAGGGCAGGGAAGGAGTGGCTAGGAGCAGGAATAATCCAGAGGCACTTCCTCCACCACCAGCCCTGTGCCTGTCCGTGGGGCTCTCCGAAGGGCCTGCAAAAACAGGTTAATCCTTCCAGCAGAACTGTAATTGCTTTTCTCTCCAACAAACGCAGAATTTCTCCCTCTCTGGCTGCTCTCCCGTCGCTCATCAGGCAGCAGAGCACGGCGCTGTTTGGGCACACACAGCCACGCGTCCGAGGCAGGCAGCGTGACACCCGCGCGCACCGAGGGGACCCCGCGAAAACTCAACCCATTTGTTGTTCCCTGTTCTCCTCTGCACCCTCCCGGTGCATTTTTATTGCTTTTTCATAAAACACCGCTGCAAATAATCAAGCATGACCATTGACATCCACAAGATTGAGTTTTAGGAACCATTAAATGAGCTTGTCCTCCTGGGAAGGTTCTTGCTCAGGTTGGTCTAAAGGTAATTATTCAGCAATTCCTACCTGTGGTTTTACCTTGTTCCTCTAGAAGTCTCTGAATCTCATACACTGGTAAGGTCACACTTTCTGTCTCCATAAAACGATACCTCAAACCAGATTTTCCCCAGGACAAATTACAGGAGGTTTGGGTAAACACACACATGTGGTAGAACCTATGGAAATCTTCCAAACTCCAGAAATTCTCTGGTTTCATACATTTAAATCAACACCTGAGATTCTAAAGAGAAATTCCTAAAGAAAAAAAAATTACATCTTGTTTCATTCTGAGCATTTGGAGTATTTTACTGCATTTACAGAAAGAGCAAAATGCAGCACAGATTTGTGAGGTTAAGGAATTCAGGGCTCAGGAGGAAACACTCATTGTGTTATTTGATCAAGCTGAACATCCTGGGAATTTTTAAGGCTATTCCAATAAGCAGAGGGGTATATTTAACCACATTTAAAAAAAAAAAAAGATAATAGAAACAACTTTACAGAAAGCATGTATTAAGTGCAAGTTAATTTTTTTCCATGGGAAAATCTGAAAACATATTGACACTGAAACGCTTCAGAGCTCAGCGTTAACACCCCACCAGCATTAAGTGATGCTCTTAAATGTTTCTGGAGTAAGGATTTAAAAAGACACACACACACACACAAAAAAAAAAAAAAAAAAAAAAAGGTCTTTGATTTGTGGAGTTTGGAAAGTCCTTGAGCTAGATTAAACTGCAGTCTTGTGAGACCGAGTATCTCTGTGGGGGCACTTCACAGAAACGCTCAAGAAACTCATGGAAAGCTTCTCTCTACTTACTCATGAAGCTATCAGGGTAAGGATTCATGAGGACAACTAATTAATTTTTCTCCTCAATTTCTGCCTGGCTCGCTCAAACAGGCAGGTTTTGCAATGCTGCCTCCTATTTGTCAAAAACAGGATTTGCTCGTGGAGCTCTTCAAACAGAACTGGAATAACACAGCAATTTAAAACCGAGGGGCAAAAATCAGAGTTCTTCTTCTCCCCAATTCAATACAATTAAAACCAAATAAACCAAAAGCAGCACTTCAATCACTGCTGCAGTGAGACAAACGATTGCTTTCCTAGAAGGGTCACTCCAACCACAGAAAGGTTAAACAAAACAGCCCTGGAGAGCTTCGGGAATATCCAAAGGACTCTGCTGGATGCACTCCAGATTTCTGCCTGCCCAGCCTTTCCAGATGCAGAGCAGACACCTCGGAAGCCAAACCCCATGGGAAGCTGAAATGCTGAAAAGCACAAAGCTCCTGGGGTTGGGCTCTTGGGGTCTTTGTACTCAAGCTGCGAGCACCCACTGAATGCTGAGCTGACCAGAGATCAGGAAAAATGACATTTCTAGAAGGTTTTGGGAATTCTGCAGCTGGAATACAGCTCAGGAAGTGACTAAATGGTTGGATTTGATGATTTTAGAGGTACCTTTCAACCTAAAATGATTTTATACAGTTATTTCCTACACAATACATTTTGACAGCAAGGTAATGGGGAAATAACTACAGTTTGGAAGAGCTTTGAAAATATTGTCACTTCTCAAACCACTGCAAGGGATGAAAAAAATGTTATGAACAGAGCTCTGACTTTCCTGAAAAACTTAATCCCACGTTTTGCTGCAGAGAGGCAGAACCCAGTAAGCCACCAGTTACCAAACTGGAAACGCAGACCTGCCTCATTTACCTTTTACACCGAGAATTTCTCACGCATTAAAAGGAAAATATAGGATTGTGAACGATTCTGTGGTTTTCACAACCTCTGTTTGGGATTTGGAAGTGGAATTTGATTTACTGAGCGCAGGTATCAGCCAGGAGAGCACTGAAGTGGCCCAGGTGGCTTGGCTGGGATGCTGCTGGAGATCTGGGGGTTGAGCAGGGCACAGGGCAGATTTGTCAGCTCGAGAGAAAATATCACAGGAGACTGTGAGACCGTGGGCAGGGAGAATGTCAAAAACCTGCAGATTCCACCTGCAATATTGAGGTTTCAGAGCCAACACCTGCATTTCTCCAATCACAGAATCACTGAATTGCTAAGGGTGGAAAAGACCTTCAGGATCATCAAACCCAACTGCCAACCTCCATGGTCACCCCTGACCCATGGCCCCGAGCGCCACAGCCTCACTCTTTGAGCATTTCTAGGGATGGTGACTGCACCACTGCCCTGGGCAATACTTCACAACCTTTTCCACAAAGAAATTTTCCCCAAAATCCAACCTGAGCCTCCCCTGGCACAGCTCAAGGCTGTGTCTCCTCCTGTCCCTGTTCCCTGGAGCACAGCCTGACCCCCCCGGCTGTCCCCTCCTGGCAGGAGCAGTGCAGAGCCACAAGGTCCCCCTGATCCCCTCTTCCCCAGCTCCCTCAGCCGCTCCTGGTGCTCGGGGGTTTGTATTTCTAATTCCTATTTCCAATCCCTTTGCACATCCGGACCACATTCCGACAACAAACACTTCCCCAAATGGTTTGACACCACACCTATTGCTTTGCAATCCGAATCCTGCTCCGTGGCAAACCCCAAAAAAAGAAAAACGGAGCACAGGGCCACATCCAGGACACCTTCCAAGGCTCCCAGCCCCGCTCTGCTCCCCTCGGCGTGGGAGGGAGCTCTGGGGAGGCTGCAGCACAGCAAGCAGCGTGTCCTTCCCGACGGGAATCATCCGTGCCGCTCGGCGCTTCCCAGGCAGCGCTTCCTGGAGCTGGAGACAAACCCAGCCCAGCCCGGAATAGCAAATGGCTCTCAGCTCCCAAATAACAGCAGCCTGCCTTGATTGCTGGCTGTGGCAGGATGAACTCCATTAGCAGCGAGTTTCTCCCCATCTTTGGGCCAGGAGCAGGAATCTTGTCATGGTGGGAGAAGCTGCTCCAATTAGGATCGTTGCTTAAATGAGCGTGTCTTATTTGTAGCTGGATCGGAGCTCACTGTAAGTCACCACATGGTAAAAAATAAAGGTTCTGGCAGGCGCAGCTCCCATCCACACAATGCTAATTCTGCCATTAAAAAATAATCCCAGCCCCGATGTCGTTAACAGCCCCATAAGATCGTGGCTCGACAAAAATCATCAGGCACAGTTTGCTGGGATTTGAGGAGAACCACCGTGCCTGCCTTTTTTTGGGTTCATTTTTCTCGAATCACTAATTCATCCTTTCCGCGAGTAAATTCAAGTCCTAAAGAATGAACAAACAGATTTTCAAACCACCAAAGTGAGCCACTGTATTTCAGCAAGAGTTTAAAAGCAGCTCCAAAAATCCCAGCACTGCAGAACACCTGAAAACTCCCCTGCACCGTTTTTATTCCACAATGTGGAATAAAACTGAATAAAAACTGCTCCAAGCCCCTTTCAGCCTGGCCTTGGACAGATCCAGGGGCAGCCACAGCTCCTCTGGGCAGCTGAATTAATTAATCCTATGAATTAATATTAACTGCTGGGTTTTGGTGGAGGTTCTACCAACTCCCATGACCACCAACACAATGAGCAACCATCAGAAAGAACCAAGGTCTCCATTTTGTCCCTTTCAAGCATTTCCAGGTTCTCCTGGAGATGGCTCAAGGAAGAAGGACCTTTAGGACCTCCTTAGAGCCAAGGGGAAATTGGCCCCAGAATAATCAGCCTCACAACACCAAGCATTTCTAGCCCTGAATAATTCCACTGTGACATGGAGTGTGTCCAAAACAAAGCCAGTGGTGCTTGAAGAGCTCAGCTGAGCTGTGCTCTGTCACCTGGAGCTGTGACTGCCCACACAGCACACCCTGAGCACCACCTCGGGACAATGAGGATTTCGCTCGCTGTGGGATGGAAAACAAGCTTAAAAAATCCCAAAAGTGCCAGTGTTGAAGGCAGTTTGGCACTGGGATGTTTCCAGCCCGCACAAAGCTCCTGGCTGAAGGTTCTGTGAGGAGACTGGAGCAGCTCTAACCCCGAGGCGAAGGTGTCAAACCTGCAAGAAGGTCCCAGAGCCCTTTGGGCTGGGGAAGATCTCTAAGATCACCGAATTGAACCACAATCTACTGCAATCAGAGCCCTTTGGGGCTGTGCTTTAGAGCTCAGCTCCAGGCACCAGCACCATTTAAAAGTGATTTGTGCAGAGCAAAACACAGGTGAGCACAGGACTGTTTTTAGGTGACCTTCCTGAGGCTGGAGAGGGCCTTTGGCTGTGGGACATGTGGGAATCGTGGGCAGGTAGTTTTTACTAGCCTTTACCCTGAGATCAGTTTGTTGTTCCAAATTCTCACAGTTGCCTTCTGGTTCAAAACAAGCAGGAATCCATAAACAATGAAAATAAGACTCGCAGGAGGTGTTTTTCCAAGATGTTGTTCTGTGGGTGACCAATGCCATTGTGGGGAGGTGAATTGAGAGCCAATGGGTGAATTGAGAGACACAAATGTTAGAAATAGAAATAGTATAAAAAGGCTTTGGAAATAAAGAGTTAGTTCCTTTTCTCTGACCAAGAAGCTGTTGTGGTGAACTTTTTTCATCTCAGCAGCGACAGCACAGACAGCACTGGTGCTTTGGAATATCCACACCTCCACCAAAGGTGTGTGAGGAGTAACAGGGGGTGCGAAAGAGGTCAGAAGAAACAGAATTCCCTGGAAAGCACCCAAAGATCCCCACCAAGAACCAGGAGAGGAGCTGGGAGGTTGGAGAGCTGCCCTTTGCAGACTTGTCCATTTGAGTGGAACTGCACCCAAAGGCACCCCAGGAAGGAGCTCAGCTCAGGCATGAGGTCAGGCTCGGACAGAAGGGCACAAGGGAGGTGGGGACACAACAGCCACGAGGGTTTGGCTCCCACCAAGCTCAGCAAACACGGCCCAGGCCAGGCTGGGGCAGCTGGGTGACATTTGGACACATTTCAGACACTTCAACTCCCAGCCCTCAACCTGAGGAGCTGGAAATGATGTCCTGCTAGAGGCTGAGGCGAGACTTTCAAGAGTCACGGCTGTTTTTCCTGCTGGGACTCCCTAATTAGTGTCACCACCCCACAAACACCAAAAACGAAGCAAACTTGATGGCAGTGTGCCCTCAGCTTCAGAGTGGGGATGAGCTGCCCTCGGCTGGGAGGGAGGTGGGAGATGCAGTGTTTCCTCCAGAAATGGATGTTCTGCCACCCAAACCCCCTCTCCTGCTCACACCTCATCTCCTGCACCCCTGCTGCTCATTCTGGCCTCCTGATGGAACAAAAACCACTGGGTGACATTCAGAGGCTTTCCTGCTCACCCTCAGTTTTCTCTCCTCGTTAAAACGCCTTTTTGCCCATCAGAACCTCCTTAAATACACCCACACTAAAGATGTGATCGTCCCTGTCCCAACTCATCTGAGGAACACCTCCCACACTGAATTTGAGGCTCCGGGACCCAGCGCTGCCTCGTGAGACACCGAGGGCTTCCACTGATGCCTTTGAATATTTCTAGTTTTTTTCCTCAATGCACCTGTAACTTGCTGCAGTTTAGTGCTTCTCACAAAGTGCTGAAATCCTCTGTTCCCAGCACCTTTGGCCAAAACAAGGCTCTCTGAACACAGATCCAAGGACATATTCATTGCCTTGGGGCCTGAAAATATGTAAATAACTGTGAGATGGAGGGGGGCAGGCCTGGGGTGGTGAACATCATCACCTGAGGGTGGATTGGAGAATTAAGGGCCAATATCTAATGGACAGAGCTTGTAAAAGGTGAAGGGCTCCTGACCCAGGGTCCATTTTGGGTGCAGG